>CM057338.1:347480355-348949047 GCA_030015575.1 Agapanthus africanus
CAGTTATCACATAACTTTTGTGAATTCCAATTGTTGTATCACATTCCGGATAAACAGAAAATGTTAAACTTTCCGATTGAACATTCGAACACCCAAGTTTTCCCGAAACAGCTCAACACATGAAATAAGTCTAACAACATTCAGTTCGTGCCTCAGTACCAACGGTGTTAGTTATATGTATGCCCTAGAGGCCATTACTGTATATTGGATGTATATTGTAGTGGATGCTGGGACATATATAGGTAGGACTTTCTTGCTCGACATGATAGTACGCAATCTGGTTGCTCTTTGTCTTAACATGTATACTTTCTGTCTCTCTGATTACATGTTGATAAAGCCCTTAGGATGTGTACTCGACTTCCAGGACTATGATGCAGATCATACTAGTGGGGCCTGGGTAGTCAATGAGTACATCCTTCATTGTTCCTAGTCGTGGGAATATCGAGACGGGGCATCGATATTCTAGAGCAGACTAGCGCATATCTTCTCGACCCATGCGATGAGCGATGGATGATCCCATATCCATTGGTGTTTGACATCGAAGATGGTATGCGGGTGCTCAGTGGAGACTGGGTACACTGAACGGACTCGCCGAGAACTCCCAGATGGTATTATACCTCACGTCAGATGGCAGTTCTCTGGTGACACTGTACAGCTTAGTCTGTTGACCCGAGATCGTCATAGAGTCTTGTGTGTCTCCCACTGTGCTTTGATTTCCACCCTACCACGGCTCTACTGAGTTGTGAAAACAGGTGGTTTTTGGGTACAGTCCCGATTCATATGGAGGCAATGAGCGATAGGAGGGGATTCGTCTCTCCCGGTATTGGGGGTTGATGTTGCGCTATGCTCGACTGGCCATAACAGGAAATCCCTAGCCAGGGTTGCAGTGATATACTGGTAAGAGTTATCAGTAGTTTCATGAATGTTATGGACCTCAAGTCGGCATGACTTATCGAGCTACTGGGGTCTGACGTTTACCACCCGTAGGCGAGATATGTGACATATCAGACGAACAGACCGGACTATACGGTAAGTGTTACTGGTTGGATTCATAGGAGTGAGCGGGCTTGCTCGTCGATCTTCTGATCGCTCAATACCCGGGTGGCCGTTATGTTTAGCAGACCGCTTGCGGCTTGTGGGTGTTTGATATGATCATCACCTGCTGCCGGCGTATTGACGAGTCTTTAGAGTCCTACACAGGGGTTTCCTGGCTTAAGAGAAACGAAATAGGAGCGCACATGAGATATGTGCGGGACCGAGAATAATGCGTGTATGTGATACCGTATTTCATTCTCGCGATGAATGTGTCGATTGGTTATATGCGATATAACCTAGTTATCGAATCAAGGATTGATTCGATAAGCCGATACATTGGATACTAGCCGGTTATATGCGACATGACCGGATCGTTAAATCAAGTGTTGATTTAATGATTTAATGTATAATTATATATTTGATATATTACTTTGCATTAACTAGTATTGGTTCACTTTAAATGGATTCTCTCACTTGAATTGTGCAAGTTGTATATGTGATATACATTTGTGCACATGATTGTATCATGTTTGATGATACATGCATGCTTGGGTTTGTGTAAAGAATTGACCATGGTTATATGAATAGTTAGGGTTTCATTTTATTTACTTATTCTTTTATTTATTCTTTTTGTTTATTTTGGAAAAAGAAAAAGATAAAGAAAATGAAATGGTGGCTTATTTTGTTTGTAGTTGAAGTTTCTTGAAACTTTGACTAAGTGACCATTTTGTCTTCTTTCTTAACCCTAATCCTTCAAAATAACCTTAGTCAATTCTCTACACCTAACTAAGGTTAATGATATGATAAGTATTATATTTTCTTTTCTATTTTTATTAACTTATCATATCTTCTTCTTCTTCTTCATCTTCTTCTTCCATGAAGAAAGCTAGTGACCATCAATGGCAACTGGTGAAATCAAGTGAGAAATCCAATTCTAAAGTCTACCCACTTCCTATTTCTTCATCCTCTACCTCTTGCCAAGTTGTATAGGGTGTTTCCTTCACAAGTTTTCAAGGCTTGGTGAAGTTGGAGCTTGTTCTTGTGATGCCTCGACGTAGATCATCTTCGGCATCGAACCGACGATCAAGCCCGCCCATTCTTCGATGATGCCAATGCTAGAGTCAAGGGTTCGATTTGGACAGTGGAGGGAGATCATCGCGGAGCTTAGGAGGTGGTGGACCGAATCTACAAAGGTTGTAGTCACTTTCCCTTAGCATTTAATTCGATTACATGCTTGCTTCGCCTATATATCTAGTTAACGATCCGTATTAGGGTTTGTAGGCACTTGTAAAATTTGATTTGTGCATGTTTGATCACTTGTGAGACTCCATTAGAGTGCCTAGGAACCCTACAGTGGTATCAGAGCCTAGCTAGAGCCTTAGGCGAAGTCCCGACGGAATTAGAACTCCGATCGAATCAAAACCCAAACCCTAATATTGCTCTCCGGACTTTTTCTGAAATCGTGGTTTTTTCGATATTAAAAATATGCAGAAAAATCAGCAGGTAATCCTAAGACTTACTGTGAAATTCGAGAGCATGATTCCTCAAGAGTGCGGCAGAACCGCGGCACATTCATGGCTTGTGCGGCGGTTCCGCGGCCAAGTTGTCCCATCATCTGTTTAACTTTTCACAGTAACTCCTAGTTTTTAGTGCTGGTTTTCCTGGGAATATTTTAATATTTATTCCAGAGTTTTATTTTCTGGGTTGTATTGGGGACTCGGTGTATTCGATCGGACTGTCTAATTTTTGTCGGTGTGCTTTTTCGGGTATTTTTAGAATATGTTAAAAAGTTCGACCGGATATAAATACCCAATTTTTCCCCTTTCGGGAAATTTCCAAGTGTTGGATTTTTCCGTAGTTTAACGACGTTCTAAGTAGTGCAAGTAACGCGATGGACCCTCTAGAAGACAACAAACCTTAACTCGATTATATGACCGTCTTGAACTGCCCTTTGAACCTTCGGGTTTGGGGCAGTACGGCGTGCCACATGTGAGGCGTTGGCTTGACCCTTCTACGGTTGGACCGTTGGTACTGAGGCACGAACTGAATGTTGTTAGACTTATTTCATGTGTTGAGCTGTGTCGGGAAAACCTGGGTGTTCGATTGTTCGATCGGAAAGTTTAACATTTTCTATTTATCCGGAATGTGATACAATAATTGGAATTCACAAGTAGTTATGAGATAACTGAATGAATGTTATAAACATAGCAGTTTAGTCTCACTTGATCGGTTGCCACGGAATTTTGATGTGATCAAAAGTCCGTAGCAATCACGTAGCGTACGCGGATACTCACCGGGTAAACTTAATAGACAGCCTCACTCCATTGCCCCGACCAAGTGACTGTAGGAGAACCCCGTCGCCGAAAGCATCCGTTCGGGTGCTCGCGGCAGCGGTGTTCCGCCTTGGTGCACTTTGTCGACGGCGTCGGGGGTGCGGCCGCCTACTAAAGATTGCGACGAGCATTCGATCAGAATGTCGGGCATCCTGTTGAATTGCCCGACTTGATATTGAAAAGTGTTTTCGACTTTGAGACTAAAATGCGGGGTTTATAATTGTTAGGCATGCGATGTCTAAGTAATTCATTTGGTCAGGCATGCGATGTCTGAGGTGGTTGCGGATTCCAAATGTTGTAGTTTTACACTATCTTTTCTGTGACCGTAAGTGTAATATGTGATATCGCCGGTTTCGTTGCTATATGTCAACGACAATTGGGATGCGCATATTTACTTACGTTGATGACATGTGATGTTATGTGTTGCTGGATATGTTATATTGGATCGTCGTGTTTGAATAGCCGGGGGTTTTTATGTGAGATGAGTGTTTTTCATTTTCATTCATGTAAAAACTTGTATGTAATATTCTTTTATTGGGACACTTCCAGTTTGCGGAAGTTGTCACCGTTGATGTATATTATTTACTTTTCTGCACTAGGATAGACCTAAGGAGGGGAGCATAAGTAACCGGGTTCTGGGGTCCAGTGGGAGACCAACTCGAGGAGTCGAGTCCGAGTCTCCTAACCCTAGAATTGGTAGGGTTGATTGCCGCTCTCGTAGGGGTCTAGGGGTGTGGGCTTGGCTATTCATCACGACCGTGGAATCCGTGTTTTATACTGGCTCGTATTGAAAACACGGACGTCCTAGTATATCCAATATTTCATGTGTATCTTCTGCTGTGATTTATCTGTGATCATGTGATGTTCTGTGACAGATATTATATATAGTATATATGATATATTATATTGACGTTGCTTATGTTTTACACCCGCGCTAGCCCTGCCCCGCTCTGCCGTTAGTTACCTAACCTAACGGTGCAGACGGGACATCGAGGCGAATGCGGATGGCATAAGCGTACGTTATATTTATCTGTGATGATTAGGTGGACTTAAATGATGGGATATTCATTAATGAGATTAATGAAAGAAAATAAACCTAATTGATGTTGTGGAATCGAATTTCAAAAATAAAACAGGTAGCTACAGTTCTTGCTTTTCATCGTGGTGTTCCTTGTAGAACATCTTGCACCTTATTCGATGAGGAAAGGACCGAGATCCCTTCACCGGGAGTGACTCCTTTAGCAATAACTGGCAGATGCTACAACCCTCGGTTTGTCTTTGATCGCTTCTATAGTTTTCGCTTTGCACAGTGATATATATAATATATCCCGCACCTTATTCGATGAGGAAATGACCGAGATCCTTTCACCGGGAGTGACTCCTTTAGCAATAACTGGCAGATGCTACAACCCTCGGTTTGTCTTTGATCGCTTCTATAGTTTTCACTTTGCACAGTGATATATATAATATATCCCGCACCTCATTCGATGAGGAAAGGGCCGACGATCCCTTCACCGGGAGTGACCCCTTTAGCAAAACTAGAAAAGCCTCAAAAACATTCCATTTAAAAACCATTTGATTCTGCAACGAGATCAAGTTCAAAGCGTTAAAGGTTTTCATAAAAACCAGCCGCAACCCTCCGTCATTTTAGGAAGTAGAGTACTTAGTATTCGTGCTGTGTTTGTTGACCATAGTCAAGGCACAGTGTACGGTAGCTAAGTGATGTCTTCCTACACCGCATATGATGCGATTAGTTAGGACAGTCGCGTGACTTTGTTGACCTTAGTTAAGGGTCATGTGGGTGGGTCTAATTAATCACGAAATGACGGGTAGAACTTGACTAGTACTTATGATTTGTTGACCATAGTTAAGGTCATAGGTGCTAGGGGTAAAAACCTTTATCGGGAGTTTCAAGTGTTGAAATTTGCAATGAGATTGCATACCTTCTATATGATAGTTGGATCCCGATACCCACTGCGAGTAATTGTTACTCCTGGAAGAGTTTTGCACTTTGCAATTAGCCGATCAAGTAGGTGTCTAGAAAGGTGTCAACGGGGTTACGCCTCTGGGAAAACGAGGTTTACTATAATTAGGTCCGTGCGAAAGCACGGGAAACCTCCCTCAAAGTACCGACACTGGCCTGGCTGAAAGATTGGCGAACTTGTAGAGTGTAATTAATCCCGGCTAGTCTTTCCTTTTAGGGTTTGAAGAAAGATTTGATAAAAACAGTGGGAGCCATCCTGATTAGATAAAATACATAACCAATCTAATCTTACAAGAGCGCACGCTGAGTGTTTTCTTCTCTCTCTCTCCTGGTAGCGACCAAATCATGCCTTAATCAAGTTAAATAATACGGATAATTGACCGAACCCGCTTGCTATACTGAGCTGGGGAACGTTGGTCCCGCTCCAACTTATAATTGTTATAAGACAGAGCAGGAAATAGGGAATACCAGAATTCCTATGCCGCCCAAACGAAGACAGTGCATATGATGCATCTCCTTCGGGTGTGTTCATTACAAAGAACTGTTTCTCAGTATCCTCTGCATCCTGGGTATATGATACCGGATCAGGATCCCAGATATGTAATCTGTTACATAGGGCTACAAAAAGGTAGAAAAACTGAGAATGGGTGATAAGTTTCATGAGGCAGAAAACGGGGAAAGAGTTGCAGCCAAGTCTGTTGGTCACTGTCACCCTGTATTAAGAATACATTGATTCTGAACAAATGCTATTAGATACCGAACCTGATATACAAAATCATATCAGTCTCTTTATTAGTAAAGAAATGATAAAATTTTGTATTGATGGATAATGTTTTGAACATTTCCTATATCAAAAGTTGATCGGTTCAGGTACGTTCTCTAAAAGCATTGACGTTCTAAATCAAACTACAGTTCCTTGTATACTGAACACACACAGGAAGAAGAGTTCAGAAATGAACGAATTCTTCTTGAGGCATTGTAGACTAGGTCATATCAATGCGACCCGACTGGCTGAAGTTACATTTTAGATGCATATTTAAATCAGTTTGAATTTACATCTTGTGAAACTTGCCAGTCATGTCATAAAGATAAGATGACCATAGCTCTGTTCATTGGAAACAGAGGAAGAGTTAGTAAACTCTTGGGACTGATACATGATGATGTATGTAAGGTCTCCAGTCTACACATGCCAGGACTGGTTCTTTATACTTCATTATATTCTCTGATGATCTCTCAAGATTCAGTCATATATTCCTATTGAAATATAAGTCCGAACCTTTTGAGGTATTCACAGAATATAAATAGGAAGTAGAGAACCAAAATACGGGTATAAGTATTATGTCCTATGATGAGATCAGGGAGGAGAATACTTGTGCATAGCATTCCTGGACTATTCTAAAAGAAAATGAGATTCTCTCTCAGCATTACTCCTCCGTATAAACCATAGCACGATGGTATATCGGGGCGGAGCAATCACACCGTATATGATACGGTGTGCTCTATGATGAGTACTACTGAGTTACCTATTTCCTTTTTGGGAGTTATGCGCTTGAGAAGCTGCATACCTATTGAATTAGGTTCGAATCAAATCAGTGCCTACCACTCCATATAAGATATGGTGTGGGAAGATCCTATCTCTTAAGTAAGTTAAGACTTGGGATTGTCCGTCCTATGTCAAAAGCAAAATCCGGACAAGATCGAGGCAAGGTCAGTTCTGTAGAACTGGAAAGGTTCCAGCTGTACAAAACTGCTAATGATTTGATAGAACCAAAGGATTCAATAGTTTCCGACGAACCTCAGCCTCTCCGCCGATCTAGTAGGGTTCCTCACCCACCTGAGAGATACATCGGTTTCTCGATGACAGTGGGAGCGAGGATTGCATCATGAGATGCAATCCTCGCTCAGTTTCGAGCAGGCCATCGAGAGTAGGGACTCTGTAAGAATGGCTGGATGCTTAGTGATCTGAGATGGAATCCTTATACACCAACAAAGTATGGACTTTGGTTGCTATAACTGAAGGGTTAAATCCCCATCAGGAGCAAGTATATCTTGAGAAGATTGCTTGGTGTACATGGAAAAGTTGAGACTTTCAAAGCTAGACTTGTTAAAGGTTTTCGTCATCAACCAGACACGGATAATGATGAAACCTTTTCCAGGGACTATGTTTAAATCCATCCAGATCCTACTTGCCACGGCTACATACCACGACTACGATATCTGGTGGTTGGGTGCCATGACTACTTTTCTAAATATTGATTTAGAAGAGAACGTCTATAAGAACACAGCCAGAGGCCCTCGTAGACAGTGGGAGCAGCGGAAACGTGTGCAAGATGCTTTATAGGATAAAGCAGGCATCGCGGAGTTGGAACATCTGTTTTGATGGATTAGTCAAAGAAGTTGACATCATCAAAATGGTAGATGAACCTTGTATAAACAAGAAGGTAGTAGGGAGTATGGTGACGATCCTCGTAGAATACGTGGATGACATACTCTTGTTAGGGAAGGAGTTTCCTATGCTACGATCGATCAATCTCCGCTTATCACAAAGATTCTCCAATAGGATCAAAGTGATACCTACTAAATCCTAAGCTTTGGATCTATGAGATAGATCTAATTGGATGTTAAGATACTCACTAGTTGTAGTGAGATGGTATCAATCGATCCTGGGGAGAATCACTGGAAGGGTTCCAGAGTGATAAAGACGACTGAATGTCAGTCACAGGCATTATCTTTACCCTCAGTAAAGGGACGGTGTGTTGGAAGATTTCCAAGCTAGATACCGTGACAAACTAGACGATAAAGGCTGGTAACATCGCTATTAAAGATACTACCAAAGAGGTAGTTTGGGTGTATATTGGTTCATAGGAGAACTAGGTTCCTACCATTGAGTGACAATGGAACTGTGGCTTTGGCCCTGGAACCCTGGTCCCATCAGTGACCCAGACATATTCTGAGGCAGCATCACCTGATCATGGAGATAGTTGATCTCCAGGTTGATCAAGGTTAGGAGAGTAGACTCAGAGGACAACACGGCGGATCCACTCACGAAGGCCTTTTCCCAAAGAAAGACTTTTAGGGGATGGTTGAGTATGAGATACTGCAACCACTGCTACAGATGGCCCTAGTGCAAGTGGGAGATTGTTAGTTATATGTATGCCCTAGAGGCCATTACTGTACATTGGATGTATATTGTAGTGGATGCTGGGACATATATAGGTAGGACTTTCTTACTCGACATGATAGTACGCTATCTGGTTGCTCTTTGTCTTAACATGTATACTTTCTGTCTCTCTGATTACATGTTGATAAAGCTCTTAGGATGTGTACTCGACTTCCAGGACTATGATGCAGATCATACTAGTGGGGCCTGGGTAGTCAATGAGTACATCTTTCATTGTTCCTAGTCGTGGGAATATCGAGACGGGGCATCGATATTCCAGAGCAGACTAGCGCATATCTTCTCGACCCATGCGATGGGCGATGGATGATCCCATATCCATTGGTGTTTGACATCGAAGATGGTATGCGGGTGCTCAGTGGAGACTGGGCACACTGAACGGACTCGCCGAGAACTCCCAGATGGTATTATACCTCACGTCAGATGGCAGTTCTCTGGTGACACTGGTACAGCTTAGTCTGTTGACCCGAGATCGTTATAGAGTCTTGTGTGTCTCCCACTGTGCTTTGATTTCCACCCTACCACGGCTCTACTGAGTTGTGCAAACAGGTGGTTTTTGGGTACAGTCCCGATTCACATGGAGGCAATGAGCGATAGGAGGGTATTCGTCTCTCCCGGTATTGGGGGTTGATGTTGCGCTATGCTCGACTGGCCATAACAGGAAATCCCTGGCCAGGGTTGCAGTGATATACTGGTAAGAGTTATCAGTAGTTTCACGAATGTTATGGACCTCAAGTCTGCATGACTTATCGAGCTACTGGGGTCTGACGTTTACCACCCCTAGGCGAGATATGCGACATATCAGACGAACAGACCGGACTATACGGTAAGTGTTACTGGTTGGATTCACAGGAGTGAGCGGGCTTGCTCGTCGATCTTCTGATCGCTCAATACCCGGGTGGCCGTTACGTTTAGCAGACCGCTTGCGGCTTATGGGTGTTTGATATGATCATCACCTGCTGCCGGCGTATTGACGAGTCTTTAGAGTCCTACACAGGGGTTTCCTGGCTCAAGCGAAACGAAATAGGAGCGCATATGAGATATGTGCGGGACCGAGAATAATGCGTGTATGTGATACCGTATTTCATTCTCGCGATGAATGTGTCGATTGGTTATATGCGATATAACCTAGTTATCGAATCAAGGATTGATTCGATAAGCCGATACATTGGATACTAGCCGGTTATATGCGACATGACCGGATCGTTAAATCAAGTGTTGATTTAATGATTTAATGTATAATTATATATTTGATATATTACTTTGCATTAACTAGTATTGGTTCACTTTAAATGGATTTTCTCACTTGAATTGTGCAAGTTGTATATGTGATATACATTTGTGCACATGATTGTATCATGTTTGATGATACCTGCATGCTTGGGTTTGTGTAAAGAATTTACCATGGTTATATGAATGGTTTGGGTTTCATTTTATTTAATTATTCTTTTATTTATTCTTTTTGTTTATTTTGGAAAAAGAAAAAGATAAAGAAAATGAAATGGTGGCTTATTTTGTTTGTAGTTGAAGTTTCTTGAAACTTTGACTAAGTGACCATTTTGTCTTCTTTCTTAACCCTAACCCTTCAAACTAACCTTAGTCAATTCTCTACACCTAACTAAGGTTAATGATATGATAAGTATTATATTTTCTTTTATATTTTTATTAACTTATCATATCTTCTTCTTCTTCTTCATCTTCTTCTTCCATGAAGAAAGCTAGTGACCATCAATGGCAACTAGTGAAATCAAGTGAGAAATCCAATTCTAAAGTCTACCCACTTCCTATTTCTTCATCCTCTACCTCTTGCCAAGTTGTATAGGGTGTTTCCTTCACAAGTTTTCAAGGCTTGGTGAAGTTGGAGCTTGTTCTTGTGATGCCTCGACGTAGATCATCTTCGGCATCGAACCGACGATGAAGCCCGCCCATTCTTCGATGATGCCAATGCTAGAGTCAAGGGTTCGATTTGGACAGCGGAGGGAGATCATCGCGGAGCTTAGGAGGTGGTGGACCGAATCTACAAAGGTTGTAGTCACTTTCCCTCAGCATTTAATTCGATTACATGCTTGCTTCGCCTATATATCTAGTTAACGATCCGTATTAGGGTTTGTAGGCACTTGTAAAATTTGATTTGTGCATGTTTGATCACTTATGAGACTCCATTAGAGTGCCTAGGAACCCTACAAACGGTCCAGCCGTAGAAGGGTCAAGCCAACGCCTCACATGTGGCACGCCGTACTGCCCCAAACCCGAAGGTTCAAAGGGCAGTTCAAGACGATCACATAATCGAGTTAAGGTTTGTTGTCTTCTAGAGGGTCCATCGCGTTACTTGCACTACTTAGAACGTCGTTAAACTACGGAAAAATCCAACACTTGGAAATTTCCCAACAATGGAAAACTTGGGTATTTATATCCGGTCGAACTTTTTAACATATTCTAAAATTTATCCGGAAAGCCACATAGACAAAATTAGACAGTCCGATCGAATCTCCGAATCCCCAATACAACCCTGAAAATACAACTCTGGAAAAAAAATATTAAACATTCCCAGGAAAACCAGCACAGAAAACTAAGAATTACTGTGCCAAATTAGATGCACAAAAGGACAAAAGTGCCGCGGAACCGCCGCATGAGCGTGCTCATGCCGCGGATCCGCGGTGACTTTAAGGAATCAGGCCATCGAATTTTACAGTAACCATCACAATCCCCTGCTGATTTTTCTGCATATTTTTAATTTACAAAAATCCACATTTTACAAAATTGTCCAGAGAGCATTTTAAAGTCGGGGTTCCGGGTCGATCGGACTTCTAACTCCGTCTACGCATCGCCTAAGGCTCTAGCTAGGCTCTGATACCACTGTAGGGTTCCTAGGCACTCTAGTGGAGTCTCACAAGGCATCAAACATGGCTAATTCAAATTTTACGGGTGCCTACAAACCCTAATACGGATCGTTAACTAGATAATGAGGCGATGCAAGCATGTAAACGATTTAAATGCTAAAGGAAAGTGGCTACAACCTTTGTAGATCCGGTCCACCACCTCCATGGCTCCGCGATTAAGTCTCCTCGCTGTACAAATCGGATCTTGGGCTCTAGCGTCGGCTTCATCGGAGAAAAAGCGGGCTAGGTCATCGACGACGATGCCGAAGATGATCTACGTCGAGGCATCGCTAGATCAAGCTTCAACTTCACCAAGTCAAGAAAACTTGTGAAGGAAACACCCTATACTACTTGGCAAGAGGTAGAGGATGAAGAAATAGGAAGTGGGTAGACTTTAGATTTGGATTTCTCACACTTTTTCATCAATCACCATTGATGTAGCAAGCTTTCTTCATGGAAGAAGAAGATGAAGAAGAAGAAGATGATATGATAAGTCTTAAAGAAAAATGAAAAAGAATTAATTCTTATCATCTTCTAACCTTAGTTAAGTGTAGAGAATGAATTAGGGTTAGTTTAAATGGTTAGGGTTAAGTATAAGACAAGAATGGAGACTAAGTCAAAACTTCATGAATGTTCAACTGAAAACAAAACAAGTAACCATTCATTTATCCTTTTCATTTTTCAAAATGAATAAATAAATAAGTAATTAACTCAACAAAACCCTAATCATTAACTTAACCATAGTTTAATTCTTTACACTTAATCAAATAAGCATGTATCATCAAACATGATACAATCATGTGCACAAAAGTATATCACATATACAACTTGCACAATTCAAGTGAGAAAATCCTTTTAAAGTGAACCAATACTAGTTAATGCAAAGTAATATATCAAATATATATAATTATGCATTAAATCATTAAATCAACACTTGATTCAATGATCCGGTCATGTCGCATATAACCGACTAGTATTCAATGTATCGGCTTCTCGAATCAATCCTTGATTCGATAACCAGGTTATATCGCATATAACCAATCGATACATTCGTCGTGAGAATGGAATACGGTATCACATACACGAATTATTCTCGGTCCCGCACATATCTCATATGCGCTCCTATTTCGTTTCGCTTGAACCAGGAAACCTCTGTGTAGGACTCTAAAGACTCGTCAATACGCCGGCAGCAGATGATGATCATATCAAGCACCCACAAGCTGCAAGCGGTCTGCTAAACGTAACGGCCACCCGGGTATTGAGCGATCAGAAGATCGACGAGCAAGCCCGCTCACACTCCTGTGAATCCAACCAGTAACACTAACCGTACAGTCCGGTCTGTTCGTCTGATATGTCGCATATCTCGCCTAGGGGTGGTAAACGTCAGACCCCAATAGCTTGATAAGTCATGCCGACGTAAGGTCCATAACTTTCGTGAAACTACTGATAACTCTTACCAGTATATCACAGCAACCCTGGCCAGGGATTTCCTGTTATGGCCAGTCGTGCATTGCGCAACATTAACCCCCAATACCGGGAGAGACGAATCCCCTCCTATCGCTCATTGCCTCCATGTGAATCGGGACTGTACCCAAAAACCACCTGTTTGCACGACTCAGTAGAGCCGTGGTAGGGTGGAAATCAAAGCACAGTGGGAGACACACAAGACTCTATGACGATCTCGGGTCAACAGACTAAGCTGTACCAGTGTCACCAGAGAACTGCCATCTGACGTGAGGTATAATACCATCTGGGAGTTCTCGGCGAGTCCGTTCAGTGTACCCAGTCTCCACTGAGCACCCGTATACCATCTCTGATGTCAAACACCAATGGATATGGGATCATCCATCGCCCATCACATGGGTTGAGAAGATATACGCTAGTCTACTCTGGAATATCGATGCCCCGTCTCGATATTCCCACGACTAGGAACATTGAAGGATGTACTCATGGACTACCCAGGCCTCACTAGTATGATCTGCATCATAGTCCTGGAAGTCGAGTACACATCCTAAGGGCTTTATCAACATGTAACAGAGAGACAGAAAGTATACACGTTATGATAAAGAGCAACCAGATAGCGTACTATCATGTCGAGCAAGAAAGTCCTACCTATATATGTCCCAGCATCCACTACAATATACATCCAATGTACAGTAATGGCCTCTAGGCATACATATAACTAACAGTAGATTCGAGGTACTAAGATTTGGTGCCTTGCTCCCATGCAGAGAAAAGAAGATCAATGGCTTCCAGCTGCACCAACTGCAACAACAACTCCTGCATCACCCTATCTGGAGGAGTAACTTACGGGCCCTGTTCATATCATATTCTTGTATTATTATATTTCCTATTCTTATGCATTTTACAATAAAACCGGTATTTTTGACCCATGTCTGCTACATAGTACAGGTTACAGGTTCTTGGAGCGAAAACAGTGAAAAAGACAAAAGACGATACAAAAGAGGGACTTTTGACCAACAAATAGAAGGATCTTAGTCAAAGCCTAGACAAAAAACAGTTCACAATGTACAAGACAACGCAAGGTCCAAGATGTTAAAGCGAACGGTTAAAAGACCACTACAAATATTCACTGAAAGATCTGGAGAAAACCCAGAATCTAAATGGAGAAAAGAACCAAAGAATCAGGAAGTTTAAAAAGCCCAGAAAAAGCCCACAAAAAATCAGCCAAGGATCTATTTATTGGGCAGCGGAACCGCGGCCCAACCCCTACCCAAGCCGCGGTTCCGCAGCCGTATTAAGCCCGGAGAGAATAAGTTTTTTACCAAGTTTATTGTGCGGCGCTGACTAGTCAACCTAGGGATATTTTGGTAAAATGCAGACGTGCGAATCAATTGTAACCTAGAGTTTCTATCTCCTATAAATAGAAGCTAAAATCATTGTATTTTCTTATGCCTCCTTCATGCCTCCTTTCATTAATAAAATTCAGATTTCTTTTGGAGAGCATCGATGCCTCTTTTCATATCATCTATTCAGATCTGACAAGTCTTGTGTAAATGTTCGGAGAGAGCTATCTGTAAAGTAAGTAGTTTTATTTAATTGCCCTAGTTTAGATCTTTAATTCCTTGCCCTAGATAGATAGATAGCATGTTCTTCAATTCCCTAATGAGCGAGTAGTCTCCTCGCTTGTTAGGGTTAGCTTTGGGGAAGGCTTTTGAGAGATGAGATCTTTCATCCCTTTCTTGCCCATCACATATAATCAATTAGGACTCCATGCATACATGCACACACCGCTCCCTACGGCACCCTATCCCATGAGGTAGCGGTGATACCGTAGTATAAAGGCCCGGTTGAGCGTGTTTTCCATGGAGGTTAGGGTAAGGATTGATAAAGGAAGGACAAGAACCTAGAGGAAGGAACACCTTTCTGAATGGTTCTAATCCCCTTTATTAATAATTACCATAACACCTCATAGATCTTAATTTGGGTATAGAAAGCAGTGAGATTTATTTACATTTCCAAACCTACCCTAAACCTAACCCTAACAAGATTTAGTCATAGTTCAGATCTAGATTACTTAGTTTTTAGATTTAATCAATCCGACCCCAATCGGAATTAACTCGTTAGAACAATTAGGAAATTCACAACATACCTGTGGACCGACCCGTACTCACCGGCTAGCTACCAAGCGACGCCGTTCTTGATTGCGGTAAATTATTTTTGATCGTAAAATCCTACACTAATCAAATGGTGCCGTTGCCGGGGATGGTGTAGTATTTTCTTTTTGCAATTTCGGGTTAATCTTAATTAAAAAAATCATAAAAACTGAAAAATCAAAAAAATAAAATAAAATATATCATCTGTTATTTTTTGGAAAGGTTATTTTTTGTGAATCTTTGCAGGATCGACGGATCTGGAAAAATCCAGAGTGCGAAACAGAAAAAGGTAGATCAGAACAGAAAGGGATTGGAACAACAGAGCAGCACAATTTTTTCAGAGACCTGAAGCTTCAAATCCGCCGCCCTTTCGCCGTGCAAGCGCACTCCCGCCGAGGTTCCGCAGTCCATTTGCCACGTCAGCGCGCGTGTTTTGTACTGTTTGCTCCCCTTTCCGCTCTTCTACCAATCCCCATATATCTTTTGTCAAATCTTCTGCAGGATTCCTTGCGCTTAAAAAAAAAATCTTCCCTTCCAAATAACAAATCTTGTGCAGGATTCTTTACGCCGCGCATAAAATAAAAAAGATTTGATTGCAAGTGATTTACTATTTTGTATATCTTTAATCGGATTTTAAGGGGCTTTTGACCAATTCAGATTGGGTGGGGATTTCATCACCCTTCCCAGGATCCCAGAAATCACATAAGGCATTTGCATTGACTATTCTTAATTAAAAAATACTAGACTCAGCCCTAAGGACTTCGAGCTCAATAGGACAGAGGACTAGTTATAGACATCGACCGTTTATCCTAACCTGACTTTGCGGTGTCTAGGCAAGTGTGTCTAAGGCAAGTGGTTACTTAATTAGGACCGCTACTTGTAGCGGGGAGCCTCCCACTTACCTGGCACTTACCTGGCCGCAATTGACGGTGAAGAGGCGGTATGAGGTCCTATTTCTAGCCCTTTGGAATAGTTAGGTGCTGTCTAGCTGACCTAGGTGACCCTAGATCTAGGCCTGATTGTGAATTTGTGGTTGATCGCATTTGTGTCAAAGTCTCTTTTCAAAAAAATCTTTTTGCAAAATTTCCAAATATAGAGAAAAAGGAAATAGGAATTTTTTTTTAATAACTTGCAAATTTTTGCCGCTAAGAAATCCTTGCACCACCTACCTTCTTTCTCTTCTCTTTCTTCTATCATGGGTACCCCACATCATAAATCTCTTGCCGAACTTTGGTATCCCGAACCTAATTTTGCCTCGTACGTCAATTGTTTCGGTCGCTTTAAGGAAGATCCCTTCGTGCCTAAAATTTCTTTGAAAGATCAAATAGAAGCGTCTAGGAGAAACATTTCCACTTTACAACCCACTTTGTGTCAACCTTGTCAACCTTCACCACCTTCGTACGTTGACACCACTTTTCCAAGTCCTGCTGTAACTCCTAAGCCGATGTCCATTGCTGAGCATATTGCTCAATCTTGTAACCGATCTTTCACCCCTCTCAACACATCTAGTTCTAGGGATCAACAAGTCCATTCACCTTTTTATCCACATGTTGACCCTACTCCTGTCCAACCATCCAATTCCTACTAGTCCTACCCGACCTTCCCACCTTCACTAGACACTGTTTCTATACAGCTATTAGGGAGTTTCACGTATCTAAACAATTTCGAATCTTTTACTGAAACCCCTTCACAACCCATGTCTAGTTTGAACAGTCGTTGGAGGCGTACATTGCAGCAACAAACAAAATGATTAGGAATGTGGATGCGTCCATTACCGCCCTTATGCAACCTAGTGAACCGGCGTCTAGTTTCCAACTAGCTCCAAATTTTCCAATGTATGAGGAGGCGGTTGGACAGAGTGCGAATTTGAGAGGATTTCCAAATCAAACCTACCCTTACCCAATTGAAGCCCGCAACTCCAGTTTTCCATCGATTGTCCTAAATGATTCACAAGTTCAAAATAAAAACGAGTTGTGTGATTTTGTAGTGCTTGATTTGCCAAATTGTGAAGAACCCCTTTCGAGTGAAACCACACTTAATCCTTTCGATCTTTACACCTCCAATCTAGAACCTGAATTGATAAATATCCATGCTTTTGATGAGGTGTCAGAAAATATTGATTTTCACTTGATTGAGGATATAGACGCCGGGAATATTTCGGATGATGAACCTGTCGATTTGATTGAAATTTTATGTCCAATTCATCATCCCGAGTCATTAATTGTTTCTCCCGAACTTCATATGCGTCTTGATTTTGATGATAATGGCATGGATGAGCTAAATATTGAGGAGAATTATGAGGATAGTATTGAGGAGAGTATTGAGAATAATATTGAGGTTGAACCATTTTTGTTTGATGTGTCGGATTTTCCAATTCATCCTCATGAACCTTTAACTAAATCACCCTCCATCCTTTTCATCGTTCCGACCACGCCTAATATCACGCTTGAAGACTGTGAGCTTGAAAAATTTTCCTTTGAATCTGACACAGTTCTCACAGCCGATAACACGTACGAGTGTTTCACTTTTTCGGACGGTGTTGATGACTCACCGCTCGAGTTTGAGTCCTTTGAATTTTCAGATAAGTTAGTTGAACCATCAGACTCGGTTGCATAGAGTCGTTTCGAACCATTGATGGAATCTTTCAAGTTCGAGACAGTTTACTACGGTGAGAATGAGACTATCCCTAATTCACTACCTTTTGTCCGTCCTATCATTCCGACCTTACAAGAGACCGTTACGCTTTCATCTCCAATACCAAGTTTGATGTACCCATGTTTTCTTGTGAATCTTGAGGGATTTGACCCCATTTCTCGACGGGTTGATAGATTAGCACAATCACTTTTAACACATCGGTCATCACAAATTGTGCTAATTTATTCACTCGATTTACACCCTCAAGATCGAACTACACTTCTTTCTCTTTTCCGCCATTCTCCTCCTCCACCGAGACCATATTCCACCCTTCTTCCCACACGGTCTCGTGTGCTTCTCATTTCTCTTCTTTCCACTCCCTTCTTTCACCAACTCTACCATTACCACGATAAGATCTTTGAATGGTTGGTGCTAATCTTTGGCTTATGTAAGGCCTTGCTTAGTTTGGGGAGGACCTTCTTGTATATATGTATATATATTTTTTGTTTTCTTTTCTAATAAAAATATAAAAAAAATTAAAAAAAAAATGAAAAAGAAAAAAAAAATTGTAAATAAATAAACAGGGGAGTGCCGACAATTTTGACCCTCTTGGTGCAGCATGACAGTGAGGACACTGTCAAGTTTAAGTTTGGGGTATGCTCGGTACGTTTTCTTCCTTCGCATTCATTTGTATATATTTTTGCATTTGCATATTTATTTGAAAACCCATAAAAATTGAAAAATTTCAAAAATTATAAAAATTAATGTATTCAATTTTGGCCTAATAGACTTAAGTTTGATAGATAGGTTAACTAGCTAGGAACAACTAGATCTTAGACTTAGTAAATTAAAAACCCTAAAAATAACCTTCCTTAAAGTTTAACGGTAGAAAGTATATGTCTTTGTAGTTTATTTAGAAATAGGCAAATTTTGAGTTAACTTTTTGGGCTAAGTCGAAACGAAAGAAAAGTATTGATATTTTTATTAGAGTATAAGTTTGAAAAATAATTCCTAGCTTAAGTCTAGATTCTGAAAATGTATACCCTACAAATTGCACAATCACGCACCTTGAAACTTGGAATAGTAGAGGAGACCTTGAAATGCTCTTGTCTAAAGTCCTTAGTACGAAGAAAAAAAAATATGAATAAGGAAAAAAATGAACACTGGTTTTGCAATTACTTGAGGCTGTAAAAATAGAAAAATATTTAGCGAGGGTGCTTCATCACCTAGTGCCTTAGACCAACTGGTTTGGGAGTCACTGGTAAAAGCCTTAGGTGTTGCAAGACTAGGATTTACGCCTTAAAGTGCAAACGCATCTTGTAATCGGTCGTTGGTACCTCAAGAAGTATTAACGGTCGCATGAAGGATGTGTAAGCAAAATTCAATTAAAAATTCACCAATTAAGAAGTGCTTTGGACAACGGACAAGAGTATGATTGCTTGATTTGAATTTCCAAGTGTAGGGGTGATTTATACACACACGTGGGGATATGTGATTGGAGTTTAGATGAGAGAAGGGAATGAAGAATAGAACTTGTATCTTTAATAGAGTTGATAAAAATTCCTAAGTGGAGATGGAACCCTAGAAGGAAAACGTAAGAAATGCCGAAAGCTAAGTAAGTCTACAGAACATATATAATCTTAAGTTAAATAATAAGGAAGCGTGAAGAATGTGGGTGGATAATTTACGAGTCAAAGATAATGGAATTTCTTGTTAGAAAACCTAATTGGAAAACAAAAGTCGAAAAGCCGAATTGATAGGATTTTGTAGGTAGTATCCGTTGAAAACCCTCAGGAGACAACACTCCTCCTACTAGGGACACCTAAAGATTTAACGGCTTGTTGCACGAGCTCAGTGCAATCGCGTTTCCCTGCGAAAGTGTGGTTAGGATTTGGTAGAGAATAAAAAAATAAGTTTGCTCGAGGACGAGCAAAAGATAAGTTTGGGGGTATTTGTTCATATCATATTCTTGCATTATTATATTCCCCGTTCTTATGCATTTTACAATAAAACAGGTACTTTTGACCCATATCTGCTACATAGTACATGTTACAGGTTCTTGGAGCGAAAACAGTGAAAAAGACAAAAGACGATACAAAAGAGGGACTTTTGACCAACAAATAGAAGGATCTTAGTCAAAGCCTAGACGAAGAACAGTTCACAATGTACAAGGCAATGCAAGGTCCAAGATGTCAAAGCGAACGGTTAAAAGACCACTACAAGTATTTACTGAAAGATCTGGAGAAAACCCAGAATCCAAATGGAGAAAAGAACCAAAGAATCAGGAAGCTTAAAAAGCCCAGAAAAAGCCCACAAAAAATCAGCCAAGGATCTATTTATTGGGCCGCGGAACCGCGGCCCAACCCCTACCCAAGCCGCTGTTCCGCAGCCGTATTAAGCCCGGAGAGAATAAGTTTTTTACCAAGTTTCTTGTGCGGCGCTGACTAGTCAACCTAGGGATATTTTGGTAAAATGCAGACGTGCGAATCAATTGTAACCTAGGGTTTCTATCTCCTATAAATAGAAGCCTAAATCATTGTATTTTCTTATGCCTCCTTCATGCCTCCTTCATGCCTCCTTTCATTAATAAAATTCAGATTTCTTTTGGAGAGCATTGATACCTCTTTTCATATCATCTATTCAGATCTGACAAGTCTTGTGTAAATGTTTGGAGAGAGCCATCTGTAAAGTAAGTAGTTTTATTTAATTGCCCTAGTTTAGATCTTTAATTCCTTGCCCTAGATAGATAGATAGCATGTTCTTCAATTCCCTAATGAGCGAGTAGTCTCCTCGCTTGTTAGGGTTAGCTTTGGGGAAGGCTTTTGAGAGATGAGATCTCTCATCCCTTTCTTGCCCATCACATATAATCAATTAGGACTCCATGCATACATGCATACACCGCTCCCTGCGGCACCCTATCCCACGAGGTAGCGGTGATACCGTAGTATAAAGACCCGGTTGAGCGTGTTTTCCATGGAGGTTAGGGTAAGGATTGATAAAGGAAGGACAAGAACGTAGAGGAAGGAACACCTTCCCGAATGGTTCTAATCCCCTTTATTAATAATTATCATAACACCTCATAGATCTTAATTTGGGTATAGAAAGCGGTGAGATTTATTTACATTTGCAAACCTACCCTAAGCCTAACCCTAACAAGATTTAGTCATAGTTCAGATCTAGATTACTTAGTTTTTAGATTTAATCAATCTGACCCCAATCTGAATTAACTCGTTAGAACAATTAGGAAATTCATAACATCCCTGGGGACCGACCCGTACTCACCGGCTAGCTACCAAGCGACGCCGTTCTTGATTGCGGTAAATTATTTTTGATCGTAATATCCTACACTAATCAGGCCCCAAGCGGCCTCCATCTTCGCAATGCCGGTAGAACAGGTGACACAGGTCACCACTGGATTGTTCTTCGGGACCATGCTCCCACTGATAAGCTTCAACGCTCTAATGCCGTCACTGGAACCTCCAAAGTAGTCGGTCTTCGATCGGTTTGCAACTACCGCGGCCCCTCTCGACGGGTCGTCCAATTCTACTGCCTCAGTCTTCGACAGACTGAGCCTAAGCTCAAATGGGCCCGCGAAGAGGCTCACAATACCAGTGAAGGCTATCCCAACTCCAGCTACAGGTGAAGTCGTCCAAATTACTTCCCCTACTCGAAAGTCGTCCTTCAACAGGTTGACCATTCCTTCCCAGCGGATGCCAGTCTTTGACAGGCTGGCACCAATAATAGCCTCTCCTCAAAGAAGGGGGCATGGCGAAGCCACTCCGATGATAGAGGTGATCCCGGCTACACGACATGCTCGATGTCATCACAGGCGCCGAGTGAGGAAAGCTGGGGGCAGTTCCCCTTCTGGACTCACCCCACCAGCTCTAATGGTTGAAGTTGATGCTGCTGTTCCAACTGGGAACAGATTTGAGCCGTTCAGGAGGGTGCGCAAGAATTCTCCAATTGCCGTACTAAAAAGGTCTTCTCTACCTGCGAAGAACATCACAAAGGCAAAGCCGGAACAGCCCCCTCAGTGGCTGTCCTCCAAAATCCACAGGGTCTGGCGAAGAGTCCAAGACTCTGTAATTAACTAAGACTACTCCTGCCGACCAAAGAAAATGAAGGTTCGGAAAGAGAAGGACCACCCTGTCATACCACAGAAGGTGTCATCTACTTGGGTGCTCGCTGCAATGGCCCCCTCAATTTCGACTGCCCATAAAAGAAGAAGGCCGGAGAAGATCCCTGTGTCTGTGAAAAATCTCAAGGGTGCTGAATCCAAATGCCCCAAGTCTGGGGGCATGGTAGTGCACACCATCTACATGGTTTCCGGGAAGGAGGATAGCCGTATCTCTACGGGTCATCGACCACTCACCCGGTCATTGACAAAAGCCCAGGAGCAACAGAAAAAGCTCCAGGAAATGCTAACGAAGATGGCCACGCTCACTGGGCCGAAAGAAATCCCGGAGACATCATCAGAGCAACGCTAAGAACAGGAAACTGATGCTAAATTCCTCCGAAGAATGCTCGAGAGAAAAGACAAAGAGGCCGCGGAACAAGCGGCCAACATAAAACAAATGGCGCTATTATTCCAAAATATGGTGGGTATGATGATGTAGACAGACCACCCAGCCGAAGATCTTCCGATAATAATTGAAGGCGATAGAGGGGAGATATCAAACCCACTTCCAGCGCTATCAGCAGCCAAGGAAGAGACCATCTCCAAAGCCACTCTTGATGACTATATAGCTCAACAGATATGAGCTCATCAGGCGAATGAAGCCGCTGGCCAAGTCGTTAGAACTGGGCGACCATACCCAAGCTGGTACGATCAGATTAAGTATCCGCCAGGATACACGATTCCTAAGTTCTACGTATACAAGGGGACAAGCAATCCCCATTAACATGTCGTTTAGTTCAGGGCTCTGTGTGGTAATACAGGGGGTGACGACAAACTGCTGCTTCGCCAGTTTGTTGACAGCTTATCAGAGACTGCATTCGAATGGTACTCCGAGCTCCCGAATGACTCTGTCAATACTTTTGCGGAAATGGAGCTACTATTTACACAAAGGTTTGCAAGTGCTAGCGAACGTACCCCAATCACGACGTTGATCAATGCCAGAGTGAAGCCGGGAGAGACATGTAACTCCGCGGGGGCGCCCCGGCTGTCGATCCAACGCCGGAATGCGGAAACGAAAAACTTTGCAAACTAGCAAACCGGCACCACCGCGCACTTTTAATCCGGATCGGGCCATTAACCTAGCTACTAGCAAACTAAAAGATGGGTGAAGAAGTATACCAAGCGATCCGTGTCCTTCGGTCTTCGTCTCCACTCCGATCTCCCGCGGAAACTCCGTTCATCACCTCCTCGTCGGAAAGGGCACCACGTAGCCGAGTTCTTTTACGGGCTCCCACCTCTGGACCGAGGCAACTCGGATGCGAAGTTGGCTAGCCGACGCGTCCAAGATATGCTGTAGATGTAGTGTAGAAGGCTATGTCTCTTTTGGGGTTTATGTTGCCATGAATGTGGAGGAATGAAGAAAAGGAAATATGGTGCTTTCATTTTTCCTTGCATGAAAAATGAGATGAAGAAAATTGCTAACACTCAAAATGAATCTCTCTCATTTTCTTCTCTAATGTGGCCGGCCCCCACTCTCTCAAAGAAATGGTAGAGGGAGAAAAAAACAAAACAAGAAGAGAGGTGAGTGTAGGAAAAGAGAATGGGTGACCATAAGCAAATATGATGATAATAAAGTCATCTCAATTTCAAATCAACTCTAATCTCAATAAAGCAAGCCATCATGAAAAAGCAAAGATGCTTAACCTTTCATAATGCCACAAATGCAAGAAACCCCTCCACAAAAAGTTATTTGCAAACTTGCAAATAACCCCCTCCATCGGAAAGTCCGGCCGCGAAGGAACAAAAGAAAACTGGCCGAAACGGAATGCAAACTGGCAACTTCAGAAAACTGATCCCGTAATAAATTACAGAAAAACCCCGCTACTGCATATACATGCCCGCATTTGTATTCCCACTGAAAACAAATGCAAAGAGACAAAACTACACTGTCTAATACTAGGATCCGGCTTAAGCCAAAGCCGGCTAGTAAAATCCGTCCGATCACGATCCGTGCAATACCGCACGTATGTGATCGAACCCTGCCATATCTCCATACGGCCTCTACAGCGTTTCGCCCGAAACCTGAGTAACTGTGTGTGGTGGACTCTAAAGACTTGTCAATACTATGGCTGTGGATTTAACCACTAGCACGTCAGAGGTATCAGCCATACGTGACGGGCCACCAGCTATTGACCAAAAGGGACGTCGATGAGCGAACTCATCCTGACACCCTACTGAGCCTGTCAGTGACAATATCCGTACAGTCCGGTCCGTTCGTCTATGAGCATCGCAGGCGGGCCTAGGGGGTTGGTAAAAGTCAGACCCCCAATAGCAGTACAAGTCGTGTCGGAGTGTAGCCCAGAACACCCTGAGATACTACTGGAATACCTACCAGAAAATCCCCTGCCTTGGCTAAGGACTTTCCATGTTCTGGCTCTCCTAGACACAGCGCGACCTCACCCCTAATACCGGGAGAGATGAACCCCTGCAGATCCGCTCACTGTCTCCATGTGGCTCGGGACTGTACCCAACTAAAACCTGTTTGCACGTCTCCTTTGAGCGTGGTAGGGTAGTAATCAAAGCACAGTGGGAACTCACACGAGACAAATGACGATCTCAGGTCGATGAACTAACCTATACACATGTCACCAGGGAACTGCTATCTGACGCCTGGTATAATCCCAACTAGCAGGTTCCCGGCGAGTCCTGTCCGGTGTACTCATAACCCAATGAGCACCTGTATACATCTTAGGTGAACCAACTGACACTAGTGGCTTGTGAGACCGGCCACTGCCCCTCGTCGGGGTCTCGACTGTATATACTAGTCTACTCCGGAGTATCGATGCCCTGTCTCGAAACTCCCACGACTAGGGACCATTTAAGGATGTGCTTATGGACTCCAGCTCTCACGTATATGATCGCCCTCATACTGCTGGTAGTCAAGCAAGAATCCTAGGGGCTCTATCAACGTGTAATAGTGACTCGTAAGGTCACCTAAAGCAGTACACGATGATAAAGATAAACCAGATAGCATACTATCATCTCGAGTAAGACTGTCCTACCAGGACAGGTCCTCCCTCAATCATTGCAATCACGTGCCTGTGATCCAATAATAGACTCTGAGGGCACTATCTCCAACAATCTCCCACTTGCACTCAAGGCTAATTATTGCGATGTCGCATACGCACATCCCGTGTGATACCGAACACCCAACTTCTCTATTAGCCAGTCTCACAAAGCTCGTTTGCGAAACTATTGCGTTTGAGGAATAGCCTCAGTGAGTGGATCTACTCTGGTGTTTCTTTCTATGTCTCTCGTTATCTCAAGTTCGCGGAGAAAACCATATCCCGAAATGAGCAATACCTGTCTTAGAATGTCTGGATGTCTGATGGGACCTAGCTCATAGATGAACTCCAAATCCAAACTTCTTAGACTGTATCGTCAACTGAACTTAATCAGTATCCTGCGCCATCCTTCCCTCAGTATCCACCTAGACCACCTGTCCAAAATACTGCCTCTCGTCAGAGGGAAAACTATAACTCTGATGGCCACTCTGCCGTCCAGGTCACCTTGGAAGCCTGGAATGATAACCGTCTCCTAAAGGGGGCTGTCGTTATCATATCCCTAGAACATCCACTTATATTCTAAAACTGCTTCCGACTGTTTCCCCAGGATTGGATCAATATCAACTTATTGCATCTACTGCAAGAACAACATCTGGTGTGGTACTTGACATCTCATGATCAACTCAATTGCCTAAGCAAGTGATCTGCCAATCATGCACATCCCTCTCCCCTTTAGTCTGTAAGACACCTTTAGAGAGGGTGACTCCATCACCTGCAGGTACACTACCATGCCAGGAGTCGTCCATTCTAAATACTCATAGAATGCTTTCTAAGAACCCAGATTGGGAAACCACCCAAATCTAGATCTAAAACCATAGATCTAGTAACCAGAATGTACGATATAAGATCCAATTCCTATGTGGAGAAACCACTGTGTGACGACCAAAGTATAATCGATCGTAGTATAGGAATATCACTTCCTACTCTGTGTATGTCATCCAAATACCAGGACATCAAACCCTACTACCTTCTTAACAGATCCATCTCCTATTCTGATGAAGTCAAACCTATGACTGTCACGTCAGAAATAGATGATCTATCTCCGCTATATCTGCTTTAGTCTATAAATAGACATCAGCCACCTGTCCACCAATGCTTCCGCTGCTCCCACTGACCACGACAACCCTCTGGCAAAGTCATATAGACGTACACTTCTAAAGCTAGTTTAGAACGACGCTATACTCATCCTCCTGCCGGGTCTCACAGTCTGGAACAACAGCAATGGCAAATCTGGGTAAACAACAACCTCCCTGCCACCGCCCCTGAGCATACCGAAGTACCTCTTGGGTGCCTGAGGTTACCCACCATATCTGCGGAGTGGCCAATGGAATGTCAAACAAGATTGAATCTTTAGGTTCTTATCAAATCTTCAGTAATCGTTTGCGGTTCTGGAATCACTTCCAGTTCTACCATACTCCCACTACTGTTTTCTGAAAAAATCCATTTTTATTAAAACTGTGGCGAGTCAAGAACAATATCACTATTGATCTTCCAGATGGTAGAAAGTCAACCCTCGTCATAGCCAGGGTCAACCCACAAACAGCCACTACTGAAACGTGCCTTGAGTTATCCGGAGTCTAGTTTTAAGTATAACCCGGACAACTCCCCGTATCTTAACAATGTCAAGATATGAACTGTTCTATATCCAAGAAACAGAGGTACTGATTTAATTGAACCAGATTCAAATCATGCAGCTGTCTCCAGTGCATGTCAACTAAATGGAAGGAGGCCGATCAGCGTTACTCAACTTAGGAATACTTCCAATTATGAGTAACCTGAAAGAGAAGCAAGTTCTCATTACTATCAACTGAATACCATACACAAGTATCTACTTCTTTGATCACCTTGAAGAATCCCGATACTTGCAACACCTGGTTCTCTACTTTATTCATATACCTATAACTTCTCAAAACTTAAACCCTGTGTTTCTACGAAACACCTGTCTAAGAACTAGAGAAGTCACAAGTAAACAGAATATAGTACGAGTACCTACCCCTCTGTCCTAATGGACACTGGACAACATACAATACTCTGTATAAGTCCGCTGAGTCTAATGACTCATTCACTGTGTGTCGTAGGTTGAAAACTGTACGTATGGTTAAGAAGAATTACACCGCTGTTCAATGCTCCTTACCTAACCATCCACTGATATAGGTAAATGTCATAGACATAATTTTTAAAAAGAAATATCTCACACTATAAAAATAGACGTACAGATATATCAATTTGAAATTGGTGCATAACAACGGATATTCAAAACCAAATATTTGCCGACCGGCAAACAGCCCAGGTGACTTCCTCAAATATCACCAATTACAACGAATCCCGATATAATGAGGATGATCACCTAATTTCCAATAACTTACTCCCACTCATCATCTGTAAAACCATACAGATGTGAGAATCAAACCTGGTAAATACATACCCTGGAGCAAGTGTCTAATTGGGAAATCAGTTTTCTTTTAACAGTACATAGTGAAAATGAAACATTGAAATGTTTCGATGGGGTATCCCGGTATTCCTAGTAATGCCTCTTCCATTATCCAGATTCACAACTGTAACCGTATATCTCTTTGCCACTTCTCCAAATCCCTTTTTATATCTTTAGTCATTACTTTCTGCACACCCCTTTAGGCCAAATGGTTTTCTTCCTTCCCTACCGTTCGGCACCAGCCTATGGTTTGGAAGAAGACTATCCAATAAGCATAATGGGTGTACTGTCCTAATCCTAGGAGCACTCGCAATGCGAGAGAAGGTGAAGATAAAAAACAACCGAATAAACCTTATTCCTATTTCTCCTGAACCAGGATCCATCCCCGAACTGGAACAAGTTCCTTTCGAGTTCGTATATAACCATACGATGGATTATCCAATAAACTTGGGATCTTCGTAGTGATACGGAGTGTCCTGGAGAAATACAAAGGTGATTTAGGATTGGCGAAGAAATACTTGGTTTGGTCGTGAATAGCAGTCGCAGTTTACTTTGCCCTCTTACTAATCCCTTTCTTTGTCTTTACTTAATACCTTCTGTACACCGTTTAGGCTAATTGGTTTTCTTCATTCCCTACCGGTCGGCACCAGCCTAAGGTTTGGAAGAAGACTATCCAATTTGCGTAATAGGTGTACTATCTCCTAAACCAAGGAGTACTCGCAACCTGAGAGAAGGTAAAAGGAAAAGACAACTGAATAGTCCTATTCGTTTTCTCCAGAACCGGAAAACATCCTCGAATTCCTTCGAGTTCGTATCTAACCATACGATGATTTTGTCCAATGGAAGTGGACATTCGTAGTAATACGGGGTGTCCTGGAGAAAAGGGTAAAAGTAGGAGTGGTAATGAGGTTTGCAACTCTGACAATCCAAAACCCAGTGTTAAGAAGGTTCGGTCAACTTGGTCACTGAGTCATAGTCTAGGGTCGGGTCAATGGTCGCTGCCAAAGAGAGAGAGAAAAGAAACACTCAGCGTGCACTCTAGCCTAGATCAGAATGGTTACCATTTTATCTAATCTGGAAACCTCCCACTGTAACGTCAAATTCTTCTCCAAACCCTAAAGAAGAATTAGCCGGGATCACCCGAGGAGTAAACCAACTCATCAGTGGGAATCGGGATCCAACTCTCATCGCATGATAACGTGACGGAATCCGCTCACGTTATCACACTCCAGAAGGTATGCGCATATCTGACAAGTTTCAGTTTCTTTAGAAACTCCCGATGTGGATTTTTGCCCCATGCTCTTATGACCTTGACTTTGGCCAACAAATCATAAGTCACATGTCAAGTTCTACCCGTCATTCTCCAGGTTGATTTGAACCCACCCGCACAAGCCCTTGACTTTGGCCAACAAGGCTATACGACTGTCCCAAACCAACGCATCTATCTATGCTGCATATGAATAACCAACAGCTACCAAACACTGTGCCTTGACTTTGGCCAACAAACACAGCTTGAATACTATTGACTATCCATATGAAATGACGGAGGGCTATGAATGGTTTCTGGCGAAAACCTTTAACGTAATGAACTTGATATCGTTGAAGGAACGGATAGCTTTTTAGAAAAATATAGTAACGAAAACCCTTGCTAAAGAGGTCACTCCCGGTGAAGGGATCTCGGCTCTTTCTCCATAGAATGAGGTGCAGGATATTTCAACTGAATACCACGATGCAAAGCAAAAGTAATCGGCTATAGTGAAGTTATTGCCCTGACGCAAACTTTTGTCCAAGGGGTCACTCCCGGTGAAGGGATCTCGGCCCTTGCCTCGTCGACTGAGGAGCAGGATATTCCAACTGAATACCACGATGCAAAACAAAAGAGAACGCCCTTGCAATAACAGCTTTTTGAAAAATGTTCCAACAACATCAGAATAGGTTTGTTTATCTTGCATTGATCCGAATCAACGCAGTCCCATCAATTGATCACACCACAAAGAACGAAAATAATGACGTACGTATATACCATCCGCATTCGCCACTGGGTCCCGTCATCACCCGTTAGGTTAGCTAACTAACGACAGAGCGAGGATTGGACTAGCGCGGATGCAAAACATATACAACATCTACTAGTATATATATAATATATAATTTTCGCTCAAGGCGTGATAAAAAATGTAACATCACAGAAATGTAACCAGCATCACAGAACAATACAGATATCTGGGATCCCCGGGTTTCACAGAGCCGCTACTGAAACCCGACGTTCCCCTGGTCGTGTGGATAGCCTGTGCAATGAGAATCCTAGACCTCTACGGGCGCGGCAAGTCACCCGCCAAAACCTGAAGCGAGGCAGCCCCCTTCAGCAACGTGAATGGACCACCCAGCACTTCACGGAATCCGGTGACTTGGGCACCCCTCCTGGGTCAACCTGTACCCCCTACGAGTGCGGCGAATAGCCTGCCAATTCTAGAGTAAAGCCCCCTCTGTCTCAATGCCATGAGATGCGGGCTCGTTGCCCTCTAGAACCCGGCTATCCGTGCACCCTTCCGCGGGGCAATCCTAGTACAGAAAGAAAACTATACATACAACGGGTACAACGACCGCAGCCTGGTCGTGCCCCAAAAGAATAATACAAACAGGCAGTGACGGCAGTCCACGTGTCGGACGCTCGCCCCGCAATATCAAATGTACATATAAAACTAAACTGTACTAACATTGCATCCAGGCTATCCCCACGACCGATCCGCAACATCACAGCACAACACAGAACATCAACGTGAATGTTACGTTCGCAAATCCGTCTAACCGGGCTATAGCAGTTAGACAGAATTTACCGATCGAGTGACATTCACGGTCGCAGATATAATGTAAATACTGTGAACTAGCATGTTTAAAATATCCGATCGATCAAATTTACCGAAGTGGGCCCTAAGGAGTACTGCAGCACTTACAAAAAATCTGGGCCCAAAAAGAATATCTCAAAACCCCCATTTTGAACTCAGGAGCACTCTGCAAAAATTTGGTCAAATGAAGAGTCAAAAGAGTAGCGGAATCGCGGCCCAAGCATGGGTTTGGCCGCGGTTCCGCGGCCGTATGGTGAGATCACTTGACCAATTTTTCAGAGATTGCTTAGAATTCCCTGCACAGTATTCTGCAACACACTGAAAAAATTTTTGAGCTGAAAAAATTTTGACAGAAAACTGATGTTTTAAAATCGGGTTTTCAGGATTTTTGTTCGATCGAGTTCTAAACATACTAGACCAAGCTAGGCTAAGTTAATGGCGTGGCTCTGATACCAATGTAAGTCCGCGGGGGCGCCTCGGCCGTCGATCCGACGCCGGAATGTGGAAACGAAAAACTTTGCAAACTAGCAAACCGGCACCACCGCGCACTTTTAACCCGGATCGGGCCATTAACCTAGCTACTAGCAAACTAAAAGATGGGTGAAGAAGTATACCAAGCGATCCATGTCCTTCGGTCTTCGTCTCCAATCCGATCTCCCGCGGAAACTCCGTTCATCACCTCCTCATCGGAAAGGTCACCACGTAGCCGAGTTCTTTTACGGGCTCCCACCTCTGGACCGAGGCAACTCGGGCGCGAAGTTGGCTAGCCGACGCGTCCAAGATATGCTGTAGATGTAGTGTAGAAGGCAATGTCTCTTTTGGGGTTTATGTTGCCATGAATGTGGAGGAATGAAGACAAGGAAATATGGTGCTTTCATTTTTCCTTGCATGAAAAATGAGATGAAGAAAATTGCTAACACTCAAAATGAATCTCTCTCATTTTCTTCTTTAAATTGGCCGGCCCCCCCTCTCTCAAAGAAATGGTGGAGGGAGAAAAAAACAAAACAAGAAGAGAGGTGAGTGTAGCAAAAGAGAATGGGTGACCATAAGCAAATATGATGATAACAAAGTCATCTTAATTTCAAATCAACTCTAATCTCAATAAAGCAAGCCATCATGAAAAAGCAAAGATGCTTAACCTTTCATAATGCCACAAATGCAAGAAACCCCTCCACAAAAAGTTATTTGCAAACTTGCAAATAACCCCCTCCATCGGAAAGTCCGGCCGCGAAGGAACAAAAGAAAACTGGCCGGAACGGAATGCAAACTGGCAACTTCAGAAAACTGATCCCGTAATAAATTACAGGAAAATCCCGCTACTGCATATACATGCCCGCATTTGTATTCCCACTGAAAACAAATGCAAAGAGACAAAACTACACTGTCTAATACTAGGATCCGGCTTAAGCCAAAGCCGGCTAGTAAAATCCGTCCGATCACGATCCGTGCAATACCGCGCGTATCTGATCGAACCCTGCCATATCTCCATACGGCCTCTACAGCGTTTCGCCCGAAACCTGAGTAACTGTGTGTGGTGGACTCTAAAGACTCGTCAATACTATGGCTGTGGATTTAACCACTAGCACGTCAGAGGTATCAGCCATACGTAACGGGCCACCAGCTATTGACCAAAAGGGATGTCGATGAGCGAACTCATCCTGACACCCTACTGAGCCTGTCGGTGACAATATCCGTACAGTCCGGTCCATTCGTCTATGAGCATCGCATGGCGGGCCTAGGGGGTTGGTAAAAGTCAGACCCCCAATAGCGGTACAAGTCGTGTCGGAGTGTAGCCCAGAACACCCTGAGATACTACTGGAATACCTACCAGCAAATCCCCTGCCTTGGCCAAGGACTTTCCATGTTCTGGCTCTCCTAGACACAGCGCGACCTCACCCCCAATACCGGGAGAGACGAACCCCTGCAGATCCGCTCACTGCCTCCATGTGGCTTGGGACTGTACCCAACTAAAACCTGTTTGCATGTCTCCTTTGAGCGTGGTAGGGTAGTAATCAAAGCACAGTGGGAACTCACACGAGACAAATGACGATCTCAGGTCGATGAACTAACCTGTACACATGTCACCAGGGAACTGCTATCTGACGCCTGGTATAATCCCAACTAGCAGGTTCCCGGCGAGTCCTGTCCGGTGTACTCATAACCCAATGAGCACCTGTATACATCTTAGGTGAACCAACTGACACCAGCGGCTTGTGAGACCGGCCACCGCCCCTCGTCGGGGTCCCGACTGTATACACTAGTCTACTCCGTAGTATCGATGCCCTGTCTCGAAACTCCCACGACTAGGGACCATTTAAGGATGTGCTTATGGACTCCAGCTCTCACGTATATGATCGCCCTCATACTGCTGGTAGTCAAGCAAGAATCCTAAAGGCTCTATCAACGTGTAATAGTGACTCGTAAGGTCACCTAAAGCAGTACACGATGATAAAGATAAACCAGATAGCATACTATCATCTCGAGTAAGACTGTCCTACCGGGACAGGTCCTCCCTCAATCATTGCAATCACGTGCCTGTGATCCAATAATAGACTCTGAGGGCACTATCTCCAACAAGACATGGGTTCAGTATACAATTCGATGGCGGAACCTATGGTCAAAGTGCGAACAGCGTATAGAGGAAGCTCCTTCTGTGGGCATGTTTGTAGGAACCCACGATCCTCCGGCGACCATATCCCAGTTCATGATGTTTTTCAAGCCGACTACCTTCCAGGCCTTGATTGACAAGATGGTCCAAATGGACCAGATGGTCCATAGAACGTCTTCCTAAAAAATGGATCCTTGAAACGAAAAGGGGAAAGGGAAAGCAACATTCGTCGCCAATGCTCAGTAGCAGCCCAGTGGTCCAAAACCAGCTGATCGCCAAAACGATAAACAACGATTCTTCAACAAGAAGCTAAAACGCCCTTATTCATTTCCCCGGGATAAAACGAGAAGACTGTTCGAGCTGGCGGTGCGCAACAGGCTCATCACCCTGTCGGATCCGAAGCGCCCACTGCAGCCCTGTGATGTCAACAGTCCCAACTATTGCCCCTACTATTGAATAATGAGCCATCCAATCGAAGATTGCTTTGTCTTCAAAAACTGGATTGAGGACCAATACCAGCAAGGCAAATTCGTGTTGTCTGAAAACTGGAGGGTAAATCCGCCACAACCCCACGCTCCGAAAAAGATGGACACGTCGGGGGCATCATGCTCATTTACAGAAGAATCTCCATGGGAAGTTGTTCTTTCGACAAAAACTAAAAGAATGCTGAAAGATCTCCAAGCATGTCAGGCGATTGGGTGGAAGAGCCCGCTGGAGCCCGAGATTATTGAGGGGATGCTGAAGCCGCGCCCAACGCTGAAAGTTCGTGAAGGTGGAAAAAACATTCAGGACAAGCTTCCAAAGTCTTTAATGAAAAAGAAGAAGGCCAAGAAGCCCGTCCAACCCTACGATAGGCGTACAGGTCTGCAGAAATATATCGATGCACTGGAAGAATATAACCAGAGGGCACGGACCCTAATCACATTGGACGAATTCTTTAGGCATGTTCTTGAAAATGAAGACGGTGATGCTGATGAAGGAGACAATTCTTCAGAAGAGCCCGAAAATTATGTGGCAAGCTACTACGTGATCTCTCACTCGTCAATAGATGGTAAAGGGGATCCTGATACAGAGAAACTGGGGGCAAATCCAGAACCGGAACCAAAATCCCTGGATCCATTAGACGAATTGATTGACAGGCTACTGAGCGAAGCTCTTCAGAAAAGCAAAGCTGACAGAGAACGTGAAATGACCATATATGAAAGGGCCAAGCGTCGGCGTTACGTTGAAGAAGCTCCGGTATTGGGAAGCCACAGAGTACCCCAACCGGATAGAAGCACTTCTGCCGCTAGCAAAAGCAGGTTTAAGAAAAGGAAGCAATTCACTAAAGCCCTGTCGATAGGAATGAAGTTGCCACCTTTTAAAGAAAACACTTCCGAAAATGTGTTCCCCGATGAACTAGATGCATATCCGAACTACTGCTTATACCATCGGAGGATCACACACCCTACCGAGGAATGCATGGCCTTTAAAAATTGGTGGCAGGGATACGTTGCCCATCGACAGCATTTCAAGCAGATGAAGCGCAAAACTCGTCGAGAGCAGAGACGCACGACAGATGAGCATAAAAGAACTACCGGCAACTGTCACATAGTTGATGCTAGGGGATCGCAACTTCTCACCTTCGGGAGCGATTCTGATGAAGAAATAGCCCTCGGCCCTCTCTTCAAAGAATCCACCTCAGAAAAAGAAGAAGAGACGAAGAATTGTGAGAATATTCAGCTGCGCAATCGTACGTTACCCGAAAAGAATTGTGGATATCACCCTTGATGACTGAGTCGTCGAAGAGCTCGCGGCCAAGGACCCCCCAAGAGAAACAAGGCGGATTACAATGTTTTGGTGCACCTGAGAAAGATACCCTCACAGCTAAGCATTCTCGATGCCCTTCTGTTTTCTAAAGAGGCTCGAGATTCCCTGATCAAGGCACTACAAGAGCCCGAACAGTTTCAAGATTTCCTCGCCGAAGAAAAGATGAAGGACGAGCTCGAAGAAGTTCACACGGCTGACGTCACTTTCGGCGATGAAGATCTCCTCCTCGGAACATGCGAGCACAACCGTCCCTTGTATGTCACCAGATACTGCTGTGACATCAAGATAGGGAAGATCTTAGTTGACAACGGGTCCTCTGTCAATCTCCTAAATGTAAGGGTGCTAAAAGAAATCTGCATAAGCGTCCAGCACCTCGCTCGGGATAAAATCACTATCTCCGGATTCGACTCCTAGTCATCACAGACGCTCGGGTCTGTGATACTGACATTACGCTTTCGTTTGCTCGTCACTGACATCAAGTTCCATGTCATTGATGCCAAGACTTGCTACAACGCCTTGCTCGGTAGGCCTTGGTTGCATGAGTACAAGATCATCCCTTCTACGCAACATCAGTGTGTGAAGTATTTCAAGGATGGTCTTGAGTACACCGTAATGGGAGAGCTAAACCCATTTTCCGTGAATGAAGTCCGCAAATACGAGGATGCAAAGTATTTCCTGCCAGACTTTGAAGAAACGGAAAGATGCCACAAACCGGAGAATAAGCAAAAAGCTATCACCACTATTCCGGTTTTCGGGAGCGATACCGAGGAGGAGGAAGAGATAGTCTATTCAGGACCGCCCGAATGCAACAAACCGGGATCGTTTACCCCTATTCTGGTCTTTGGCAGTGACTCTAAAGACGAGATCAATGCAGTATTCTCGGTCCGTCCATCAGCACAGGCCTTCACCGGAGATGATCAGAGTTTGCAAATCGCAATGGTCCCGCGGCAGCATTACAGAGAGCTGGATGTAGTTGAGACATATAGTGTGCAAGAGCTACAGACGTTCTACGTCCCTTCCAGGAAAAGGGATGAAAATGTGATCCTCTTTTATCGATCCGTGGAAACCAAAGTGGAGAAAGAAATCTGCCATGGTGCCGATTCGGCACTTAACAAGCACCAGCCCATCCATCTGCCCAGATACTACACAGAACGATTAAAAAGGCTGTTGAGACGCCAAGGAGTACCTTTCAAATAGACTGCTCGACAAGCTTAATTCTACAATAGGATCTGGATCGTCCCCGGAACTCAGCGAAAATTGTCCAACATGAGAATGGAAACGATCGGGCTTGGATATGTTTAATCCAAGAAATGAGAGCGATCCTATGGCTGCTACGTTATACATGACTTCGATAAAGAAGGAGATGCTCTTTTAGAAGACGCTGACGCTGAGCCTCAACGCGGTCCTACCGTAAAAATGCCAAGTCCGTCGTTTGAAGAACATATGGACAAACTAATAAGAGAAGCGGGTCAAAAGGTCCGGGATGACCACAACCGTGAAATGGCCATTTACGAGAAAGCCAGGACACAGCGCCTCCTTCATCAGACTACGGAGAATAACGATGCCATTCGTCGCCAGCCCGTCATACAAAAGACCCGACGCAGAGGCAAAAACAAACTAAAGAACGGAAAAAACGTTTGACAGCGGCAAAGCGGGTCCAAAAAGCTACGCGATCGAGAATTGAGCAGCCAGGATCCATCTCTTATAAAGAAGATGGGTCGAGCATATTCTTTTCCCCAAGACAAGACAAGGAAGGTATTCGATCTTGTCATGAAACATCAAATGATTATGCTTCCGGAGTTCAAACACCCCGATCAAGCAAACGAGGTTCATCACCCAGATTATTGCTCCTATCACAGAGCGATAGGATATCCTCTCGAAGACTGCTTCACCTTCAAAGACTGGGTTGAAGATCAGTATCAACTCGGCAGGTTCGCTCTATCCGACTGTTGGAGGGTAACCCCACCACAAAAGCATGTTCTAAGAGCAACGTACATAGCGAGAGTAGAACCAGATCAACATCGGTCCTGGAAACGATCTCGTACCTATCACGTGATAACGTTGTCAGAAGGAGGAGTGCCCGAGAACATGGATGAACTCTCCTGGTGCTTCGAAAACGAGGATGAAGATGAGTTGATATCAGAATTTCCGCCGGCGCCAAAAGAGCTGGAAGATGGAATACATACTACTGCGGACAACCTATGGAAAATCGACTTGGGGATGGCAAACGACGCGAGGCCTACGTTCGTCAGTGAGCTGCTGTCCGAAGAACAGGTAGCTACGCTAAAGGACGTGTGATTGGAAGAATTAAAGTTAACTGCAATCAAGACGGTGTCGCTATGCAGCTAGCCGGTTGAGCACGGGTCGGTCCACAGGGAGATGGTGGTATTTTACCTTCTTGTCTTAGACGAGTCAATAAAGAATTTGTGTATGTTTGTTTCTAACCTATGCGTTTATTTGCAAGTATAAAGTTGTTAAGAAAAGATACGAGATTGTAAGCTAAGGAAATCCGTACTCAAAACCTTTGAGCCGATTCTTGACCAATTGAAGCTAGAGCAATCGGCAACAACGTGGATTAGGGGATTTAAGCGCGGTATTCGTGGAATCCGGCTTATTTACCCTTGTCCTTCCGTTCTTGTCTCTTGCTTTCGCCTCCGGCCAAACCGAACGCAACCGGTCGCGGTTAGGAATCACCGTTACCTTGTCAGGGTAGGGTGCCTAACGGAGCGCTTGCGTATGGTTTGGGCGGAGTTCAATGGAAAATAACGGGAAAAGGAAAAGAGAAAAGAAAATCTTTAACTTATAATCTCGTATTTCTTCTTAACAATAATAATTACAACATTCACAAAAAAGAACCAAAAAGAGAGAACAAAGAGAAGAAAAGATTACAAGTATTAAGTGCATGAATTTAAGTGCATGAAATAAATTGCAAGAAAGAAAAGCAAGATAATAATAAGCAAGTAATAAAAAGCGATAAAAAGAACAAGAAACTAGGACTCAAGACAAGCATGTGATCAATAGCCAACCCTTAAACTTGCAAGCTCAATCAAGAGGTTGCAAGATCAAGAGAAGGGTAGAGAACGCATGTGAAATGAAGTGCTAATTCCATGAAAGAATACGACCCTTGAGATCAATAACTAACCCTTAACCATTCAAGCTCAATGAAGAGGTTGAATGATCAAGAGAAAGCAAGAATCTCAAGGGGAAGAAGAAACACAAGAGAATGATACAAAAACCTCATCTTCATTAATCTCCCACTCAAAAAGCTCTCACTACAATTTTCATGGAAAAAGAATGAAGAAGAAGAAGAAAAAGAACTAAAACTACAAAAGAATGGAGAACAAAGAATGACCATTGGTTGAGCTCAGTTCTGCTGTATTTATAGGCAGGAGAATGGAGTTCTAGGGCAACCACCAGACCCCAAATAAGATTACCAAAAAGCCCCTGAAAAACGACAGAACAAGGCCACAGTACGGCCGCGTTTCCGCGGCCAATACCCCCTATTGGCCGCGGAAACGCGGCGGATTAGAGGAGTTAGCTTCTCGGGTTTTGGGCACTTTCCTGGTTTGGTGTTTACAGCTGTTTGGTACATATATTTTCTGATAATATTTTCACATTTCTTCCAGAATTTCTGTTGAGGAAAGGTGGACTTTTGTGGATGCTTTTGTCATGATTGCCTCGAGCTCCGCGTAGATCTCTTGGATCTTGTGCTGCCATTGAGCCTTATGCATGAAAGCGACATTGATTTGACATTTTGTCTCTTAAACTGGTATCTGGCAACATACAGATGAAGAGCGGAGACCGTGTTTTCTCAGTGGTTGGCAGGAACCCGGATTTTGTCGTGTTTTCCATGAATTTCACCGTTTTAGAACCGAGAACCTGTATCCTGCAAATATGTAACAAACACGGATTAAAAGTACCTACCTATAAACACACGAGCGTAAGAATGGGCGGTATAAAATGCAGTATTCTGATATGAACAAATACCCCCAAACTTAACCTTTGCTCGTCCCGAGCAAAACCAATTATTCATAAAAATAAAATGATAACCGCACTTTCGCAGGAAACGCGATTGCACTGAGCGCGTGCAACAAGCCGTTAAACCTCTAGGTGTCCCTAGTAGGAGGAGTGTTGTCTCCTGAGGGTTTTCAGCGGATACTACCCACAAAATCCGGTCAAGTTGGTTTCGTAAAATAACTAAGATTCAAACCCTAAAGTTTTGTTTTAGAAAATAACAATTCTATAATCCTAAGTCTAGACCATCGAACCTTTATTTTTCACACCTCGCATCTTATTTAACTACAGATTTTATATGTCTTTACGTGCAGTGCAAATAGTGTCGTTAAGTTCCCGAAAGGTCGAATAAAGTCATCATGTCGCACAAAAAAGCCCAGATAACAATTTTAAAAGGATCACATAAGTTTTATAAAGAGTTAAGCATTTTTCAAGTTTCGTTTTCCAGTAAGGTTTCAACTTCAGAATTTCTATCTTCCTTAACAGGAAACTAAGTCGTATTTTTCACTCCACCTTTTTCTTGTTTTCATTTCATACACACCTCTGTGAACGTGCAATAGTCTTTATCATAGAATAAAACCTTCATATCTCCGTTTAAAATTTTTTATAAAAGCCTGTCTTTTATCAAGATTATTCTCACACAAAGAACCGTTAGGAATTTTAACTCGGAGAGAACACTTGCTTGACTTTGTTTTAAACTGGACTTTCTAGGCTTCTTAGCGAGCTTTGGGCCAATGCACCCAAACCAGTTGGTTTTAGGGCATTAGGTGTAGAAACACCCCAGCGGACTTAATTACTCAAGTTACCTAGGTCCAAAAACAAAAGACAGTTTGACGTGAAAATCAGATGATTTAATACGAACGGAGATATAACCAGCAGTTCAATTATTTTTTTGGATAAAAGACGTGTTTAGTGGGTTTGGTGTGTAATCATTCCAATCAAGTTTCCGATGGGTTATTTTTCAGACTTAGCTCCAATTACGGCATCAATAACATTCCTTCATATTCGCTTTACTTCATAAACTATTCTTGACATTACTTATTTCAGAACAAACCTATTTGATCCTCAGAAAATCATTTATCTGTTTAAAAGTTTAAACATGAAAGACTTGTCATCTAATTCCCAAAATTCACGACACGTGTAGTGTGATGTAAAGACGTATATCAGCTATAGTTAACTTCAAAGGAGAGTTATCTTTCATGTTTTCAAAATCTAAACATAAGATTTAGTTATTCCTATTTTTTCAAACAAAAACCGTCGAATGTTGAATCAGAGTTCTTCCACAATCTAACTTGACAAAAAAGTTTTTATATTTTTAGAAAATTTTCAGATTTTTATGGATTTTATGGATTTAATATGCAGATGCAAAATATACATATGAATGCGAAGGAAGAAAGCTTACCGAGCACACCCCCAAACTTAAACTTGACAGTGCCCTCACTGTCAGGCTATACCAAGAGGGTCAAAATTGCCGGCGCTCCCTAAAAACAAATTATATACAACAAAGAAAACAAAAAATATATACAAAAAAGGTGTCCCCCCCAAACTTAAGTAAAACAGTGTTTCCACTGTTAAACGTTGAAGTTCAGGATTAGGGGGGAAAGAACAGTATCAAGCTATACAAGGCCTTACACAGGCCAAATGTGAGCACCAACCATTCAAAGATCTTATCGTGATAGAGCAGTGGTTGGTGAAAGAAGGTGAAGAGGTAAGAAATGGAGAATACGCGAGACCGTTTGTAGAGAGAAGTGGAATGCGGTCTCGGTAGATGAGAAGAAGAATGGCGGAAGGGAAAAAGAAGCGGAGTACGAACTTGAGGGTGTAAATGGAGTGAATAGATTAGCACAATTTGTGATGAGTGATGTGTAAACAGCGATTGTGCTAATCTATTAACCCGTCGAGAGATTGGGTCAAATCCCTCAAGATTCGTAAGAAGCCATGGGTACGCCGAACTTGGTAAACCAGACATATGAAATGTAAGTGAGACGGGTTCTTGCAAGGTCGGAACGATGGAAAGAATGGAGGGAAGTGATCGAAGAGGGGCATCGGTTAAAGGTTCAGGAGGGTGTACACAGTGAGTGGAAGGAATAGGATGAATTAGAAAATCCGACTCATCAAGTAAAACTGTTTCATCCTCAGTGCTATCCTCAATATTCTCCTCAAAATTTAGCACATCCATGCACTTCTCTTCAAAATCCAGACGCATATGGGGTTCGGGAAAAACATTTAATGACTCGGGATGATGAATTGGAGAGAAAAACTCAGTCAAATCTACGGGTTCATCATCCAAAATATTCCCGGCGTCAATATCTTTAATCAAGTGAAAATGAAAATTCTCTGACACCTCAACAAAAGCATGGATATTAATCGATTCAGGTTCTAAAGTGGAGGTGTAGAGGTCAAGAGGATTGGGTATGGTTTCACTTGGAAGAGACCCTTCACAATCAGGTAAATCAAACACTACAAAGTCGCACAACTCATTAATCATTCTATCTTCAACTGGTGAATCGTTTGGAACATTAGATAGACTTTCAACACAGGAGTTGTGGGATTCAATTTCAGACGGGTAGGTTTGATTCGGAAGGGGGTACATCTCACTCTCTCCACTCAAATTCACAGCCTGTCCTGCCGCCTCATCATACATTGAAAAAGTTGGAGCTAGTTGAAAACTAGCTGCCGGGTCACTAGGTTGCATGAGGGCGGCCATGGACGCATTCAAATCCATCATCTGTTGGCTTGACGCTACCCTAAAGTCTTCCAAGGAATGTTCTAGACTAGACATTGGTTGTGAAGGGGTTTCAGTAAAAGATTCAAAGTTGTTTGGATACTGAAAACTCCCAAATGGCGGTTCTGAAGTAATGTCTAGGGAAGGTGCAAAAGTAGGGTAAGATTGGTAGGAATTGAATGGCTGGACAGGAGTGGGATCAACATTTGGATAAGAAGGTGAATGGAATTGTTGATCCCAAGAATTTGAAGTGGTGAAAGGAGTGAAAGATCGACTACGAGATTGTTCAATACGTTCAGCGATGGACAAAGGTCTCGGGGTTACAACTGGATTTTCAAAAGGTGTATCAACGCAAGAAGGGTTGAATGTTTGAAACGGTTGATACGAAGTGGATTGCGGGGTCCAGTTGTTCGTCCTAGACGCGTCTATCCGATCTTTCAAAGAAGTTTTGGGCATGGAGGGGTCGTTTGAAGTTCGACCAAAACAAGAACCGTATGAAGTAATGTCTGGTTGTGGGTACCAAAGTTCGGCAAGAGTTTTGCGAGGTGGGGTACCCATGATATGAAGAGAGAAGGAAGAAAGGAAGAGAAAAGGAGGGGAAAATGAATGTAATTTTATTTTATTTTATTTTGTTTTGTTTTTTTTAGTTATATATTAACAAAAGAATGAAGTATACACAAAAAGAATATGGACAAAAATAATCACGACACAAAAATACCACACACCTAATCGTTCTAGGGTTCACCTAGGTCAACTAGACCTGCTCCAGAACTTGATTGTCGAAGTAAAACTGTGTCGAGAAACAGCCTCAAGATACACTGATCACGAGGCCAGGTAAGTGCAGAGATAAGGGGAGGTTTTCCAACGCTTTCGCGAAGTTCCTTAATTAAATAACCCTTTCTCTTTTGGCGGTTTCGCCGTTCACACTTTCCTAGACACCCCGTAAACAATATACCGTTAAGCGAGGTTCTAAACACAGTTAACTTCTCCTAGTGAGCGCGAAGTCCTTAAGGCTTAAAGTCTAGTTTCTTTTAAATTTTGTGCGGGTAAACGTTATGCGCAAGTTCGTGATTTGTGGGCCACGGAAAAGGTGATGAAATCCTTTACCGTATATTGTGGGGTTCGCTTGCCCTTAAGTCCGTATTAATGTATGCAATGCGCAATTCAAAAATTCTATAAAGAATCAAACAATCGTTTTTTAGTTTAAGAGCGGCGCTGCAACAAATACGGGTTAGTCAATTTTTTTAGCGTTTGCTAGCGAACTTGCAAAGAATCCTGCAAAGAATAGTATATTGGAAGCGTCGGATTTGAGAAGAAGGTGTTAGTAAAGTACGTACCGTTAAGTTTTGGGTTAGGAAACCCCCGTTGAATCAAATCCGGTAAGCTTGAAAGGTTCGCTTGCGCGGGTCAAACTACCCGGATCTTTGGCACTGTACTTCGTAATCACTTTTGCCTTGAATGCACACTTTGCTCCCCACAATCGCAGTTTGCAAATACGCAAAAATCTGCACTCTTACCCACAAAAATGATCAAAAAAAACAAAAGATTTTTTTTTATATACAAAAAGAATATTAACCCGAATAACAAGAAAAAAAAATACGCTACCGTCTCCCCGGCAACGGCGCCATTTGATTGGAAGAATTAAAGTTAACCGCAATCAAGACGGTGTCGCTATGCAGCTAGCCGGTTGAGCACGGGTCGGTCCACAGGGAGATGGTGGTATTTTACCTTCTTATCTTAGACGAGTCAATAAAGAATTTGTGTATGTTTGTTTCTAACCTATGTGTTTATTTGCAAGTATAAAGTTGTTAAAAAAAGATACGAGATTGTAAGCTAAGGAAATCCGTACTCAAAACCTTTGAGCCGATTCTTGACCAATTGAAGCTAGAGCAATCGGCAACAACGTGGATTAGGGGATTTAAGCGCGGTATTCGTGGAATCCGGCTTATTTACCCTTGTCCTTCCGTTCTTGTCTCTTGCTTTCGCCTCCGGCCAAACCGAACGCAACCGGTCGCGGTTAGGAATCACCGTTACCTTGTCAGGGTAGGGTGCCTAACGGAGCGCTTGCGTATGGTTTGGGTGGAGTTCAATGGAAAATAACGGGAAAAGGAAAAGAGAAAAGAAAATCTTTAACTTATAATCTCGTATTTCTTCTTAACAATAATAATTACAACATTCACAAAAAAGAACCAAAAAGAGAGAACAAAGAGAAGAAAAGATTACAAGTATTAAGTGCATGAATTTAAGTGCATGAAATAAATTGCAAGAAAGAAAAGCAAGATAATAATAAGCAAGTAATAAAAAGCGATAAAAAGAACAAGAAACTAGGACTCAAGACAAGCATGTGATCAATAGCCAACCCTTAAACTTGCAAGCTCAATCAAGAGGTTGCAAGATCAAGGGAAGGGTAGAGAACGCATGTGAAATGAAGTGCTAATTCCATGAAAGAATACGACCCTTGAGATCAATAACTAACCCTTAACCATTCAAGCTCAATGAAGAGGTTGAATGATCAAGAGAAAGCAAGAATCTCAAGGGGAAGAAGAAACACAAGAGAATGATACAAAAACCTCATCTTCATTAATCTCCCACTCAAAAAGCTCTCACTACAATTTTCATGGAAAAAGAATGAAGAAGAAGAAGAAAAAGAACTAAAACTACAAAAGAATGGAGAACAAAGAATGACCATTGGTTGAGCTCAGTTCTGCTGTATTTATAGGCAGGAGAATGGAGTTCTAGGGCAACCACCAGACCCCAAATAAGATTACCAAAAAGCCCCTGAAAAACGACAGAACAAGGCCACAGTACGGCCGCGTTTCCTCGGCCAATACCCCCTATTGGCCGCGGAAACGCGGCGGATTAGAGGAGTTAGCTTCTCGGGTTTTGGGCACTTTCCTGGTTTGGTGTTTACAGCTGTCTGGTACATATATTTTCTGATAATATTTTCACATTTCTTCCAGAATTTCTGTTGAGGAAAGGTGGACTTTTGTGGATGCTTTTGTCATGATTGCCTCGAGCTCCGCGTAGATCTCTTGGATCTTGTGCTGCCATTGAGCCTTGTGCATGAAAGCGACATTGATTTGACATTTTGTCTCTTAAACTGGTATTTGGAAACATACAGATGAAGAGCGGAGACCGTGTTTTCTCAGTGGTTGGCAGGAACCCGGATTTTGTCGTGTTTTCCATGAATTTCACCGTTTTAGAACCGAGAACCTGTATCCTGCAAATATGTAACAAACACGGATTAAAAGTACCTACCTATAAACACACGAGCGTAAGAATGGGCGGTATAAAATGCAGTATTCTGATATGAACAACGTGCTCATGCTGTATAAATATTTCTTCGCATAGAACTACTCCGAGATGCCGGGGCTAGATCCGAAAATAGCTGTGCATAAATTGGCGATATCCTCGGACGTCAATCCAGTCAAACAGGCACCGAGGAGAATGTGGCTCGAACTTGAAATGAGCATCAACGCCGAAGTCAAGAAGCTTATCGACTCCGACTTTATCCAAGAAGTTCAGTATCCTGACTGGATCGTCAACATTGTCCCAATGATGAAGAAAAATGGAATGGTGCGCATCTGTGTAGACATTAGGGACCTCAACAAAGCTTGACCGAAGGATGATTTTCCCGTACCGGTTACCGAGATGATGATAGACAATACGTCCACTCACGAAGTCTTCTCCTTCATGGACGGATCATCAGGGTTCAATCAAATAAAGATGCATCCCAAAGACCAGAAGCATACCGCTTTCCGGACTCCCCTGAGATATTCTGCTATAAAGTGATGCCTTTCGTTTTGAAGAATGCCGATGCTACCTATCAGAGGACCATGAAAAAGATTTTCGATGACCTCATACATGAAATCGTCGAATGTTATATCGATGACCTCGTGGTGAAAAGCAAGTCGTACGAGGAGCATTGGGAGCATATGAAGATCGTGTTTCAGCGCCTTCGGAAATACAACCTGAAGATGAACCCTCTAAAATGCGCGTTCGGAGTTTCCTCGGGCAAATTCCTAAGATTCATCGTACGACACCGGGGAATCGAGATAGACCCGTCGAAGATTAAGGCGATCTTGGAAATGCCTCCACTAAGAACTCTCAAGCAACTGCGGTCTCTCCAAGGAAAGCTCTCATATATCCGACGATTCATAGCCAATCTCTCTGGTAAGTGCCGCCCCTATAGCCATTTAATGAAGAAGGGGACCCCGTTCTTCTGGGATCGCAAATTCCAAAGCGCACTGGATGAAATCAATCAATACCTGCAGAATTCGCCGGTATTGACCACTCCAGTCAAGGGAAAACCCCTCATCCTATACACAACAGCCCTTGAAGGTTCTTTAGGTGCACTATGGGCATATAAAGATGACCAAGGGAAAGAGAGAGCCCTCTACTATTTGAGTCGAGTTCTCCTGGGGGCAGAAGAAAACTACTCCCCCATCGAAAAATACTGCCTGGCGTTAATCTTCGCGATAACGAAACTCAGACACTATGCGTTGGCCCATGAGGTCCATCTCATATCAAAAGTGGATCCTTTCAAATATTTGATGTCAAGAGCCATGCTAACGGGACGGCTCGCTAAATGGGCTCTCCTCTTAATGGAATTCTTGATAACATATCGACCACTCAAGGCAGTGAAAGGCCAGGCCATCGCCGACTTCCTTGCCGAGCATCCAATACCTGCCGATTCACCCCTGAACTGTGAATTGCCAAACGAACACGCGCTTGACATGATCGACGGGGAGAAAGGAGGGAGTGATACCCGGTGGGAACTCTATTTCGATGGGGCATCTTCCATGAAGAAGCGAAAGCACAACTCCCCCATAATCAAATCCAGGGTAGGCCTTATCTTTGTGACTCTGTAAGGAGGGATAATGCGCTTTGCCTTTTCCTTGACATAGTCGAGGACAAACAATGAAACAGAATATAAAGCTTTGATAGCGAGCCTTAAGATCGCTGTCGACATAGGAATCGAAAACCTCCTCATATACGGAGACTCCCAATTGGTCGTTAGTCAAGTAAACATCGACTATCAAACGTGAAAACCAGAGTTAGTAAAGTACGGCGAGAGAGTACAACAATTGCTGACTCAAATTCCTTCCTACGTTCTGGAAAGAATACCGCATATGGAAAATAGCAAGGCGGATGCATTAGCTAAACTCGCCAAAGAACTGGCTGACAAAAAGATCGATGACGTGAGGATCGTTGTACAAAACCGTTGGGTTCTTGCACCGGCAGAAATTTCTCCGGAGTCGTCCGAAGAAAAGGGAGCGACCAAGCAAACGGCCCTACAAATAAAAGACCAGGAAAAGGCTATGGATTGGAGAGAAGTCTTTATAGACTACTTCAAATCCCGTCGAACATCTGAAGATGCATCATCAAGACATCAGATCATTAAACAAGCTTTGTCTTTCTCCTTCGTCAATGATACGCTGTATAAGAGATCGTTCGACTCTCTATGGCTGAGATGCTTGGGACTGGAAGAAGCAAGGAGAGTCATCCAAGAAACTCATGACGGACTCTGCGGTTCTCATCAAGCCGGGGCAAAGATGAAGCTGAAGATCAAAAGGATAGGCTACTATTAGCCCACGATGATTCAGGATTGTCTCGAATACGCGAAACAATGCCACTCATGCCAAATTCACGGGGACTTCATCCACCAGCATCCAAACCTGCTACACCCAACAGTGGCTATTTGGCCGTTCGAAATGTGGGGAACCGACATAATTGGGCCTATAGAACCAGCATCGTCCAAAGGACATCGGTTCATATTGGCGACAACTGATTACTTCTCCAAGTGGGCAGAAGCAGTACCGTTAAGAGAAGTGAAGACGGAGAATATTCTCCATTTCTTCAAGACACACGTCATCTATCGGTTCGGCAGTTCGCGACGGGTTATCTCTGATAACGGGCTGGCCTACAGAACTCACAGAATCAGCCGTTTCGCACAACAACATAATAAAGACTGGAGATATTCGTCGGTCTATAATCTCCGAGCTAACGGTCTAGCTGAGGCTTTCAATAAAACCTTGATGAAGATCATAAAGAAGACGATGTCCAAAAATAAGAAAGACTGGTATGAGAGACTGCATGAAGCTCTCTGGGCTTATCGGACCACGTTCAAAACGGCCACAAACACAACGCCGTATGCATTGGTATTCGGCGCTGAAGCAGTACTCTCCTTGGAGATAGAGTTACCCTCTCTACGAGTGGCAGTTCATTACGAGCTAAAAGATGAAGAGAATGATCATCTTCGGTTCGAGGAGCTCGACACCCTCGATGAAACTCGGCTCATGGCGTAGGAAAACTTAGAGGCTTACAAAGCGAAGATGACGCGCTCATACGAGAGATTGACTAGGCCGAGGACATTTCACCAAGGCGAACTCGTGCTAGTGGTCAAGAGACCTATAATCCCCAATCGTGCCAAATGTAGAAAGTTCGAGCCGAATTATGAGGGCCCGTACATCATAGACAAGGTCTACCAAGGTGGGGCTTACTTAGTCATGAATATGTATGGCGAAAGACCCTTAGGCCAATAAATGATCGGTTCTTGAAAAAATACTACGCCTGACCGAAACGTCTTTAAAGTACTACAAACCCTCGGCATCCCCAGGCTGACGTGGTGTAAAAAAAAATATATATATATAGTTGCGCCACCGGTACTCCCACCTTTGCCACTTGTCGCAGCCGGTATAGTAGACTCCATTGTTCGTGCATCTTCTTTATCTCTTTGAGCCTACCTTTGACCATAGTTTGTCTTACAGCAATCGCACCAGCTCCAGCTCCCTTCGAGTCTCGCATCCTGATGCCAGCAGGGCCTTTTGCTAAACGCCCATCTTCCAGGGGTGCTGCGAATAGCCTGTGAATGTTGAGTGAGTTCGTCGAGGAAAGCCTCTAGCGGAACATCCTGATCGCAGCTCAATTGTTGAGCAAACCGGTGCGGGTTGTACCTCATAAACAGCGCCGAATCATTCTGCCTAAACACCAAAAAGCCCGGCCTGATTGAGTACAGGTGCAAAATCTCCCAGGCCTTCAATGTGGAAGCCCTGTCTTTGAAGATGTCCCGCAGCGGCTGCACCATCTTAGTGGACTCTTTGCCGATAGTTAAAACCTTATCGACAAAGTTCATTCCATCTCCAACCATACACGGATGAAGGGCCAAACCCCGAGCCTCCCGCTGTGACGGATTTAAAACGGAAGCGTCAACTAGCCGCATAATCCGAGGGAAGTTATAACTGTCGTAGAAACGATGCCGTTTGTGGGCTCCAAAAGCGCCAAGCACGTGCAGCTCGATCCATGACGTAAAATAGTGCAGCGAGAAAGTGACGGGCTATACGCCTGGCTGAGTGGTGTCCGCCGCTAAGCTGAGACCATGATACATGTGTGCCAACCCTGCAATCCCGATGGCCACTCCGGTTCCCGCAACCATACGATGGGCTGGGTAAAAGACTGATGGCCTCATATAACAAGGGTGCATCGGAAGCACGAACCAGTTTAACCACAGGCCAATAAATCCCAGCAAGAACATCTCTTCATCGACGTCCAAAGCAGCAAGCTCTGTGAAAGGAACGACAGGGGCATCCGTAATAAAGAAAATTTTTTTAATCCGCCTCCACCGTCAATTGTTTATCCAAACCAAAACCAAACGGATTGTCCAGCTTGGCGAACAACGCAGATTGCTTCGATAAGACTTCTGGACGAAGAAAGCGAGCGATGAAGTCTGCGTAGTTGACTCCGTGCCCTCCGGACTCTAGAAATAGACTTTCGTAGATATTCAACACCTTGATCAAGCTCGGGAATCGGTGTTGAATGGCGTTCTCCGGGGTAAGACCCATTACCACTGATTTGGTGGCAAAGATGTATTCATCTGGAGGAAGTAGCTCCTTGTAGTGTTCTCCCCTGACGGGTAAGCCGGAGATCTCCGCGATCTCCTCTAAAGAAATTGAAACTTCCCGATCCGACAGAAGGAAGGTGTGGGTCGGAATATTCCATTGCTCTAGAAAATATTTGACCCACCATACAGGAGGCTTGGAATACTGGAAGAGAGAAGCATAAATCGTGGGATACAACCCGAACTTCAGCAGTTGCGATTTCCTGGCTGATAAGATGTATCGGACCCACTGCAGGTACCCAGCTGGATGGCGAGGAGTCAAGCCTATCATGTATGGCTGTCCCCAAGGGCGCGACTCGCCTTGACATATACGTCGCCCTAAGGTATCTAAAGCCATTGGAGGTTGTACGGGTATCGCGGCCATGGAAGGCTGAATGAGACCCTCCGAAGTACAGTTGACTTCCTCTACGGTATAGTTCACTGGGGGTGGGTCGGCGTAGTGGATTGCTGAAATGGGTTCCAAAGGTGCTGCGCAAGAAAAGCTACGCCGACCCCTGATGATTTGATTGTACCATGTCCCCCATAAATGAAGGTTCTTTTGCTCCGGGTCATGATCTTTGATCAACGCGAAGACTTTCTTATCCACAGGCGCTTCAGGGAATCTGCTTTCCGAACGAACAAATGGGAAAGAAATATCGAAAGACATAGTACCTGCGCGAAAAAGAACAAAAGTTAGCCGTCAATGCTACAGTTTAAGTTCTGGCACTTGGTACTTTAAATTCGTACCGCACTGCAATGCAGTGGAAAGGGACCAAAGGGGACCCACACAATCTAGATGACGGCTCATCATGAGACAGTCTCATCATTGATGAGATACTCATTAAATAGAAAATCCTAAAGGGATTCTCATTTAATGAGGGGCCCCTCGGGCCAAGGAGTTAATCTCTCTTGAGAGCAACGCTCTGCAGACAGGGTGACACCTGTCAACCCTAATCATGAGGGGAATAAAAATTCCCTAAGAACCCTAAAGAGCCATGCTCTGCGAAGAAGATGGAATAATCCATCAAAAACCCTAAAAGCAAAGCTTTTTACAGAAGTTAAAAACTTCAGGATCTTTAAGATCTGTAAAGTGAACTCTAAGAGTTCTTCATTAACAGGTTAAGAAACCCTAGAAAAGATCTCTTTAGATCTATGATCTAACAAGAGCTAAGCTCTGTTAAGAAATCCTAAAAAATCTATATGATTTGAGAAGAGCAAAGCTCTGTTGATGGGTACAACCCTAAAATATATTTTTAAGATCTATGATCTAAGAAGAGCAAAACTCTGTTAATAAGTTCAATTCTTACCGAATTTGGGCAGAGTTTTGACTCTCAGGAAACAAGAACAAAGTAATAAGATGAACAGAGGTCATCTCAAGGGCCAAAAGCCCTATTTATAGTCGCTGGAAGTCGATCTAACTTTCAAGGCAATCCAACTGTGGAAAAGCTGACACCGTTGCTCTCACGTGTGAGCCACGTGAGCGCAACGGTGGGGGGAGAGCATTTGTTTCCCCCAATCAGAGCAAAACTCAGTTCAAATTTTGAAATTTGAAATAAAGCAGCGCTTCATAAAAGTGCTGGTGCCAAGAACGCCAGCGCTAAGAGTCAAAGACTCTGAGGCAGCGCTCATATGCAAAGCACAAGAGTGCTCGCGCCAAGAGCGCCAGTGCTAAGAGTCAAAGACTCTAAGGCAGCGCTCATGTGCAAAGCAAGAGAGCGCTGGCGCCAAGAGTCAAAGACTCTGAGGCAGCGCTCACGTGCAAAGAACGAGAGCCCCAGTGCTAGAACTAAATGTTCTCCACCCTTGGATCAAAAGATCCAATTAAGATGAATAAATCATCAGGTCACATAATTTAATTCTGTTGAGGAAATACTCCTCAAATCTTTCCAAACAAGAAATATTGTGCTCTATAAATCAGAGCGCCGTTGGATCAAAAGATCCAATGGTGATTAAAAAATCACCAAGATACAGAACAAGTTCTGTATGGGAAAATATTTTACCAATCTTATTAATAACAAGAAAACTATTTTCTGTAAAACAGAAGCCCTTGGATCAAAGATCCAACGGTGGATAAATTCCACAAATCAATTAAGAAATCTCTCAACGAGAGATTTCCTTAATTGATTCAACAAATCATCTTCCCCTATATAAAGGATCTAAGACTTCAAGTCTTACACAGAAGAACCCCTTCATAAACTTCAAGTTTCTCAAAAAAGAAAACAAGAAGAGCAAGCTCTCCTAAGAAGAAATTTTCTTCAAGATAAATAATAAGAAGCGAGATCATAACATCTCTTCAATTCATGAGAGTTTAATCCTCACATCAAAAGAACTTAGTTCTTTTGATAGATCACAGATCTACAAGACAAAGTCTTTCACAAAAACAGAAGAGATCATAGCAACTTTTCATAAAAAGAAGAACTTAGTTCTTAGATCTATGAGACAAAGTCTCTTATAAACGAGAATTTAATTCTCAGAGCACAGAACTGATCAGAACTGCCAAAGAAGCGCTTCAGCACTCCAAGTCTGGCGCTCAGCGCCAAGCGCACCACGTGCTCCTAACGTGTGCGCTATTTCATAAGAAGCGCTTCAGTGCTCCAAGTTTGGCGCTCAGCGGCAAGCGCACCACGTGCTTTTCACATGTGCGCTATTTCAAAAGAAGCGCTTCAGCGCTCCAAGTCAGGCGCTCAGCGCCAAGCGCACCACGTGCTCCTCACGTGTGCACTATTTCAAAAGAAGTGCTTCAGCGCTCCAAGTCTGGCGCTCAGCGCCAAGCGCACCACGTGCTCCTCACATGTATGCTATTTCATATGAAAGCGCTTCAGTGCTCCAGGTCTGGTGCTCAGCGCCAAGTACACCACGTGCTCCTCACGTGTACGCTATTTCAAAAGAAGCGCTTTAGCGCTCCAGGTCTAGCGCTCAGCGCCAAGCGCACCACGTGCTCCTCACGTGTGCGCTGAAAGAACACAAAGTGTTTTTTAAATAAATCCCAGCGCCATAAAAAGTGTTCAACACTCAGTAAAATTCAAAAGAAAAAGGGGTGTAAGAACCCAATTTAATGCTCAGTATTATTGAACCAAAAGGGACTGAGCCCAAACAAATGTTCAACATTTTATTCAAATCTGAGTGGACTGAGCCCAAGTTGGCCATAAGTCCTCAATTCAGATTAACTGAGCCCATGTGCTCACAATCTCTTTAATTGATCTTAGTCCCAAACCTTGACTACAGATCTCTCAACCAACATCGGTTCAAAGGTACATCTCTTCACACCTTTGAAATGTGTTGTTGTAATTCTTCAACGTCTTCAGAGAGGTGGCGGGTCCCGACAACCAGAAACTTTACAGACTATGATGTCTTTAAACTAGACTATGATGTCTTTAAACACAGACTATGATGTTTTTAAACTCTATGGACTATAATGTCCTTAAACCCAATGGACCGCAATGTCCCTAAACTAAAACGATAGAGTCCAAATACTCTCTCATTGGATCTAAATGATCCCAAAACCTTGTTAAGTAGATCTTAGTCTAAAATTAGACTAACGTATCCTCAACAAACGTTTGAGTTGACCTTAGTCTAAAATAAGTCTAACGGTCCTTAAACCAACACAAACCCAAATCTAAGAAAATACGGATGGACTAATCCACGCCCTACGGGCGACAACATAAATTAGTTTCCGTATACAATCCACGGCCAACCAAAAATAAAACAAACACACACGACACGAAGTGATCATCTGGAGAAGGAGAAAGTGGTTACCGTTATTCGGTAGCGTAATTAACTGCAGGGGCTTGCGCCTGCAGGGAAGAGCGTCCCCCCAATCAAAAACACCTCGTACACGAGGGGGAATCTTACGAAGTCTGCTACAATGGCCGCAGCTGTCTAAAACTCCGATACACGGTGCCATAAATCAACTTGGCATCTTCGGAGAGGTGGACGGATAAAACCAAATAGCATCTTCCCCTTGATTTAGGCAAGACGTTTGTATTTCCGGTCTTTCGGCGGCGAACATTGCCCACGTGCTAAGCACGCGTCTTTAAGACGCTCATCACCTCTCATTTTCCATGCACTCCACACTAGAAACATGTCCCCCTTTAGGAAAAAATTTCTAACGGGGCGTTACCCTGCACCCCGCAAGAGGGCTGCCTGCCCCCTTGACCCCTACCCGCTATCCGGATAGCGGGACCCTCGTAAACTCCGCGAGGCCCCCGATATATCCAAACTCCTTTCAAAACACAACACACGCACACTGAGTTCGCATGACTAGTTGACCCGTCAATCGGAGGTTCCTTCACTCCAAATGCGAGGGGTAATTAACGACAGCTTAGTCGTGGCTGCCGGAGATTCGGATCCCCACAATCAATAAACCCCAGCATACCTTAGGCATGGGGAATCTGTATACGCCTGACGAGCGTGCGCATATTCCCATCTCAATGGGGTGAAGAAAAACACCCTACAGATTCTGGCACGCCCGGTAGGACCCTTCTCTCCTCCCATATCTCGGGTCAAGCGTTCATGCGAAATCATTTAACATATATACCGACGTTTATACTGAAGTAATATTCCTTTCGTACAAAAAACAATTTTCAACGACGATGTCTCCTAAGATGAATTCAGCTGCCAACGCGACCCTAATCTCATACGTGGTCAAGATCAATGCTCGTGTGGTTCTCCCTGTCAGTCTCAGCCGGCAATGGGAGGAGCCACCCCATCAATTTGGTTCGGTCGTTATCTGCCTTGCTGGAAGCGCTCATCTGGCAGAGGTCACAGCAAACCAAGCGGCCAAACCGACCTCAAAAGGTAGGAAGCCGAACGTCGTAGTCGCCAGAGCAACCCACCCCAAATGAAAATCCGTATTCAAACGACTCTCCACTGTTCCAACTGGGGGCAAGGCCGTCAACACCAATGGGGCCACAAAGTAGCTCCAGCAAGCTCAGATGTTGCCCTTGACGATTGAGCGAGCAAGCATATTCTCTGGACTCTCTGTCAGTCGGTCTATGACGTCGTCTCGAAGGGTCGAAGCCTGCCAAGTGCTCAAAACAAAAAGGTTGAGAAAGAAGCGGCTCAGGTATCGAGCCAACAAAAGGTCCAGGACTTCGGCCAAGTGGAATCTTGTGAGGTTCCAAGAGTAGGGTCACCCCACGATGACGGCTGAGTCGGCCGTAACAGTCAGCAATTCTTTCGAACCCCTGAAGTGGGTTCAGAAAATCACCATGACTGCTAGAATCAAGGAGAAAACAGTCCGAACGATGTTATAAAGAGACGTGTCCCAGACCCAACAGGGAAAGAATGGCACTGTCTCTTCTAGAGTCTATCATGTGCTCTGTGCCGTGCGAAAGCAGTGGGGAAAATACCGAAAAGAAGTGCCGGCACTACTCAAGAAGTCGGTCAGGCCATCCATCATTAATCAATTGTCCGTTACCAAACCAGAAGGGCCAAGACGGTGGTCCACAAAATCAGCTAGCAATAATGAAAGGATGACTGGATATGTTATCCACACTGTCTATATAGCTGGCACGCGCCCTAGCAATAACCTCCACAGCAAAAGCAAGGATGGGGCCACCACATCCCAAGCCCAATCCGGCTTGAATGTTGTTGCCACTTCCCAAGATCAGCCGCCTCCGCTGGATGATGAAAATCCTCTCGATGAGGCCGATATGCAGAAAGACCCCTCAGTTCATGTGGAGTCAAGCTCGAACAACGAGGAAGATCCGACTCTCCGCCCTAAGGCCGTGGAGCAAGAGCTGCTTCATGAGCTTCGAAAACATCTTAGGAGAAAAGATAAAGAGATGGCCAAGCTCTATTCGAAAATTGACGACCTAAAGAACGTTGTCATCCAGCTTACGGCTCAAATTGCTCGAGCGCCTCCCAATCAAGCACAAGTCTCTACTCATGAGCCGGGTGATGACAACCCGAAACAGCCGATGCTTATTCCTTTAGGTCCAAGATTGGTCGAGCCGCACAAAAGACGGCCACATTCCGCTTCTAGGGACGCCTTGGTCCCAGATAGCACTATCGTGCTAACACAAGATCAGATAATGGATTTGGTCACCAGCAAGGTTAAAACATTGGTGGCCGAAGCCGACGCTCAGAAAGAAATTAGCAGTAGTGGGCGACCATATCCCACACAGTACGATCTGATTGAGTTCCCCAGTAGCTACGTCATTCCTAAGTTCATAAGATTTGACGGGACGGGAAATGCAAATCAGCACGTCGCCCACTTTAAACCGTCATGCGGAAATACAGGGGGCAATGATGCGCTCCTTCTTCGTCAGTTTGTCAATAGCCCGACCGGTGTTGCTTTCGACTGGTATGCAAGCATTCCAGATGGGTCCGTCATTACTTTTGCCCAAATGGAGTCTCTGTTTCGGCAAACATTCATGAGTGTTGGTGACAAAATCTCCATTCCTGACCTCATGAGAACCAAGCCGGGGAAAAATGAAAGCAACACGGACTTCATTACCCGATGGCATAACCTCACTGTCAAGTGCGAACTGCCGCTAGAGCAAGACCAGTCCGTCAGCCTCCTCATTGGGAACCTCAGCAATTGGATGGTCCCATTCTTATGTACAGAAGGCCTCAAGACGTTTCAGGAGCTGACCAAGAAAGTCCAAATGCTGGAACGCTCGAAGCAAGAGTCTACCCCGGACTCTCAGAGAGACAAGACTTGGAAAAGCAAGCGGGACGACAACCGTAAAAGTCGGAATTCCAACAATACCAATGTCTTCAATGCATCCGATAATGAAGACTAGTGAAAGGCAGGCGAATCTAAAACCAACCGGTCTCGAAATCCAGTGCTGGGAGGAGAAGGGCCATCCCTAAAGGAGAAAAAGAATAAGGTTTACTCTTTCAGAAGGGACAAGGTCCGCAAGATATTTAAAGATGCCTTGAACAACGGCTTACAATTGCCGGAGTCGAAGAGACAGCATGAAGCAAAAATGACCGACAATCCCCTGTATTGCCCATACCACAGAGTAGTGAGCCATGCGATCGAGGATTTCTATATTTTCAAAGACTGGGTCGAGAAGCAGTACAAGACTGGCGAGATCGAGCTGTCGAAGAGTGTGTTGGTAAACAACCAAGCTGCAACCACCAAATTCATACAGACAGAAGCTGAAGCTTTCTGGGAGCAGACAGCTGAACCCGCTGCCCTGAGAAATGAAACTGACTCACCGCAGCCTCCGTGGAGTACGCACATATCTAATAAGATGAAGAAGTTGACCGAACCTTCTTATAACACTGGCTTTTGGATTGTCAGAGTTGCAAACCTCATTGCCACTCCTACTTTTACCCTTTTCTCCAGAACACCTCGTATTACTACGAACGTCCACTTCTATTGGATAAAACCATCATATGGTTATATACGAACTCGAAGGAATTTGTTCCAGATTCGATGATAGTTTCCGGTTCTGGAGAAAACGAATAGGATTATTCAGTTGTCTTTTCCTCTTACCTTCTCTCAGATTTCGAGTGCTCCTTGGATTAGGGGATAGTACACCCGTTACGCCTATTAGATAGTCTTCTTCCAAACCTTAGGCTGGTGCCGAACGGTAGGGAATGAAGAAAGCCGATTAGCCTAAGTATGGTGTACAGAAGGTAATAAGTTAAGATAAATAAAGGGATTAGAAGGAGGGCAAAGTAAATTGCGACTGCTATTCACGACCAAACCAAGTATTTCATTACCACTCCCACTTCACCTTTGTATTTCTCCAGAACACTCCGTATCACTACGAAGATCCACAGTCTATTGGATACTTCATCGTATGGTTATATACGAACTCGAAAGGAACTTGTTCCAGTTCGGGGATGGATTCTGGTTCAGGAGAAATAGAAATAAGGTTTTATTCGGTTGTCTTTTATCTTCACCTTCTCTCATTACGAGTGCTCCTAGGATTAGGACAGTACACCCATTATGCTTATTGGATAGTCTTCTTCCAAACCATAGGCTGGTGCCGAACGGTAGGGAAGGAAGAAAACCATTTAGCCTAAGAGAGTGTACAGAAGGTAATGACTAAAGACATATGAAGGGATTTGGAGAGATGGCAAAAAAATATACGGTTACAGTTGTGAATCTGATAATGGAAGAGGCATTACTAGGAATACCAGGATACCCCTACGAAACATTTCAATATTTCAGTTTCACTGTGTACTGTTAAAGGAAAACTGATTTCCCAATTAGACACTTGCTCCAGGGTATGTATTTACCAGGTTTGATTCTCACAACTGTATGGTTTTACAGATGATGAGTGAGAGTAAGTTATTAGGAATTGGGTGATCATCCTCATTATATCGGGATTCGTTGTAATCGGTGATATTTGAGGAAGTCACCTGGGTTGTTTACCGGACGACAAATATTTGGTTTTGAATATCCGCTGTTATGCACCAATTTCAAATTGATATATCTGTACGTCTAATTTTATAGAGTGAGATATACCTTTTTGAAATTATGTCCATGACATTTACCTATATCAGTGGATGGTTAGGTAAGGAGCATTAAACAGCGGTGTAATTCTTCTTAACCATAAGTACAGTTTTCAACATACGACACACAGAGTTTGAGTTATAAGAATCGGGGGACTTATACAGAGTATTGTATGTTGTCCATTAGGACAGAGGGGTTAGTCCTCGTACTATATTCGGTTTACTTATGACTTCTCTAGTTCTTAGACAAGTGTTTCGTAGAAACACAAGGTCTGAGTTTTGAGAAGTTATAGGTATAAGAGTAAAGTAGAGAACCAGGTATTGCAAGTATCGGGATTCTTCAAGGTGATCGAAGATGTAGATACTTATGTATGGTATTCAGTTAATAGTAATGGTTTTGAGAAACTTGTTTCTCTTTCAGATTACTCATAATTAGAAGCACTCCTAAGTTGAGTAACGCTGATCGGCCTCTTTCCATTTAGTTGACATGCACTGGAGACAGCTGCATGATTTGAATCTGGTTTAATTAAATCAGTGCCTCTGTTTCTATATTGGATATAAAACAGTTCATATCTTGACATTGTTAAGGTACGGGGAGTTGTCCAGCTTATGCTTAAAACCAGACTCTGGATAACTCAAGGCACGTTTCTGTAATGGCTGTTTGTGGGTTGACCCGGGCTATAACGAGGGTTAACTTTCTACCATCTGGAAGATCAATAGTGATATTGTTCTTGACTCGCCACAGTTTTAAAAGAAATGGATTTTTTCAGAAAACAGTAGTGGGAGTATGGTAGAACTGGAAGTGATTCCAGAACCGCAAACGATTACTGAAGATTTGATAAGAACCTAAAGATTCAATCTAGTTTGACATTCCATTAGCCACTCCGCAGACATGGTGGGTAACCTCAGGCACCTGAGAGGTACTTCGGTAGCCTCAAGGACGGTGGCAGGGAGGTTCTTGTTTACCCAGACTTGCCATTGCTGTTGTTCCAGACTATGAGACCCGGCAGGAGGATGAGTATAGCGTCGTTCTGAACTGGCTTTAGAAGCGTACGAGTATATAACTCTGCCAGAGGGTTGTCGTAGTCAGTGGGAGCAGCGGAAGCATAGTGGACAGGTAGCTTATGTCTATTTATGGACTAAAGCAGATATAGCGGAGATAGATCATCTATTTCTGATATGACAGTCATAGGTTTGACTTCATCAGAATAGGGGATGGATCTGTTAAGAAGGTAGTAGCGTGTGATGTCCTGGTATTTGGATGACATACACAGAGTAGTCAGTGAAATTCCTTTACTACGGTCGGTTATACTTTGGTCGTCACACAGTGGTTTCTCTACAAAGGAAATGGATTTCATATCAGACATTCTGGTTACTGGATCTATGGTTTTAGATCTAGATTTGGGTAGTTTCCCAATCAGGGTACTTAGACAGCATTCTAAAGGTGTTTTAGAATGGACGACTCCTGGCACGGTAGTATACCTGCAGGTGATGGAGTCACCCTCTCTAAAGGAGTCTTACAGACTAAAGGGGAGAAGGATGTGCATGATTGGAAGATCACTTGCTTAGGCAATTGAGTCGATCATGAGATGTCAAGTACCACACCAGATGTTGTTTTTGCAGTAGATGCAATAAGTTGATATTGATCCAATCCTGAAGAAACATTCGGAAGCAGTTTTAGAACATAAGTGGAAGTTCTAGGGATATGATAACGACAGCTTCATTCGGGAGACGGTTATCATCCCAGGCTTCCAAGTTGACCTGGATGACAGAGTGACTGTCAGAGTTATAGTTTTCCCTCTGACGAGGGGCAGTATTTTGGACAGGTGCTCCAAGCGGATACTGAGAGAGGCATGGCGCAGGATACTGATTAAGTTCAGTTGACGATACAGTCTGAAAAGTTTGGATTTGGAGTTCATTTATGAACTAGGTCCCATCAGATATCCAGACATACTCTAAGACAGGTATTGCTCATTTCGGGAGATGGCTTTCTCCGCGAACTTGAGATAAAGAGAGACGTAGAAAGAAACATTAGGGCGGATCCACTCACTGAGGCTATTCCTCGAACGCATTAGTTTCGCAAACGGGTTTTGTGAGACTGATTAGTAGAGGAGTTGGGTGTTCGGTATCACACGGGCTGTGAGTATGCGACATCGCAATAATTAGCCTTGAGTGCAAGTGGGAGATTGTTGGAGATAGTGCCCTCAGAGTCAATTATTGGATCACAGGCACGTGATTGCAATGATTGAGGGAGGACCTATACCATTAGAACAGTCTTATTCAAGATGAAAGTATGCTATCTGGTTTATCTTTATCGTCGTGTATTGCTTTAGGTGACCTTACAGGTCACTATTGCGCGTTGATAGAGCCATTAGGATTCTTGCTTGATAGCCAGCAGTATGATGGCGATCATATACGTGGGAGCTGGTAGTCTATAAGCACATCCTTAAAAGGTCCCTAGTCGTGGAAGTTTCGAGACAGGGCATCGATACTCCAGAGTAGACTAGTGCATACAGTCGAGACCCTGACGAGGGGCAGTGGCCGGTCTCACAAGCCACTGGTGTCAGTTGGTTCACCTAAGATGTATACAGGTGCTCATTGGGTTATGAGTACACCAGACAGGACTCGCCGGGAACATGCTAGTTGCTATTATACCTAGCATCAGATGGCAGTTCCCTGGTGACATGTGTACAGGTTAGTTCATCGACCTGAGATCATCATTTGTCTTGTGTGTGTTCCCACTGTGCTTTGATTACTACCCTACCATGGCTCAAAGGAGTCGTGCAAACAGGTTTTAGTTGGGTATAGTCCCGAGCCACATGGAGGCAGTGAGCGGATCGGTAGGGGTTCATCTCTCCCGGTATTCGGGGTGAGGTCGCGCTGTGTCTTGAAGAGCCATTACACGAAGTCCTTAGCCAAGGCAGGAGATTTACTGGTAGGTATTCCAGTAGTATCTCAGGGTGTTCTGGGCTACACTCCGACACGACTTGTACCGCTTTTGGGGGTCTGACTTTTACCAACCCCCTAGGCCCGCCATGCGATGCTCATAGACGAACAGACCGGACTGTACGGATATTGTCACTGACAGGCTCAGTAGGGTGTCAGGATGAGTTCGCTCATCGACGTCCCTTTTGGTCAATACCTGGTAGCCCGTTACGTATGGCTAATACCTCTGACGTGCTAGTGGTTAAATCCACAACCAAAGTATTGATGAGTCTTTAGAGTCCCCCACAGAACGTTTCTCAAGTTTCGGGCGAAACGCTGTAGAGGCCGTATGGATATATGGCAGGGTTCGATCATATACGTGCGGTATTGCACGGATCATGATCGGACGGATAATTCTAGCGGGCTTTGGTTTAAGCTGGATCCTAGTATTGTACAGTGTAGATTTTGTCTCATTGCATTTGTATTCGGTCGGAATACAAATACGGGTATGTATATATAGTCGCGAGGTTTTCCGGTATCTTATTATCGGATCACTTTTTGAAGTTGCCAGTTTGTATTTCGTTTCGGCCATTTTCCTTTCTATCTTTCTTTGGCTGAAAAATTGGTGGAAGGGGGTTATTTGCAATTGTGCATTTTATAAAGGAGAAGACTCTTTTTTGTGATGATTGGTTCTCATGATGGTTGTAGCTTCCATCATTTAACTTCTTTTTTTTATCATCATTACTTGCTATTTGATTTGATGTTGATTGGATTGGTTATGATGAGGGAGTGAGGCTTGCTTTTTGACTAATGATCAATCATTCTTCCTTGCATTTTTTTTGACACTCTCCCTCCTCTTCTTTGAGAGATGGCCGGCCACACTTAGGGGGGGCTGTCCAAAATTTGTCAGGGAGTTTTGGCTCTCATTTTGCTTGCAAAAATCCTATAGCTCCATCTCAAAAGTTTCATCTCATTCCTCCACCAAAACCATGGCAACTTCAACCCCAATAGAGACAAACCACTCTACACTTATCCTATAGCATTCTTGGACACGTCGACTCGCCAACTTCGTGCCCGAGTTGCCTCGGTCCAGAGGTGGGAGCCCGTAAAAGAACCCGGCGATGTGGTGCCCTTCCGACGAGGAGATAAAGACCGGAGATTCCGCGGGGAGATCGGGATTACGACGAGAAGACCGAAGAACACGGATCGCTCGATATATCTCTCTACCCCTTCTCTAGTTAGCTAGGAGTAGGTTAATGGCCTGATCCGGGTTTAAAGTACGCGGTAGCGCCGGTTCTAGTTTTTAGAAAAGTTCTTGTATTCCACATTTTGGCCTTGTATAGACGGCCGGAGCGCTGCCGTGCACTTACAGTCAACACATCTGCACCGTCTAATCCTTTGCAGTTGACCGGTTCTGATGAATTCTCTTCATTCGCACAAACCATGAATTTGCTCTTGTCAAATTTCATGCAAGTTTCGGCTGAAATAAAGAATTCCGTCGATGATATAAAGAAAAACTCCACCTCCCAAGCGGTGAGTATAAAATCGATGGAAGCAGATATTGCACTGTTAAAAGCCGAGAGGAGTGCGAAAGAGAAAGGGAAACTTCCATCTCAACTCTTACCGAATCCTGGGCATTACAATGTGAATTCCATCACAACATTGAGATCAGGAAGAGTGCTGAATAATCATGTTGGGGAAGAGATTGATGATAATGAAAAATCTATCAATAATACCCCGGCTGAGACCTTTCCTTCCACACACACTTCTACTTCTGATCCTTGTTCTTTTACCCCACCGCCTTATTGCGAGCCTATTCTACGTTTCCCTCTAGGCTCGACACCTCAGCAAATCTCTTCTAGTCCACCAAAGACGATCTCCACTCCTATTTCTGGGATCACATCCACAAACACCACCTTCTCCAATGATGGACCCAGCTCTTATTGCTAAAGCTCCTTATCCGAATCGGTTAAGGGGTAACAAATCAAGTCCATATATGGAGAAGATTATGGAATTGTTCAAACAGGTTAACATCAACATCCCTCTCTTAGATGCTATTCAACAAGTCCCCGCTTATGCGAAAATTCTTAAAGACTTGTGCACTAGGAAGAGGAAGACTCAAGTGCCAAAGAAGGTCTTCATGACTAATAATGTTAGCACTGCTTTTACCCCACAGCTACCAAAGAAACGTAAGGACCCAGGATGTCCTACAATCTCGATTTCTATTAGGGGTAAAAACATCAACCATGCTTTATTTGACTTGGGCACAAGTGTTAACCTGCTTCCATACTCTGTTTATGAGCAGTTAGGGATTGGAGAGTTGAAACCAGCTCATTGCACTCTCCAAATGGCACACCGTTCAATCACCAAACCTAGGGGTCAACTGGAGGATGTGTTGATAAAAGTCGGGGAATTTGTATTCCCTGTGGACTTCATTGTTCTCGATACACAACCTGTAGCAAACCCACAGAGCCAAATTCTGGTGATTTTGGGTCGACCATTCCTTGCCACTTCCAATGCTGTCATTAACTGTCGAAATGGTTCAATGAACCTATCTTTTGGAAAAATGACAATTGAACTGAACATCTACAAAATTGGAAGTCAGCCATCTGAACCCTCTGCTCATATACTTGATGTTTGCACTGTCTACGAGATTCCTCCTGAAAATTGCGAAGTTGATGAACTTTGCTTTGATGATCTCGACGACACTAGCAGATCAATGTTTGATCTTGCACATCCTAGTGAGGACACATTTTCCATGCTTGAGTCCGACACTCTTGACTCATCACCTTCCGAGTCTATATCATATGCAGGCTATGAGCTTCTTCTTGACTCCGAATATCATTCGATGATCCTACCTTCTATTATTTCTCCGCCAGCATTAGATCTCAAACTTTTACCTTCTCATCTTAAATATGCTTATTTAGGTGAGAATGTGTCTTTACCGGTTATCATATCCACTTCTCTAGCATCAGAGCAAGAGAATGCGCTTTTGATTGTATTGAGATCAAACAGGCAGGCGTTTGGTTGGACTATGGCGGACATCAAAGGGATTAGTCCCTTGATTGTTGAACATCATATACATCTGATGGATGAATCCAAGCCAACCCGAGAACCACAGAGACGGTTGAACCCCGTCATGTAGGATGCGGTTAAGAAAGAAATCGTCAAATGCCTTGACAATGGTATCATTTACCCAATCTCCGATAGCCAATGGGTGAGTCCAATTCATGTCGTCCCTAAGAAATCTGGCATCACAGTCATTACCAATGAGGCTAATGAGTTAATTCAGACACGCGCCCAAACTGGGTGGCGTGTATGTATTGATTACAGAAAACTCAATGCCGCAACGAGGAAAGACCACTTTCCTCTACCTTTCATTGACCAGATGCTGGAACGCTTAGCTGGACGTGACTATTATTGCTTCATGGATGGATACTCTGGCTATAACCAGGTCCCCATTGCCAAAAAGGATCAAGATAAAACCACATTTACTTGTCCTTTTGGTACTTTTGCTTATAGACGCATGCCATTTGGGTTATGCAATGCTCCCGCTACATTTCAGCAGTGTATGATGGGGATATTCATAGACATGGTCGAGAATTTTTTGGAGATTTTCATAGACGATTTCTCGATATTCGGAGATTCTTTTTCTGACTGCCTATCTCATCTTGACGCAGTTCTTACTCGTTGTAAAGAGAAGAACTTAACCTTGAATTGGGGAAAATGCCATTTCGTGGTCCAAGAGGGAATTGTGCTTGGACATGTTATTTCACGAAAAGGTATTGAGGTTGACAAAGCTAAAATAGATGTCATTCAAAACCTTTTTCATCCCAAACGCGTCAAGGATATCCGATCTTTTCTTGGCCATGCAGGCTTTTACAGGAGATTCATTAAGGATTTTAGCAAAATTGCTAGACCCTTAACTCTTCTCTTTGCCAAGGACACAACCTTTCACTTTGACTCGGATTGTGAGGCAGCATTCGACTCACTCAAACACTATCTCACTACAGCCCCCGTTCTATTATCTCCAGATTGGAACCACCCTTTTGAGCTTATGTGTAATGCATCAGATTTTGCAGTTGGTGCAGCCTTAGGACAGCACATTGAAAAGATGCCACACGTGATCTATTATGCAAATAAGACCCTGAACGATGCTCAAATTAACTATACAACTACCAAGAAAGAACTTTTGGCAGTTGTATTCGCATTAGAAAAATTCAGGCCTTACTTGATTGGCTCACCTATTATTGTGTACACTGACCACTCCGCCTTGAAACATCTTTTGGCGAAGAAGGATGCTAAAGGTAGGCTAATACGTTGGATCCTTCTATTAAAAGAATTTGATCTTGTTATTAAAGATAAGAAAGGATGTGAAAACGTTGTAGCCGACCATCTTTCACGCATCTCTTCTTCACCCGTGACCCTGCCGATCAATGATTCTTTTCCGGATGAACAACTCTTGAATGTATCCGATGAACCTTGGTTCAGGGATATTGTGAATTATCTTGCCACGGGACTTATTCCCTGCGAATGGTCAAAACAGGACAAACATCGATTTCTATCCCAAGTAAAATACTTTTACTAGGATGAACCCTATCTGTTTAAGTATTGTCCTGACCAGATCATTCGCCGATGTGTCCCTAATGAGGAATTCAAGAGTGTTCTATCTTTTAGTCATGATCAGGCATGTGGGGGTCACTTTGGTCCTCGAAAGACGGCGGAGAAGGTTTTGCAATGCGGTTTTTATTGGCCGACTTTGTTCAAAGATGCATTTGATCATTGCAAAACCTGTGCACAGTGTCAACACATGGGTAGGATTTCCTGGAGAAATGAGATGCCACAGCAACCCATTTTAGTGGTTGAAATTTTTGACGTTTGGGTCATTGATTTTATGGGTCCTTTTCCCAACTCCTTTAGGAATTTGTACATACTGCTTGCGGTTGATTACGTCTCAAAGTGGGTTGAACCTATTCCTTGTCGCACTAATGACAAAAAGGTTGTCATTAGGTTCTTAAAAGAAAACATCTTTTCACGATTTGGACACCCACACGCTATCATCAGTGATAACGGGACATATTTCTGCAATCGGTCTTTCGAGACTTTGATGTGGAAATATGCAATCAACCACAAACTTTCCACACCCTATCATCCCCAAATAAGCGGGCAGGCTGAGATTTCAAACAGACAGATCAAACAAATTTTGGAGAAGACTGTTGCTAAAAATCGAAAAGATTGGTCGACCAAATTGACGGATGCTCTTTGGGCATTCCGAACTGCATATAAAACCGATCTAGGGATGTCTCCATACAGACTAGTGTTTGGTAAGGCTTGTCACCTGCCGGTCGAGATTGAGCACAAAGCAATATAGGCCATTAGAGAAATCAACTTTGACTTAAATCAAGCCTGCAACTTTCGGAAGCTGCAATTAAACGAGCTAAGCGAACTCCGCGATGAAGCTTATGATAATGTTGTAATTGTAAAGAACCGGACTAAGCCATTTCACGATAAAAACATTTTGAGAAAAACTTTTACACATGGTCAACAAGTCCTTCTTTATGATTCACGACTCCATCTTCACGCGGGTAAGCTACGATCTCGGTGGAAAGGACCTTTTATTGTGCGGTCTGTATACCCGCACGAGGCAGTTGAGGTTGAAAATGCTAAAAATGGTACATTTTTCAAAGTGAATGGACATGGATTAAAACCGTATTTTTCCACTGACCCCACGGAGGAGCTCCTGTTTTTACAGGAGCCAATTTATCTTGATTAAAATTCCTCCGTCTCACCTCCATGTCTTGTAAAAAAACTGTATCATTTTTTAGAACGGAGGTGAGTGAAAAGAATAAGTTTGGGGGAGGATTTTCACGATCATATTTATTGCCCCCGTTAATAAATTTCCTCTCAGGCTTACACTTTTTTGTGAATTAGCGGATGGCAACAGTGAGGACACTGTTGAAAACAAGTTTGGGGGAGGTTTGTGCTTATTTTCGCATCATTTGCATATCACGTTGCATAAGCACAAAACATTTAAAACATATAAAAATTTAAAAAATTTTCAAAAGATAAAAATATTTTATATTTAAATAAGATAATAAAAGATTAGATAGTGAAAAATTACATCCAAAAGATTGGAAAATTTTAAGAAAACCAAAAAAATTAAAAGTTTTCTTAAACGAACTAGTAATAAGTAGTTATGAGCCGTTGTCCCAAGGGTTAGTAAGATGAAGGAAGTCACTAATTCGAGGATAAAAATAAGTCTGAAAAATAGTTCCTATTCTGGAAGCCAAACATTTGAATGTTGATACCCTACTATGCACACTTACACACGTCTTAAAACTCGTGATAGTAGATGATACCTTGAAATGCTCTTGTCTAAAAGCCAAAGTATGAAGGAAAATAAAAAATGAATAAAATATAAAATGGTGCAGAAAAATAAACACTGGTTTTATTATCGCCAAAGCAGCAATAAAAAAATATAGCGGGGGTGCTTCATCACCTAGTGCCTTAGACCAACTGGTCTGGGAGTCACTGCTATGCCTTAGGTGGTGCAAGACGAGGAAAAATACCAATACACTTAATAAGCAAGAACATGAGTAATCGGTCGGTTAGTACCTCAAGAAGTATTAACGGTCGCATGAAAAATGTGTGAGCAAATCCATCTAAATATTCATTAATTAAAAAGTACTGAGGCAGATGGACAAGAGTATGATAGCTTGAATTGAATTCTCCGGGTGTAGGGATGCCTATTATACACACGTAGGGTTATATGATCGATGTTTGGAAGAAAGGTAGGAATGAAGAATAAAGACGATATTTTATTGAGGGATGATGTGATTTCTAACATCTTTTCATGACTATTAAGATAGGGCTCATGACAACCAAAAAGCTAGTGTAGTTAGAAACACTAATTTTCAAAGTCTTTCTTCTACAATTCTTATCTTTATATGTAACATTCACGGTCTTCCTTTTATTATGGGATTTTGTGGGTGCAATCCGCTGAAAACCCTCAGGAGACAACACTCCTCTTACTAGGGACACCTAGAGGTTTAAAGGCTTGTTGCACGTGCTCAGTGCAATCGTGTTGCCAACGAAAGTGTGCTAGTTAGTTTTTCTTTTTCTTTAATTTCTCCTTCTCTTTTTAATAAAACAAGTTTGCTTGAGACGACCAAAAATAAGATTGGGGGAATTTGATCAGTCGAAAATATTGCATTTTTAACACATCAATTTCCCTACTATTTGTAATCATCTAAAGGTGTTCGGTATGAATAGAGCACATATTAGCAAATTGTCTGTAAAATACCAAATAACTTGTGTTATACATTATAACCGACATTTTTAGGGAAATTGAGTGTTTATTATTGCACGCATGATTTTTTGTATATTGCAACACTTGTCTCGAGATTGCAGGAAATTCTAGGTAAAAGAGCCGAAACTGTTAAAAGTGCTGAGAAAAATACGCCAAGTCCAAGACTTGTGATCTGGCAGTGAACAAGAGAGTATAAAAATATTCCAGATATAAAATAAATCCCCAAGGAACAGCACTAACACAACCAGAAAATTCCATGCACCGAAGCCACCAAAGGGCCGCGGATCCCCAGCCGAAGGGGCGGATCCGCGGCCATGTCATCACTTCATCAGCAAATGGCTATCTCGGGGTTCTTCTTTCACTGGCCAAAGTTCTTCAAGACGCTTCAAATCTCCAGAAGCTTCCATATAACAGCCTAGCTACTCAAGCAAGCTAGCTAAATCTAGAAAGTTCTTCCCAACAACCAAGCTTATCAAGGAAGCTAGCTAAGTAACTAATTCTAGAAGGTTCTACTCAACTACCAAGCTTGTAAGAGAAGCTAAACCTAGCTTAGATTCTAAAGGAAGCTAATCCTAATCAAGCTTCTAGGGGAAGCTAAAGGAGAAAGGCTATAAAAGGGGACCCAAGGGCATCATTCTAGGTTGTTGAAAATTGAGCCAAAAATCCCACAAGTTGAGTGACACAACTTGTGTATCAAAACCCTAGCCCAAATACAATCCAAAGTCAAATCAAGATCACCGAGTACCAATTCAAGCAAGAAGCCATCAATCCTTTTTGGAGCGACCGCCGATCTTCATCCGAGAAAGTGGTCCAAGACGATCCGCGACTCACGAAGACGATGCGAAGCTCAATTCGACGATCTAGTTCTCTCCTCAATTTCTTGTAGACTTTGAGCGAAGTGTAACGAATTGTTGAATAATAAAAGGTGAAGATCTTTTATCTTGCTTTCTTTACATTCTTGCATTGTGGAGTTTCTTGATCTTTGATTCATTTAATTTCATGATGTTTGAGTGAAAACTCCGCTCGTGGAGGAATCGAGAAAATTGATAGATGATGATGATTAAATTCTTAAACGATTCTTAAGTCCTATGTGTTAGTTATATGTATGCCCTAGAGGCCATTACTGTACATTGGATGTATATTGTAGTGGATGCTTGGACATATATAGGGAGGACTTTCTCGCTCGACATGATAGTATGCTATCTGGTTACACTTTACCTTAACGTGTACACTGATTGTCTCTCTGTTACATGTTGGTAAAGCCCTTAGGATGTGTACTTGACTACCTGGACTGTGATGCGGATCATACTAGTGGGGACATGGTAGTCTATAAGTACATCCTTCAAAGTCCCTAGTCGTGGGTGTATCGAGACGGGGCATCGATATACCAGTGTAGACTAGCGTATACCTTCTCGACCCATAGAGATGGGCGATGGATGATCCCATATCCATTGGTGTTTGACATCAGAGATGATATGCGGGTGCTCAGTGAAGACTGGGTACACTGGACGGACTCGCCGAGAACTCCCAGATGGTATTATACCTTACGTCAGATGGCAGTTCTCTGGTGACACTGGTACAGAGTAGTCTGTTGACCCGAGATCGTCATAGAGTCTTGTGTGGTTCCCACTGTGCTTTGATTTCCACCTTACCACGTCCAAGAGGGCGTGCAAAACGGTGGTTTTTGGGTACAGTCCCGAGTCACATGGAGGCAATGAGCGATAGGAGGGGATTCGTCTCTCCCGGTATAGGGGGTTGATGTTGCGCTGTGTTCGATTGGCTATAACCGGAAATCCCTGGCCAGGGTTGCTGAGATTTACTGGTAAGTGTTACCAGTAGTTTCTCCCACTGTTATAGACCTCATATCGACACGACTTATCGAGCTATTGGGGTCTGATGTTTACCACCCCTAGGCGAGATATGCGACATATCAGACGACGAGACCGAACTGTACGGTAAGTGTTACTAGTTGGATTCACAGGAGTATGAGCGGGCTTGCTCGTCGATCTTCTGATCGCTCAATACCCGGGTGGCCGTTACGTTTAGCAGACCGCTTGCGGCTTGTGGGTGTTTGATATGATCATCACCTGCTGCCGGCGTATTGACGAGTCTTTAGAGTCCTACACAGAGGTTTCCTGGCTCAAGCGAAACGAAATAGGAGTGCATATGAGATATGTGCGGGACCGAGAATGATACCAGTATGTGATACTGTATTCGATTCTCGCGATTTGTGACATTGATCGGTTATATGTGATGTAGCCGGGTTATCGGATCAAGTGTTGATTCGATAAGTTGTTACTGTTGATATTAGTCGGTTATATGATATATGAACGGATCATTAAATCAAGTGTTGATTTAATGGTTTAATGCATAATTATATATTTGATATATTACTTTGCATTAACTAGTATCGGTTCACTTAAGATGGATTTTCTCACTCGCATGTGCACATTGTATATGTGATATATTTTTGTGCACTTGATTGTATCATGTTTGATGATACATGATTGCTAGGGTTTGTGTAAAGAATTAAACCTTGGTTAAATAAATGGTTAGGGTTTTTATTTGATTGTTCATTCATTTATCTATTTATTTTTGGATTAAATGAATGAGAAATGAAAACAAAAGGTTGCTTTTCTTCATGAAGCTTGTTGAAGCTTCATGAAGCTTTGACCAATGTAACCATTTTGTCTTCATCTCCTTAACCCTAACCATTCCTTTAACCTTGGTCAATTCTCTACACATAACCATAGTTGAAATTATGATAAGAATTGATTTTTCTATTCTATTCTAAGAACTTATCATAATATTCTTTCTTCTTCTTCTTCATTTTCTTCAATGAAGAAAGCTTGACTTCATCAATGGTGACTTGATGAAATGAGTGAGAAATCCAATTCTAAAGTGAACCAACCTCCTATTTCTTCATCCTCTACCTCTTTCCAAGTAGTATAGGGTGTTCACTTCACAAGTTTCATGGCTTGGTGAAGTGGGAGCTTGATCTAGCGATGCCTCGACGTAGATCATCTTCGGCATCGTAGTCGATGACCTAGCCCGCCCATTTCTCCGATGAAGCCGATGCTAGAGGCCGGGATTTGATTTGGACAGCGAGGAGACTTCATCGCGGAGCTATGGAGGTGGAGCACCGGATCTACAAAGGTTGTATTTCCGTTCTTGTAGTTAAGTTGTTAACTAGTTTCATTTATCGCCTAGACTTCTAGTTAACGATCCGTATTAGGGTTTCTCGGCACCCGTAAAAATTGAAATTGGCATGGTTGATGCCTTGTGAGACCTCCTTAGTGTGCCTAGGAACCCTACAGTGGTATTAGAGCCTAGCTAGTGCCCTAGGCGATGTGTAGACGATGTTTGAAATCCGAACGAACCGAAACCCTAACTCTCAAAATGCTCTCTGTCCAATTTTTAAAAATCTGGATTTTTCAATATTAAAAATATGCAGAAAATTCAGCAGGGTTTTTTATGAATTACTGTGCAAAACGGAGTCCTAACTCCGTCAACCCGCGGCGGAACCGCGGCGTTACCCCACGTAACGCGGCGGTTCCGCGGCCATCTAGTTGATATTTTCACCCCACTTTGCACAGTAATGTCAATGATTAACTCCTGTGTTTTCTGGGTAATTTTAATGTATACTTTACAGTTGAGTATTCTGGGGTTGTATTGGGAATCAATGATTCGATCGGATTATCAAATTTTGTCTGTGTGGCTTTCCGGATATCTTTTTGAATATGTTAAAAAGTTCGACCGGATAGAAATACCCAATTTTTCCCCTGTCGGAAAATTTCCAAGTGTTGGATTTTTCCGTGGTTTAAAGACGTTCTAAGTAGTGCAAGTAATGCGATGGACCCTCTAGAAGACAACAAACCTTAACTCGATTATGTGACCGTCTTGAACTGCCCTTTGAACCTTAGGGTTTGGGGCAGTACGGCGTGCCACATGTGAGGCGTTGGCTTGACCCTTCTACGGCTGGACCGTTGGTACTGAGGCATGAACTGAATGTTTTTAAAACTTATTTCATGTGTTGATCTGTATCGGGAAAACTTGGGCGTTCGAATGTTCGATCGAAAAGTTTAACATTTTCTATTTTATCTGGAATGTGATACAACAATTGGAATTCACAAGTAGTTATGAGATAACTGAAAGAATGTTATAAACATAGCAGTTTAGTCTCACTTGATCGGTTGCCACGGAATTTTGATGTGATCAAAATTCCGTCGCAATCACGTAGTGTACGCGGATACTCGCCGGGTTAACTTAATAGATAGCCTCGTCCCATAGCCCCGACCAAGTGACTGTAGGAGAACCCCGTCGCTGAAAGCATCCGTTCGGGTGCTCGCGGCAGCGGTGTTCCGCCTTGGTGCACTTCGTCGACGGCGCCGGGGGTGCGGCCGTCTACTAAAGTTTGCGACGAGCATTCGATCAGGATGTCGGGAATCTTGTTGAATTGCCCGACTTGATATTGAAAAGAGTTTTCGATAATGAGACTAAAATGCGGGGTTTATAATTGTTAGGCATGTGATGTCTAAGTAATTCATTTGATTAGGCATGCGATGTCTAAAGAGATTGCGGATTCCAACTGTTGTAGTTTTACACTTTCTTTTCTGTGACCGTAAGTGTAATATGTGATATCGCCGGTTTCGTTGCTATATGTCAACGACAATTGGGGTGCACATATTTACTTACGTTGATGACATGTGATGTTATGTGTTGCTGGATATGTTATATTGGATCGTCGTGTTTGAATAGCCGGGGGTTTTTATGTGAGATGAGTGTTTTTCATTTTCATTCATGTAAAAACTTGTATGTAATATTCTTTTATTGGGGCACTTCCAGGTTGCGGAAGATGTCACCCTTTGTATATTATTTACTTTTCCGCACTAGGATAGACCCAAGGAGGGGAGCACAAGTAACCGGGTTCTGGAGTCCAGTGGGAGACCAACTCGAGGTGTCGAGTCCGGGTCTCCTAACTCTAGAATTGGTAGGGTTGCTTGCCGCTCTCGTAGGGGTCTAGGGGTGTGGGTTTGGCTATTCATCACGACCGTGGAATCCGTGTTTTATACTGGCTCGTATTGAAAACACGGACGTCCTAGTATATCCAATATTTCATATGATATTCTTCTGCTGCGATATCTGTGATGTGATCATGTGATGTTCTGTGATGTATATAGTATATAGTATATATGATATATTATATAGACGTTACTTATGTTTTACACCCGCGCTAGCCCTGCCCCGCTCTGCCGTTAGTTACCTAACCTAACGGTGCACGAGGGGACATCGAGGCGAATGCGGATGGCATAAGTGTACGTCGTATTTATATGTGATGTTTAGGTACTTAAATGATGGGACTTCATTAATGTGATTAATGAAATAAAAGAAACCTAAGATGTTGTAGAATCGAATTTCAAAATAAAACAGGTAGCTACAGTTCTTGCTTTGCACAGCGGTATATGTGATATATCCTGCACCTTATTCGATGAGGAAAGGACCGAGATCCCTTCACCGGGAGTGACTCCTTTAGCAATAACTGGCAGATGCTACACACTCGGTTTGTCTTTTGATTGCTTTTAAGAGTTTTTGCTTTGCACAGTGATATATATGATATATCCCGCACCTCATTCGACGAGGAAAGGACCGACGATCCCTTCACCGGGAGTGACTCCTTTAGCAAAACTAGAAAAGCCTAAAAAACACTCCATTTCAAAATTCATTCGATCCTACAACGATATCAAGTTCATTATGCAATAGGTTTTCAGAAAAACCTGTCGTAGCCCTCCGTCATTTCAGATAAGTTGTATATAGTATTCGTGCTGCATTTGTTGGCTTTCGTCAAGGTGCAGTGTGCGGTAGCTATATGCTGCTTATCTGCTGCATACGATGCGATTGGATTAGGGTAGTCGTGCGGCTTTGTTGGCTTTCGTCAAGGGTCGTGCGGGTGGGTTTAATTCGATCAAGAAATGTACGGGTTGAACTTGACTAGCGGGCTATGGTTTGTTGGCTTTCGTCAAGGTCATAGCACGTTAGGGGCAAAATATTATCGGGAATTTCAAGTGTTGAAATTTGCAATGAGATTGCATACCTTCTATGAGATAGTTGGATCCCGATACCCGCTGCGAGTAATTGTTACTCCTGGGAGAGTTTTACACATTACAATTAGCCGATCAAGTAGGTGTCTAGAAAGGTGTTAACGAGGTTACGCCTCTGGGAAAATGAGGTTTACATTAATTAGGTTCGTGCAAAAGCACGGGGGACCTCCCTCAAAGTACCAAAACTGGCCTGGCTGAAAGATTGGCGAACTTGTAGTGTGTAATTAATCCCGGCTAGTCTTTCCTTTTAAGGTTTGAAGGAAGATTTGATTAAAACAGTGGGAACCATCCTGATTAGATAAAATAATAACCAATCTATTCTTGCAAGAGCGCACGCTGAGTGTTTTCTTCTCTCTCTCTCCAGGTAGCGACTATATCACGCCTTAATCAAGATAATAATACGGAATATTGACCGAACCCGCTTGATATACTGAGCTGGGGAACGTTGGTCCCGCTCCAACTTATAATTGTTATAAGACAGAGCAGGAAATTGGGGATTACCAGAATTCCCGTGCCGGCCAAACGAAGAGAGTGCATGCTGATACATCATCTTCGGGTATGTTCATTACAAAGAACTGTTTCTCAGTATCCTCCGCATCCTGGGTATATGATACCGGATAAGGATCCCAGATATGTAATCTGTTACATAGGGCTGCAAGAAGGTAGAAAAACTGAGAACGGGTGATAAGTTTCATGAGACAGAGAACGGGGCAAGTGTTGCAGCCAAGTCAGTTGGTCACTGTCACCCTGTATGACCAGTACATTGATTCTGAACGAATGTTATTAGATACCGAACCTGATATACAAAATCATATCAGTATCTTTACTAGTAAAGAAAGGATATAATTTTGTATTGATGGATAATGTTTTGAACATTTCCTATATCAAAAGTTGATCGGTTCAGGCACGTTATCTAAAAGCATTGACGTTCTAAGTCAAATTACAGTTCTTTAGTATACGGAACACACACAAGAGGAAGAGTTCAGAAATGAACGAATCCTTCTTGAGGTATTGTAGACTAGGTCATATCAATGCGACCCGACTAGCTGAAGTTACATATAGATGCATATTTAAATTAGTTTGAATTTACATCTTGTGAAACTTGCCAGTCATGTCACAGAGATAAGATGACCATAGCTCCGTTTACTGGAAACAGAGAAAGAGTTAGTGAACTCTTGGGATGATACATGTTGATGTATGTAGGTCCCTTGTCTACATTTGCCAAGACCGGTTCTTTATACTTCATTAAATTCTCTGATGATCTCTTTTGATTCAGACATATGTTCCTGTTGAAACACAAGTCAGAACCTTTTCAGATGTTCATAGAATATAAGTTAGAAGTAGAGAACAAAAATACGTGTATAAGTATTATGTCCTTTGATGAGATCAAGGAGGAGAATACTTGAGCACGAAATTCTTGGACTATTCTAAAAGAGAATGAGATTCTCTCTCAGCATTACTCCTCCGTATACACCATGGCACGATGGTATATCGGGGCGGAGCAATCACACCCTATATGATAAGGTGTGCTCTATGATGAGTACTACTGAGTTACCTATTTCCTTTTGGGAGTTATGCGCTTGAGAAGCTGCATACCTATTTAATAGGGTTCAAATCAAATCAGATGCTTACCACTTCATATGTGATATGGAATGGGAAGAGCCCATGTCTTAAGCTAGTTAAGATTTGGGGTTGTCCGGCCTATGTCAAAAAGCAAAATCCGGACAAGCTCGAGGCAAGGTCTGTAATGTAGAACTGGAAAGGTTCCAGCTATACAAACTACAGTAGATGATTTGATAAAACCAAAGGATTCAATAGTTACCAACGAACCTCAGCCTCTCCGCCGATCTAGTAGGGTTCCTCACCCACCTGAGAGATATTTCGGTTACTCTATGACAGTGGGAGCGAGGATTGCATCATGAGATGATGACCCAACTAGTTTCGAGCTGGCCATCAGGAGTGGGACTCTGTAAGAATGGCTGGATGCTTAGCGATCTGAGATGGAATCCATGTACACCAACAAAGTATGGACTTTAGTTGCTATATCTGAAGGGTTAAAATCCCATCAGGAGCAAGTATATCTTGAGAAGATTACTTGGTGTAGATGGAAAAGTTGAGACTTTCAAAGCTAGACTTGTTAAAGGTTTTTGTCATCAACCAGGCGTGGAAAATGATGAAACCTTTTCAAGTGGCTATACTTAAGTCCATCCAGATCCTACTTGCCACGGCTACATACCATGACTATGATATCTGGCGGTTGGGTGCCATGACTGCTTTTCTAAATGATGTTTTGGAAGAGAGCGTCTATAAGTACACAGCCAGAGGGCTTCGTAGATAGTGGGAGCAGCGGAAACGTGTGCAAGATCCTTTATAGGATAAAGCAGGCATCGTGGAGTTGGAACATCTGTTTTGATGATTTAGTCAAAGAGTTTGACATCATCAAAATGGTAGATGAACCTTGTATAAACAAAAAGGTAGTAGGGAGTATGGTGACGATCCTCGTAGAGTACGTGGATGACATACTCTTGATAGGGAAGGAGTTTCCTATGCTACGCTCGGTCAATCTCCGCTTATCACAAGGATTCTCCACATAGGATCAAAGTGATACCTCCTAAATCCTGAGTTTTCATCTATGAGATAGATGTAATTGGATGTTAGGATACTCACTAGATGTAGTGAGATGGTATCAATAGATCCTGGGGAGAATCACTGGAAGGGTTCCAGGGTGATAAGGACGACTGAAAGTCAGTCACAGGCATTGTCTTTACCCTTAGTAAAGGGACGGTATGTTGGAAGGGTTCCAAGCTAGATACCGTGGCATACTAGACGATAAAGGCTCGATACATCGCTACTTAAGATGCTACCAAAGAGGCAGTCTGGATGTATATTTGTTCATGAGATGAACTTAGTTCCTCCCATTGTGTGACAATGGAGTTGTGGCTTATGCCAAGGAACGTCCGTCCCGTCAGTGATCCAGACATATTCTAAGGCAGTATCACCTGATCATGGAGATGGTTGATCTCCAGGGTGATCCAGGTTAGGAGAGTAGACTCAGAGGACAGCACGGCGGATCCACTCACAAAGGCCTTTTCCCAGAGAGAGACTTTTATGGGATGGTTGAGTATGAGATACTACAACCACTGCTATCAGATGGCCCTAGTGCAAGTGGGAGATTGTTAGTTATATATATGCCCTAGAGGCCATTACTGTACATTGGATGTATATTGTAGTGGATGCTTGGACATATATAGGGAGGACTTTCTCGCTCGACATGATAGTATGCCATCTGGTTACTCTTTACCTTAACGTGTACACTGATTGTCTCTCTGTTACATGTTGGTAAAGCCCTTAGGATGTGTACTTGACTACCTGGACTGTGATGCGGATCATACTAGTGGGGACATGGTAGTCTATAAGTACATCCTTCAAAGTCCCTAGTCGTGGGTGTATCGAGACGGGGCATCGATATACCAGTGTAGACTAGCGTATACCTTCTCGACCCATACAGATGGGCGATGGATGATCCCATATCCATTGGTGTTTGACATCAGAGATGATATGCGGGTGCTCAGTGAAGACTGGGTACACTGGACGGACTCGCCGAGAACTCCCAGATGGTATTATACCTTACGTCAGATGGCAGTTCTCTGGTGACACTGGTACAGAGTAGTCTGTTGACCCGAGATCGTCATAGAGTCTTGTGTGGTTCCCACTGTGCTTTGATTTCCACCTTACCACGTCCAAGAGGGCGTGCAAAACGGTGGTTTTTGGGTACAGTCCCGAGTCACATGGAGGCAATGAGCGATAGGAGGGGATTCGTCTCTCCCGGTATAGGGGGTTGATGTTGCGCTGTGTTCGATTGGCTATAACCGAAAATCCCTGGCCAGGGTTGCTGAGATTTACTGGTAAGTGTTACCAGTAGTTTCTCCCACTGTTATAGACCTCATATCGACACAACTTATCGAGCTATTGGGGTCTGACGTTTACCATCCCTAGGCGAGATATGCGACATATCAGACGACGAGACCGGACTGTATGGTAAGTGTTACTGGTTGGATTCACAGGAGTATGAGCGGGCTTGCTCGTCGATCTTCTGATCGCTCAATACCCGGGTGGCCGTTACGTTTAGCAAACCGCTTGCGGCTTGTGGGTGTTTGATATGATCATCACCTGCTGCCGGCGTATTGACGAGTCTTTAGAGTCCTACACAGAGGTTTCCTGGCTCAAGTGAAATGAAATAGGAGCGCATATGAGATATGTGCGGGACCGAGAATGATACCAGTATGTGATACTGTATTCGATTCTCGCGATTTGTGACATTGATCGGTTATATGTGATGTAGCCGGGTTATCGGATCAAGTGTTGATTCGATAAGTTGTTACTGTTGATATTAGTCGGTTATATGAGATATGACTGGATCATTAAATCAAGTGTTGATTTAATGATTTAATGCATAATTATATATTTGATATATTACTTTGCATTAACTAGTATCGGTTCACTTAAGATGGATTTTCTCACTCGCATGTGCACACTGTATATGTGATATATTTTTGTGCACATGATTGTATCATGTTTGATGATACATGATTGCTAGGGTTTGTGTAAAGAATTAAACCTTGGTTAAATAAATGGCTAGGGTTTTTATATGATTGTTCATTCATTTATCTATTTATTTTTGGATTAAATGAATGAGAAATGAAAACAAAAGGTTGCTTTTCTTCATGAAGCTTGTTGAAGCTTCATGAAGCTTTGACCAATGTAACCATTTTGTCTTCATCTCCTTAACCCTAACCATTCCTTTAACCTTGGTCAATTCTCTACACATAACCATAGTTGAAATTATGATAAGAATTGATTTTTCTATTCTATTCTAAAAACTTATCATAATATTCTTTCTTCTTCTTCTTCATCTTCTTCAATGAAGAAAGCTTGACTTCATCAATGGTGACTTGATGAAATGAGTGAGAAATCCAATTCTAAAGTGAACCCACCTCCTATTTCTTCATCCTCTACCTCTTGCCAAGTAGTATAGGGTGTTCACTTCACAAGTTTCATGACTTGGTGAAGTGGGAGCTTGATCTAGTGATGCCTCAACGTAGATCATCTTCGGCATCGTAGTCGATGACCTAGCCCGCCCATTTCTCCGATGAAGCCGATGCTAGAGCCCGGGATTTGATTTGGACAGCGAGGAGACTTCATCGCGGAGCTATGGAGGTGGAGCACTGGATCTACAAAGGTTGTATTTCCGTTCTTGTAGTTAAGTTGTTAACTAGTTTCATTTATCGCCTAGATTTCTAGTTAACGATCCGTATTAGGGTTTCTCGGCACCCGTAAAAATTGAAATTGCCATGGTTGATGCCTTGTGAGACCTCCTTAGTGTGCCTAGGAACCCTACACTATGAGTTTTGTAAACACTAGTAAATTGAATCATCGATAACCTAGTTTCGAGCGAGATGTTTTCTTGAATGTTTCCGCTCTTAATTAGTGATCAACGATCGATACTTGAATTTTCTAGAGGCTAGAATTTGAATGAAAATCAACGAAAGGACAATGGATAGATGATGAAACTCTAGTTTCCGCAAGAGATCCCTAATTCTCGTTGATCGTCATCGATCTAGCAACAAATCATCAATGGATAAGAATACGAAATCATAAGTCTTCATCCTCACTATCGATTCGATCGATTCCTACGAGCCTTTCTACAAATCTTGATAACTAATTCAATTTGGACAATTCTTGATTCTCGATTCTTGATCTTTAGTACTTCTTGATAATTAGATCTAGTTCTTTAAAATTCTTGAAACTAAAATTCAAAATTCTTGAATCATTTTATTTTCTCCTTTAATTTTCGACTCAACTAAAACAAATACGAGCAAATCTCACTTTCCCTGTGGACGATCCGCACTTGCTAACGAACCTACAATGGACACCGTTATTGATTGCGGTTTACAAGTTTCTTTGGTTGTGAAACATCATTTCTATTATACGACATCGAAATTAATGATCAATCAATAGGTCTGCGATACGCCTGTACATGGCCCTAGTGCAAGTGGGAGATTGTTAGTGATGTATACCCTAGAAGCCATTATTGTATCATACTGGTTTGTATATTACTTAGTGGAAGCTTGGGATATTCATAGTTGTTTTGACAGTCTTGCTCAAAATGGTAGTAACCTACTTGGTTTGTTTCTTCTTTAATATGTGCAAGTGTTTTTAGCATATCGCTTATACGTTTTAGTAGAGCCCTTAGGATATTTTCTTGATTACCAGCGTTGTGATAGAAGTCATACTAGTGGGGGTTGGGTAGTGTACAAGCATATCCTTATATAGGTCCCTAGTCGTAGGATTATCGAGACGGGGCATCGATACTCCAGAGTAGACTAGTGTATACGCTTCTCATCCCAGCAGGAGAGATGGTCTGTCCCACATCCATTAGTACGTCGTACTGGAGATAGTATGCTGGTGCTCATTAGGTTATGAGTACACAGGACATGACTCGTTGGGAACTGCTGGTGGGTATTATACCTATCGTCAGGTAGTAGTTCCCAGGTGACATGAGTACAGCTTAGTCCGCCGACTTGACACTGCTACTTCTCCTCGAGTATGTTCCCACTGTACTTTGATTACTACCCAACCACGGTTCAAAGGAGTCGTACAAACAAGTAGTAGTTGGGTGCAGTCCCGAAGCACTTGGAGGCAGTGGCGGTAAGATAGGATTCGTCTCTCCCGGTATTGGGGGTTGATATCACGTTGTGTTTGGAGAGCCATTACACAAAGTCCCTGGCCAAGGTAAATGAGATATACTGATAGGTATTCTAGTAGTTTCTTAGGGTGTTCTGGGCTACACTCCGACACGATTTATACCGCTATTAGGGGTCTGGCGTTTACCATCCCCAAGGCTCGATATGTGATACTCTTTGACTAACAGACCGGACTGTATGGACATTGTCACATGAAGGCTCAGTAGGAGTTCGGATGGGTTTGCTTATTGGCCTTCTTATAGACAGATATATGGATAGCCATTACGTGCAGCTACCAATGCTTGCGGTTTGTTGTTAAACCCACTGCCAGCGTACTGTCGAGTCTTTAGAGTCCCACACAGAGGGTTTCCCTGCATCGGGCAAAAGATGTAGAGGTCGTATGGTTTTACGACAGGGCTTAGATCACGTACGTGCACTTGTGTGCGTATGATGTTCGGGCGGATGATACTAGTGGGCTTTGGTTTAAGCCGGATCCTAGTATTATATTGATGGATTGTTTTGCCTCTTTGTATTCGTGTTATTCAGAATACAGATGCGGGTATGTATATACGGATGAGTGGCGTTCTCGTAATTGTCCGGGATTGGCTTCTAGAAGAGGGGACACCTATTAGGGTTTATTTTTTTTGGACTTAAACTTAATAGGTGGAGGAAATGAGGTGGATTAAGCATTGAACCTAGCATGGCTACTTGGTGACTCATGGTCATGAGTCACCACTAGATATTTGTGAGGGTTTGGAGATATTTTGTTATGATTTTTATCTCACAAAATATCTCATATTCATCACATTATTCTAAGAGGGCAGCCGAGCTAATTCTTCAAGGCTCACAACTCCTTCTTTTTTTCCTTAAGCCTTTTCTTCTTCCCTCAAACCCTAGACCTCTTATGAGTTGAGAAACTTAGGGCTAAAAGATACAAAGCACTCCATCTACTCTCTCTAGACAACCTAGGCCATCTAGTCTAGCAAGCTACTTGCCCTAGTTACCTCGGAGTTGAGGTTGGAGCTCAGACTATAGACTCTCGGGTGGATCATCATTGACTTGAGGAAGCCGACAAGGAAGCCACGATCCGTTTCGATCCTCGGAGCCTACGATGATGAGGAGGATAGCGATGAAGACCCGAAGGACGTGTTTCGTGAGGTATAATCTCTTATCCGAGTAGATAACCTCTTCACAAGTCATGCTAGTTAGGGTTTAGATAATCGTTTTTCACAACTTTCGCCTCCCCGTGGTCACGCGAGGCGCGTGACATGGACTTACAATTTCTCCATCTTTGGCGATTCTTTTGACGAGTGTCTGCAACATCTTGATGCTGTCCTTACCCGATGTAAGGATAAAAATCTCACTCTAAACTGGGAAAATGCCACTTCATAGTACGTGAAGGTATTGTCTTAGGACATATCATTTCGTAAAATGGCATCGAGGTTGACAAAGCAAAGATTGATGTCATTTCCAACCTCCCTGCTCCCAAATACGTGAGAGATATCCGATCTTTTCTTGGCCATGCCGGTTCTATAGATGGTTTATCAAGGAATTTAGCAAGATTTTTAGACCCTTGACTCTTCTTCTGGTTAAGGACACCACGTTCAACTTCGACTCGAGCTGTTTGACTGCTTTCGAATCACTGCGAAGCTCACTCGCCACTGCTTCCGTTCTTTCTTCACCTAACTGGACGCATCCTTTTGAGATTATGTGCGATACATCCGACTTTGCTATCGGTGCGGTCTTAGGACAGCAAATCGATATGATGTCGCACGTAATCTACTATGCGAACAGACCCCGAATGACGCCCAATTGAATTACACAACAACCGAGAATGAATTCTTGGCTGTTGTGTTTGTTTTAGAAAAATTCAGGCCCTATCTCATTGGCTCCCCAATTGTTGTCTAGACCGATCATTTAGCTCTGTAACATCTCTTTTGGGAAAAAAGATGCGAAATATCGGTTAATACGTTGGATCCTCTTACTTCAAGAATTTGACCTTGTCATTAAGGACAAAAGAGGATGTGAAAATGCAGTAGCCGATCATCTTTCACGACTTCCTTCTTCACCGACGCTTCCTCTCCCAATCGACGACACTTTCCCTGATGAACAACTCTTGACGATATCTTGCGAACCCTGGTTCACAGATATTGTGAACTATCTGGCAATTGGACTCATACCTGACGATTGGTCAAGTCAGGACAGATTTAGATTTTTTTCCCAAGTAAAACACTTTTACTGGGACGAGCCCTACCTGTTCAAGTACTGTCCAGACCAAATCATCCGTCGGTGTTTTCCGGAAAACGAATTCAAGAGTGTGTTGTATTTTTTCCACGATCAAGTATGTGGCGGGCACTTTGGCCCAAGAAAGACAGCTGAGAAAGTCTTGCAATGTGGCTTTTTCTGGCCAACACTTTTCAAAGATGCACATGAATACTGCAAGATTTGCTCCTGGTGCCAACATTTGTGCCGGATTTCCAGGCGAAATGAGATGCTACTCCAACCAATCTTGGTTATTGAGATGTTCGATATTTGGGGAATTGACTTCATAGGCCCGTTTCCCAACTCTTTTGGGAACCTACACATTCTCTTGGCTGTTGATTATATCTCCAAATGGATCGAGACAGTACCGAGCTGGATTAATGACAACAAGGTTGGCATTAAATTCCTTAAAGAAAATATCTTTTCCCGGTTCGGGCACCCTCACGCTATCATTAGAGACAATGGGACGCATTTCTGCATTTGGTCTTTCGAGGCCTTAATGCGGAAATACTCAATCAATCATAAGCTATCAACACCCTACCACCCCCAAACAAATGGACAAGCCGAAGTTTCAAATCGACAAATCAAGCAGATTCTGGAGAAGACGGTTTCCAAGAACCGTAAAGATTTGTCTTTAAAATTAACCGATGCCCTTTAGGCATTTCGAACTGCATATAAGGCTGACCTTGGCATGTCTCTCTATCGGCTTGTTTACGGAAAGGCTTGCCACCTACCTGTGGAAATCGAACATCGTGCTATTTGGGTGATCAAAGCGCTGAATCTAAATCTTGATGATGCGGGCAGCTATCAGAAGTTGCAACTTAACGAACTGAACGAGATTCAGGATGAGGCTTACGACAGTGCGGTTGTTATAAAGAACCGAACGAAGGTGTTTCATGATAAACACATTATGCGCAAAACCTTCACGTCTGGACAACAGGTACTTCTTTATGACACCCGACTCCATTTCCATGCCGGTAAACTTCGATCTCGATGGAAGGGACCTTTTCTTGTGCGGTGTGTGTACCCGCACGGCGCAGTGGATTTGGAGAATCCAAGGGACATTTCGTTTTTCAAGGTAAACGAATACAGATTAAAACCGTTCCTTAGCGCAGAACCATTAGAGGAGCACCTGATATTGCAGGAGCCGGTTTACCCTGCATAATCTTCCTCTATTTACCACCAAAGTTCTGTTATCCAGCCATAGACAGTGGAAACACTTTTTTAAATAAGTTTGGGGGTATGTATATACTATTCCTGGTATATATATATGGATATTCTTTTCCTGTGCATATCCATTTTCTTTTTGACGAGCAATCTTGTCTTGTGATGCTCTCTCTTTTCTTAAATTTTTTTTGAGGAAAACCGCTTTTGACCCTTCCTTATTTTTTCCCTCTTGATGTACATTGACAGTGAGGGCACTGTCCAGTTCAAGTTTGGGGGTGCGCTCGGTACGCATTTCTAACCTTCGCATCCATGTGTATATTTTGTATCTGCATACTTATTTTAAAAACCCATAAAAATCGAAAATTTTTACAAAAACATAAAAACTTTTCGTCAAGTTAGCTAGTGGGAGAACTTAGATTCGATATTTCGACGGTTTTGTTTGATAAAATAGGAACAACTAAATCTTATTTGTAAATTTTGAAAACCTGAAACATAACCATCCTTTAAGTTTAACTGTAGCTAATATACGTCTTTATATCACACTACACGTGTCGTGAGTTTTGAAAATTAGATGAAAAGTCTATAAAGTCTGAAAACTTTTAATTGATAAACTAATTTTTGAGGATCAAATAAGTTTGTTCTAAAATAAATAATATCAAGAATAGTTTATAAAGTGAAATGGATATGAAGGGATATTATTGATACCTTAATAAAAACTAATTCTAAAAAATAACCCATCTGGAATTTGATTGAAGTGATTACACACCTGAACTACTAAACACGTCTTTTATCCTAAAAATAATTGATCAACTTGCTATATCTCCATTCGCATTAAATCGTTATGATTTTCACGCAAAAAATAGTCTTTTGTTTTAGGGCCTAGGTAACTTGAGCAATTAAGTCCGTCGGGGTGTCTCTACACCTAATGCCCTAAAACTAACTAGTTTGGGGGCATTGGCCCAAAGCTCGCTAAGAAACCTAGAAAGCCCAAATTAAAACAAATTCAAGCAAGTGTTCTCTCCGAGTTAAAATTCCTAACGGTTCTTTGTGTGAGAATAATCTTGACAAAAGACAGGTTTTTATAAAAATATTTTTTACGAAGATTTGAAGGTTTTATCCTATGATGAAGACTATTACACGTTCACGAAGGTGTGTATGAATCGAAAACAAGTAAAAGGTGGAGTGAAAAATAAGACCTAGTTTCCTATTAGTGAAGATAGAAATTCTGAATTTTCAACCTAATTGGAAAACGAAACTTGAGAAGTACTTAACTCTTTATAAAACTTGTATGATCCTTTTTAAGTTTTTTTTATCTGGACTTTATTTTGTGACATGACGATTTTTATCGATCTTTTTGAAACTTAACGACACTATTTGCACCGCACGTAAAGACATATAGGATCTTAAGTTAAATAAGAAGCGAGGTGCGAAAAATAAAGGTTCGATATTTCTAACTTAGGATAATAGAATTGCTAGCTTTGAAACAAAACCTTAGGGCTAGAATCATAGCTATTTCGTAAAACTAGCTTGACGGGATATAGTGGCTGAAATCCGCTGAAAACCCTCAAGAGACAACACTCCTCCTACTAGGGATACCTAGAGGTTTAACGGCTTGTTGCATGAGCTCAGTGCAATCGCGTTCCCTGCGAAAGTGAAGTTAGAATTTTTTGTTTTTCTCGGGACGAGCAAAAGATAAGTTTGGGGGTATTTGTTCATCACTAAAAAACTGTATTTTAATACCACACATTCATTATCTATTTTGTTATATATCGGTACTATTAACCATTGTTTGCTCAGTAATACAGATTAAAGGCGTTCGTGATAAAATAATGGAAACACACTTAAAATCATGAATAAAACGTTTGGAAGCCGACACTGCAAACAGAACAAAAAACTGATCATTGTCCAAAGAGTTCTTTTGGCAAATAGATGTGTGCGCACAATTTTGGTCCAACACAATGCAGGTGTGCACATGGACCATGGTGGGGCTTCCTTGGCTACATGACATGATGAAATGGATCAAGTAGGGAACATGTGCATTAAATGCTAAAAGAGTTGATGTGATTTGAATCATCAATGTTTCCCTCCAAATCCCTGAGTACAACCCAGGCCTCTATAGAGAAATCAAGCAACACCAGAGTGATATTGGAAAGTACACAAGACCACACAACCAACACGATCCCATTAGCTCGGATTTTGGCCGGTCACATCCCTATATAATCCGAGTTCGCCGGCCCCCTAGCACCAACGGGCCCCATTTTTTTTCTGTCGATCCCTTGCAGTCACATCATCCTATTTTTATTACTTGTTTAATTTTATTTTATGCCTATAAATACCAGACCAAGGGGCAAGGGGAGGAGACATTTTCTCTTTAGTTTTTCTTTATACTATTGTAATTTGTAACTTGCTTTTCCTTTGAATTCTTGAGCTCTTGCCCCTTTGTCTTGACCTTGCAATTTCTTCATTGAACTTGCAAGCTTAAGATTTAGTTCTTGACTTTAAGATTAGTTGTATCTTGTTTGTAATGCAATAAAGTTCTCATTTCATTACATATGTCTTGCTCTTTTTTTTACATACTTGATCTTTTGAAATCCTTGCTTTAGTTTGATCTTGCAACCTCTTATGTGAGCTTGCAACCTTAAAGTTCGGTATTTGGATTTCACATTTGTAGGGTTACTAGGCACTCTAAGGAAGTTCTACAACGCATCAAACATGCCCGATTAAAATTTTAGCCGTGCCGAATAACCCTAAACTAGATCGTTAACTAGAGATTAGGGTTTCATATGGAAGTTAAACTCATCAACTCTAAGTGAATACGAAATACAAGCTTTGTAGATCGGTCCTTCACTTCATATGCTCCTCGATGTAGTCCCTTCGCTGCGATCATCCAACTCCCGGACTCTCGGACGGCTCCATGAGAAATTGCAACGGGATCGCTTGAAGTCTTCGATGCCGAAGATGATCTACGTCGAGGGAATACGGACTCAAGCTTCTACCTCACTAACCAAAGAATTAGTGAAGCAAACACCCTAAACTAAAGTGCTAGTCTAGTAGAGGATGGTGAGATAGGAAATGGGTACACTTTAGATTTTCTTTTCTCACTTTGGTTCTCTCTCTTTTTTAAACCCTAGCATCAAGATGAAGGAGGAAGAAAATGAACTCAAAAATGAGAAAGGATAATGATCAAGAGAGAGAATGAGCTAACCATGGTGAGTAAGTATCATATACTAACTCATGTAGAGACTTTTCCATTGTTAATTATAGTGGTTAGGTTAGTTAATATATTAAGTAAAACAAAACAAGTGGAATAAGTCAAAGCATCCATAAGCTTCATGAAGCTTCATGCATGTGAGCTCATTATCCATTTGTTTTAGAATTACTTAAATATAAAAACCTAACCATTATAATTATAATGGTGTATGTCTCATACACCCATGTAGTGTGTATCAACAACCATGATACAAAAAAAGTGAACACAAATAAATATATATCACATATATATTAAGTTGTGTACAAGTGAGAAAAATAAATGCTTTAGTGAACTAATGTTAGTTAATGTAAATTAGTATATCCAATATACAAATATACACTAAATTATTAAATCAACACTTGACTTAATAATCCGGTTATATCGCATATAACCGACTAATATCCAATGTATCGACTTATCGAATCAACTCTTGATTCGATAACTTGGTTATATCGCATATAACCGATTGACACAAGCATTGTGAGAATTGAATGCGGTATCACATACTCGCATCATTCTCGGTCCCGCACATATCACATATACGCTCCTATTTCGTTTCGCCTGAGCCAGTAAAACCTCAATGTAGGACTCTAAAGACTCGTCAATACGCCGGCAGTAGGTGATGATCATATCAAGCACCCACAAGCCGTCAGCGGTACTAGCTGGACGTAACGGCTACCCGGGTATTGAGCGATCAGAAGATCAGCAAGCAAGCCCACTCCAACTCCTGCAATAAGCCGGACAGTGATACTACCGTACAGTCCGGTCTCCTCGTCTGATATGTCGTATATCAAGTCTAGGGGTGGTAAACGTCAGACCCCAATAACCGATAAGTCATGCTGATATGAGGCTCATAACGGGTCGAGAAACTACTGGTAACACTTACCAGTATATCTCTAAACCAGCCCTGGCAAGGGACTTCCCTGTTACGGCCAATCGAGCATAGCGCAACATCAACCCCCAATACCGGGAGAAACGAAACGCCTCCTATCGCTCATTGCCTCCATATGACTCGGGACTGTACCCAAAAACCACCGTTTTGCACGCCCTCTTGGACGTGGTAAGGTGGAAATCAAAGCACAGTGGGAATCACACAAGACTCTATGACGATCTCGGGTTTACAGACTAACCTGTACCAGTGTCACCAGAGAACTGCCATCTGACGTAAGGTATAATACCATCTGGGAGTTCTCGGCGAGTCCGTCCAGTGTACCCAGTCTCCACTGAGCACCCGTATATCATCTCTGATGTCAAACACCAATGGATATGGGATCATCCATCGCCCATCTGTATGGGTCGAGAAGGCATACGCTAGTCTACTCTGGTATATCAATGCCCCGTCTCGATACACCCACGACTAGGGACCTTTGAAGGATGTACTTATGGACTACCTTGTCCCCCTAGTATGATCCACATGATAGTCCAGGTAGTCAAGTAATATCCTAAGGGCTTTACCAACATGTAACAGAGAGATAATCAGTATACACGTTAAGGTAAAGGGTAACCAGATAGCATACTATCATGTCGAGCAAGAAAGTCCTCCCTATATATGTCCAAGCATCCACTACAATATACATCACATGTATAGTAATGGCCTCTAGGGCATATATATAACTAACAATCTCCCACTTGCACTAGGGCCATCTGACAACAGTGGTTGTAGTATCTCATACTCAACCATTCCATAATAGTCTCTCTCTGGGAAAAGGCCTTTGTGAGTGGATCTGCCGTGTTGTCTTCTGAGTCTACTCTCCTAACCTCGATCCCGTGGAGATCAACGATCTCCATGATCAGGTGACACTGCCTCAGAATATGTCTGGATCACTGATGGGACGGGCGTTCCTTGGCATAAGCCACAACTCCATTGTCACACAATGGTAGGAACAAAGTTCATCTCATGAACTAATATACACCCAGACTTCCTCTTTGGTGGCATCTTTGGTAGCGATGTATCTAGTCTTTATCGTCTAGTATGCCACGATATCTAGCTTGGAACTCTTCCAACATACCGTCCATTTACTGAGGGTAAAGACAATGCCTGTGACTGACATTCAGTCGTCCTTATCACCCTGGAACACTTCCAGTGATTCTCCCCAGGATCGATTGACACCATCTCACTACATCTAGTGAGTATCCTAACAACCAATTAGATGTATCTCATAGATCCAAAACTCAGGATTTAGGAGGTATCATTTTGATCCTGTATAGAGAATACTTGTGATAAGCGGAGATTGATCGAGCGTAGCATAGGAAACTCCTTCCCCATTTAGAGTATGTCATCCACGTACTCTATGAGGATATCCACCATACTCTCTACTACCTTTTTGTCTATACAAGGTTCATCTACCATTTTGATGATGTCAAACTCTTTGACTAATACATCAAAACAGACGTTCCAACTCCGCGATACCTGCTTTATCATATAAAACATCTTGCAAACGTTTCCGCTGCTCCCACTGTCTATGAAGCCCTCTGACTGTGTACTTATAGACTCTTTCTTCTAAAATATCATTTATAAAAGCAGTCATGACACCCAACCGCCAGATATCGTAGTCATGGTATATAGCCGTGGCAAGTAGGATCTGGATGGACTTAAGCATAGGTACTTAGAAAAGGTTTCATCATAATCCATACCTGGTCAATGATGCAAACCTTTAACAAGTCTAGCTTTGAAAGTCTCAACTTTTCCATGTACACCAAGTAATCTTCTCAAGATATACTTGCTCCTGATTAGGGATTCAACCCTTCAGATAAAGCAACCAAAGTCCATACTTTGTTGGTGTATAAGGATTCCATCTCAGATCGCTAAGCATCCAGCCATTCTTACAGAGTCCCCCTCCTGATGGCCAGCTCGAAACTAGTTGGGTCATCATCTCATGATGCGATCCTCGCTCCCACTGTCATAGAGTAACCAAAGTATCTCTCAGGTAGGTGTGGAACCTTGCTAGAACGGCGGAGAGGCTGAGGTTCGTTGGAAACTATTGAATCCTTTGGTTCTACCAAATCATCAGCTGCAGTTTGTATAGCTGGAACTCTTTCCAGTTCTACCTCATGTCCACAAATTTCTTCACAATAAATTCCCTTTCATAAAGGTGGCATGCTGAGAAACAAAACATCTTTTGTTCCTCGGTTTGGTAGAAGATATTCCCTCGCGAATGCTTGGGATATCCAACAAACTTCTCCAAATCTGACTTTGCCTCGAGTTTGTCCAGATTGTGCTTTTAGACATAGGCCGGACAACCCCAAATCTTAACAAACTTAAGATATGGGCTCTTCCCTTTCCATATCTTATATGAAGTGGTAGGCAACTAATTTGATCGGAATCCTATTCAATAGGTATGAAACTTCATAAGTGCATAACTTCCAAAAGGAAATAGGTAACTCAGTAGTACTCATCATAAAGCACACCTTATCATATAGGGTGTGATTGCTCCGCCCCGATATATCGACGTGCTGTGGTGTATACGGAGGAATAATGCTGAGAGAGAATCTCATTCTCCTTTAGAATAATCCAGGAATTCCGTGCTCAAGTATTCTCCTCCTTGATCGCATCAAAGGACATAATACTTATACCCGTTTTGGTTCTCTACTTCTAACTTATATTCTGTGAATATCTCAAAAGGTTCGGATTTGTGTTTCAACAGGAACATATGTCTGAATCTTGAGAGATTATCAGAGAATGTAATGAAGTACAAAGGACCGGTCTTGGTATGTGTAGACAGGGGACCTTCATACATCAGTATGCATCATCCCAAGAGTTCACTAACTCTTTCTCTGTTTCTAATAAACGGAGCTGTGGTCATCTTATCTCTGTGATATGACCGGCAAGTTTCATAAGATGTAAATTCAAACTAATTAAAATATGCATCTATATGTAACTTCAGCTAGTCGGGTCGCATTGATATGACCTAGTCTACAATACCTCAAGAAAGATTCGTTCATTTCTGAACTCTTCCTCTTGTGTGTGTTCTGTATACAAAGAACTGTAATTTGATTTAGAACGTCAATGCTTTTAGATAACGTGCCTGAACCGATCAACTTTTGATATAGGAAATGTTCAAAACATTATCCAACAATACAAAATTATATCCTTTCTTTACTAATAAAGAGACTGATATGATGTTGTATATCAGGTTCGGTATCTAATGGCATTTGTTCAGAATCAATGTATTCTGGTAATACAGGGTGATAGTGACCAACAGACTTGGCTGCAACCATTGCACCGTTTTCTATCTCATGAAACTTATCACCCGTTCTTAGTTCTCTACCTATCTGTAGCCCATGTAACAAATTACATATGCGGGATCCTGATCCGGTATCACATACCCAGGACGTAAAGGATACTGAGAAACAGTTCTCTGTAATGAACACACCCGAAGATGATGCATCAGCATGCACTTTCTTCGTCTGGGCGGCACGGGAATTCTGGTAATCCCCAATTTCCTGCTTTGTCTTATAACAATTATAAGTTGGAGCGGGATCAATGTTCCCCAGCGCAGTATAACAAGCGGGTACGGTCAATTCATCCGTATTATTATCTTGATTAAGGCGTGACATGGTCGCTACCTGGAGAGAGAGAGAAGAAAACACTCTGCGTGCGCTCTTGCAAGATCAGATTGGTTTATTATTTTATCTAATCAGGATGGCTCCCACCGTTTTTATCAAATCTTCTTTCAAACCCTAAAAGGAAAGACTAGCCGGGATTAATTACACCCTACAACTTCGCCAATCTTTCAGCCAGGCCAGTGTTGGTACTTTGAGGGAGGTTCCCCGTACTTTCGCACGGATCTAATTAAAGTAAACCTCGTTTTCCCAGGGGGGAACCCCGTTGACTCCTTTCTAGACACCTACTTGATCGGCTAATTGTAATGTGTAAAACTCTCCCAGGAGTAACAATTACTCGCAGTGGGTATCGGGATCCAACTATCTCATAGAAGGTATGCAATCTCATTGCAAATTTCAACACTTGAAATCCCCGATAATATTTTGCCCCTAACGTGCTATGACCTTGACAAAAGCCAACAAACCATAGCCCGCTAGTCAAGTTCAACCCGTATATTTTTTGACTGAATTAAACCCACCCGCACGACCTTTGACGAAAGCCAACAAAGCTGTACGACTACCCTAATCCAATCGCATCGTACGCAGCAGATAAGCAGCATATAGCTACCGCACACTACACCTTGAAGAAAGCCAACAAATGTAGCACGAATACTATAAGTTAGGTTAACCTAGCACCTCATGAAGGGTTTGGAAGCATCACATGTACCAAAGATTAAATTTTTAGGGTGCTAAGTTAACACACAAAGAATCATTCCTAGAAAATTAGGGTTTCATAACTTAAACATCATCACAAGTAACAAAGGCTAGGGTTTTGAGAGTACAACCTTTGTAGCTCCCTACGCTAGACTCCTTGGCCACTTGAGGGTTGGAAAAGGGTTCGCTTGAGGTCTTCTAATGTCCACGACGATCCACCAGAAGCTCCTTTGTCCAAGCTTGCAACTTCACTTGATCAAGAGAAGGAAATGAAGCTAACACTCTTCACAAGTGGGCAAGACTTGTGTAGAATGGTGTTGTGGTGGCTTTTCTCACTTCAAAATCCTAACTTGGTGAGTGTTTTGCTCACTAGAGAAATCTAGAGAGCAAAAGAAGAAGGAGGAAGAAGATGATGGCCTTTTTAGAACAAGAGAAAAGATAATCTCTTATGAAAAATAGAAAATATATGCATATATATATTTTCCACTTCTCATCTCAAACCATGGTTAAATAATAAATATATTATTGAATTTGAGTTAAAACACAAAAGGAAAGTTAATCCATGGTTAAAAGGTGGGTGAGCATGGTTAGGTCAAAGAAGAGTGTAGAAACAAAACCATGAATTATCCTTTTCTTTTCTTTTTGATTTTAACACAAATACAAATAATAATCCATATATTAACACAAGGTGTGAGTCTTATATTGCCACCATCTTCTATGTATACACAACCATGAAGGATGATGTATGTATGTATGTGTGCATGCACATCCATATGTGCAAGAACAAGAAAGAATGCATACATGCATACATACATCCATAAATACAAGAAAGGATTTCTAGTGAGAAACTAATGGTCAAATGATAAATCAACACTTGATTTAGCAATCCGGTCATATCATATACGACCTGAACAAAAGCAAGCCGTCCGATTAATATACAGTATCTCATACGCGCATTTTAACCGGGTCCATACGCATATCGCATACGCGCACCACAACGTTTCGCCTGGAGTAGGCAACTCCTTTGTGGGACTCTAAGACTCGTCAATACGCCGGTAGTGGGTGATGATCATATCAAGCACCCCCAAGCCGCAAGCGGTCAGCTGAACGTAACGGCCACCCGGGTATTGAGCGATCAGAAGAAAACAAGCGAACTGTTACAACTCCCGTCGAGCCGACCGGCAACACTACCGTACAGTCCAGTCTCTTCGTCAGATATGCTGCATATCGAGCCTAGGGATGGTCACGTCGACCCCAATAACTCGATAAGTCATGCCGGTGAATGGTCTATAACAGATCGAGTAACTACTGATAACACTTATCAGTAAATCTCAGCAGCCCTGGCCAAGGACTTACTGATTTAACCAGTCGAGCACAGCACAGCATCAACTCTCAATACCGGGAGAGACAAAACCCTTCCTAACGCTCATCGCCTTCGTGTGTCTCGGGACTGTACCCAACGGCCACCTGTTTGCATGACTCAGTAGAGCCGTGGTAGGGTGGTAATCAAAGTACAGTGGAAGAGCACATAAGACTCTATGACGATCTCGGGTCTACAGACTAACCTGCACCAGTGTCATCTGAGAACTGTTATCCGACGATAGATATAATTCCATATAGGAGTTCTCGGTGAGTCCATCCAGTGTACCCAGTCACCATTGAGCACCCGTATACGATCTCGATGTCAAACATCGATGAATGTGGGAACATTCATCGCCCATCATATGGATCTAGTATCATATACGCTAGTCTACTCTGGTATATCGATGCCCCGTCTCGATACACCTACGACTAGGGACATTCCAGGATATGCTTATAAACTACAGATGTCCCACTAGTATGATCTCCATCATAATCACAGTAGTCAAGTCAAAATCCTCAGGGCTTTATCAACATGTATGAATGAATAAAAGCATGGTCAAAACAACATGTCAGATAAAGAATAACCTGATAGCATACTATCATGTCGAGAAAGAATGTACACTGAATATATATATATATATATACATGTATAAATACATCCACTATCACATAATGGCCTCTAGGGCATACATATATCCAACAATCTCCCACTTGCACTAAGGCCAGTTATTGGCGTATCTCATACCCAACATCCCAAAAAGTCGCTCATGCTGCGGCTGAGGGAGGGCCTTGGGGAGTGGATCCGCGGCGTTATTCTTTGTGTCTACTCTCTTAATCTCTATCTCGCGGTGATCTACAATCTCTCGGATCAAATGAAAGCGCCTCAGGATGTGTCTGGATCGCTGATGGGACCTGGGCTCCTTGGCTAACGCCATAGCCCCATTATTATCACAATACAATGGTATTGGATCGATAATGGTTGGAACTACTCCTAGCTCCGAGACGAACTTCCTCATCCAGACGGCTTCCTTGGCGGCATCATTCGCAGCAATGTACTCAGCCTCCATCGTAGAGTCTGCAACGGTATCCTGTTTGGAACTCTTCCAACTTACCGCCCCTCCATTGAGGGTAAATACAAACCCAGAAATAGATTTGTTGTCGTCCTTATCGCTCTGGAAGCTCGAATCGGTAAAGGCCTCCATTTGGAGATCTCCATTACCATACACCAAGAACAATTCTTTAGTCCTTCGCAAGTACTTAAGAATGTTCTTCACAGCTATCCAGTGATTCTCCCCTGGGTTGGATTGATACCTGCTTACAACACTAAGTGCATAAGCTACATCTGGGCGTGTACACAACATCGCATACATTATAGATCCTACTGCCGAAGCATAGGGTATAATGCTCATGCGAGCTCTCTTTTCATCGGTCTTTGGGCAAGAATCCTTGGAAAGAGTGACCCTATGGCAAGCGGGTAAGGCACCCCGCTTGGAGTCTTCCATACTAAACCTTTTTAGGATGGTGTTAATGTACCTGGTTTGGGACAATCCCAACAACCTCTTGGATCTATCCCTATAGATTCTAGTGCCCAGAATGTATGTGGCATCACCTAGGTCCTTCATGGAGAACCTTAGTGATAAGAAAGATTTGACCGACTGTAGCATAGGAATGTCATTTCCTATCAGAAGAATGTCATTCACGTACAATATGAGGAATGTGACAGCTCTCCCTACAGCCTTCTTATAAACACAAGGTTCATCTGGATTTTTGATGAAATCAAACTCTTTGATAACATCATCGAAACAGATGTTCCAACTCCGTGATGCCTGCTTTAACCCATATATGGATTTAAGCAATCTACATGCTTTCCCGCTGCTCCCACTGTCAATGAAGCCCTCCGGCTGATCCATATAAACGCATTCTTCTAAATCTCCATTTAGAAATGCCGTTTTAACGTCCATCTGCCAGATTTCATAGTCGTAGTGAGCAACAATAGCAAGTAGGATCCGAATGGATTTAAGCATGGCTACGGGCGAAAAAGTCTCGTTATAGTCCAAATCTGGACTTTGACGAAAACCTTTCGCCACAAGTCTTGCCTTATAGGTCTCTACCTGCCCATCTACACCAATCTTTCTTTTAAAGATCCATTTGCACCCTACAGGTTTTACCCCAGGGGGTACAACGTCTAAAGTCCAAACTTTGTTGGTGTACATAGACTCCATTTCGGATCTCATGACATCCAGCCACTTCACAGAGTCACCACTCGTGATAGCTTGCTGAAAACTGGTAGGATCATCATCCTCCATGATGCAGTCTTCTCTGTCACCATCAATGAGGAAACCGTAGTACCTCTCCGGTGGGCGAGAAGTCCTACCAGACCTACGGAGTGGCCGAGATTCCTCAGTTTCTATTGCAACAGCCGGTTCAACCATGTCATCATTTGTAGTTTGTGTCTCTAGAACCTCTTCTAGATCCACCACATTGCCATCATCTTTATCTGTGAAAAACTCTTTTTCCAAGAATGTGGCATGCTGAGAAACAAACACCTTTTGTTCCTTCTTGTGGTAGAATAGATATCCATAAGAGTTCTTTGGATATCCCACAAAGTTACACATGACCGACCATGTCTCGAGTTTGTCCGGATTCTGCTTTTTAACATAGGCCGGGCAAACCCAAATATTAATTCTCTTAAGAGATGGTCTCTTCCCATGCCATATCTCATATGGCGTGGTAGACACGGTTTTGGTTGGAACCCTATTCAAAAGAAACGCTGCAGTCTCCAATGCTTGCCTCCAAAATGAGACAGGTAACTCAGCATCACTCATCATGGAACGGACCATATCTAATAGGGTCTGATTCCGTCGTTCAGACACACCGTTGTGCTGTGGTGTGTAAGGAGGAGTGAGCTCAGAGAGAATCCCATTCTCTTTTAGAAAGTTTGCAAATTCTGTACTGAGGTACTCCCCACCTCGATCTGATCGAAGCATCTTGATACTCAAGCCGGTTTGTTTTTCTACTTCTTGTTTATATTCAGTGAATTTCTCGAAAGCTTCGGATTTGTGCTTTAATAAAAATACATGACCGAATCTCGAGAAATCGTCAGTGAAAGTAATGAAGTAAGAAAAACCGCCTATAGCCTGTGTAGACATTGGACCACATACATCACTATGTATGAGTCCTAGGAGCTCGGTAGCTCTTTCTCCGTATCCGGTAAACGGAGTTTTGGTCATTTTACCCTTGATACAATACTGGCAAGTCGCATAAGATTTATATTCAAAAGAGTTTAAATATCCATCTTTGTGTAACTTGTTTAGTCTTGTTTCGTTAATATGACCAAGTCTACAGTGTCAAAGAAAAGCTTCATTTATTTCTGAAAGTTTTCTTTTATTAGTGTGTTGTATGCTGAAAACTGTGTGTTGATTTAGGACGTATATCCTCTTATTAAGTGTACCATACCCAACCAACATTTGATTCAGGTGAATGTTCATAACATTGTTCTGCAATACAAAATTATAACCTTCATTGTCTAACAAAGAAACAGATATTATATTATAAAGCATACTTGGTACAAAATAACATGGGTTCAAAACCAATATACACCCAGATGGCAACCCCTAGTGATACTCTCCCACTGCGACTGTATGTACATTGGAACCATTTCCAACGCGGAGAGTATGGTCACCCGTCTTCAAAACCTTGCTATTTCTCAGTCCCTGCATAGAATTGTAAATGTGAGAACCTGAACCGGTATCTAATACCCAGGAAGCAGAGTTTATTGAAAAACAGTTTTCTGTCATAAACACACCTGAAGCGGAAGCATCCCCATGCTTCTTCTTGAAATTTAAGTACTCCGTATAGTTGCGCTTCCAATGTCCGGTCTTGTGGCAATGAAAACATTCACCTTTCCCCGATTCTCCAGCTTTGGACTTTTCCTTCCCCTTAACCTTTTTAACTCCACCCTTAGGATTGGTGGGCTTCTTCTTTTTCTTTCCCTTGGCCTTGGCCTTTGGGCGAGAAGAGGAAGATTGTCCAACAGTCATAACGGGAGTTTTCACTGATTTCAGTGTGCTCTCTGCACTCCTTAACATATTAAGGAGTTCAGGTAGTTCCCTCTCCATGTTGTGCATGTTGAAGTTAACTATGAATTGAGCAAAGGTGGAGGGGAGGGACTGCAGAATAATATCCGTATATTGTTCATTGTCCATCGTCCATCCAAGGTCCTCAAGCTCTTCTATAAGAGCTATCATCTTCAGAACATGGTCTCCTACTGATGTGCCAGGGGCTATTCGCATCTGAAACAATTTCTTTAATACTTCGTATCGTAATACGCGGGATTGCTCTCCATACAACTCCTTTGTATGGAGGAATATGTCATAAATGTCCATATTCTCGTGCTGCTTTTGATGTGTGTTGTCCATCGATGCAAGCGCGAGGCATTTGGCCGTGGCACAGTCAGCTTCCCATGTCTTGCGGACTTCTTTATCCGCAACTGAGGATTTTGGACCTGGGACGGGCGGAGCTGAAGCCGTGAGGACATATGATACTTTATCATAAGTCAAGGCTATTTTCAGATTCCTAAGCCAGTCTTTAAAATTGGTCCCATTCAGTTTTTTTTTATCTAGTAAAAGCTTGAGTCCAGTCATTGGTATCTGCCATTAAGAGAGAGAAAAGAATACACTCAGCGAAAGCTCTTGCAAAGATCAGATTGGTTATTATCTTGTCTAATCGATATTTCCCACTGCTTTAATCGAGTTTTTCTTTCAAACCTTAAAAAGAAAACTAGCCAGGATTAATTACAGTCTACAACTTCGCTAACCGTTCAGCCAGGCCAGTGTCGGTACTTGAGGGAGGTTCCCCGTGCTTTCGCACGGACCTAATTAAAGTAAATCTCGTTTTCCCAGAGGCGTAGCCCTGTTAACACCTTTCTAGGCACCTAATGAGTTAGCTAATTGTAAACTGTAAAACTCTCCTGGGATCAACTATTGCCCACAGTGGGATCGGGATCCAACCATCATTTGGAAGGTATGCAATCTCATTGCAAATCTCAACACTTGAAATTCCCGATATGATTTTTACCCCTAGCACTCATGACCTTGGCTAAGGTCAACAAATCACAAGCACTAGTCAAATTCAACCCGTCATTTCTTGATTAATTAGACCCGTTTACATGACCCTTGGCTAAGGTCAACAAAGTCATATACTCGTCCTAATTAATCTGCATCATATGCATTGTAGGAAGACATCACTTAGCTACCGTACACTATGCCTTGGCTAAGGTCAACAAACGTAGCACAATACTAAGTACTCTACTTCCTAAAATGACGGAGGGTTGCGGATGATTTTTAAGAAAATCTTTAACGCTTTGAACTTGATATCGTCGTAGAATCAAATGGTTTTCAAAAGGAGTGGCTTGTGCTCCGCAGTTTTGAAATGTAGCTTTTTCATAAAGAGCCGAGTGGTTTTCAAATTCGATTCTACAACATCTTTTTAGGTTTATTTTCTTTACATTAATCATATTAATGTAATCCCATCATTTAAGTCCTTAAGCCAATCACCGAAAAGAAACGAAAATAACACGTACGCTTATGCCATCCGCATTCGCCGCAATGTTTCGTTATGCACCGTTAGGTTACTTAACTAACGGCATAACGGGACGGGACTAGCGCGGGTGTAAAACATAAGCAATTTCTACTATATATCTCATATATAATATATCATTCGTCTCAGATATCACAGAACACAGGCAGCAGAAACATATATATAATGTGGGATATATTAGGACGTCCGTATTTAGTATTTAGCCAATAATAGAAAATACGGATTCCACAGTCGTGATGAATAGCCAAGCTCACACCCATAGACCCCTACGAGAGCGGCAAGGGACCCTACCAATCCTGGAGTTTAGGAGACCCGGTCTCGACTCCTCGAGATGGCCTCCCACTGAATCCCAGAAACCGGTCACTTATGCTCCCCTCCTTGGGTCTATCCTAATGCGGAAAAGTAAATAATGTACAACACTGGTGACATCAACCACAACCTGGAAGTGCCCCAAATAAAAGAATATTACATTACATTTGAATTTTACATGAATGAAAAATAAAACTCTCATCTCACATAAAACCCCCCGGCTATTCAATCGCGACAATCCTTCACATCATATCTCAGCAACACATAATATCATATATCATCAACGTAAGTAAGTATGCGTACCCCAATTGTCGTTGATGTATAGCAACGAAACCGGCAATATCGACATACTACACTTACAGTCACAGAAAAGAAAGTGTAAAACTGCAATATTTGGAATCCACATTCTCTTTAGGCATCGTAAATGCGAAATATCACATACTTCGTATTTCATGTCTAGCTATACGAATTCCACATATTGCATCACATTCCAGATAAATAAACAGTATTAAAGTTTTCGAACGAATGATCAAATACCCAAAATTCCCTAAAGCTCAACACTTGAGCGGAGTTTAAAAAACCCGGAGTGTGTCACAGTAGTAGCGGTCTAGCCGTAGAAGGGTCAAGCCAACGCCTCACATGTGGCACGCCGTACTGCCTCAAACCCAAAGGTTCAAAAGGCAGTTCAAGACGGTCACATAATCGAGTTAAGGTTTGTTGCCTTTTAGAGGGTCCACCACAAAAAAACTTGCACATATTTCCGAAAGATTTAAACCCCGTGAAAGAGTGAGTTAATGATACTCATTCGAACATTTTAATACTTTCTAAGTTACCCGGAAAAACGCACGAAATTGAAATTCCGATCGAATCATAGAATCCAAAACAATCTCCAGAATATACAACACTAGATTCAGATTAAAAATACCCAAAAATATATATAAGCAGGTAGGAAGAACAGTATATAAAAACGAGGCCTTAATGGGTCTGTACGGCCGCAGATCCGCGGCCCAAGCAAGCTTTGGCCGCGGTTCCGCGGTGGGGTATAAGGATTAGGGCTTCGTTTTTTACAACAACACTTAAAATTCCCTGCTGAATTTTTTACATATTTTTAATTCTGAAAATAACAGTTTTGGAAAAATGTCCAGGGAGTGCTAAAAATCCGTATTTTTCGGTTCGATCGGAGTTTTAACTTCTTTAAAGTGTCGCCTAAAGTTCTAGGTCGGCTCTGATACCAATGTTAGGTTAACCTAGCACCTCATGAAGGGTTTGGAAGCATCACGTGTACCAAAGATTAAATTTTTAGGGTGCTAAGTTAACACACAAAGAATCATTCCTAGAAAATTAGGGTTTCATAACTTAAACATCATCACAAGTAACAAAGGCTAGGGTTTTGAGAGTACAACCTTTGTAGCTCCCTACGCTAGACTCCTTGGCCACTTGAGGGTTGGAAAAGGGTTCGCTTGAGGTCTTCTAATGTCCACGACGATCCACCCGAATCTCCTTTGTCCAAGTTTGCAACTTCACTTGATCAAGAGAAGAAAATGAAGCTAACACTCTTCACAAGTGGGCAAGACTTATGTAGAATGGTGTTGTGGTGGCTTTTCTCACTTCAAAATCCTAACTTGGTGAGTGTTTTGCTCACTAGAGAAATCTAGAGAGCAAAAGAAGAAGAAGGAAGAAGATGATGGCCTTTTTAGAACAAGAGAAAAGATAATCTCTTATGAAAAATAGAAAATATATGCATATATATTTTCCACTTCTCATCTCAAACCATGGTTAAATAATAAAGATATTATTGAATTTGAGTTAAAACACAAAAGGAAAGTTAATCCATGGTTAAAAGGTGGGTGAGCATGGTTAGGTCAAAGAAGAGTGTAGAAACAAAACCATGAATTATCCTTTTCTTTTCTTTTTGTTTTTAACACAAATACAAATAATAATCCATATATTAACATAAGGTGTGAGTCTTATATTGCCACCATCTTCTATGTATACACAACCATGAAGGATGATGTATGTATGTATGTGTGCATGCACATCCATATGTGCAAGAACAAGAAAGAATGCATACATGCATACATACATCCATAAATACAAGAAAAGATTTCTAGTGAGAAACTAATGGTCAAATGATAAATCAACACTTGATTTAGCAATCCGGTCATATCACATACGACCTGACCAAAAGCAAGCCGCCCGATTAATATACGGTATCTCATACGCGCATTTTAACCGGGTCCATGCGCATATCGCATACGCGCACCATAACGTTTCGCCTGGACTAGGTAACTCCTTTGTGGGACTCTAAGACTCGTCAATACGCCGGCAGTGGGTGATGATCATATCAAGCACCCCCAAGCCGCAAGCGGTCAGCTAAACGTAACGGCCACCCGGGTATTGAGCGATCAGAAGAAAACAAGCGAACCTGTTACAACTCCCGTCGAGCCAACCGGCAATACTACCGTACAGTCCGGTCTCTTCGTCAGATATGCTGCATATCGAGCCTAGGGATGGTCACGTCGACCACAATAACTCGATAAGTCATGTCGGTGAATGGTCTATAACAGATCGAGAAACTACTGATAACACTTATCAGTAAATCTCAGCAGCCCTGGCCAGGGACTTACTGATATAACCAGTCGAGCACAGCACAGCATCAACTCCCAATACCGGGAGTGACGAAACCCCTCCTATCGCTCATCGCCTTCGTGTGTCTCGGGACTGTACCCAACGGCCACCTGTTTGCACGACTCAGTAGAGCCGTAGTAGGGTGGTAATCAAAGTACAGTGGGAGAGCACACAAGACTCTATGACGATCTCGGGTCTACAGACTAACCTGCACCAGTGTCACTTGAGAACTGCTATCCGACGATAGATATAATTCCATATAGGAGTTCTCGGTGAGTCCGTCCAGTGTACCCAGTCACCACTGAGCACCCGTATACGATCTCGATGTCAAACATCGATGAATGTGGGAACATTCATCGCCCATCATATGGGTCTAGTATCATATACGCTAGTCTACTCTGGTATATCGATGCCCCGTCTCGATACACCTACGACTAGGGACATTCCAGGATATGCTTATAAACTACAGATGTCCCACTAGTATGATCTCCATCATAATCACAGTAGTCAAGTCAATATCCTCAGGGCTTTATCAACATGTATGAATGAATAAAAGCATGGTCAAAACAACATGTTAGATAAAGAATAACCAGATAGCATACTATCATGTCGAGCAAGAATGTACACTGAATATATATATATATATACATGTATAAATACATCCACTATCACATAATGGCCTCTGGGGCATACATATTTCCAACACTATATACAACTTATCTGAAATGACGGAGGGCTACGACAGGTTTTTCTGAAAACCTATTGCGTAATGAACTTGATATCGTTGTAGAATCAAATGATTTCAAAATGGAGTGTTTTTGAGGCTTTTGTTAGTTTCGCTAAAGAGGTCACTCCCGGTGAAGGGATCGTCGGCTCTTTCCTCATCGAATGAGGTGCTGGATATATCATATACATCACTGTGCAAAGCAAGAACTTGAAAAGCAATCAAAAGACAAACGAGGGGTGTAGCATTTGCCAGTTATTTCTAAAGGGGTCACTCCCAGTGAAGGGATCTCGGCGCTTTCCTTATCGAATAAGGTGCAGGATGTTCTATAAGGAACACCGCGATGCAAAGCAAGAACTGTAGCTACCTGTTTTTGAAAATTCGATTCCACAACATCTTTTAGGTTTCTTTTCTTTCATTAATCACATTAATGAAGTCCCATCATTTAAATCACCTAAACATCATAGATAAATACGACGTACACTTATGCCATCCGCATTCGCCTCGATGTCCCCTCGTGCACTGTTAGATTAGGTAACTAACGGCAGAGCGGGGCAGGGCTAGCGCGGGTGTAAAACATAAGTAACGCCTATATAATATATCATATATACTATGTACAGTATTTATCATAGAACATCACATGATCACATCACAGATATCGCAGCAGAAGAAACATATAAAACATTGGATATACTAGGACGTCCGTGTTTTATTTTGAGCCTCTATAAAACACGGATTCCACGGTCGCGATGAATAGCCAAACCCACACCCCTAGACCCCTACGAGAGCGGCAAGCAACCCCACCAATTCTAGAGTTAGGAGACCCGGACTCGACTCCTCGAGTTGGTCTCCAACTGGACTCCAGAACCCGGTTACTTGTGCTCTCCTCCTTGGGTCTATCCTAGTGCGGAAAAGTAAATAATATACAAATGGTGACATCAACCTCATCCCGGAAGTGCCCCAATAAAAGAATATTACATACACTTTATTTACATGAATGAAAATAAAAACTCTCATCTCACATAAAACCCCCGGCTATTCAAAACGCGACGATCCAATATAACATATCCAGCAACACATAACATCACATGTCATCAACGTAAGTAAATATGCGCACCCCAATTGTCGTTGACATATAGCAACGAAACCGGCGATATCACATATTACACTTACGGTCGCAGAAAAGAAAGTTTAAAACTACAACAGTTGGAATCCGCAACCTCCTTAGACATCGCATGCCTAATAATTATAAACCTCGCATTTTAGTCTCTATATCGAAAACACTTTTCAATATCTAGTCGGGCAATTCAACAAGATTCCCGATATGCGATCGAATGCTCGTCGCAAACTTTAGTAGACGGCCGCACCCCCAGACGCCGTCGACGAAGTGCACTAAGGCGGAACACCGCTGCCGCGAGCACCCGAACGGATGCTTTCGGCGACGGGTTTTTCCTACAGTCACTTGGTCGGGGCTATGGGGCATGGCTGTCTATTAAGTTTACCCGGCGAGTATCCGCGTACGCTACGTGATTGCGACGGACTTTTGATCGCATCAAAATTCCATGGCAACCGATCATTTGAGACTAAACTGCTGTGTTTATAACATCCAAATTAGTTATCTCATAACTACTTGTGGATTCCAAATATTGTATCACATTCCAGATAAATAGACAATGTTAAATTTTCCGATCGAATAATCAAACACCTAAGTTTTCGCAAATAGTTCTCAACACTTGAGGGGAGTTTAAAAATATCCATCACATGCCACAGTACCAATGGTCCAGCCATAGAAGGGTCAAGCCAACGCCTCACATGTGGCACGCCGTACTGCCCCAAACCCTAAGGTTCAAAAGGCAGTTCAAGACGGTCATATAATCGAGTTAAGGTTTGTTGTCTTCTAGAGGGTCTATTGCGTAACTTGCACGATTCAGACGCTCTTAAACTACGGAAAAATCCAACACTTGGAAATTTTCCGGCAAAAGAAAAAGTGAGATATTGATATCCGGTCGAACTTTTTAACACGTTCTAAATATCCGGAAAACATAAACAAAGTTAAATAATCCGATCGAATCATCGAGTCCCTAACACAACCCAGAAAACTCAACTCTTGAGCACAAATTAAAATAACCCAGAAAACAAAGGACTCCAATAAGACATTACTGTGCAATCACTGGACTAAGAAGCAACATAATGGCCGCGGAACCGCTGCGCGACCAGGGGTACGGCCGCGGTTCCGCGGCTCATTAAAGGAGTTGGGTCCACGTGTTCCACAGTAACTCCTAGAAAACCCTGCTGAATTTTTTGAGTATTTTTAATTCGGAGAAATCCACATTTTCAGAAAATGTACAGAGAAGAGTTTGATTTAGGGTTTCGGGGTTCGATCGGATTTCTAACATCGTCTACACATCGCCAAAATCTCTAGCTAGGCTTTGATACCACTATAGGGTTACTAGGCACTCTAAGAAAGTTCTACAATGCATCAAACATGCCCGATTAAAATTTTAGCCGTGCCGAATAACCCTAAACTAGATCGTTAACTAGAGATTAGGGTTTCATATGGAAGTTAAACTCATTAACTCTAAGTGAATACGAAATACAACCTTTGTAGATCGGTCCTTCACTTCATATGCTCCTCGATGTAGTCCCTTCGCTGCGATCATCCAACTCCCAGACTCTCGGACGGCTCCATGAGAAATTGCAACGGGATCGCTTGAAGTCTTCGATGCCGAAGATGATCTACGTTGAGAGAATACGGACTCAAGCTTCTACCTCACTAACCAAAGAATTAGTGAAGTAAACAACCTAAACTAAAGTGCTAGTCTAGTAGAGGATGGTGAGATAGGAAATGGGTACACTTTAGATTTTCTTTTCTCACTTTGGTTCTCTCTCTTTTTCAAACCCTAGCATCAAGATGAAGGAGGAAGAAGACGAACTCAAAAATGAGAAAGGATAATGATCAAGAGAGAGAATGAGCTAACCATGGTGAGTAAGTATCATATACTAACTCATGTAGAGACTTTACCATTGTTAATTATAGTGGTTAGGTTAGTTAATATATTAAGTAAAACAAAACAAGTGGAATAAGTCAAAGCATCCATAATCTTCATGAAGTTTCATGTATATGAGCTCATTATCCATTTGTTTTAGAATTACTTAAATATAAAAACCTAACCATTATAATTATAATGGTGTATGTCTCATACACCCATGTAGTGTGTATCAACAACCATGATACAAAAAAGTGAACACAAATAAATATATATCACATATATATTAAGTTGTGTACAAGTGAGAAAAATAAATGCTTTAGTGAACCAATATTTGTTAATGTAAATTAGTATATCCAATATACAAATATACACTAAATTATTAAATCAACACATGACTTAATAATCCGGTTATATCGCATATAACCGACTAACATCCAATGTATCGACTTATCGAATCAACCCTTGATTCGATAACTTGGTTATATCGCATATAACCGATCGACATAAGCATCGTGAGAATTGAATGCGGTATCACATACTAGCATCATTCTCGGTCCCGCACATATCACATATGCGCTCCTATTTCGTTTCTCCTGAGCCAGTAAAACTTCTATGTAGGACTCTAAAGACTCGTCAATACGCCGGTAGTAGGTAATGATCATATCAAGCACCCACAAGCCATCAGCGGTACTAGCTGGACGTAACGGCTACCCGGGTATTGAGCGATCAGAAAATCAGCAAGCAAGCCCGCTCCAACTCCTGCAATAAGCCTGACAGTGACACTACCGTACAGTCCGGTCTCCCCGTCTGATATGTCGCATATCAAGTCTAGGGGTGGTAAACGTCAGACCCCAATAACCGATAAGTCATGCTGATATGAGGCTCATAACGGGTCGAGAAACTACTGGTAACACTTACCAGTATATCTCTAAACCAGCCCTGGCCAGGGACTTCCCTGTTACGGCCAATCGAGCATAGCGCAACATCAACCCCTAATACCGGGAGAGACGAAACCCCTCCTATCGCTCATTACCTCCATGTGACCCGGGACTGTACCCAAAAACCACCGTTTTGCACGCTCTCTTGGACGTGGTAAGGTGGAAATCAAAGCACAGTGGGAATCACACAGGACTCTATGACGATCTCGGGTCTACAGACTAACCTGTACCAGTGTCACCAGAGAACTGCCATCTGACGTAAGGTATAATACCATCTGGGAGTTCTCGGCGAGTCCGTCCAGTGTACCCAGTCTCCACTGAGCACCCGTATATCATCTCTGATGTCAAACACTAATGGATATGGGATCATCCATCGCCCATCTGTATGGGTCGAGAAGGCATACGCTAGTCTACTCTGGTATATCGATACCCCGTCTCGATAAACCCACGACTAGGGACCTTTGAAGGATGTACTTATGGACTGCCTTGTCCCCACTAGTATGATCCACATCATAGTCCAGGTAGTCAAGTACACATCCTAAGGGCTTTACCAACATGTAACAGAGAGACAATCAGTATACACGTTAAGGTAAAGGGTAACCAGATAGCATACTATCATGTCGAGCAAGAAAGTCCTCCCTATATATGTCCAAGCATCCACTACAATATACATCACTTGTATAGTAATGGCCTCTAGGGCATACATATAACTAACAACATTGATAAGGGATTAAAGAACAGTTGAACGATTTTCACATTAATTTATCGGTTCTCTCTTTGTTATTCTTTTCTTGCATTTTTCATTTTGTTGCCTTACTTTTTTCTTATTCTATTTTGGTATCATAAATATATGTGAGTAATCGATTAACTTGTTAAGGGTAGAATATGGTTAGTTTGTGTTAGAAGATGTTTTTTTGCTAAAACCATAAAAACCTTAACTTTGTAATTGAAACTCCGAGAAAACCACTCCCAATTCCGCTCTGTTTGGTATCCTATCCTACCACGATAGCGGTGAATTCTAATCGTGACCGGGTTGCAAGTGGTTTGCCAAAGACTAAAGTCAAGAGACAACAACGGAAGCATAAGGGACAAGGAATACGGATTTAGCTCAAAATCGCAAATACCGTTTTTCAAGTTCCCTAATCCACGTAGTTGCTTATTGCCTTAGTGTCAATATCAAAATTAGGTCTATAAGGAACCGGCAAGCATCATCCTCCTACAAGCTAACCTAAAACTACCCTTAACAAATCTTTTTATTGAACATGTCCTAGTTACGACTCTTCGCATAAAATAACAACTCAAAACACGGTATTAACTCGTTAAAACAAGCCTAAAAACTTACTATCTCCCTGTGGACGACCTGTACTCATCATGGCTCGCTTTACGCGACACCGTTTTTGATTGCGGTAATTTCAGAATTCTTTCTAAATACGACATGGTGAAAACGTATCAATCAGTGAGCTAATATTAGTTAATGTATGTTAATATATCAAATATATAATTGTACATTAAATTATTAAATCAACACTTGATTTAATAATCCGGCTATATCACATATAACCGACTAATATCATTTATATCAATTTATCGAATCAACACTTGATTCGATAACCCGGCTATACACATATAACCGACCGATATCACATATCTCGAGATTAGAATACGGTATCATATACACATATTATTCTCGGTCCCGCACATATCACATATGTGCTCCTAATTAGTTTCGCCTGAGCCAGGAAACCTCTGTGTAGGACTCTAAAGACTCGTTAATACGCTAGCAGTAGGCAGTGATCATATCACATACCCACAAACCGTCAGCGGCACTAGCTGTACGTAACGGCTCCCAGGTATTGAGCGATCAGAAGATCAACAAGCAAGCTTGCTCATACTCCCGTGAATCCAATAAGTAATACTACCATACAGTCCGGTCTCTTCGTCTGATATGTCGCATATCCAGCGTGGGGTGGTAAACGTCAGACCCCAATAGCTTGATAAGTCATGCCGATGTGAGGCCCATAACGGTTCGAGAAACTACTGATAACACTTACCAGTAAATCTCAGCAACCCTGGCCAGGGATTTCCTGTTATGTCCAATCGAGCAAAGCGCAATATCAATCCCCAATATCGGGAGAGACGAAATCCCCTCCTATCGCTCATTGCCTCCATGTGACTCGGGACTGTACCCAAAAACCACTTGTTTGCATGACTCAGTAGAGCTGTGGTAGGGTGGAAACCAAAGCACAGTAGGAGATACACAAGACTCTATGACGATCTCGGGTCGACAGACTAACCTGTACCAGTGTCACCAGAGAACCGCTATCTGACGTGAGATATAATACCATCTAGAAGTTTTCGCCGATTCCTGTTCAGTGTACCCAGTCTTCACTGAGCACCCGTATACAATCTTTGATGTCAAACACCAATGGATGCGGGATCATCCATCGCCCATCATATGGGTCATGAAACGTATACTCTAGTCTACTCTGGAATAACGATGCCCCGTCTCGATTCTCCTATGACTAGGAACAATTAAAGTATGTACTTACGGGCTACCCAGGCCCCACTAGTATGATCTCCATCATAATCCTGGAAGTTAAGTACACATCCTAAGGGCTTTATCAACATGTAACAGAGAGACAGCGAGTGTACATGTTAAAATAATGAGTAACCAGATAGCATACTATCATATCGAGGAAGAAAGTTCTCCCTATATATGTCCCAGCATCCATTATAATATACAATCATGTACAATAATGGCCTCTAGGGCATACATACAACTAATAATCTCCCACTTGCACTAGGGCCATTTGTTGTAGTATCTCATACCCAACATCCCATAAAAGTCTCTCTTGGGAAAAGCCTTCGTGAGTGGATCCGCCGTGTCATTCTTCAAGTCAACTCTCCTAACCTCGATTACTTGGAGATCAACCATCTCCCAGATCAAGTAATACTGCCTCAGAATATGTCTGGATCGCTGATGGGACCGGGGTTTCTAGGCCAAAACTACAGCTCCATTGTTGTCACTAGTATTATACGCTCAATGGTAGGAACCATGTTCATCTCATGAACAGGAAATACCCAGACAGCCTCTTTGGTAGCATCTTTGGTAGTGATGTATTCAGCCTTTATCGTCTAGTTTCCTACGGTATCTAGCTTGGAACTCTTCCAACATACCGTCCCTCTATTGAGGGTAAAGACAAAGCCTGAGATTGACTTTCAGTCGACCATATCACTTTGGAAGCCCAAGTCGGTAAAGGACTCATACTGGAGTTCACCGTTACCAAACACAAAGAACCTTTCTTTAGTGCTTCTCAAGTGTCCAGTGATTCTCCCATGATCCGATAGATACCTGATCACTACACCTAGTGAGTTAGCTACATCTGGTCTGATATATAACATCATATACATAATAAAGCCTACTGCCGAAGCATAGGGTATCCCTTGTACGCGAGCTCTCTCCAAATCAATCTTGGGAGACATCCTTTTGGAGAGAGTGATTCCTGAGTTAGTGGGTGAACCATCACGCTTAGAATCTTCCATACTAAACCCTTTTAGTACGGTGTTAATGTACCTGGGTCTCCCACCATCCGTTTAGATCTATCTCTATAGATCTCAATCTCCAAGATGTAGTAGGTATCACCCAGATCTTTGATAGAGAATACTCGTGATAAGAGGAGCTTGACCGAGTGTAGCATAGGAAACCTATTTCCTATCAAGAGTATGTCATCTACATACAATACGAGGAAGACATTCTTACTCTCTACAACCTTCTTGTATATACAAGGTTCATCTACCTTTTTTATGAAGTCAAACTCTTTGACCGCTATCAAAATAGATGTTCCAACTCCGTGATGCATGCTACAACTAAGCAGCTTCTACATATTTCTGCTGCTCTAACTGTCTATGAAGCCCTCTGGTTGCCATGCGCACGCTCCCTTCTAAATCACCATTTAGAAAAGTGGTACGTGCAACTGCCAGATTTCGTAGTCATGGTATGCAGTGATGGCAAGTAGGATCCAGATGGTCTTAAGCATAGTCACTTGAGAAAATGTTTCATTATAATCCATACCTGGTCGTATGACGAAAACCTATTGCTACAAGTCTAGTTTTGAAAGTCTCAACTTTTCCATCTACACCAAGTATCTTTCTCAAAGATCCACATGCTCCCGTTGGGTTTTACCCTTTCAGGAGCAATATGCAAAGTCTTTACTTTGTTGGTGTACATGGATTCCATCTCAGATCGCATTGCACCCGGCCGTTTCATAGAGTCCCTACTCGTGATGTACTGCCTGAATCTAGTTGGGTCATCATCATCCATGATGCAATCCTCGCTCCCACTATCACTAAGAAAATCGTAGTATCTCTCAGGTGGGTGAGGAACCCTCCCAGATTCTCGGAGAGGCTGAGGTTCGTTGGAGACTATCGAATCCTCCAGTTCCACCAAATTATCAGTCGTAGTTTGTATAGCTGGAACTCCTTCCAGTTCTACCTCATGACTACTAGTTTGTTTTTCAAGAAATTTCTTTTTCTAAAAAGGTGGCATGTTGAGAAACAAAACACTTTTGTTCCTCAGTTTGGTAGAAGATATTCCCTTATGAATGTTTGGTATATCCAACAAACATACAGAACTGATCTTGCCTTGAGTTTGTCTGGATTTTGTTTTTCAACATAGGCCGGACAACCCCATATCTTAACTCGTTTAAGACATAGTCTCTTCCCATACCATATTGCATATGGATTGGTAGGCACTGATTTGGTTTGAACCATTCAATAGGTATGCAGCTTTTTCAAGTGCATAACTCCAAAAGGAAACAGACAATTCAGCAGTACTCATCATAGAGCGCACCATATCAAATAAGGTGTGATTGCTCTGCCCCGATACACCGTTGTGCTGTGGTGTATCCGGAGGAATAATCTGAGAGGGAATCTTATTCTCTTTTGGATATTCCAGGAATTCCATGCCCAAGTATTCTCCTCGATCAGATCGAAGGATTTAATACTTTTACCCGTCTGGATCTCATCTTTACACTTATACTCTGTGAATTTCTCAAAAGCTTTAGACTCGTGTTTCAACATGAACACATGTCCGAATCTTGAGAGATCGTCAGTGAATATATGAAAAAGTATGAGGAACCGGCCCTGACATGTGTAGACATGGGGCCGCATACACCACCATGTATCAGTCCCAAGAGTTCAATAACTCTTTCTCCGTTTCCAGTAAATGGAGTTTTGGTCATTTTACCTTTGAGACATGACTTGTAAGTCTCATAAGATGTAAATTTGAACGGATTCAAATAGTCATCTTTATGCTACTTAGCTAGTTGTGTCGCATTGATATGATTTAGTCTATAATGCCACAAGAAGGATTCGTTCATTTCTGAACTTGTCTTCTTTGTGTGTGTTCTGTATTACTTAGAACTGTGGTTTGATTTAGAACGTATATGCTATTTCATAATGTGCCTGATCCAATCAACTCTTGATTAAGGAAAATTTTCACAACATTATCCTGTAATACAAAATTATATTCTTCTTTAACTTAATAAAGAAACTGATGTAATGTTGTATGTCAGGTTCGGCATGTAATAACATTTGTTCAGAATCAATGTATTTGATAATACAAGGTGATATCTGCCAACTGATTTGGCTACAACAATTGCACCATTCCCTATACTTAGAGACATATCACCTAATCCCAGTTTTCTACCTTTCTGTAACCCATGTAACAGATTACATATCTGGGATCCTGATCTGGTATTAAATACCCAGGACGTAGAGTACACTGAGAAACGGTTCTCGGTAATGAACACACTAGAAGAAGATGCATCAACATGCTCATTTTTCAATCGGGTGGCATGGGAATCCTGGTATTCCCCTATTTCCTGCTCAGGCATATAACAATTATATGATAGAGCGGAACCAAAGTTCCCTAACTCAGTATAATAAGCAGGTTCGGTCAATACATCCATATTATTATCTTGATTAAGACATGTCACGGTCGCTACCAAGAGAGAGAGAGAGAGAGAGAAGAAAATACATTGCGTGCGCTATTTGCAAGATTAGATTGGTTATTTATTTTATCTAATAAGGATGGCTCCCACTGGTTTTATCAAATCTTCCTTCAAATCGTAAATGGAAAGACTATCCAGGATTAATTACACCCTACAAGTTCGCTAACCGTTCAGCCAGGCTAGTGTCGGTACTTTGAGGGAGGTTCCCCGTGCTTTCGCATGAACCTAATTAATGTAAATCTCGTTTTCCCAGAGGCATAATCTCGTTGACACCTTTCTAGACACCTAATAGGTTAGCTAATTGTAAAGTGTAAAACTCTCCCAGGAGTACCATTTACTCGCAGTGGGTATCGGGATGAAACTATCTAATAGAAGGTATGCAATCTCATTGCAAATTTCAACACTTGAAATTCCCGATAATGGTTTTTACCCCTAGTGGCTTATGACCTTGGCTATGGTCAACAAGTCACAAGCACTAATCAAGTTCTACCCATCATTTCATGATTAATTAGACCCACTCACATGACCCTTGGCTTTGGTCAACAAAGCCATATGACTGTCCTAATTAATCGCATCATATGCTGTGTAGGAAGGCATCACTTAGCTACCGTACACTACGCCTTGACTATGGTCAACAAACGTAGCACGAATACTAAGTACTCTACTTTCTAAAATGACGGAGGGTTGCGGATGGTTTTTAAGAAAACCTTTAACGCTTTGAACATGATATCGTTGTCGAATCAAATAGTTTTAAAAGGAGTGGCTTAAGCTCCGCATTTTGAAACTTGCTTTTTCATAAAAGGACGAGTGAGTTTCAAATTCGATTCTGCAATATCTTTTAGGTTTATTTTCTTTCATTAATCTCATTAATGAAGTCCCATCGTTTATGCTTCCTAAGTATCACAGATAAAGAAATGAAAAATAGAACGTACGCTTATGCCATCCGCATTCGCCACTCTATCTCGTCATACACCGTTAGGTTACTTAACTAATGGCATAGCGGGGCGGGACTAGCACCGGTGCAAAATATAAGCAATGTTTATTATATATCATATATATAATAAATACCATTCGTCTCAGAATATCAAGTGATCACATCACAGAATATCAGCAGCAGAACACAACATATGAAATATTGGATATACTAGGATTTTCGTATTTTAAATTAAGTCGGTAAAAAACACGGATTTCACAGTTGCGATGAATAGCCAAACCCACATCTCTAGATCCCTACGAGTGTGTCAAGCAACCCTTCCAATTCTAGAGTTAGGAGACCCGGTCTTGACTCCTCGAGATGGTCTCCCATTGGACCCTAAAATCCCGTTACTTGTGCTCTCCACCTTGGGTCCATCCTAATGTGGAAAAGTAAATAATATACATCAATGGTGACATCATCCTCAACTGTAAGTGCCCCAATAAAAGAATATTACATACATGTTTTTACATGAATGAAAATAAAAAACTCTCATCTCACATAAAAAAAACCCGGCTATTCAAACACAACGATCCAATATAATATATCATAGCAACACATAACATCATATGTCATCAACGTAAGTAAATATGGGTATCCCAATTGTCGTTGACGTATAGCAACGAAACCGGCGATACCCCACATATTACACTTACGGTCGCAGAAAAGAAAGTGAAAAACTACAACAATTGGAATCCGCAACGTCTTTAGACATCATAAATTTGAAATATCACATACTTCGGATTTCATGCCTAACCAATGAATTCCTTAGACATCATAAACCCGGAATATCTCATATTCCAAACTTCATTCCTAACAATTATAAACCCCTCATTTTAGTCTCGTTATTGAAAACACTTTCCAATAACAAGTCGGGCAATTCAACAAGATTCCCGACATCCTGATCGAATGCTCGTCGGAAAATTTAGTAGATGGCCGCACCCCCAATACCGTCGATGAAGTGCACTTAGGCGGAACACCGCAGCCGCGAGCACCAGAACGGATGCTTTTGGCAACGGGGTTCTCCTACAGTCACTTGGTTGGGGCTATGGGGTGTGTATCTATTAATGTTACCCGGTGAGTATCTGCATACGCTACGTAATTGCGATGGAGTTTTGATTCGAATCAAAATCCCGCGGCAACCGATCAAATGAGACTAAATTGCAAGATTTATAAAATTCAAATTAGTTTTCACAAAACTAATAATTGTGGATTGCAAATATTGTATCACATTTCACAGATAGTTAGGCGATGTTATACAATTCAATCGAATCAACGAATACCCAAAATTTCCCAGAGAGCTCAACACTTGAGCAGAGTCAAAAATACTCAGAATCATGCCACAGTACCTACGGACCAACCGTAGAAGGGCCGACCCATGTCTCACACATGGTGCCATGGAACCACCGCAAATACCCCTATTTGGCCGCAATTCCGCGGTTATGTAGTTGAGATTGGGTGTCGTTCTTCTAGAGAGTCCACAGAATTACCTGCATGATTTTTTGAATATTTTTAACACGAAAAATTCCAACTTTCGGAAAAATTTCCAAAGAAGGGTAAATTTGGGGTTTTCGTTGTTCCTTCGGACTTTTAACTTCACCTAGACCACTCCTAATGCTGTAGCTCAGTTCTGATACCACTGTAAGGTTCTTTAGCATGACTACAAGCTTTCATAAAGCATCAAACATGCCATTCAACGAATTTCTAGTATGCTAAACAACCATAACCTAGGATCTAACTAGAGGATTAGGAGTAAACTAACATGTAAACAGCTTTACACTAAAGGAATAGGGAATACAACCTTTGTATACCGGTCCTTCACTTCAATAGCTCCATATAGTTGTCCGTTCTCTCCAAGTAGTGATCTCCCGGACTCAAGTTAGGCTCCACAAAGCGAAATGAACGAGCATGCTTGAAGTCTTCGAGGCTGAAAATAATCTACGTCGAGGAGACTCTAACTCAAGCTACCTCTTCACTAATTAGGAATTAGTGAAGAAAACAATCTAAACTAAATAGTTAGTCTAGTGTAGGTTGATGAAGTAGTATTTTTGCTCACTTTAGATTAATTTTTCTCACATGGTTTCTTCACCTCAAGAAAACCTAGAGAGGTTTCTTGAGATGAAGAAGAAGGTGAAGTGGAGAATGGAATGGTGAATGAATGAGTGAGAATAGCAACCAAGGGTGAGATTATATCTCGTATAACTCATGTAGGGACTTAATCATGGCTAAAGATATTGGTTGGGTTAATAAATATCTCAAATAAAACAAAATTAGTAGACTAAGTCAATGGTTAGCACAAGCTTCTCTAAACTTCCAACCATGACTAATTTCCACCAAATTTTGAATTACTTAGATAAATAAAAACATATTATTATCTTAAGTATGGTGTGAGTCTTATAAACCCATGTTGCATGTATCAACAAGCATGACACAATAATATATATCACATATATATTAAATGTGCACAAGTGAGAAAAAGAAATGCTTAAGTGAGCTAATATTAGTTAATGTATGTTAATATATCAAATATATAATTATACATTAAATTATTAAATCAACATTTGATTTAATAATCCGGTAATATCACATATAACCGACTAATATCATTTATATCAACTTATCGAATCAACACTTGATTCGATAACCCGGCTAGATCACATGTAACTGACCGATATCACATATCGCGAGATTAGAATATGGTATCATATACACGTATTAATCTCTGTCCAGAACATATCACATATGTGCTCCTACTTAGTTTTTCCTGAGCCAGGAAAGCTCTGTGTAGGACTCTAAAGACTCGTCAATACGCTAGCAGTAGGTAGTGATCATACCACATACCCATAAACCGTCAGCGGCACTAGCTGTACGTAACGGCTCCCAAGTATTGAGAGATCAGAAGATCAATAAGCAAGCTTGCTCATACTCCCGTGAATCCAATAAGTAACACTACCGTACATTCCGGCCTCTTCTTCTGATATGTCGCATATCCAGCCTGTAGGTGGTAAACGTCAGACCCTAATAGCTTCATAAGTCATGTCGATGTGAGGCCCATAACGGTTCGAGAAACTACTGATAACACTTACCAGTAAATCTCAGCAACCCTGGCCAGAGTTTTCCTGTTATGTCCAATCGAGCACAGCGCAATATCAACCCTCAATACCGGGAGAGACGAAATCCCTTCCTATCGCTCATTGCCTCCATGTGACTTGGGACTGTACCCCAAAACCACCTGTTTGCACGATTTAGTCGAGCCATGGTAGGGTGGAAATCAAAGCACAGTGGGAGACACACAAGGCTCTATGACGATCTCGGGTCTACAGACTAACCCGTACCAGTGTCACCAGAGAACTGCTATCTGACATGAGGTATAGTATCATCTTGGAGTTCTCGGCGAGTCCTGTTCAGTGTACCCAGTCTCCACTGAGCACCAGTATACAATCTTTGATGTCAAACACCAATGGATGTGGGATCATCCATCGCCCATCATATGGGTCAAGAAACATATATGCTAGTCTACTCTGGAATATCGATGCCCCGTCTCGATACTCCCACAACTAGGAACAATTAAAGGATGTACTTACGGGCTACCCAGGCCCCACTAATATGATCTCCATTATATTCCTGGAAGTCAAGTACACATCCTAAGGGCTTTATCAACATGTAACAGAGAGACAGTGAGTGTGCATGGTAAGATAAAGAGTAACTAGATAGCATACTATCATGTCGAGCAAGAAAGTCCTTCCTATATATGTCTCAGCATCCATTATAATATACAATCATGTACAATAATGGCCTCTAGGGCATACATACAACTAATAGTAACACCTACTCATCAGTGGGAATCGGGACCTTACTATCATCGTATGGTAACTTGATGGAAGCCACTCAAGTCACCATACTCCAGAAGGTATGCGCATGCCTGGCAAGTTTCCTGTATATTTGAAACTCCCAATGTGGTTTTTTCCTCTCGGACCCAAGTGACCTTGACACAGTCAACAAATCAAAAGGTCCTATTCAAGTTCAACCTGTCATTATCTTGATTTCATTAAACCCACCCGTACGAGCCTTTGACTCAGACAACAAGGCCATACGACTGTCCTAACCAATCGCATTGCATGCTACAAATAAACACCACTTAGCTACCGCACACTACGCCTTGACACAGTCAACAAGTGCAACACGAATACTAAGTTCTACTCGTAGGAAATGACGGAGGGCTATGGCTGGTTTTTGGCGAAAAACCTTTAACGTAATGAACTTGATATCGTTGAAGGAACCGAGTGGTTTTACAAATATATATAGTGGCGTAAACTTTTGCTAAAGAGGCCACTCCGTGTAAAGGGAACTCGGCTCTTTCCTCATCGAATGAGGTGCAGGATATTCCTAACTGAATACTACGATGCAAAGCAAAAGAATCAACTATAGTGAAGTTATTACAATGACGCAAACTTTTGCCTAAGAGGTCACTCCCCATGAAGGGATCTCGGCTCTTGCCTCGTTGAATGAGGTGCAGGTTATTCTTCACTTTATACCACGATGTAAAGCAAAAGAATCGACTATAGTAGAGTCATTACAATGATGTAAACTTTTTCCCAAGAGGTCACTCCCCATGAAGGGATCTCGGCTCTTGCTTCGTCGAATGAGGTGCTGGATATTTAGAACCGAATACCACTGAGCAAAGTAAAAGGAAACGTTTGTAATAATAGTTTTCAAAAATTGGTTCCAACAACATCATTTAGGTTTATTTTTCCTTGCATTAATCAAAATTAACGCAATCCCATCAATTAATCCATATCACACCAGAAAAGAACGAAAATACAATATACATATATGCCATCCGCATTCGCCATGGGGCCCCGTCATGCACCGTTAGGTTACTTAACTAATGGCAAAGCTGGGGCTGGACTAGCATGGATTCAAAACATATACAACATCTACTAGTATATATAAATATATATATATAACATATGTCCCAGGCATGATATAAGCAACATCACAGAAAAGCGATAAGCAACACAGAATAACGGATAATTTAGGTGCCCCGTGTTTCCTTTGAGCCGCAAATGAAACCCGACGTTCCTTGGTCGTGTGGATAGCCTGTGCAATGTATAACCAAGATCCCTACGAGTGCAGGAAGTTACCCGCCAATCCCAGAAGTGAGTCAACCCCAATCAACAAAGCGAATAGGCCACCCAGCACTTCATGGAATCCGGTAACTTGAGCAATACACCGTGGGACATCCATTACCCCCTACAAGTGCAGTGAATAGCCCGCCAATTCTAGAGTGCGTCCCCCTCCTTCTCAACGCCATAAGATGTGGGCCCGTTGCCGTTTAGAACCCGGCTATTCGATCACTCGACCGCGGGGTAATTTTAGTACAGAGAAGAAAAGTATACACACACACAGAATGATGGTATCGAACTTAACCCGGTTGTGCCCCAATAAAAGAATATACAATCTGGCAGAGATGGCTTTCCACATGTCGAACGCTCGCCCCGCAATAACGAATATACAAATGAATCTGAACTGTATTGCTACCATTGCACTATAGGCTATCCACCACAACAATCCATCCACAATATCAGCACAATCACAGAACATCGACATGAACATCATGTTCGTAAACCCGTCTAGTTGAACATATAGCAACTAGTCGGGTTGTATCGTTCAATGATACTCACGGTCGCAGATATTAACATATGTACCGATAAACACGTATTCAAAATTTTGATCGAATAAAACTTTTCCACATTGGCCCTAAATGTAAACCAGCACTCAAACAAATCTGGGCCAAAAATCACATTTCCATGTAATAGAGTGCCAGAAGAAATTTGGTGCAATTGGCCACATAACGACCGCGGAACCTCCGCCAATAGGCATGTCTTCCGCAGCCAAATTGTTGGCTCAGGTGCCCAAATTTCTTGAGGTACTCTATAAATGCCTGTACATATTTTTAAAACAATTTGAATAATTTTTTGAACAATTTTTAAAAACAATAGCAAGCACACCAAAATGGAACAGTGAATCGGAAAAATTGGTCGATCGATATTTTAACCTTGTGTAAACTAGTTAGTAAAGGTTTATGGGTGGCTCTGATACCATGTTGGGTTTGCTAGAACCCTGGCCATCTACCATGGCCGGTGCGGAACAAAAATTGGCGTTTAAAAAGCTTGGCGCTAACGAACCCGTCTAGAATCGAACCATAAACCTAAATTAACAAACTACAAAGAGCTAAACTTTTGAGATAGAAGGTGTACCGTATGATACGTGTCCTTCGGTCTTCTGCCATCTTCCTTAGCTCCTTGAGGTCCTTTGGATCGAGCTTGATCACCGGTCTTCCTCCGTCGAAAATGATCCATCCGAGAGATGTATCTCATGGCTCTAGCTCCATACTAAGAATCTAGTGAAGCAATTAGGGGCTTTAGGTTTCTAATATAGAGTGCCTAGGATGTAGTGAAGTGTTCTATGTGTGTATTTATCTCACCTCCTCTCCTGATTCTCAACACATGAGATTGTAGAGAGGAGGTTGAAGATGAAGGTGGAGGAGCTTAAGAAAAAAAGTGAGGAGAGTGCACAAATGGTGAGAATGAAAACCCATCTAATAAATGAACCATCCAAAACCAAAGAGCAAACCATGAAGCATGGTTTTGTAAAACTCATTTTTCAAATAAACAATTCCAACTATGCTTGAATAGTTTGCATAAATGAATTGTTAATTTATTTGTGTAACACTATTGAAGCATGGCTCTCATCATACTCCACTCTCTTCTTTTATACCTTATTTTCCATTTAAAATAAATGGATAAATCTAAAATGTGGTGTTCACCTTCTAGAATATTTTCTGTATAAATACGAATTACACTCTACTGTATATACAAACCTGTATTCGTACCAAAATATGAATATCCAAATAGATAGAAAAACACAAAGAACATAATAATAGAATATACATATCGAAATACATATACATAAATTATTAAATCAATACCTGATTTAATAATCTGGCTCAAACCCGAGCCGGTTAGTATTATCAACCGCCCGATCGAAAGTCCGGGTAACTAGTATAATCATTCGATCGGAAGCCTGCATGTATCAAAATACAGCTACTACATCATTTCTCCTAAACCAGAGAAGCCCTCTGTGTGGGACTCTAAAGACTCGTTAATACGCTGGCAGTGGGTTTAACCAAAAGCACGTCAGCGGCACTAGCTGTACGTAACGGCTACCCAGATATTGAGCGAAAGGAAGGCCGACGAGTAAACTCATCTGAACCCATACTGAGCCTGTCAGTGACAATCTCCATACAGTCCGGTCTGTTCATCTAAGAGTACCGTATATTGGATCTACGGGGTGGATAAAGTCAGACCCCTAATAACGCGATATTTCGTGTCGGTATGAAGCCCATCACAAACTGAGAAACTACTAATCCAAATCAGTAATTCTCTTCTATTTTGGCCAAGGATTTCTGGTGATGGTCATCCGTGCACCGAGCGACATCAACCCTTAATACCGAAAGAGACGAATCCCTGACGATCCACTCACTGCCTCCATGTGGCTCGAGACTGTACCCAACTAAAACCTGTGTGCATGACTCCTTTAAGCCATGGTAGTGTAGTAATCAAAGCACAGTGGAAACTAACAAGAGACAAATGACGATCTCAGGTCGACAGACTAACCTGTACTCATGTCACCTGAGAACTGCTATCTGACAATAGGTATAATACCAACTAGCATGTTTCTGGCGAGTCCATCCAGTGTAACTCATAACCCAATGAGCACCTATATACTATTTTAGATGACTAACTGACAACAATGGCTTGTAGGACCAGCCACCGCCCCTCGTCATGGTCTCGAAAAATATACACTAGTCTACTCCGGAGTATCGATACTTAGTCTCGATACTCTCTCGACTAGGGACATTTAAGGATGTGCTTATTGACCACCCAGCTCACACGTATGTGATTGCCATCATAATTCTAGTAGTCAAGCAAGAATTCTATGAGCTCTATCAACATGTAATAGTGATCTGTAATACCACATAATGCATGTACATGATGATAGAGACAAACCAGATAGCATACTATCATCTCGAGTAAGACTGTTATACCTGTATAGGTCTTCCCGCAATCATTATAATCGCCTGCCTGCGATTACAATAATTTCCCTGAGGGCACTATAGCAAACAACTAATACGGTTTTCTCCATTCATCCACAGGTGAAGGTCCTCGATGAATCCGATCGAGCCTTGCATATTACAATGGCTCTGCCGCATCATTATAAAGAGCTCGACGTACTCAACATCTATAGTGTGCAAGAGTTAGTAACCTTCCATGTGACTCCCATACGTAAAAGAGAAAAGACGATTCTCTTTTATAAGTCAAAAGGAACCAGGGCAGAGTGAGAATTTTGGCCCGGACTCGAGCTGAATCTCGATAGGCTGCAACTGATACCCATGTCAAGATACTATAAAAAGAGCTTGAAGTAACTCCTTAATTAGCAGGGAGTACCATTCGAACAGACCGCCCGTCAGGCCCAGTATTTTAAGAAGATTTGGGAAGTGCCAGGGACTCGCCAGATAGCGTTTCATAGAAAGTTCGATACTACTAGTATAGGCTATGTCCGACTGAAGAAGAAGAAGTGAGCTCATAGTTTCTACGCCTCAAGCAAAAGGAAAGATGCATGGATGGCAAACAACCCAGCCAAGCAAGGTGAAAACACCTCGCAAAGTATCCCACCCGGATCATCTGAACCGCTGCTCGAGTCGCAAATGGCCCGAATCATACAATTACTCCCGAGCAGGCGATATAATAAAGCTCCGGAAAATATTGCGACTTTGCCGACAAAGGACCTGACTGAGAAGCTAATGTGAGAAGTTTATCAAATGGGTCAGACAGTTTTGTATGATATAGCCGGAAGATCGCAGCCTATGGGAGAGACGAACCATAATCCTCATCCTTAATAGATGCACATACCTTTCTTTAAAAATAAAGAATTTCAAGGCAGCTGTTGACCGCCGGAAACAGAGATGAACTGGGATAGATCGTCTTGCCCAAATCTGGAAGCAGAAACTATTTGAATTTATCAGTCCAGCTTTCCGAAGATACCAAGTTGATTTATGGCACCATATCGGAGGTTTGGACAGACGCGGCCGTTGTAACAGACTTTATCAGATTCCCCATCATTTTATGAGGAGCTTTCTTTTATTGTGGGGACGCTCTTCCCTGCAGGTGCAAGCCTCTGCGGTTAATTACGTTATCTCATTACGAAAACCACTTTCTCCTTTTTCAGCAGTTCACTTCGTGTCGTATGTGTTTTCGTTTGTTTTGGTTGCCTGTGGATTGTATATGGAGACTAGTTTATGTTCTCGCCCGTAGGGCGCAGATTAGTCCAAATCCGTATATTTTAGATTTGGGTTTGGTTTATTTAAGAACCATTAATTTGGTTTGAGATTAAGATCGACTTAAAACATATGAGCATTTAGGCTCAATTTATTTTTAACTAAGGATACGTTAGCCATATTTGAGACTAAGATCAAGTAAGAAAATTTTAAGGATCATTTTTATTTCAGATCTAACAACAGAGCATTTAGGCTCGGTTGTAAGAAAACCTTTTTAGAGAGACTAAACCAATTTGGGTTTAGTCTGCTCTCTCTTTTTATTTTGTGATCGAAAGTATTAAGCATTTATTTGGGTTCTGTTTGTTTAGCCCCCTTTTTTATGCAAAAATGCTAAGCACTTATTTGGCATTTTGACATTTACTTGGATATTCTGTGAAGCATTCAATTATGGGCATTGTCCAATCAGTACGGAGCACTCAACTGTTTTGGCTGTATATGAAGTGCTAAGCATTTTTTATATGGCGCGCACGTGAGGAGTATGTGCGGCGCTGGGCGCTGCCCAATTAGTGCTAAGCACTTAGCCGTTTTGGCTATATATGAAGTACTAACCCTTTTTAAATGGCGGCTATGTGAGGAACACATGCGGCGCTGGGCACTGCCCAATCAGTACTAAGCACTTAGCCGTTTTGGTTATATATGTAGTGCTAAGCACTTTTATTCGGCGCCCACGTGTGCTTCACGTGAGGTGCTGGCCTTCTGTTTTGGTCGCTCGTGTGTTTTTCACGTAAGGCGCTAGGCGCTGTTAAAAGGGCGCCCACGTGAGGCACTAGTCTTTTCCCCCTTTTAGAGATTAAGTCTCTGTTAATGGCATTTTGACTATTAATGATCGCCAAGAACTTTTTTTTTTTTTTAAGATCTGGGATCGGGTTATTCTTTAAGAACTAAGTTCTTGTTCCTTTTGTTTTTCTTTTGGACCTATTTTTTTCCGAATCTTTGATTCCCAAGAACAAGATCTTCCTGATAAGAATCAAATTCTCAACTTGTGGGAGACTTGTTTTGTGGATCTCTGATCTAGAAAAAGATGTATGTTCTTTGAGTAGGTAAAAGAGATTTTTTTAATCTTTGCATTCTTGTCACGCCACGCTTCCTAGTGTATGGTAAGGAGACGCGACGGGTCACGCGACGTATTTACTCAGAAGTAAACACGCTAAGCATATCTAAGCAATATAAAGTAAAGTACACAAGGGACAAGAATATAAATGAACAACAACTTTATTTATTAAACATTCTTTTACAAGTACAACTGAAATGTAAATACATGAGTAAAAAGCGATGCCTAAACAATGGCATAACTAAAATGAAATAAATATGTATAAGTGTCTAAAGTTCCGGGTCAAAAGCAAACTGCTCCAAATCTTCAGTGCTGGGCTCGATCTCCAATGAGTTCGAAACACCTGACAACATTCCGAAGAAAGAAGAAAAGGAATGTCCTTAGCGAACAATCGCTCGGTAAGTCCTAAAAATGAGTAGAGATAGAATAGGCAGAAATAGAATATAACTTTATAATGTTTGATTATATTGTTAACGCTGTTGTTTGTAGTTTAGTACAGAAAATGCCAGTGTATACGAGAGGAGTCCCTCTATTCTGGAGACTAAGGTATACGGAGCATAAGAAACCGTTCAGCTATGGTACAACGACAATAGATATTTAGATTAGGTGTATTATGATTACAGTCTCGTGCCACTTCTAACACCTTACATACCAATCTACCCCTTAAAAACCCCGTGGTGTCTTTTATATTGACTGTATTGTTTTGTTATATAAATGGATGACTTGACAAAACCATGATATTAGTAAATGGAATGGATATAAATGGAGAGTCATGTAGACAGAGTATATGCATGGTTCGGTTCAGTCATTATAGATTGATATAGATTGAATATACGGATTCATAGATTCATGTTGTATTGTAGTTAATACTTGAATCACATTCAAGTCAGATTGATTAGATTGAGACTCAGTCTGAGTCAAACACTTTGAAAAGAAATTAAAATCCTGAATTAGTTTTGATATTATCGGTAACCGCTGCACATGGACGGCAGGATTTGTGTCTTTTTCCAAAACAATTATCGTGTTGATAACACCGTTTGTTAGATTATCTACCTTACATAGTCAAGCACCCATATTCTCCGGCTCCGTGAGGCTCAAGAGAGCTGGTCCCGCTTAAACCTATGTTTACTAGGGTCATTTTTGTAAATTAGTATAACTTGAGGGGGTTTATGTAAAAATAGTTTGATATAATTTTCAAAATACATCTCAAGCACTTAATTATAGTCTTTAGGGTTTTCATATAATGTATATTTTATAAAAGTGAAATTTCTAGTGAATAAAACCTAATTTTCATAGTATATGGTATTTTATTGAAATATCGGTATTGTTTTGTATTTGAATAGTATTTTTATATAATGGTGATTCCTTTGATTTGGAAAACTTGGAATATTTATATAATATAATCAAAATAGATATTTTGATAATATATATATATATTTAATAAAATAAATTTTATTTATTTTTGTAAAAATCTCATTTTATAAAGAAAAATGCATTAAAATTCCATCGAGATCGAATGCTCCTTTCGGAGGTATGCATCTTGCTCTACCAGGCCCGAGGATGTGCGATAATACGCACCATCCCGAATGGTGACCCCAAAAGTGGGTTGTAGAGGCGCAATTGCAAGGAATTGTTTAATACACTTTTTAAAGAAATGGTTTTGCAAATTAATGGTATTTATTTGTAAAGTCGTGTTATCCTATGAATATATTCCCAAAATATCATCGTGCTATGTCAAAGAAGTGTGTTGTGATTAGGTAGGTCATTACCTCGTGAGTTATCTAAAGGTAATACAAGTTTTATGTTGTTTTATGGCGAAATGTAAAGTATGTGGTATTTTACCCTAAAAATACAATAAAAATTTCCATAGGGATTCTTTTGGAATGAAACATGTTTAAATATGTTTGTTAATGTTTGTTAAATATTATATCAGAGTATGGTATTTTCTTGTTTAAGAAAAATAGAGTTTTTAAAGAAAACCGAATCGGAAGTTAGATTAACTCCGCTTTCGTCGGGTTTTAGAAATGAAAGTTTTTATAATAAGAGAAGAGAGGGAGAGAGGGGACTTACTGGCTAGGGAACAAGAGAAGAGAGAGATGAAGCTACAGAAGGTGTCAGGGCATCGTTTCATCGCCGGAAACTTCTTGGAATTTCGTCGGAACTTCGCCCTTCGCTAACTCCACTTGCACACTATTAGGACTTGGGAATTTTGTCTAGTTTTGGCAGAGAATTTCTGAGTGAGGATGTGTGAAATGGAGTATTGTATTTATAGGGAAATTAGGGTTTAGAGGGTGATGAATGCATTAACAATTTGCATTAAAAATTGGATTAAAGGGGGTTTTATTGTTCTCTGGACGAAGGCAGAGAAAATAAACAATGTGGGGTTAGTGGGGTTGCTGAAGAGGTGCTCAGGCAAAGAAATAAGGGGAATTACCCATGGAGGGCCCGGCGGTACCGGTGGAATTCTGCATTTCGTCGGTCCTTTACTGTCGGGTGGGGTTGGGTTTGTTGCCACCTGTCCTTGTCTCCTCATATACCCCAGTGCACGTGTTTATTTTATTTGTGACCTTTCATTTTTATGTGTAGTGCACGTGTCGATCCTTGGGCTTCTAAAAGATTAAAAGAAAATTAAATAAAAAGATAATGTGGCTGATGGGATTCGAACACATGTGCTATGTCTCAGCAGTACAAGGCTTTACCAATGTGCTACAAGTGTTTTCTTGCTGTTCTAAAGTAAAACAAATATTTATAGTATATACAGGATTGCAAATACTGCAATTGTACATTAACTTTTAAACAATTTTCTGTACATTGAAATTGGAGTTGTTACAGTTCTCATTACCTCGGTTCTCTTTTCTGAAAGGGGAAGCCTTCCCCTTTGAGAATTAAATTCTCTGTTCTTTTAAAAGCTCACTGTATTTTTGCAGAAGCTTGTAAGGGGTTCCCTCTCCCTGAGACTTGAAGTCTCGGGTCCTTTATTTAATGTAGGCAAGTTTGGTAATTAATTTTGAGAAAATCTCTCATTGAGAGATTCCAATTGATTTATTTGGTCTCAAAATTGAGTTAGGGAATTTTACCCACCGTTGGATCTTTGATCCAAGAATTTCTGTTTTACAGAATATGTTTTCTTGTTTCTAACAAGTTTAGAGAAATATTTTCCAATATTCAGAATTTATTCTGTAAAATGGTGATTTTTTAATCACCATTGGATTTTTAATTCAAGGGTTCTCTGTTTTACAGAGAGCAATCTCTTTTTGTTTGGAAAGATTGATGGAATACATTCCCAAAATAGAATTTTATTCTATTATTTGGAAAGATTTGGGCGATATTTTCTCCTAATAGAATTTAATTCTATATTTTGATGATTTATCATCTCCATTGGATTTTTGATCCAACGGCTCTGTTTATCAGAGAGTATCCCATATTCTTATATAGAATTTAATTCTATTGATCTTGACTTGGGCGCTGGCGCGTCACGTGTTGTGCACGTGCGCACAGCTTAAGAAATTATTTTTTATGATGGGTACTCCCGTGCTGTGCACATTGGCACCCGTGTGATGAGCACGTGCGGCGCCATATAAGAATTTAATTCTTACTCAGAAAGCGTTTCTATGCTTTGCACATTGGCGCCCACATGATGAGCAGGTGCGTTGCCATATAAGAATTTAATTCTTACTCAGAAAGCGTTTCTGTGCTTTGGACATTGGCGCTGGCGTCCTCGTGAGAATCACGTGAGGCGCTGCCCCATTAAATTTCAACAGAGCTTTGCTCTTTCTAATTTTATTTTTATTTTTGGGGGAACAAATACCCCCCCACCGTTGTTCCTATGTGGCTCACACGTGAGTGCAATGGTGTCACTTTTTCCACCGTTTGATTTCCTAAGGAGTTGAACCGTCCCTTCACATTTTATAAATAGGGCCTTTGGCCCTTGAGATGACTGCCGTTTCGTCATCTTCTTTCTTTTTCCTTGAGAATTCAATTCTCTTCTCAGAGCTTAGATCTCTACCCAAAGAAACTAATAGAGTTAATTTCTATTTAAGAAAATTGGTAAGGATTATGACCAACTTTTTAAAAGAAACTTCTTTTTGGATTTTTAACTCGTTAACAGAGCTTGGCTCTTTTTCTTGAAATTATCTCTTAGAAATCTTTAAAAAAAACTTTATTTAGGCAGACCGTAGGTCTTAAAGGTCTTAAGGTTTCACTCTATTATCAACTCTGATTCCAGTATATTTTCCCATAGGGATTTCCTGGATTTAATCCCATTATCAGAGGAATTTGATTCCAATTTGCGTGACAGAGCTTAGCTCTGGGGAATTTTGAAAATTTTTAGGAATTTCATTCCTGTTTCCTCTTTTCTTTTTAGGGTTTCTGTTGTGGATTCTTCTTATAGATTTTGATCTGTTGTAGAACACGTTTTTCAAGAACATTGGGAGTTTTAGACTCCACCGCTTGATGAGATTTCTCATTTAATGAGAATCCTTTTGGATTCTCACAATGTGTGCATGTCTCATCACTGATGTGGCGCAACCCTGATTTTGTGGGACCCATTGTCCTCCCTTTTTTCTTTCACTGCAGTGACTTTAATATGCCACAGTGGAGAACAGAGTCTAAGGCCCTTAGTTGTAGTTAATTATATTATGCTGATAACTAACTCTCTACAAATTTTTCAGGTACTTTCGCCTCTGATCCCTCTTTTCCCTATGTCCGTTTGGAAAATGCTTTTGCAGATGCGCCTACGGATCGGGAAGTCTTTGCACTAATTCAGGACTACGACCCAGAGCAAAAGTTTCTTCATCTGTGGGGTGTTTCCCCCAATCAGAGCAAAGCTCTGTTTTGAAATTCAAAATTCAAAAATTGAAGCAACGCTTCAGATCCAGCGCTAGGTGCGCTGCGCGCCACGTGTCAAACACGAATGTGCTAGCGCCAGGTGCGCTGCGCCTTAGGCAGCACACCCCTAATTAGAGCAAAGCTCTGTTTTAAATTTCAAAACTCAAAAGTTGAAGCAACGCTTCAGATCCAGCGCTCTGCGCTGCGCTCCACGTGTCAATCACGGGTGTGCTAGCGCAGTTGCGCTGCGCGTCATGTGTCAGACACGAGTGCGCTAGTGCAGTTGCGCTGCGCTCTGCGCTGCGCGCCACGTGTCGAACGTAGGTGCGCTAGCGCAAGGTACACCAGCGCTGGAATTAAAAATACCCCACCGTTAGATCAAAAGATCTAATAATAATAAATTATTAATTAATCAGAATTAAAATTCTGTTATGGAAAGATCTTTCCAATCTTATTAAAACAAGAAGATTATTTTCTGTAAAACAGAAGCCTTAAGATCAAAGATCCAACGGTGGGAAATATTCCCAAATAAATCAGAGAAAGATCTCTTTAACCGATTGAACTGATCAGTTTGCCCTATATAAAGGCCCCAAGACTTAAAGTCTGAGATAGAAAAACCCTCCTACAAACTTTGAGAAAATTAAAAGAGAGAAAAGCAAGCTTTTAGCAAATGAAGATCATTTCTTTAAAGTAAAGAACATGATTCTTGAACACATAGATGAAACCATCTCATGAAAAGAAGAACTATCTTCTAAAAAAGATCATAGATCTACAAAAGACAAAGGTCTTCGATAAAAAAAAGAGATCAACAGATCTCATCATAAAAAAATAAAAAGAAGTATTTACTTCATTCACAGATCCTTGATCTACAAAGGCAGAGCCCTTTTATAAACAAGAACTTTTGTTCTTGAATCTTGAGGCAAAGCCTCCTTTAAAAGGACATAAACTTGTTCTCTGATCATAAATTTGATCAAATGCACTTTGCGCTATTGGAAAGTGCCTTGCACTCATGAACTGCGCCGTTGCGCTCCTTGGACCGGCGCTCAACGCCAAAACATGCCACGTGTCAACCACAGACACAGCTTGCGCTTCTGAAACAGCGCACTGCGCTCATGGGCTGGCGCTCAGCGCCAAGCGTGCCATGTATCACTCACTGGTGCGCCACGAAACTAGCGCAAAGCGCTTATAAATTGAAAGCACAATGCGCTTATAAATTGAAAGCACAATGCGCTAATAAACTGGCGCTTAGCGCGACACGTGTCATTTTCATGTGCGCTATTTGACAGAAGCGCAATGCGCTCTTTAATTGGCGCAAAGCGCCTGGCACACCACGTGGCGCATTGTCAGAACACACATTGTTCTGATGAATGTTATGCATTCAATACAAGACAAAAGATGTCAGAACTCAATGCTTAGCATTATTAAAAGGGCCAAGCCCAAATAAAGGCTCAATCGCCAGAGTAATAAAATGTTAAACATTTTAATTGGACTTAGCCCAATATTGGCCATAAGTCCTCAACTTATATCGACCTGAGCCCATATGCTCATAAATATTTCAACAAATCTTAGTCCCAAACTGGGCTATAGATTTTCCAATCAATCTACATCCGGTGCGAGGGTACATCTCTTTACTCCTCTGATATCTGTCGTTGTAATCCTTCAACGTTTTCAGAGAGGTGACGGGTCCCGACAACCACACATTTCTACGGACTGTGGGGTCCTTAAACTCATAGACTACGATGTCCTTAAACCTTATAGACTACGATATCTCTAAACCGGACTGTGGGGTCCTTAAACTCATGGACTACGATGTCCTTAAACCTTATAGACTACGATGTCTCTAAATCGGACCGTGGGGTCCTTAAACTCATGGACTACGATGTCCTTAAACCTTATAGACTACGATGTCTCTAAACCGGACTGTGAGGTCCTTAAACTCATGGACCGAGATGTCCTTAAACTAACAATGGACCGTAATGTCCTTAAACTAATCGACCGCAATGTCCCTAAACTAAACAATAGAGTCTAATTGCTCTCTTGTTGGATCTAAACGATCCCGTTAAATTGATCTTAGTCTAGAAATTAGACTAACGTATCCTTAAAAAAGATTTAAGTTGATCTTAGTCTCAAACGAGACTAACGTATCTTTAAACCAAACCCCCAAACCCATATCTAAGAAGATACGGATTTGGACTAATCCACGTCCTACGGGCGACAATATAAATTAGTCTCCGTATACAATCCACGGGCAACCACAAACAAAACAAACGCCCATGACACGAAGTGACCATCTGGAGCAGGAGAAAGTTGTTACCGCGATGCGGTAGCGTAATTAACTACAGGGGCTTGCGCCTGCAGGGAAAAGCGTCTTCACAATCAAAAACCCCTCAAACGAGGGGGAATCTGACAAAGTTTGCTACATCGGCCGCATCCGTTTAAACCTTCGATACACGGTGCCATAAATCAACTTGGCATCTTCGGAGAGGTGGAAGGATAACACCAATTAGCGTCTGCCTCCAGATTCAGGCAAGACTTTCGTCTTCCCGGTTTTCGGCGGTAAAAAGATTCTGGCACGCCCGGTGGGACCTTTTCCTCTTTCCACTCGACACTTCGTGTGTCGTGTTCGCGAACGAATCGCGGTTTGATATGGTTGCCCTTGGGTTCGAGGTACTAAGATTTAGTTTCTTGGTAGGCGCAGAAAGCGAAACATCAATAGCATCCACTTGCGAGAAGTGTTCTAACTACAATTGTAACTCGCGCTCCGCCTCATCTGAAGGCATAGCCTACGGGCCCCAAGCAGCCTCCTTGTTCATGATGCCGGTGGATCAGGTGAGTCAGGCCACCACCGGATTTTTCTTTGGGACTATGCTCCCATCGATGAGCTTCAGCACCCCTATACCAACACTAGAAGCTCCCAAGAAGTCGGTCTTTGATCGTCTTGCTACTATCGCGGCCCCTTTCAATGGGTCGTCCAGCTCCAGCGCCTCAGTCTTCGCCAGATTGGGCCAAAGTCCATGTGGGCCCATGATGAAGCCTGCAATCCTAGAAAAGGTTGTTCCGAAGAGGATAGCCATCCCTGCTCCTGAAGTCGTCAAGGCGGCTTCTCCTGCCAAAGGGTCGGTCTTTGCAAGACTGACTGTTCCTGCTCTCACTCCCGCTCCTGTTCCAAAGTCTGTCTTTGACAGATTAAATCCTGCTACTCAACGGACCTCAGTCTTCAAGAGGCTGACGCCAGCAACAGCCCTTCTCCAAAGCAGGGGGCAAGACGAAGTCACCCCTCAAGCTGAAACCATCCCAACAGCCCGACGCGCTCGACGTCGCCACTGGCGCCGAGTAAGGAAGGCTGAGGGCAACTCCCACTCTGGGCTAACTCCACCAGCCCCAACGGTGGAAGTCAATGCTGCTGTTCCAACTGGGAACAGTTTCGAGCTGCTTAATAGGGTGTGCAGGAATTCACCCACCACCATACTTAAAAGATCTCCTCCACCCATGGAGAATGCACCGAAGGAGAAACCGGAACAACCCCCTCAGCGACTTTCTTCCAAAATTTATAAAGTCTGGCGACATGTCCAGGAGTCGGTGATTGATCAAGGTTACCTTCGTCGACAGAAAAAGGTGAAGGTTCAGCAGGAAGAGAACCATTCTGTCAAGCCACAAAGGACGACAACTACCTGGGTGCCCGCTGCAACGCCCCCCTCAACGCCAACTGCTCAAAAGAGAAGGAGGCCAGAGAAAGCCCCTGTAACTATGGCAGACCACAAAGACGCTGAGCCCAAACGCCCCAATTCTGGGGGCATAAAGGTGCATACTGTTTACATGGTTTCCGGAAAAGAGGAAAGCCGTGCATCGACGGGTCACCGACCGCTCACCCGATCCGTTACAAAAGCCCAGGAGCAGCAGCAGAAGCTTCAGGAAATGCTGACGCAAATGGCCGCACTCGCCGGGCCAAAAGAAAGCACGGAGGAATCATCAGAGAAGCGTCATGAACAAGAAACCGATGCTGACTTCCTCCGCAGAGTCCTCGAAAAGAAGGACTGAGAAGCAGCAGAACAAGCGGCTAATATAAAACGAATGGTGCTTCTCTTCCAAGACATGGTCGGGATGATGTTACAGCCGGATCCTCCACCTGAAGACCCTCCGATCATTTTTGAAGACGATAGAGGGGAGACATCTAATCCTCCTCCGGCTCTTTCAGCAGCCAAGGAGGAAACCATTTCTAAGGCCGCACTGGATGACTATATAGCTCAGCATATACGAGCTCACCAGGCGAATGAAGCGGCCGATCAAGTCGTTAAAACTGGGCGACCATATCCAAGCTGGTATGACCAAATAAAATACCCGCCGGGATACACAATCCCTAAATTCCATGTGTACAAGGGGACAGGCAACCCTCACCAGTACGTCGCCCAGTTCAGAGCTCTTTGCGGCAACACCGGGGGCGATGATAAGCTTTTGCTCCGTCAATTCGTCGGCAGCTTGTCGGAAATAGCATTTGAGTGGTACTCCGAGCTTCCAAACGACTCCATTAAGACTTTCGCAGAAATGGAGTTGTTATTCACCCAGCAATTCGCGAGTGCTAGTGAACGCATCCTGATAACGGCATTGATCAATACCAGGGTGAAGCCAGGCAAGACGTGGGTCCAATACGCCATCCGATGGCGGAATCTGTGGTCGAAATGCGAACAGCGGATCGAAGAAGCGCCAGCGGTAGGCATGTTTGTGGGCACTTTGGACCCTCATGCAACTATTTCACAATTCATGATGTTCTTTAAGCCGACCACATTCCAAGCCTTAATCGACAAACTGGCCTAAATGGACCAGATGGGTCATAGACCATCTCCTCCAAAGCTGGACTCTTGAAATGAGAAGGGAAAGGGGTAAGCGATCATCGTGGCCAATGCTCAACAACAGCCTGGTGGCCCGAGACCAGTTGATCGCCAAAATAATAGAACTCGATCTCTCGAAGATAAAATGAGTCTCCCTTATTCGTTCCCTCGAGACAAGACAAAGAGGTTATTCGATCTAGCACTCCGCAACAGGCTCATTACGATCCCAGAGCCAAGACGCCCAGCGCAACCAGGCGACATTAGCAATCCCAACTACTGCCCTTATCACCGAATATTGGGTCATCCGATCGAGGATTGTTACATCTTCAAAAGCTGTATAGAAGATCAATACAAACAGGGAAAATTCGTATTATCTAAAAACTGGAAGGTGAACCCGCCTCAGCCACACACTCCCAAGAAAACGGATACATCGGGAGCATCATGTTCTTCGTAGAAGAAGCTCCATGGGAGGTCACTCTCTCAGCTAAAACTAAACGAATGCTGAAGGATCTCTATACATGTCCGGCAATTAGGTGGAAGAATCCACTGGAGCTTAAAATCATCTGGGGGATGCTGAAGCCGCGACCAACTCCAAAAATCGGTGGTGGTAGCCAAAGCACTCATACCCAGCCGTCAAAATCATCATCATCGAAGAAGAAATCCAAGAAGCCCGTGAAGCCTGGCGACAAGCGCACGGACCTACAAAAGCAAATTGACGCGGTGGAAGAGTATAACCAGAAGGCGCAGACTCCGGTCACACTTCAAGAGTTTCTCAGCCACGTCCTTAAGGACGGAAATGATGGAGAAGACTCATCGGATGAATTTGAAGATTACGTGGTAAGTTGTCATGTGATCTCTCATTCGTCGCTAGACAATGAAGAGGCTCCTTGCACAAAGAAACTGGGGGCAGGTCCTGAGCCAGAACTCTTGGGGCCATAAGATGAAATAATTGATGCATTCCTAAACACAGCTCTTCTTAAAAGCAAAGCTGATCGGGAGCGTGAGATGGCCATATTTGAAAAGGCCAAACGTCGGCGACTGGACGAAAGGGCTGAAATATCCCCGCCAGATCAAAATACCTCCATTGCGAACAAAAACAGGTTCAAGACAAGGAAGAGGTTCGCCAAAGCCATATCAAAGGGAATGAAGCTACCACCCTCCGAAGGAAATATTCTTGGTGAAGCAGAAATACATCCTAGCTACTGCTTATATCATCGAAAGATTGCGCACCCTACTGAAGAGTGCAACGCTTTTAAAAGATGGTGGCAGGGATATGTTGCTCACCGGCAAAATTTCAAGCGGATAAAACGCAAAAATCGTCGGGAGCAAAGAAGTATGACCGAGGAGCATAAAAGAACCACCGCCAACTGTCGCATGGTCAACGCCGGGGGATCGCAAGTTCTTACCTTCGGGAACGACTCTGATGAAAAAATGGCTCTTGGCCCTCTCTTTAAAGAGTTTGCCCTAGGAAAAGAGGAAGAACCGGAGATCTGTGAAAATATTCAGTTGCGTAACCGCACGTTGCCCGAAAAGAATCTTGGACCCTCGAACAGTGGGTCGAATAGAAAGGATAAGGGGGAAGAAAAGGTTTCTGAGGATATCATCCTTGATGACCAAGCCGTCAAAAAGCTGACAGCCAAGGACCCACCAAAGAAGAGTAAGGTGGACTACAACATTCTCGCATACTTGAGGAAGATACCCTCACAGCTCAGCGTTCTCGATGCCCTCCTGTTATCCAAAGAGGCGAGAGATTCTTTAATCAAGGCACTGCAGGAACCCGAGCAATTCCAAGCTTTCTTCGCCGAAGAAAAGATGAAGGATGAGCTGGAAGAAGTACACACAGCCGATATCACCTTCGGCGATGAAGATCTCCTCTTTGGGACATGCGGACACAACCGTCCCCTATATGTCTCCGGGTACTGTCATGACATCAAGATAGGTAAAATACTGGTCGACAATGGGTCCTCCATTAACCTCCTTAACGTGAGGGTGTTAAAGGAAATCTGCATGAGCGTTCAACACCTCGCTCGTGATAAAATCACCATCTCCGGATTTGACTCCCAGTCATCACGAACGCTTGGGTCTGTAATATTGACACTACGCTTTAGGCTGCTCATCACTGATATCAAGTTCCACGTCATTGACGCCAAGACATGCTACAATGCTTTGCTCGGCCAGCCCTGGCTACACGAGTACAATATCATCCCTTCTACACAACATCAGTGTATGAAGTATTTCGAAGATGGTCTCGAGTATACCGTAACAGGAGAGCTAAACCCATTCTCCGTGAACGAAGTCCGAAAGTACGAAGATGCGAAATACTTCTTACCAGATTTTGAGGACTCAGAAAGATGTCACAAACCGAAGAACAAAGTTATCATTACTATTCCGATCTTCGGGAGTGATACTGAGGAGGAAGAAGAGATAGTTTACTCAGGTTCGCCCCAGTGCAACAAGCCGGGACCGTCTGCTCCTATGTTGATCTTCGGTAGCGACTCGGAAGATGAGGTAAATGTCGTATTCTTTGCCCGGTCATCAATACAAGCCTTCGCTGATGAAGATCAAAGTTTGTAAGTTACCATGGTTCCGCCCAAGGATCATAAAGAGCTAGATGCGCTTGATACCTACAGTGTGGAAGAACTGCAGACATTCTACGTCCCTCCCAGGCGAGAAGGTGAAAAGGCGATCCTATTCTACCGATCCAGGGAAACCAAAGTGGAGAGAGAAATTTGGCATGGTGCAGATTCTACACTTGACAGGCTCTAGCCCATCCGTTTGCCCAGGTATTACACAGATGGACTGAAGAGACTCTTGAGACACCAAGGTGTACTCCTTAAGAAAACCGCACGACAAGCACGGTTCTATAACAGGATATGGAACGTTCCCGGAACTCAACGAAAGTTGCCCAACGGAAGAATGGAAACAACTGGGCTTGGATATGTTCAATCCAAGAAACGAGAGCTACTCCGCGACTTCTACATCATACATGACTTTGATGAAGAAGGAGATGCTCTGTGGGAAGATGCTAATCCTGAACCAGAACGATCTCCCGCCGTGAAAATGCCCAGTTCGTCGTTCGAAGAACAAATGGACAAGCTTATAAGGGAGGCAGGTCAAAAGGTTTGAGACGACCATAATCGCGAAATGGCCATCTACGAGAAAGCCAGGACGCAACGCCTCCTTCAGCAGGCTGTGAAAAATAAAAATGCTCCTCCTTATCAACCCGTTGTACAAAAGGCCCGACGCAGAGGCAGAAATAAATCAAAGAACGGGAAAGGCGTTCGACAGCGACAAAGCGGGTCTGAGAAGCCACGCGATCAGGAATCGAGCAGTCCGGATTCGTCTCTTATGAAAAAGATGAGTCGAGAATATTCTTTTCCTCAAGACAAGACAAAGAAGATATTCGATCTTGTCATGAAACACCAGATGATGACACTTCCGGAGTCCAAGCATTCCGAGCAAGCAGGCGAAGTCTCTCACCCGGACTATTGCTCCTATCACAGGGCAATAGGACATCCTCTCGAAGACTGCTTCACATTTAAAGACTGGGAAGAAGACCAGTATCAAAAAGGCAGGTTCACTCTGTCCAGCAGCTGGAGGGTAACCCCGCTACAAAAGCATGAACCCAAGTCCATGAGAACAGAACCAGATCAACATCGGTCTTGGAAGCGAGCTCGTACCTGTCACGTGATCACACTGTCAGAAGAGGAGCCCGAGAATGTGGATGAACTCCCCCGGTGCTTCGAAAACGATGATGATGAGGTAATCTCGGAATTTCCCCCGGCACCAAAAGAGCTGGAAGATGGAATACATACTACAGCAGATAACCTCAAGAAAATTGACTTAGGGACAACAAGTGACCCGCGGCCGACATTCGTTAGTGAGCTATTGTCTGAAGAAAGGGTGGCTGCACTAAAAGACGTGCTTATGTAGCATAGAGATTGTTTTGCATGGAACTATTCCGAGATGCCAGGATTAGATCCAGAGATTGCTGTACACAAATTAATGATATCTCCGAACGTCAAGCCGATCAAACAAGCGCCAAGAAGAATGCGGCTTGAACTTGAGATGAGCATCAACGCCGAGGTCAAGAAGCTAATCGACTCCGGCTTCATCCAGGAGGTTCAATATCCTGACTGGATCGCTAACATTGTCCTAGTGATGAAGAAAAATGGGACGGTGCGCATCTGCGTAGAATTTTGGGATCTCAATAAAGCCTTCCCGAAGGACGACTTCCCAGTACCGGTCACCGAACTGATGATAGACAATACATCCACTCATGAGGTTTTCTCCTTCATGGACTGCTCATCAGGATACAATCAGATAAAGATGCATCCTGAGGACCAGAAGAACACTGCTTTCCGGACTCCATTAGGCATGTTTTGCTACAAGGTGATGCTTTTCGGTCTAAAGAACGCCGGTGCCACCTATCAGAGGGCCATGAAGAAAATCTTCGACGACCTCATACATGAAATCGTCGAATGCTATATCGACGACCTCATGGTAAAAAGCAAATCATACGAGGAATATTTAGAGCATCTGAAGATCGTGTTTCAGCGCCTCCGGCAAAACAACTTGAAGATGAACCCTCTCAAATGCGCGTTCGGGGTATCCTCAGGCAAATTCCTGGGATTCATCATCCGACACCGAGGCATCGAGATAGATCCGTCAAAGATCAAGGCGATTATGGAAATGCCTCCGCTAAGAACTCTCAAGCAATTGCGGTCTCTCCAAGAAAAGCTCGTGTACATCCGGCGATTTATAGCAAATCTCTCAGGCAAGTGCCGTCCTTACATTCACCTGATGAAGAAGGGAACCCCGTTTATCTGGGATCACAAATGCCAAGGCGTACTGGATGAAATCAAGCAACACCTGCAGAATCCGCCAGTGTCGGCTGCTCCGGTCAAGGGAAATCCTCTCGTCCTGTACACAGCAGCCCTTGAAGGTTCTTTAGGCGCGTTGTGGGCACAAGAGAACGACCAAGGGAAGGAAAGAGCTCTCTACTATTTGAGTCAAGTTCTACTGGGGGCAGAAAGTAATTACTCTCCCATTGAAAAACATTGCCTGGCGTTGATCTTCACAATAACGAAGCTCAAACATTATGCGTTGGCACATGATGTCCATCTCATATCAAAGGTGGATCCCCTCAAATATTTGATGTCGAAGGCCATATTAACAGGACAACTCGCTAAATGCGCCCTGCTCTTGATGGAGTTCTCAATAACTTATCGGCCTCTTAAGGCAGTGAAAGGCCAGGTTATCGCCGACTTCCTTGCTGAGCATCCGATACCTGTCGATTCTCCTTTGAATTGTGAATTGCCAGACGAACATGCGTTTGACACGATCGACGGGGGTGATACCCGGTGGGAACTTTATTTTGATGGAGCGTCTACCATGAAGAAGCGCAAACAAACTACCCATATAATCAAATCGGGGGTAGGCCTCATCTTCGTAACTTCACAAGGAGGGATAATGTGCTTCGCCTTCTCATTGACAGAGCCGAGAACGAACAATGAGGCCGAATATGAAGCTTTGATAGCAGGTCTCGAGATCGCTATCGACATGGGAATTGAAAACCTCCTCATATACGGAGATTCCCAACTGATCGTTAGCCAAGTAAATGGCGTCTATCAGACGTGCAAACCAGAGTTGATGAAGTACGGCGAAAGGATGCAACAACTGTTGACCCAAATTCCTTCCTACACCCTGTAAAGCATACCGTGTGCAGAGAATAGCAAGGCAGATGCATTAGCCAAGCTCGCTAAAGAGCTGGCCGACAAGAACCTCGATGACGTGAGGATCGTTGTGCAAAGCCGTCGGGTTCTTGCTCCAGCAGAAGTATCTCCGAAGTTTTCCGAAGAAAACGGAGCGACCGAGCGAATGACTCTGCAAATAAAAGATCAGGAAAAGGCTAAGGATTGGAGAGAAGTCTTTGTAGACTACTTCAAATCTCGTCAAACACCTAAAGATGCGTCCTCGAAACATCAGCTTATGAAATGAGCTCTATCTTTCGCTTTCGTCACTGATACTCTGTATAAAAGGTCATTTGATTCTCTATGGCTAAGATGCCTGGGACCTGAAGGGGCAAAGAGAGTCATCCAAGAAACTCACGACGGACTCTGCGGTTCTCACCAAGCCGGGTCGAAGATGAAGCTGAAGATCAAACGGATGGGTTATTATTGGCCCACGATGATCCAAGACTGCCTCGAATACACGAAGCAGTGCCATTCGTGCCAGATTCATGGAGACTTCATCCATCAGCATCCGAATCCGCTACATCCGACAGTGGCTAGCTGGCCGTTTGAAATGTGGGGAACTGACATAATCGGGCCCGTAGAACCAGCATCGTCCAGAGGACATCGATTCATTTTGGCGACGACTGATTACTTCTCCAAATGGGCAGAAGTAGTACCGCTGAGGGAAGTGAAGACGGAGAATATCCTCCAATTTTTCAAGACGCACGTCATTTATCGGTTTGGAACTCCACGACGGATTATCTCCGATAACGGGACAGCCTATAGAAGCCACAAGATAAGCCGCTTCGCACAGCAGCATAACATAAACTGGAGATATTCCTCAGTCTATAATCCCCGAGCTAACGGTCTAGCTGAGGCTTTTAACAAGACCCTGACGAAGATCGTAAAAAAGACGGTGTCCCGAAATAAGAAGGACTGGCACGAGAGACTGCATGAAGCTCTCTGGGCGTATTGAACTATGTTCAAAACGGCCACGAACACAACTCAGTATGCATTGGTATTCGGTACAGAGGCGGTACTGCCCCTCGAGATAGAGCTACCCTCTCTACGAGTGGTAGTTTATTACGAGTTAACAGACGAAGAAAATGCTCACCTTCGGCTTGAGGAGCTCGATGCCCTTGATGAAACCCGGCTCATAGCGCAACAAAATCTGAAGGCTTACAAAGCAAAGATGACATGTTCATATGAGAGATTGACTAGGCCGAGAACATTCCGCCAAGGCGAACTCGTGCCAGTGGTCAAAAGACCTATGATCCCTAATCGCGCCAAACGGGGGAAATTCGAGCCGAACTATGAAGGCCCGAATATCATAGACAAGGTCTACCAGGGTGGAGCCTATCTACTCATGGACATGCATGGCGAAAGACCTTTCAGGCCAATAAACGGTCGCTTCCTAAAGAAATACTATGCCTAACGAGTCATGGCCTGGGTCAACGATAGATGACGACGACTATGTCCGCTCGCTATCTTCCTAAGCCTAATCTCTATAGGTAGTAGCCGGCTTCCTTAACAACGGACCGAAACGTCCTTAAACTAACAACGGACCGAAACGTCCTTAAACTAACGATGGACCACCATGTCCTAAAACTAGCTGTTGACCGAGATGTCGACAAACTATGGTGGGTTACAGCATCCCAAAGCCGATACAAAAAGAATAAAAAAAGAGAGAAAAAAGAAAACAGTATGTCCACAAGCAAAATGGGCACGAATGAAAACCCGAAAGGGCTCCGTGAGTAAAAACAGCAGGGCTACCGGCGAGTTTTGTGAAAACCCAAAAGGGCGCAACCTCATTAGAATAAAAAAAAGAGAGACAAAAAAACGGTATGTCCATAAGCAAAAAGGGGCACGGATGAAACCCGAAAGGGCTCCGTGAGTAAAAACAGCAGGGCTACCGGCGAGTTTTGTGAAAACCCGAAAGGGCGCAATCTCGTTAAAAGACACTTGCAAGGTCCTCTCGACTTTGTAAGGAGAAACAACCTGCGTGAGATCCTTACGACTCACAAGGGAACAACACACTTAGGGATCCCTAAGATTCCTAAGGAGAAATTACAATTCCGAGGTCCTCACGACTCATAAAGAGAACCCTCTTTTGGGACCCTCACGGCTTATAAGATTCCAAAGTCTTAAGCTACGGGGATCTAAACCTATTCTTAAGCAGCCACAACAACCTCCGATGCTGCCCTATAAGCGGTTCAATGCTGACCCTTGTATATAATCCACGGGCGCGAATAAACATTTCCCTAACAAAGTCCCATCCGTGACTGGGGATATGTTTGAATGGTGAACAACCTTTGTAAGTCCTCTCGACTTATAAGGAGAAAGCACTCTTGTAAGATCCTTACGACTTATAAGAGGCCATGCATTTTGGAATCCTCACGATTCCTAAGGAGAAAACGCACCTACGAGATCCTCACGACTCGCAGGGAGAAATACCTTTATGAGACCCTTACGGCTCATGAAGCCAAAAGCCTTAGTCGACAGGACCCTAACCCTGTTCGCTAAGCCACCTTTGTTCGACATCGCCAGGGGCAAATGATGATTCACTCCTGGCAATATCCCAGTTGTATCGGTGCTGATGCCGAAATTGGTGTCTAATCCCAAGCTTGCAGCGAAAAGCCAGCTAGCTACACATGCATACGAAATAGCCGAAATGATGGGGCAACTTGCAACAAAACCAGCAAGTAAAAAATGTATGCATGAAAAATAGCCAAAATGATTGGGCAACTCGCAATAAAAAGCAGCGAGTAAAAATAAAATAAATAGCCGAAACGATTGGGCACCGCGAAAATTAGCCGAAATGATTGGGCAATCGCGACCTTCGGGATATAAAAGCTGAAATGATAGAGCATCGCGGAAATAAAAAAATATATAAATAAAATTTATGCCCTATAGGTGATATTACATCAATCCCCGTACACAATCACGCCTTCCCTCCCTAAGCTCCACAGAAGAAGAAGTTATATCTCAACGGCTCACAGACAACCTGGAGACCACTTCGATATTCGTCTCATTACAACAGAAGCTACATCATCCACATGACCCCGTCGCGGAAACACGTCATCCACATGACCCCGTTCGGAAATACGTCATCAACATGACCCCGCTCCGAAATACGTCATCCACATGACCCCGTTCGGAAATACGTCATCCACATGACCCCGTTCGGAAATACGTCATCAACATGACCCCGCTCGGAAATACGTCATCAACATAACCCCGTTCGGAAATACGTCATCAACATGACCCCGCTCGGAAATACGTCATCCACATGACCCCATTCGGAAATACGTCATCAACATGACCCCGCTCGGAAATACGTCATCCATATGACCCCGTTCGGAAATACGTCATCCATATGACCCCATTCGGAAATACGTCCTCAACATGACTTCGCTCGGAAATACGTCTTCAACATGAGAGGGAGCAGCCACCTCTGGCTCAGCAATTGTGGTTATCTCATCCATCGCCACCTCGGATTTGGCAGTGGTGGTCATCTCACCCACCGCCATCTCAGGCTTGGCGATCGTGACTGTCTCACCCGCCGCTACCTCGAGTTCAGCGATCGCGGCTACCTTACCTACCGCAGCCTCGGGTTTGGCAATCACGGCTACCTCCTCTACCGCTGCCCCAGGCCCAGCAGTCGCCGCCACCTCTTCGGGAAGACTCATCCCTCCAAGATAAGATATATGAGAATTGATACTTAAAACTTTGACAACAGAACCCCGTGTCACATTACCTTGGGTTGGTCTTCCGACCGCTTCCCGAGCCGCATGTGCTGCTCGTCTATAGGCAGTAGACAAGGCAGCCGAGGACTCCTCTGAATGAGTAGCGGCAGGGGTAGCGGCGCTCGAACCCGCACCCGTGGCTAAGGCAGCACTACGCTCCCTTGCTGCACGCACTCTGCGTTTTCTTTCTGTCCGGGTCGAGAGAGCCGATCTTCTCAAAACCTCCGTCAATGGGACGTCATCATCCACGCCAGGAGCTACCTCTGGAGCTGTTACGGCGTCCGTCATCGGTTGCTTGAGTAAAGCCTCTTTTGGCAGTGCCGAAGAGGCCGGGACTTCGGTGGCTGGCCCGGGAAGAATTTCCACATCACTTTGCGGGATTGGCATTGTGGTCCCTGCAATAAGATAGAGAAAGGGTTAGATTGTCTATAAGAAAAGAAGATGAAGATGCAATAAGCCGAGGCATACCAATGCCCAACGAAGCACGATTCCTCTCCTCCTCCTCAAAGGTCTTGAGAGAAGCTGCGAGAGCTTCTTCAGTGGAAATGCCTGTTAAAGAAGGAAAAACGTCAGTCAAAACACGATAATAGAAATACGATGCAATGGCGGAAAATACAGCTAATGATTACCTGATCGCGTGAGGATAGCCAACCCCTCTTCGTGGCTGGCCAATTGCTCAGAAGCGGCAATGGAAGCCGCCAGATCGGTATCATCTGGCGGCATGAATAAGCCCCCGTTTGTCCCATACTCGCTCAGGCCCTCGCCGTAAGGAGCGTGAGGCTCCTGTCCAAGTACAACGTCAACAGAAAGGATCAACTTCTTTTTCTTCTTTTGTTAGCGAGCTCCGGTCGCAGCCAGCACCAGCTTGCGCTTGGTGGGCACTTTGGGATGGCGAGTCCCGATATCCGAGCCCATGCCAGATTCGGGTAAAGCTACATTTACCGTCTCCTCGGGAGCACGGGGCACCGATGGCACATCCACCATCTTCGCAGGAGCACGGGGCAATCCACGCGTTGGGCTTAGCACACATGGAGGCTCAACTGTAGCAACCTCTCTTAGCGGAGGGGGACAGCAATCCGACGCTTTAAAGGGACGTTGCGATCACCGGCAGGGGGCACACTCTTGCGATCGAGCAGCAGCCGCCTCTCTTCCCTGATAACAGCACCCATTGCGTGTTGATACCAGGCCATGTGTACGTTAAGGGCCCTCGGGACACAACTTGGCTCGCTAATGAAGAAGTGAGAGCCCGTATTCAAGCGCATGAAGTGATGCAGCGCACCCCGTATTCCCTCTCTGGTGGCAGCGGGTTCTACCAAGAAAGCCTTCAGCAGGACCCCCTGGTTATAGCTCAGCTGCTGGGCAAAATGATGGGGATTGTATCTCATAAATAACGCTGCATCATTTAGCCTGAATACAAGAAAGCCCGGCCTGATGGAGTATAAATGGAGAATCTCCCGGGCTTTCAACACGGAGGCCCCGTCCTTAAAAACGTCGCGCAATGCCAACACTGTCTTGGATGTTTCCTGGCTGATTGTCAGGACTTTGTCCGTGAAAGACATACCATCTCCGACTGTGCGCGGACGAAGGAGCAAGCCCCTAGCTTCCCACTGTGACGGACTCACGATGGAGGCGTCAACCAGCTGCATAATTCGTGGGAACTTGCATTTCTCGTAAAACGAAGGTTTCTTATGAATGCCAAAGACCCCGAGCACGTGCATCTCCATCCATGAAGTGAAGTAATGCATCGGGAAGTTGACAGCATGCACCCCCGGTTCAGTGGTATCCGCTGCCACGCTAAGACCATGGTATAAATAGGCTAACCTGGCGATCCCGATGGCCACTTGTATTCCAGCCACCATGCGATGCGCGGGGTAGAAGACGGAAGGCCTCATGTAACGAGGATACATAGGGAGCGCGAACCAGCATAACCATAGCCCAAGAAACCCAAGAAAGAAAGCCTCCTCGTCAATGCCTGGTGCGGCGATTTCTGATAGAGGGATGATCGTTGCATCAGGAAGAAAAAAGCCCTTCTGATCATCTTCCACTACTGGTCGACGGTCCAAGCCAAAGCCGAAGGGATCATCGAGCTAGGCAAACTTTTCGCCTCGTTGCAACAAAATCTCCGGACGAAGAAACCGGGCAATGAAGTCCGCAAAACTGACCCCCCGACCTCCGGATACCAAGAAGAGGCTCTTCTACATGTTCAGCTCTTTTATCGGACTAGGGAACTGGTGCTGAATAGCGTTCTCTGGCGTGAGGCCCATCACCACCGGCTTGGTGGCAAAAACGTATTCATCCGGAGGAAGCAGCTTCTCGTAGTGCTCTCCCCTAACCGGCAGACCGAAAACCTCAGCAAATTCTTCCAAAGAGATGGAGACTTCTTTGTCTAGTAGAAGAAATGTATGGGTCGGGATGTTCCACTGCTCCAAGAACGCCTTAATCCAACATGTAGGACGAGCAGAATATTGGAACAACGAAGCGTAAACTACAGGTTATAGGCCGAGCGTTAGCAGCTGCATTTTCTTCACCGACAAGATGTACCTGGCCCACTGCAAATACCCGGCCGGATGACAGGGAGTTAGCCCGATTTTGTAGGGTTGTCCTCAAGGGCGCGACTCACCCTGGCATATGCGCCACCCCAGGGTATCCAAAGCTGCCGGCAGCTGCATGGGTACGGCGGCAATCGAAGGTTGAAGAAGACCCTCCGATGTCCAATTGACAACCACCATGGTATAGTTCACCGGGGGTGCATCTGCATACGGAATCGCCGAGATCGGCTCCGACGGCGTCGCACAAGAGAAGTTTTGACGACCTCTAATAATCTGGTCATAAAATCTGCCCCACAAGTGGAGATTTTTGTGTTCCGGGTCACTGTAACGCCTTGAAAAGTCATTTTGGTGTTTTCCCTGAAAATTTGGTATTTTTCCGTAAATCGTCTTTTTTGTTATTTTTCTGTTTAGGCCTAATTATACTAATTTGGATAGATAATTGCTAGTTTTTAGAAGCTAATAAGTTACTTATAAATTTTTGGTCATTTAAAATTTTTCCCTAATTTTTCAATTTTTAATATTATTTTAAGCCGGTAAAAATACATTAAATTAGCAATAAATACAAATTTCTTTGGGCTAATTTTACTCTTTAGAATCATGTTAACTAAAATCTAGTTTGTAATATAATTTTTTTAGTATTTTATTTCAAGTTCTTATTAGTTATAATCGAAAGAAATTAAAATTTTAATTTTTTGAACTAAAACTTGCAATTTTGAGCTTATGGGGGGTCTTTTTGCATAGAACTTTTTTTGTCAATCACTCACAAAACCTCACCCTCATTTTGGCCGGCCCCACCACTGCTGCAACAGCAGCCCTTCCCCCTCCATTCTTTGCTTCTTTGACTCCTTTAAATGATTTAAATATAGGTTTTTATTATATTATTTTGGATGGGGGTATTATGGTAATTTGGGAGGGGCTTTGACTTGGATCATTTCGCACAACTCCCCCAAACTTTTCCCCATCCCTCCCCATCATCTCTGGCCGAAAATTCAGCACCCAACAGCCCCAAAATTTTTCCCAATTCTCCTTCTCTTTTGCTTCATTTTCACCTCAAAAAATCCATCAAAATCCAAAATTTCTTTCACAAATTCAAAGCAAACCCTTATTCCACCTCCTCTCAAACCTAAATTGGTTCAAATCTTAGAGAAAGGAGGTGTTTTGATTGGCTAGAGCAACCAAGGGTTTGGGCTTGTGAGGTATAATTTCTAATCTATGGTTAATTGGTAGTTGTATTATGCTAAATTTGAACTTTGAAATGTTAAATTAGTGTTAATTTCTAATCTAGTTTTTTTAAGAGAGTAGTTGTTTTAAACTAGGCTTTTTAAAACACCATTAAGTGGTTAATTAATCTATTTTTTTATCTAGTGTTTTGCTAACCTAAATCTAAAAGGTTAACTTGCTTTTTAGGATTCAAATTAGTGTTAATTTAGTGTTTCATGTATACTTTGGGTTGGTTTTTGCTAAGTATGAAAAATCAAGAAGAGGTGTATGTATGGAAAATAGGATTTGAAGTATTGCAAATGTGTTGTAATTATAGTGTTTATGGCTAACTAGTTGTGCAGTTGGATGTTTTAATTGATTGTAGTCTTTTGTCGCAAAGCGACGGTGTTTGCACCGATTTTGGAATGCAAATGCTTACTAGATTTTTTTAATGAAATTATGTGATGAATTATTTGTGATATATTGATGATTGTATTAGCATCTCCTACGACTTTTAGGGTGTGTGAATGCGGATTTTTGGTTTTATCGGGTTTTAGCTTTACCGGGCGCCCAAAACGACGATTATAGTTAGTTTTTGTGATTTTCGTATGTGTTCTGCGCACCTTGTGCACGTTGTAAGTCCACGCTACCTCTCCCGGTACTTACGGGCAAGCGGAATTTGATAAAAAACGATTTTTATAGAGGTGGTAACATGGACTTATAACCCGGATCTTGGTTAAACATCTAACTAACAACCTAACTACGAGTTGCTAACTACTCGGTTAGGGGGTTATACCTTGCTTGTCTTGAACTCCTTCGTCTCCAAACTCCAATGGTGGTCCGGATCGGCTTCTTCCCGTCATCTCCTTAGGCCGAAGATAGATCCACCTGAAAGCTCTAACCTTTGGCTCCTTCTTCGATCTTTGAAGAAACTAGTTCACTCGGTTTGCTAAACCTTGTGAACTAGAATGAGTAGAGAAGAGTTTGTATGGGATTTTATCTATGGTTCTTGATTCTCAACTCATGAGACATATGAACCATAGAGTCAAGAGAGGGAGCAAGAGGAAGAGGGTAAGAGCAAAAACAAGAGAGCTCAAGAACAAGAGAGAGAATGAGCAAGTAAGAATGAGCCTCTCTTTTTCCTTTCACTCTCTCATAATCCAAAACAATGATAACTCATCATACCAATCAAGTGTTATGTGATGATTGAAGAAACCATAACCATATCATTTTATGCACTCATTTTGCACAAATGAGCAAGCAAGTAAAAGTCTTTGCCATGAAATGATGGCTATGGTTATCATGATGGTCAACTAGTCAAGCCTAGTCAACCGGTCAACAAAGTCAACATGTCAACAAAAGTCAACAAAGTCAACAAGTCAACAACCATGTCACCATAATACTTAATTAATATAATTGTTAATCATATATCATATTCTCATTAGGGTTGAGCAAAAAGTCAATAGTCAACGGTCAACTGTCAACAACCCTAATGAGAATCCGCTGCCTCTGTCTCCCCGTCAACTGTGCATACACCCGCATCCGTGTTCCGAGGAACACGAATGCAAACTGGATAAATCCAATCCCAATACGTACACTAGGATCTGGCTTAAACCAAAGCTCGCTAGTGCAAACTGTCCGGACACTGTATGTGCACAAGTGCATGGATGTGACCGAACCCTGTCGCAAAACCATGCGACCTGTCGCAAAACCATGCGACCTCTACTCTTTTGCCTAAAGGCGAAAAGCTTTCTGTGTGGGACTCTAAAGACTCGACACTACGCTGGCAGTGGGTTTAACCACAGACCGCAAGCGGCACTAGCTGTGCGTAACGGTCCCCAGGTAATGCCGACAAGAAGACTGACGAGGCGAAACCCATCTGAACTCCTACTAAGCCTGAATGTGACATTCTCCGTACAGTCCGGTCTGTTGGTCTGATACATCGCATGGCGGGCCTAAGAGGCGGTAAACGTCAGTCCCGCAATAGCGGTACAAGTCGTGTTGGAGCGAAGCCCAAAACACCCTGAGATAACACTGGAAGCCTACCAGTATATCTCGTTTGCCCTGGCCAGGGACTACTCGTGTAATGGCTCTCCTAGACACAGCGTGATGTCAACCCCCAATACCGGGAGAGACGAATCCTGTCTAACCGTCACTGCCTCCAAGTGCTTCGGGACTGCACCTAACTACTACCTGTTTGCACGACTCCTTTGAGCCGTGTTAGGGTAGTAATCAAAGTGCAGTGGGAACACACTCGAGGCGAAGTGAGAGTGTCAAGTCAGCGGACTAAGCTGTACTCATGTCACCTGGGAACTGATAACTGATGATAGGCATAATACCAACTAGTCAGTTCCCGATGAGTCCTGTCCGGTGTACCCGTAACCTAACGAGCACCCGCATACTATCTCAAGTACGACGTACTGACGGCTGTGGGACAGACCGTCTCCCAAACTGGGATGAGAAGCGCATGCGCTAGTCTACTCCGGAGTATCGATGCCCTGTCTCGATAGTCCTGCGACCAGGGACCTGCATAAGGATGTGCTTATAGATTACCCAGCCCCACTAGTGTGACGGCCATCACATCGCTGGTAATCAAGCAAAGATCCTAAGGGCTCCACTAATGTGTATAGGCGATATACTAAAATAAACACATGTACACATTGAAGTAGAAACAAACCAAGTAGCATACTACTATTTTGAGCAAGATTGTATATACAAGGTGAATATCCCAAGCTTCCATTAAGTAATATACAAACTAGTATGATACAGTAATGGCCTCTAGGGCATATACACTAACAATCTCCCACTTGCACTAAGGCCATGTACTGGCGTATCGAAGACCTATCATCTCGATCAGCCGCTCGAATTGAGTCTGGGGCAGGGCCTTGGTGAATGGATCTGCAGTGTTATCTTCTGAAGCGACTCTCCGAACCTCGATCTCCTGGCGATCCACGATCTCCCTGATCAGGTTATACCGCCTCAAGATGTGCCTGGATCTCTGATGGGACCTGGGTTCCTTCGCTAAAGCTATAGCCCCGTTGTTGTCGCAATACAGAGGTATTGGATCAACAATGGACGGAACCACCTGAAGTTCTTTCAAGAACTTCCTCATCCAGACAGCTTCTTTTGCGGCATCAGATGCAGCGATGTATTCCGCTTCCATCGTCGAGTCCGCAACGGTTTCTTGTTTGGAACTCTTCCAACACACCGCCCCTCCATTGAGGGTAAAGACAAAACCCGACATGGACTTGGAATCAACCTTGTCACTCTGGAAGCTGGAGTCAGCAAAGGCCTCGATCTGGAGGTCTTTTCCGCCATACACCAAGAACATCTCCTTAGTCCTTCTCAGGTACTTGAGAATGTTCTTTACCGCTATCCAGTGTTTCTCCCCAGGGTTTGACTGATACCGGCTTACCACACTCAGTGCATAAGCTACATCCGGTCTGGTACACAACATCGCATACATTATAGAGCCTACCGCAGAAGCGTAGGGTATAATAGACATGCGATCCCTCTCCAAATCAGTCTTGGGAGACATCTCTTTAGAGAGGGTGATCCCGTGACAAGCCGGTAGGTTACCGCGCTTGGAATCTTCCATACTGAATCTTTTCAGTACGGTGTCGATGTACCTGGACTGAGAAAGTCCTAATATCCTCTTGGATCTATCACGATGGATCCGGATCCCCAGGATGTATGAGGCATCACCCAGGTCTTTCATGGAGAACCTGTGCGACAAGAACCCCTTGACAGATTGTAGCATAGGAATGTCATTTCCTATTAAGAGAATGTCATCCACGTATAAAACGGGGAATACTACAGTTCTCGCTACAAATCTACTATAGATGCATGGTTCATCTGGATTTTTGATAAAGCCAAATTTCTTGACCGTCTCATCAAAACAGATGTTCCAACTCCGTGATGCCTGCTTTAGTCCGTAGATGGACTTAAGCAACTTGCACACCTTTCCGCTGCTCCCACTCTGAATGAAACCCTCTGGTTGGTCCATATAGACACACTCCTCTAAATTTCCATTTAGAAAAGCGGTCTTTACGTCCATTTGCCAGATCTCATAATCGTGGAAGGCAGCAATGGCAAGAAGGATCCGAATGGATTTCAGTATAGCCACTGGAGAAAAGGTTTCGTCATAGTCCAAGCCAGGTCTTTGATGAAAACCCTTTGCTACAAGTCTAGCTTTATAGGTCTCAACCTGTCCATCTACACCAATCTTCCTTTTGAAGATCCACTTGCATCCTACGGGTTTTACCCCGTCTGGAGCAATGTCCAACGTCCATACTTTGTTGGTGTATATGGACTCCATTTCGGTCCGCATTGCATCCATCCAATTCACTGAGTCAACGCTCTGAACGGCCTGCTGGAAGCTAGTAGGATCATCATAATCTATGATGCAATCCTCTCTATCCCCGTCTATGAGAAAATCGTAGTATCTCTCGGGCGGATGAGTCTGCCTACTATTCCTGCGGAGCGGCGTAGGAATGTCCTGTTCTTTTGAACCTTCTGGTTCCACTAAACTTTCAGTAATAGTCCGTGGTTCTGGAATTTCTTCCAGTTCTATCGCGCTCCCACTAATTTCCTTTTCTAAGAACTGGTGTTCTAGAAAGTGGGCATGACGAGAAACAAGAACTTTTTGTTCCTCTTCGCAGTAGAAGAAATATCCCTTGGAATTCTTTGGATATCCCACAAACTTGCACTGTACTGAGCGTGCCTCGAGCTTGTCCGCATGCTGCTTTTTGACAAAAACTGGACTTCCCCATGTCTTAATGTGATTAAGATGGGGCCTCTTCCCACACCACATCTCAAATGGTGTGGTAGGCACAGTCTTAGTGGGAACTCGGTTCAAAAGGTATGCAGCTGATTCTAGCGCATACCCCCAGAATGATCGCGGTAACTCAGCGTTACTCATCATGGACCGTACCATATCTAATAGGGTGCGGTTCCGTCTCTCCGATACACCGTTATGTTGCGGAGTGTATGGAGGAGTAAGCTGAGAGAGAATTCCATTCTCTTTTAAATAGTCCAGGAACTCGGCACTCAAGTATTCTCCACCTCGATCCGATCTTAGAATCTTGATACTTTTGCCGGTCTGTTTTTCTACTTCATTCTTATACTCCTGGAATTTTCCAAAGGCTTCGGACTTATGTTTCATTAAGAAGACATAACCGTACCTTGAGAAGTCATCCGTAAAAGTAATGAAGTAAGAATAACCGCTTCGCGCATGTGTAGACATTGGACCACACACGTCACTGTGTACGAGTCCCAAGAGCTCGCTCGCTCTTACTCCATGTCCAGTAAACGGAGTCTTTGTCATCTTTCCTTTGAGACAGGATTGACAAGTGGCATACGATTGATATTCGAACGCATTCAAATATCCTTCTGTATGTAACTTCGTCAACCTTCTCTCATTGATGTGACCCAGTCTACAATGCCATAAGAAAGCCTGATTGATTTCTGGAGACTTTCTTTTGTGTGTATTCTGGACATTGAAAATCTGTGGTTGGTTCAATACGTATATACCATTACTCAATGTACCTGACCCAATCAAAACTTGATTAAGGTGAATGTTTACAACATTACTTACAAACCAAATTCATAACCTTCTTTAGAAACTAAAGATACAGAAATGATATTACAAGTTGCGTTGGGTACAAAAAAGCAATTACGCAAAACCAAAACATGTCCATCTGACATTCCCAGATGATAGTCCCCCACGGCTTTAGCATCCATGCTAGCTCTGTTCGCAACTCTGAGGGTCATATCACCTGCCTTCAAAACCCTACGGTTTCTCAACGCCTGCAAAGAATTACAGATATGAGATCCTGATCCGGTATCCAATACCCAGGAAGTAGAGTTTATTGAAAGACAATTTTCAATAACATACACACCTGAAGCTGAAGCTGCAACCTGCTTCAATTCCTGTGTTCTGGCTTTCCAAGCCCTGCAATCATTCTTCCAGTGACCTTTCTTATGACAATAGAAGCATTCTTCCTTATCCACAAGCTTCCCCGCTTTCTTTGTTGCTTTAGCTTTTCCCTTCGTATCCACTTTACTAACACCGCCCTTTGGTTTGGCGGGGGCTTTCTTCTTCTTTCCCTTGGCTTTCGCCTTGGACTTAGAAGAAGATGATCCTCCTACAAACAAAGTGGATGTTTCCCTACTTTTCTGCCGGGTGCCCTCTACGCTCCTCAGCATGTTGAGGAGCTCTGAAAGTTCAACTTCTTTTTCTTGCAAGTTGAAGTTCAGTATAAACTGGGCGTAAGTGGAAGGAAAGGACTGGAGAACTATGTCCATATAGAGCTCACTCTCCAATGTGGTCCCTAGGTCCGCGAGCTCCTCAATGTAGCCGATCATCTTTAGCACGTGTTCGGGTACTGATGATCCGACGGCCATCTTTGCCGAAAATAGCTTTTTCGACGCTTCGTATCTTGCGATACGAGACTGCTCTCCATACAGTTCTTTTGTATGAAGAAATATGGATTCCAGGTCCATATTCTCGTGCCTCCTCTGATGTTCATTGTCCATCGAGGCAAGTACGAGGCACTTGGCCTTCGCGCTATCAATCTCCCAAGTCTTGCGGATTTCCTTATCCGCGACGCTGGAAGTGGGACCAGGGACAGGGGGAGCTTTGGTGGTAAGAAGATACCCCAGCTTGTCGTAAGTGATTGCCATTTTGACATTCCTGAGCCAATCTTTGTAGTTTGGCCCTGTCAGTATATTTTTATCTAGAAGTAACTTAAGTCCAGTCATGTCGATTGGTCGCTGCAATTAGGAGAGAGAAGAAGAAACACTCAGCATGATGCTCTTGCAAGTTTAGAGTGGTTTTTAGTTTGTCTAAACAGGATGGCTCCCACTGTTTCTCGAATCCCTCCTCAAACCATAAAGGAAGAATTAGTCGGGATCAATCCCACCGCACAATACTTCTTTAACCGTTCAGCCAGGCCGGTGTCGGTACTTCGAGGGAGGTTTTCCAACGCTTTCGCGAAGTTCCTTAATTTAAGAACCTCTTTTCCCTGGGGGCGTAGCCCCGCTAACACCTTTCTAGGCACCTACTAGGTTTATAGCATTGATCGATTAGTGAGAAATTTCCCGAGGAGTAGCATATACTCACAGTAGGATCGGGATCCAAATATCATCGCGTGATGAAACTGAAGGAATCCTACCAGAATCATCACACTCCAAATGGTATGCAAATCTAGCAAGTTTCAGTACTTATGAAACTCCCGATGTGGATTTTTGCCCCATGCTCTTATGACCTTGACTTTGGCCAAAATATCATAAGTCACATGTCAAGTTCTACCTGTCATTATCCAGGTTAATTTGGATCCATCCGTACCTACCCTTGACTTTGGCCAAAATGGCAGTACGACTGTCCCAAACCAACGCATCTATCTATGCTACACATGAACACCCAATAGCTACCAACCACTATGCCTTGACTTTGGCCAACATACATAGCTTGAATACTATTGACTATTCATGTGAAACGACGGAGGGCTACGAATGGTTTTTGCAAAACCGTGAACGTAGTGAACTTGATATAGTCGATGGAACGAGATAGCTTTTAAAAGGAGTGGCTCAAGCTCCGCATTAAAAAGTTGGTCTTGAAAAGAACCGAGTGGTTTTTCGAAAGTGTTCCAACGACTTTAACTTGGTTTATTATCTTGCATTAGTTCTTTTAATGCGTGATATTCTTGCATTAGTTCTCTTAATGCGTCCCATCATTTAATCCTACCATTGCAGAAAACAACCAAAATATGACGTACGCTTATGCCATTCGCATTCGCCACTGGGCCCCGTCATTACCCGTTAGGTTACTTAACTAACGACAGAGCGGGGGCTGGGATAGCGCGTCTGTAAAACATAAGCAACGCCTAAATAATATCATATATAGATATATTGCAATGATAGCCATTTCAGATCACAGATGAATACATTGGATATACTAGGAATCTGTAATTCGTACGAGCCTGTAACGAAAAACAGATTACACGGTCGCGGTGAATAGCCAATACCCCACCCAAGACCCCTACGGGTGCGGCAAACTACCCGCCAAGTACCCGAAGCGAAGCAACCTCCCTCATATCCATAAGTAGGCTACTCGGCACTTCGGCATACCCGGTAGTTTGTGCACCCCCTCCATGGGTCTATCCTAGGAGCAAAAACAGTAAAAAGAAATTATACAATGACGGCTTCAACCCCGACCCGGTTGTGCGGCCATACAAATAATTATTACATGAATTTACAAATTTACATGAATTGAAAGAAAAGAAAAACTCTCGTCTCACAACCCCCGGCTATTCACCCGCGACAATCCAACATATTCATATACACATTCCAGCAACATTACAGATCACAGATTTGTATAACCCCCACTAATCGACATATAGCGATTAGCAGACGTTCAATACAAATATCACATTACAGAAAAACCCGTTAGCTTAAGTCTTTTAGAAGTTCGACAAAAAAATATGGATTTTCGGGACCCCAAAAACAAAATTTTCGTTCTGGAAAATCTGGGCAGAAAATACATATTCCAAAAATCCCAAAACAACCCCAGAAATACACTACACCAAAGATGGACCCCGACCGAGTCAACTCGGCCGCGGAACCGCGGCGCTTTGAACCGATCGAGCGACCAAATTTGGTGGTTATTCTAATAAAAGCCTGAGCCGATTTTTAGGGTTAAAATTATCAACTTTTGAACAGAATAAAAATCGGCAGAAACATGACATTTTTGGGTTCGTTTTGCGACTTTTCTTTGATCGATCTTCTAGCTACTTTGCTAACATGTTAGATAGAGTTTAACTAGGCTCTGATACCACTGTAAGTCCATGCTACCTCTCCCGGTACTTACGGGCAAGCGGAATTTGATAAAAAACGATTTTTATAGAGGTGGTAACATGGACTTATAACTCGGATCTTGGTTAAACATCTAACTAACAACCTAACTACGAGTTGCTAACTACTCGGTTAGGGGGTTATACCTTGCTTGTCTTGAACTCCTTCGTCTTCAAACTCCAATGGCGGTCCGGATCGGCTTCTTCCCGTCGTCTCCTTAGGCCGAAGAGAGATCCACCTGAAAGCCCCAACTTTTGGCTCCTTCTTCGATCTTTGAAGAAACTAGTTCACTCGGTTTGCTAAACCTTGTGAACTAGAATGAGTAGAGAAGAGTTTGTATGGGATTTTATCTATGGTTCTTGATTCTCAACTTATGAGACATATGAACCATAGAGTCAAGAGAGGGAGCAAGAGGAAGAGGGTGAGAGCAAAAACAAGAGAGCTCAAGAACAAGAGAGAGAATGAGCAAGTAAGAATGAGCCTCTCTTTTTCCTTTCACTCTCTCATAATCCAAAACAATGATAACTCATCATACCAATCAAGTGTTATGTGATGGTTGAAGCAACCATAACCATATCATTTCATGCACTCATTTTGCACAAATGAGCAAGCAAGCAAAAGTCTTTGCCATGAAATGATGGCTATGGTTATCATGATGGTCAACTAGTCAAGCCTAGTCAACCGGTCAACAAAGTCAACATGTCAACAAAAGTCAACAAGTCAACAAAGTCAACAAGTCAACAACCATGTCACCATAATACTTAATTAATATAATTGTTAATCATATATCATATTCTCATTAGGGTTGAGCCAAAAGTCAATAGTCAACGGTCAACTGTCAACAACCCTAATGAGAATCCGCTGCATCTGTCTCCCCGTCAACTGTGCATACACACCCGCATCCGTGTTCCGAGGAACACGAATGCAAACTGGATAAATCCAATCCCAATACGTACACTAGGATCTGGCTTAAACCAAAGCTCGCTAGTGCAAACTGTCCGGACACTGTACGTGCACAAGTGCACGGATGTGACCGAACCCTGTCGCAAAACCATGCGACCTGTCGCAAAACCATGCGACCTCTACTCTTTTTCCTAAAGGCGAAAGGCTTTCTGTGTGGGACTCTAAAGACTCGACACTACGCTGGCAATGGGTTTAACCACAGACCGCAAGCGGCACTAGCTGTGCGTAACGGTCCCCGGGTAATGCCGACAAGAAGACTGACGAGGCGAAACCCATCTGAACTCCTACTAAGCCTGAATGTGACATTCTCCGTACAGTCCGGTCTGTTCGTCTGATACATCGCATGGCGGGCCTAGGGGGCGGTAAACGTCAGTCCCCCAATAGCGGTACAAGTCGTATCGGAGCGAAGCCCAAAACACCCTGAGATAACACTGGAAGCCTACCAGTATATCTCGTTTGCCCTGGCCAGGGACTACTCGTGTAATGGCTCTCCTAGACACAGCGCGATGTCAACCCCCAATACCGGGAGAGACGAATCCTGTCTAACCGTCACTGCCTCCAAGTGCTTCGGGACTGCACCCAAGTACTACCTGTTTGCACGATTCCTTTGAGCCGTGGTAGGGTAGTAATCAAAGTGCAGTGGGAACACACTCGAGGCGAAGTGACAGTGTCAAGTCAGCGGACTAAGCTGTACTCATGTCACCTGGGAACTGATAACTGACGATAGGCATAATACCAACTAGTCAGTTCCCGACGAGTCCTGTCCGGTGTACCCGTAACCTAACGAGCACCCGCATACTATCTCAAGTACGACGTACTGACGGCTGTGGGACAGACCGTCTCCCAAACTGGGATGAGAAGCGCATGCGCTAGTCTACTCCGGAGTATCGATGCCCTGTCTCGATAGTCCTGCGACCAGGGACCTGCATAAAGATGTGCTTATAGATTACCCAGCCCCACTAGTGTGACGGCCATCACATCGCTGGTAATCAAGCAAAGATCCTAAGGGCTTCACTAATGTGTATAGGCGATATACTAAAATAAACACATGTACACATTGAAGTAGAAACAAACCAAGTAGCATACTACTATTTTGAGCAAGATTGTATATACAAGGTGAATATCCCAAGCTTCCATTAAGTAATATATAAACTAGTATGATACAGTAATGGCCTCTAGGGCATATACACTAACACACATTGTGCCTAACTTGTGAACGTGGATATTTTCGTTTGGGATTTGCGTCGTTTAATGATATGTAACCTTATGTTTTGTGTTGATGCAAATTCCAGGTTCGGTCGCGGAGACTTCGGATGCGGCACGGAAAGGGAAAGCGGTGGTTGGACGTAGCTAGCTGGGGATTCCGGTGAGTAGATGTAACATTTACGGGGGACTATCGTTTGGATGGCATAAGTCACCCGATAGTTTAAGTAGTTAAAAATTTCTAGTGATATTAGTAACTACATCCATGCTTTATTTAACATACATATGCGAACCCATTCTATTGGACACCTGCACCATTGCCAGGGTTTTTATATGCAGCACGAGCACTATTCATGCGTATACACACGCCCTGGTAATTGCCATGCCACGATACTAGATAACTTATAATCTAGAATATTGTCACCATATTTGATATCTAAACCTGTACTATTGCAATAAATCCTTAAAATAACATCGTAGAATTGCTATTCATGTGCATGTATATCATTATATCATTTGTTCATGCCTAGTCTATTAATCATACATTGTAACTTGAACATTAATACCATATGCATCCATTACAATTGACGTATGCATTCATGATGATTTCTTGAGATTTATGATATTTCTGTATTTCGGGGGAAAGCCGCAAAATTTCTAAAACTTATTACCCTTTTTTAAAATATGCAAAATTGCGGTTTTCTAGTGATGTGAGTGTCGTCCACCATGAATTTGCTGTGTTTTTCGAGACCCGTTTCGAGGAGTTGGATGAACCGTCTCGGGTACATGGTGGGCCCGGTAAGGTTCCCCGGGACGAGAAGGTCGTGTTGTTGACGTTGAGCCTGGCAGGGGATAGACTACTTACCAGTGACTGTTTTGGCACGGCGGATATCCAGAGGATACCGACCGTGGCCGCGAGATGATGAGATATTGATATTTGAGATGGGTCAGCCGGACGGCTGAGGCCAGAGATACTATGATATTGATAAATGAGATTGAGACAGTTTTGAGGTGTCGATGCTGGACACGGATTCTTGTTGATTCTATTGGTATTGTGCTGATATTTAAAAGAAAAGAGATTCCTAAATGAAAAATATGACTTCTTGTACCTATATATTCAGATCACGAGTTGATTCATATTGCATTCATACCTGCTATTACATTCATGTTGCATACATACCTGCTAGTATATCCTGCCATACCTGTATTATAGATGCTAGGATGCTTGTGTGCATACTTGCGATAGCCTATATAGATGTTATTTATTACTCACGAGTTGGCAACTCACCCCCGTTGTGCCACAGCCTTTTGCAGGTCCGCTCCGTCAGTACAGTAGCGGCGGGCGCACTTGCTTCTTTTGCCTCTTTTGCCTGGACTCGAGGCTTTTGCTCGTAGGTGGGTTGTATTATTATTTTGTACCACCTTGTATATTATTTGTGTCTAAAGTACTCCATCTACTGTATCTACCAGTATTGTTGTATATTACCTAGAGATGAGACTGTGAGATTTGTGGGCTTTTTATGCTGTATTTTGGGGTCGAGCTCACTCGAGTCGACATGACGTTTTACTTGCGCTTAATATGTTTATTTATGCACATTGCTGATTTACATTGCGTGGGATTTGTGACCGCCTTGTGGGATGCCTTATTTGTTGTATTCATATATATTCTTGTTGTACCCATTTTGAGGGCCAGTATTTACAAAGGAAACTCTGCCGAAATTTTCGGAAAAATTGATATTGTTTTTAAAAAGGGCTTGATATGACTTACTTGATAAACTCGCTTTCAATTGATTGGTTTTTCCTTCACTCTTCTGCTTATTTGGTTTTGATTTCTGGGTTTTGGCTTACTTATTTTACGGACGTCTTGAGTCGTTTCTTAACTTAAGTGCCAGTCACGTTCCGTACCCTGCGGGTCGTGATAAAGTTGGTATCAGAGCGATAGGTTTTACCTTTCTGAGTGTAGGATGACCTTGCTAGATGGAGTAAGTGACTTAAGCTGGGTAACGTAGCGTGCGTATGTCCGCGGTATACTTGCGATACGGCACTCCGCCTAAGTGACTTTAGGATATACTTGCTTGAAAATTCCTTCTTCAATTATGTGCATCCTATGATTCTATTGCACTGTTCTTATTATCCAGTTTCCTGTACCAGCCACTATGCCGCCGAAGGCTACAAGAGCACAGAGGGCTGCCGCCCGAGATGAGATCCGAGCAGGCTCGTCCGAGACGAGGACCGAGCAGGGTGGTATACCTACGCCTCAGGGACAGACTGATCCACATTCCCCAGGCCGCATGGACAGGCTAGAGTCTGGTATGGAGGAGCTACAACAGATAATGGGAGATATGCAGGAGTTACGACAGATGGTGGGATCCTTAGTAGCGGCAAGTCGTGCACCGAGATCGGAGGATGTACCTACCACATCACAGAATACCATGGTGCCTGCTGCCCAGATAGTTGCTCCTACTATTACTACCGTGGCTATCCCAGTATCGCTACAGGATTTCATGAGGCTGAGACCTCCGGTCTTCACGGGCACCGATGCAGCAGAGGATTCGCAGACATTCCTTGACAGTTTAGCCAGGATCTGCCGTTCGCTCAGATGTTCGGACGATCGATGGGTGGAGCTCGCGAGTTTCCGTCTAGAGGGCCTCGCGCAGACATGGTGGGAATCAGTCTTGAGAGGTCGAGCTGCAGGTCTACAGCCTATGACTTGGGCCGAGTTTACAGCAGTATTTCTAGCTCGTTTCCTCCCAGAGAGCGTTCGTGATGCCAGAGCTCGTAGTTTTGAGGCCTTGATCAAGACTCTAGGGACGACGGTGTCTGAGTATGATGCCCAGTTTACGCAGTTGTCCCGATATGCTCCGTATCTGGTGGATACTGAAGAAAAGATAGTGAAGAGGTTCGTGCAGGGACTTGACACCCAGCTATTTCTTGCTATTGGCGCCCAGCACTTTGACACTTATTCAGCTGCTATGGATACGGCATTACGGATGGAGGCACGCATATCACAGACTTCGGCCGTTTCTGGGCCGAAGAGGATTCGCACCGATGTGCCGTCGCAGAGGCAGCGCGCCAGATTCTTTCCGAGAGATGGGCCTGGCAGAGGAATTGAACGGGGTCAGTTATATGGTTTATATCCACAAGGACAGCAGCCGTCACCAGGATGTTTTGGGTGCAGGAGTCCACACCACCGTATCAAAGACTGTCCGGGGAGATGACAGGGAGCGGCGACAGTTCCACATGTGACCCTACCACCATCACCACCTCCTCCCCAGAGAGTCCTACTTCCTACCACTGGCGATGCTCCACGACAGTTTGATGCACCCAGAGGCCATGGACGTAGCGGTCCGATCCAAAGAGGACGAGGAGGCCGAGGCCGAGGACAGCCAGTTATTGGTGGGGGTCAGGCCCGAGTTTTTGCTTTGACGCCGCAGGATGCGCAGGCATCCAACGCCGTTGTGACAGGTACCTTGCCAGTTTGCTCTTTCGACGCACAGGTATTATTCGACCCAGGTTCCACACATTCGTACGTATCTACACTCTTTGCACCGATGTTGGGCCGTGAGTCGTCGTCGTTAGATTAGCCGCTTGTTGTTATTACCCCGGTAGGAGAGTCGTTTGTCGCTCGTTTTGTGTTTCGATTGTGTTCCGTTCGTATCGGGGAGAGGGATTCGTCGGTTGATTTGATTCTCCTCGATATGTTGGACTTTGATGTGCTTCTGGGCATGGATTGGCTAGCCACTTGTTATGCTTCTGTGGACTGCCGTGAGAAGGCGGTCAGATTTAGCTTTCCGGGAGAGCCAGTCCTTGTTATTCAGGGAGGCCGCAGTGTCACCCCGCCCAACTTGATTTCGTCTCTTCGCGCCGGTCAGCTCTTGCGGAAGGGATGTCAGGGATTCTTAGCGTATATTTGTGATACTCGAGCTGTAGATGTTCCGTTGGACTGGGTCCCGATTGTTTGTAAGTTCCCTGATGTTTTCCCTGATGAGCTGCCTGGGTTACCGCCTGAGCGTGATGTTGAGTTCTGCATTGACTTGATTCCCGGTTCGGGGCCTATTTCTATACCGCCTTATCGGATGGCCCCGGCAGAGCTTAGAGAGCCGAAGGATCAGTTGCAGGATTTGTTAGATAAATGGCTTATTCGGCCTAGCGTTTCTCCATGGGGTGCTCCGGTCCTGTTTGTCAAGAAGAAGGACGGCAGTTTGCATTTGTGTATCGACTACCGCCAGCTGAACAAAGTTACCGTGCGGAACAGGTATCCCTTACCACGCATTGATGATTTGTTCGACCAGCTTCAGGGTGTGGGATATTTTTCGAGGATCGACTTGCGATCAGGATACCATCAGCTGCGAGTTCGACAGGAGGATATACCGAGGACAGCTTTCCGCACGCGCTATGGCCACTATGAGTTTTTGGTGATGTCGTTCGGACTCACCAATGCCCCAGCAGTATTCATGGATTTGATGAACCGTATATTCAGGCCGTATCTCGACTTGTTCATCATCGTGTTCATCGACGATATTTTGGTGTATTCCCGGAGCCGAGAGGAGCACGAGCAGCACTTGCGGATTACGTTGCAGACTTTGAGGGAGCACCAGCTGTTCGCAAAGTTCTCCAAGTGTGCATTCTGGCTGGACAGCGTTGGTTTCTTGGGCCACGTGATTACGAGAGATGGCATATATATGGACCCGAAGAAGATCAAGGCTGTTCAGCAGTGGCCCAGACCGACATCAGTTACGGAGATCCACAGTTTCTTAGGCCTGGCTGGCTACTATAGGAGATTCGTTTAGGATTTCTCCCGTATTGCTGCACCTTTGACCGGATTGACCTGGAAGGGAGTTCCTTTCGTTTGGACGGAGGAGTGCGAGCACAGTTTTCAGCAGCTACGGACTTGTTTGACTACGGCGCCGGTATTATCTTTGCCGTCAGGATCAGGCGGATTTGTGGTCTATTGTGACGCTTCACGAGTGGGGCTAGGGTGCGTATTGATGCAGCATGATAGGGTGATCGCGTATGCTTCACGGCAGTTGAAGAAACATGAACAGAACTATCCCACTCACGATTTGGAGATGGCTGCAGTAGTCTTTGCACTTAAGATCTGGCAACATTACCTATATGGAGAGTCGTGTCAGATATTCACTGATCACAAGAGCTTAAAGTATATATTTCAGCAGCGAGACCTGAATCTCAGACAGCGCCGTTGGATGGAACTAGTAAAGGACTACGATTGCGAGATTTTGTATCACCCGGGCAAGGCTAATGTAGTGGCGGATGCTCTGAGCAGGAGGCCCGGGGGTAGTCTATCTTGTTTGCGCACTGTACAGAGGCAGTCGTCAGCAGATTGGCAGATTTTATGCGACAGCCGAGTTGAGTTCGAGTTCACTCCGACAGGGGGACAGCTTGCGCATGTTCATGTACATCTGCAGTTACTTGACCGTATTCGAGAGGCACAGCCTAGCGATGACCGTCTTTCAGAGATCATGGAGCAGATTATGCAGGGCAAAGATTCCAAGTTCGTGATCGATGATCAGGGAGTACTGCGATTTCGGACTCGACTGTGCGTACCAGATTCTGAGGGACTGCGGCGTGAGATTCTTGAGGAGGCGCATAGATCTGCATACAGCGTTCATCCGGGTTCCACCAAGATGTACCGTGATTTGAGAGATGTCTATTGGTGGGACGGGATGAAGAAGGACGTCACAGACTTCGTATCGAGATGCCTGACTTGTCAGCAAGTCAAGGCCGAGCACCAGAGGCCAGCAGGAGAGTTGCAGCCTTTGCCCATTCCGGAGTGGAAATGGGAGCAGATTTCTATGGACTTCATTGTGGGTCTACCCAGGACCAGTCGAGGGTACGACTCCATTTGGGTGATCGTGGATCGATTGACGAAAGCGGCTCACTTCCTGCCAGTGAAGACGACTTTCAGTTTTGCTCAGTATGCCCAGATATACATCAACGAGATCGTACGAATGCATGGAGTCCCGACGTGTATCGTGTCCGATCGAGGCACCCAATTTACCAGCCGACTATGGCAGCGACTTCAGGAGGCATTGAGCACCCGTTTGAGTTTCAGCACAGCATTTCATCCGCAGACCGACGGCCAGTCAGAGCGGACCATTCAGACTCTTGAGGACATGCTCCGAGCGTGCGTTTTAGACTTCGGAGGTAACTGGGATTATCCTTTACCCTTAGTGGAGTTCTCCTACAACAACGGCTTCCAGGATACTATTCAGATGGCACCTTTCGAGACATTGTATGGGAGGAGATGCAGAACGCCCATCTGTTGGACAGAGCTCAGCGAGAGCAGTATTTTAGGGCCGCAGCTTGTTGAGGAGACGACAGCGAAGATACAGTTGATCCGAGACCGGATGAGAGCGGCTCAGAGTAGGCAGAAATCGTATGCAGATAGGCGCCGTCGCAGGCTAGAGTTCGCTGTTGGCGATCATGTTTTTCTGAGGGTCTCTCCGATGAAGGGTGTGATGTGATTTGGGCGAAAAGGAAAGCTTAGTCCCAGATTTGTGGGTCCCTTCAAGATCCTCGAGCGTGTCGGCGTTGTTGCGTATCGTTTGGCTCTTCCACCCAGCTTTCCCGATGTTCACCCCGTCTTCCATGTTTCGATGCTCCGCAAGTACCTTCACGACCCTTCGCATGCGATTCAGCACCCGACAGTCCAGCTAGAGCGCGACCTTTCTTTTGCAGAGCAGCCGATGGTCATCCTGGATCGACAGGTCAAGAAATTGAGATCGAAAGTTATACCGGCCGTCAAGGTCCTTCGGCGTGGCCCGAGCAGCGAGGAGGTCACCTGGGAGACCGAGGACGAGATGAGGAAGAAATATCCCCATCTCTTTGAAGGTACGCGTAGCTAGATTTTTAAATTCGGGGACCTAATTTCTTTAAGGGGGGAAGATTGTAACGCCTTAAAAAGTCGTTTTGGTGTTTTCCCGAAAATCGGTGAAAATTTGCTATTTTTCCGTAAATCGTCTTTTTTGTTATTTTGCTGTTTAGGCCTAATTATACCTAATTTGGATAGGTAATTGCTAGTTTTTAGTAGCTAATGAGTTACTTATAAATTTCTGGTCATTTAAAATTTTCCCTAATTTTTCAATTTTTAATATTATTTTAAGCCGGTAAAAATACATTAAATTAGCGATAAATACAAATTTCTTTGGGCTAATTTTACTCTTTAGAATCATGTTAACTAAAATCTAGTTTGTAATACAATTTTTTTAGTATTTTATTTCAAGTTCTTATTAGTTATAATCGAAGGAAATTAAAATTTTAATTTTTTGAACTAAAACTTGCAATATTGAGCTTGTGGGGGGTCTTTTTGCATAGAACTTTTTTTGTCAATCACTCACAAAACCTCACCCTCATTTTTGCCGGCCCTACCACTGCTGCAACAGCAGCCCTTCCCCCTCCATTCTTTGGTTCTTTGACTCATTTAAATGATTTAAATATAGGTTTTTATAATATTATTTTGGATGGGGGTATTATGGTAATTTGGGAGGGGCTTTGACTTTGATTCTTTTCATACAACTCCCCCAAACTTTTCCCCATCCCTCCCCATCATCTCTGGCCGAAAATTCAGCACCCAACAGCCCCAAAAATTTTCCCAGTTCTCCTTCTCTTTTGCTTCATTTTCACCTCAAAAAATCCATCAAAATCCAAAATTTCTTTCACAAATTCAAAGCAAACCCTTATTCCACCTCCTCTCAAACCTAAATTGGTTCAAATCTTCGAGAAAGGAGGTGTCTTGAGTGGCTAGAGCAACCAAGGGTTTGGGCTTGTGAGGTATAATTTCTAATCTATGGTTAATTGGTAGTTGTATTATGCTAAATTTGAACTTTGAAATGTTAAATTAGTGTTAATTTCTAATCTAATTTTTTTAGGAGAGTAGTTGTTTTAAACTAGGCTTTTTAAAACACCATTAAGTGGTTAATTAATCTATTTTGTTATCTAGTGTTTTGCTAACCTAAATCTAAAAGGTTAACTTGCTTTTTGGGCTTCAAATTAGTGTTAATTTAGTGTTTCATATATAGTTTAGGTTGGTTTTTGCTAAGTATGAAAAATCAAGAAGAGGTGTATGTATGGAAAATAGGATTTGAAGTATTGCTAATGTGTTGTAATTATAGTGTTTGTGACTAACTAGTTGTGCGGTTGGATGTTTTAATTGATTGTAGTCTTTTGTCGCAAAGCGACGATGTTTGCACCGATTTTAGAATGCCAATGCTTTCTAGATTTTTTAATGAAATTATGTGATGAATTATTTGTGATATCTTGATGATTGTATTGTCATCTCCTACGAATTTTATGGTGTGTGAATGTGGATTTTTGGTTTTATCGGGTTTTAGCTTTGCCGGGCGCCCAAAACGACGATTATAGTTAGTTTTTGTGATTTTCGTGTGTGTTCCGCGCACCTTGTGCACGTTGTACCTAACTTGTGAACGTGGATATTTTCTTTTGGGATTTCCGTTGTTTAATGATATGTAACCATATGTTTTGTTTAGATGCAAATTCCAGGTTCGGTCGCGGAGACTTCGGACGCGGCACGGAAAGGGAAGCGGTGATTGGACGTAGCTAGCTGGGAATTTCGGTGAGTAGATGTAACATCTACGGGGGACTATTGTTTGGATGGCACATGTCGCCCGATAGTTTTAGTAGTTAAAGATTTCTAGTGATATTAGTAACTACATCCATACTTTATTTGACATACATATGCGAACCCATTCTATAGGACACCTGCACCATTGCCAGGGTTTTTATATGCAGCACGAGCACTATTCATGCATACACACGCCCTGGTAATTGCCATGCCACGACACTAGATAACTTATAATCTAGAATATTGTCACCATATTTGATATCTAAACCTGTACTATTGGAATAAATCCTTAAAATAACATCGTAGAATTGCTATTCATGTGCATGTATATCATTATATCATTTGTTCATGCCTAGTCTATTAATCATACGTTGTAACTTGAACATTAATACCATATGCATCCATTATCATTGATGTATGCATTCATGATGATTTCTTGAAATTTATGATATTTCTGTATTTAGGGGGAAAACCGCAAAATTTCTAAAACTTATTACCCTTTTTAAAATATGCAAAATTGCGGTTTTCTAATGATGTGGGTGTCGTCCACCATGAGTTTGCTGTGGTTTTCGAGACCCGTTTCGAGGAGTTGGATGAACCGTCTCGGGTACATGGTGGTCCCGGTAAGGTACCCTGGGGCGAGAAGGTCGTGTTTTTGACGTTGAGCCTGGCAAGGGATAGACTACCTACCGGTGACTGTTTTGGCACGGCGGATATCCAGAGGATACCGACCGTGGCCGCGAGATGATGAGATATTGATATTTGAGATGGGTCAGCCGGACGGCTGAGGCCAGAGATACTATGATATGGATACATGAGATTCAGACAGTTTTAAGGTGTCGATACTGGATACGGATTCTTGTTGATTCTATTGGTATTGTGTTGATATTTAAAAGAAAAGAGATTCCTAAATGAAAATATGACTTCTTTTACCTATATATTCAGATCACGAGTTGATTCATATTGCATTCATACCTGCTATTACATTCATGTTGCATACATACCTGCTAGTATATCCTGCCATACCTGTATTATAGATGCTAGGATGCTTGTGTGCATGCTTGCGATAGCCTATATAGATGTTATTTATTACTCACGAGTTGGCAACTCACCCCCGTTGTGCCACAGCCTTTTGCAGGTCCGCTCCGTCAGTACAGTAGCGGCGGGCGCACTTGCTTCTTTTGCCTCTTTTGCCTGGACTCGAGACTTTTGCTCGTAGCTGGATTGTATTATTATTTTGTACCACCTTGTATATTATTTGTATCTAGAGTACTCCATCTACTGTATTTACCAGTATTGGTGTATACTGATCTAGAGACGAGACTATGAGATTTGTGGGCTTTTTATGCTGTATTTTGGGGTCGAGCTCACTCGAGTCGACATGATGTTTTACTTGCACTTCATATGTTTATTTATGCACATTGTTGATTTACATTGCGTGGGATTTGTAACCGCCTTGTGGCGAAGAGCTAGCTCCCGCTTGGAGATTCCTTATTTGTTGTATTCATATATATTCTTGTTGTACCCATTTTAGTGGCCAGTATTTACAAGGGAGACTCTTCCGAAATTTTCGGAAAAATTGATATTGTTTTTAAAAAGGGCTTGATATGACTTACTTGATAAACTCGCTTTCAATTGATTTGTTTTTCCTTCACTCTTCTGCTTATTTGGTTTTGATTTCTGGGCTTTGGCTTACTTATTTTACGGACGTCTTGAGACGTTTCGTAACTTAAGTGACAGTCACGTTCCGTACCCTGCGGGTCGTGACAGTCATGGTCTTTGATGAGCGCGAGAACCTCTCGGTCTACAGGTGCCTCAGGGAATCCTCCCTCTGAACGGACGAATGGAAACGTGGCATCGAAAAACATGTCGCCTGCAAAAAGTGGGGACAGAAGTCAATTGTCAATGCTATAATTCAATTTTCTGACACTCAGTACTTTAAAGTTGCACCACACTGCAATGCAGTGGAAAGGGGACCAAAGGAGGACCCACAAAATATAGATGATAATTCATCAATTGATAATTAATAAAACAGCCTCATCATTAGATGAGACTATTAATTAATGAGGAAATCCTCAAGGAAATTCTCATTGAATGAGAGATCCCTTGGGAAAAGGAGAAAATCTTCCTTTGAGAACAAAGCTCTATAACAGAGAGACACTTGTCAAACTCTGATTATGAAGGAATAAAATTCCTTAAAGTGCCTGGCTCTGTAATGATGATGGAAAAATCCATCAAGGATTAATTAAAATTAATTTTTTATGAATTAAAAATTCTGGGATCTTCAAGATCCATGAAAAAACTCTTAAGAGTTCTTCATCAAAGATCAAGAAATCTACATATTATCAAAGAGCAGAGCTCTGATTCATGGGCTAAGAAACCCCAAGAAAAGATCTCTTTAGACCTATGGGTTCATGAGAGCAAAGCTCTGTTAATGAAACCCTAAATTGGTTTTCTTTAGATCAAAAATCTATGAAGAGCAAGGCTCTGTAAAATCCTAATTTATTAAAAAATTAAAAAATTCAAACTTTACCTAATTTTTGATAGAGTTCTGACTCTTGAAAAGTTCTTAAACTGAAAAGCAAGGCTCTGAGTGAAAATTCTCAAGAAGAAGATGACAATCATCTAGAGGACCGAAGGTCCTATTTATAGGCGTTAAGCCGCCTCTTCAACTTCCGAGTTGATCCAAGGGCTCAGATGTTGCCACCGCTGCGTTCACATGTGGGCCACGTAAGCGCAACGGTGGGGGGGCATTTGTTTCCCCCAATCAGAGCAAAGCTCTGTTTTGAAATTCAAAATTCAAAAATTGAAGCAACACTTCAGATCCAGCGCTAAGTGCGCTGCGTGCCACATGTCAAACACGGATGCGCTAGCGCTAGGTGCACTGCGCCCTATGCAGCGCACCCGCAATCAGAGCAAAGCTCTGTTTTAAAATTTCAAAACTCAAAAGTTGAAGCAACGCTTCAGATCCAGCGCTCTGCGCTGTGCGCCACGTGTCAGACACGGGGGCGCTGGCGCAATTGCACTGCGCGCCACGTGTCAAATACGGGTGCGCTAGCGTAGTTGCGCTGCGCTCTGGGCTGCGTGCCACGTGTCGAACGTAGGTGCGCTCACGCAAGGTGCGCCAGTGCTGGAATTAAAAATTTCCCACCGTTAGATCAATATATCTAATAATAATAAATTATTAATTAATCAGAATTAAAATTCTGTTATGGAAAGATCTTTCCAATCTTATTAAAACAAGAAAATTATCTTCTGCAAAACAGAAGCCTTAGTATCAAAGATCCAACGGTGGGAAATATTCCCCAATCAATCAGAGAAGGATCTCTTTAACTGATTGAACTGATCAGTTTGCCCTATATAAAGGCCCCAAGACTTAAAGGCTGAGATAAAAAACCCTCCTATAAACTTTGAGAAAATTCAAAGAGAGAAAAGCAAGCTTTTAGCAAAAGAAGATCATTTCTTTAAGGTAAAGAACATGATTCTTGAACACAGAGATGAAATCATCTCATGAAAAGAAGAACTATCTTCTAAAAAAGATCATAGATCTACGAAAAACCAAGGTCTTTGATAAAAAAAAGAGATCAACGGATCTCATCATAAAAAAACAAAAAGAAGTATTTACTTTATTCACAGATCCTTGATCTACAAAGGCAGAGCCCTTTTATAAACAAGAACTTTTGTTCTTGAATCTTGAGGCAAAGCCTCATTTAAAAGGACATAAACATGTTCTATGATCATAAATTTGATCAAATGCGCTTTGAGCTATTGGAAAGTGCCTAGCACTCATGAACTGCGCCGTTGCGCTCCTTTGACCGGCGCTCAGTGCCAAAACATGCCACGTGTCAACCACAGACACAGCTTGCGCTTTGCGCTTCTGAAACAGCACACTGCGCTCATGGGCTGGCGCTCAGCGCCAAGCGTGCCACGTGTCACTCACTGGTGCACCACTAAACTAGCGTAAAGCGCTCATAAATTGAAAGCGCAATACACTAATAAACTGGCGCTTAGCGCAAAGCACGACATGTGTCATTTTCGTGTGCGTTATTTGGCAGAAGCGCAATGCGCTCTTTAATTGGCGCAAAGCGCCTGGCGCGCCACGTGGCTCATTGTCAGAACACACATTGTTCTGATGAATGCTATGCATTCAATACAAGAAAAAAGATGTCAGAACTCAATGCTTAGCATTATTAAAAGGGCCAAGCCCAAATAAAGGCTCAATAGCCAGAGTAATAAAATGTTAAACATTTTAATTGGACTTAGCCCAATATATGCCGTAAGTCCTTAACTTATATCGAACTAAGCCTATCTGCTCATAAATATTTCAACAAATCTTAGTCCCAAACTGGGCTATAGATTTTCCAATCAATCTACATCCGGTTCGAGGGTGCATCTCTTTACTCCTCTGATATCTGTCGTTGTAATCCTTCAACGTCTTCAGAGAGGTGACGGGTCCCGACAACCACACATTTCTACGGACTGTGGGGTCCTTAAACTCATGGACTACGATGTCCTTAAACCTTATAGACTACGATGTCTCTAAACCGGACTGTGGGGTCGTTAAACTCGTGGACTACGATGTCCTTAAACCTTATAGACTACGATGTCTCTAAACCGGACTGTGGGGTACTTAAACTCATGAACCACGATGTCCTTAAACCTTATAGACTACGATGTCTCTAAACCGGACTGTGGGGTCCTTAAACTCATGAACCACGAAGTCCTTAAACCTTATAGACTACGATGTCTCTAAACCGGACTGTGAGGTCCTTAAACTCATGGACCGAGATGTCCTTAAACTAACAATGGACCGTAATGTCCTTAAACTAATCGACCACAATGTTCCTAAACTAAACAATAGAGTCCAATTGCTATCTTGTTGGATCTAAACGATCCCGTTAAGTTGATCTTAGTCTAGAAATTAGACTAACGTATTCTTAACAAACGTGTAAGTTGATCTTAGTCTCAAACGAGACTAACGTATCCTTAAACCAAACCCCCAAACCCAAATCTAAGAAGATACGGATTTGGACTAATCCACGTCCTACGGGCGAAAACATAAATTAGTCTCCGTATACAATCTACGGGCAACCACAAACAAAACAAACACCCACGACAAGAAGTGACCATCTGGAGAAGGAGAAAGTTGTTACCGCGATGCGGTAGCATAATTAACTGCAGGGGCTTGCGCCTGCAGGGAAAAGCGTCCTCACAATCAAAAACCCCTCAAATGAGGGGGAATTTGACGAAGTCTGCTATGTCGGCCGCATCCGTTTAAACCTTCGATACACGGTGCCATAAATCAACTTGGCATCTTCGGAGAGGTGGACGGATAGCACCAATTAGCATCTGCCCCCAGATTCAGGCAAGACGTTCGTCTTCCTGGTTTCCGGCGGTAAACATGGGGATTGTTGTATAGTTATATTATTCGAGGTCGGCGCAGCTTCACTTGTGCGGTATCGTCAAAGCCGATCCTGTCAATCCATTACGCTGACCCTCCGCAGGTCGCTTATGCGGTGGAAGAGGTCATTTGGACCTCGGAAGGTCGTCTCCAACCTTCCATAGCGTCGATACCAGCGTATCCGCCGATGGCCCTAGACATTCTGGGGCGTCGCATATGCCAAGGAGAAGCGCGTCCTTAGGGGTAGGTCTATACGATAGGAGTGACCACTCATCATCTGGTTGGTTATCTGCAGTGGGCCCATTACATTTTGTCAGCCAAGAAGTCATTGCTGCTAAAGACCGGGTTATATCCAGCGATCTACGCGTCCCTCTTTTATTACCACACTCCTTATGTGTAGTGGGTTAAATCTTTCCCGGAGCAATGGAATATCCCGACCCACACATTTCTCTTATCGGATTGGGATGTATCAATCTCACTGGAGGAATTCGCATAGATATCCGGGTTACCCGTCACGGGAGAGCATTATGAGGAGATACTTCCTCTTAACGAATACATCTTCGCTACTGAATCAGTTGTTATGGGTCTTACCACTGAAAATGCTGTTCGAAACAAGTTTCAAAGATTGATCGAAGTGTTGAACATATATGAGAGCTTATTCTTAGAGTCCGGGGGCATAGAGTTAACTTCATGGACTTTGTTGCCCGCTTTCTTCGTCCGGAAGCTCTATCGAAGAAAGCTGCGAAGTTTGCCAAGCTCGATGATCCGTTCGGATTTGGTTTGGACAAACTGCCGAATGCAGAGGCAGATTTAAAGCAATTCTTTATTCCGGATACTCCAGTTGTCCCTTTCGTAGAGATTGCCGCTTCGGACATTAATGAGGAAACATTCTTCATGGGGTTCATCGGCTTGTGGCTGAGTTGGTTTTTGCTTCTAATGCACCCTCGCTATATGAGACCATCTGTCTTTTATCTGGCTCATCGCAATGCTATAGGGACATGCATGGCTATCGGGGTTGCAGGACTGGCTCACCTATATCATGGTTTGAGTATAGTGACCGCTACCACTTAGCCTTGAAGCCCGTCAATCTCCCATTGCACTACTTCACCTCGTGGATTGAGATACACATGCCGGGTGCTTTTGGTGTGCATAAACTGCCCGGATTTTATGAAAGATATAACTTTCCTCAGGTCATGCAATTGGTCGATGCTTCTTCTCTAGACCCAACACAGCGAGAGTCTCGGCGATTGCTTCTTCGCTCGTGCATGGTTGGGGATATCATGATCTTTGTCGACAGGGTCCTGACCATCGGTTAGGAATCTTTTAAAGTTATCCAGCCACTCCACGATGTCTTCTAGGATGGAGTTTCTGCGTTAAGGGCCTATGAGATCATTTATTTATATTCCATTAGGCCGGGTTTCCTCATATTCAGACAGAACACCTCGGTGTTGTTTATGAGATATAACCCGCACCGTTTCGTCCAGCAATCTGGTTACAACCAAGGTGTTCCTCTTGAAGCGTTCCTCATTGACCCGGTTTCTATAGAAGAGAGCGTTCGTAATGCAGCGCATCACTTCATTCGGCTAAATACAGGGTCTTATTTCCTGGTTAATGAGCCGAGCCATATCCCGAAGGCCTTGAATGCTTTTATCGCTTGTTATTTGTATGCCATGGGTCTCTTCATCAAAGAAGAAAGGTGGATGCTTCTTGACCATAAGGATTCTGTCCTGGCCAGTAATCCCGTGGTCCCGTTGAAGCGATGGGCAATTGTTCATCCTTATTTTAGAGAGGGTGCCACAGCTGTAATTCTGCGAGCCTTTCCGGCTAAGCCACGAACGAATGTAAGTGCTCCTGTGACCGTGGCGACCGTGGCATCCCCTGAGTCAGGTATCAGAACTAACCGTCTGAAGAAGCCCGTTAAGCAAAAACTTTTGTCGTCGGGCGTTGATGCCGGCTCACAGAAGAAGAAGAAATCTTTATTCTCAGCTGACATTGTATTCGGTCAAGAGACGCATGTTCCTTATAGCGAAGGCTTAGCTGAATACGGCACCAACGTTGGTCTTTTCAAAGCCTCTATCGATGAGAATGCCGCTACTGATCTTCAAGCCGCTATCGAGGCTTCTGAGATACTAGCCCGTGAGCAAACAGCGATTGCTTTTCTTGCCGCGTCCGGTATATTCCATTTACATTCTTCTGTACGCATTTTTTTTATTTTTTTTATTATACTTTATTAACACTCTGTTCTTAATAGAAATCTCCACTGAAGAGGCTCTCTTGGCGTCCCTAAAGACATTTGAGAAACGGGAGAGGCTTCGCGCTTCCATGGGTCTCGGTATGATTCATTTCGTACCGCCTTTACACATTTAGTTCATTTCATTCACACCCTGACTCCCTTCTTCTTTCTGTTATAGGAACCACCGCAACTCGTGTTGTTCCGAGTACAATGTCATCCTCAGGTGGTGGGGCAAAGGAGCCTTCAGAGCCACAGGCTACGGTTGTGGTCACCCTGGGGCCGACCTGGGAGGCGTCGCTAAAGCATCCTATGATGGATGTTTCCGCAGATTCGAAGGCCGTACCTAATTTAAACAAAGACGTTCTGTTGTCGGAGATTTTGAGGAGATCTATCGCACAGCCAAAGCTAAGAGTAAACGCAAAAAGCATGCAGCAAGGGAGCGTCAGGCTAACTTGGCCGCAGGGGTAGGTTTGAGTGATGCCCGATCCTCTGACGTTCTAATAGAGGACATCCCTTCTGCCTTGTCCACTGCTCATAGGCAGGTTGCGCGTGCGTCTCGCAAAGAGATTGAGCGGTCACTTCAAGGTAAAACTGCGCACGATCCCTTATTGAAACCTAGTAAGACTTGTTTACTTTTCCAGGTTTCTTATTACAATAATTTTTCTTGAATTATAACACATTTGTCCTTGAATGATGTGACATGGCTGCTAGTGTTTGAAGGTTCTGGGGTGTCAGGCCTTCTTATTGAATCAGGGACTGCTCTAACTGCTGCTTCCTCCCCCTGTGGATCCTTGGCATCGGCAGGTGATGCGAGCATGTTGAAGACCCTTATTGATTCGGGTGACGAAGGTGTCGACGTTGAATCCATCTCCCTGGTGATGGTGGAAACCAAGGAAGCCGTCATGGTTAGTGGCACTCCAGACACTACTAAGATCTCTGCCCCGTTAGGTATTCCTTGTGTTATTTCTTTGGTTTCTCAATCTTACTAAATATATTCGCTGATATCTCTTTTATTCCGAATATAGGTGTGGTAGACCCTGGAGCTGTGCTGATTTAAGAATCGTTGCCAGTTGCTGCCACGACTGTCACTATTCCACCTCTATCTTTTCTGGCCCCCCGCGTTTTCTCGGGTTTAATGACGGAAGGTAAAGATTTTTCAATTCCTTATTTCAATATAGATATTATCTTTTGGATTAATTTCATTACCATATATTGTTGCAATACTTTAGGAGTGCTTTTTGACCGCCTATGCCAAATGCTAAGCTCGCACCTCGCCTTCCAATCAAAATTCATTCCTGCTTCAAGCATCGGTCAGTATATTCTTCATTTCTCATTTCAACTTTTCACGAGTGATCTTTCTATCGCTAAGCTTTTCTCGTATTGACCACAGTCTTACGGCTCAAGGGAGAGAACGAAAGAATAGTAGAGCCTCCCAAGCTTCATGATTTGCCATTTTCGACTACTCGAATGCTAGATCTCACTTATCATCGTCCTTTTCAGTTCTGAGGTTGAAATCTGACCCTTCTTTGTGCATGCTTTATTCTACAGCAGCTACACCGGCTTTGTCTCTTCTTGAGTCTCGCATACCTATGCCAGCGGGGCCGTTCGCTAAGCGTCAATCCTCCTTGGGTGCAGCTGTAAGTCGATGTACAACACCCCAGTACTTGTGGGGAGGCGGAATTTTCAAAAACGAACTTGTTTAGTGAACAAACATCGACTAACCGCTTGAATCGAAGCTAAACGATAACTAACTACAAACATAGAGTTTCTATGCTACTATGTTTAGGGATTATACCTAATGAATCGTGACCTTCGTCTTTGCGAACTTCACCTCCTCCTCGGCCTTCTCGAAGTAGTAGACGATCCACCCGAGAGCTTTACTCCAAGCTTAGCCTCTAAACTTGAGGCAACTAACCTTCTTTAAGTGCTAATCAAAGAAGCTAGGTGATATAGAGTGAGAGTTATGGTTTAATTAGTCTAACTAATCCTTGTACTCAACACATGAGAGGGGAGGATTAGGGTTTGAAGAGAGAGAGCTTGAGGAGAGAGAAGATGAAGATAATAGTGAAGTGAGAAGAATGAGTTATCATAATATATATCAAGCATTTCTTTTTATCAAGAAAAGAAAAGAAATCATTTTACAACCATGCTTGATAAATATCTTGTGGTGATTCATCTCCATGAGTCATTAAGCAATTATGAAGTATTAATGACATGGATGAATCATCCATATGACTCACTAATCTCATTCAATGTATATGCCACCTAAACCTCCTTAGTCACCATCTTATAAAAGCTTCTCGCACAATTACGAGAACGCCCCTCCTTTCCGCAAAAATGCGGAAAAACTTTAGACTGTATAAATCCAATAACCGGATACCAGTAACTGGCTTAAACCAAAGCCGACTGGTAAAAACTGTCCGAAAGTCTTACGTGCGTAAACACACGTATGCGTCCGAACCCTTGTCGTAAAACCATACGACCTCTATATCGTTTCGCCTGGAGTAGGGAAACTCTCTGTGTGGGACTCTAGAGACTCGACTACTACGCTGGCAGTGGGTTTAACCACAGACCGCAAGCGGCACTAGCTGTACGTAACGGTCCCCAGGTAGATGTCGATAAGAAGGCCGATGAGGAAAACCCATCCGAACTCCTACTGAGTCTGATGTGACAATCTCCGTACAATCCGGTCCGTTCGTCTTAGACTATCGCATATCGGGCCTAGGGGGCGGCAAGTGTCAGTCCCCTAATAGCGGTATAAGTCATGTCGAAGCGAAGCCCATTACACCCTGAGAAACTACTGGAACCTACCAGCAAATCTCGCTTGCCCTGGCCAGGGACTTTGCGTAATGGCTCTCTGACACAACGCGATATCAACCCCTAATACCGGGAGAGACGAATCCTGTCTAACCGCCACTGCCTCCAAGTGCTCGGGACTGCACCCAACTGCTACCTGTTTGCACGACTCCTTTGAGCCGTGGTAGGGAAGCAATCTAAGAACAGTGGGACACACTCGAGGCGAAGTAGCAGTGTCAAGTCTGCGGACTATGCTGTACTCATGTCACCTGGGAACTGTTCACTGACGACTGGTATAAAACCAACCAACAGTTCCCTGCGAGTCATGTCCGGTGTACCCGTAACCTAACGAGCACCTGCATACTATCTCCAGTACGACGTACTGACGGCTGTGGGACAGACCATCTCCCTAACTGGGATGAGAAGCGTACACACTAGTCTACTCCGGAGTATCGATGCCCTGTCTCGATAATCCAACGACTAGGGACCTGAATAAGGATGTGCTTGTAGACTACCCAGCCCCCACTAGTGTGACTGCCATCACAACGCCGGTAGTCAAGCAAGATCCTAAGAGCTCTATCAATACGTATACTCACATATTAAGATAGAAAAACGAAGTAGCATACTACCATGTTTAGCAAGACTGTCATATACATGTGAATATCCTAAGCTTCCATTAAGTAATATACAAACTAGTATGATACAGTAATGGCCTTCTAGGGCATAAACACTAACAATCTCCCACTTGCACTAGGGCCATGTACTGGCGTATCGAAGACCGATGATCTCGAGTAGCCTCTCGAACTGAATCTGAGGTAGGGCCTTTGTGAATGGATCAGCAATGTTCTCTTCAGAAGCAACTCTCCGAACCTCGATCTCCTGACGATCAATGATCTCCCTGATCAGGTGATACCGCCTTAAGATGTGTCTGGATTTCTGATGGGACCTTGGTTCCTTCACTAAAGCTATAGCTCCGTTGTTGTCGCAATACAGAGGTATTGGATCAACTATGGTAGGAACCACCTGAAGTTCTGTTAGGAACTTCTTCATCCAGACTGCTTCTTTTGCGGCATCGCAAGCAGCTATATACTCCGCTTCCATCGTTGAGTCAGCAACGGTATCCTGCTTGGAGCTCTTCCAGCACACCGCCCCTCCATTGAGGGTAAAGACATAACCCGACATGGACTTGGAATCGTCCTTATCACTCTGGAAGCCGGAATCAGCAAAGGCCTCCAACCTGAGGTCTTTTCCGCCGTAAACCAAGAACATCTCCTTAGTCCTTCTCAGGTACTTGAGAATGTTCTTTACTACTATCCAGTACTTCTCCCCTGGGTCTGACTGATACCGGCTTACCACGCTCAGTGCGTAAGCTACATCTGGTCTGGTGCACAACATCGCATACATTATAGAGCCTACCGCAGAAGCGTAGGGTATAATAGACATGCGTTCCCTTTCCAAATCAGTCTTGGGAGACATCTCTTTGGAGAGGATGATTCCGTGACAAGCCGGTAGATTACCGCGCTTAGAATCTTCCATACTGAATCTTTTCAGTACAGTGTCGATATTCCTGGACTGCGAAAGTCCCAACATCCTCTTGGATCTATCACGATAGATCCGGATCCCCAGAATGTAAGAGGCATCACCCAGGTCTTTCATGGAGAACCTGTGTGATAAGAATCCTTTGACAGATTGTAGCATAGGAATGTCATTTCCTATCAATAGAATATCATCCACGTACAAGACGAGGAATACGACACTTCTGGCTACAACTTTACTATATATGCACGGTTCATCTGGATTTTTGATAAAGTCATATTCTTTGACTGTCTCATCAAAACAGATGTTCCAACTCCGCGATGCCTGCTTTAGTCCATAAATGGACTTAAGCAGCTTGCATACTTTCCCGCTGCTCCCACTCTGATTGAAACCGTCTGGCTGATCCATATAGACGCTCTCTTCTAAATTTCCATTCAGAAAAGCCGTCTTTACGTCCATCTGCCAGATTTCATAATCATGGAAGGCAGCAATAGCAAGAAGGACCCGAATGGATTTGAGCATAGCCACTGGAGAAAAAGTTTCGTCATAGTCCAAACCAGGTCTTTGACGAAAACCCTTTGCAACAAGTCTAGCCTTATAGGTTTCCACCTGTCCATCTACACCAATCTTTTTCTTGAAGATCCATTTGCATCCTATGGGTTTTACCCCATCTGGAGCAAAGTCCAAAGTCCATACTTTGTTGGTGTACATGGACTCCATTTCGGTCCGCATTGCATCTAGCCATCGTACCGAGTCGCCGTTCTGGATGGCCTGCTGGAAGTCAGTAGGTTCATCATCATCTATGATGCAATCCTCTCTATCCCCATCTATGAGAAAACCATAGTATCTCTCAGGCGGATGAGACGGTCTACTACTCCTGCGGAGGGGTGCGGGAATGTCCAGTTCTTCTTGAACTATCGGTTCTACCAAACTTTCAGTAGCAGTTTGTGGTTCTGGAATTTCTTCCAGTTCTATTTCGCTCCCACTTATTTCCTTTTGTAAAAACTGATATTCTAGAAAATGGGCATTACGAGAAACAACCACCTTTTGTTCCTCTGCATAATAGAATAGATACCCCTTGGAGTTCTTTGGATATCCCACAAACTGACACTTTACTGATCGTGCCTCGAGCTTGTCCACATGCTGCTTTTTAACAAAAGCTGGACATCCCCATATTTTCAGATACTGAAGATAGGGTTTCTTCCCACTCCACATCTGATATGGCGTGGTAGGCACAGTCTTGGTAGGAACCATGTTCAAAAGATATGCCGCTGATTCTAGCGCATAACCCCAGAAAGATCGCGGTAACTCAGCATTACTCATCATGGATCGTACCATATCCAATAGGGTTCGATTCCGTCTCTCCGATACACCGTTATGCTGTGGAGTGTATGGAGGAGTAAGCTGAGAGAGAATTCCTTTCTCTTTTATGTAACCTAGGAACTCGGCACTCAAGTATTCACCACCTCGATCAGATCTAAGTGTCTTGATACTTTTGCCGGTTTGGTTTTCTACTTCATTCTTATACTCTTGGAATTTCTCAAAAGCCTCGGATTTATGTTTCATCAGATAAATGAATCCGTATCTTGAGTAATCATCCGTGAAAGTAATGAAATAGGAAAAACCACCTCTTGCATGTGTAGACAATGGACCACATACATCGCTGTGTATGAGTCCTAAGAGCTCGCTCGCTCTTACTCCTTGTCCAGTGAATGGAGTCTTTGTCATCTTTCCTTTGAGACAAGATTGACAAGTGTCATAAGTTTGATATTCGAACGAGTCCAAATATCCTTCTCTATGCAACTTAGTCAACCTTCTCTCATTGATGTGACCCAGTCTACAATGCCATAAGAAAGCTTTATTTAAATCTGGAGACTTTCTTTTTAGTGTGTTCTGGACATTGAAAATTTGGAGTTGGTTTAAAACATATATACCGTTATTTAGAGTACCGGACCCAATCAAACCATGATTAAGGTGGATGTTAACAACATCTCTTACAAACGTGAAATCATAACCTTTATTTGATAACAAGGAAACTGATATGATATTACACGTTAAGCTTGGTAAAAAATAACAGTTATGTAAAACCAAAATGTGTCCACTCGTCAATCCGAGGTGATAATCCCCGACGGACGCAGCTCCCACGCTAGCTCCGTTAGCAACCTTTAGGGTCATATCACCTTCCTTCAGCACTCTACGGTTTCTCAGTGCCTGCAATGAATTGCAAATATGAGATCCTGATCCGGTATCCAATACCCAGGAAGTAGAGTTGATCGACAGACAATTCTCAATTACAAACACACCTGAAAACGAAGCCACAGCTTGCTTCGGTTCCTGGTTCTTGGCGTTCCACGCCTTGCAATCCTTCTTCCAGTGCCCTTTCCTGTGACAATGGAAGCACTCATCCTGGCCCACTACCGGTACCGCAAACTTTTTCTTTCCCTTCCCTCCCACCTTACTAACACCTCCTCTAGGTCTGGGGACGGCCTTCTTCTTCCTTCCTTTGGCCCTAGCCTTGGACCCGGAAGAAGATGCACCGCCAACAAACATAGCGGGTGTTTCCCTTGCCTTCTGCAAGGAGCCCTCTGCACTCCTTAACATGTTCAGGAGTTTCGGAAGTTCAACTTCTTTTCTTTGAAGGTTGAAGTTCAGGATAAACTGGGCGTAGGTGGGAGGAAGGGACTGGAGAATAAGGTCTGTATAGAGCTCATTATCCAAAGTCGTCCCAAGGTCTGCGAGCTCTTCAATATAGCCGATCATCTTTAGGACATGTTCTCCTACCGATGACCCGACAGCCAACCTCGCTCGAAACAAGTTCTTAGAGGTCTCGTATCTTGCTATACGAGATTGCTCTCCATAAAGTTCCTTTGTATGGAGAAATATGCCGTCTAGGGTCATATCCTCGTGCCTCCTCTGATGTTCATTGTTCATTGAGGCAAGCACGATGCACTTGGCTTTCGCGCAATCTAAATCCCAGGTTTTGCGGATTTCCTTATCCGCATTGCTGGATTTGGGACCAGGGACAGCAGGCGCCGTAGCGGTGAGGACGTACCCCAGTTTGTCATAGGTCAAAGCCATTTTGACATTCCGCAGCCAATCTTTATAGTTTGGCCCTGTCAGTATATTTTTCTCTAAAAGTAACTTAAGTCCAGTCATTTTCAGGGTCGCTGCAATTAGGAGAGAGAGAAGAAAACTCTTTAGCATGATGCTCTTGCAAGTTTAGAGTGGTTTTTAGTTTATCTAAACTGGATGGCTCCCACTGTTTCTCGAATCCTTCCTCAAACCATAAAAGAAGAATTAGCCAGGACTATTCTCACCGTACAATTCTTGCTTAACCGTTCAGCCAGGCCAGTGTCGATACTTCGAGGGAGGTTTTCCAACGCTTTCGCGAACTTCCTTAATTAAATAACCTCTTTTCTCTGGGGGCGTAACCCCGCTGACACTTTTCTAGACACCTACTTGGTTTATAGCATTGATCGTTAAGTGACGAATATCCTGATAAGTAGCATATACTCACAGTAGGATCGGGATCCAAATATCATCGTATGATAATGTTGAAGGAATCCTACCAACATTCATCAAACTCCAAATGGTATGCATCTCTTTGCAAATTTCAGTTTCTTTAGAAATTCCCGATATATATTTTTGCCCCATGCTCTTATGACCTTGGCGTTGGTCAAAATATCATAAGTCAGATGTCAAGTTCTACCCATCATTATCTTGTTAATTTGAACCCATCCGTACATATCCTTGATGTTGGCCAAAATGATCATACGACTGTCCCAAACTAACTCATCTATCTATGCAACAAATGAATACCCAGCAGCTACCAAACACTATGCCTTGGCGTTGGTCAAAATACATAGCTTGAATACTACTGAATACCCAGATGAAATGACGGAGGGCTACGAATGGTTTTGGCGAAACCGTGAACGTAGTGAACTTGATATAACCGAAGGAACCTGATAGCTTTTTTAAAAGGAGTGGTTAAAGCTCCGCATTTAAAAATATCTGTTTTTAAAATTAACCGAGTGGTTTCTTTTAAATTGTTCAAACGGTTAAACTTTTGGTTTATTTTCTTTGCATTATAAATAATGCGTCCCATCATTAACCTATCATTACATAAAACCTCGAAAATACAACGTCCTCTTATGCCATCCGCATTCGCCACGGGGTCCCGTCATCACCCGTTAGGTTACTTAACTAACGACAAAGCGGGGGCTGGGCTAGCGCGGGTGTAAAACATAAGTGACGTCTAAATAGCTATCATATATAGATATTGTACATTCGTCAAACGCAATAATAGGCATTCCAGATCACAGATGAACTTTATTGGATTTGCAAGTAATCCGTGTTTGTTTTGAGCCTGCAACAAAAGACGGATTACACAGTTGTGATGAATAGCCATTACCCCACCCAAGACCCCAACGGGTACGGCAAACTACCCGCCCGGCAGTTTGTGCACCCCACCTTGGGTCTGTCCTAGGAGCAAAAATAGTAAAATGAAATAATACAACGGTGGCTACAACCGCAACCTGGATGTGCCCCGCAAAATAATATTACAACAAATTACATTTACATCAAATGAATTAAATAATAACCCATCACATAACCCCGGCTATACATCACAACAGTCCAACACAGTTCATATCCACAAACAGTAAAAACCATTACAGAAATGTGCAACCCCCTGCCAACCGACATACTAGCAGTTAGGGGAGGTTTACGAACACATTATACAAACACAGATATAATCCATCAAGCAAATACTGTATAATTTCGATCGATTAAACACTTTTAATTTTGCTCCAATACTTCTCTGTAAACCTGAAACCTGAGCAAAAATAAAATATTCCAGAAAATACCAAATATCACAGAGAAGCAACACAGGAAATTTGGGTTCCTGAATCACCAACTCGGCGGCGGAAGCGCGGCGGATCGGTGCGATCCGCCGCGGTTCCGCGGCGCTTTAGGCGATTCAGGGGCCCAAATTTCTTGGGTGTTCTTCTACTGCCTTTTTAAGCTTTCTGAACCTCCCTGAAAAATTTTAGGACCTCATTTAAAATTCGACAGAAACTAGTGATTTTGGGGTTTTCCGGTTTCGTTTTTTCCGTTCGAAATTCATACAAATTTGCAAGTAAGTTATTTATTGTTTAGCGAGGCTTTGATACCACTGTAAGTCGATGTACAACACCCCAGTACTTGTGGGGAGGCAGAATTTTCAAAAACGAACTTGTTTAGTGAACAAACATCGACTAACCGCTTGAATCGAAGCTAAACGATAACTAACTACAAACATAGAGTTTCTATGCTACTATGTTTAGGGATTATACCTAATGAATCGTGTCCTTCGTCTTTGCGAACTCCACCTCCTCCTCGGCCTTCTCGAAGTAGTAGACGATCCACCCGAGAGCTTTACTCCAAGCTTAGCCTCTAAACATGAGGCAACTAACCTTCTTTAAGTGCTAATCAAAGAAGCTAGGTGATATAGAGTGAGGGTTATGGTTTAATTAGTCTAACTAATCCTTGTACTCAACACATGAGAGGGGAGGATTAGGGTTTGAAGAGAGAGAGCTTGATGAGAGAGAAGATGAAGATAATAGTGAAGTGAGAAGAATGAGTTATCATAATATATATCAAGCATTTCTTTTTATCAAGAAAAGAAAAGAAATCATTTTACAACCATGCTTGATAAATATCTTGTGGTGATTCATCTCCATTAGTCATTAAGCAATTATGAAGCATTAATGACATGGATGAATCATCCATATGACTCACTAATCTCATTCAATGTATATGCCACCTAAACCTCCTTAGTCACCATCTTCTAGAAGCTTCTCGCACAATTACGAGACGCCCCTCCTTTCCGCAAAAATACGGAAAAACTTTAGACTGTATAAATCCAATAACCGGATACCAGTAACTGGCTTAAACCAAAGCCGACTGGTAAAAACTGTCCGAAAGTCGTACGTGCGTAAACACACGTATGCGTCCGAACCCTTGTCGTAAAACCATACGACCTCTATATCGTTTCGCCTGGAGTAGGGAAACTCTCTGTGTGGGACTCTAGAGACTCGACTACTACGCTGGCAGTGGGTTTAAACACAGACCGCAAGCGGCACTAGCTGTACGTAACGGTCCCCAGGTAGATGTCGATAAGAAAGCCGATGAGGAAAACCCATCCGAACTCCTAATGAGTCTGATGTGACAATCTCCGTACAGTCCGGTCCGTTCGTCTTAGACTATCGCATATCGGGCCTAGGGGGCGGCAAGCGTCAGTCCCCTAATAGCGGTATAAGTCGTGTCGGAGCGAAGCCCATTACACCCTGAGAAACTACTGGAACCTACCAGCAAATCTCGCTTGCCCTGGCCAGGGACTTTGCGTAATGGCTCTCTGACACAGCGCGATATCAACCCCCAATACCGGGAGAGACGAATCCTGTCTAACCGCCACTGCCTCCAAGTGCTCGGGACTGCACCCAACTGCTACCTGTTTGCACGACTCCTTTGAGCCGTGGTAGGGAAGCAATCTAAGAACAGTGGGACACACTCGAGGCGAAGTAGCAGTGTCAAGTCTGCGGACTATGCTGTACTCATGTCACCTGGGAACTGTTCACTGACGACTGGTATAAAACCAACCAACAGTTCCCTGTGAGTCCTGTCCGGTGTACCCGTAACCTAACGAGCACCTGCATACTATCTCCAGTACGACGTATTGACGGGTGTGGGACAGACCATCTCCCCAACTGGGATGAGAAGCGTACACACTAGTCTACTCCGGAGTATCGATGCCCTGTCTCGATAATCCAATGACTAGGGACCTGAATAAGGATGTGCTTGTAGACTACCCAGCCCCCACTAGTGTGACTGCCATCACAATGCCGGTAGTCAAGCAAGATCCTAAGAGCTCTATCAATACGTATACTCACATATTAAGATAGAAAAACCAAGTAGCATACTACCATGTTTAGCAAGACTGTCATATACATGTGAATATCCCAAGCTTCCATTAAGTAATTTACAAACTAGTATGATACAGTAATGGCCTTCTAGGGCATAAACACTAACAGCAGCAAATAGCAGGCGGATGCTAAGCGAATTTATCGAAGACCTTAACGTTGAAGCACTCACTTCTGCTGTGGACTTTGCGGACGAGGTCAACTCTATGCTGACGACACTTGTGACTTTTCACAAGGAAAACTTCGTCGGTGTTTGGGTTGACTATTGTAGGCAAATTGAGGCTTGCTTCCACGAGATCGAGCACAAGCGTCTTACACCCGAAGCATTAAACTCGAAGGCTCAACTAATCGCATGGATCGAGCAAAGTGTCGCTTCCCTTCAATACTTAGTAGAACTTGGCCCTGAAGCAAAAAGAACATGAGACATCTTTTGGTGAATCCAGCCAATTGCGCATCCAGGTCGAACCGAACGCCGCGTAGCTACAAATTATTTTTGAGAATCTCCAGCAATACATTTCTAGAATTGTATTCCTCCTTCCTTTTCTTTATAGATTGTATCTTTCAACACTTCAATTCATGAATAAAATATTCATTTTTTTTGCATGCGCTCCTCTGTGTTTGATGTCTTAGTTTAGCGCTAATTAGTTTATTCACTCGTTTCGGAATTTCTAGTTTATTTACTCATTTCGGAGTTTGTAGTTTATTCATTTGTTTCAGAGTCTCTAGTTTATGTACTCATCTCGGAGTTTTTAGTTTATTCACTCATTTCGGAGACTTTTTAGTTTGCCTCCCTTGGGTTTACAGGCAAACTTGTCCTAACGTTGTATGTAGATAACCCCCATTTTTTTACGACAGTGGTCTGTTAGGTTTGTGGTACTAGGGTTTTAGTCTGTGGTACCGTCGCGTTGGCTGATATATTTCTTTATATGAAATCTTTAAGTTGTTGTTCGAGTAACCCCGCGACTGTCGTGTCTCTGATCCTTCGGGGGCTGGATAAAAAATCTTCAAGTAATCTCCTTAGATCATATTACCATCGGAAAAGCAAGCATTAGGAATTTGCCATGACGTTTTTTACTTGAGCTTAGGCTCAATTTGGAACCCCGATGAATCATAACCGCACCCTTCATGGGTAAGATGATCTCCAATGGTCTTTTAGGCTTTATTTGAGTTGCCATTAAGACCCGAAGCTGGGAATATGCCGTCACTTCGTCTTTTGGTTTGACGATTTCACGCCGATTCTTTGCTAAAGCAGGTTAGACATCTATAGGACCTCTATGCTATATGTATTGCAATTGAAGTCCGGAGCTAGGAATAGCCATTGCTCTAATTTCATTTCCTAGCCACGTCCGCATCCTGCTGAAACGAGGGGAGCGTCGGGGTGATCTCTAGGTTGTGTATTAACCGTCAAGACTTGGAGCTAGGATTTTGCCGTTACTCCATTTCTATTTGACCCTTGGGACTTTGCTGACATTGCATCTGCATCTTGTTGACATGAGAAGCACGTCGAACCGGAGCTAGGATTTTGCCATTACTCCATTTTTGCTTTGACCCTTGGATCTTTTATTGACGCTGCATCTTCACCCTGCTGGAATGAGAAGAACGTCGGGGTGACCTTAGGCCTTAGATATTGCCAATAAGACCTGAAGCTAGGATTTTTCCATCACTTCATTTTCATTTAATTGTTGTGTCTGCCCCTGCTGGGATGAGGAGGGGGATGCTGGGATTAGTCCTGAGGTTGTATATGTATCGTTGAGACTCGGAGCTCCTTTCGACGAAGCGTGGTTGGAAAATATGGTTCCTTTTTTCCTTTTTTTTAGGCCCATGGATTGTATACAAGAGTCAATATGGACATACTTATAGGGCGGAGGACATTTTATTTTATTTTATTTCTTATTTCCGTGATGCACTATCTTTTCAGCTTTCTATATCGCGCAAGTCGCGATTACCCAATCATTTTGGCTATTTTTCGCGGTGCCCAATCATTTCTTCTTTTATTTTTACTCTCTACTTTTTGTTGCGAGTTGCCCTACCATTTCGGCTATTTTTATTTTCTTATATATATATATATATATTTTAGTTGGGGATTTTGAAATTTGATACCCATCTTGGCATCAGCATCGCTACCACTGGAATATTGCCGGGAGCGAATTATCATTTGCCGTGAGGACTTAGGGTTTGACACCTATTTAGGTATCAGCATCGCTACAACTGGAACGTTGCCAGGAGCGAATCATTATTTGTCTTTGTTGGTTTGAACAAAGATGGCTTTGCAAACAGGATTAGGATCCTGTCGACTAAGGCTTTTTGACTTTATGGGTCATAAGGGTCTCATAAAGGTATTTCTCCCTATAAGTCGTGAGGATCCCGTAGGTGTGTTTTCTCCTTAGGAATCGTGGGGATTCCTAAGTGATATTTTCTCTTGTAAGTCGTAAGGATCTTTCAAGAGTGTTTTCTCCTTATAAGTTGAGAGGACTTATAAGTGCCGTTCACCATATAGGGACATTTCTCGTCGTTGGTGGAACTTGGTGGGGGGTATATTTATTTATATCCGTGGATTGTATACAAGGGTCAATATGGGACTGCCTGTAGAGCAACTTAGGGGATATGACGGCTTAAGAACAGGTTTAGATCCCTGTAGCTTAAGGCTTTTGAATCCTATGAGCCGTGAGGGTCTCATAGAGGGGAATTCTCCTTAAGAGTCATGAGGATCTCATAAGTGTACTTTCTCCTTAGGAATCATGGGGATTCCTAGGTGGTTGCTCTTTTATGAGTCGTAAGGATCTCATGCAGCTATTTTCTCCTCACGAGCTCGGAAGGACCTTACAAGTGTATTTTTTTTATGAGATTGCGCCCTTCTGGGTTTTCACAAGCTCGCTGGTAGTCCTGCTGTTTTTACTCACGACGCCCTTTCGAATTTTCATCCATTCCCATTTCTCTTGTGAACATACCATTTTTTAATGAGTTTGCGCTTTTCTGGGTTTTCACAAGCACGCCAGTAGTCTTGCTGCTTTTACTCACGACGCCCTTTCAGGTTTTCATCTATGCCCTTTCGCTTGTGGATGTACCCCATTCTTTTGGCGAAACTCTCGAAAGTTGTTTCGTCATGGTGACCCATCTGTTTGCTGGTGGGATTTAGGGGTGGCTTCATCACTGGAGTAGCTGTGTAGCCAGTGGGACTTGAGTTGCAATCCTCGCCGTTAGGACTTTGGGTGTAATATAGATCTCAAGGGAGCATATCACCGTATTTGGGGGCAATGTGCTAGTTTAGGGACATTTCGGTCCATTGCGCCATGTTTGAGGCGATGTTTTAGTTTAGGGACATCTCGGTCCGATATCGCTATGTTTGAGGCGGATAGTTAGTTTAAGAACTTCTCGGTCCATTGTCGCCATGTTTGAGGCGGATAGTTAGTTTAAGGACTTCTCGGTCCGTTGTCACCATATTTGAGGCGACGAAGATTTTTGGATACTACTTTTGGGGTTCTGACTCAGGAAGATAGCAAGCGGACACAAGCGTCGTTATCTATCATTGACCTAAGTCATGACTCATCATGCGTAGTATTTTTTGAGGAATCGGCCGTTTATTGGCCGGAGGGGTCTTTCGCCATGCATATCCATAAGCAGGTAGGCTCCACCTTGGTAGACTTTGTCTATAATGTATGAGGCTTCATAGTTCGGCTCGAATTTCCTCTGTTTTGCACGATTGGGGATCATTGGTCTTTTGATGACTAGCACGAGTTCACCTTGGCGGAATGTTCTCGGCCTGGTAATTTTTTCATGTGACCGTGTCATCCTTGCCTTATAAGCCTCCAGATTTTGCTGTGCTATAAGGTGAGTTTCGTCGAGGGTGTCGAGATCCTCAAGCCGAAGATGAGCATTTTCTTCGTCTGTCAGCTCGTATCGAACAGCTACTCGTAGAGAAGGGAGTTCTATTTCTAAGGAAATCACTGCTTCCGTGTCGAATACCAACATGTAAGGTGTTGAATTCGTGGCCGTTTTGAATGTTGTTCGGTACGCCCAGAGAGCTTCATGAAGCCATTCGTGCTAGTCTTGTTTGTTTCTGGATGTTAGGAATATATGTATGCCCTAAAGGCTATTATTGTTGATATAGTGGATGCTTGGACATATATACAGAGGAATTTCTTACTCGACATGATAGTATGCTATTTGGTTACCTTTATCTTAACATGTAGACTGGTATTTTTTTATACTATCTGTCTCTTACATGTTGATAAAACCCTTAGGATGTGTACATGACTACCATGATTATGATGAGATCATACAAGTGGGGCCAGGGTGGTCTAAAAGTACATCCTTTAACTGTTCCTAGTCGAGGGGATATCGAGACAGGGCATCGATATTCCAGAGTAGACTAGTGTGTACGTTTCTTGTCCTTTGGAGGGCAATGATTGATCCTACAACCATTGGTGTGTGACATCAAAGATTGTACACAGATGCTCATTAGAGAATGGGTACACCGAACGGACTCGCCGAGGACTCCTAGTTGGTATTATACCTATCGTCAGATAGCAGTCCTCTGGTGACACTGGTACAGGTTAGTTTGTAGACCCGAGATCGTCATAGAGTCTTGTGTGGCTCCTACCGTGCTTTGATTTCCTCCCTACCACGCTCAAGAGGAATTATGCAAACAGGTGGATTTTGGGTACATTCCCGAGTCACATGGGGCAATGAGCGATAGGAGGGGTTTCGTCTCTCCTGGTATTGAGGGTTGATGTTGCGCTATGCTCGATTGGCTATAACTGGAAGTCCCTGGCCAAGGCTACTGCTGAGATCTACTGATAAGAGTTATCAGTAGTTTCTCAAATCGTTATTGGCCCGACATCGGCATGACTTATCACGTTACTGGGGTCTGACGTTTACCACCCCTAGACATGATATGCGACATATCAGACGAAGTGACTGGACTGTACGGTAGTGTTATTGATAGACTTCAGGGAGAGTATGGACAAGCTTTCTTATTGATCTTCATATCGCTCAATACCCGGGTGACCGTTACGTCCAACTAGTACCGCTGACGGCTTATTGGTGACTGATGTGATCATCACCTAATGCTAGCATATTAACGAGTGTTTAGAGTCTCACACAGAAGTCTCTTGGTTCAAGCAAAACGAATTAGGACACATATGTGATATGTGTGTGGGCCTGATTAAATACGTGTATGTGATACCGTATTGTAATCTAGCAGTCATCTGTTATCAGTCAGGTTATATGTGATATAACCAGATAATCGAATCAACTGTTGATTTGATAATGTGATACACAGATAAATGATATTAGTCGGTTATATGTGATATAACCGGATTATTAAATCAAGTGTTGATTTAATAATGTGATATATATTATATGTGATATAATTATATCTTAACAAATATCATTCTTGGGGTCAAAATTTGCACCCCGGTTGACCAAGTCAAAGTCAAGGTCAACCCCAAGCCAGGTGGGCCCAAGCCTAGGTCAAGCGGGCCCATGCCCAAGCCGAGCCCGCGGCCAAGCCTCCCCATGCCAACAACAAAATTATGTAATAAATCATTTTTATGTAATTTTTTTATGCATGAATGTAAACAAAATGGTCATAAAGCCAAGTTTTTGTAAGCCCATAGCTTATGTGCAAAAAGAAATGGCACATGGGCCATGGGATAGGCAAAATGCCATTTTGAAAAGCCCAAGGGGCTATATATAAACATGTAAGCCTATAAAATGCAACATGATGAAAATATCTAATATAATTTTTCATTCCCCCAAAAACTAGGGTTCTTTGTGCCCCCTGCTCCTTCTCCAAGGTTCTAAACCTTCTCATTTCTTTTGAATTAAATCAAGAGTTTTACTCTTTCTTTTCCAAAACTAAGTAGTTTTCCACCACAAAACCCACAAAGGGGAACTCAGATCTCCCATTAGATCTCAACAATGAGAGATTTTTAAAATCCCCTACTTCTTGATCTTCAAGATCCGGCCAATAAAGGAAGAAGAAGGAGACCCATCTCCAGAAACCCCACTTTGGAGAAGAACCAGGGCTCAAGGGGAGAAGCCCTTCATCAGCTTCAAAACATCTTAGGAGTTTAACTCATATATATATACAGAATAATAAGTGCTCCTTTCTGGGAGTACAACTCCCATTACAGGGACTAAGTCCCTTTTGCTGCTCGAGCGCTCACGTGGTGCGCTAGCGCTCTTGCGTCCAGAGCGCTCGCGCCCAAGCTCCAACGCCCAAGCGGCCACGTGCTGACATGTGGCGTGCTAGCGCGCTTGCGCTCAGAGCGCTAGCGCCCAGAGCGCTAGTGCTCGAGCGCCCACGTATTGACACGTGGCGCGCTAGCACTCAAAGCGCTAGCGCTCTTGCGCTCAGAGCGCTAGCGCCCAAAGCGCTAGAGCCCGAGCGCCCACGTGCTGACACATGGCGCGCTAGTGCTCAGTGCGCTAGCGCTCTTGCGCTCAGAGCGCTAGCGCCCGAGCGCCCACGTACTGACACGTGGTGCGCTAGCTCTCAGTGCGCTAGTGCTCTTACGCTCAGAGCGCTAGCGCCCAAAGCGCTAGCGCCCACGTGCTGACACGTGGCGCGCTAGCGCTCAGTGCGCTAGCGCCCGAGCGTCCACATGCTGACACGTGGCACGCTAGCGCTCTTGCGCTCAAAGCGCTGGCACTGGCCCCACGCATCCTTTGTATGCCTTTCCCCCCTTTTTATATATGTACATATATATATACATATGTACACACACACATACTCCACGACACTGTCCCTATTAGAAAAAAACATTTAACGGGGCGCTGCCCCGCACCTCGCAAGGGGGCTGCTAGCCCCCTTGACCCCCAGCCCGCTATCCGGGTAGCGGGACCCCTGTAAAAACTCTGCGGGGCCCCCGATATATCCAAAACCCCTTCAAAACACAACACTGCACCTTGAGTCCGCATGACCAGTTTAACCAGTCAATCGGAGGTTCCCTCGCTCCAAAGGCGAGGGGTAATTAATGGCAGCTTAGTCCGCGGCTGCCGGAGATTCGGATCCCCACAATCATTAAACCCCGGCCTACCCTAAGCAGGGGGAATCTGTAATGCGCCTGACAAGCGCGCGCGTATTCCCATCTCAATGGGGTGACGAAAAACACACTATAGATTCTGGCACGCCCGGTGGGACCTATCTCTCCTCCCATATTTTGTGTTAAGCGGTCATGCGAACTCAATCAATATACATATCGACTGCCTGTACTGAAATCATGCTTCTTTGCCCAGGTTAACGAATTTCAAGTTGCAATCTCCAGTCGCAGCAAAAATGTCTCCATGGACAAGCTAAGCTCTCGAGATAGCTCCCATCTCCTACACGATGAAGATGGACGCCAGGACGGTCCTTCCGGCCAGTCTCGGGCGACAATGGGAGGAGCCGCCGCTACCATTCGGCTCTATCCAGTTCATGTCAGCTAACGCCATCCCGGCTCCTCAAGCTCCGGTAACCGACAAACCGGCCTCGAAAGGCAAGAGGCCAAATGTGGTGGTCTCGAAGGCGTCCCAACCCAAACACAAATCGGTGTCTGGACGTCTTTCCATGGCCCTAACCGGGGGCAAAGCCATCAGAACAAAAGAAGTTGCCAGACGTCGTGGGCAAGCCCAGGCAATACCTTTGACGGACATGCGGACAGATGTCTTCTCAAGCATCCCCATCACTCGGCCTATGGTGGCTTCCTGAAGAGCAGAAGCCTGCCAAGCTCTTAAGGCAGAGAAGTTGAGGAGGAAGCGGCTCAGGTATAAAGGCAACAAAAGGGCTAGGGCTCTGGCCATGTTCAAATTTATGAATTTCCAAAGCCCGGACCGCTCCGCGAAACCAGCTGCCAGTGATGAAAGAATGGCTGAATGTGTTATCCACACTGTCTACATGGCCAGACATGAAGAAACGAACCTTCCTCTACTTCACAGCCATGGTGATGATATGGTTGACGTTACCTAGCATCGGCTCGATCTAAATGATAAAGAGCCTGCCCTGGCCGATAAGCCAAGAGAGCCCGTGGTTCCTGCGGAATTATGCTCAGGCAATAAAGATGACCCGGTTGTCATAACCGGAACTACAGAACAAGCATTATTCCGATAGCTTCAGAGGCAGCTTCAGGAAAGGGATGAGAAGTTAGCCAGGGTATAGTCCAAGGTCGACGAATTGGCAAACGTCGCGGCAGATCTCGCGACCAAAGTCTCCCGATTGCAATTACAGCAGAATCAAGTTTTAGTTCATAAGACAGGGATTGATACCCGGAGGCAGCCAACTGACACCCCCTTCAACCTAAGAGCGGAGCGCCTTCACGAAAAACGGCCGCGATCAGCCTCCAGTCCCTCCAATGCATACACCGAAGGGGAATTGCCTCTGAAAGAGAAGCTGAAAAAAGTCTATTCCTTCAAAAGGAACAAAATCCACAAGATATTTAGGGACGCACTAAGAAACGGTCTACAACTGCCATAATAAAAGAGGCCGCAAGAAGCGAATATGACCGATGGCCCAAAATATTGCCCCTATTAAAGAGTGATTGGTCATGCCATTGAGGACTGTTTCGTCTTCAAAGATTGGGTCGAAAGGCAATACAAGACGGGAGAGATAGAACTGTCTAAAGGCGTGTTAGCAAACAGTCAAGCTACGACCGCCGATTCCATACAAATGGAGATCGAAGCCTTTTGGGAACCTAATCCTCTCAGACACGTGCCACTATCTGAAAAGGGAGAACCAAAGACTGATCGGCCTCAAGAACCAGCATCAGTAAGGGCACCTACTCTAATGGAGAGAAAGAAGAAGGTGTACTCCTTCAGGAGGGAGGATGTCCGCAATATATTCGAGAAAGCCTTGAACAACGGTCTGCAATTGCCTATTCCGAAGAGGCCACATGAAATGAATATGACCGACAACCCCGTATACTGCCCATACCATAGAGTGCTGAGTTCTCAAAGATTGGGCAGAGGACCAATATAAGCTTGGAAGAACCTCACAATCCTCGGATGTATCGGCAAGCCACAGAGCTAGGTCATCAACACAGCTCCGCCAAGATCAAAGTTCAAGGAGTTGGGATAAGGAAAAAGGACCACCACGTCATTAAACTGGGAACACCAGAGGACCACCACGTCATTAAACTGGGAACAATCGACCTCTAAGTCGTTAAAATGGGAATGTAAAAAAAATAATATATGTAAATAAACAAAAAATGTGTAAATAAAACAAAAATAATAAAAAGCCAAAATGATAGGGCAACTCGCAATAAAAATCAGCGAGTAAAGATAAAGATGAAAATAAACAGCCGAAATGATGGGGCAACCGCGAATAAAAGCCGAAATGATAGGGCAATCGCGATCTTCGCGATAAGAAAAGCTGAAATGATAGAGCAATCGCGGTAAAACAAAAAAAATATATACAAAAACAACAGAAACAAAAACAAAAACGAAAACAAAACAATGGCGAATGATGAGTCGCTCCTGGTACCATACACCAGTGCAGCGATGCAGACGCCAACGAAAATCCAATTTCCCAAAATTCTTCCAGCCCTAAGGCCAGTCCCCAAATTGACTGCCGTATACAATCCACGGGCTCAAATAATTCTCGTCATACCCATGCCCCACCACAATCACCAGTTACGCGGCTGGTCTCCACCTTTGGAATTATACTCCATTGAGAAGACCCACTCATGTGTCCTTACGATTCATGAGGAGAACAAACCTTACGGGATCCTCATGACTCGTAAGAAAACACCTTCGTGGGATCCTTACGACTCACGAAGGAAAAACACACTTAGGAGTCCCCACGACTCCTAAGGAGAAAGTATACCTACGAGATCCTTACGACTCGTAGGGAGAAAATTCTTTTATGGGACCCTTACGGCCCATAAAATTGAAAAGCCTTAGGTGATAGGGATCTAAACCTGTCTCCTAAGCCATCGCTCCCCAATCCCCAAGTTGCGAATGATGAGTCGCTCCTGGTACCATATTCCAGTGCAGCGATGCAGACGCCAACTAAACTCAAATCCCAAATGGCGAATGATGAGTCGTTCCTGGTACCATATTCCAGTTCAGCGATGCAGACGCCAACCAAATTCTAAACTCAAATCCCAAATGGCGAATGATGAGTCGCTCCTGGTACCATATTCCAGTGCAGCGATGCAAACGCCAACCAAATTCCACACCCCATACCCCAAGTGGCGGATGATGAGTTGCTCCTGGTACCATATTCCAGTGCAGCGATGCAGACGCCAACAAAGTCCCGAAATTTTTCTGGCCCTACGGTCTGGATCATACATCCTGCAAAACCGTATACAATCCACGGGCGTAAAACAATCCGAGTCTCTCCCAAGTCCTACTGGTAAGACCACATTCAAAGTCCCACCAAAAACAAAAAAAATAAAATAAAAAAAATGGTATGTCCACAAGCAAAATGGGCACGGATGAAAACCCGAAAGGGCTCCGTGAGTAAAAACAGCAGGACTGCCGGCGAGTTTGTGAAAACCCGAAAGGACGCAAACTCGTAAAAAAGGGGGGGGATGAAATGCACTCGCAAAGTCCTCTCGACTTTATGAGGAGAAAATTCCCGCGTGAGATCCTTACGACTCACAAAGGAGCAACACACTTAGGAGTCCCCATGACTCCTAAGGAGAAAATACACCTACGAGATCCTTTCGACTCGTAGGGAGAAAATGCATTTATGGGACCCTTACGGCCCATAAAATTGAAAAGCCTTAGGTGATAGGGGTCTAAACCTGTCTTCTAAGCCACCAATTCCTAAATACTCTTGGGGAAAATAATGAGTTGCTCCTGGCATTATTCCAGTGCAGCAATGCAGATGCCGACAAAAAAACCAATCCCAAATTCCTCTCATGATAGATGATGATTCGCTCCTGGTACCATATTCCAGTGTAGCGATGCTGATATCAACCCAAATCATAATCAACGAGTCAATTTCAACTCCGACACCGTAGAAAGCGGAGCAAGTCAGAATCCAATCTCGACACCGCAAGAAGCGGAGCAAGTCAAGTTTACTCCTGACACTGCAGGAAGCAGAGCAAGTCAAATAGAGCGTCGACCGTCCATGTCGCAAAAAGGGCAGTGCAGGCTTCCTACAAAGCAGGAACCAGATCACTCTGGGCCAGGGAAACGTCTACCACGGACACTCCGTCTCGGAGACGCGTCAAGCGTCGACCGTCCAGGTCGTAAAAAGGGCAGTGCAGGCTTCCCACAAATCGAGAACCCAAATCGCCCCGGATCAGAGCGTCGACCGTCCAGGTCGTAAAAAGGGCAGTGCAGGCTTCCTACAAAGCAGGAACCAGATCACTCCGGGCCAGGGAAACGTCTACCACGGACACTCTGTCTCGGAGACGCGCCAAGCGTCGACCGTCCAGGTCATAAAAAGGGCAGTGCAGGCTTCCCACAAATCGGGAACCCAAATCGCTCCGGATCAGAGCGTCAACTATCCAGGTCGTAAAAATGGCAGTGCAGGCTTCCTACAAAGCAGGAACCAGATCACTCCGGGCCAGGGAAACGTCTACCACGGACACTCCGTCTCGGAGACGCGTCAAGCGTCGACCGTCCATGTCGCAAAAAGGGCAGTGCAGGCTTCCCACAAATCGGGAACCCAAATCGCTCCGGATCAGAGCGTCGACCGTCCATGTCGCAAAAAGGGCAGTGCAGGCTTCCCACAATAAGGAACCCAAATCGCTCCGGGTCAGAGCGTCGACCGTCCATGTTGCAAAAAGGGCAGTGCAGGCTTCCTACAAATCGGGAATCCAAATCGCTCCGGATCAGAGCGTCGACCGTCCAGGTCGTAAAAAGGGCAGTGCAGGCTTCCCACAAATCGGGAACCCAAATCGCTCCGGATCAGAGCGTCGACCGTCCAGGTCGTAAAAAGGGTAGTGCAGGCTTCCCACAAATTGGGAACCCAAATCTCTCCGGATCAGAGCGTCGACCGTCCCGGTCGTAAAAAGGGCAGTGCAGGCTTCCTACAAATCGGGAACCCAAATCGCTCCGGATCAGAGCGTCGACCGTCCAGGTCGTAAAAAGGGCAGTGCAGGCTTCCCACAAATCGGGAACCCAAAACGCTCCTGGTTAGAGCGTCGACCGTCCATGTCGCAAAAAGGGTAGTGCAGGCTTCCTACAAATCGGGAACCCAAATCGCTCCGGATCAGAGCGTCGACCGTCCAGGTCGTAAAAAGGGCAGTGCAGGCTTCCTACAAAGCAGGAACCAGATCACTCCGGGCCAGGGAAACGTCTACCACGGACACTCCATCTCGAAGACGCGTCAAGCGTCGATCGTCCATGTCGTTAAAAGGGCAGTGCATCCCAAAAATATGGGAACCAAAGCAAGTCCCCTCAATGCAAAAGAAGATCCATCAATTTCATGCACACGACCCACATATGTGGTGTGCATTCATTGATGGGGGACACTTTTTTGGGGTCAAAATTTGCACCCGGTTGACCAAGTCAAAGTCAAGGTCAACCCCAAGCCTGGTGGGCCCAAGCCCAGGTCAAGCGGGCCCATGCCCAAGCCGAGCCCGCGGCCAAGCCTCCCCATGCCAACAACAAAATCATGTAATAAATCATTTTTATGTAATTTTTTTATGCATGAATGTAAACAAAATGGGCATAAAGCCAAGTTTTTGTAAGTCTATAGCTTATGTGCAAAAAGAAATGGCACATGGGCCATGGGATAGGCAAAATGCCATTTTGAAAAGCCCAAGGGGCTATATGTAAACATGTAAGCCTATATAAGGCAACATGATGAAAATATCTAATATACTTTTTCATTCCCCCAAAAACTAGGGTTCTTTGTGCCCCCGGCTCCTTCTCCAAGGTTCTAAACCTTCTCATTTCTTTTGAATTAAATCAAGAATTTTACTCTTTCTTTTCCAAAACTAAGTAGTTTTCCAGCACAAAACCCACAAAGGGGAACTCAGATCTCCCATCAGATCTTAACAAGGAGAGATTTTTAAAATCCCCTACTTCTTGATCTTCAAGATCCGGCCAACAAAGAAAGATGAAGGAGACCCATCTCCAGAAACCCCACTTTGGGGAAGAACTAGGGCTCAAGGGGAGAAGCCCTTCATCAGCTTCAAAACATCTTAGAAGTTTAACTCCTCATATATATATATATATATATATATATACAGAATAATAAGTGCTCCTTTCTGGGAGTACAACTCCCATTGCAGGGACCAAGTCCCTTTTGCTGCTCGAGTGCCCACGTGCTGACACGTGGTGCGCTAGCGCTCTTGCGCCCAGAGCGCTCTTGCGCCCAGAGCGCTAGCGCCCGAGCTCCCACGTGCTGACACGTGGCGCGCTAGCGCGCTTGCGCTCAGAGCGCTAGCGCACAGAGCGCTAGCGCTCGAGCGCCCACGTATTGACACGTGGCGCGCTAGCGCTCTTGCGCTCAGAGCTCTAGCGTCTAAAGCGATAGAACCCAAGCGCCCACGTGCTGACACGTGGCGCGCTAGCGCTCAGTGCGCTAGTGCTCTTGCGCTCAGAGCGCTAGCGCCCAAACCGTTAGCGCCCGAGCGCCCACGTGCTGACACGTGGAGCGCTAGCACTCAGTGCGCTAGAGCCCGAGCGCCCACGTGCTGACACGTGGCGCGCTAGCGCTCTTGCGCTCAAAGCGCTGGCGCTGGCCCCACGCATCCTTTGGATGACTTTCCCCCCGTTTTTATATATGTACATATATATATATACACATATGTACACACACACACATACTCCACGACACTGTCCCTATTAGAAAAAATTTTTCTAACGGGGCGTTGACCCGCACCCCGCAAGGGGGCTGCTAGCCCCCTTGACCCCCAGCTCGCTATCCGGGTAGCGGGACCCCCGTAAAAACTCTGCGGGGCCCCCGATATATCCAAAACTCCTTCAAAACACAACACTGCACATTGCGTTCGCATGACCAGTTTAACCAGTCAATCGGAGGTTCCCTCGGTCCAAAGGCGAGGGGTAATTAACGGCAGCTTAGTCCGTGGCTGCCGGAGATTCGGATCCCCACAATCATTAAACCCCGGCCTACCCTAGACAAGGGGAATCTGTAATGCGCCTGACAAGCGCGCGCGTATTCCTATCTCAATGGGGTGACGAAAAACACCCTACAATCATTAGCTCACTAATTATTCTTCATAATATATATGTTAATATATATATATATATATATATATATATATATATATATAATAATGAAGCATGGCATGAATTTCTATTTTTGGAAAATAAAAAATGAGCTGTAAAACGGAGAGATATTTGTGGAATGGTGTGAGGTATGGCTTCACTATTGAAGCATGGTGCATATTTTCTTTTAGAAAATATTCATGCTTCAATGAGTGGATGTGATTTTGGTGAGCCATTCCTCTCTCATTCCAACACTTAGTCATTTTTCCTCACTAGCCCTCTTGTTCTCATCTTCATCTTCTTCTTCATGCCATCATGGTTCAATGTTCCAACCCCTCACATGAGATGTGAACCATGGAACCATGAACACAAATAAGTGAGCAAACCAAATCCCCTACTTCACCATCCTACACTTGACTAGCGATCAAGTGTAGCATGTTTCCTACACTAAAAGAGTTTAGTGTAGAGGTAGCTTTAGTTGGAGTGATTTCGCATGGATCATCTTCGGCACGAATGTCTTCGGAGGAAGCTCGTCCAAACCCTCAAGTGGAGCCTAGTGGAGTCGCGAGACTACTACACGAAGTATGTGAAGTGAAGGACTCGATCTACGAGGGTATAGCCTTCTTTCACTTCTTCTAGTTTACATTGATATCAATCTAAAACCCTAATCATCTAGTTAACGATCTAGGTTAGTGTTAGTTAGCACCCCAGAAATTTTTTAAAATGGAATGCTTGATGCTTGTAAAGCCCAGTGGGGTGGTAACGTACACTTTCATGGCATCAAAGCCAGGTTAGAAGATTAGACGATGTTAATAAAGTTACAAAAACGAAACAACTCCAAAACCGAAACCCAAGATCACTAGTTTCTGTCGATTTTGAAACTTCCTCTGAAAATTATTTAAACAACGGCAGAATGTTATATGTGATACAACTAGAAAACTGGAAAAATTCGAGTTCAAACCACCACAATTGACCCGGCGAGAACCCCAAAATTCCCGATTTCGTCGGTCTCTTCTTCATATTTTTTACTCAATTTTTTTTTTGTTCCGGTAACTTGGTTTTGGCGTTTTTGGTATTGTTTGAGTATCCCAGTTAGCATGTGATTTTAACAGTTCCATTGGGGATAATACAGAGTGTTTCGTATTCGTAATTTAACGTCGTTATGGGTTTAGTTTGATATGGATGCAGTAGTTATGATCCACATTAAATTAGTTTTGTAAAAACTAGTTTGTTTGTAAATCTAGTGTTTTAGTCTCGGATAATCGGTTGGCACGGAGTATTGATTCGGATCAAAACTCTGTCACAATTACGTATAGTATGTGAATACTTGCCAAATAACTTTGCTAGGTAGCCATGCCCCGTAGCCTCGACCAAGTGACTGTAGGGGAACCCCGTTGCCAAAAGCACCCACTCGGGTGCTTGCGGCCACGGTGTTCCGCCTTAGTGCACTTCGCCGACGGCATCGGGGGTGCGGCCATATACTAAAGTTTTCGATGAGTATTCGATAATGTAGTCCGGAATCTTGTTGAATCCCCGACTAAGTAATTGAAAAGTTTTTTCAATTTGAGTCTAAAATACAAGATTTATCTTGTTAGGCATGAAATCCGGAGTATGAGATATTTCGGGTTTATAATATCTAAGAAAATGAGGATTCTAATTATTGCAGTTTTACATTTCTTTTCTGCGACCGTAAGTGTAATACGTGGGGTATCCCAAATCTTGTTGCTATATGTCAACGGAATTTGGGATACGCGTATTTACTTACGTTGATGATATGTGATATTATGTGTCGCTGATATGTTTTATTGGTCGTCGTGATTGAATAGCTGGGGGGTTTTATATGAGATGAGAGTTTTTCAATTTTCATTCATGTAAAATTTGTATGTAATATTCTTTTATTGGGGCACTTCCGGGTTGAGGATGATGTCACCACTAATGTATATTATTTTACTTTTCCATAATAGGATAGACCCAAGGCGGGTAGCACAAGTAACCAGGTTCTAGAGTCCAATAGGAGACCATCTCAAGGAGTTGAGACTGAGTCTCCTAACTCTAGAATTGGTTGGGTTACTTACTGCTCTCGTAGGGGTCTAGGAATGTGGGTTTGGCTATTCATCACGACCATGAAATCCGTGTTTTATATTACTGGCTAAATTTAAAACACGGACATCCTAGTATATCCAATATTTTATATGTTGCTTCTGCTGCTTGGTTTTGTGATGTGATCATATAACTGCGTGAGACGAATGTTATATTATATATATGATATATAATAAACGTTGTTTATGTTCTGCACCCGCACTAGTCCATCCCCCGCTTTGCTAGTAGTTAAGTAACCCAACGGTGCATGACGGGGCCCCATGGCGAATGCGGATGGCATAAGCATACATTCTATTTTCGTTTCATTTTTCTGTAATGTTTAAGAAACATGGAATGATGGGATTTCATTAATGAGATTAATGAAAAGAAAGAAACCTAAAGATGTTGTAGAATCAAATTTCAAAAAAGGTAGCTCTAGTTTTTGTTTTGCATAGTAGTATTCCTTGATGAATATCCAGCACCTCATTCGATGAGGAAAGAGCCGAGATCCCTTCACCGGGATTGACCTCTTTAGCGAAACTAGTAAATGCTACAACTCACTCGGTTTTGTTTTTGATTGCTTCTCTAGTTCTTGCTTTTCATAGTGGTATTCCTTGATGAATATCCAGCACCTCATTCGATAAGGAAAGAGCCGAGATCTCTTCACCGGGAGTGACCTCTTTAGCAAAGCTAGAAAAGCCTCAAAAACACTCCCATTCAAAATCACTAGATTCTAGAACGATATCAAGTTCATTACGCTCATGGTTTTATTAAAAACCTGCGTGGCCCTCTGTCATTTCAGATAAATACTATTTAGTATTCATGCTATGTTTGTTGGCCTCCGTCAAGGCGTAGTGTGCGGTAGCTGATTAGTACTTATCTGCAGCATGTGATGCGATTGGATTAGGGTAGTTGTAAGACGTTGTTTGGCCTCCATTAAGGCTCGTGCGGTTGGGTTTAATTCAATCAAGAAATGAACGGGTTGAACTTGACTAGCGGCCTATGGTTTGTTGGCCTCTGTCAAGGTTATAGGAAGTTAGGGGTAAAAACCATTATCGGGAATTTCAAGTGTTGAATTTGCAATGAGATGCATATCTTCTATATGATAGTTGGATCCCGATACCCACTACGAATAAGAGTTGCTCCTTGGAGAGTTTTGCACTTTATAATTAGCTAATCCAGTTGGTGTCTAGAAAGGTGTCAACGGGGTTATGCCTCTAGCGAAACGAGGTTTATTTTTATTTAGGTCCGTGCGAAAGCACGGGGAACCTCCCTCAGAGTACCGCACTTGCCTGGCTGACCGATTAGCGAAATTGTAGAATGTAATTAACCCCGGCTAATCTTACCTTTTAGGGTTTGAAGGAAGATTTGATAAAAACAGTAGGAACCATCCTGATTAGATAAAAACCAATCTAATCTTGCAAAGAGCGCACGCAAAGTGATTATCTTTCTCTCTCTCCTGGTAGCGACCAATGACATGCCTTAATCAAGATAATAATATTGATGTGTTGACCGAACCTACTTATTATATTCGGTTAGGTTTCGCTCTGTCTTATGATTGTCATAAGTGTGAGCAAGGAATAAGGGAATATTCGAATTCCTAAGTCACCCAAACGAAGAAAAAGCATGTTAATGCATTGTCTTCGGGTGTGTTCTAACCAAGAATTGTTTCTCAGTTAGCTCTACGTCCTGAGTATTAGATACCGGATCAGGATCCAATATATGTAATTTGTTACATAAGCTAAAGACAGGTAGAGAACTGGGATAGGGTGATATGTCTCTAAGTTGTAGAGAATGGTGCAATTGTTGCAGTTGGCAGATATCACCAAGTGTTACCAACTGGTAATACATTGATTCTAAAACGACTGTTATTACGTACCATCGATGATGTGCAATATCATATTCATCTCTTTATTTGGATAAAGAAAGATATAAGTTTGCATTAGAGAAAAATGCTATGAACATTTTTCTAAATCAAGTGTTGATTGAGTAAGGTAAGTTGTATAATAGTATACATATTTTGCATCAAACCACAGTTCTAAACGTACAGAACACACACAAGAGGAACAGTTCAGAAATGAAAGAAGTCTTCTTGTGGCCCTATAGACTGGGTCATATCGATGAAACAAGACTAGCTAAAGTTCCATAAGGATGCATATTTGAATCCGTTCGAATTTACATCTTATGAAACTTGCCAGTCATGTCTCAAAGGCTAGGTAACCAAATCTCCTTTTACTGGAAAGAGAGAAAGAGCTACCGAACTCTTTGATAGATACATAATGATGTATGCGGTCCTATGTATACACATGCCAGGAATGGTTCCACGTACGTTATTACATGCACCGATGTTCTCTCAAGATACGGGCATGTGTTCTTGTTGAAACACAAATCTGAATCTTTTGAGAATTTCAAGGAATGTAAGTACGAGGTTGAGAACCAGATGGGTAAAAGTATTCAAATCCTTCGATATGATTGGAGAGAAGAATACTTGAGCACGGAATTCCGAGACTATTTAAAAGAGAATGAGATTCTCTCTCAGCTTACTCCTCCGTGTACACCACAGCACAACAGTATATCGGGGGTGGAAGAATCGCAACCTATTAGATATGGTGCGCTCTATGATGAGTACTGCTGAGTTATCTATTCCCTTTTAGGGATATGTACTTGAGATAGCTGCATACCTATTGAATAGAGTTCCGACCAAATCCCTTGCATACCACTCCATACGAGATATGGAATGGAAAGAGACCATCTCTTAAATAAGTTAAGATATGGGGTTTTCTGGCCTAAGTTGAAAAGCAAAATCTGGACAAAATCGAGGCAAGCTTAGTTCTGTGCAAGTTTGTAGGATATCCCTGTTCCCTGATTAAAAATCAGGAAAGGACTCAGAAGAGGCATCACGTGCTCACACGTGACCAGTGGTCACGTGTTGGCACGTGACGTTCAAAGCAGCAGCACAAAGCTCATTCAGGAAAAAGCTCCAGAAAAAGCATCACGTGTTCACACGTGACCAGTGGTCACGTGTTGGCACGTGATGGCTAAGCAGCGGCAAAGAACAGAGTGCAGAAAGGAGCCTATTCCAGGGGTCACGTGCTCACACGTGACCAGGGATCACGTGCTCACACGTGACCAGGGGTCACATGGCCACACGTGACCGGCATTAAAAGCCCTATCTCTATAACAGAATTAAAATCCGAGGGAAGATCTTTCAAATATTTCCAAAGTGGAAAAGAATTATTTGGAGCCATTGGATTAAAGATCTAAAGATGATTAAATATCACTAATTTATGGAAAAATATCAGACTTGGAAAGATTTCCCCTTAAAATCTAACTGAAATAACAAAAGGATATCTTTGGATTTAAAATCAATTGGTGAATAAAATTCACCTAACAATCTAAAGGCCTGAATTAATGATAAATGTAAATCAAATCTCTCAATAAACAAATCAAATCTTTCAATGAAAGATTCACTAAAACTGATTGATTCTTTTCCTTCTCCTATAAATAGGAGCCAGAGACATACAGAGACATAGAGAGAAAGAGAGATAGAGCCTTGAGATTTTAGAAGAAATTGATTCTCTGCAAAAGAAAAACCCTAGGTAAGAAAGAAGATGCTTAAAAAAAGAATTTAATTCTCAAAAGAGTTTAACTCTTAGATAAAGAAAAGAACTTATTTCTTTCTCTGGTGGAGGATCTGCAAAGTGCACATCTCCCCATGCATTGAGAATTTAATTCTCATTGGGTTGAGATCCTGCCATGCAGATCCAAAACATAGAGGAGGAATCAAATTTTGACAATTTAATTCTCACAGAATTATGGGAATTCAATTCCTTTGAGATAAAATTAGGGTTTAACCGTATGTTATAGGAATTTAATTCCTTCAAAATGGTCAGAACCAGGGTTTAACCCTAATTGAGAACTTAATTCTCTCAAAATCACAGGAATTTAATTCCATTAAAAAAGAAGAAATTAAGGTTTCACCCTATGCCAGAATTTAATTCTTTACATACATGAGGAATTTAATTCCTACAGAAAAGAAATTAGGGTTTAACCCTATCCAAGAATATAAGTCTTCAGAAGAAATAGGAGTTTAATTCCTCTAAAGTTTATTGCTAGGGTTTAACCCTACGAAGAATTTAATTCATAAAATATTAACAGATCTTTAAAACATACAAAGAACCAGGGTCACGTGCTACCACGTGACCCCTGAAAAGATCCACAAAACCAAGGCTTTGAAGCAACGCCTCACGTGCCTCACATGCCCCCTTGGCAGAAGCTCTAACAGACAAACACTTAAATGCCCATTACGTGACAGCACGTGATGCTCCAAAGTATTCTATACTCTCGGCAGAACAGATAAAGAGAAGGAGGGTGCTCTCACGTGCTACCACGTGACCCCTCTTGCATCAGTGTTTAACACTAAATTAAAATTTCTGTTACCAGTGTTTAACACTGATGAACATTAATTTGGAATCTCTATTTCCAGTGTTGAACACTGATTCTCTTTAGTGTTTAAACACTAATTTGAAATCTCTTTGGCCAGTGTTTAACACTGATTTGCTTCAGTGTTTAACACTAATTTGAAAGCCTTGTTGATAGTATGTAACACTGATTATATTTTGGTGTTTAACACAAGTTTGTCAATCTCAATACCAGTGCTCAACACTGTTGGTCTCTAGTGTTCGAACACTGGCCTTAGCCCAATTGGCTAAGTTTCTAGAGGCAAAGCCTCTTCTTCAATGAATCAACAGAGGGCCAGTATCCCAAACACAATTGGACTTAGCCCAAGATGGCCATAAGTCCTCAATTCAAATTCAACTGGGCCAATGGGTTCATAATACAATAATTGATCTTAGTTTCCAAATTGGGCCAAAGATCAGTTAATCACCTTGGTTCAAGGGTACATCTCTTCACTCTTTTGATACTTGGCGTTGTAATTCCTCAACGTCTTCAAAGAGGTGACGGGTCCCGACAACCGCACATTGATACGGACTGTGGGGTCCTTAAACTCATGGACTATGATGTCCTTAACCTTGACCGAGACATCTTAAAACTAAGCCGGACTGTGGAGTCCTTAAATCCATGGACTATGAGGTCCTTAACCTTGACCGGGATGTCTTAAAACTAACAATGGACTATGACGTCCTTAACCTTGACCGGAATGTCTTAAAACTAACAACGGAGTATGATGTCCTTAACCTTGACCGTGATGTCTTAAAACTAACGCCGGACTGTGGAGTCCTTAAATCCACGGACTATGACGTCCTTAACCTTGACCGCAACGTCTTAAAACTAACATTGGACCGCAATGTCCTTAAACTACCTATTGACCCCAATGTCACTAAACTAAACAACAGGGCCCCCTCTTAATTGCTCTCTTGTTGGATCTAAACGATCCCGTTAAGTTGATCTTAGTCCAAAAACTAGACTGACGTATCCTTAACAACTGTTTAAGTCGATCTTAGTCTCAAATGAGGCTAACGTATCCTTAAACCCAAACCCCCAAACCCAAATCTAAGATAGTACGGATTTGGACTAGTCCACGCCCTACGGGCGACGACATAACTCAGTCTCCATATAAAATCCACGGGCAACCAAACACAAAATAAACATACACGACACGAAGTGATCATCTGGAGAAAGGGAAAGTTGTTACCGCAATGCGGTAGCGTAATTAACTGCAGGGGCTTGCGCCTGCAGGAAAGAGCGTCCCCACAATCAAAAACCCCTTGAGCGAGGGGGAATCTGACGAAGTCTGCTATATCGGACGCATCCGTTTAAACCTTCGATGCATGGTGCTATAAATCAACTTGGCATCTTCGGAGAGGTAGACGGATAGCACCTATTAGCATCTGCCCCGAATCTCAGGCAAGACGTCCGTCGTGCCTTCATTCGGAGGGGAACAGATTCTGGTACGCCCGGTGGGACCTTTTCCTCTTTCCACTCCACACTTCGTGTGTCGTGTTCGCGAACCAAACACGGTTCGCTAATAGTTGCCCTTGGGTGTCAAGGTACTAAGATTTGGTGTTTTGCCTATTGCAGAAAGCAAAGAATCAATGGCTTCCACTTGTACGAAATGCTCCAACTGCAACTGCAACCGGCGCTCCGCCTCGCCAGGAGGTATAGCCTACGGACCCCAAGCTGCTTCGCTGTTCACAATGCCCGTGGAACAGGTCACTCGAGCCACCACAGGGTTGTTTTTCGGGACCATGCTCCCGCCAATGAGCTTCACCACTCCTATGCTAACACCGGAAGTTCCCAAGAAGTCATTCTTTGATCGGCTTACACTTACCGTGACCCCTCTCAATGGGTCACCCAACACCAGCGCCTCGGTTTTCTGCACACTGGGCCAGAGCTCTTGTGGACCTACAATGGGGCCTGCAATCCCAAAGAAGGCTGCTCCTAAGAAAATAACCAATCCTGTTCCTGAAGTCGTCAAGGCGGCTTCTCCTGCCAAAAAGTTGGTCTTTACAAGATTGACTGTTCTAGCTCCCGCTCCTGCTATCCAAAGGACATCGGTCTTTAACAGGCTGACACCAACAGCGACCCCCCACCTACACAGGGGGCAAGAAGAGGCTATCGCCATCACCGAGCCGATTCCATCAGTACGACACACTCGACGTCGTTACTGGCGCCGAGTGAGGAAGGCCGGAGGCAACTCCCCTTCTGGGCTAACTCCTCCAGCCCCGACGACAGAAGTTAATGCTGCTGTTCCAACTGAGAACAGCTTTGAGATGCTAAATAAGGTGCGTTGGAATTCTCCTACCGCGGCGCTAAAGAGGTCTCCCCCTCCGCTGAAAATGGCTATGGAAGTAAAGCCAGAACAGCCCCAATCTCCTCAACAGCTGTCCTCCAAAATCTATAAAGTCCGGCGGCAGACCCAGGATTCGGTGATCGATCCAAATTTCTCCCGCCAGCACAAGAAACTGAAAATCTAACAGGAAGTCAGTCATCATGCTAAGCCACGAAAAGCTGTCTGGGTGCCCACCTCAACGGTCCCCTCAACTTCCACTGCTCATAAAAAGAGGAGGCCGGAGAAGATCCCCGGGCCTGCAACGAGAGCTAAAGGCACTGAGCTCAGACGCCCTAAGTCTGGGGGCATGATGGTCTATACTGTATACATGGCGTCGGGGAAGGAAGACAGCCGTGCGTCTACAGGTCATAGACCGCTTACACGGTCGGTGACCAAAGCTCAGGAGCAACAGCAGAAGCTCCAGGAAATGATGATCGCAATGGCCGTGCTTACTGGGCCAAAAGAAAGCCTCGAAGCGTCCTCGGATCATCGACAAGAACAGGAAACCGACGCTGAGTTCCTTTGGAGGATATTGGAAAAGAAAGATAAAGAGGCTGCGGAACAAGCGGCCAATATAAAGCAGATAGCCCACTTATTTCAAGACATGGTTGGGATGATGATTCAACAAGATCCTCCCGCTGAAGATCCCCTGACCGTCCTCGAAGATGATAGAGGAGAAACGTCGAATCCACCACCGGCTCTTTCAACGGCCAAGGAGGAGATAATCTCCAAGGTTGACTTGGACGACTACATAGCCCAGCAGATCTGGGTTCATCAGGCGACTGAGGCAGCTGGTCAGGTCGTAAAAACGGGGCGACCGTATCCAAGCTGGTACGACCAGATCAAATATCCGCCGGGTTATACAATACCGAAATTCCATGTGTACAAGGGGACTGGCAATCCCCACCAACATGTTGCTCAATTCAGGGCCCTTTGCGGTAACACCGGCGGTGATGATAAACTATTGCTTCGCCAGTTCGTGGGCAGCTTATCAGAAACAGCGTTCGAATGGTATTCGGAACTCCCGAACGATTCCGTCAAGACGTTCGCTGAAATGGAATTGCTATTCGCTCAGCGATTCGTAAGCGCCAGCGAACGCACTCCGATAACGGCATTGATCAATGCCAGGGTGAAACCAGGCGAAACGTGGGTCCAGTACGCTATACGCTGGCGAAATTTGTGGTCGAAATGCGAACAACGCATTGAAGAAGCGCCCGCGGTAGGCATGTTCGTGGGAACCCTAGACCATCATGCAACTATCTCCCAGTTCATGATGTTCTTTAAGCCAACCACGTTTCAGGCTTTAATCGACAAGTTGACCCAGATGGACTAGATGGGTCATAGACCGTCTCCCCCGAAGCCAGAACCTCGGAATGACATGGGTAAAGGGAAGGCAACCTTCGTCGCGAACGCTCAGCAGCAACCCAGTTCCCCAAAGCTGGCGGATCAACTAGAAGAAAGACGGCGGTATTATAATGAGAAGATGAAGCGCCCCTACTCGTTCTACGGGACAAGACGAAACGGTTATTCGAGCTGGCCGTACGCAACAGGTTTATCAACTTGCCAAACCCAAGGCGACCGCCACAACCCACTGAGGTGAATAACCCCAATTATTGCCCTTACCATCAAACGGTAAGCCATCCGATTGAGTATTGCTTCGTCTTCAAAGGATGGATTCAAGATCAATACCTCCAGGGAAAGTTTGCGCTGTCCGAAAAGTGGAAGGTGAACCCGCCACAGCCGCATACTCCTAAGATGACGGACGCACCGGGGGCAACTTGTTCCTTTATTGAAGAAGCTCCATAGGAAATCGTGCTTTCAGCAAAAACCAAAAGGATGCTGAGTGATCTTCATACATACCCGGCGGTCGAATAGAAGAACCCGCTTGAACCTCAAATCATCGAAGGGAGGCTGAAGCCGCGTCCAACTACAAAGATCGGTGGTGATGGCCCAAGTACTCACACCCAACCGTCAAAATCTTCGAAGAAAAAGAAGAAGAAATCCAAAAAGCCAGTAAAGTCTGGAGACAAGCGCACGGACTTGCAGAAGCAGATTGACGCGCTGGAAGAGTACAATCAAAAGGTGCGGACTCCCATCACGCTCCAAGAATTGCTCAACCATGTCTTTCGGGAGGAAGATAATGGAGAAAGCTCGTCGGATGAATCCGAAGGGTATGTGGCGAGTTGTCATGTGATCTCCCACTCGTTTACGGACGATGGAAAAACTCCTGGCACTGAGAAACTGGGGGCACACCCTGAGCCAGAACTTGTATGGCCGACAGATGAAATGATTGACGCCTTTCTAGACGAGATTCGTTTGAAAAGTAACGCCGATCGGGAGCGTGAGATGGCCGCATCGGGAGGAGCCAAACGCAAGTGACAGAACGAAAGAGTCAAAGCACTCCCGCCAGATCAAAAGACATCCGATGCGGATAAAAACATATTCAAGACGAGGAAATGGTTCGCCAAAGCCATGTCGATGGGAATGAAGCTACCACCCTCGGAAGAAAACACGCTCGATGGGGCGGAGAGGCACCCTAATTATTGCTCATATCATCGGAAGATTTCACACCCTACGGAAGAGTGTGACGCTTTTAAGATATGGTGGCAAGGATATGTTGCTCACCGGAAACATTTTAAGCGCATGAAACGCAGAACTCGTCGGGAGCAGGGAAGAACTACCGACGGGCACAAAAGAACTACCGGCAACTGTCGCACGGTTAACGCCGGAGGATCATGAGTTCTCACCTTTGGGAGCGACTCTGATGAGGAAATGGCTCTAGGCCCTCTCTTTAAAGAGTCCGTCTTAGGGAAAGAGGAAGAACCGGAGGCCTGCGAGAACATTCAGCTGCGCAATCGCACGCTCCCGGAAAAGAATCTCGGACCCATGAATAGAAAAGATAAGGGAAAGGAAAAAGTCACTGAGGATATCGCCTTAGATGACCAAGTCATAAAAGAGCTAACTGCCAAGGACCCTCCCAGGAAGGGTAAGGTAGACTACAACATCCTAGCACACCTAAGGAAGCTACCTTCGCAGCTCAGCATTCTCGACGCCCTCTTATTATCAAAAGAAGTGAGAGATTCATTAATCAAGGCGTTATAAGAACCCGAGCAATTCCAAGCCTTCCTCGCCGCAGATAGGATGAAGGATGAGCCGGAAGAAGTGCACACGGCCGATATCACTTTCGGTGATGAAGACCTGCTCCTCGGGATGTGCGACCACAACCGTCCCCTATATGTCTCTGGATACTGCCACGATATCAAGATAGGCAAGATTCTGGTTGATAATGGATCCTCCGTCAATCTCCTTAATGTTCGGGTGTTGAAGGAAATCTGCATGAGCGTGCAGCACCTCGCTCGTGACAAAATTACCATCTTCGGTTTCGACTCCCGGTCGTCACGGACCCTCGGATCTGTAATACTAACATTGCGCTTCGGACTGCTCGTCACGAACATTAAGTTTCACGTCATTGACGCCAAGACCTGCTACAATGCCTTACTCGGCCGACCATGGTTACACAAGTACAACATCATCCCTTCTATACAGCATCAGTGTATGAAGTATTTTAAGGATGGTCTTGAGTATACCGTAACAGGTGAGCTGAACCCATTCCCCAAGAACGAAGTCTGCAAGTACGAAGATGCAAAGTACTTTTTGCCATATTTCGAGGATACAGAAAGGTGTCTCAAACCGAAAAACAAAGCCGCCGCCACCATCCCTGTTTACGGGAGCGATACCGAAGAAGAAGAAGAGATAGTTTACACTGGGCCGTCTCGACGCAACAACTCGGGACCATCCACCCCCATATTGATCTTCGGAAGTGATTCGGAAGATGAGGTTAATGCCGTGTTCTCCAGTCGGCCGTCAATACAAGCATCCCCTGTCGATGATCAGTGTTTGCAAATCACCATGGTGCCGCGGGAACACTACAAAGACCTGGACGCACTTGAAGCTCATAGCGTACAAGAGCTGCGAACATTTTACGTCCCTTCCAGTCGAAAAGGAGAAAAGGCAATCCTATTCTATCGATCCGCCGAAACAAGGGTAGAGAAAGAGATATGGCATGGCGCGGATGCGGCACTTGACAGGCTCCAATCCATCTGTTTGCCCAGATACTACAAAAACGGGTTGAAAAGGCTATTAAAGCGCCAAGGGGTACCCTTAAAACAGACTATTCGACAAGCTCGATTCTACAATAGGATTTGGGATGTCCCTGGGACTCAGCGCAAACTGCCCAACGGGAGAATGGAAACGCTTGGGCTTGGATATGTGAGATCCGGGAAACGGGAACGAGTCCACGGTAGCTACGCCATATATAATTTCGATGAAGAAGAGGACGCCCTGTCGGGAAATGCTAATCCCTCATCAAAACTAGATCCCGCAATCGAAGCGCCGAGTTCGTCGTTTGAAGAACGAATGGACAAACTTATCAGGAAAGCGGGTCAAAAAGCTCGGGACGACCATAATCGCGAGATGGCCATCTACGAGAAAGCCAGGACGCAACGTCTGTTTCATCAGGCTGTAAAAGATGGCAATGCTCCTCCCTGTCGACCCATTGCGCAAAAGGCCCGACGTAGTGGTAGAAGTAAGTCAAAAAGCAGGAAAAAGAGTCGACAGCAACAACACAGGGTTAAAGAGTCATGTGATCGGATATTGCGCGGTCCGGACTTGTCTCTCGTGAAGAAGATGGGTCGAGCATATTCCTTCCCTCAAGAAAAGACAAAGAAAATACTCGATCTCGCTATGAAGCGCCGAATGATTACACTTCCGGAGTCTAAGCATCCTGAGCAGACTAACGAGATTTCTCATCCGGACTATTGCTCTTATCACCAAGCCATAGGACACCCGATCGAAGACTGTTTCACCTTTAAAAATTGGGTCGAAGACCAATACCAACGGGGCAGGTTTTCTCTATCCAGCAGCTGGACAGTAGCGCCGCCACAAAAGCACGAACCCAAAGCCACAAGAGCAAAATCAGATCCACAACGGTCTTGGAAGCGAGCTCGTACCTGTCATATAATAACGATATCAAAAGAAGAGCCCGAGAACATGGATGATCTCCCTTGGTGCTTCGAAAACAATGACAATGAGGTAATCTCAGAACTTCCACCAGCTCCGAAAGAACTAGAGGATGTCATACATACTACTGCAGATAACCTTAAGAAGATTGAGTTGGGGTCGGCAGAGGATCCGCGACCGACATTCGTCAGCGAGTTGCTCTCTGAAGAAAGGGTGGCTGCGTTAAAAGACGTGCTTATGCAGCACAGAGATTGCTTCGCATGGAACTATTCCGAAATGCCGGGACTAGATTCAGAAATTGCTGTGCACAGATTGGCGATATCTCCGGACGTCAAGCCGGTCAAACAGGCGCCAAGAAGGATGCGGCTCGAGCTTGAGATGAGCATTAACGCCGAAGTCAAGAAGCTGATCGATTCTGGGTTTATCCAGGAAGTACAGTATCCTGACTGGGTCGCCAACATCGTCCCGGTAATGAAGAAAAATGGGACAGTACGCGTATGTGTGGACTTCCGAGATCTCAATAAAGCCTGCCCGAAGGGCGATTTCCCAGTGCCGGTCACCGAACTGATGATAGACAATACGTCCACTCATGAGGTTTTCTCGTTTATGGATGGCTCATCAGGGTATAATCAGATAAAGATGCATCCCAAAGACCAGAAGCACACCGCTTTCCGGACTCCTTTGGGTATATTCTGCTATAAAGTTATGCCTTTCGGTTTAAAGAATGCCGGTGCCACCTATCAGAGGGCCATGACAAAGATCTTCGATGACCTCATAAATGAAATCGTCGAATGCTATATCGACGACCTTGTAGTGAAGAGCATGTCATACGAAGAGCATTTAGAGCATCTGAAGACCGTATTTCAACGCCTTCGGCAATACAATTTGAAGATGAACCCCCATAAATGCGCATTCGGAGTTTCCTCGGGTAAATTCCTAGGATTCATCATCCGACACCGAGGCATCGAGATAGATCCGTCGAAGATCAAGACGATCATGGAAATGCCACCGCCGAGAACTCTCAAACAATTGCGGTCTCTCCAAGGGAAGCTCGTATACATCCGGCGATTTATCGCCAACCTGTCAGGCAAATGCCGTCCTTACGGCCACCTGATGAAGAAGAGAACCCTGTTCGTCTGGGACCAAAAATGCCAGAACGCGCTAGATGAAATCAAGCAGTACCTGCAGAACCCGCCAGTGCTGGCTGCTCCGGTCAAGGGAAAGCCCTTTATTCTTTATACAACAGCCCTTGAAGGTTCCTTAGGCGCATTATGGGCACAAGAAAATAACCAAGGGAGGGAGAAAGCGCTCTACTATTTGAGTCGAGTTCTTCTGGGGGCAGAAAGCAATTACTCCCCTATCGAAAAACACTGCCTGGCGTTGATCTTTGCGATAACAAAGCTCAGGCACTATGTATTGGCACATGAAGTCCGTCTTATATCAAAAGTGGACCCCCTCAAATATCTAATGTCGAAGGCCATATTGACAGGGAGACTCGCTAAATGGGCCCTGCTCTTGATGGAATTCTCGATAACCTATCAGCCTCTCAAGGCAATGAAAGGCCAGGCCATCGCCGACTTCCTCGCTTAGCACCCAGTACCTGCCGGCTCTCCTCTGAGTTGCGATCTCCCAGACAAACATGCGTTTGATGAAATCGACAGTGGTGATACCCGATGGGAGCTTTATTTCGATAGAGCGTCCTCCATAAAGAAGCGCAAACAAAGTACCCCTATAATCAAATCAGGGGTAGGCCTCATCTTCGTGACTCCATAAGGAGGGATAATGCGCTTTGCTTTCACCTTAACAGAACCAAGGACGAACAATGAAGCCGAATACGAAGCTTTGATAGCAGGCCTTGAGATCGCCATCGACATGGAGATTGAGAACCTCCTCATAAATGGAGACTCCCAATTGGTCGTCAGTCAAGTAAATGGCGACTACCAGACGTGCAAGCCAGAGTTAGTGAAGTATGGCGAAAAGGTGCAACAGCTGTTGACCCAAATTCCCTCCTATACTTTGGAAAGCATACCGCGCGCGGAAAACAACAAAGCAGACGTGTTGGCCAAGCTCGCTAAGGAACTGGCTGATGAGAACCTCGATGACGTTAGAATCGTGGTACAAAGCCGTCGGGTGCTTGCCCCAGCAGAAATACATCCGGAATCATCCGAAGAAAAGGGAGCGACTGAACGGACGACCCTACAAATAAAAGACCGTGAGAAGGCTGGGGATTGGAGAGAAGTCTTTATAGACTACTTCAAATACCGTCGAACGCCCGAAGATGCGTCCTCAAGACATCAGCTTATAAAACGAGCTCTATCTTTCGCCTTCGTCAATGATACTTTGTACAAGAGGTCGTTTGATTCTTTGTGGTTGAGATGTCTGGGACCTGAAGAGGCAGAAAGAGTCGTTCAGGAAGTTCATGACGGACTCTGCGGTTCTCACCAAGCAGGCCCAAAGATGAAGTTGAAAATCAAACGGTTGGGCTATTACTGGCCCACGATGATTCAGGACTGCCTCAAATATGCGAAGCAATGCCACTCATGCCAAATCCATAGGGACTTCATCTACCAGCATCCAAATCCACTCCATCCAACAGTGGCTAGCTGGCCATTCGAAATGTAGGGAACTGACATAGTCGGCCCTATCGAACCAGCATCGTCCAGGGGACATCGTTTCATCCTGGCGACAGCTGATTACTTCTCCAAATGGGCGGAGGCAGTACCGCTGAGGGAAGTGAAGATGGAGAATATCCTCCACTTTTTCAAGACCCACGTCATTTATCGGTTTGGAACTCCGCGACGGATCATCTCCGATAACGGGCCAGCTTACAGAAGCCACAAGATCAGTCGCTTCGCGCAACAACACAATATAGACTGGAGATATTCCTCTGTTTATAATCCGCAAGCTAACGGTCTAGCTGAGGCCTTCAATAAGACCTTGACAAAGATCATGAAAAAGACAGTGTCCCGAAATAAGAAGGACTAGCACGAGAGACTGCAAGAGGCTCTTTGGGCGTATCGAACTACGTTTAAGACGGCCACGAACACAACGCCATACGCATTGGTATTCGGCACGGAAGCAGTATTCCCCCTCGAGATAGTGCTACCTTCTCTACGAGTGGCAGTCCACCACGAGTTGACGAACGAAGAAAATGCTCACCTTCGGCTAGAAGAGCTTGATGCCCTTGATGAAATACGGCTCATAGCACAACAAAATCTGGAGGCTTACAAAGCGAAAATGACGCGCTCGTATGAAAGATTGACCAGGCCGAGGATATTTCGCTAAGGCGAACTCGTGCTAGTGGTCAAAAGGCCTATGATCCCCAATCGCGCCAAGCGGGAAAAATTCGAGCCGAACTATGAAGGCCCATACATCATAGATAAGGTCTACCAGGGTGGATCCTATCTACTCATGGATATGCACGGTGAAAGGCCTTTCAGGCCAACAAACGGCCGCTTCCTAAAGAAATACTACGCTTAATGAGCCACAGCCTAGGACAATGATAGATGACGACGACTATGTCCGCTCGCTATCTTCCTAAGCTCAAGGCCTCTAAGTAGTAGCCGGCCCTCTCCTTGACGGACCGAAACGTCCTTAAACTAATGGCGGACTGAAACGTCCTTAAACTAACAACGGACCGAAACGTCCTTAAACTAATGGTGGACCGAAACGTTCTTAAACTAACAACGGACCGAGACGTCCTTAAACTACTACCGCAGCATCTTTAGGCTGACAAGATGAATAAAAAAATACAAAAATATAAAAAAACGATAATAAATAAAAATAAAAGACGGTATGTCCATAAGCAAAAAGGGCATGGATGAAAACCCGAAAGGGCCCCGTGAGTAAAAACAGCAGGGCTACCGGCGAGTGTTCGTGAAAACCCGAAAGGGCGCGATCTCGTAAAAAAAACGAAGAAAATAAAAAGAATAAAAAAACGGTATGTCCATAAGCAAAATGGGCACGGATGAAAACCCAAAGGGTTTCGTGAGTAAAAACAGCAGGACTACCGGCGAGTGTTTGTGAAAACACGAAAGGGCGCAACCTCGTTAAAGGACACTTGCAGGGTCCTCACGACCTTGTAAGGAGAAACCACCCAGGTGAGATCCTTACGACTCACAAGGGAGCAACACACTTAGGAGTCCTCACGATTCCTAAGGAGAAATTACACTTGCGAGATCCTCACGACTCGTAAGGAGAACTCTCTTATGGGACCCTCACGGCTCATAAGACTTGAAAGTCTTAAGTTGCATAAACCTGAACCTATTCTTAAGCAAACCCCCCCTACAATCTTCGATATTGCCCTACAAGCGGCTCATACTGACCCTTGTATACAATCCACGGGTGCAAATAAATATTTCCCCAGCAAAGTCCCACCCGTGACTAGGGATATGTCCATATGGTGAACAACCCTTATAAGTCCTCTCGACTTATAAGGAGAAAACCCTCTTGTAGGATCCTTACGACTTACAGAGGAACATACACCTAGGAATCCTCACGATTCCTAAGGAGAAAACATACGTACGAGATCCTCACGACTCGCAGGGAGAAATACCTTTATGAAACCCTTACGGCTCATGATGTCAAAAGCCTTAGTCGACAGGACCTTAACCCTGTTCGCTAAGCCACCTTTGTTCAATATCGACAGAGGCAGATGATGATTCGCTCTTGGCCATATCCCAGTTGTAGCGGTGCTGATGCCGAAATCGGTGTCTAATTTCAGGTTTTGGCGAAAAGCCAGTAGGCCGCACGCGCATACGAAATAGCCGAAATGATGGGGCAACTTGCAATAAAAAGCAGCAAGTAAAAATGTATGCACGCAAAATAGCCGAAATGATTGGGCAACTCGCAATAAAAATCAGCGAGTAGAAAATAAAATAAATAGCCGAAATGATTGGGCACCGCGATAAATAGCCGAAATGATAGGGCAATCGCGACCTTCGCAATATAAAAGCTGAAATGATAGAGCATCACGGAAAAAGAAATAAAATAAAAATGAAATTTATGCCTTACAGGTGATGTCACATCACTCCCTGTATACAATCCAAGGGCGTAAACGAAGAAGTGACCATACTCCTCCCCCAGGTCTCATCATAAGAAGAAGCCAAATCACGACGGGCCGCAAGTGACCTAGAGATCATCTCAACACTCGTCTCGTCACAACGGAACAACATCAAGCGAAACAGAACAGCTGCAACCCCCAGTTCCATGGCTCGGCGATATAGATATCACCAAGAGTCAAACCTCCATTCCGTGAAATGCGGATATAATCAGCAAAATTCCTGGTTACGTGGAACGCGGATAATGTCACTCTTTGACCCCGTGGAAAACGTCCAGAGCGGAGCCTAGTCCTCGCCGAGCACGACAGTGAACCCGTGTGAAGCATCTAGTGCAAAATTCCTGGTCACGTGGAAAGCGGATAATGTCACTCTTTGACCCCGTGGAAAACGTCCAGAGCGGATCCTGGTCCTCGCAGAGCACGGTAGTGAACCTGTGTGAAGCATCTAGAGCGGAGCCTAGTCCTCGCCGAACATGGCAGTGAACCCGTGTGAAGCATCTAGTGCAAAATTCCTGGTTACGTGGAACGCGGATAATGACGCTCTTTGACCCCGTGGAAAACGTCCAGAGCGGATCCTGGTCCTTGCAGAGCACGGCAGTGAACCCGTGTGAAGCATCCAGAGCGGAGCCTAGTCCTCGTCGAGCACGGCAGTGAACCCGTGTGAAGCATCTAGTGCAAAATTCCTGGTCATGTGGAACGCGGATAGTGTCACTCTTTAACCCCGCGGAAAATGTCCAGAGCGGATCCTGGTCCTCGCAGAGCACGGCAGTGAACCCGTGTGAAGTATCCAGAGCGGAGCTTAGTCTTCGCCAAACACGGCAGTGAACCCATGTGAAGCATCTAGTGAAAAATTCCTGGTTACGTGGAACGCGGATAATGTAACTCTTTGACCCTGTGGAAAACGTCCAGAGCGGATCCTGGTCCTCGCAGAGCACGGCAATGAACCCATATGAAGTATCCAGAGTGGAGCCTAGTCCTCGCCGAGCACGGCAATGAACCTGTGTGAAGCATCTAGTGCAAAATTCTTGGTCACGTGGAACGCGGATAATGTCACTCTTTGACCCCGCGGAAAACGTCCAGAGCGGATCCTGGTCCTCGCAGAGCACGGCAGTGAACCCGTGTGAAGTATCCAGAGCGGAGCCTAGTCCTCGCCAAACACGGCAGTGAACCCGTGTGAAGCATCTAGTGCAAAAATCCTGGTCACGTGGAACGTGGATAATGTCACACTTTGACCCAGCGAAAAACGCCCAGAGCAGAGCCTGGTCCCCGCCAAGCATGGCAGTGAACCCGTGTGAAGCATCCAGAGCAAACACCGGACTGTGGAGTCCTTAAAATCCACGGACTATGATGTCCTTAACCTCGACCGTAATGTCTTAAAACTAACGATCAACCACCCTGATTCCGTACTGATTCTACCTTGGTTTAAGGGTACATCTCTTCACTCCTTTGATATCTGGCGTTGTAATTCCTCAACGTCTTCAAAGAGGTGACGGGTCCCTGCAACCAACATCGGACTGTGGAGTCCTTAAATCCACGGACTATGATGTCCTTAACCTTGACCGGGATGTCTTAAAACTAACATTGGACTGTGGAGTCTTTAAATCCACGGACTATGATGTCCTTAACCTTGATCGTGATGTATTAAAACTAAACATCGGACTGTGGAGTCCTTAAATCCACGGACTATGAAGTCCTTAACCTGGACCGTGATGTCTTAAAACTAACATTGGACTGTGGAGTCCTTAAATCCACGGACTATGATGTCCTTAACCTTGACCGGGATGTCTTAAAACTAACGACGGACTGTGGAGTCCTTAAATCCATGGACTATAAGGTCCTTAACCTTGACCGCGACGTCTTTAAACTACGATACCTTGAGAAGTATCCCAGAGCAATCCCTGACCCCGTGAAACACGGATAAGGGTGGTCACACCTAGCACTTGCAGGTCCTCACGACCTGTAAGGAAGAAAACTCTTTTGTGAGATCCTTACGACTCCCAGGGGAAAATCCGCTTAAGAATCCTCACGATTCTTAAGAAGAACTTACACCTACGAGATCCTTTCGACCTGTAGGAAGAAAAACTCTTTATGAGACCCTCACGGCTCATAAAGATCAAAAGTCTTAGGAGGCAGATATAACCCTAAATCCTAAGCCATCGCTACCCTGCAAGGAGACCAAGATAAATCGTCCGCAGAACACGTTCAATAAAAAGAGACACACCATTGAGAAGAAAATTGTGTCTTTTATTCATAAACCAAAATGGATACAAAGTACAATTCAGAAAAAGGCAAAAAGAATATACTCTCATTCAGGAGTATGTACAAAAAGAAAGGAAAAGATACAAGATTTCAGGCCGGCGGGCGATTTAGCAATTCTGCTAGCTCATCCTGCTTTTGCTGGGCCGCAGCTTCATGATCTAGGATCGCCAGGAGACGGGCCTCTGCCTGAGCCTGCTGGGCCTGATACGAGGCAAGCCGACCTTCAAGCTCTTTCTCGGTGACCTTGTGAGCCTCGACCCTCTCACGAGTGAACACGGCAGCTTTATCAAGAGCCACCACTTCTTTGATAGACTCTTGAAGAACCTGCCAGAGCTCATACGCTTTGTTGGTTTTGGCTGTGAGGCTAGTCTGAAGCTCGCTCAATGCCATGGAGGCCAGCTCCCTTTCCGAGAATTTGCGGCCGAGCCTCTTCTCGCATGACGCCATGTTTGCCGCGCACCGTGCTATCAGCCCTCGCAACTCCGCCTTTGCAGCCACGGCTTCCGAGAAAAGGAGGGAACACTCAAGGGCATGCAAGCAAGCCTCCACCTGCCGAAAGAACTCCACCCAGACTCGCACCACCTCTTCTCTATGGTAGGTGGCAAGAAAAGGAAGAGAACCGTTAGCTTCGGCGGCAAACACTTCAGCTGTGGTCGCGCGGCCAGCACGGAGCTCCTCAACCAAAGATGATAAGGAGACGAGGCTTAATTGGGCCAAGCGTTCTGAAGCCCGCAAAGCGTAGGGGCCGGGCGGCATCACGATGCGCGATTCCTGTTGCGCCACGGCAGCGCCCCGGCCGTCTATCCGAGGCCAAAATGCGGAATCAAAAATTTTCCTTATTTGGAAACTGGCGCTACCGCGGACAATATACCCGGATCGAAACCATTAACCTATACTAACTAACTAGAGATGGGGTGAGAGATGTACCGAGTGATCCGAGTCCTCCGGTCTTCTCGTCGTCGTCCCGATCTCCCGCGAAAACTCCGGTCGTCACATCCTTGCCGGAAGGGCACCACATCGTCTGTATCTTTTACGGGCTCCCACCTCAATACCGAGGCAAATCGGGCGCGAAGTTGGCTAGCCGACACGCCCAAGATATGCTGTAGAATGTAGTGTAGATGATGCTTGTCTCATTTGGGGTTTGTAGTTGCCTTGATGGAGGAATAAGGTTATGGAAAAATGGTGCTTTCATTTTTCCAAAACTAGATGAATGAGATGAAGAAATATGTGCCACACTAAAAATGGAAATTTCTCTCATCTCCAAACTAAAGTGGCCGGCCCTTATAAAATGTGAGAATGGTGGAGGGATTACTCAAGCAAGAAGGGAGGTGATGGTAGGAGAAGAAAAGAGGTGACCACATCCAAACATTATGATCACAAACTTACATCCAAACCATACCCTTTCTAATCTCATTAAATGCAAGTGATGGTGCAAGATAAGAATGGTATCAAAAGATGCTTTCATAATCTCTCATATGCAAGAAACCCCCTCCCCAAATGTAATTTGCAAAACTGCAAATTACCCCCTCCATCGGAAAAGTCCGGCCGGAAAAGAACAAAGGAAAACCGGCCGGAACAGAATGCAAACTGGCAACTCCAGAAAACTGGTCCCGTAATAAATTACAGGAAAACCCCGATACTGTGCATACACACCCGCATCTGTATTCCGTCCGGATACAAATGCAAAGAGACAAAATCTATACTGTACTAAACTAGGATCCGGCATAAACCAAAGCCGGCTAGTAATGTTCGTCCGATCCAGATCCGTGCAATACCGCACGTATCAGATCGAACCCTGCCATATAACAATATGGCCACTAGTACAAAACTGTCCGATCCTGATCCGTGCAATACCGCACGTATCTGATCGGACCCTGCCATATCTCCATACGGCCTCTACAGCGTTTCGCCCGAAAGCTTGAGTAACTGAAAGTGTGGTGGACTCTAAAGACTCGTCAATACTATGGCTGTGGATTTAACCACTAGCACGTCAGAGGTATTAGCCAATACGTGACGGGCCATCAGCTATTGACCAAAAGGGACGTCGATGAGCGAACTCATCCAGACACCCTACTGAGCCTGTCAGTGACAATATCCGTACAGTCCGGTCCGTTCGTCTATGAGCATCGCATGGCGGGCCTAGGGGGTTGGTAAAAGTCAGGCTCCCAAAGGCGGTACAAGTCGTGTCGGAGTGAAGCCCAGAACACCCTGAGATACTACTGGAATACCTACCAGTAAATCTCCTGCCTCGGCCGAGGGCTTTGTGTAATGGCTCTCCTAGACACAGCGCGACCTCACCCCCAATACCGGGAGAGACGAACCCCTGCAGATCCGCTCACTGCCTCCATGTGGCTCGGGACTGTACCCAACTAAAACCTGTTTGCACGACTCCTTTGAGCCGTGGTAGGGTAGTAATCAAAGCACAGTGGGAACTCACACGAGACAAATGACGATCTCAGGTCGATGAACTAACCTGTACACATGTCACCTGGGAACTGCTATCTGACGTCTGGTATAATCCCAACTAGCAGGTTCCCGGCGAGTCCTGTCCGGTGTACTCATAACCCAATGAGCACCTGTATACATCTTAGGTGAACCAACTGACACCAGTGGCTTATGAGACCGGCCACCGCCCTCGTCGGGGTCTCGACTGTATACACTAGTCTACTCTGGAGAATCGATGCCCTGTCTCGAAACTCCCACGACCAGGGACCTTTTAAGGATGTGCTTATAGACCACCAGCTCTCACGTATATGATCGCCATCATACTGCCGGCAGTCAAGCAAGAATCCTAGGGGCTCTATCAGCGTGTAATAGCGACCTGTAAGGTCACCTGAAGCAGTACACGATGATAAAGGTAAACCAGATAGCATACTATCATCTCGAGTAAGACTGTCCTCCTGGGATAGGTCCTCCCTCAATCATTGCAATCACGTACCTGTGATCCAATAATTGACTCTGAGGGCACTATCTCCAACAATCTCCCACTTGCACTCAAGGCTAATTATTGCGATGTCACATACTCACAGCCCGTGTGATACCGAACACCCAACTCCTCTACTAGTCAGTCTCACAAAGCTCGTTTGCGAAACTATTGCGTTCGAGGAATAGCCTCAGTGAGTGGATCCGCTGTGATGTTTCTTTCTATGTCTCTCTATATCTCAAGTTCGCAGAGAAAACCATCTCCCGAAATGAGCAATACCTGTCTTAGAGTATGTCTGGATATCTGATGGGACCAAGCTCATAAATGAACTCCAAATCCAAACTTCTTAGACTGTATCGATAACTGAACTTAATCAGTACCCAGCGCCATGCCTCCCTCAGTATCGCCTTGGACCACCTGTCCAAAATACTGCCCCTCGTCAGAAGGAGAAACTATAACTCCGATGCCAATCTGCCATCCATGTCACCTTGGAAGCCTGGAATGATAACCGTCTCCTAAAAGAGGCTGTCATTATCACATCCCTAGAACATCAACTTATGTTCTAAAACTGCTTCCGACTGTTTCTCCAGGATTGGATTAATATCAACTTATTGCATCTAGTGCAAGAACAACATCTGGTGTGGTACTTGACATCTCATGATTGACTCAATTGCCTAAGCAAGTGATCTGTCAATCATGCGTATCCCTCTCCCCTTTAGTCTGTAAGACACCTTTAGAGAGGGTGACTCCATCAACTGCAGGTACACTACCATGCCAGGAGTCGTCCATTCTAAATACTCATAGAATGCTGTCAAGGTACCCAGATTGGGAAACTACCCAAATCTAGATCTAAAACCATAGATCTAGTAACCAGTATGTCTGATATAATGTCCAAGTCCCTTGTGGAGAAACCACTGTGTGATGACCAAAGTATAACCGATCGTAGTATATGAATGTCACTTCCTACTGTGTGTATGTCATCCAAAACCCGGATATCACACCCTACTACCTTCTCAACAGATCCATCCCCTATTCTGATGACGTCAAACCTATGACTGTCGCATCAGAAATAGATGATCTATCTCCGCTATATCTGCTTTAGTCTATAAATGGACATAAGCCTGATGTCCACCAATGCTTCCGCTGCTCCCACTGACTACGACAACCCTCTGGCAGAGTCATATAGACGTGCACTTCTAAAGCTAGTTTAGAACGACGCTGTACTCATCCTCCTGCCGGGTCTCGCAGCCTGGAACAACAACAATGGCAAGTGTGGGTAAACAAGAACTTCCTTGTCACCGTCCTTGAGGCTACCGGAGTACCTCTCGGGTGCCTGAAGTTACCCACCTTATCTGCGGAGTGGCCAATGGAATGTCAAATCATATTGAATCTTTAGGTTCCTTATCAAATCTTCAGTAATCGTTTGCGGTTCTGGAATCACTTCCAGTTCTACCATACTCCCACTACGGTTTTCTGAAAAATAACCATTTCCTTTTAAAATGTGGCGAGTTAAGAACAATATAACTATTGATCTTCCAGATGGTAGAAAGTCAACCCTCGTCATAGCCTGGGTCAACCCACAAACAGCCATTACAGAAACGTGCATTGAGTTATCCAGAGTCTGGTTTTAATCATAAGCCGGACAACTCCCCGTACCTTAACAATGTTAAGATATGAACTGTACTATATCCAATATAGAACCAGAGGCACTGATTTAATTGAACCAGATTCAAATCATGCAGCTGTCTCCAGTGCATGTCAACTAAAAGGAGAGAGGCCGATCAGCGTTACTCAACTTAGGAATGCTTCCAATTATGAGTAACCTGAAAGAGAAGCAATTTCTCTTTATCATTACTATCAACTGAATACCATACACAAGTATCTACATCTTCGATCACCTTGAAGAATCCCGATACTTGCTACACCTGGTTCTCTACTCTATTCAAATACCTATAACTCCTCAAAACTTAGACCCTGTGTTTCTACGAAACATATGTCTAAGAACTAGAGAAGTTAAAAGTAAACAGAATATAGTATGAGGACCAACCCCTCTGTCCCAATGGACACTGGACAACATACAATACTCTGTATAAGTCCGCTGAGTCTAACAACTCTTTCACTGTGCGACGTAGGTTGAAAACTGTACTTATGGTTAAGAAGAATTACACCGCTGTTTGATGCTCCTTACCTAACCATCCACTGATATAGGTAAATGTCATCGACATAATATCAAAAGGTATATCTCACTCTATGAAAATAGACGTACAGATATATCAATTTGAAATTGGTGCACAACAGCGGATATTCAAAACCATATATATTTGCCGACCGGCAAACAACCCAGGTGGCTTCCTCAAATATCACCAATTACAACGAATCCCGATATAATGAGGATGGTCACCTAATTCCCAATAACTTACTCCCACTCATCATCTATAAAACCATAAAGATGTGAGAATCATACCTGGTAAATACATACCCTGGAGTAAGTATCTTATCGGGAAATCAGTTTTCTTTTAACATTACACAGTGAAACTGAAATATTGAAATGTTTCGGTGGGGTATCCTGGTATTCCTAGTAATGCCTCTACCATTATCCAGATTCACAACTATAACCGTATAATTCTTTGCCACCTCTCCAAATCCCTTTATATGTCTTTAGTCATTACCTTCTGCACACCCCTTAGGCCAAATGGTTTTCTTCCTTCCCTACCGTTCGGCACCAGCCTATGGTTTGGAAGAAGACTATCCAATAAGCATAATGGGTGTACTGTCCTAATCCTAGGAGCACTCGCAATGCGAGAGAAGGTGAAGAGAAAAGACAACCGAATAAACCGTATTCCTATTTCTCCTGGACCAGAATCCATCCCCGAACTGGAACAAGTTCCTTTCGAGTTCGTATATAACCATACGATGGAGTATCCAAAAACTTGGGATCTTCGCAGTGATACAGAGTGTCCTGGAGAAATACAAAGGTGATTTAGGATTGGCGAAGAAATACTCGGTTTGGTCGTGAATAGCAGTCGCAATTTACTTTGCCCTCTTACTAATCCCTTTCTTTGTCTTAACTTAATACCTTCTGCACACCATCGTTATGCTAATTGGTTTTCTTCATTCCCCACCGTTCGGCACCAGCCTAAGGTTTGGAAGAAGACTATCCAATTTTCATAATAGGTGTACTATCTCCTAAACCAAGGAGTACTCGCAATGAGAGAGGGTGAAAAGAAAAGACAACTGAATAATCCTATTCGTTTTCTCCAGAACCAGAAACCATCCTCGAAGTCCTTCGAGTTCGTATATAACCATACGATAGTTTTGTCCAATGGAAGTGGACGTTCGTAGTAATACGGGGTGTCCTGGAGAAAAGGGTAAAAGTAGGAGTGGCAATGAGGTTTGCAACTCAGACAATCCAAAAGCCAGTGTTTAAGAAGGTTCGGTCAACTTGGTCACTGAGTCATAGTCTAGGGTCGGGTCAATGGTCGCTGCCAGAGAGAGAGAGAGAAAAGAAACACTCAGCGTGCACTCTATCCTAGATCAGAATGGTTACCAATTTATCTAATCTGGAAACCTCCCACTGTAACCTCAAATTCTTCCCCAAACCTGAAAGAAGAATTAGTCGGGGTCACCCGAGGAGTAAACCAACTCATCAGTGGGAATCGGGATCCAACTATCATCGCATGATAACGTGACGGAATCCACTCACGTCACCACACTCCAGAAGGTATGCGCATGTCTGGCAAGTTTCAGTTCTTTTGAAACTCCCGATGTGATTTTTACCCCAAGCGGTTTATGACCTTGACTAGGTCAACAAACCATAAACCGCCAGTCAAGTTCAACCCGTCATTATTCTGGATTGCATTAAACCCACCCGTACGTGCCCTTAACTAGGTCAACAAGGCCGCACGACTGTCTTAACCAATCCCACTTATGCAACAAACAAGTACCACTTAGCTACCGAACACTACGTCTTGACTAGGTCAACAAACGCAGCACGAATACTAAATAATACCTGTAGGAAATGACGGAGGGCTACGGCTGGTTTTTGGCGAAAAACCTTTAATGTAATGAACTTGATATCGTTGAAGGAACTGCATAACTTTTTATAAAAATATAGTGACGAAAACCTTTACTAAAAAGGTCACTCCCGATGAAGGGATCTCGGCTCTTTCCCTGTAGAATGAGGTGCAGGATATTCCAACTGAATACCACGATGCAAAGCAAAAGTAATCGGCTATAGTGAAGTTAATGCCCTGACGCAAAAATTCTGTCCAAGGGGTCACTCCCGGTGAAGGGATCTCGGCCCTTGCCTCGTCGACTGAGGAGCAGGATATTCCAAATGAATACCACGATGCAAAACAAAAGTGAACGTCCTTGCAATAACAGCTTTTTGAAAAGTGTTCCAACAACATCAGAATAGGTTTGTTTAAGCTTGCATTGATCCGAATCAACGCAGTCCCATCAATTGATCACACCACAAAGAACGAAAATATACTGATGTACGTATATGTCATCCGCATTCGCCACTGGGTCCCGTCATCACCCGTTAGGTTAGCTAACTAACGACAGAGCGGGGACTGGACTAGCGCGGATGAAAAACATATACAACATCTACTAATATATATACCTATATATAGTATTTCGCTCAAGGCGTGAATAAAATGCAACATCACAGAAATGTACAGCATCACAGAACAATACAGATATCTGGAAGCCCCGGGTTTCACAGAGCCGCTGCTGAAACCCGACGTTCCCCTGGTCGTGTGGATAGCCTGTGCAATGAAATCCTAGACCCCTACGGGCGCGGCAAGTCACCCGCCAAAACCTGAAGCGAGGCAGCCCCCTTCAGCACCGTGAATGGACCACCCAGCACTTCACGGAATCCGGTAACTTGGGCACCCCTCCTGGGTCAACCTGTACCCCCTATGAGTGCGGCGAATAGCCCGCCAATTCCAGACTGAAGCCCCCTCCGTCTCAATGCCCTGAGATGCGGGCCCGTTGCCCTCTAGAACCCGGCTATCCGTGCACCCCTCCGCGGGGTAACCCTAGTACAGAAAGTAAAATATACATACACCGGGTACATCGACCGCAACCAGGTCGTGCCCCAAAAGAATAATACAAACAGGCAGTGACGGCAGTCCACATGTCGGACGCTCGCCCTGCAATATCAAATGTACATATAAAACAAAACTGTACTAGCATTGCATCCAGGCTATCCCCCACGACCGATCCGCAACAACACAGCATAAACATAGAACATCAACGTGAAAAGTCACGTTCGCAAATCCGTCTAACCGGGCTATAGCAGTTAGACAGGATTTACCGATCAAGTGACATTCACGGTCGCAGATATAATGTAAATACTGTGAAATAATGTGTTTAAAATATCCAATCGATCAAAAATTAACAAGTGGGCCCCCAAGTAATACTGTAGCACTCACAGAAATTCTGGGCCCAATTTTAATATTCCAAAACCCCTATTTTTAGCCCACAAGCCCACTGCAAAAAAATGATGACATGATCCCTCATTCATGCGGCGGATCCGCGGCCTCCAGAGTGGTAATGGCCGTGCTTCCGCGGTCGTACGGAGGGATCATGTTGTCGAATTTTCCCAGTGTTCTTAGAATTTCCAGTACATTATTTTTTTACAACCTGAAAAAATTTTCGAGCAAGAAAAAAATCAACAGAAAACTGATGTACACAAAACGTGGTTTTTGGAATTTTGGTCGATCGGATAAGTAAAACGCATTAGAACAAGCTAGATAAGGTTAATGGCGTGGCTCTGATACCATGTTGCGCCACGGCAGCGCCCCGGCCGTCTATCCGAGGCCAAAATGCGGAATCAAAAATTTTCCTTACTTGGAAACTGGCGCTACCGCGGACAATATACCCGGATCGAAACCATTAACCTATACTAACTAACTAGAGACGGGGTGAGAGATGTACCGAGTGATCCGAGTCCTCCGGTCTTCTCGTCGTCGTCCCGATCTCCCGCGGAAACTCCGGTCGTCACATCCTTGCCGGAAGGGCACCACATCGTCTGTATCTTTTACGGGCTCCCACCTCAATATCGAGGCAACTCGGGCGCGAAGTTGGCTAGCCGACGCACCCAAGATATGCTGTAGAATGTAGTGTAGATGATGCTTGTCTCATTTGGGGTTTGTAGTTGCCTTGATGGAGGAATAAGGTTATGGAAAAATGGTGCTTTCATTTTTCCAAAACTAGATGAATGAGATGAAGAAATATGTGCCACACTAAAAATGGAAATTTCTCTCATCTCCAAACTAAAGTGGCCGGCCCTTATAAAATGTGAGAATGGTGGAGGGATTACTCAAGCAAGAAGGGAGGTGATGGTAGGAGAAGAAAAGAGGTGACCACATCCAAACATTATCATCACAAACTTACATCCAAACCATACCCTTTCTAATCTCATTAAATGCAAGTGATGGTGCAAGATAAGAATGGTATCAAAAGATGCTTTCATAATCTCTCATATGCAAGAAACCCCCTCCCCAAATGTAATTTGCAAAACTGCAAATTACCCCCTCCATCGGAAAAGTCCGGCCGGAAAAGAACAAAGGAAAACCGGCCGGAACGGAATGCAAACTGGCAACTCCAGAAAACTGGTCCCGTAATAAATTACAGGAAAACCCCGATACTGTGCATACACACCCGCATCTGTATTCCGTCCGGATACAAATGCAAAGAGACAAAATCTACACTGTACTAAACTAGGATCCGGCTTAAACCAAAGCCGGCTAGTAATGTTCGTCCGATCCTGATCCGTGCAATACCGCACGTATCAGATCGAACCCTGCCATATAACAATATGGCCACTAGTACAAAACTGTCCGATCCTGATCCGTGCAATACCGCACGTATCTGATCGGACCCTGCCATATCTCCATACGGCCTCTACAGCGTTTCGCCCGAAAGCTTGAGTAACTGAAAGTGTGGTGGACTCTAAAGACTCGTCAATACTATGGCTGTGGATTTAACCACTAGCACGTTAGAGGTATTAGCCAATACGTGACGGGCCACCAGCTATTGACCAAAAGGGACGTCGATGAGCGAACTCATCCAGACACCCTACTGAGCCTGTCAGTGACAATATCCGTACAGTCAGGTCCGTTCGTCTATGAGCATCGCATGGCGGGCCTAGGGGGTTGGTAAAAGTCAGACTCCCAAAGGCGGTACAAGTCGTGTCGGAGTGAAGCCCAGAACACCCTGAGATACTACTGGAATACCTACCAGTAAATCTCCTGCCTCGGCCGAGGGCTTTGTGTAATGGCTCTCCTAGACACAGCGCGACCTCACCCCCAATACCGGGAGAGACGAACCCCTGCAGATCCGCTCACTGCCTCCATGTGGCTCGGGACTGTACCCAACTAAAACCTGTTTGCACGACTCCTTTGAGCCGTGGTAGGGTAGTAATCAAAGCACAGTGGGAACTCAAACGAGACAAATGACGATCTCAGGTCGATGAACTAACCTGTACACATGTCACCTGGGAACTGCTATCTGACGTCTGGTATAATCCCAACTAGCAGGTTCCCGGCGAGTCCTGTCCGGTGTACTCATAACCCAATGAGCACCTGTATACATCTTAGGTGAACCAACTGACACCAGTGGCTTATGAGACCGGCCACCGCCCCTCGTCGGGGTCTCGACTGTATACACTAGTCTACTCTGGAGAATCGATGCCCTGTCTCGAAACTCCCACGACCAGGGACCTTTTAAGGATATGCTTATAGACCACCAGCTCTCACGTATATGATCGCCATCATACTGCCGGCAGTCAAGCAAGAATCCTAGGGGCTCTATCAGCGTGTAATAGCGACCTGTAAGGTCACCTGAAGCAGTACACGATGATAAAGGTAAACCAGATAGCATACTATCATCTCGAGTAAGACTGTCCTCCTGGGATAGGTCCTCCCTCAATCATTGCAATCACGTACCTGTGATCCAATAATTGACTCTGAGGGCACTATCTCCAACAATTCCAACGCTATGGAGACTGGCAGGGCTATTCGAATTTGAAAGATGCCAATAAAATTCTTTAGCAAAAGAACAAATGGGATTATAATGAAATGTCACTTACCTACGGTCATGCAAGTAGGAGCTGAAGGTTCCCCTGGCCCTTCAACGACCTCGACCTCGTCGCCGGCTTCCTAAACTGTAAGAGACATCAACGTCATTTCGCAAAATGGCAACAATGCTATGATAAAAAAAATGGCGAACGACTCTAACCTTGCCCAGAGGAAAGGACAATGCGCTGAGGGGAGATCGCCTGCGGAGCTGCCATCTCCAATAAACGCTGAAACGATTGCCGAGGCGACAAATCAGCGATAGAGGCCGCCAGCCCGTGCAATTCTGGGGAAAACAAAAGAGTTCAGACCACAGAAAGATTGCTAATTTAAAATGCAGAAGGTTACCTTGAACACTCCTCCCGTTCCGAGTCGAGGGGATAGCGGCTTCGACGGCCTCTGTCATGACCTCGGGCTCCAAAAAAGGGAGGGTAGTCCCGACTACCTCCATCTCAGCCTCTGGGCTGCCTTCGGGAAGAGTCGGTGGGGCGGTGACCATCAAAGAAGCCTTCCCCAAAGGAGCAGGCGCTCCGTGATCAAGAACTGCCACTGGAAGCTCTATGGTAAGAGGAGCAGCCTCATCAGCCCCCTCCACATCGAGCAATGCTTCATCGGGAATTTCGACAGGCTTTAGCTTCAATGAGCCCGTAGGGAGCTCCCCCATAGTCGAAGATTCTGCACAATTCACACAAGAATAAGGATACATATATACAAGCGTAAATAATCGGAAAAGCTACAAAGAAGAACAAAAACGTACCAATGCGCAGGGAAGCCCTCAATATGGCTTCTTCAAGCCGATGCTCCTTCTCAAGGAGGCGTGCCCGCCGGGGTTCGAGGGTAGACTCGTGGCCGCCGGTCCATAAAGAAAGCGCGTTCGCTGCGTCCTCTGAAGCAGCCTGCTTCAGGGGCCTTTCCCCCCATTCCTCCAAAGGGCCAATAAACCGCCGCCGAATCCACGAAGGGTCTTCGTAAAAGATTACAGCAGGATAAGGCTTCTTCGGAACTTTGGCGTTCTGAGACGCATCCTTGGAACGCCTTATAGCCTCAGCCAACTGCGCAGCTTCCTCGGCGGCCGAACTTGGGAAAAGTAGTCCAGCATCTGATCCCGGCAAGGCCAACGGCTCATCTTCAAGAATGGGCTCGGACTCCGTTAAAGAGTCAAGCAAGTTAATAGCCACTTTCCTTCGGTGCTTGGACCCAGAGCCAGTCGCCGAGGACGACCGCTTCCTTCCCCGTGAAGCCTTAGGGCGACGTCGGCCCACGTCACCCTCAGCACCCTCATCCCTGTTACTCTCACCTGATGCCACAACCGGGGATGACACCGCCATTGTCGATGCCATGGAGGGCGATGCCGCTTCGGGTGGTGGTGCTGTTACCGGAGCCCGTCTACCCCGCGACCGAGTACCCAGGGGCATACCAGCGGTTGGAGTAAGATCTACCCCCGACTCCCCCAGGATAAGCGCGGTGCCGGTATCCCTCGGAGGAAAACGGACCGGGGCGCACGGTCGCAGCGTATCTCCCATGGCCAGAACCTGAGTAGGGGCGCCGTGACCAAGTAGTACCCTTCTTTCCTCGATAATAACCGGGTTGACTCGATGGAGATACCGACCCGTGAACGACCCTACACATCGGGGCACATAATCACCGTCTGGGATCATGAACTGAGAACCGGTGTTCAGCCTCATGAAATGATGGGCGGCTTCTCGAACGGCCTCGAGCGAAGGAACCGGCGCGACCATGAAAGCCTCAAACGGGACACCCTGATCATAGCCAAACTGTTGGGCGAAGCGATGCGGGTTGTACCGCATGAAAAGAGCTGCACTGTCCTGGCGAAACACCAGGTAACCCGGCCTAATTGCATATAAGCGCGTAGCTTCCCGGGGCTTTAAAGAGGGCGTATTATCTATTGACCGATCCCAAAGCGGCTGGGTTGAGCCCGCAGAAGAAGATAAGACCCGATCATTAAATACCAACCCGCCGGTAGTAGCATAAGGGGAAATCAGCGCTCGGATAGCCCCGAACTGAGTCGGTCAGCGGTAGAAGCATCCGCCAATCACATAAGCCGTGGAAAGGTGTAGGCATCGTAGAATGCAGGCCTCTGATGCATAGCGAAAGCACCCAGGACGTGCATTTCAATCCAAGACGTAAAGTAGTGAAGCGAAAAATTTACCACATCTACGCCAGGAGTGGAGGTGTCAGCTGCGGTGCCCAGCCCGTGATAAAGATGCGCCAACGCCGGGACACTGATGGCCAACCGTGTCCCCTCAACGATACAATGAGCCGGGTAGATAACCGAAGCCCTCATAAAGCGACGATGCATGGGGATGACAAACCAACTGAGCTAGACACTGACAAACCCCACAAAGAACGTCTCCTCATCCATGCCGGGAGCTGCAATGGACTCGAAAGACATCGGCGACATAATGGGGATGTAGTACTGTGGTAGATCCGATTCAGTGATTGGCAGCTTCTTCGGACCAAAACCAAAGGGGTCTTTGATGTTGGCGAACTTCGGAGCTGTCTTCGACAAGACGTCCTCGCGAAGGAAGCAGGCAATGAAGCTCTTAAAAGTAACACCCTGCTCCTCAGATTCGGTGAACAATCGGTCGAAGATACCTAGCGCCTTGATCAAGCTGGGACGCTTGTGGCGGACAGCATTCTCAGCGGACAGGCCGTCAACCGGAGCAGGCTCGGGCTAAAAGACATACTCGTCAGGAGGCAGCAACTCCTCATACAATATACCCCTGATTGGCTATCCTGAGATTTCGTAAAATTCTGCCAAAGAGATCGAGACCTCGCGGTCCCCTAAAAGGAAAGTGTTGGTGGGGAGGTTCCACTGGTTCAAGAACGCCTTAACCCACCAGACATACGGGGATTGGTAGTGAAAGAGCGACGCATATATCGCCTGGTAAAGCCCAACCTTCTGTAGCCGCGCACGATGGGTAGCAAGGATGTAGCGAGCCCAGAGGAGGTAGCCCGTGGGGTGTCGAGGTGTGAGCCCTATCTTATAAATTTGTCCCCATGGGTAGGCCTCACCCTGACAAATGCGACATCCCAGGATATCTATAGCGGGGACTGGATGGTTCGGAATACCGGTTGTTGAAGGCTCTAGTCGTCCCGTTGGAGTCCAGTTTGGCATCTCCACATCAAAAACCGTCCTCGGAGGGTCCATCGGCAAGAACGGGAAAGTAGGCTCTGTCGGTACTGCGCAGAGGAAACTCCGGCGACCCCGGATGATATGGCTGTACCAAGATCCCCATAGAAGTAGCCTGGTACAGTTCGGGTCATGAGCCCGGATCATCGCCATCGCTTCCTCGTCAGATGGTGATTGAGGAAAAGCGGCTTCCGAGCGAGTGAAGGGAAAGCACGGAACAGAAGCCATCGCACCTGAAATTGAATAAAAGAAAACTGTCAAAAGCAAAACCAGCAATATATATACATGCATGAACATGAAGACAGTTGAAGAAAGCGACAGCAGACTCTTTTTATGGGACCATTGGCTACAAAACACATGGGCCCCACAGAATCAGGTTGACGGCTCGTTAATAATGAGACCAAGCAATTGTAATATGACAAAGGGGATATCCTCATTAAATAGGAAGTGGGTTTCAAGTGGCCCTACACATCCCCTAGAAGACAAATCTACCTTGGACCCTACAACAAATCAAACAGGATCAGGGGAATTAAATTCCCACAGAAGACATCATTGCAAGCTTCTGCTTCATTGATTACAGAAGGACAATCTAGGGCAAAGAGACCCAAAGAAGCCCCCATGGGAGGAACTGAGTTCTACATAGGAATTAAATTCCTTTTTTGAAAAAGGGGGAGTTAAATCCCCAGAAACATTTTTGGGATGGAATTAAATTCCATGGATTCGAACCGCCACCATTATCTTCCTAAAGATCATATGAACCCTAAGAGATCTACTGTGGAAGATTAAAAGGTTTCGTATTTCGGTTGAAAAACTTAAAGAAAGAATGGGTTCTTGTTAAAAAGGGTAAAAACCCTTGCTTTGGATTTAAGATCCAGAGGGATATGAAAGTTCATCGTTCGTTCAAGAGCATTACCTGAAGAAAAGAGTCCTTTTTGAACAGAGTTATACTCTGAAAATGTCTTAAGACAGAGAACTAAGCTCTGGAAATAGAGAATTAAATTCTCAAAAGAAGGAAGTTCTCAAAAGAAGAAGATGAGCAACGCGGAGGCTCTTCTGAAAGGACATGGGCATTTATAGGATATGATGGAAACGCTTCATCTCCCCGAGTCACAAGATGAATCCAACGGTCGCAAAAGTGACAGCGTTGCACTCACGTGCTGACACGTGAGAACAACGCTGTGGGGGCATTTGTTCCCTGATTAAAAATCAGGAAAGGACTCAGAAGAGGCATCACGTTCTGACACGTGACCAGTGGTCACGTGTTGGCACGTGACGTTCAAAGCAGCAGCACAAAGCTCATTCAGGAAAAAGCTCCAGAAAAAGCATCACGTGTTCACACGTGACCACTGGTCACGTGTTGGCACGTGATGGCTAAGCAGCGGCAAAGAACAGAGCGCAGAAGGGAGCCCATTCCAGGGGTCACGTGCTTACATGTGACCAGGGGTCACGTGCTCACACGTGACCAACGGTCACGTGGCCACATGAGACCGGCTTTAAAAGCCCTATCTCTATGACAGAATTAAAATCCGAGGGAAGATCTTTCAAATATTTCCTAAGTGGAAAAGAATTATTTGGAACCATTGGATTAAAGATCTAAAGGTGATTAAATATCACCAATTTATGGAAAAATATCAGACTTGGAAAGATTTCCCCTTAAAATCTAATCAAAATAACAAAGGGATATCTTTGGATTTAAAATCCAATGGTGAATAAAATTCACCTAACAATCTAAAGGCCTGGATTAATGATAAATGTAAATCAAATCTCTCAATAAACAAATCAAATCTTTCAATAAAAGATTCACTAAAATTGATTGATTCTTTTCCTTCTCGTATAAATAGGAGCCAGAGACATACAGAGACACAGAAAGAAAGAGAGATAGAGCCTTGAGATTTTAGAAGAAATTGATCCTCTGCAAAAGAAAAACCCTAGGTAAAAAAGGAGAGGCTTAAAAAGAGAATTTAATTCTCAAAAGAGTTTAACTCTTAGATAAAGAAAAGAACTTAGTTCTTTCTCTGGTGGAGGATCTGCAAAGTGCATATCTCCCCATGCATTGAGAATTTAATTCTCATTGGATTGAGATCCTGTCATGCAGATCCAAAACATAGAGGAGGAATCAAGTTTTGAGAATTTAATTCTCACATAATTATGGGAATTCAATTCCTTTGAGATAAAATTAGGGTTTAACCCTATGTTATAGGAATTTAATTCCTTCAAAATGGACAGAACCAGGATTTAACCCTAATTAAGAACTTAATTCTCTCAAAATCACATGAATTTAATTCCCTTAAAAAAGAAGAAATTAGGGTTTCACCCTATGCCAGAATTTAATTCTTTACATACATGAGGAATTTAATTCCTACAGAAAAGAAATTAGGGTTTAACCCTATCCAAGAATATAACTCTTTAGAAGGAAATAGGAGTTTAATTCCTCTAAAGTTTATTGCTAGGGTTTAACCCTACGAAGAATTTAATTCTTAAAAGATTAATAGATCTTTAAAACATACAAAGAACCAGGGTCACGTGCTACCACGTGACCCCTGAAAAGATCCACAGAACCAGGGCTTTGAGGCAACGCCTCACGTGCCCCACGTGCCCCCTTGGCAGAAGCTCTAACAGACAAACACTTAAATGCCCATCACGTGACAGCACGTGATACTCCAAAATATTCAATACTCTCGGCAGAACAGATAAAGAGAATGAGGGCGCTCTCACGTGCTACCACGTGACCCCTCTTGCCTCAGTGTTTAACACTAAATTAAAATTTCTGTTACCAGTGTTTAACACTAATGAACATTAATTTGGAATCTCTATTTCCAGTGTTGAACAATGATTCGCTTTAGTGTTTAAACACTAATTTGAAATCTCTTTGGCCAGTGTTTAACACTGATTTGTTTTAGTGTTTAACACTAATTTGAAAGCCTTGTTGTTAGTATGTAACACTAATTATATTTTGGTGTTTAACACAAGTTTGTCAATCTCAATACCAGTGCTCAACACTGTTGGTCTCTAGTGTTCGAACACTGACCTTAGCCCAATTGGCTAAGTTTCTAGAGGCAAAGCCTCTTCTTCAATATATCAACAGAGGGCCAATATCCCAAACACAATTGGACTTAGCCCAAGATGGCCATAAGTCCTCAATTCAAATTCAACTGGGCCAATGGGTTCATAATACAATATTTGATCTTAGTTTCCAAATTGGGCCAAAGATCAGTTAATCTACCTTGGTTCAAGGGTACATCTCTTCACTCTTTTGATACTTGGCGTTGTAATTCCTCAACGTCTTCAAAGTGGTGACGGGTCCCGACAACCGCATATTGATACGGACTGTGGGGTCCTTAAACTCATGGACTATGAGGTCCTTAACCTTGACCGAGACGTCTTAAAACTAACACCGGACTGTGGAGTCCTTAAATCCACGGACTATGAGGTCCTTAACCTTGACCGAGATGTCTTAAAACTAACAATGGACTATGACGTCCTTAACCTTGACCGGAATGTCTTAAAACTAACAACGGAGTATGATGTCCTTAACCTTGACCGTGATGTCTTAAAACTAACGCCGGACTGTGGGGTCCTTAAATCCACGGACTATGACGTCCTTAACCTTGACCGCAACGTCTTAAAACTAACATTGGACAACAATGTCCTTAAACTACCTATTGACCGCAATGTCACTAAACTAAACAACAGGGCCCTCCCTTAATTGCTCTCTTGTTGGATCTAAACGATCCCGTTAAGTTGATCTTAGTCCAAAAACTAGACTGACGTATCCTTTACAAACGTTTAAGTCGATCTTAGTCTCAAATGAGGCTAACGTATCCTTAAACCCAAACCCCCAAACCCAAATCTAAGATAATACGGATTTGGACTAGTCCGCGCCCTACGGGCGACGACATAACTCAGTCTCCGTATACAATCCACGGACAACCAAACACAAAATAAACATACACGACACGATGTGATCATCTGGAGAAGGAGAAAGTTGTTACCGCAATGCGGTAGCGTAATTAACTGCAGGGGCTTGCGCCTGCAGGGAAGAGCGTCCCCACAATCAAAACCCCCTCGAGCGAGGGGGAATCTGACGAAGTCTGCTACATCGGACGCATCCGTTTAAACCTTCGATGCATGGTGCCATAAATCAACTTGGCATCTTCGGAGAGGTAGACGGATAGCACCTATTAGCATCTGCCCCGAATCTCAGGCAAGACGTCCGGCGCGCCGTCATTCGGAGGGGAACAGATTCTGGCACGCCCGGTGGGACCTTTTCCTCTTTCCACTCCACACTTCGTGTGTCGTGTTCGCGAACCAAACACGGTTCGCTAATGGTTGCCCTTGGGTGTCAAGGTACTAAGATTTAGCGTTTTGCCTATTGCAGAAAGCAAAGAATCAATGGCTTCCACTTGTGCGAAATGCTCCAACTGCAACTACAACCGGCGCTCCGCCTCGCCAGGAGGTATAGCCTACGGACCCCAAGCTGCTTCGCTGTTCACAATGCCCGTGGAACAGGTCACTCGAGCCACCACAGGGTTGTTTTTCGGGACCATGCTCCCGCCAATGAGCTTCACCACTCCTGTGCTGACATCGGAAGTTCCCAAGAAGTCGGTCTTTGATCGGCTTACACCTACCGCGGCCCCTCTCAACGGGTCACCCAACACCAGCGCCTCGGTCTTCTCCAGACTGGGCCAGAGCTCCTGTGGACCCGCAATGGGGCCTGCAATCCCAGAGAAGGCTGCTCCTAAGAAAATAACCAATCCTGTTCCTGAAGTCGTCAAGGCGGCTTCTCCTGCCAAAAAGTCGGTCTTTACAAGGAACAAAAGGTGTTTGTTTCTCGACATGCCATCTTTTTAAAAGGAATTTCTTGTGAGAGAAATTAGTGGCAAAGAGGTACTGGAAGAAGTTCCAGCGGCACAAACTATAACTGACGATTTAGTGGAACCGGAGGATTCAATAGTCCCTGACGAACCGCAGCCACTCCGCAGATCAAGTAGGGTTACTCATCCACCTGAGATATACTACAATTTTCTCATAGACGGTGGGAGCGAGGATTGCGTCATGGAAGATGATGACCCAACTAGTTTCGAGCAGGCCATCATGAGTGGAGACTCTGTGAAATGGCTGGATGCTATGCGATCTGAGATGGAATCCATGTTCCCTAATAAAGTATGGACTTTGGATGTTGCTCCTGAAGGGGAAAAACCCATCAGGAGCAAGAGGATCTTTGAGAAAGATAATTTGGTGTAGATTGAAAAATTGAGACTTATAGCAAAAGGTTTTCGTCTCCAAAGAGATGTCGACTATGATGAAACCTTTTCTACTGTCGCTATACTTAAGTCCATCAAGATCCTACTTACCATTGCTGCATACCACAACTACGAAATCTGGCAGACTGCACGTCAAAACCGCTTTTCTAAATGGTGATTTAGAAGAGAGCGTGTATATGACACTGCTAGAGGGCTTCGTAGACAGTGGGAGCAGCGGAAGCATGTGCAAGCTACTTAAATCCATCTACGGATTAAAGCAGGCATTGCGGAGATGGAACGCCTGTTTTGATGAAGATGTCAAAGAGTTTGATTTCATCAAAAAGGTAGATGGAACATGTGTAAATAAGAAGGTAGTAGAGAGTATGGTTTTATTCCTCGTATTGTACGCGGATCACATACTCTTGATAGGAAATGATGTTCCTATGCTACACTCGGTCAAGCTCCTCTTATTACACATGTTCTCCATGAAAGATCTAACTGATGCCTCCTACATCCTGGGCATATAGATCTATTGAGATAGATCTAAATGGAGTTAGGGTTGTCCCAATCTAGGTACATAGACACCATGCTAAAAGGGTTTAGTATGGAGGATTCTAAGAGTGGTAATGTACCCGCTTGTTCAGGAGTCATTCTCTCCAAAGAGATGTCTCCCAAGACTGATTTGGAGAGGGCTCGCATACAAGGGATACCTTATGTTTCGGCAGTCGGGTCAATCATGTATGCGATGTTGTGTACCAGACCGGATGTAGCTTGCTCACTTGGTGTAGTGAGTAAGTATCGAAAAGATCTTTGGGAAAACCACTGGATAGCTGTGAAGAACATTCTTAAGTACTTTAGAAGCATTAAAGAGATGTTCTTGGTGTATGGTAACGGTGAACTCCAGATAGAGTCCTTTACCGATTTGAGCTTCCACAGTGATAATGACGACTGAAAGTCGGTCTCGAGTTTTGTCTTTACCCTCTGTGAAGGGACGGTATGTTGGAAGGGTTCCAAGCTATATACCATAGCAGACTCATTAATAGAGGCTAATTACATCGCTACCAACGATACTGCCAAAAAGGTTGTCTGGAAGAATAAGTTCATAGGATGAACTTGGTTCCTACCATTGAGCATCCAATACCTGTGTATTGTGATGACAATGGAGCTATGGCTTTGGCTTAGGAACCCAGATCCCGTCAGCGATCTACACATATTCTTAGACAGTATCACCTGATCAGGGAGATGATTGATCTCCGAGAGATCGGTGCCAGGAGAGTTGACACAGAGGATAACACAGCAGATCCACGCACCGAGGCCCTCCCCAAGATGCTATTCGAGAGACTTTTGGGACATTAGGTATGAGATATTATAACAACTGGCCTTAGTGCAAGCGGGAGATTGTTAGGAATATTGTCACGACCCAATTTAGGAACGTAATCGGTGCTTAAATCACGCAACGTCTAAAGGCGTAACGTAATTCAAGTAAGCCGACAAACCCAGAAATCTAAACCGTAAAAAGATTGAATAGTTAAACATTTAAAAATGTCATGACCCAAAATTTGGCCCGTAACCGGCACTTAAACTACGTAACGTCTACAGGCATACGCAACTCAAGTAAGCCGAAACCCAAAAATCTAAACCACCCAAATCTGGATCAACGGAGAAAACATAGTTTTAAACATTTGGAAAACCACAAGTAAAATCTCTAACTCTAGTTTTCTTTCTTGAAAATTTCGGCAGCACCTCCTTTGTAAAAACTAGCCCCGAAAACGGGTACAACACAGATAATATATAAAGCATCCCAAACGGGAGCAAAATCATGCCCAACGGCGGAGAAAAACACCACAACAAGTATACGGCGCCGAAGCGAAGAAATAACAAAGGAAAGACTGCAATAAGAAGTAAACTTTCCAACAAAACCGGCTCTCACGAGCACGGCACCCAAAGTCACCAAAATAATACAACACCGAATACTCACAAGTCGTCTCTAAGTCATATACAACAGTGGTAGATGGAGAATACTAGATCCAGCAAAAAGATATACAATGTACAAGCAGATAACCGCAAACTAACCTAAAACCAAAGGCCTCACTGCCTAACGTAGCGGTATCCGCAAAAGTAGAGATGATAATACGCCCTGCCGCGACCACTCAGAGGGTAAGTCCTGCAAAACACTGTGGCACAACGTGGGTGAGTTGCCGACTCGTGAATAGTAATTAACATCATACTGTAATCGCGAGTATGCACGAACAACGATCTATCTATCACATGTAATCCGATAGCATAAGTATGATAAGTGAATATGCAACAATCATGTAAAGGTACATCATCAGGGTACTACAACTACATGAAACAATGAATAACAACAATAATCCTAAGTGTGTGGGATGATACAATAAAATCTCATGCAAAATCATCAGCATGGAAAACACCAGTGTCCCTCACTGACACATCAAATCCCAAATCCTCAGGCACCGCATCCTCAGATCGGCCATCACATCCTGTAAGTCTCATGGAACCTGAGTGTCAAACATCGACACCCGAAACATCATGAAAACATATTCCTGTGTATATATATATGTATATAAGTATGAGGATATCAACCCCATATGTCCACCGACGATACGTAAAAATCATGAAAACCTGAGTGTCTAATACCGACACTCGAAGCATCATGAAACCCGTGTCTAGCATTGACACGTAAATCTTCATAACTCAAGTGCTGTCACCACGAGTGGCCCTGACGATATGTCGTACATCACTCCGGTCGGTATCCCCACGATAACCGTCGAGTCCAAATACAGTCACCGATAGGTACTTGCCCACCTTCCAGGCTCATCGTCTATACCACTAACATCTTACCGAGGGGAACCGTAACAGGCCCCACCATGTACCCGCACACGGCCCACTCACTCCTCGCATCGGGTATATATCATAAATCTCAGAACCGAGAAATCTCATTATGGACGCATCAAATATCATATCAAGAGAAACAGGGTTTTCAAACAATACATAGTTTCTTGACAATACCCCCACGGTTCTCAAATCCATAAATCATATGAAATCCATATCTCAATCCGTAAAATCCATATAAAACTGATATATGCAACATAAAACATCAATATGAGCATATAAAAGGAAAACCGCTCTTTTAAATGAATCCAGCCTTTTAAAATATATCTTGCGGTTCCCAAAATCCTCCGAAAACAAATGCAGCATCATATGAGGTATACATGTAAGTGTAGCAAGGTTTAAGTATCTACATGTAAGCAAGTGGGTATGATGCATTTCATAAGCGCAATGATCAACAACTCAATATCACATATCAAAACAATACCACTTAGGGTACATACAACTATAGCGAAAATATGCGGGTGTACATGTCAATATGTGTGCATGATATACATTTAGCTGTAATAGACTATGTGGGTGTACATGTCAATATGTATACAAGATGTACAAGTAGCTATAGTAAGGTATACGTGAAATGGATTAAGAGTTGGAATCTTAACTATCCATGTTAAACACAATAACTCGTATGTAGGTGTCAACAATATCTCCTATGCACAAAGGAATAAGAGTTACTACCTCCACTACACCTATCCACTACCATATCACGTATGTAGATGGTTTATGCGTGTCATGGCAATTACTGACGATGTGGGTGTGGCATAAAATTTGGTGCTCGTGCAACATGAACCGTCAGTAATGTGTTATATCTAAAGGTACTAGTCAAGTACAACAGATAATGCTATGCAATGACATTCATATATAATTAACTAATATGCAAATACATGCAACTATCATATCATACCCGCCCCGACGCATAACGCCATATGGGCGATTTCCCCATAGATGTTAAATCTACTCACCAATGGTCTCCAGCTATGAAAATCCGACCACCTGCTTCCCCTTGTTCGCAGCGTCCGAAGTCCCCGCTTGCGACGCTATATTTCCACAAAGACAAGAAATAGTACAAACATCTCAGAAATCGACCAATATAACGTAAAACTACGTATTTAATAACGCACCAACACTAAACTAACTCGCGAGTGTACGTCTAGTGGCTAACGTTCGTAACGATACCACAAAACCTACCCAAGTACAGCAGCTGCACAAGATCACGATTCGTGTCGCAACACGTAACACGCAGACTCAAAACACTAGATTATAGGTAAACGATCCCAGATTTTGCATACTGTAAATTCTAAAAAAGTAAACAGTATCAAACACCCCTAACCCACAGCAGACAGCTACCCACAAAAGCCAAACCCCAACACCCCCTACTAATCCGACGTCGCCGGAATTCCTGCACTGGTCGCCGGCCCAAGCCGGTGGGGTGGTCCTCGTGTCTCAGGTGGTGCTCCAGGGTCACTAGTACATCACTACAAATTTGTTTGGTCACATACTAAATTTTCCAGGTCACAGCAGATACAGAGGCTCTAAAACGACACTAAAAACACGATATTGCACTAATCGATACTTCAAGTGTTCTAAACCATATACAACGAGCTACACATCATAAAAACTCTAATTTCTCAGATTAGGGATTATACCTATCAATACTTGCTTACAAGATCCAAGCTTTCCTAGTTTCCAAGTGATCAAAGAGCAAGAACAAGGACTTGGTGTATTTTTGTGATTTATTTGGGAATTTTGGTGAATTTTGAGTTTGGATTGATGCAAATTGGAAAGGAAATGATTAAGAGCAGTAGAGAGAGAGAGGGATTCGGCCAAGGAAAAGAGCTGAGGAATTGTGTAGGGTTTTCTAGGAATTTCCTTGCAATAAATGCAATAAATGCATTCACACACATGCACACATGCACACACGCATGCACCTTGAATTTCTTTTCTATTTTCTCTTTTCTTTAACCTTAATCCTAGTCCACACAAAAAATCTAGATATTATGGGGGTTTGGTTTACTCAAGAATAAATGAAGAAAAGATCACTAAAGAGAAATTTCCCAAAATGTGAATACCGCATTAAAATAATATTAATATTGGGAAAAATTCTAATTGAACCAAAACGTCCCATATACCCCCGAAGCTTGCGCACTAGCTTTAATTTAGCTAAACTAGGTGCTGGCAAGTTTATATGGTCGTTTGAACACAGTCTAGTCAAAACGGAAAATACCGACAATTTAACCCTAAAACGGAAAAATTCTCATAACGATTTCTAAAACGTTACAATCTCCCCCCTTATCGAAATTCGGTCCCCGAATAAAAATTTCATACTAAGCGTACCTTCAAAGAGATGAGGGAATTTCTTCCGCATCTCACTTTTGACCTCCCAATCGATCTCCTCACTAGTAGGGCTACGCCATAAAACCTTCACAGACGGCGAGACCTTTGACCGAAGTTTCTTCACCTGCCGATCCAAAATAACTACCGGCTGCTCGGTGAACGAAAGATCGCGCTCAAGCTGAACGGTCTCGTGCTGAATCATGTGAGAAGGATCATGATGGTATCTATGAAGCATCGACATATGGAACACAGGGTGAACATCCGGAAAACTGGGCAGAAGCGCCAAACGATAAGCAACAGAACCCACTCGCTCAAGGATCTCGAAAGGACCTACAAATCTGGAACAGAGCTTCCCACTCTTCCCAAATCGCATAACGCCCTTCAACGGAGAAATCCTCAGGAATACATGATCCCCCACTGCGAACTCAAGTCTGAGACGACGACGGTCGGCATAGGACTTTTGCCTGCACTGGGCTGCTCTCATCCTGTCCTGAATCAGCTGGATCTTCTCCATGGTCTCCTGAACTAGCTGGGGTCCCAAAACTCTACTCTCGCTAAGTTCGGTCCAGCAGACTGGCGATCGACACTTCCTACCATATAAAGCTTCAAAAGGTGCCATCTGAATAGTCTCCTAAAAGCTGTTGTTGTAGGAGAACTCAATCAACTGCAAGTGACGATCCCAACTGCCACCAAAATAAATCACGCATGCACGGAGCATATCCTCTAGAGTCTGAATAGTCCGCTCCGACTGACCATCGGTCTATGGATGAAAAGCGGTGCTAAAACTCAACCGGGTACCTAAATCTTCCTGAAGCTTCTGCCAAAGATGGCTAGTAAACTGGGTGCCTCTGTCTGATACTATGCATGTGGGAACACCGTGCAAACGCACAATCTCATCTATAAATAGCTGCGCATATTGAGCATACCCGAAAGTGGCCTTCACTGGAAAGAAGTGAGCCGCTTTCGTCAACCGGTCAACAATCACCCAAATGGTGTCATACCCCCTACTGGTCCTGGGTAGACCCACAATGAAGTCTATGGAAATCTGCTCCCATTTCCACTCCGTAATGGGTAAAGGCTGCAACTCTCCAGCCGGTCTTTGATGCTCAGCCTTGACTTGCTGACAAGTCTGGCACCTCGAGACGAAGTCCGAAATATCGCGTTTCATCCCTTCCCACCAGTAAAAGTCTCTCAAGTCCCGGTACATCTTGGTGGAACCTGGATGAACGCTAAAGGCCAACTGATGTGCCTGCTCTAGGATCTCGCGTCTCAACCCATCAGCATCTGGTACACACGAGTGAGTCCCACATCGTAGCATACCCTGGTCATCAATCATGAACTCCGAAACTGTACCCTGTCGAACAAGCTCAAGAATCTCGGACAAACGGGTATCACTGGGTTACGCCTTACGGATACGATCAAATAGTAGTGGACGGGCGCGGACATGAGTAAACTGTCCCCCAGTGGAAGTGAACTTGAACTGCACTCTAATATCACACAAGAGCTGCCAATCTGCAGACGACTGACACTGAACTGCGCTCAACTGGAACAAGCTACCCCCGGGCCTACGACTTAAAGCATCAGCCACCACATTCGCCTTTCCCGGGTGATAAAGGATCTCACAATCATAATCCTTCACTAGCTCCATCCATCTACGCTGTCTCAGGTTCAGATCCCGTTGCTGGAAGATATACTTCAAGCTCTTGTGATCCGTGAAGATCTGACACGACTTCCCGTACAAGTAGTGTGTCCAAATCTTCAATGCAAAGACCACCGCGGCCATCTCAAGATCGTGAGTGGGATAATTCTGCTCGTGCTTCTTCAGCTGCCTAGAAGTGTAAGCAATCACTCTGTCGTGCTGCATCAATACACAGCCGAGCCCTACTCGAGAAGCATCACAATAAACAACATAGCCGTCCGATCCAGAAGGTAAAGAAAGAACTGCTACTGTCGTCAACCGAGTCTTCAACTGCTGAAAACTCTGCTCGCACGCATCAGTCCAAAGAAAAGGAACTCCCTTCCGGGTCAGTCCAGTCAGCGGTGCAGCGATACTCGAGAAATCCTGCACAAAACGGCGATAATAACCAGCTAAGCCCAAAAAGCTGCGGACCTCAGTCATCGATACAGGTCTAGGCCAAAGCTGTACAGCCTTTATCTTCCTCGGGTCTACAAGAATACCATCACTAGTCACCACATGACCCAGGAAGTCAACACTATCAAGCCAAAATACGCACTTTGAGAATTTAGCATACAGCTGGTGCTCTCTCAATATCTGCAAAGAAATCCTCAAGTGCTGCTCATGCCCCTCACGACTCCTAGAGTAGACCAGTATGTCATCAATAAACACTATAATAAACTGGTCGAGGAACGGCCTGAAAATCTGGTTCATCAGATCCATGAACGCTGCTGGCGCATTGGTGAGTCCGAACGACATCACCAAAAACTCATAGTGCCCATAGCGCATACGAAAAGCAGTCTTCAGAATGTCATCATTCCGAACCCGCAACTGATGATAACCCGAACGCAAATCAATCTTAGAAAAATGTTTCGCACCCTGGAGCTGATCAAATAAATCGTCAATGCGTGGTAAAGGATACCTGTTCCGCACCGTAACTGGGTTCAATTGACGATAATCCACACACAGTCTCAAACTGCCATCCTTCTTCTTGACGAACAGAACAGGGGCTCCCCACGACGAAACACTCGGACGCATAAGTCCTAAATCAAGAAACTCTTGTAATTGATCTTTAAGCTCTCTAAGCTCTGCCGGAGCCATCCGATAAGGCGGTATAGAAATAGGCTCCGTGCCAGGAATCAGATCAATGCAGAACTCAATATCGCGCTCTGGCGGCAACCCAGGTAACTCATCGGGAAAGACATCAGGAAACTCTCACACGGTAGAAACCTGGTCCAATGACTCCACTGTGGCTCCAGTATCATGAATGAAAGTCAAGAATCCCTGACATCCCCTCCTCAAAAGCCGACTAGCGCACAGAATAGAAATCAAACTGTGAGGGGCGGCACCACGGCCCCCCTGCACAACAAACTCTGACTCGCCGGGAAAACAAAACCTAACTATCTTCTCTCGGAAGTCCACGGATGCGTAGCAAGTAGCTAACTAGTCCATGTCCAACATCTCAAGAAGGATCAAGTCGACGGACAGAACTCTATCACCCAAACGGACAACACAAGACTGGAACACGTGTCGCGCAACAAACGACTCTCCCAAATGAGTGGTCACGACAAGCGGCTGATCTAGCAAACACGACTCTTGGCCTAACCTCGGCACGAAGTGCGTACAAACATACGAATGCGTAGATCCCGGATCGAAAAGAACATGTGCATCATAAGAACATACAGAAAGGGTACCCGAAACCACAGCATTTGACGCCTGAGCATCCTGGTGAGTCAAGGAAAAAACCCGTGCCTGCCCTCTACTGGCTGTCCTCTGCCTCCGCCACCTCGACCTCTCGGTACAAAACCCCCGCGACCACGACATCTCTGAATAGGAGTCTGATGCGGTGCAACAACAGGAATAAGAGGAAACGCTCTCTGAGACGGAGAAGATGGTAAGGTAACCTGGGGTACTGCTGGCTCTCTCTGACGCACCACGGTACAATCTCTCACTAGCTGCTGTAAACTGTCACATCCAAAACACCCACGTGTCGACGGCTGACCCTCCTGGGAAAAAGTACTGAACAATTTGCCACATCCCATGTCTCTGCTACCCCCAGCGTCTGATCAAACTCTGTCTCGGAATCTAAACCTCTGCCTCCTGGCTGCTATACCAGTACGAGCCCTCTTCGGTTCCGGAACAACCGATGACTCAGATAGACGCTCCTCCACCAATAGGGCTGCATCCACAGCTGCCGCATATGTGTCGCAATGCTGAATGCTAATGGCTAGAAAAAAATGGGTAAGTAGGCCTCGAACAAACCTCTTCACCCTCATCTCCTCAGTCGCCACCAAGTACGGAGCATACACATACAGCTCGGTAAACAGTACATCTTACTCAGACACCGCCATCCCCGGAGTCTGACGTAACGACTCAAATTTGCGCGCCCGCGCATCCCTGACGCTCGGTGGAAGAAAACGGGCAAGAAACCATGTCACAAACTCAACTTAGGTCATAGGAGCAAGACCCGCGACTCTTCCCTTCTCCAAGGACTCACACCACTTCTGGGCCAGACCCTCCGGACGAAAACTGGCAAACTCCACCCATCTCTCATCGGAGCATCGGAGCGAACGACAAATCCTGGCCATCCGGTCGATGAACGAATGCGGATCTTCAGTAACATCTGTGCCAGTAAACACCGGAGGCCTCAGCCTCATAAAATCTGTCAGTGACACGGTAATAACCTCCGGAGTTGTAACTGCGACAACTGGAACTGTAGGTACCATCGTGGTCCCTGCAACGGGTGGAACAACAGCCTGCCCCTGCGCTCGAATGGTCTCTACTAAAGTCCCCACTATCTGGCACAGATCCTGCATACCAACTCCAATCATAGCAATGTGCTCTGGTACAACAGGTGTACTGCCCTGGTCAGTCCTCACCTCTGATGAGTCAATTCTGACCTCGGCCCTCGCGGCCGCTCTCTGTGCCCTTGTAGTCTTCGGCAGCATATAGGCTGGAAATTGAAACAAGATTCGATAAGGAAACAGGAATCGAATCACAAAGATGTATATCATCACAGAAGGATATCAATCAATAAGTCCTAAGGTCACTTAGGCGGAGTACCGTGTCGTAAGTAAGTCGCGGAACATACACACGCTACGTCACTCTGCTTAAGCTACCTACTCCATCATACCAAGGTCATCCTATACTCCGAAAGGTAAAACCTAGCGCTCTGATACCAACTTTGTCACGACCCAAAATTTGGCCCGTAACCGGCACTTAAACTACGTAACGTCTACAGGCGTACGCAACTCAAGTAAGCCGAAACCCAGAAATCTAAACCACCCAAATCTGGATCAACGGAGAAAACATAGTTTTAAACATTTGGAAAACCACAAGTAAAATCTCTAACTCTAGTTTTCTTTCTTGAAAATTCCGGCAGCACCTTCTTTGTAAAAACTAGCCCCGAAAATGGGTACAACACAGATAATATATAAAGCATCCCAAACGGGAGCAAAATCATGCCCAACGGCGGAGACAAACACCACAACAAGTATACGACGCCGAAGCGAAGAAATAATAAAGGAAAGACTGCAATAAGAAGTAAACTTTCCAACATAACCGGCTCCCACGAGCACGGCACCCAAAGTCACCAAAATAATACAACACTGATTCCTCACAAGTCGTCTCCAAGTCATATACAACAGTGGTAGATAGAGAATACTAGATCCAGCAAAAAGATATACAATGTACAAGCAGATAACCGCAAACCCACCTAAAAGCAAAGGCCTCACTGCCTAACGTAGCGGTATCCGCAAAAGTTGAGATGATAGTACGCCCTGCCGCGACCACTCAGAGGGTAAGTCCTGCAAAATACTGTGGCACAACAGGGGTGAGTTGCCAACTCGTGAATAGTAATTAACATCATACTGTAATCGCGAGTATGCACAAACAGCGATCTATCTACCACATGTAATCCGATAGCATAAGTATGATACGTGAATATGCAACAATCATGTAAAGGTACATCATCAGGGTATTACAACTACATGAAACAATGCATAACAACAATAATCCTGAGTGTGTGGGATGATACAATAAAATCTCATGCAAAATCATCAGCATGGAAAAAACCAGTGTCCCTCACTGACACATCAAATCCCAAATCCTCAGGCACCGCATCCTCAGATCGGCCCTCACATCCTGTAAGTCTCATGGAACCTGAGTGTCAAACATTGACACCCGAAACATCATGAAAACATATTCCTGTGTGTGTGTATATATATATATGTATATAAGTATAAGGATATCAACCCCGTAAGTCCACCGACAATACATAAAAATCATGAAAACCTGAGTGTCTAACACCGACACTCGAAACATCATGAAACCCGTGTCTAGCATCGACACGTAAATCCTCATAACTCAGGCGCTGTCACCACGACTAGCCCTGACGATATGTCGTACATCACTCCGGTCGGTATCCCCACGACAACCGCCGAGTCTAAATACAGTCACCGGTAGGTACTTACCCACCTTCCAGGCTCATCGTCTGTACCACGAACATCTTGCCGAGGGGAACCGTACCGGGCCCCACCATGTACCCGCACATGGCCCACTCACTCCTCGCATCGGGTATATATCACAAATCTCAGAACCGAGAAATCTCATGGTGGACGCATCAAATATCATATCAAGAGAAACCGAGTTTTCAAACAATACATAGTTTCTTGAAAATACCCCCACGGTTCTCAAATCCATAAATCATATGAAATCCATATCTCAATGCGTAAAATCCATATAAAACTGATATATGCAACATAAAACATCAATATGAGCATATAAAGGGAAAACCGCTCTTTTAAATGAATCCAGCTTTTTAAAATATATCTTGCGGTTCCCAAAATCCTCCGAAAACAAATGCAGCATCATATGAGGTGTACATGTAAGTGTAGCAAGGTTTAAGTATCTACATGTAAGCAAGTGGGTATGATGCATTTCATAAGCACAATGATCAACAACTCATTATCACATATCAAAACAATACCACTTGGGGTACATACAACTATAGCAAAAATATGCGGGTGTACATGTCAATATGTGTGCATGATATACATGTAGCTGTAATAGACTATGTGTGTGTACATGTCAATATGTATGCAAGATGTACAAGTAGCTATAGTAAGGTATACGTGAAATGGATTAAGAGTTAGTATCTTAACTATCCATGTCAAACACAATAACTCGTATGTAGGTGTCAACAATATCTCCTATGCATAAATGAATAAGAGTTACTACCTCCACTACCCCTATCCACTACCATATCACGTATGTATGTGGTTTGTACGTGTCATGGAAATTACTGACGATGTGGGTGTAGCATACAATTTGGTGCTCATGCAACATTAACCATCAGTAATGTGTTATATCTAAAGGTTCTAGTCAAGTACAACAGATAATTCTATGCAATGACATTCATATATAATTAACTAATATGCAAATACATGCAACTATCATATCATATTCGCCCCGACGCATAACGCCATACGGGCGATTTCCCCGTAGATGTTAAATCTACTCACCAAAGGTCTCCAGCTATGAAAATCCGACCACCTGCTTCCTCTTGTTCGCAGCGTCCGAAGTCCCCGCTTGCGACGCTATATTTCCACAAACACAAGAAATAGTGCAAGCATCTTAGAAATCGACCAATATAACGTAAAACTACGTATTAAATAATGTACCAAAACTAAACTAACTCGTGAGTAGACGTCTAGTGGCTAACGTGCGTAACGATACCACAAAACCTACCCAAGTACAGCAGCTGCACAAGATCACGATTCGTGTCGCAACACGTAACACGCGGACTAAAAACACTAGATTATAAGTAAACGATCCCAGATTTTGCATACTGTAAATTCTAAAAAAGTAAACAGTACCAAACACCCCTAACCCACAGCAGACAGCTACCCACAAAAGCCAAACCCCAACACCCCCCTACTAATCCGACGTCGCCGGAATTCCTGCACTGGTCGCCGGCCCAAGCCGGTGGGCTGGTCCTCGTGTCTCAGGTGGTGCTCCAGGATCACCAGTACATCACTACAAATTTGTTTGGTCACTCACTAAATTTTCCAGGTCACAGCAGATACAGAGGCTCTAAAACGACACTAAAAACACGATATTGCACTAATCTATACTTCAAGTATTCTAAACCATATACAACGAGCTACACATCATAAAAACTTTAATTTATCAGATTAGGGACTATGCCTATCAATACTTGCTCACAAGATCCAAGCTTTCCTAGTTTCCAAGTGATCAAAGAGCAAGAACAAGGACTTTGTTTATTTTTGTGATTTATTTGAGAATTTTGGAGAATTTTGAGTTTGGATTGATGCAAATTGGAAAGGAAATGATTAGGAGCAGTAGAGACAGAGAGGGATTCGGCCAAGGGAAAGAGGTGAGGAATTGTGTAGGGTTTTCTAGGAATTTCCTTGCAATAAATGCAATAAACGCATTCACACACATGCATGTACACATACATGCACCTTGAATTTCTTTTCTATTTTCTCTTTTCTTTAACCTTAATCCTAGTCCACACAAAGAATCTAGATATTATGGGGGTTTGGTTTACTCAAGAATAAATGAAGAAAAGATCAATAAAGAGAAATTTCCCAAAATGTGAATACCGCATTAAAATAATATTAAAATTGAGAAAAATTCTAATTGAACCAAAACGTCCCATATACCCCTAAAGCTTGCGCACTGGATTTAATTTAGCTAAACTAGGTGCTGGCAAGTCTATATGGTCGTTTGAACACAGTCGGGTCAAAACGGAAAATACCGACAATTTAACCCTAAAACGAAAAAATTCTCATAATGATTTCTAAAACGTTACAAAAAATATTTGCTAAAACATTAAAAAAAAGATCTCAAGTTATAAAATCTCAACTTAATTTATTTTCTTAAAAATTTCGGTAGCACCTCCTTTGTAAAAACTAGCCCCAAACGGGTACAAGCGTAGAATAAATATAAAGCATCCCTAAATGGGAGCAACTCACGCCAAAAGGCGGACCATAACCACAACATCGATCCTCACAACCTCGTCTCTAAGTCAAATACATGAAAGTGGAAGATAGAGAGTACTAGATACAACAAGGTACGCAATAGATGTATACGGATAACCGCAAGACCCACCTATACCAAACGTCTCACAGCCAACAGTAGCGGTATCCGCAAAAATAGATGCAAAAATGAGGCTTGTCGCGACTACTCTGAGGGTCAAGCTTGCAAAACACAGTGGCACAACGGGGGTGAGTTGCCAACTCATGAATAGTAAATAACATCATACAGATAATCGCAAGTATGCAAGAAAGCGATAGTCTGAAATATGTAATCTGATGACATAAATATGACAGTACAGATATACAGTAAAACCATAATCGAGGTAAACCACCAGGGTACAACAACTACATGAAACAATGCATATCTAATAAATCATGGGTATGGGATAACACATAAAACCTCATGTATGAATCATCATCATGGAAAACCGGTGTCAATCAACGACACCCCAAATCCTAATATCGCAGGTGCCGTCACTCTAATCGGCCCTCATATCCGTCACATCATGAAACCGGAGTGTCCAACATCGACACTAGAAACATCATGAAAACCCGTGTCCAGCATCGACACGTAAATACTCATCTCTCAGGCGCCATATAATCAGATCGGCCCTCAAATATATCTCATCTCAGGTGCCGCATATTCATATCGGCCCTCATATCCATCTCATATCGTAACTCCAAATCGGTATCCTCCAAATATCCACCGAGTTCTATATAATCACCTATAGGTAGTGCTCCCCATTCCAGGATCATCGTCTACATCTCGAGCTTCTTGCCCCGGGGTACCTTACCGGGTCCACTATGTACCCAAAGACGGTGCCTCCCGCTCCTCGAACCGGGTATGGTCACAACTCAGAACCGAGAAAACTCATGGTGGACGCCTCGAAATATCATATCAAGAGAATCCGCGTTTTTAAAGAAATATATATATATATATATATATATATATATATAATTCCCTTTTGAAACATATTCACGGTTCTCAAATCCAGAAATCGCATGAAACCAGCACGTCAATGCATATATCCATGAAATACAATGCATGCAACATGGAAGGGTAATGTGAGCATATCAAGGGAAAACCGCTCTTTTAAATATATCAAGTCTTCAAAGGTATCTTGCAGTTGCCCAATTTTAACGAAATCGAAATGCAACATCTTGTGAAAGCAACGGGTGACTATAGCAACGTATGTATCTATGTATGTGTGCATGATGCAGTTTATATGCCCAACAGAACAAGAATTAATATCTAACTGTTAATGATAAAGAAGGCGATGCAACATATTCTCCATGGTGATTCTATAACGTGAGTGTCATGGCAATTACTAACAGTGTGTGTGTGGCATACAGTTTGGTGCTCGTGCAACATGAACCGTTAGTAATAGTGCTTTGTCTTATTAATGCTATGTCCATATACAACAGGAATGGGATATGCAACCATGGTACTCATGCACAATCGATGTGTGTGTGTGTGTGTGTCTCTATATATATAAGCTTATAAACAATAGTCATATCACTGAATCTAACCCTCGACACATAACGCCATACGGGCGATTCCCCCGTAGATGTTAAATCTACTCAACGATGATCTCGAATTAGGTAAATCCAACCACCTGCTTTCTTTTACTTGTAGCGTCTGAAGTCCCCGCAATCGACCCTACTATCAAATAACAACATAGCAAGTGCAAATTAGAAATCTTCCGATAAAACACGCAAACAACGACAACAAACAACCCGACTGCCACAAGCTCCCAAGTGTTCGCTTAGCGGGCTAAACACGTGTAGCGACATCTTAGGACAACCCTACGGCTACTAAACGTACGAACCACTTAAATGAATATTGGATAAATCTGTATGACACATTGCCGAAACGCTTGAATTCTAACTAAACGGTCCCAGATTTTGCTACACAAAGAATTTGTGAAAGTTGCAAGTTCCACGAGCCTACAAATAACCCCAGAGACCCCACGACCAAGATTCACCCGTACCTACTCTACTTTGGCCGCAATTTGCGGCTAGAATGAGTTTATTTGCAGCCAAAACATGAGGGGGAAGGCTCAGGCTTTGGTGGTAGGTTCTAGGTCTCGTATACACCTCTCAGTGATGGAAACTTTCTAAACAATAACCTAATTCGATAGCAGATTCAACAGAGACTCGAAACTTAACCAAAATATGACATTTCGCTAAAAAATTAAAACTTTAAGGTTTGAAATAGAAACTTATAAGCATACAAACTTCCTTAAAGCCTATTTAATAGTTAGAGATCACTACCTCACCAAACTTACTTGAAAACCCTAGCTTTCCAAGCTCCAAGTCATCTCAAGAGTCTTAACTTGACTTGTGAGGGGTTTTTGTGAGGGTTGATGGAGATTTAAGCTTTAGGATTTGTGGTGAAGGATTTCAAGTGAAGGATTTGTTGAAGGAGATGAACAATAAGAGAAAGAGAGAGTGAGGTGAGAATGAGAGAGTGAGAGGGTGAGAGTAAGCCATGTACCTCTCTCTCTCCTACATTAATGCAACCCATGCTTTTTCCCCCCATGTCCCCTAGCCTCATTAATCCTTCTCCTTCTCATTTCTTTTATTTTTCAAAAACAAAAACCTTTTACTAATTAAAAAAAACACATATAAATTTTCATTAAGGTGTCATGTTACAAAAATATGGTTGACATGCACAAATTGTGTGCAAGTTCTAAAAAAATAATAAAATATTAGTTTAAAATAATAAAATATATTAAAATAGTTATTGGTTAAATTTCATTAAAATCTGCATTATCTCTTAATTAATACTAACCGCATTCTAAAGTGTTACAATCTTCCCCCTTAAAGAAATTCGGTCCCCGAATTTAAAAATCTTTCTATGCGTACCTTCGAAAAGATGAGGGAATTTATTCCGCATCTCGCTCTCGGCTTCCCATGTGACCTCATCGGTGTTCGGCCCACGCCAAAGAACCTTTACTGACGGTAAGACCTTTGACCGAAGTTTCTTCACCTGTCGATCCAATATAAATATCGGCTTCTCGGTGAACGAAAGATCGCGCTCCAGCTGGATAGTTAGGTGCTGAATCATATGGGAAGGGTCATGAAGGTACTTGCGAAGCATCAATACATGAAATACGGGGTGAAAATCCGGAAAATTGGGTGGAAGTGCCAAATGATAAGCAACGGCACCAACTCGCTCAAGGATCTCGAATGGACCCACAAATATGGGACTAAGCTTCCCCTTCTTCCCAAATCTCATCACACCCTTCGTCGGAGAAATCCATAGGAATACATGATCACCCACTGCAACTCAAGTCTTCGACGACGACGGTCGGCATTAGACTTCTGCCTGCACTGGGCTGCTCTCATCCTGTCCTTAATCAACTTGATCTTCTCTGTAGTCTCCTGGACTAGCTGTGGTCCCAAAATCCTGCTCTCGCTGAGTTTGGTCCAACAGACTGGCAATCGACACTTTCTACCACACAAAGCCTCAAAAGGTGCCATCTGAATCGTCTCCTGGAAACTATTATTGTAGGAGAACTCTATCAACGGCAAGTGACGATCCCAACTGCCACCAAAATCAAGCACGCACGCACAAAGCATATCCTCAAGAGTCTGTATAGTCTGCTCTGACTGACCATCGGTCTGCGGATGGAAAGCGGTGCTAAAACTCAATCGGGTACCCAAAGCTTCCTGAAGTTTCTGCCAAAGACGGCTAGTAAACTGGGTGCCCCTGTCGGATACGATGCATATAAGAACGCCGTGCAAACACACAATCTCATCTATGTACAACTGAGCATACTGAGCATATCCAAAAGTGGTCTTCACAGGAAGGAAGTGAGCCGCTTTCGTCAACCGGTCAACAATCACCCAAATGGAGTCATACCCTCGACTGGACCTGGGTAGACCCACAACGAAATCCATGGAGATCTGCTCCCATTTCCACTTCGGAATGGGTAAAGGCTGCAACTCTCCTGCCGGTCTCTGATGCTTAGCCTTGACTTGCTAGCAAGTCAGACACCTCGAAACGAAATCCGAAACATCCCTCTTCATCCCTTCCCACCTGTAGATATCTCTCAAGTCACGATACATCTTGGTGGAACCTGGATGAACACTATAAGCTGACTGATGTGCCTGCTTTAGGATCTTGCATCTCAGCCCCTCAGTATCTGGTACACATAAACGAGTCCCAAAACGTAGCACACCCTGGTCATCAATTAAGAACCCCGACTCTCTACCCAGCCGAACATGCTCTAGAATCTCAAACAAACGAGCATCGTCAGGCTGTGCTTCACGGATACGATCAAGTAGAAGTGGACGGCGCGGACATGAGAAAGGTATCCACCAGTGGAAATGAACTCGAAACACACTCTTCCATCGCACAAGATCTGCCAATCTGCAAAAGACTCTCTCTGAACTGCGTTCAACTGGCCTAAGCTACCTCCGGGCCTACGACTCAAAGCATCAGCTACCACATTCGCCTTGCCCGGGTGATAAAGGATCTCACAATCATAATCCTTCACAAGCTCCATCCAACGGCGCTGTATCAAAATCAGATCCCAATGCTGGAAGATGTACTTCTAGCTCTTGTGGTCCGTGAAGATCTGACACAACTCTCCGTATAAGTAGTGTCTCTAAATCTTAAGCGCAAAGACCACTGCGGCCATCTCAAGATCATGAGTGAGATAGTTCTGCTCGTGCTTCTTCAGCTGCCGAGAAGCATAAGAGATCACTCTATCATGCTGCATCAATACACAACCAAGCCCCACTCGAGAAGCATCACAGTAAACGACATAGCCGCCTGATCCTGAAGGCAAAGATAGAACTGGTGCAGTCGTCTACCGAGTTTTCAACTACTGAAAACTCTGCTCGCATGTCTCAGTCTTAAGAAAAGGAACCCCCTTCCAGGTAAGTCCGGTCAGCGGTGCAGCGATACTTGAGAAGTCCTGCACGAAACGGCGGTAATAACCGGCTAAGCCTAAGAAGTTGCAGACCTCCGTCACTGATTAAGGTTTGGGCCAATGCTGTACAGCCTTGATCTTCTTTGGGTCCACACAAATACCATCTCTCATAACCATATGACCTAAGAAGTCAACACTATCAACCCAGAATGTACACTTCGAGAATTTAGCAAATAGTCGGTGCTCTCTCAACGTCTGTAAAGCAATCCTCAAGTGTTGCTCATGCTCCTCTCGACTTCTGGAATAGACCAGAATATCATCAGTAAACACGATAATGAACTGGTCAAGGAACGACCTGAAAATCCGGTTCATCAAATCCATGAACGCTGCTGGGGCATTGGTGAGTCCAAACGACATCACCAAAAACTCATAATACCCATAGCGCGTACAAAAAGTAGTCTTCGGAATGTCATCATTCCGAACCCGCAACTGATGATAACTGACCTCAAATCAATCTTGGAAAAATATCCTGCACCTTGGATCTGATCAAACAAATCGTCAATGCGAAGTAATGGGTACCTATTCTGCACCGTAACTCGGTTCAATTGACGATAATCAATGCACAATCTCAAACTGCCGTCCTTCTTCCTAACGAATAGAACAGGAGCTCCCCAAGGAGAGACACTCGGACGCACAAGTCCCCTATCATGCAACTATTGCAACTGATCTTTAAGCTCTTTAAACTCCGCCGGGGCCATCCGATAAGGCGGTATAGAAATAGGCCCCGTGTTGGGAATCAAATAAATGCAAAACTCAATCTCGTGCTCTGGCGGCAATCCAGGTAACTCATCGAGAAATACATCAGGAAACTCTCTCATAATAGGAACCCGGTCCAACGAATCTACTGTGGCTCTGGTATCACGAATAAAAGCTAAGAATTCCCGACATCCTTTCTTCAAGAGCCGACTGGGGCAAAGGGCGGAAATCAAACTATGAGGGGCGGCACTACGGGCCCCCTGCACAATAAGAACTGACTCACCCGGAAAACAAAACCTGACTGCCTTCTCACAGCAGTCCACAGACGCATAGCAAGTAGCTAACTGGTCCATGCCAAGGAGAACGTCAAAGTCCAACGTATCTAGAAGGATCAAATCGAAGGACGAATCTCTATCTCTAATACGAACGACACACGACCGAAACACATGTCGCGCAACAAAAGACTCTCCAACAGGAGTAATCATGATACGCGGTTGATCTAGCAAAGATGACTCTCGGCCCAATCTCGGCACGAAGTGTAGAGAAACATACGAGTGCGTAGATCTTGGGTCAAATAAAATATGCGCATCGACATAATATATAGAAAGAGTACCTGTCATTACTGCATTCAACGCCTACGCGTCCTAATGAGTCAAAGCAAATACTCGAGCCTGCCCCTTATGGCGACTGGCTGTCCTCCGCCTCTACCACCCCGTACTCTCTGAATGTGACTGCCATGACCATGGCCTTTCTGAGCATCTGCCTGGCGTAGAGCAATAACTGGCATAGGAGGCAATGCCCTCTGAGGTAGTGTAGGTGGTAAGGTGACATAAGGAAGTGCTTCCTCACCTTGGCGCTTCACGATACAATCCCTGACGAGGTGATGTGGACGCCCACACCCAAAACATCCCGGCGACTGCTGCTGTCCCTGTGGGTAAGAGCCATATAGCTGGCCTCGTCTCAATCCTCTGCTAGCACCATCACATGGAAAGAATCTATCACGGTGTCTACTAAGCTTTCTCTGAGCTAATACGTCAGTGCGAAGACGCTTCGGTCCCGGAATGACCGAAGTCTCGGAAAGACGCTCCATTACCAGTAGGGCTGCGTCTACCACGGCTGCATATGTATCAAAATGCTGGGAACCGATAGAGAGGAACAACTGGGTAATCAGGCCTCGCATAAATCTCTTGACCCGCCTCTCTTCAGTATCCACCAAATACGGAGTGTATACAGATAGCTGGGTAAACTGAATGTCATACTCCGCCACTGTCATATCTGGAGCCTGGCGTAACGACTCAAATCTGCAAGCTTGAGCATCTCCAACGCTCTGCGGAAGAAAACGAGCAAGAAACACCGTCGTAAACTCAACCTAGGTTATAGGAGGAAGACCTGTGGCTCGACCTCTCTCTAAGGACTCACACTAAATCTGGGCAAGACCCTCCAAACGAAAACTAGCGAACTCCACCCATATTGCGTCTAAGCATCTCAACGAACGACAGATCCTGGCCATCCGATCGATGAATGACTATGGATCCTCAGCTGCGTTGGTGCCTATGAAAACCAGAGGCTTCAGCCTCATGAACTCAGATAAGGATACGGTGATAACGTCCGGAGTGGTAGGTACGACTGTCTGAACAGTAGGTACCATTACGGTCCCCATAACAGGTGGAACAACCTCCGGTCTCTGCGCCCTACTGGGCTCAACCAACGATCCCATCATCTAGCGCAAATCCTGCATACCGGCCTCTAGCCTAGTAATACGATCTGAAAAAGGTGGATCAACAGGATCCTGTAGAATAGACGTACCGTCCTGGTCCGTCCTCGTCCCCGACGAGCCTGCCCTGACCTCGGCTCTAGCGGCCACTCTCTATGCCCTCGTAGTCTTCGGTGGCATAACACCTGGAAAAGAAAACATGATTCGATAAGAATATAGAAATCGAATCATAAAGATACATGGAATCAAGGAAGGAATTACAAGCAATATGTCCTAAGGTCACTTAGGCGGAGTACCGTGTCGCGAGTATGCCGCGGAACATACACACTCTACGTCACTCTGCTTAAGCTACCTACTCGATCATACCAAGGTCATCCTACACTCCGAAAGGTAAAACCTAGCGCTCTGATATCTACTTTGTCATGACCCAATTTCGGAATGCAACCGACACTTAAATCACGCAACGTCTAAAGGCGTAACGTAATTCAAGTAAGCCGACAAACCCAGAAATCTAAACCGTAAAAAGATAGAATGGTAAAACATTTAAAAATATTTGCTAAAACATTAAAAAAAAGATCTCAAGTTATAAAATCCCAACTTAATTTATTTTCTTAAAAATTTCGGTAGCACTTCCTTTATAAAAACTAGCCCCAAACGGGTACAAACATAAAATAAATATAAAGCAACCCCAAACGGAAGCTACTCACGCCAAAAGGCGGAACATAACCACAACATCGATCCTCACAACCTCATCTCTAAGTCAAATACTTGAAAGTGGTAGATGGAGAGTACTGGATACAACAAGTTACGCAATAGATGTATATGGATAACCGCAAGACCTACCTACACAAAACGGTCTTACAGCCAACAATAGCCGTATCCACAGAAATAGATGCAAAAAGGAGCCCTGCCGCGACTACTCTGAGGGTCAAGCCTACAAAACACTGTGGCACAACGGGGGTGAGTTGCCAACTCGTGAATAGTAAATAACATCATACAGATAATCGTAAGTATGCACGAAAGCGATAGTCTGAAATATGTAATCTGATGACATAAATATGACAGTACAGATATGCAGTAAAACCATAATCAAGGTATACCACTAGGATACAACAACAACATAAAACAGTGCATATCTAATAAATCATGAGTATGGGATAACACATAAAACCTCATTTACGAATCATCATAATGGAAAACCGGTGTCCATCAACGACACCCCAAATCTCAATATCTGAGGCGCCGTCACTCTGATCGGCCCTCATATCCATCACATCATGAAACCTGAGTGTCCAACATGACACTCGAAACATCATGAAAACCCTTGTCCAGCATCGAAACGTAAATACTCATCTCTCAGGCGCCGCATACTCAGATCGTCCCCTAAATATATCTCATCTCAGGTGCCGCATACTCAGATCGGCCCTCATATCCATCTTATATCATAACTCCAAAACGGTATCCTCTGAATATCCGTCGAGTTCTATAAAATCACCGATAGGTAGTGCTCCCCATGCTGGGGCACATCGTCTACATCTCGAGCTTCTTACCCCGGGATACCTTACCGGGTCCACCATGTACTCGCTGACGGTGCCTTCCTCTCCTCGAATCGGGTATGGTCATAACTCAGAACCGAGAAAACTCATGGTGGACGTCTCAAAATGTCATATCAAGAGAAGCCGCATTTTTAAAGCTATATATATATATATAATTCCTTTTTGAAATATATTCACGGTTCTCAAATGCAAAAATTACATGAAATCAGTACGTCAATGCATATATCTGTGAAATACAATGCATGCAACATGGAACGGTAAAGTGAGCATATCAAGGGAAAACCGCTCTTAAATATATCAAGTCTTCAAAGGTATCTTGCGGTTTCCCAATTTTCACGAAATCGAAATGCAACATCTTATGAAAGCAACGGGTGACTATAGCAACGTATGTATGTATGCATGTCTCCATGATCCAGTTTATATGCCTAATAGAACAACAATTAATATCTAACTGTTAATGATAAAGAAGGCGATGCAACATATTATCCATGGCGATTCTATAATGTAAGTGTCATGGCAATTACTAACGGTGTGTATGTGGCATACAGTTTGGTGCTCGTGCAACATGAACCATTAGTAATAGTGATGTGTCTCATTAATACTATGTCCATATTGTTGGGTTTCCGTTGCACCTAGTCTAGGGTTTGGTAGCATCGCTCATGCCACTGTAAAATTTAGAGAGGTGCAAAGCAAACAAACCATGAATCTTAACTAGAATATTTAGGGTAACAAGTTTTGTATCCCATACAAAGAACAATCTATCACTAAGAATAGAGATTACAAGCTTTGTAGTCTCTTTTTGGTGACTCCTTAGACCGTTGAGAGTTTGGAACGGATCGCTAGTAACCTTCCAAGTCCACGATGATCCACCCGAAGTCCCTTTGCCCAAAGCTCCTTTCTTTACTTGATCCAGGGAAGAAGTGTAGCAAACTCCTTACACAAATGTGCTTGATGTGTGTAGAATGATGAGGTAGTTTGTATTCTCTAATCAAAACCCTTTCTTTTTAACTAACTCACTCAAATGAAAACTCAAGAGAGGGAGGAAGAAGAAGATGATGGCAAAGCTCAAGCTCAAAAGCTTTTGTGATGAATAATAAAACTAAATTGAGATGAGAATGAAATAATCATATTAAATCCTTCTCTCCTCAAACCATGGTTAGTTAATATCTAGGTATTTTACATTGAGTCAAATAGACAAAAGAGAATTAACTCATGGTTAAATGTTAGGTCAAGAATGGTCAAAAAGTCAAAGCAAGATAAACATTAACCATGAGTGAATTATCTTTAAATTTAACTCAAATATATATATATATATATATATATATATATATATATAAACAACCATGTGAGTCTTGCATTTCCACTGTATAGTGTATCATCAACCATGATAACTATCCATGTATGTATGTATGTATCCATGCACATTAACATATGCATACATGCATGCATACATCTTCTTCAAAGAAAAGGGTTTAAATAAAGAATTAAACTAAATGTCGAATGTTAAATCAACACTTGATTTAACAAACCGGTCATATCACATACGACCCGACCAATAGAAAAACGCCCGATTAATATACGGTATCACATACTCGCATTCAATCAGGTCCCCGCGCATATCTCATATGCACACCACATCGTTTCGCCAGAGCTAGGAAACTCCTCAGTGGGACTCTAAGACTCGTCAATACGACGGCAGTGGGTGATGATCATATCAAACACTCACAAGCCGCAAGCGGTCAGCTAAACGTAACGGCCACCCGGGTATTGAGCGATCAGAAGAAAACTAGCGAAGCTGTCAAAACTCCCGTCGAGCCAATCGGTAACACTACCGTACAGTTCGGTCTCTTCGTCTCATATGTCGCATATCCAGTCTAAGGGTGGTAAATGTCAGACCCCAGTAGCTGATAAGTTGTGTCGATGTGAAGCTCATAACGGGTCGAGAAACTACTGATAACTCTTACTAGTAGCACTCCATATCAGCCCTGGCCAGGGACTTCTAGTTATAGCCAATCGAACACAGCGCGACATCAACTCCCAATACCGGGAGAGACGAAACCCCTCCTATCGCTCATTGCCAAAATGTGATTCGGGACTGTACCCAAAAGCCACCATTTTGCATGCCCTCTTGGACGTGGGAAGGTGGAAATCAAAGCACAGTTGGAATCACACAAGACTCTATGACGATCTCGGGTCTACAGACTAACCTGTACCAGTGTCACCAGAGAACTGCTATCTGACGATAGGTATAATACCATCTAGGAATTCTCGGTGAGTCTGTTCAGTGTACCCAGTCTCCACTGAGCACCCGTACACCATCTTTGATGTCAAACACCGATGGATATGTGATAATCCATCGCCCATCATATAGGTCAAGATGCGTATCCGCTAGTCTACTCTAGTGTATCGATGACCTGTCTCGATACACCCTCGACTAGGAACAGTTATATGATGTACTCTTGGACTACCCTGACCCCACTAGTATGATCTGCATCATAATCCCAGTAACCGAGTACATATCCTAAGGGCTTTATCAACATGTGAGAGCAAGACTGTAAACCAATACAAGTCAACATGTTAAGACAAAGTAAAACTAGATAGCATACTATCATGTCGAGCAAGAAAGTTCTCTCTATATATATCCAAGCATCCACTATAATATACATCATATGTACAACAATGGCCTCTAGGGTATATATACAACTAACAATTTCCCACTTGCACTAAGGCCAGCTGTTGTAGTATCCCATACCCAACATTCTGAAGAGTCTCTCAAATTGTATAGAGGGTATAGCCTTTGTGAGTGGATCCGCAGTGTTGTCCTTCGTGTCAACTCTCCTGACCTCGATCTCACGGCGATCAACTATCTCTCGGATTAGGTGATACCGCCTCAGAATATGTCTGGAATTCTGATGGGACCTGGATTCCTTGGCTAAAGCCATAACTCCATTGTTATCACAATACAAAGGTATTGGATGCTCAATGGATGGAACCACACCAAGTTCAGTGATGAACTTCTTCATCCAGACAGTCTCTTTGCCAGCATCGTTGGCAGCGATGTATTCAGCCTCCATCGTCGAGTCTACCACGGTTTCTTGCTTGGAACTCTTCCAACAAACCGCCCCTCCATTTAGGGTAAAGACAAATCTCGAGTGTGACTTAGAGTCATCCTTATCGCTTTGGAAGCTCGAATCGGTAAAGGACTCCACTTGGAGTTCTCTGTTACCATACACCAAGAACATCTCCTTAGTCCTTCTCAAGTACTTGAGAATATTTTCACAGATGTCCAGTGACTTTCTCCAGAATCTGCTTGATACCTACTCACTACACTTAGTGAGTATGCTACATCGGGTCTGGTACACAGCATCACTTACATGATCGAGCCTACTGCCGAAGCATAGGGTATCCTTTGCATGCGAGCTCTCTCCAAATCAGTCTTGGGAGACATCTCTTTGGAGAGAGCGAGTCCAAAGATCGTGGGTTGATTCCCATGTTCGTATTCTTCCATACTAAATCTTTTTAGTATGGTGTCAATGTACCTGGATTGGGACAATCCCAGTATCCTCTTAGATCTATCTTTATAGATCCTAATTCCCAAAATGCAGGTGGCATCACCTAGATCTTTCATTGAGAATCTATATGATAAGAAGAGCTTGACCGAGTGCAGCATAGGAACATCATTTCCTATCAAGATTATGTCATCCACGTACAATACGAGGAAGACAACCTTACTCTCTGCTACCTTCTTGTAGATACAAGGTTCATCTATATTTTTGATGAAGTCAAACTCTTTGACTACAACATCAAAATAGATGTTCCAACTCCATGATGCCAGCTTTAACACGTAGATGGATTTAAGCAGCTTGCACACCTTTCCGCTGCTCCCACTATCTACAAAACCTTCTGGCTGAGTCATGTACACGCACTCCTCTAAATCACCATTTAGAAAGGCGGTCTTAATATCCATCTGCCAGATTTCGTAGTCATGGTATGCAGCAATGGCAAGTAAGATCCGGATGGACTTAAGCATAGCCACTGGAGAAAAGGTTTCATCATAATCCGCACCTGGTCGTTGACGAAAACCCTTTGCAACAAGTCTAGCTTTGTAAGTCTCAACATTTCCATCTACACCAAGTTTCTTCTTTAAATGTTAGTTATATGTATGCCTTAGAGGCCATTACTGTACATACAATGTATATTGTAGTGGATGCTTGGACATATATAGGTAGGACTTTCTTGCTCGACATGATAGTATGCTATCTGGTTGCTCTTTATCTTAACATGTGCTCTGATTGTCTCTAAGTTACATGTTGATAAAGCCCTTAGGATAAGTACTTGACTAGCAGGACTATGATGTAGATCATATTAGTGGGGACAGTGTAGTCGCCAAGTACATCCTTCAAATGTTCCTAGTCGTGGGAGTACCGAGACAGGGCATCGATACTCCAGAGTAGACTAGCGTATGCGCTTTTTGACCTATATGATAGGCGATGGATGATCCCATATCCATTGGTGTTTGACATCAGAGAAGGTATACGGGTGCTCAGTAGAGACTGGGTACACTGGACGGACTCGCCGAGAACTCCCAGATGGTATTATACCTCATGTCAGATGGCAGTTCTCTGGTGACACTAGTACAGATTAGTCTGTAGACCCAAGATCGTCATAGAGTCTTGTGTGATTCCCACCGTGCTTTGATTTCCATCTTACCACGTCCAATGGGGCGTGCAAAACGGTGGCTTTTGAGTACAGTCCCGAATCACATAGAGACAATGAGCGATAGGAGAGGATTCGTCTCTCCCGGTATAGGGAGTTGATGTTGTGCTGTGTTCGATTGGCTATAACTGGAAGTCCCTGTCCAGGGCTGATATAGAGATTTACTGGTAAGTGTTACCAGTAGTTTCTCGACCTGTTATGAGCCTCATATCAACATGACTTATCAAGCTACTGGGGTCTGACGTTTACCACCCCTAGGCGAGATACGCGACATATCAGAAGAAGAGACCGGACTGTATGGGAGTGTTACTGATTGGATTCGCAGGAGAATGTACAGGCTTGCTTGTTGATCTTCTGATCGCTCAATACCCAGGTGGCCGTTACGTTTAGCAGACCGCTTGCGACTTGTGGGTGTTTGATATGATCATCACCTACTGTCGGCGTATTGACGAGTCTTTAGAGTCCTACACAGAGGTTTCCTGGCTCAAGCGAAACGGAGTAGGAGCGCATATGTGATATGTGTGGGAACGAGATTAATGTGAGTATGTGATACCGCATTATATTCTCGTGATGTGTGACATGATTGGTTATATGTGATATAGCCGAGTTATCGGATCGAGCGTTGATTCGATAAGATGTTGCATTTGATATTAGTCGGTTATATGTGATATAGCCGGATTATTAAATCAAAAGTTGATTTGATAATTTAATGTATAATTATATATTTGATATATTATAATACATTAACTAATATTTAGCTAACTATTGATTTCTTTTTCTCACATGATATGCACATTGTATATATATATACGCGATATGTATATGTGTGTACATGGATTGTGTCATGTTTGATGATACATAAAAGATGGGTGTATGAGATTAACACATTGCTAGGGTTAAGTTAGGGTTTCTATTTATGTTAAGCTAATTCAAAAGAGATTGAGTTTGTTATGCTAAAGCTTGCACAAAAGCTTATGGATAAGCTTATGGATAAGCTTTGACAAAGTCAACACTTTTGTCTAGTTTAAAATATTTATCAAACCCAACCTTTAACCATAGCCATGAATTAATTCTCTACATGAGTTAACCATGAGGACTTAACTCAACCATGAGTGCAATAATTCATTTGGATGAATTATTCACAAGTATTCTCCTTCTTCTTCTTCAAGCTCCATGAAAAAGCTTGCTAGCTCTAATGGAGTTTTGAGATAAAGCGTGAGAAAATCAATTCTAAAGTGAGCCCACCTCCTACTTCTTCATCCTCTACCACTTGCCATGTAGTAGAGTGTGTTCTCTTCACAAAGTTCATGACTCAGTGAAGGAATAACTTGATTCAGTGTCTCCTCGATATAGATCATCTTCGGCCTCGAAGTCATCGAAGCAAGCACGTTCGTTTCTTCGCGGGAGCCTCTCTAGAGTCCGGACGATCGTGATCGCAGCGAAGGGACTACTACATGGAGCTATTGAAGTGAATGACCGGACTACAAAGGTTGTAATCCCAAACTCTTAGAAGTAAAGTTGTTTACTTGCTTATTGTTTTGGCATAATCTCTAGTCTACGATCTTGGTTAGGGTTGTTCGGCACGTATAAAATTTGAATCGGGCATGGTTGATACCTTGTAGACCCTTATGAGAGTGCCTAGTAACCCTACAGTGGTATCAGAGCCAAGCTAGAGTTTTAGGCGAAGTCCAGGCGAAGTTTAAAGTTCGATCGAACTCCGAATACCCGTAAAACCCTAGTTTCTGGATTTTTTTTCAAAAGTTGACATTTTTCATATTAAAAATACTCAAAAAATTCAGCAGGGTATTTTAGGAATTACTGTGCAAAACGACACCCTAAATCCACTAAAGCGCCGTGGAACCGCGGCCAAACCAGGGTATTGGCGGCGGTTCCGCGGCAAGACTTGGGTATTGAGGGTTAGATTTTACTATAGTTGATCCGTAGGTATTTCCTGATGCTTCTGGGAATTTTTAAATTGTACTCAAGTGTTGAGTTTTCTGGGATGTATTGGGGACTTGTTGATTCGATCGGATAATTTAACTTCGTTTAAGTTTTTTATGGATAATTTTAGAACATGTTAAAAAGTTCGAACGGATATCAATAACTCACTTTTTCCCCTGTCGGAAATTTTTTCAAAAGTTGGATTTTTCCGTAGTTTAAGAACGTTCTAAGTCGTGCAAGTAATGCGGTGGACCCTCTAAAAGAACACAAACCTTAACTCGATTATGTGACCGTCTGAACCACCTGTAAACCTTAGGGTTTGTCGCAGTACGGTGTCGCCACATGTGAGGCGTTGGCTTGACCCTTCTATGGCTGGACCATTGGTACTGTAGCATGTGATGGATGCTTTTAAACTCCGCTCAAGTGTTGAGCCATTTGGGAAATTTTGGGTGTTTGTTTATTCGATCGGAAAGTTTAACATTATCTATTTATCTGGAATGTGATACAATATTTGGAATCCACAAGTACTTATGAGATAACTGATTTGAATGTTATAAATCTAGCAGTTCAGTCTCAGATGATCGGTTGCCATGGAATTTTGATGTGATCAAAAGTCCGTCGCAGTCACGTAGCGTACGCGGATACTCGCCGGGTAAACTTAATAGACAGCCATGCCCCATAGCCCCGACCAAGTGACTGTAGGAGAACCCCGTCGCCAAAAGCATCCGTTCGAGTGCTCACGGCAGCGGTGTTCCACCTTAGTGCACTTCGTCAACGGCATCGGGGGTGCGGCCGTCTACTAAAGTTTTCGACGAGCATTCGATCGGGATATCGGGAATCTTGTTGAATTGCCCGACCAGATATTGAAAAGTGTTTTCGATATTGAGACTAAAATGCGGGGTTTATAATTGTTAGGCATGCGATATCTAAGGAATTCATTTGGTTAGGCATGCAATGTCTAAGGAGGTTACGGATTCCAACTGTTGTAGTTTTACACTTTCTTTTCTGCGACCGTAAGTGTAATATGTGGTGTATCGCTGGTTTCGTTGCTATACATCAACGACAATTGGGATACGCATATTTACTTACGTTGATGATATGTGATATTATGTGTTGCAGTGATATGTTATATTGGATCATCGTGTTTTGAATAGCCGGGGGTTTTATGTGAGATGAGAGTTTTTCTTTTTCATTCATGTAAAATTCATTTGTATGTAATATTCTTTTATTGGAGCACTTCCGGGCTGAGGATGATGTCACCATTGTATATTATTTACTTTTCCGCATTAGGTAGACCCAAGGCGGGGAGCACAAGTAATCGGGTTCTAGGGTCCAGTGGGAGACCATCTCGAGGAGTCGAGACCGGGTCTCCTAACCCTAGAATTGGCAGTGTTGCTTGCCGCTCTTGTAGGGGTTTAGGGATGTGGGTTTTGCTATTCATCGCGACCGTGGAATCCGTGTTTTATACACGCTCGTATTAAAACACGGACTTCCTAGTATATCCAATATTTCATATATATTCTTCTGCTGCAATGTTCTGTGATTAGATCATATTACTACCTAAGACGAATGTTTATATTATATATATGAGATATATGTTATATTGCAGATTTCGTTTCAAATGTGATGCTTGTGAAGCATATTAAAATGGGACTTCATTAATGAGTTTAGTGAAATAAAAGAAACCTGAGATGTTGTAGAAACTTGTTTAAAAACTGGTAGCTCTAGTTCTTGCTTTGCATAGCGGTGTTCCTTGTAGAACATCCAGCACCTTATTCGATAAGGAAAGAGCCGAGATCCCTTCACCGGGAGTGACCTCTTTAGTGAAACTAGCAGATACTACAAACTCGGTTTGTCTTTTGATTGCTTCTGTAATTCTTACTTTGCATGGTGATATTCGTGAAATATCATGCACCTTATTCGATGAAGAAAGAGCCGACGATCCCTTCACCGGGAGTGACCACTTTAGCGAAAATAGAAAAGGCCTCAAAAACACTCCATTTAAAATCATTCGATTCTACAACGATATCAAGTTCATTACGCAAAAGGTTTTCTTAAAAACCTGTCGTAGCCCTCCGTCATTTTAGGAAGTAGAGTACTTAGTATTCGTGCTGCGTATGTCGACTTTAGTTGAGGCGTAGTGTACGGTAGCTAAGTGATATCTTCCTACACAGCATATTATGCGATAAATTAGGACAGTGATATGATTATGTCGACCATAGTTGAGGGTCATGTGGGTGGGTCTAATTAATCATGAAATGACGGGTAGAACATGACTAGTGCTTATGATATGTTGACCTTAGTTAAGGTCATAAGTATTAGGGGTAAAATATTATTGGGAATTTCAAGTGTTGAAATTTGCAATGAGATTGCATACCTTCTGTGAGATAGTCGGATTCCGATATCCGCTGTGAGTAAGAGTTACTCCTGGGAGAGTTTTACACATTACAATTAGCCAATCAAGTAGGTGTCTAGAAAGGTGTTAACGGGGTTACGCCCCTGGAAAAACGAGATTTACTTTAATTAGGTCCGTGCGAAAGCACGGAGAACCTCCCTCAAAGTACCGACACTGGCCTGGCTGAAAGATTGGCGAACTTATAGCATGTAAGTAATCCCGGCTAGTCTTTCTTTTTAGGGTTTGAAGGAAGATTTGACTAAAACAGTGGGAGACATCCTGATTAGATATATTAAATAACCAATCTAATTTTGCAAGAGCATACGCTGAGTGTTTTCTTCTCTCTCTCCAGGTAGCGACCATATCACGCCTTAATCAAAATAATAATACAGATGTATTGACCGAACCCGTTTGTTATACTGCGCTAGAGAACGTTGGTCCCGCTCCAACTTATAATTGTTATAAGACAGAGCAGGAAATTGGGGATTACCAGAATTACCGTGCCACCCAAACAAAGAAAGTGCATGCTGATGCATCTTCTTCGAGTATGTTCATTACAGAGAACCTTTTCTCAGTATCCTTTACGTCCTGGGTATGAGATACCGGATCAGGATCCCGCATATGTAATATGTTACATGGGCTACAGATAGGTGGAGAACTGAGAACGGGTGATAAGTTTCATGAGATAGAAACGGTGCAAGTGTTGCAGCCAAGTCTGTTGGTAGTTATCACCCTGTATTTCCAGAATACATTGATTCTGAACAAATGTTATTAGATACCGAACCTGATATACAACATCATATCAGTCTTTTTATTAGTAAAGAAGGATATAATTTTGTATTGTTGGATAATGTTTTGAACATTCCTATATCAAGAGTTGATCGGTTCAGGCACGTTATCTAAAAGCAAAGACGTTCTAAATCAAACTACAGTTCTAAGTAAACAGAACACACAAAAGAGGAAGAGTTCAGAAATGAACGAATCCATCTTGAGGTATTGTAGACTAGGTCATATCAATGTGACCCGACTAGTTGAAGTTACATTTAGATGCATATTTAAATTAGTTTGAATTTACATCTTGTGAAAACTTGCCGGTCATGTCACAAAGATAAGATGACCACAGCTCTGTTTATTGGAAACAGAGAAAGAGTTAGTGAACTCTTGGGATTGATACATGCTGATGTATGAAGGTCCCCTGTCTCCATATGCCTAGACCGGTTCTTTGTACTTCATTACATTCTCTGATGATCTCTCAAGATTCAGACATATGTTCCTGTTGAAACACAAGTCCGAAACTTTTGAGATATTCACAGAATATAAGTTAGAAGTAGGGAACCAAAAACGGGTATAAGTATTATGTCCTTTGATGAGATCAAGGAGGAGAATACTTGAGCACGGAATTCCTGGACTATTCTAAAGGAGAATGAGATTCTCTCTCAGCATTACTCCTCCGTATACACCACAGCACGTCGGTGTATCGGGGTGGAGCAATCGCACCCTATGTGATATGGTGCGCTCTATGATGAGTACTACTGAGTTTCCTATTTCCTTTTGGGAGTTATGCACTTGAGAAGCTGCATACCTATTGAATAGGGTTCAAATCAAATCAGGTGCCTACCACTCCATATGTGATATGGTATGGGAAGAGCCCATCTCTTAAGGACATTAAGATTTGGGGTTGTCTGGCCTATGTCTAAAAGCAAAATCCGGACAAGCTCGAAGCAAGGTCAGCTCTGTAAAACTGGAAGTAGTTCCAGCCATACAAACTGCTACAGATGATTTGGTAGACCCGAAGGATTCAATAGTTTCCAACGAACCTCAGTCTCTCCGCCGATCTAGTAGGGTTCCTCACCCACCTGAGAGATACTTCGGTTTCTCTATGACAGTGGGAGCGAGAATTGCATCATGAGATGATGACCTAACTAGTTTCGAGCTGGCCATCAGGAGTGGGACTCTGTAAGAATGGCTGGATGCTTAGCGATCTGAGATAGAATCCTAATACACCAACAAAGTATGGACTTTGGTTGCTTTATCTGAGGGTTAAATCCCCATCAGAAGCAAGTATATCTTGAGAAGATTACTTGGTGTACATGAAAAGTTAAGACTTTCAAAGCTATGCTTAAGTCCATCCAGATCCTACTTGCCATTGCAACATACCATAACTACGATATCCGGCGGTTGGGTATCATGACAGCTTTTCTAAAATGATAATTTAGAAGAGAATGTCTATAAGTACACAGCCAGAGGGCTTCGTAGACAGTAGGAGCAGCGGAAACGTATGCAAGTTGCTTTATGGGATAAACCAGGCGTCGCGGAGTTGGAACGTCTGTTTTGATATGGTAATCAAAGAGTTTGACTTCATCAAAATGGTAGATGAACCTTATATAAACAAAAGGATAGTAGAGAGTATGGTGATGATTCTTGTATAGTACGTGGACGACATACTCTTGATAGGGAAGGATTTTCCTATGCTACGCTCGGTCAATCTCCGCTTATCACAAGGATTCTCAATATAGGATCAAGGTGATACCTCCTAAATCCTGGATTATGGATCTATGAGATAGATCTAGATGGATGTTAGGATTCTCACTAGTTGTAGTGAGACGGTCTCAATCGATCAAGGGGAGAATCACTGGAATGGTTCCAGGGTGATAAGGACGACTGAATGTCAGTCGCAGGCATTGTCTTTACCCTCAGTGGAGGGACAGTATGTTGGAAGAGTTCCAAGCTAGATACCGTAACTTACTAGACGATTAAATGCTAGATACATCATTACCAAAAATGCTACCAAAGAGACAGTCTGGATATAGATAATAGTTCATGAGATGAACTCAGTTCCTGCCATTATGCGACAATAGAGTTGTGGCTTTGGCCTAGGAACGCCCGTCCCATCAGAAATCCAGATATAATTCTTAGGCAGTATCACCTGATCAAGGAGATGGTTGATCTCCAGGGAGATCAAGGTTAGGAGAGTAGACACAGAGGAAAACAGCACTGATCCACTCACAAAGGCCTATTTCCCAGTAGAGACTTTCATGGGATTGTTGAGTATGAGATACTTTAACCACTGCTGATTGTTGGGTATGCGATACCACAACAGATGGCCCTAGTGCAAGTGGGAGATTGTTAGTTATATGTATGCCCTAGAGGCCATTACTATACATACGATGTATAATGTAGTGGATACTTGGACATATATAGGTAGGACTTTCTTGCTCGACATGATAGTATGCTATCTGGTTGCTCTTTATCTTAACATGTGCTCTGATTGTCTCTATATTACATGTTGATAAAGCCCTTAGGATAAGTACTTGACTACCAGGACTATGATGCAGATCATACTAGTGGGGACTGTTAGTTATATGTATGCCCTAGAGGCCATTACATACATAGGATGTATATTGTAGTGGATGCTTGGACATATATAAGGAGGACTTTCTTGCTCGACATGATAGTATGCTATCTGGTTACTCTTTACCTTAACGTGTACACTGATTGTCTCTCTGTTACATGTTGGTAAAGCCCTTAGGATGTGTACTTGACTACCTGGACTATGATGCGGATCATACTAGTGGGGACATGGTAGTCCATAAGTACATCCTTCAAGGTCCCTAGTCGTGGGTGTATCGAGACGGGGTATCGATATACCAGAGTAGACTAGCGTATACCTTCTCGACCCATACAGATGGGTGATGGATGATCCCATATCCATTGGTGTTTGACATCAGAGATGATATACGGGTGCTCAGTAGAGACTGGGTACACTGGACGGACTCGCCGAGAACTCCCAAATAGTATTATACCTTACGTCAGATGGCAGTTCTCTGGTGATACTGGTACAGGTTAGTCTGTAGACCCGAGATCGTCATAGAGTCTTGTGTGATTCCCACTGTGCTTTGATTTCCACCTTACCATGTCCAAGAGGGCATGCAAAACGGTGGTTTTTAGGTACAGTCCCGAATCACATGGAGGCAATGTGCGATAGGAGGGGATTCGTCTCTCCCGGTATAGGGAGTTGATGTTGCGCTGTGTTCGATTGTCTATAACCGGAAACCCCTGGCCAGGGTTGCTGAGATTTACTGGTAAGTGTTACCAGTAGTTTCTTGAACTGTTATAGACCTCATATCGACACGACTTATCGAGCTACTGGGGTCTGACGTTTACCACCCCTAGGCGAGATATGCGACATATCAGACGAACAGACCGGACTGTACGGTAAGTGTTACTGGTTGGATTCACAGGAGTGTGAGCGGGCTTGCTCGTCGATCTTCTGATCATTCAATACCCGGGTGGCCGTTATGTTTAGCAGACCGCTTGCGGCTTGTGGGTGTTTGATATGATCATCAGCTGCTGCCGGCGTATTGACGAGTCTTTAGAGTCTTACACAGAGGTTTCCTGGCTCAAGCGAAACGAAATAGGAGAGCATATGAGATATGTGCGGGAACGAGAATAATACCAGTATGTGATACTGTATTCGATTCTCGCGATTTGTGACAGTGATCGGTTATATGCGATATAGCCGGGTTATCGGATCAAGTGTTGATTCGATAAGTTGTTACTATTGATATTAGTCGGTTATATGAGATATGACCGGATCGTTAAATCAAGTGTTGATTTAATGATTTAATGTATAATTATATATTTGATATATTACTTTACATTAACTAGTATTTGTTCACTTAAGATGTTTTTCTCACTTGTTTGTGCACATTGTATATGTGATATATTTTTTGTGCGCTAGTTTGTATCATGTTTGATGATACATGCAAACTTGGGTGTATGTTTGATTTAAACCTTGGTTAAGTAAATGGTTAGGTTTTTTATTTATTCATTCATTTATTTATCTTGGCAAAAAGAGAAATGGTGGCTTGCTTTGTTTTATAGTTGAAGCTTCATGAAGCTTTGAAAAAGTCTACCATTTTTGTTTCATGCTAAACCTAACCATTCACCTAACCTTAGTTATTCTCTACACTTAACCATGGTTGCTAATATGATAAGAATAACTTATTTTCTATTTTCCAATAATTCTTATCATATTATCTTCTTCTTCTTCTTCTTCAAGAAGAAAGAAGCTTGCTAGCTTCAATGGTGATTTAAGAAAAAGAGTGAGAAATCCAATTCTAAAGTGAACCCACTTCCTATTTCTTCATCCTCTACCACTTGCCATGTACTATAGGTTGTTTTCTTCACAAGTTTCATAACTTGGTGAAGTTGGAGCTTGATCTTGAGTTGTCTCGACGTAGATCATCTTCGGCATCGAAGTCGACGACCTAGCACGATCATTTCTTCGACGATACCATCGCTAGAGTCCGGGATCCGATGATCGAAGCGGAGGGACGTCAACGCGGAGCTATAGAGGTGGAGGACCGGATCTACAAAGGTTGTATTTTCCATTCACTCTTAGTTAAGTTGTTAACTAGTTATCGTTTTCGCCTTAAACTCTAGTCAACGATCCGTATTAGGGTTTCTCGGCACTTGTAAAATTTGAATTTGGTATGGTTGATACCTTGTGAGACCTCCTTAGTGTTCCTAGGAATCCCACAGTGGTATCAGAGACTAGCTAGAGCCTTAGGCGATGCGTAGACGAAGTTAGAAACCCGAACGAACCCGAAACCCTAATCCGACCCTTCTCTGTACAATTTTTGAAACTGTGGATTTTTCATGATTAAAAATATGCAGAAAAATAAGCAGGGTTTTATAAGAATTACTGTGCAAAATGAGGTCTTAATTCCATCAAACCGCCGCGGAACCACGGCCATACCCCACGTGGCGCGGCGGTTCCGCGGTCATTATGTTGCATCGTTGACTAAAATTTGCACAGTAATGTTTATATTTGACTCCTGAATTTTCTGGGTAATTTTAATCTTTACTCAAGAGTTGAGTTTTCTGGGGTTGTTTTGGGGATTCGATTATTCGATCGGTTTATTTAATTTCGTCTATGTGTTTTTCCGGATAATTTTTGAATATGTTAAAAAGTTCGACCGGATATAAATACCCACTTTTTCCCCTACCGGGAAATGTCCAATTGTTGGATTTTTCCGTAGTTTAATGACGTTCTAAGTAGTGCAAGTAACGCGATGGACCCTCTAGAAGACAACAAACCTTAACTCGATTATGTGACCGTCTTGAACTGCTCTTTGAACCTTCGGGTTTGGGGCAGTACGGCGTGCCACATATGAGGCGTTGGCTTGACCCTTCTACGGCTGGACCGTTGGTACTGAGGCATGAACTGGATGTTTTTAAAGCTATTTCATGTGTTGATTTGTTTTGGGAAAACTTGGGTGTTTGAATGTTCGATCGGAAAGTTTAACATTTTCTATTTATCTGGAATGGGATACAATATTTGGAATCCACAAGTAATTATGAGATAACTGATATGAATGTTATAAACATAGCACTTTGGTCTCACTTGATCGGTTGCCACGGAATTTTGATGCGATCAAAAGTCCGTCGCAATCACGTAGCGTACGCGGATACTCGCCGGGTAAACTTAATAGACAGCTATACCCCATACCCCCGACTAAGTGGCTGTAGGAGAACCCCGTCGCCGAAAGCATCCGTTCGGGTGCTCGCGGCAGCGGTGTTCCACCTTGGTGCACTTCGTCGACGGTATCGAGGGTGCGGCCGTCTACTGAAGTTTGCGACGAGCATTCGATCAAAATGTCGGGAATCTTGTTGAATTTCCCGACTTGATATTGAAAAGTGTTTTCGGTAATGAGACTAAAATGCGGGGTTTATAATTGTTAGGCATGCGATGTCTAAGGAATTCATTTGATTAGGCATGCGATGTCTATGCAGGTTGCGGATTCCAACTGTTGTAGTTTTACACTTTCTTTTCTGTGACCGTAAGTGTATTATGTGATATCGCCGGTTTCGTTGCTATATGTCAACAACAATTGGGATACGCATGTTTACTTACGTTGATGACATGTGATGTTATGTGTTGCTGGATATGTTATATTGGATTGTCGTGTTTGAATAGCCGGGTTTTTTTTATGTGAGATGAGTGTTTTTCCATTTTCATTCATGTAAAAAAAAATTGTATGTAATATTCTTTTATTGGGGCACTTCCAGGTTGCGGAAGATATCACCTTTTGTATATTATTTACTTTTCCGCACTAGGATAGACCCAAGGAGGAGGGCACAAGTAACCGGGTTCTGGAGTCCAGTAGGAGACCAACTCGAGGAGTCGAGTCCGGGTCTCCTAACTCTAGAATTGGTAGGGTTGCTTGCCGCTCTCGTAGGGGTCTAGGGATGTGGGTTTGGCTATTCATCGCGACCGTGGAATCCGTATTTTATACTGGCTCGTATTTAAAATACGGACGTCCTAGTATATCCAATATTTCATATGTTTCTTCTGCTGCGATATCTGTGATGTGATCATGTGATGTTCTGTGATAGATTCTGTATATAGTATATATGATATATTATATAGATGTTACTTATGTTTTACACCCGCGCTAGCCCTGCCCTGCTCTGCCGTTAGTTACCTAACCTAACGGTGCACGAGAGGACATCGAGGCGAATGCGGATGGCATAAGTGTACGTCGTATTTATCTGTGATGTTTAGGTAACTTAAATGATGGGACTTCATTAATGTGATTAATGAAAGAAAAGAAACCTAAGATGTTGTGGAATCGAATTTCTAAATAAAGCAGGTAGCAACAGTTCTCGCTTTGCATCGCGGTGTTCCTTGTAGATCATGCTGCACCTTATTCGATAAGGAAAGGACCGAGATCCCTTCACCGGGAGTGACTCCTTTAGCAATAACTGGCAGATGCTACAACTCTCGGTTTGTCTTTTGATTGCTTCTATAGTTTCTGCTTTGCACAGTGATATATATGATATATCCCGCACCTCATTCGACGAGGAAAGGACCGACGATCCCTTCACCGGGAGTGACTCCTTTAGCAAAACTAGAAAATCCTCAAAAACACTCCATTTCAAAATTCATTCGATCCTACAACGATATCCAGTTCATTACGCAATAGGTTTTCAGAAAAATCTATCGTAGCCCTCCGTCATTTCAGATAAGTCCTACTTAGTATTCGTGCTACGTTTGTTGACCTCCGTCAAGGCATAGTGTGCGGTAGCTAACTAGTATTTTTCTGCTTATGCATATGATACAGATTGGATTAGGGTAGTCGTGCGGCCTTGTTGACCTCCGTCAAGGGTCGTGCGGGTGGGTTTGATTCAATCAAGAAATGACGGGTTGAACTTGACTAGTAGCCTATGGTTTGTTGACCTCCGTCAAGGTCATAGGGTGCTAGGGGCAAAATTATCGGGAATTTCAAGTGTTGAAATTTGCAATGAGATTGCATACCTTCTATGAGTTAGTTGGATCCCGATACCCGCTGCGAGTAAGAGTTACTCCTGGGAGAGTTTTACACATTACAATTAGCCGATCAAGTAGGTGTCTAGAAAGGTGTCAACGGGGTTACGCCTCTGGGAAAACGAGGTTTACATTAATTAGGTCCGTGCGAAAGCACGGGGAACCTCCCTCAAAGTACCGACACTGGCCTGGCTGAAAGATTGGCGAACTTGTAGTGTGTAATTAATCCTGGCTAGTCTTTCCTTTTAGGGTTTGAAGGAAGATTTGATAAAAACAGTAGGAGCCATCCTGATTAGATAAAATAATAACCAATCTATTCTTGCAAGAGCGCACGCTGAGTGTTTTCTTCTCTCTCTCTCCAGGTAGCGACCATATCACGCCTTAATCAAGATAATAATACGGAATATTGACCGAACCCGCTTGTTATACTGAGCTGGGGAACGTTGGTCCCGCTCCAACTTATAATTGTTATAAGAAAGAGCAGGAAATTGGGGATTACCAGAATTCCCGTGCCACCCAAACGAAGAAAGTGCATATGATGCATCTCCTTCGGGTGTGTTCATTACAAAGAACTGTTTCTCTGTATCCTCTACGTCCTGGGTATTTGATACCAGATCAGGATCCCAGATATGTAATCTGTTACATAAGGCTACAGAAAGGTAGAGAACTGAGAACGGGTGATAAGTTTCATGAGACAGAAAACGGGGCAAGTGTTGCAGCCAAGTCTGTTGGTCACTGTCACCCTGTATTCCAAATACATTGATTCTGAATGAATGTTATTAGATACCGAACCTGATATACAAAATCATATCAGTCTCTTTATTAGTAAAGAAATGATAAAATTTTGTATTGTTGGATAATGTTTTGAACATTTCCTATATCAAAAGTTGATCGGTTCAGGCACGTTATCTAAAAGCATTAATGTTCTAAATTAAACTACAGTTCTTAGTATACGGAACACACACAAGAGGAAGAGTTCAGAATTGAATGAATCCTTCTTGAGGTATTGTAGACTAGGTCAGATCAATGTGACCCGACTAGCTAAATTTACATTTAGATGCATATTTAAATCAGTTTGAATTTACATCTTATGAAACTTGCCAGTCATGTCACAAAGATAAGATGACCATAGCTCCGTTTATTGCAAGCAGAGAAAGAGTTAGTTGAACTCTTGGGATGATACATGTTGATGTATGAAGGTCCCCTGTCTACACATACCAAGACCGGTTCTTTTTACTTCATTACATTCTCTGATGATCTTTCGAGATTCAGACCTATGTTCCTGTTGAAACACAAGTCCGAACCTTTTGAGATATTCACAGAATATAAGTTAGAAGTAGAGAACCAAAATACGGGTATAAGTATTATGTCCTATGATGAGATCAGGGAGGAGAATACTTGTGCATGGAATTCCTAGACTATTCTAAAGGAGAATGAGATTCTCTCTCAGCATTACTCCTCCGAATACACCATAGCACGTTGGTGTATCGGGGCGGAGCAATCACACCCTATATGATAAGTTGTGCTCTATGATGAGTACTACTGAGTTACCTATTTCCTTTTGGGAGTTATGCGCTTGAGAAGCTGCATACCTATTGAATAGGGTTCCAATCAAATCAGTTGCCTACCGCTTCATGTGATATGGAAAGGGAAGAACCTATATCTTAAGTTGGTTAAGATTTGGGGTTGTCCGGGCTATGTCTAAAAGCATAATCCGGACAAGCTCGAGGCAAGGTCTGTTATGTACAACTGGAAAGGTTCCAGCTATGCAAACTACAGCAGATGATTTGGTAGAACCAATAGATTCCAACGAACCTCAGCCTCTCCGCCGATCTAGTAGGGTTCCTCACCCACCTGAGAGATACTTCAGTTTCTCTATGACAGTGGGAGTGAGGATTGCATCATGAGATGATGATCCAACTAGTTTCGAGCTGGCCATCAGGAGCAGGACTCTGTAAGAATGGCTGGATGCTTAGCGATCTGAGATGGAATCCTTATACACCAACAAAGTATGGACTTTGGTTGCTATATCTGAAGGGTTAAATCCCCATCAGGAGCAAGTATATCTTGAGAAGGTTACTTGGTGTACTTGGAAAAGTTGAGACTTTCAAAGCTAGACTTGTTAAAAGGTTTGCATCATTGACCAGGTATGGATTTTGTTGAAACCTTTTCTAAGTAGCTATGTCCATCCAGATCCTACTTGCCACGGCTACATACCATGACTACGATATCTGGTGGTTGGGTGTCATGACTGCTTTTCTAAAATGATGTTTCAGAAAAGTGAGTCTGTAAGTACACAGTCAGAGGGCTTCGTAGACAGTGGGAGCAGGGAAACGTGTGCAAGATGTTTTATGTGATAAAGCGGGCATCGCGGAGTTGGAACATCTGTTTTGATGAGTTAGTCAAACAGTTTGACATCATCAAAATGGTAGATGAACCTTGTATATACAAAAAGGTAGTAGGGAGTATGGTAGTGATCCTCGTAGAGTACGTGGATGGCATACTCTTGATAGGGAAGGAGTTTCCTATGCTACGCTAGGTCAATCTCCGCTTATCACAAAGATTCTCCATAAAGGATCAAAGTGATACCTCTTAAATCCTGGGTTTTGGATCTATGAGATAGATCTAATTGGATATCAGGATACTCACTAGTTGTAGTGAGATGGTATCAATTGGTCCTGGAGAGAATCACTGGAAGGGTTCCAGGGTGATAAGGACGACTGAAAGTCAGTAACAGGCATTGTCTTTACCCTCAGAAAAAGGGACGGTATGTTGGAAAAGTTCCAAGCTAGATACCGTGGCATACTAGACGATAAAGGTTGGATACATCGCTACTTAAGATGCTATCAAAGAGGCTGTCTGGGTGTATATTAGTTCATGAGATGAACTTAGTTCCTCCCATTGTGTGACATTGGAGTTGTGGCTTATGCAAGGGAACGCCCGTCCCATCAGTGATCTAGACATATTCTAAGGCAGTGTCACCTGATAGTGGAGATTGTTGATCTCCAGGGGATCGAGCTTAGGAGAGCAGACTCAGAGGACAACACGGCGGATCCACTCATAAAGGCCTTTTCCCAGAGCGAAACTATTATGGGATGGTTGAGTATGAGATACTACAACCACTGCTACAGATGGCCCTAGTGCAAGTGGGAGATTGTTAGTTATATGTATGCCCTAGAGGCCATTACTATACATAGGATGTATATTGTAGTGGATGCTTGGACATATATAGGGAGGACTTTCTTGCTTGACATGATAGTATGCTATCTGGTTACTCTTTACCTTAACGTGTACAGTGATTGTCTCTCTGTTACATGTTGGTAAAGCCCTTAGGATGTGTACTTGACTACCTGGACTATGATGCGGATCATACTAGTGGGGATATGGTAGTCCATAAGTATATCCTTCAAGGTCCCTAATCGTGGGTGTATCGAGACGGGGCATCGATATACCAGAGTAGACTAGCGTATAGCTTCTCAACCTATACAGATGGGCGATGGATGATCCCATATCCATTGGTGTTTGACATCAGAGATGATATACGGGTGCTCAGTAGAGACTGGGTACACTGGACGGACTCGCCGAGAACTCCCAGATGGTATTATACCTTACGTCAGATGGCAGTTCCCTGGTGACACTAGTACAGGTTATTCTGTAGACCCGAGATCGTCATAGAGTCTTGTGTGATTCCCACTGTGCTTTGATTTCCACCTTACCACGTCCAAGAGGGCGTGCAAAACGGTGGTTTTTGGATACAGTCCCGAATCACATGGAGGCAATGTGCGATAGGAGGGGATTCGTCTCTCCCGGTATAGGGAGTTGATGTTGCGCTGTGTTCGATTGGCTATAACCGGAAATCCCTGGCTAGGGTTGCTGAGATTTACTGGTAAGTGTTACCAGTAGTTTCTTGAACTGCTATAGACCTCATATCGACACGACTTATCGAGCTACTGGGTCTGACGTTTACCACCCCTAAGCGAGATATGCGACATATCAGACGAACAGACCGGACTGTACGGTAAGTGTTACTGGTTGGATTCACAGGAGTGTGAGCGGGCTTGCTCGTCAATCTTCTGATCGTTCAATACCCGGGTGGCCGTTACGTTTAGCAGACCGCTTGTGGCTTGTGGTTGTTTGTTATGATCATCACCTACTGCTGGCGTATTGACGAGTCTTTAGAGTCCTACACAGAGGTTTCCTGACTCAAGCGAAACGAAATAGGAGCGCATATGAGATATGTGCGGGACCGAGAATAATACCAGTATGTGATACTGTATTCGATTCTCGCGATTTGTGACAGTGATCGGTTATATGCGATATAACCGGGTTATCAGATCAAGTGTTGATTCGATAAGTTGTTACTATTGATATTAGTCGGTTATATGAGATATGACCGGATCGTTAAATCAAGTGTTGATTTAATGATTTAATGTATAATTATATATTTGATATATTACTTTACATTAACTAGTATTTGTTCACTTAAGATGTTTTTCTCACTTGTTTGTGCACATTGTATATGTGATATATTTTTTGTGCGCTAGTTTGTATCGTGTTTGATGATACATGCAAACTTGGGTGTATATTTGATTTAAACCTTGGTTAAGTAAATGGTTAGGGTTTTTATTTATTCATTTATTTATTTATCTTGGAAAAAAGAGAAATGGTGGCTTGCTTTGTTTTATAGTTGAAGTTTCATGAAGCTTTGAAAAAGTCTACCATTTTTGTTTCATGCTAAACCTAACCATTCACCTAACCTTAGTTTATTCTCTACACTTAACCATAGTTGCTAATATGATAAGAATGACTTATTTTCTATTTTCCAATAATTCTTATCATATTATCTTCTTCTTCTTCTTCTTCAAGAAGAAAGAAGCTTGCTAGCTTCAATGGTGATTTGACAAAAAGAGTGAGAAATCCAATTCTAAAGTGAATCCACTTCCTATTTCTTCATCCTCTACCACTTGCCATGTAGTATAGGATGTTTTCTTCACAAGTTTCATAACTTGGTGAAGTTGGAGCTTGATCTTGATTTGCCTCGACGTAGATCATCTTCGGCATCGAAGTCGACGACCTAGCCCGATCATTTCTTCGATGATACCATCGCTAGAGTCCGGGATCCGATGATCGCAGCGGAGGAACGTCAACGCGGAGCTATAGAGGTGGAGGACCGGATCTACAAAGGTTTTATTTTCCATTCACTCTTAGTTAAGTTGTTAACTAGTTATCGTTTTCGCCTTAAACTCTAGTCAACGATCCGTATTAAGGTTTCTCGGCACTTGTAAAATTTGAATTTGGCATGGTTGATGCCTTGTGAGACCTCCTTAGTGTGCCTAGGAACCATACAGGGACAGTGTAGTCGCCAAGTACATCCTTCAAATGTTCCTAGTCGTGGGAGTACCGAGACAGGGCGTCGATACTCCAGAGTAGACTAGCGTATGCGCTTCTTGACCTATATGATGGGCGATGGATGATCCCATATCCATTGGTGTTTGACATCAGAGAAGGTATACGGGTGCTCAGTAGAGACTGGATACACTGGACGGACTCGCCGAGAACTCCCAGATGGTATTATACCTCACGTCAGATGGCAGTTCTCTAGTGACACTGGTACAGGTTAGTCTGTAGACCCGAGATCGTCATAGAGACTTGTGTGATTCCAACTATGCTTTGATTTCCATCTTACCATGTCCAATGGGGCATGCAAAACGGTGGCTTTGGGGTACAGTCCCGAATCACATGGAGACAATGAGCGATAGGAGGGGATTCGTCTCTCCCGGTATTGGGAGTTGATGTTGTGCTGTGTTCGATTGGCTATAACTGGAAGTCCCTGGCCAGGGCTGATATAGAGATTTACTGTTAAGTGTTACCAGTAGTTTCTCGACCGGTTATGAGCCTCATATCGACACGACTTATCAAGCTACTGGGGTCTGACGTTTACCACCCCTAGGCGAGATATACGACATATCAGACGAAGAGACCGGACTGTACGGGAGTGTTACTGATTGGATTCGCAGGAGAATGTACAGGCTTGCTTGTTGATCTTCTGATCGCTCAATACCCGGATGGCCGTTACGTTTAGCAGACCGCTTGCGGCTTGTGGATGTTTGATACGTTCATCACCAACTGCCGGCGTATTGATGAGTCTTTAGAGTCCTACACAGAGGTTTCCTGGCTCAAGCGAAACGGAGTAGGAGCGCATATGTGATATGTGCGGGAACGAGATTAATGCGAGTATGTGATAACGCATTATATTCTCGTGATGTGTGACATGATTGGTTATATGTGATATAGCCGAGTTATCGGATCAAGCGTTGATTCGATAAGATGTTGCATTTGATATTAGTCGGTTATATATGATATAGCCGGATTATTAAATCAAGAGTTGATTTGATAATTTAATGTATAATTATATATTTGATATATTATAATACATTAACTAATATTTAACTCACTATTGATTTCTTTTTCTCACATGATGTGCACATTGTATATATATATATATATATATATATATATATATACGCGATATGTATATTTGTGTACATGGATTGTGTCATGTTTGATGATACATAAAAGATGGGTGTATGAGATTAACACATTGCTAGGGTTAAGTGTCACGACCCGAAAGTACGGAACGTGACTGGCACTTAGATTACGAGACGTCTAAAGGCGTACCGTAACCTAAGTCAGCCAAAGCCCGGAAATCTAACCCAAAATCAAAAGAGAGTGAAGGAAAACCTTAAATGAAAACGGTTTTTAAATCAATTAAGTTGCATAGAATCCTTTTTTAAAAACATCAAAAATTCCCGAAAATTTCGGCAGAGTCTCCCCTGTATTTTCTATCCCCCAAAATGGGTACAACAAGATAATAAACCTGTAATTATAAAAATGGCATCCCCAAGCGGGAGCTAGCTCTTCGCCCAAGGCGGATCACAACCACATGCAATATAATAGTAATATCAAGAAAAAGAGCATAAAAGAGATGCAAATACCAGAAAACACACGTCGGCTCAAGTGAGCTCGACCCAAAAGAAACCACAAATATGCAAATCTCTCAGTCTCATCACTAGGTCGCATATAAAATACAAGTGGTAGATGGAGAATACTAGATACAATGATAAAGCAAAAAGAAATAAAGTATACTCGCAACCCACCTACGGGCGATGTCGCGAGTCTGAGCAAAAGGAACTGATGACAAGATAGCCCGCCGCTACAAGACTGACGGGTCCGACCTGCAAGACACTGTGGCACAACGGGGGTGAGTTGCCAGCTCGTGAGTAAATATAACATCTAATAAGGCAATCGTAAGAATGCACGCAATGCACCACAACATGCATGTCCATATGTGCTATGATATCTCTAGTATGCATGCACAGGTATGCAATGTCATTATTAAGTCTTTAAGTGTTTTAACTGCTAAGGTTATTGAATTCTTAACTTTAGAACATGAATATCTGTATAATAGCTAAATATCATCAAGAAATCATCTGAAAACCCGTGTCAAGCATCGACACCAAAAAGGAATCATATCTGTCTCAATATCGGGCTCCGTCAGTCCGGATCGGCCCCTATCATAAATCTCACGACAATGGTCGGTATCTTCCGGATATCCGCCGCGCCAGACATCACCGGTAGGTAGTCTTCCCCTGCCAGGCTCATCGTCTACAACTCGATCTTCTTGCCCCGGGGTACCATACCGGGCCCACCATGTACTCGAGACGGTTCATCCACTCCTCGAATCGGGTCTCGAAATCCAACAGAAAACATGAAAACTCATGGTGGACGACACATACATCATGAGAAAACCGCAACTTTTGTTTTGAAAAGGATAAATATAAGGTTTTGTTAAATTCTTGCGGTTTTCCCCAAAAATCCAGAAATCGCAGCAAAACTGAAATCCTCAAGAAAATCATAATGTCCACATGTTATATATATGACAAATGTCTATGATATCAATGTGTAGGATGTAAATTTTGGCTAGAGTTCTATGTAAATATGATGATGATGCGAGATATGTGCATGCGATGCAGTTTCATATATCAAGTATGAATGTAGGTGATGATATTAAGATAAACAGGTTCTATCGTGCACGTGACATGTCAATTACCAAGGCGTGTGTGTCACATGAATAGTGCGCGTGCAACATATGCCAATGGTACGGTGTTCGTGTCCTACGAAATGATATCGCATAGGTAGAGATGAATGTCCATGAAATTTAACATACTGTTCGCTATAAGGGTATGCAGTGTACATGAATGGATAAGCTAACTAACAATATAATCTTGCAAAAAGTAGGGTAATCCTAACTAGGGGAGGCGTCTCGCGCCATCCAGACGATTCCCCCATAGATGAATATATCTACTCACCTGAAATCCCCGCTAATCTGATCCGGCCACCGCTTTGCCTTTTCGCGCCGTATCCGAAGTTTCCCCGACCGATCCTATATTCGCACAATATCAAGCATAAGATTACAAAACCTAACACAATGCAAGTCACAACATACAATTATCCACGCTCTCAAATTAATCGTAGCATGCACTCAGTGTGCGGAAAAACGCATGAAAATCGCAATCCTTTAACAAAAATCGTCATTTCGGGGAAATCGACAAACTACCACCCGACTAGACGAAACCCCGCGTTCGCGCATTCTAATAATCCTATATGAAGCTAATAATATTGCTAACCTAACGCAAATTGAACGCATTCTATTTTCTACAAAAATCTAGTAAGCGATTTTCTTACCGATTCGTTACAAACATCGAAATTTATCGATTTAGCAAGCATATCATTACACCATTAACCATTCTAATCAATTAGATAACCATCCCTAACATAATCCAACCATTATGCTACAAACCCTAATTTTTAAAATCAAAACCTTCTCTTGATTTTTCATGAACAAAGATTTACACTAAATTAATACTTAGAATTTCAATTCTAGCATAATTAAACCACAAGTTAACAAAAGGATTAAAATTTTCACCTCTCAAGCTTGAACCCTAGCTTGATCAAGTCTCCAAGAAGCCTCCTTTCATCATGTTTTTGAACAAATTTGGGTTGAAGAGAGAAGGGATTAGGGTTAGGCTTTGAATGGAGATGGAAAAATGTGAATTTTTATTGATTTTTAGCAAGAAAAAGAAGCAAGAATGAAGTGGGAAGAGGGGGAAACCTGCCGGATTGGGGTCGGCTGCAGCAAGGAGGGGAGGTGGGGAAATTTTGGGGAAGTTTCTAGCTAATTACAACATCATATGATATCATATCATGCTTTCATATCAACCTTTTTCCAAAAAAACCCCTTTTTAAGCCATTTTTTTCATAATTTTCCCACCAAAAATCTAAAAGTTTGCAAGACATGATATAATTTTATTAACACCATATTTTAGCTTATAAAGACTCCTAATTAAGAAATTTACCTAATTAAATTTGTATTTATCCCTAATTAAATGTATTTAAAAAGGCTTAAAATAATAAAAAAAATAATTAATTACGAAAAAAAAATTATTTAACTAGATAATTATAAGTGACATTTTAGTGACAAAATTATAGTAATATCTTATCTAAATTTTGTATAATTAGGTCTAAAATGAAAAATATCAATTTTGACTTTTTACGGAAAAAGCCGAAAAATTTGCCGATTACCGAAAAACTGCCTAAACGATTTTCGAAGGGTTACAATCTTCCCCCCTTAAAGAAATTCGGTCCCCGAATTTAGAATTTAACTACGCGTACCTTCAAAAATATGGGGATATCTCTTCCTCATCTCGACCTCGGTCTCCCAGGTGACCTCCTCGCCGTTCGGGCCACGCCAAAGAACCTTGACAGACGGTATGACCTTCGACCTCAATTTCTTCACCTGCCGATCCAAGATGACAACCGGCTGCTCGGCGAAAGAAAGATCATGCTCTAACTGGATCGTCTGGTGCTGAATCGCCTGGGAAGGATCATGAAGGTACTTGCGGAGCATCGAGACATGGAATACGGGGTGAACATCGGGGAAGCTGGGCGGAAGAGCTAACCGATAAGCGACTGGACCAACACGCTCTAGGATCTCGAAAGGACCAAGATATCTAGGACTCAGTTTCCCTTTCCGCCCAAATCTCATCACACCTTTCATCGGAGAGACCTTCAGGAAAACATGATCGCCAACAGCGAACTCGAGTCGGCGACGGCGCCTGTCAGCATATGATTTCTGCCTGCTCTGTGCCGCTCTCATCCTGTCCCGAATCAGCTGTATCTTCTCGGTCGTCTCCTGTACGATCTGCGGCCCCAAAATACAGCTCTCCCTAAGCTCTGTCCAACATACTGGCGATCGACATCTCCTCCCATATAAAGCCTCGAAAGGTGCCATCTGAATCGTCTCCTGGAAGCTATTATTGTAGGAAAACTCGATCAAAGGCAAATGACGATCCCAGCTACCACCGAAATCTAAAACACAAGCTCTGAGCATGTCCTCAAGAGTCTGAATTGTACGCTCCGACTGACCGTCAGTCTGAGGATGAAAGGCTGTGCTAAAACTCAATCGGGTGCCCAAAGCTTCCTGGAGTTTCTGCCACAATCGGCTGGTAAACTGGGTGCCACGGTCGGACACGATGCAAGTCGGAACACCATGCAGTCGCACTATCTCATCAATATAAACCTGGGCATACTGAGAAAATCCAAAAGTGGTCTTCACTGGCAGGAAGTGAGCCGCTTTCGTCAGTCGATCCACAATCACCTAAATAGAGTCATACCCTCGACTGGTCCTGGGTAGACCCACAACGAAGTCCATGGAGACCTGCTCCCACTTCCACTCAGGGATGGGCAAAGGCTGTAACTCGCCGGCTGGTCTCTGGTGCTCGGCCTTGACTTGCTGACAAGTCAGGCATCTCGACACAAAGTCTGTAATATCCTTCTTCATCCCGTCCTACCAGTAAACCTCTCTCAAATCACGGTACATCTTGGTGGAACCTGGATGCACGCTGTATACTGATCTATGTGCCTCCTCGAGGATATCACGCCTCAGTCCCTCTGAATCTGGCACACACAGTCGAGTCCCAAATCGAAGTATCCCCTGATCATCAATCACGAACTCAGAAACTCTGCCCTGCCGAATCTGCTCAATAATCTCTAAGATACGGGCATCGCCGGACTGTGCCTCGCGAATACGGTCAAGTAACTGTGGGCGTGCTCTGAAATGGGCTAGCTGTCCCCCTGTAGGAGTGAACTCGAACTGCACTCTGCTATCACATAAAACCTGCCAATCCGCCGTCGACTGCATCTGTACTGCGCTCAAACAAGATAAGCTACATCCGGGCCTCCTACTCAAAGCATCTGCCACCACATTCGCCTTGCCCGGATGGTATAGAATCTCGCAGTCATAATCCTTCACCAACTCCATCCAACGGCGCTGTCTCAGGTTCAGGTCTCGCTGCTGGAAGATATACTTCAAACTCTTGTGGTCAGTGAATATCTGGCACGACTCACCGTATAGGTAATGTCTCCAGATCTTAAGTGCAAATACCACTACAGCCATCTCTAAATCATGGGTGGGGTAGTTCTGCTCGTGTTTCCTCAGCTGCCGAGAAGCATACGCGATAACTCTGTCGTGCTGCATCAACACACATCCTAGCCCCACTCTAGAAGCATCACAATATACCACGAACCCGCCTGATCCTGAAGGCAATGCTAACACTGGAGCAGTAGTCAGACGAGTCTTCAACTGCTGGAAGCTATCCTCACATGCCTGGGTCCAATCAAAAGGAACCCCCTTCCGGGTCAACCCGGTCAACGGTGCAGCAATGCGGGAGAAATCCTGGACAAAACGTCGATAATAGCCGGCCAGACCTAGAAAGCTACGAACCTCTGTAACTGATACCGGTCTAGGCCAACGCTGAACTGCCTCGATCTTCTTCGGGTCCACACAAATACCATCTCTCGTCACCACATGACCCAAGAAATCGACACTGTCTAGCCAGAATGCGCGCTTGGAGAATTTGGCGAACAGCTGATGCTCCCTCAAAGTCTGCAATGTGATACGTAAGTGCTGCTCATGCTCCTCCCGGCTCCGAAATTAAACCAAGATGTCGTCAATGAACACAATAATGAACTGATCGAGATACGGCCTGAATACGCGGTTCATCAGATCCATAAATGCTGCCGGGGCATTGGTGAGCCCGAACGACATCACCAAGAACTCGTAATGACCATATCGAGTACGGAAGGCAGTCTTCGGAATATCCTCCTTCCGAACTCGCAACTGGTGATAACCTGACCGTAAATCAACCTTCGAGAAAAACCCTGCACCCTGGAGCTGATCGAATAAGTCATCAATGCGGGGTAGGGGATACCTGTTCCGCACAGTAACCCGGTTCAGCTGACGATAATCAATGCATAAACGCATACTTCCGTCTTTCTTCTTAACAAACAGGACGGGAGCACCCCAAGGTGACAAACTCGGTCGGATAAGCCCTTTGTCCAGCAAGTCCTGTAACTGATCCTTTAGCTCTCTCAGCTCCGCCGGGGCCATCCGATAAGGAGGTATAGAAATAGGCCCCGTGCCGGGGATCAAGTCAATACAGAACTCAATCTCGCGCTCTGGTGGCAGACCAGGCAGCTCATCAGGAAATACATCAGGAAACTCTCTCACAACAGGGACCTGGTCCAACGGAACCTCTGTGGAGCTAGTATCACAAACATAGGCTAGGAATCCCTGACACCCTTTCCTTAAGAGCTGACCAGCGCGAAGAGAAGAAATCAAGCTGGGAAGGGTAGCGCTACGATCTCCTTGAATAATAAGAACCGGCTCACCAGGAAAACTGAATCTGACTGCTTTTTCACGGCAGTCCACGGATGCATAACAGGTGGCTAGCCAGTCCATACCAAGAAGAACGTCAAAGTCTAGCATATCGAGGAGAATCAAATCTACTGAAGAATCTCTCTCCCCGATACGAACGGAACAAGATCGGTACACAAAACGGGCAACAAAAGACTCGCCTACCGGGGTAATAACGACAAGCGGCTGATCTAACGGAGATGACTCTCAGCCCAACCTCGGTGCAAAATACGTGGAAACATAGGAATGTGTGGAGCCTGGATCAAATAATACCCGTGCATCAAAAGAACATACAGGCAGAGTACCTGTCACGACAGCATTGGATGCCTGTGCATCCTGAGGGGTCAATGCGAACACTCGGGCCTGTCCACCACTAATAGCTGGCTGTGCTCTGCCTCTACCTCAGCCTCTGCCTCTGCCTCTGTCGCCTCGTCCTCTCTGAACCGGACCGCCACGCCCACGGCCTCTAGAAGCATCTGGCTGGCGTGAAGTATCATCAGGAGTAGGAAGTAAAGCTCTCTGCGAAGGTGGTGAAGGTGGTAAAGTCACATGCGGGACTGTCGCCGCGCCCGGACGTCCCATGGTACAGTCTCTGACATGGTGGTACTGACTCCCGCACCGAAAACATCCTGGAGACGACTGCTGGGTCTGTGGATATGAACCAAATAACTGACCTCGTCTCAATCCTCTGCCTCCGCCATCTCCCGGAAATAATCTATCACGATGTCTGCCCATCTGCCGCTGAGCTGGCGTATCAGTACGGATCCTCTTCGGCCCAGAAACGACCGGAGTCTCAGAAATACGCTCCTCCAAAAGTAAGGCTGCATCCATCGCGGCTGCGTATGTATCAAAGTGCTGGGTGCCGATGGCAAGGAATAGCTGTGTATCAAGCCCTCGCACAAACCTCTTTATTCTCTTCTTTTCTGTGTCGACTAGGTACGGAGCATATCGAGACAACTGGGTAAACTGTATATCATACTCCGACACTGTCATCCCAGAAGTCTTGCGCAGAGACTCAAAACTACGGGCTCGAGCATCTCGGACACTCTCCGGAAGAAAACGGGAAAGAAATGCAGCTGTAAACTCATCCCAGGTCATAGAAGGCAGACCTGCAGCTCGGCCTCTCTCTACTGAGTCGTACCATGTCTGGGCAAGACCCTCCAGACGAAAACTCGCAAACTCCACCAATCTATCATCAGAACACCTCAACGAACGGCAAATCCGAGCCATCCTATCCAGAAATGCCTGTGGGTCCTCTGTCGCATCTGTACCGGTAAAATCTGGAGGTCTCAATCTCATGAACTCCTGTAGTGAAACAGGGATAGTCTCCGTAGTAGCAGCAGGAGTGACCATCTGTGCAGCAGGTACGATCGTGGTCTGTGCGGTGGAGGGAACGTCCTCGGATCTCTGTGCCCGACTGGACTCAACTAAAGATCCCATCATCTGCCGCAACTCTTGCATGCCGGCCTCTAATCTGGCAATACGGTCAGGATAAGGCGGATCAGTATGACCCTGAGGGGTAGGCGTATCCTCCCGCTCGATCCTCGCCTCAGATAGGCCCGCTCGAATCTCATCCCTAGCGGCAGCCCGCTGAGCTCTCGTAGTCTTTGGCGGCATCGAAGATGGAATAAGAAACAGGACCGATAAGGACATTGCAATTGAATCAAGGAATGCAAGGAATCAAGAAAGGAAATACAAGCAATTATGTCCTAAGGTTACTTAGGCGGAGTACCGTATCGTAAGTATGCCGCGGATCATACCCATGCTACGCCACTCTGCTTAAGTCACCTACGCCATCTACCAAAGTCGTCCTACACTCAGAAAGGTAAAACCTACGCTCTGATACCAACTTTGTCACGACCCGAAAGTACGGAACGTGACTGGTACTTAGATTACGAGACGTCTAAAGGCGTACCGTAACCTAAGTCAGCCAAAGCCCAGAAATCTAACCCAAAATCAAAAGAGAGTGAAGGAAAACCTTAAATGAAAACGGTTTTTAAATCAATTAAGTTGCATAGAATCCCTTTTAAAAACATCAAAAATTCCCGAAAATTTCGGCAGAGTCTCCCCTGTATTTTCTATCCCCCAAAATGGGTACAACAAGATAATAAACCTGTAATTATAAAAATGGCATCCCCAAGCGGGAGCTAGCTCTTCGCCCAAGACGGATCACAACCACATGCAATATAATAGTAATATCAAGAAAAAGAGCATAAAAGAGATGCAAATACCAGAAAACACACGTCGGCTCAAGTGAGCTCGACCCAAAAGAAACCACAAATATACAAATCTCTCAGTCTCATCACTAGGTCGCATATACAATACAAGTGGTAGATGGAGAATACTAGATACAATGATAAAGCAAAAAGAAATAAAGTATACTCGCAACCCACCTACGGGCGATGTCGCGAGTCTGAGCAAAAGGAACTGATGACAAGATAGCCCGCCGCTACAAGACTGACGGGTCCGACCTGCAAGACACTGTGGCACAACGGGGGTGAGTTGCCAGCTCGTGAGTAAATATAACATCTAATAAGGCAATCGTAAGAATGCACGCAATGCACCACAACATGCATGTCCATATGTGCTATGATATCTCTAGTATGCATGCACAGGTATGCAATGTCATTATTAAGTCTTTAAGTGTTTTAACTGTTAAGGTTATTGAATTCTTAACTTTAGAACATGAATATCTGTATAATAGCTAAATATCATCAAGAAATCATCTGAAAACCCGTGTCAAGCATCGACACCAAAAAGGAATCATATCTGTCTCAATATCGGGCTCCGTCAGTCCGGATCGGCCCCTATCATAAATCTCACGACAACGGTCGGTATCCTCCGGATATCCGCCGCGCCAGACATCACCGGTAGGTAGTCTTCCCCTGCCAGGCTCATCGTCTACAACTCGATCTTCTTGCCCCGGGGTACCATACCGGGCCCACCATGTACTCGAGACGGTTCATCCACTCCTCGAATCGGGTCTCGAAATCCAACAGAAAACATGAAAACTCATGGTGGACGACACATACATCACGAGAAAACCGCAACTTTCGTTTTGAAAAGGATAAATATAAGGTTTTGTTAAATTCTTGCGGTTTTCCCCAAATATCCAGAAATCGCAGCAAAACTGAAATCCTCAAGAAAATCATAATGACCACATGTTATATATATGACAAATGTCTATGATATCAATGTGTAGGATGTAAATTTTGGCTAGAGTTCTATGTAAATATGATGATGATGCGAGATATGTGCATGCGATGCAGTTTCATATATCAAGTATGAATGTAGGTGATGATATTAAGATAAACAGGTTCTATCGTGCACGTGACATGTCAATTACCAAGGCGTGTGTGTCACATGAATAGTGCGCGTGCTACATATGCCAATGGTAAGGTGTTCGTGTCCTACGAAATGATATCGCATAGGTAGAGATGAATGTCCATGAAATTTAACATACTGTTCGCTATAAGGGTATGCAGTGTACATGAATGGATAAGCTAACTAACAATATAATCTTGCAAAAAGTAGGGTAATCCTAACTAGGGGGCGTCTCGCGCCATCCAGACGATTCCCCCATAGATGAATATATCTACTCACCTGAAATCCCCGCTAATCTGATCCGGCCACCGCTTTGCCTTTTCGCGCCGTATCCGAAGTTTCCCCGACCGATCCTATATTCGCACAATATCAAGCATAAGATTACAAAACCTAACACAATGCAAGTCACAACATACAATTATCCACGCTCTCAAATTAATCGTAGCATGCACTCAGTGCGCGGAAAAACGCACGAAAATCGCAATCCTTTAACAAAAATCGTCATTTCGGGGGAATCGACAAACTACCACCCAACTAGACGAAACCCCGCGTTCGCGCATTCTAATAATCCTATATGAAGCTAATAATATTGCTAACCTAACGCAAATTGAACGCATTCTATTTTCTACAAAAATCTAGTAAGCGATTTTCTTACCGATTCGTTACAAACATCGAAATTTATCGATTTAGCAAGCATATCATTACACCATTAACCATTCTAATCAATTAGATAACCATCCCTAACATAATCCAACCATTATGCTACAAACCCTAATTTTTAAAATCAAAACCTTCTCTTGATTTTTCATGAACAAAGATTTACACTAAATTAATACTTAGAATTTCAATTCTAGCATAATTAAACCACAAGTTAACAAAAGGATTAAAATTTTCACCTCTCAAGCTTGAACCCTAGCTTGATCAAGTCTCCAAGAAGTCTCCTTTCATCATGTTTTTGAACAAATTTGGGTTGAAGAGTGAAGGGATTAGGGTTAGGCTTTGAATGGAGATGGAAAAATGTGAATTTTTATTGATTTTTAGCAAGAAAAAGAAGCAAGAATGAAGTGGGAAGAGGGGGAAACCTGCAGGATTGGGGTCGGCTGCAGCAAGGAGGGGAGGTGGGGAAATTTTGGGGAAGTTTCTAGCTAATTACAACATCATATGATATCATATCATGCTTTCATATCAACCTTTTTCCAAAAAAAACCCCTTTTTAAGCCATTTTTTTCATAATTTTCCCACCAAAAATCTAAAAGTTTGCAAGACATGATATAATTTTATTAACACCATATTTTAGCTTATAAAGACTTCTAATTAATAAATTTACCTAATTAAATTTGTATTTATCCCTAATTAAATGTATTTAAAAAGGCTTAAAATAATAAAAAAATAATTAATTACGAATTTTTTTTTATTTAACTAGATAATTATAAGTGACATTTTAGTGACAAAATTATAGTAATATCTTATCTAAATTTTGTATAATTAGGTCTAAAATGAAAAATATCAATTTTGACTTTTTACGGAAAAAGCCGAAAAATTTGCCGATTACCGAAAAACTGCCTAAACGATTTTCGAAGGGTTACATTAAGTTAGGGTTTCTATTTATGTTAAGCTAATTCAAAAGAGATTGAGTTTGTTATGCTAAAGCTTGCACAAAAGCTTATGGATAAGCTTTGACAAAATAAGCCCTTTTGTCTAATTTAAGATATTTATGAAACCCAACCTTTAACCATAGCTATGAGTTAATTCTCTACATGAGTTAGCCATGAGGGCTTAACTCAACCCTGAGTGCAATAATTCATTTGGATGAATTATTCACAAGTCTTCTTCTTTTTCTTCTTCAAGCTCCATGAAAAAGCTTGCTAGCTCTAATGGAGTTTTGAGATAATGTGTGAGAAAATCAATTCTAAAGTGAGCCCACCTCCTACTTCTTCATCCTCTACCACTTGCCATGTAGTAGAGTGTGTTCTCTTCACAAAGTTCATGACCTAGTGAAGGAATAGCTTGATTCAGTGTCTCCTCGACGTAGATCATCTTCGGCCTCGAAGTCATCGAAGCAAGCGCGTTCGTTTCTTCGCGGGAGCCTCTCTAGAGTCTGGACGATCGTGATCACAGCGAAGGGACTACTACACGGAGCTATTGAAGTGAAGGACCGGACTACAAAGGATGTAATCCCAAACTCTTAGAAGTAAAGTTGTTTACTTGCTTATTGTTTTCGCATAATCTCTAGTCTACGATCTTGGTTAGGGTTGTTCGGCACGTATAAAATTTGAATCGGGCATGGTTGATGCCTTGTAGACCCTTGTGAGAGTGCTTAGTAACCCTATAAAAAGATCCATTTGCTCCCAATGGGTTTTACCCCTTCAGGAGAAACTTCCAAAGTCCATACTTTGTTGGTGTACATGGATTCCATCTCAGATCGCATTGCATCCAGCCATTTCACAGATTCACCACTCATGATGGCCTGCTCGAAGCTAGTCGGGTCATCATCTTCCATGATACAATCCTCGCTTCCACCGTCCATGAGAAAACCGTAGTATCTCTCAGGTGGATGAGGAACCCTACTACATCGGCGGAGAGGCTGAAGTCCGTTGGGAACTATCGAATCCTTTGGTTCTACCAAATCTTCTGTCGTAATTTGTGTCGCTAGAACCTCTTCAAGTTCTACCTCATTGCCACTAATTTCTTTCTCAAGAAAATCCTTTTCCAAAAAGGTGGCATGTCGAGAAACAAACACTTTTTGTTCCTCGGTATGGTAGAAGATATACCCTTATGAGTTTTTGGGATATCCTACAAACTTGCATAGGAGAGACCTTGCCTCGAGTTTGTCCGGATTGTGCCTTTTGACATAGGCCGGACAACCCCATATCTTAACATACTTAAGAGATGGTCTCTTCCCCTTCCATATCTCATATGGAGTGGTAGGCACTGATTTGGTAGGAACCATATTCAATAGGTGTATGGCTGTCTCAAGCGCATACCCCCATAAGGAAATAGGCAACTCAGCAGTGCTCATCATAGAGTGCACCATATCTAATAGGGTGCGATTCCTCTGCTCTGATACACTGTTGTGCTGTGGTGTATAGGGAGGAGTAAGCTGAGAGAGAATCCCATTCTCTTTTAGATAGTACAGGAACTCTTTGCTTAAGTATTCTCCTCCTCGATCTGATCGAAGGATCTTAATATTTTTTCCCGTTTGGTTCTCTACTTCGTTCTTATATTCTCTGAATTTCTCAAAAGTTTCAGACTTGTGTTTTAACAGGAACACATGTCCGTATCTTGAGAGATCGTCAGTGAAAGTAATAAAGTATGAGGAACCATTTCTGGCATGTGTAGACATGGGACCATATACATCACTATGTATCAGTCCCAAGAGTTCCGTAACACTTTCTCCGTGTCCACTAAACGGAGATTTGGTCATTTTGCCTTTGAGACATGAATGGCAAGTTTCATAAGATGATAATTCGAATGGATTCAAATATCCATCCTAATGTAACTTAGCTAGTCGTGTCGCATTGATATGACCTAGTCTACAATGCCACAAGAAAGATTCGTTCATTTCCGAACTCCTCCTCTTGTGTGTGTTTTGGACATTATGTACTGTAGTTTGATTGAAAACGTATATGCCATTAATTAACGAGCCTGATCCAATCAAATTTTGATTCAGGAAGATGTTCATAACATTATCTTGTACTACAAAATTATATCCTTCTTTACTCAATAAAGATACTGATATAAGATTGCATATCAGGGTCGGAATGTAATAGCATTCGTTCAGAATCAATGTATTACCATTTGGTAATACAAGGTGATATTCGCCAACTGCTTTGGCTGCAACATTTGCACCATTCCCTACTCTTATGGAATGATCACCCTCTCCCAGTTCCCTACCTTTCTGTAGCCCATGTAATATATTACACATGTGGGATCCCGATCCGGTATCTAATACCCAGGACGTAGAGTGAACTGAGAAACAGTTCTCAATAACCAATACACCCGAAGAAGATGCATCATCATGCTTGTTCTTCGTTTGGGCGGCGTGAGAATCTGGATATTCTCCTATTTTCTGTTCAGTCTTATAACATTTATAAGAAAGAACGGGACCAACATTTCCCTGCTCAGTATAATAAGCGGGTTCAGTCAATACATCCATATTATTATCTTGATTAACGCCTGACAAGGTCGCTACCTAGAGAGAGAGAGAAGAAAAACACTTTAGCGTATACTTTTGCAAAATTAGATTGGTTATTATCTTATCTAATCAGGATGGCTCCCACTTTTTTCATCAAATCTTCCTTCAAATCCTAAAAGGTAAGATTAGCCGGGATTAATTGCACCTTACAAGTTCGCCAATTTTTCAGCCAGGCCAGTGTTGGTACTTTGAGGGAGGTTCCCTGTGCTTTCGCATGGACCTAATTAGAATAAACCTCGTTTTCCCTGAGCCATAACCCCATTAACACCTTTCTAGTCACCTACTTGATCGGCTAATTGTCCTGTGTAAAACTCTTCCAGGAGTAACTCTTACTCGCAGTGGGTATCAGGATCTAACTATCTCATAGGAGGTATGCAATCTCATTGCAAATTTCAACTCTTGAAATTCCCGATAATGCTTTTACCCCTAACGTGCTATGACCTTGATGAAAGCCAACTATAGTCCGCTAGTCAAGTTCAACCCGTACATTTCTTGATTGAATCAAACCCACCCGCACGACCCTTGACGAAAGCCAACAAAGCCGCACGACTACCCTAATCCAATCGCATCATATGCTACAGATAAGCAGTAAATAGCTACCGCACACTACGCCTTGACGAAAGCCAACAAACGTAGCATGAATACTAAATATTACTTATCTGAAATGTCGGAGGGCTACACAGGTTTTTCAGAAAACCATGAGCGTAATGAACTTGATATCGTTGTAGAAACAAGTGATTTTGAAAAGGAGTGTTTTTGAGGCTTTTCTAGTTTCGCTAAAGAGGTCACTCCCGGTGAAGGGATCTCGGCTCTTTCCTTATCGAATAAGGTGCATGATATTTCACAAATATCGTTGTGCAAAGCAAGAACTATAGAACCAATCAAAAACTAAACCGTGAGTTTGTAACATCTGCTAGTATTGCTAAAAAGGTCACTGCCAGTGAAGGGATCTCGGCTCTTTCCTTATCGAATAAGGTGCTGGATATTCTACAAGGAATACCGCTATGCAAAACAAAACTAGAGCTACATTTTTTATAGATTTGATTCTACAACATCTTTTAGGTTTCTTTTCTTTCATTAATCTCATTAATGAATCCCATCATTTAGGCTTCCTAAGCTTCACAGAAAAAACGAAAATACAACGTACGCTTATGCCGTCCGCATTCGCCACAATGTCCCATTATGCACCGTTAGGTTACTTAACCAACGGCATACCGGGACGGGACTAGCGCAGGTGTAAAACATAAGTAACGTTTATTATATATCATATATACAATAATAAAGCATTCGTCTCATGCATAAAATATGATCACATCACAGTATATCAGCAGCAGAAGAAACATATGAAATATTGGATATACTAGAAGGTCCGTGTTTTATTTTGAGCCTATATAAAACACGGATTCCACGGTCGCGATGAATAGCCAAACCCACATCCCTAGACCCCTACGAGAGCTGCAGGTAACGCTGCCAATTCTAGGGTTAGGAGACCCGGTCTCGACTCCTTGAGATGGCCGCCTACTGGACCCTAGAACCCGGTTACTTGTGCTCCCCTCCTTGGGTTTATCCTAATGCGGAAAAGTAAAAAATATACAATGGTGACATCATCCTCAACCCGCAAGTGCCCCAATAAAAGAATATTAAATACAATGAATTTTACATGAATGAAAATAAAAACCCTCATCTCACATAAAACCCCCGGCTATTCAAAACACGACGATCCAATATAACATATCATAGCAACACATAACATCTCATATCATCAACGTAAGCAAGTATGTGCATCCCGATTGTCGTTGATGTATAGCAACGAAATCAGCGATACCCCACTTACTACACTTACGGTCACAGAAAAGAAAGTGAAAAACTACAATATTTGGAATCCAAAATCATCTTAGACATCGTAAACCCGAAATATCACATATTGCGTATTTCATGCCTAACACTATGAATTCCATATATTGTATCACATTACAGATATATCAAGACAATGTTTAACATTTCGATTGAATCAACATACACTCACAAATTACCCCGTGAGCTCAACACTTGAGCAAAATAAAAAATACTCAAAAACCGTGCCACAGTGTCGATGGACCAGCCTAGAAGGAGTTAATCAATGCCTCACCTATGACACCACGGAACTACGGCAAACCCTAGGGTTTGATCGTGGTTCCGTGGGCATAGATTCGAGTTAAGGTTAGTATGTTCTTCTAGAGGGTCCATTGGGGTACTTGCACGATTTTATGAATACAATCAACTAAGGAAAATCACAACACTTGGAAATTTCAGCGGTGTACAAAATGTGGTGTTCGAAGTTCGTTGAACTGCTAAACATTGTCAGGTTTACCAATATAGTGTTAAATTATATGACTACGAAACACTATGAATTAGCCCAAGGTCAAAATAATCATCACATGAAAATTGGGCTAAACAAACAATAATAGAAACCCCAAATACAGAAGAGAAGAGCACAGGAGAAATACGGAGTGCAGAGGGGGTAAGTGGGCCGGCCAGGCCGGAATTTCTGGCCTAGTGCTCGACAAAAATCTGAGCACCACTCCCCGTATTTCACCCATGTTCTTAGGTTCTCCTATACAATGTTCTGCACCTGTTTCCATAATTTTAAAACGACTTTTAGAAAATTTCTAGAGAGCAATTTTAGGGTTTCATAATACCGTATTTTCGGAATCGATTTCATTTTCGTATTTTTTTAACACCATGTCTAAAATTCTAGCTTGGCTCTGATACCACTGTTGGGTTTCCATTGCACCTAGTCTAGGGTTTGGTAGCATCACCCATGCCACTGTAAAATTTAGAGAGGTGCAAAGCAAACAAACCATGAATCTTAACTAGAATATTTAGGGTAATAAGTTTTGTATCACATACAAAGAACAATCTATCACTAAGAATAGATATTACAACCTTTGTAGTCTCTCTTTGGTGACTACTTGGACCGTTGAGAGTTTGGAACGGATCGCTAGCAACCTTCCAAGTCCACGATGATCCACCCGAAGTCCCTTTGCCCAAAGCTCCTTTGCCCAAAGCTCCTTGCTTTACTTGATCCATGGAAGAAGTGTAGCAAACACCCTACACAAATGGGCTAGAAGTGTGTAGAATGATGAGGTGGTTTGTATTCTCTAATCAAAACCCTTTCTTTTTAACTAACTCACTCAAATGAAAACTCAAGAGAGTGAGGAAGAAGAAGATGATGGCAAAGCTCAAGCTCAAAAGCTTTTGTAATGAATAATAAAACTGAATTGAGATGAGAATGAAATAATCATATTAAATCCTTCTCTCCTCAAACTATGGTTAGTTAATAACTAGATATTTTACATTGAGTTAAATAGACAAAAGAGAATTAACTCATGGTTAAATGTTAGGTCAAGAATGGTCAAAAAGTCAAAGCAAGATAAACATTAACCACGAGTGAATTATCTTTAAATTTAACTCAAATATATATATATATATAAACAACCATGTGAGTCTTGCATTGCCACCATATAGTGTATCATCAACCATGATAACTATCCATGTATGTATGTATGTATGTATCCATGCACATTAACATGTGCATACATGAATGCATACATCTTCTTCAAAGAAAAGGGTTTAAATAAAGAATTAAACTAAAAGTCGAATGTTAAATCAACACATGATTTAACAAACCGGTCATATCACATACGACCCGACCAATAGAAAAACGCCCGATTAACATACGGTATCACATACTCGCATTTAATCGGGTCCCCGCGCATATCTCATATGCACACCACATCGTTTCGCCTGAGCTAGGAAACTCCTGTTTGGGACTCTAAGACACGTCAATACGCCGGCAGTGGGTGATGATCATATCAAACACCTACAAGCCGCAAGCGGTTAGCTAAACGTAACGGCCGCCCGGGTATTGAGCGATCAGAAGAAAACCAGCGAAGCTGTCAAAACTCTCGTCGAGCCAATCAGTAACACTACCGTACAGTCCGGTCTCTGCATCTCATATGTCGCATATCCAGTCTATGGGTGGTAAACGTCAACCCTAGTAACCGATATGTAAAACAATGGCCTCTAGGGCATATATACAACTAACACATATACAACAGGAATGGGATATGCAACCATAGTACTCATGCACAATCGATGTGTGTGTGTGTGTATGCTTATAAACAATAGTCATATCACTGAATCTAACCCTCGACGCATAATGCCATACGAGCGATTCCCCCGTAGATGTTAAATCTACTCACCGATGATCTCGATCTAGGTAAATCCAACCACCTGCTTTCCTTACATTATAGCGTCTGAAGTCCCCGCAATCGACCCTAATATCACACAACAACATAACAAGTGGAAATTAGAAACCTTCAGACAACACACGCAAACAACGACAACAAACAACCCGATTCCCACAAGCTCCCAATTGTTCGCTTAGCGGGCTAAACACGTGCAGCGAAATCTTAGGCCAACCCTACAGCTACTAAACGTAAGAACCACTTAAATGAATATCGGATAAATCCATATCGCACGTTGCCGAAATGCTTGAATTCTAGCTTAACGGTCCCAGATTTTGCTACACAAAGAATTTGTGAAAGTTGCAAGTTCCACGAGCCTACAAATAACCCCAGAGACCCCATGACCAAGATTCACCCTAACCCACTCTACTATGGCCACAATTTATGGCCAGAATGAGTTTATTTGCGGCCAAAACATGAGGGGGAAGGCTCGGGATTTGGTGGTAAGTTCTAGGTCTCGTATACACCTCTCAGTGATGGCAACTTTCTAAACAATAACCTGGTTCGATAGCAGATCCTATAGATACTCGAAACTTAACCAAAATACGACATTTCGCTCAAAAATTAAAACTTTAAGGTTTGAAACAGAAACTTATAAGCATACAAACATCCTTAAAGCCTATTTAACAGTTAGAGATCACTACCTCACCAAACTTTCTTGAAAACCCTACCTTTCCAAGCTCTAAATCATCTCAAGTGGCTTAACTTGACTTGTGAGGGGTTTTTATGAGGGTTGATGAAGATTTAGGCTTTAGGATTTATGGTGAAGGATTTCAAGTGAAGGGTTTGTTGAAGGGGAGATGAAGAATAAGAGAAAGAGAGTGAGGCGAGAATGAGAGAGTGAGATAAGGTTGAGAGAGTGAGAGGGTGATAGTAAGCCATGTCCCTCTCTCTCTCCTCCATTAATGCATCCCATGCTTTGTTCCCTATGTCCCCTAGCCTCATTAATTCTCTCCTTCTCATTTCTTTTATTTTTCAAAATCAAAAACCTTTCACAAATTAAAACAAACACATATAAATGTACATTAAGGTGTCATGTTACAAAAATATGGTTGACATGCACAAGTTGTGTGCAAGTTCTAAAAAAATAATAAAATTTTAGTTTAAAATAATAGAATATATTAAAATAGTTATTGGTTAAATTTCATTAAAAATCCACATTATCGCTTAAATAACACTAACCGCATTCTAAAGTGTTACAAATATATATTTGCCTAGAGGCCATTATTGTTGATATAGTGGATTCTTGGACATATATATAGAGGACTTTCTTTCTCGACATGATAGTATGCTATCTGGTTATCTTTATCTTAACATGTAGACTGGTATTTTTTATACTGTCTATCTCTTACATGTTGATAAAGTTCTTAGGATGTGTACTTAACTACCAGGATTATGATGAGATCATACTAGTAGGGCCAAGCTGGTCCAAAAGTACATCCTTTAACCGTTCCTAGTCGAGAGGATATCGAGACAGGGAATCGATATTCCAGAGTAGACTAATGTATACGTTTCTTGTCCCTTAGAAGGCGATGGTTGATCCCACAACCATTGGTGTGTGACATCAAAGATTGTACACAGGTGCTCATTAGAGAATGGGTATACCGAACAGACTCGCCGAGGATCCCTAGTCGGTATTATACCTATCGTCAGATAGCAGTCCTCTGGTGACACTGGTACAGGTTAGTCTTTAGACCCGAGATCGTCATAGAGTCTTGTGTGGCTCCCACCGTGCTTTGATTTCCTCCCTACCACGCTCAAGAGGAGTTGTGCAAACAGGTGGATTTTGGGTACAGTCCCGAGTCACATGGAGACAATTAGCGATAGGAGGGGTTTCGTCTCTCCCGGTATTGAGTGTTGATGTTGCGCTATACTCGATTGGCTATAACTGGAAGTCCCTGGCTAGGGCTGCTGCTGAGATTTACTGATAAGAGTTATCAGTAGTTTCTCGAACTGTTATAGGCCAGACATCGATATGACTTATCACGTTACTGGGGTTTTACATTTACCATCCCTAGACATGATATGCGACATATCAGACGAAGAGACCGGACTGTAGAATAGTGTTACTGATAGACTTCATGGAGAGCATGGACAAGCTTACTTGTTGATCTTCATATCGCTCAATACCCGGATAGCCGTTACGTCCAGCTAGTACCACTGACGGCTTGTAGGTGACTGATGTGATTATCACCTACTCTGGCATATTGACGAGTCTTTAGAGTCCCACACAGAAGTTTCCTGGTTCAAGCAAAACGAAGTAGGACACATATGTGATATGTGTGTGGGCCTGATTAAATACGTGTATGTGATACCGTATTGTAATCTGGCAGTCATCTGTTATCAATCAGGTTATATGTGATATAACCAGATAATCGAATCAAGTGTTGATTTGATAATGTGATACATAGATAAATGATATTAGTCGGTTATATGTGATATAACCGGATTATTAAATCAAGCGTTGATTTAATAATGTGATATATATTATATGTGATATAATTATATCTTAACTAATATCATTAGCTCACTAATTATTCTTCATAATATATATGTTGATATATATATATATATATATATATATATATATATATATAAAATGAAGCATGGCATGAATTTCTATTTTTGGAAAATAAAAAATGAGGTGTAAAATTGAGAGATATTTGTGGAATGGTGTGAGGTATGGCATATTATATATTTCAATGGTTTGGCTTCACTATCGAAGCATGGTGTATATTTTCTTTTAGAAAATATTCATGCTTCAATGAAAGGATGTGATTTTGGTGAGCCATTCCTTTCTCATTCCAACACTTAGTCATTTTTCCTCACTTGCTCTCTTGCTCTCATCTTCATCCTTTTCTTTATGCCATCATGGTTCAAAGTTCCAACCCCTCACATGAGATGTGAACCATGGAACCTTGAACACAAATAAGCGAGCAAAACAAATCCCCTACTTCACCATCCTACACTTGACTAGCGATCAAGTGTAGCATATTTCCTACACTAAAAGAGTTTAGTGTAGAGGTAACTTGAGTTGGAAGGACTTCGCATGGATCATCTTCGGCACGAAGGTCTTCAGAGGAACCTTGTCCAAACCTTAAAGTGGAGCCTAGTTGAGTCGCGAGACTACTACACAATACATGTGAAGTGAAGAACTCGATCTACGAGGGTATATCCTTCTTTCACTTCTTATAGATTATATTGACATCAAACTAAAACCCTAATCATCTAGTTAACGATCTAGGTTAGTGTTAGTTAGCACCCCAGAATTTTTTTTAAAATGGCATGCTTGATACTTGTAAAACCCAGTGAGGTGTTAACGTATACTTTCATGGTATCAGAGCCAGGTTAGAAGATTAGACAATGTTAATAAAGTTACAAAAACGAAACAACTCCAAAACCGAAACCCAAGATCACCAGTTTCTGTCGATTTTGAAACTTCCTATGAAAATTATTTAAACAACTACAGAATGTTGTATGTGATACAACTAGAACACTGGAAAAATTCGAGGCCAAACCACCATAATTGACCCGGCGAGAACCCCAAAATTCCTGATTTCGCCGGCCCCTTCTTCATATTTTTGGCTCAAAATATTTTGGTGTTCCAGTAGCTTGGTTTTAGGGTTTCTTGTATTGTTTGATTACCCTAGTTTGCATGTGATGTTAACAGTTCCATTAGGGCTAATACGGAGTGTTTCGTATTCGTAATTTAACGTCGTTTCAGGTTTAGTTTGATATGGATGCAGTAGTTAGGATCCACATTAAATTAGTTTTGTGAAAACTAGTTTGTTTGTAAATCTAGTGTTTTAGTCTCGGATAATCGGTTGCCACGGAGTCTTGATTCGGATCAAAACTCTGTCGCAATCGCGTATAGTACGCGAATACTTGCCAAATAACTTTACTAGGTAGCCACGCCTTATAACCCCGACCAAGTGATTATAGGAGAACCCCGTTGCCAAAAGTGCCCATTCAGGTGCTTGCGGCCACGGTGTTCCGCCTTAGTACACTTCGTCAACGGCATCGGGGGTGCGGCCATCTACTAAAGTTTCCGACGAGTAGTCGGGAATCTTGTTGAATCCCTGACTAAGTAATTGAAAAGTGTTTTCAATTTGAGACTAAAATACAAGATTTATCTGGTTAGTCATGAAATCCAGAGTATGAGATATTTCGGGTTTATGATGTGTAAGGAAACGCGGATTCTAATTATTGCAATTTTACATTTATATTCTGCGACCGTAAGTGTAATATGTGGGGTATCCCAAATCTTGTTGCTATATGTCAACAGAATTTGGGATACGCGTATTTACTTATGTTGATGATTTGTGATATTATGTGTTGCTGATATGTTTTATTGGATCGTCGTGATTGAATAGCCCGTGGGTTTTATTTGAGATGAGAGTCTTTCAATTTTCATTCCTGTAAAATTTATATGTAATATTCTTTTATTGGGCCACATCCGGGTTGAGGATGATGTCACCACTGATGTATATTATTTACTTTTCCGCATTAGAATATACCCAAGGCAGGAGAATAAGTAACCATGTTCTAGAGTCCAGTGGGAGACCATCTCAAGGAGTTGAGATCGGGTCTCCTAACTCTAAAATTGGTAGGGTGACTTGCCGCTCTCATAGGGGTCTAGAGATGTGGGTTTGGCTATTCATCACGACCGTGAAATTCGTGTTTTACATTACTGGCTAAATTTAAAACATAGGCATTTTAGTATATCCAATATTTCATATATTGCTTTTGCTGCTTGGTTCTGTGATGTGATCATATAATTGCGTGAGACGAATGTTATATTATATACATGATATATAATAAACGTTGCTTATGTTTTTCACCCGCACTAGTCCAGCCCCCGCTCTGCTTGTAGTTAAGTAACATAACGGTGCATGAAGGGGCCCCGTGGCGAATGCGGATGGCATAAGCATACGTTCTATTTTCGTTTCATTTTCTGTAATGTTTAGGAAATATTAAATGATGGGACTTCATTAATGAGATTAATGAAAAGAAAGAAACCTAAAAATGTTGTAGAATCAAATTTTCAAAAAGGGTAGCTCTAGTTTTTGCTTTGGATAGTGGTATTCCTTGATGAATATCCAGTACCTCATTCGATGAGGAAAGAGCCGAGATCCCTTCACCGGGAGTGACCTCTTTAGCGAAACTAGAAAATGCTACAACTCACTCGGTTTTTTTTTTGATTGCTTCTCTAGTTCTTGCTTTCCATATGTATGGTTACTTTAGCATCTTGGCAAGGTTTAGTCAAGCATCAATCATGCTAATTTAAAATTTTGGGGCTCTAAACAAACTCTAACCAAGATCTTAAGTAGAGACTTAGGGTTAAACATAAAATGTAAACAATTTTACATCTAAGTGAATACGGAATACAACCTTTGTAGACCGGTCCTTCACTTCTAAAGCTCCGTGTAGTAGTCCCTTCGCGCCTAGTAGTGAACATCCGAACTCTAGTAAGGATCACATGAAGAAATAAACAAAGCTTGCTCGATGCCTTCGAAGCCGAAGATGATCTACGTCGAGGAGACCCAAGCACATGCTACCTCTTCACTAATGGTGAGATTAGTGAAGCAAACACCCTAAACTAAATGGATAATAGTAGAGGATGATGAAGTAGGAATATTTCTCACTTTAGATTTGATTTTCTCATTTTATTTCATCACTTTGTCAAAAGCTAGAAAGCTTCAAGAGGAAGAAGAAGATGAAGTGATGAAAGAATCATTCTCCTTGTTTTAAATGCAACCATGGGCGAGTATATCACATATACTAACCCATGTAGAGAGTTAACCATGGTGTATGGTTAATGGTTAGGTCAACAAATATCTTAAGTAAAAACAAAGAAGTGGACTTTGGTCAAAACTTATCCATAAGCTTCTACAAGCTTCTAGCAATGACTCATTTCCACTAATTTGTAATTACTTAATGATAAATAAAACCATAACATTAACCTAGCATGGTATAAGTCCCATACATACATGTTTCATGTGTAACCTAGCATGACACACTAAAATTTATCACATATATTCATGTGTGCAAAAACAATACAAGTAACATATATCACATATATATTAATGTATCATAAATGAGAAAAATGAATACTCAAGTGAGACAATATTAGTTAATTTAATTTAATATATCAAATATATAATTATACATTATCCAATATATCAATTTATCGAATCAACAACTTGATCCGATAACCCGGCTATATTACATACAACCGATCGATACACAAATCGCGAGAATAGAATGCGATATTACATACACGCATTAATCTCGGTCCCACACATATCACATATGTGCTCCTACTCCATTTCGCATGAACCAGAAAACCTCTATGTAGTACTCTAAAGACTCGTCAATATGCCGGCAGTAGGTGATGATCATATCAAACACCCACAAGCTGCAAGCGGTCTGCTAAACGTAACGGCCACCCGGGTTTTGAGCGATCAGAATATCAACAAGAAAGCCTGCTATAACTCCTGCGAATCCAATCAATAACACTATTGTATAGTCCGGTCTCTTCGTCAGATATGTCGCATATCACAGCCCGGGGGTGGTATAACGTCAGATCCCAATAGCCTGATAAGTCATGTCGATGCCAGGTCCATAACGGTTCGAGAAACTACTGATAACACTTACCAGTAAATCTCAGCAACCCTGGCTAGGGATTTCCTGTTATGACCAATCGAGCATAGCGCAACATCAACTCCCAATACCGGGAGAGACGAAACCCCTCCTATCGCTCATTGCCTCCATGTGACTCGGGACTGTACCCAAAAACCACTTTTTTGCACGATCTCTTGACCGTGGTATGGTGGAAATCAAAGCACAGTGGGAATCACACAAGACTCTATGACGATCTCAGGTCTACAAACCTGTTAGTTATATATATGCCCTAGAGGCCATTGTTGTACATATGATGTATATTATAGTGGATGCTTGGATATATATAGAGAGGACTCTCTTGCTCGACATGATAGTATGCTATTTGGTTTCACTTTGTCTTAACATGTTGAGTTGTATTAGTTTACTATCTTACTCTCACATGTTGATAAAACCCTTAGGATATGTACTCGACTACTGGGATTATGATGAGATCATACTAGTGGGGCCAGGGTAGTCGACGAGTACATCCTATAACTGTTCCTAGTCGAGGGTGTATGGAGACAGGGCATCGATACACCATAGTAGACTAGCGTATACGCATCTTGACCCATATGATGAGCGATGGATGATCCCATATCCATCGGTGTTTGAAATCAAGGATGGTGTATGGGTGCTCAGTGGAGACTGGGTACTCTGAACGGACTCGCCGAGAACTCCCAGATGGTATTATACCTCACGTCAGATGGCAGTTCTCCGGTGACACTGGTACAGGTTAGTCTGTAGACCCGAGATCGTCATAGAGACTTGTGTGATTCCCACTGTGCTTTGCTTTCCACCTTACCACATCCAAGAAGGCGTGCAAAACGGTGGCTTTTGGGTACAGTCCCGAATCACATGGAGGCAATGAGCGATAGGAAGGGATTCGTCTCTCCCGGTATAGGGAGTTGATGTTGTGCTGTGTTCGATTGGCTATAACTGGAAGTCCCTGGCCAGGGCTGATATGGAGATTTACTGGTAAGAGTTATTAGTAGTTTCTCGACCTGTTATGAGCCTCACATCGACACGACTTATCGGTTACTGGGGTCTGATGTTTACCACCCCTAGACTAAATATGCGACATATCCGATGAAGAGAACGGACTGTACGGTAGTGTTACTGATTGGATTCACAGGAGAATGTACAGGCTTGCTTGTTGATCTTCTGATCGCTCAATACCTAGGTGGCTGTTACGTTTAGCTGACCGCTTGCAGCTTGTGGGTGTTTGATATGATCATCACCTACTGCCGGCGTATTGACGATTCTTTAGAGTCCTACACAAAGGTTTCTTGACTCAGGCAAAACGGAGTAGGAGCACATATATGATATGTGCAGGACCGAGAATAATACGATATGAGATACCGTATTCTATTATCGCGATATAAGATATCGGCCGGGTATATGTGATATATCCGGGTTATCGAATCAAGTGTTGATTCGATAAATCGGTACATGTTATATTAGTCGGTTATATGTGATATAGCCGGATTATTGGATCAAGTGTTGATTCGATAATTTAATGTATAATTATATATGTGATATATTACATTACATTATCTAATATTAGCTCGCTTTATTGATTCATTTTCTCATAGGATAATGCATTGATATATATGCGATATATGTTAATTGTATTATTTTCTTTTGTTACTAAAATATATTATATATGTGATATATAATATTGTAACAAGTTATGAATACAAATGCAACATGTTTTGTGGAGATTAAACATGGTTAAGGTTTGATTTGGGTTAGCATTTTCATGAAGCTTCTAGAAGCTTTATGTTTTGTTTTAAGGAAAGATATTTTGTTGATATTTGTGGAGATATTTTCCTAACCCAACCTAAACCCTTTACCCTAGTTAAATCTCTACAATGGTTAAGCCTTTCTTAACTTAACCATGGGTTGCAATTGTAATAATAATAATTCATTATTCATCACAAAAGGAATTATTCATCTTCTTCTTCCTTGAGCTCTTGAAAAAGCTTTACTAGGTTTTTCTTTTGTGATGATATTGAGTGAGATTATGAAAACAAATGAGTGCCAAATTCCTACTTCATCATCCTCATCTAATCTAGCTAATTAGATTAGGGTCACTTCATTAATACTTCATTAGAGAAGTGAGAGCTTGAGTTAAAGACTCTTCAAGGTAGATCATCTTCGAAAAGGAAGACTTCAAGCATGCATGGATCGTTCGCCTTGTGGAGCTTCTATTGAGTCCGGGAGATCATGGATCGTGGCGAAGGGACTACTACTCGGAGCTTATGAAGTGAAGGAGTGGACTACAAAGGTTGTAATCCATCTCTCTTAGATGTAAAGTTGTTTACATGCTTTGTTAACCCTAATAATCTAACAAAGATCCTCGTTTTAGGTTGTTCGGCACTTGAATTTTTTAAATTCGGCATGCTTGATGCCTTATAGACCCTTGTGAAAGTGCCTAGTAAACTTCCAGTGGTATCAGAGCCAAGCTAGAGCATTAGGCGACGTGTATACGAAGTTAAAAGTCCGATCGAACCCCGAAACGTCTATTTTGGACCCTCTCTGGAAATTTTCTAAAAAGTTGATATTTTCCACATTAAAAATACTCAAAAAATCAAGAAGGTAATTTTATGGATTACTATGAAATACGGGTCACTGTAGCCCTAAAGTCGCCGCGGAACCGCGGTCTTAACATTCTTTTGGCGGCGGTTCCGCGGTCGTACTTGGGTGTCAGTGATTGCTTTTTCTAGGGTTCATCCGTATGTATTACTACATGCTTCTGGGAATTTTTAATTTTTCTTAAGTGTTGAGTTTTCTAGAGATTTTTTGTATTCGTTGATTCGATCGGAAAGTTTAACTTCCTTTAGTTTTCAGGATAATTTAGAACGTGAAAAAATGTTCGAACAGATATCAATAACTCGCTTTTTCTCGACATGAAAAACTTTCAAGTGTTGAATTTTTCTTGAGTTTGAATCTTTCGGAAAAACATGCAAGCGTATCTGTGGACCCTCTAGAAGAACGTAACCTTAACTCGATTATGTGACCGTCAAAACTGCCACTGAACCCTAGGGTTTGTGGTAGTTTAGCGTTGCCACATGTGAGGTGTTGGTTTGACCCTTCTACGGCTGTTTCATTGGGGCTGTGACATGTTCTCGGATTTTTGAACTCCGCTCAAGTGTTGAGCTATTTGGGAAGTCTTGGGTGTTTGATGATTCGATCGGAAAGTTTAACATTGTCTATTTATCTGGAATGTGATACAATATCTGGAATTTATATAGTTAGACATGAAATGCGAAGTATGTGATATTTCAGATTTAAGATGTCTAAAGTGATTGTGGATTCCAAATGTTGTAGTTTTACACTTTCTTTTCTGTAACCGTAAGCGTAGTATGTGGTGTATCACCGACTTTGTTGCTATTTGTTGCTATACATCAACGATAATCGGGATACGCATACTTGCTTACGTTGATGATATGAGATATTGTGTATTGTTGTTATATGTTATATTGGATCGTCGTGTTCTGAATAGCCGGGGGTTTTATGTGAGATGAGGGTTTTTATTTTCATTCATATAAAATTCATTGTATGTAATATTCTATTGGGGCACTTCCAGGTTGAGGATGATGTCACCATTTGTATATTATTTACTTTTCCGCATTAGGATAGACCCAGGGCTGGGAGCACAAGTAACCGGGTTCTAGGGTCCAGCGGGAGACCATCTCGAGGAGTCGAGACCGGGTCTCTTAACCCTAGAATTGGCAGTGTTACTTGCCGCTCTCGTAGGGGTCTAGGGATGTGGGTTTGGCTATTCATCGCGACCGTGAAATCCGTGTTTTATACAGGCTCGATAGAAAACACGGACATCGTAGTATATCCAATATTTCATATGTTATCTTCTGCTGCAATGTTCTGTGATGAGATCATATTACTGTCTGAGACGAATGCTTATACGATATATATATGATGATATATAAATATTACTGCTTTCGTTTCTTCTGTGATACTTAGGAAGCATTAAATGATGGGATTTATTAATGAGATTAATAAAAGAAAAGAAACCTAAAAGATGTTGTAGAATCAAAACTTTATAAAAAGGGTAGCTATAGTTCTTGCTTTGCATAGCGGTATATATGATATACCCTGCATCTTATTCAATGAGGAAAGAGCCAAGATCCCTTCACCGGGAGTGACTCTTTAGCAAAACTGGCAGATGCTATAAACTCGCGGTTTAGTTTTTGATTGCTTCTATATAGTTCTTGCTTTGTATAGAGGTATATATGATATACCCTTCTCCTTATTCGATGAGGAAAGAGCCGAGATCCCTTCACCGGGAGTGACCTCTTTAGCGAAACTAGAAAAGTCTCAAAAACACTCCTTTTCAAAATCACTTATTTCTACAACGATATTAAGTTCATTACGCTCATGGTTTTCTGAAAAACCTGTGTAGCCCTTCGTCAATTCAGATAAACACTAGCTAGTATTCGTGTTGCGTTTGTTGACCTTGGCCAAGGCATAGTGTACGGTAGCTAATTAGTATTTATCTGCTAAAACATGAGATGTGATTGAGTTAGGGTAGTCGTACGACTTTGTTGACCTTAGCCAAGGGTCGTACGGGTGGATTTAATTCAATCGGGAAATGACGGGTTGAACTTAGCTAGCACTTATGATTTGTTGACCTTAGCCAAGGTCATAAGATGCTAGGGGCAAAAGCATTATCGGGAATTTCAAGTGTTGAAATTTGCAATGAGATTGCATACCTTCTATGAGATAGATGGATCCTGATACCCACTACGAGTAAGAGTTACTCCTAGGAGAATTTTACACAGGACAATTAGCCGATCAAGTAGGTGTCTAAGAAAGGTGTTAACGGGGTTATGCCTCTGGGAAAATGAGTTTTATTTTAATTAGGTCCGTGCGAAAGTACGGGGAACCTCCCTCAAGTACCAACAATGATCTGGCTAAAAAGATTGGCGAACTTGTAGGGTGTAATTAATCCCGGCTAATCTTACCTTTTAGGGTTTGAAGAAAGATTTGATAAAAACAGTGGGAGACATCCTGATTAGATAAGATAATAACCAATCTAATCTTGCAAGAGCATACGCTAAAGTGTTTTCTTCTCTCTCTCTACAGGTAGCGACCATGTCAGGTCTTAATCAAGATAATAATATGGATGTATTGACTGAACCCGCTTATTATACTGAGCAGGGGAACGTTGGTCCCGTTCTTTCTTATAAATGTTATAAGACTGAGTAGGAAATAGGAGAAAATTTGGATTCTCAAGCCACCCAAATGAAGAATAAGCATGTTGATGCATCTTCTTCGGGTGTGTTAGTTATCAAGAACTGTTTCTCAGTTCACTCTACGTCCTGGGTATTAGATACCGGATCGGGATCCCACATATGTAATATGTTACGTGGGCTACATAAAGGTAGAGAACTGGGAATGGGTGATGATTCCGTAACAGTAGGGAATGGTGCAGATATTGCAGCCAAAGTTGTTGGCGAATATCACTTTGTATTACCAAGAAGTAATACATTGATTCTGAACGAGTGCTATTATATACCGAACATGATATGCAACATTATATCAGTTTCTTTATTAAGTAAAGAAGGATATAATTTTGTAATACAGGATAATGATATGAACATCTTCCTAAATCAAAAGTTGATTGGATCAGGCTCGTTACATAATGGCATATACATTCTAAACCAAACTACAGTTCTTAATATACAGAACACACACAAGAGGAAGAGTTCAGAAATGAACGAATCCTTCTTATGGCATTGTAGACTAGGTCATATCAATGCGACACAGCTAGCTAATTTACATAAGGATGGATATTTGAATCCGTTCGAATTATCATCTTATGATACTTGCCAGTCATGTCTCAAAGGCAAGATGACCAAAACTCCGTTTAGTGGACACGGAGAAAGAGTTACGGAACTTTTGGGACTGATACATAGTGATGTATGCGGTCCCATGTCCATACATGCCAAGAACGGTTCTTCCTACTTCATTACATTCACTGACGATCTCTCAAGATACGTACATGTGTTCCTGATGAAACACAAGTCTGAAACTTTTGAGAAATTCAGGGAATATAAGCACGAAGTAGAGAACCAAACGGGCAAAAGTATTAAGATCTTTCGATCTGATAGAGGAGGAGAATACTTAAGCAATGAGTTTCTGGACTATCTAAAAGAGAATGGGATTCTCTCTCAGCTTACTCCTCCTTATACACCACAGCACAATGGTGTATCGGAGCTGAGGAATCACACCCTATTAAATATGGTGCGCTCTATGATGTGCAATGCTGAGTTGCCTATTTCCTTTTGGGGATATGCGCTTGAGACAGCCATATACCTATTGAATAGAGTTCCAACCAAATCAGTGCCTACCACTCCATATGAGATATGGAATGGGAAGAGATCATCTCTTAAACAAGTTAAGATATGGGGTTGTCCGGCCTATGTTAAAAAGCAAAATCCGGACAAGCTCGAGGCAAGATCTTTTCTTTGCAAGTTTGTGGGATATCCAAGTAATTCGTATTGATATCTATTCTACCTAAGTGAGGAACAAAAGGTGTTTGTTTCTCAACATGCCACCTTTTTGGAAAAGAAATTTCTTGCAAAGAAAATTAGTGGCAATAAGGTAGAACTGGAAGAAGTTCCAGCAACACAAACTATGACAGAAGATTTGGTAGAACCAGAGGATTCAGTAGTTCCCAACGAACCCCATCCTCTCCGCCAATCTAGTAGGGTTTCTCATCCACCTGAGAGATACTACGGTTTTCTCGTTGATGGTGGGAGCGAGGATAGCATCATAGAAGATGATGACCCGACTAGTTTCGAGCAGGCCATCATGAGTGGTGACTCTGTAAAATAGCTGGATGCAATGCGATCTGAGATGGAATCTATGTACACCAACAAAGTATGGACTTTGGAAGTTGCTCTTGAAGGGGTAAAATCCATTGGGAGCAAATGAATCTTTAAAAGGAAACTTGGTGTAGATGGAAAAGTTGAGACTTTGAAAGCTAAACTTGTTGCAAAGGGTTTTCGTCAACGACCAGGTGTGGATTATGACGAAACCTTTTCTCCAGTGGCTATGCTTAAGTCCATCCGGATCTTACTTTCCATTGCTACATACCATTACTATGAAATCTGGCAAATGGATGTTAAGATCGCCTTTCTAAATGGTGATTTAGAAGAGTGCGTGTACATGACTCAGCCAGAGGGCTTCGTAGATAGTGGGAGCAGCGGAAAGGTGTGCAAGCTGCTTAAATCCATTTATAGGTTAAAGCAAGTATCGCGGAGTTGGAACATCTGCTTTGATGTTGTAGTCAAAGAGTTTGACTTCATCAAAAACGTAGATGAACTTTGTATCTATAAGAAGGTTGCAGAGAGTAAGGTTGTCTTCCTCGTATTGTACGTGGATGACATACTCTTGATAGGAAATGATGTTCCTATGCTGCACTCGGTCAAGCTCTTCTTATCACAAAGATTCTTAATGAAAGATCTAGGTGATGCCTCTTGCATTTTGGGAATTAAGATCTATAGAGATAGATCTAAACGGATATTGGGATTTTCCCAATCCAGGTACATTGACACCATACTGAAGAGGTTTAGTATGGATGAATCCAAGCGTGAGAACCTACCCACGATCTCTGGACTTACTCTCTCCAAAGAGATGTCTCCCAAGACTGATTTGGAGAGACCTCTTATGCAAGGGATACCCTATGCTTCGGCAGTAGGCTCTATCATGTATGCGATGCTATGTACCGGACCCGATATAGCATACTCACTAAGTGTAGTGAGTCAAGCAGATCCTGGAGAGAGTCGCTGGATAGCTGTGAAGAACATTCTCAAGTACTTGAGAAGGACTAAAGAGATGTTCTTGGTGTATGGTAACGGAGAACTCCAGGTGGAGTCCTTTTCCGATTCGAACTTCCAAAGTGATAAGGATGACTCTAAGTCGCACTCGGGATTTGTCTTTACCCTCAATAGAGGGGCGGTGTGTTGGAAGAGTTCCAAACAGGAAACCGTTGCAGACTCGACGATGGAGGCTGAATACATCGCTGCCAACGATGCTGCCAAAGAGGCTGTCTGGATGAAGAAGTTCATCACTGAACTTGGTGTGGTTCCGTCCATTGAGCATCCAATACCTTTTTATTGTGATAACAATGGAGCTGTGGCTTTGGCCAAGGAACCCAGGTCCTTTCAGAAGTCCAGACATATTCTGAGGCGGTATCACCTGATCCGGGAGATAGTTGATCGCCGGGAGATCGAGGTCAGGAGAGTTGATACGAAGGACAACACTGCGGATCCACTCACGAAGGCCATACCCCAGATTCAATTTGAGAGATTATTCGGGATGTTAGGTATGAGATACTACAACAGCTGGCCTTAGTGCAAGTGGGAGATTGTTAGTTATATATATGCCCTAGAAGCCATTGTTGTACATATGATGTATATTATAGTGGATGCTTGGATATATAGAGAGAGGACTTTCTTGCTCAACATGATAGTATGCTATTTGGTTTCACTTTGTCATAACATGTTGACTTGTATTAGTTACTGTCTTGCTCTCACATGTTGATAAAGCCCTTAGGATATGTACTCGACTACTAGGACTATGATGAGATCATACTAGTGGGGCCAGGGTAGTCGACGAGTACATCCTATAACTGTTCCTAGTTGAGGGTGTATCGAGACAGGGGATCGATACACCAGAGTAGACTAGCGTATACGCATCTTGACCCATATGATGGGAGATGGATGATCCCATATCCATCGGTGTTTGACATCAAGGATGGTGTACGGGTGCTCAGTGGAGACTGGGTACACTGAACGGACTCGCCGAGAACTCCCAGATGGTATTATACCTCATGTCAGATGGCAGTTCTCCGGTGACACTGGTACAGGTTAGTCTGTAGACCAGAGATCGTTATAGAGTCTTGTGTGATTCCCACTGTGCTTTGATTTCTACCTTACCACGTCCAAGTGGGCGTGCAAAACGGTGGCTTTTGGGTACAGTCCCGAATCACATGGAAGCAATGAGCGATAGGAAGGGATTCGTCTCTCCCGGTATAGGGAGTTGATGTTGTGCTGTGTTCGATTGGCTATAACTGGAAGTCCCCGGCCAGGGCTGATATGGAGATTTACTGGTAAGAGTTATCAGTGGTTTCTCAACCTGTTATGAGCCTCATATCGACACGACTTATCGGTTACTAGGATCTGACGTTTACCACCCCTAGACTAGATATGCGACATATCAGACGAAGAGAACGGACTGTACGGTAGTGTTACTGATTGGATTCATAGGAGAATGTACAGACTTGCTTGTTGATCTTCTAATCGCTCAATACCATGGTGGCTGTTACGTTTAGCTGACCGCTTGCGGCTTGTGGATGTCTGATATGATCATCACCTACTGCCGGCGTATTGACGATTCTTTAGAGTCCTATACAGAAGTTTCTTGATTCAGGCAAAACGGAGTAGGAGCACATATATGATATGTGCAGGACCGAGAATAATACGATATGAGATACCGTATTCTATTCTCGTGATATAAGATATCGGTCGGGTATATATGATATATCTTGGTCATCGGATCAAGTGTTGATTCGATGAATCGGTACATGTTATATTAGTCGGTTGTATGCGATATAGCCGGATTGTCGGATCAAGTGTTGATTCGATAATTTAATGTATAATTATATATGTGATATATTACATTACATTATCTAATATTAGCTCGCTTTATTGATTCATTTTCTCACAGAATAATGCATTGATATATATGCGATATATGCTAATTGTATTATTTTCTTTTGTTACAAAAATATATTATATATGTGATATATAATATTGTAACAAGTTATGATTAAAAATGCAACATGTTTTGTGGAGATTAAACATAGTTATGGATTGATTTGGGTTAGCATTTTCATGAAGCTTCTAGAAGCTTTATGTTTTGTTTTAAGCAAAGATATTTTGTTGATATTTGTTGAGATATTTTCCTAACCCAACCCAAACCATTTAGCTTAGTTAAATCTCTACAATGGTTAAGCCTTTCTTTACTTAACCATGGGTTGCAATTGTAATAATAATAATTCATTATTCATCACAAAAGGAATTATTCATCTTCTTCTTCCTTGAGCTCTTGAAAAACCTTTACTAGGTTTTTCTTTTGTGATAATATTGAGTGAGATTATGAAAAAAATGAGTGCCAAATTCCTACTTCATCATCCTCATCTAATCTAGCTAATTAGATTAATGTGTTCACTTCATTAATACTTGATTAGAGAAGTGAGAGCTTGAGTTAAAGACTCTTCAAGATAGATCATCTTCGAAAAGGAAGACTTCAAGCAAGAATGGATCGTTCGCCTTGTGGAGCTTCTCTTGTGTCCGGGAGATCATGGATCGCGGTGAAGGGACTACTACTCGGAGCTTATGAAGCGAAGGACCGGACTACAAAGCTTGTAATCCCTCTCTCTTAGATATAAAGTTGTTTACATGCTTTGTTAACCCTAATAATCTAACAAAGTTCCTCGCTTTAGGTTGTTCTGCACTTGAATTTTTTAAATTCGGCATGGTTGATGCCTTGTAGACCCTTGTGAAAGTGCCTAGTAAACTTACAAGACTAACCTGTACCAGTGTCACCAGAGAACTGTTATCCGAATATAGGTATAATACTATCTAAGAGTTCTCGGCGAGTCCGTTCAGTATACCCAGTCTCTACTGAGCACCTGTATACCTTCTCTGAGGTCAAACACGAATGGATATGGGATCATCCGTCGCCCATCATATGGGTCAAGAAGCGTATACGCTAGTTTACTCTGGAGTATCGATGCCCTGTATCGATACTCCCTCGACTAGAAACAATTATAGGGTATACTTATGGACTACCCTTAGCCCCAGTAGTATGATCTCTATCATAGTCCTGTTAGTCATGTACACATCCTAAGGGCTTTGTCAACATGTGAAAGTAAGACAGCATTACCTATACAAGTCAACATGTTAAGACAAAGAGCAACCAGATAGCATACTATCATATCGAGCAAGAAAGTCCTCCCTATATATATCCAAGCATCCACTACAATATACATCCCATGTACAGTAATGGCCTCTAGGGCATACGCATAACTAACAATCTCCCACTTGCACTATGGCCATCTGTTGTAGTCTCTAATACCCAACAATATAGCAGTAGTTGTAGTATCCCATACTCAACCATCTCAAAATCTCTCAAGTAGTATTTGGGGAAGCAGGCCTTAGTGAGTGGATCCGCCGTGTTAACTTCAAATCTGCTCTCCTTACCTCGATTCCTTGGAGATCAACCATCTCCTTGATCAGGTGATACTTGCCTCAGAATTTGTCTGGAATGCTGATGGGACCTCTGTTCCTAGGCCAAAACCACAACTCCATTGTTGTCACAATAACAGTTATTGGACGCTCAATGGTAGGAACCTTGTTCATCTCATGAACAAGAAATGCCCAGACAGCCACTTTGGCAGCATCATTGGTAGCAATGTATTCATCCTTTATCGTCTAGAATATTTCGGTATCTAGCTTGGAACTCTTCCAACATACCGTCCCTCTACTGAGGGTAAAGACAATGCCTGTGACTGACTCTCAGTCGAACTTATCACTCTGGAAGCTGGAACCAAGAACTTTCTTTTAGTGCTTCTCAAGTACTTTAAGAATGTCCTCCACAGCTTCCAGTGATTCTCCCAAGATCTGATTGATTCCTAATCACTACACCTAGTGAGTTAGTTACATCTGGTCTGGTACATAACATCGCATACTCTGATAGAGCCTACTGCCGAAGCATAGGTGTATCCCTTGCATACGGGCTCTCTCTAAATCAGACTCGGAAGACATCCTTTTGGAGATAGTGATTCCTGAGGTAGTGGGAGAACCACCACGCTTAGAATCCTCCATACAAAACACCTTTAGTATGGTGTTAATGTACCTGGATTTGGGACACTCCCAATATCCACTTAGATCTATCACCATAGATCATAATCCACAAGATGTAGTAGGTATCATCCAGATCTTCTATTGAGAATTCTCTTGATAAGAAGAGCTTGACCGAGTGTAGCATAGGAAACCATTTCCTATCAAGAGTATGTCATCTACGTACAATACGTGGAAGACAACCTTACTCTCTACAACCTTCTTGTATATAAAAGGTTCATCTATATTTTTGATGAAGTCAAACTCTTTGACTGTCATATCAAAACAGATGTTCCAACTCCGTGATACGCGCATTGATCCTGATGGACTTAAGCATAGCTTTGAAAGTCTTAACTTTTCTATCTACACCAAGAATCTTCTCAAGATCTATTTGCTCCCAATGGGTTTTACCCCTTCAGGTGCAACATCCAAAGTCATACTTTGTTGTTGTACATGGATTCCATCTTTGACCGCATTGCATCCAGCCTTATCACAGAGTCGCCACTCGTGATGGCCTGCCTGAACCTAGTTAGGACATCATCAACCATGATGCAATCCTTGCTCTCACTGTCATCGAGAAGACCGTAGTATCTATCAAGTGGATGAGGAACCCTACCAGATTCATGGAGAGGGTGAGGTCCGTCGGAGACTATTGAATCCTTTGGTTTTATTAAATCATCAGCTATTAGTTTATCAAGCTGGAATAATTTCCAGTTCTACCCCATGTCCACTAATTTCTTCACAAGAAATTCCTTTTCTAAAAAGGGTGGCATGCTGAGAAACAAAACACCTTTTGCTCCTCATATTGGTAGAAGATATTACCTCACAAATATTTAGGATATCCTAACAAACTTATACAGAACTGACCTTGCCTTGAGTTTTTCCGAATTTTGTTTTTCAATATACACCGGACAACCCCATATCTTAACTCGTTTAAGACATGGTCTCTTCCCATTCCATATCTCATATGTAGTGGTAGGCCCTGATTTGGATGGAACCCCATTCAATAGGTATGCAGCTTCTCAAGTGCATAACACCCAGAAGGAAACAGGTAACTTAGCAGTACTCATCATAGAGCGTGCTATATCTCATAGGGTGCGATACCTCAGCCCTGATACACCGTTGTGCTGTGGTGTATGCGAAGGAGTAAGCTGAGAGAGAATATCATTCTTCTTTTAGAAAGTCCAGGAACAACATGCGCAAGTATTCTTTTCCTCGATCACATCGAAAGACTTAATACTTCTAACCATCTGGTTCTTAAACTTCAAGCTTATATTTCTTGAATTTCTCAAAAGTTTCAGACTTTTGTTTCAACAGGAACATATGTTCGAATCTCGAGAGATAATCAGCGAATATAATGAAGTAAGAAGAACCAACCTTGGCATTTGTAGACTTCGGACCATATACATCATCATGTATCCATCGCAAGAGTTCAGTAATTCTTTCTCTATTTCCAATAAACGGAGTATTGGTCATTTTACCTTTGAGACAAGACTGACAAGTAACATAAGATGAAAATTCGAACAGATTCTCATATTCATCCTTATGTAACTTAGCTGGTCATGTCGCATTGATATGACCTAGTCTATAATGCCACAAGAAGGATTCGTTTATTTCTGAACTACTCCTCTTGTGTGTGTTCTATATACTTTGAACTATAGTTTGATTTAGAATGTATATGCTATTATATAACATGCCTGATCGAATCAACTCTTGATTCAGGAAAATGTTCACAACATTATCCTCCAATACAGAATTATATCCTTCTTTAACTCGGTAAAGAACATGATGTAATGTTTGTATATCAGGTTCGGTATGTAATAACATTTGTTCAGAATCAATGTATTAATACAAGGTGATATCTGCCAACAGACTTGACTGCAACAATTGCACCATTCTCTAACACTTAGAAACATATCATCCATTCTCGGTTATCTACCTTTCTGTAGCACATGTAACATATTACATATGCAGGATCCTGATCCGGTATCACATACCCAGGACGTAGAGGATACTGAGAAACAGTTTTCAGTAATGAACACACCCGAAGAAGATGTATCAACATGTACTTTTTTCAATTGGGTGGCATGGAAATCCGGATATTCCCCTATTTCCTGCTCGGACTTATAACAATTATAAGATAGAGCAGAACCAACGTTCCTGTTCTCCGTCGAAAGACGCGACCCGGGACGTTGGGACGTCAGGACTGAATTTCGAGGGCAGATGCTATTTGGTGCTATCCGTCCACCTCTCCGAAGATGCCAAGCTGATTTATGAAACCATGTATCGAAGGTTTAAATGGATGCGGCCGATGTAGCAGACTTCGTCAGATTCCCCCTCGTTGAGTGGTTTTTGATTGTGGGGACGCTCTTCCCTGCAGGCGCAAGCCCCTGCAGTTAATTACGCTACCGTATCGCGGTAACCACTTTCTCCTTCTCTAGATGATCACTTCATGTCGTGGGTGTTTGTTTTGTTTTTGGTTGCCCGTGGATTGTATACGGAGACTAATGTATGCTGTCGCTTGTAAAGCGTGGATTAGTCCAAATCCGTATTTTCTTAGATTTGGGTTTGGGGTTGGGTTTAAGGATACGTTAGTCTTATTTGAGACTAAGATCAACTTAAACGTTTGTTGAGAATACGTTAGTCTAATTTTATAGTAAGATCTACTCAACGGGATCATTCAGATCCAACAAAAAATCATTTGGGCTCTATTGTTTTGTTTAGGGACATTGCGGTCCATTAGTTTAAGGACATTACGATCCAAGGTTAAGGACATCATAGTCCATGGGCTTAAGGACCCCACAGTTCGAGGTTAAGGAAATCATAGTCCATGGGCTTAAGGACCCCACAGTCCGAGGTTAAGGACATCATGGTCCATGGGTTTAAGAACCCCACAGTCCGAGGTTAAGGACATCATAGTCCATGGGTTTAAGGACCCCACAGTCCAAGGAATGTCTGGTTGTCGGGACCCGTCACCACTCTGAAGACATTGAAGGATTACAACGACAAATATCAGAGGAGTGAAGAGATGTACCCTCGAACCAATTTTGGTTTGGAGATCTGTAATCCAATTGGGACTGAGATCTGAGATTTATGAGCGTATGGGCTCAATTAATCTGAATGAGGGGTTTATGGCCAACTTGGGCTCGGCCCACTCAGTTAAAATGTTAAACATTTGACAATGCTGAGCATTGATTTAGGTTCTGATAGCCTTTCTGTCTTTTATTGAACGCTGAGCATTCCTCATAGCTCTAGGCCTTTATTTAAAGAATAGTTTATGTTCTATCAGCGCACGCGTGAGGAACACGTGGCGCGCTTGGCGCTAGTGGCAGTTAATGAGCGCAAAGCGCTTCTGTGATATAGCGCACACGTCAGGAGCACGTGGCGCGCTTGGCGCTAGCGCCAGTCGATGAGCGCAAAGCGCTATTTGTTAAGTGGCGCACACGTGAGGAGCACGTGGTGCGCTTGGCGCTATGCGCCAGTCCAAGAGCGCAGAAGCGCTTCTGATTAGTTTTATGATCTGAGAAATAAATTCTCGTTTATAAGAGACATTGTCTCAAGGTTTTGAGAACAAAATTCTTATTTTATAAGACATGTTTCAATCTCTTATTTTGGTGAAAGGCTTTGCCTTTATGGATCTGTGATCCTAAGAGAATTGAATTATTCTCCCCCCTTTTTTTATAATAAGATGTCCATGATCTCTTTTTGTAAAAAGACATTAGTTTTATAGATCTATGATCTGTGAGAAGAATTATGTTCTTCTTCTTTAATGAGATTTTTCTTATCTCTGTTTTTTTCTTACCTTGAGGAAAAGTTCTTCTTCTACCGAGAGCTTGCTCTTCTTTTTTGAGATTTCTCAAAATTTATAGGAGGGTTCCTCTATATGAGACTTGATGTTTTGGGGCCTTTATATAGTGAATGCTGATTTGTTCAATCGGTTAAGGAGATCTTTTCTCCAATTGATTTGTGGATTTCCCCATCGTTGGATCTTTGATCCAAGGGATTCTGATTTACAAAAGGCAATCTTCTTGTTTTTAACAAGATTAGGAAAAAAAATTTCCACACAGAATTTATTCTGTATTTTAGTGATTTTTAATCACCATTGGATCATTGATCCGACGGTGCTCTGATTTACAGAGCACAATCTTTTTGTTTGGAAAGATTTTGAGGAATCTTTCCTTAACGGAATTTCATTCTGGTCAATTGATGATTTATCATTTTTATTGGATCTTTGATCTGACGGTGGGGAATATTTAGTTCTAGCGCTATCGCACTCTTGCTTTGCACGTGTGCGCTGCTTCAGAGCGCTGGCGCTCTTTGCGCTAGCGCACTCGTGCTTTGCACTAGCGCAATCGTGCTTTGCACGTGTGCGTTGCTTTAGAGCGCTGACGCTCTTATGAAGCGCTGCTCATTTCAAATTTTAAAAACTTGAACAGAGCTTTGCTCTGATTGTGGGAAACAAATGCGCCCCCCCACCATTGCACTCACATGGCCCGCACGTGAGTGCAGCGTTGGCAGCATCTCCACCATTAGATCAACTTTGAAGTTGAAACGGCTCTCAGTGCCTATAAATAGGACCCATGGTCCTTAAGATGACTTCTGTTCATCTTCTTTCTTATTTTCTGAGAATCAATTTCTCCTTTAGAGCATAGCTCCCCATTTCTGAAAATCTCTTAAAAACAGAACTCTGTCAAATTTTTAGGTAAAAGATCAAATCTTTAAAGAGATTAGTCAATAAACTAGGGTTTCACCCATTAACACAGCTTTTGCTGTTCTTAGATCATAGATCTTCAAAAAAAAAAAAGTTTTAGGGTTTCTCAACATAGCTTTGCTCTTTTTAGATTTTAGATCTTTTTTAGGGTTTCCCAACCTATCAACAGAGCTTTGCTCTTTTCAAATCATATAGATATATTAATCTTTCATGAAAACTCTTAGAGTTTGTTCATAGATCTTGAAGATCTCAGAATTTTAATTCATTAAAAAAAATTATTTAAATTTTTCTTATGGGTTATTCCATCATTTTTATAGAGAAAGGCTCTTGAGGAATTTTTATCCCTTTCATCATCAGAGTTGACAGATGTCACTCTGTTACAGAGCGCTGCTCTCAATGGGAGATTTACTCCTTGGCCCGAGGGCCCTCATTAAATGAGAATATTTCGAGGATTTCCTCATTTAATGACAGTCTCATCAAATGATGAAATTGTTTTATTAATGATGAACTATCATCTAGATTATGTGGGTCCCCTTTTGTCCCTTTTTACTTCATTGCAGTGCGGTACGGATTTAAAGTGCATAGTGATGGAACTAAATCTGTAGCATTGGCGGTTGAAAGTTTATTCTTTTCCGCGCAGGTACTATGTCTTTCGACACTTCCTTCCCGTTCGTCCGTTCGGAAGGCGGATTTCCCGCAGCGCCAATGGACCGAGACGTTTTTGCACTGATCAAAGACCATGATCCGGAGCACAAGAATCTTCATCTATGGGGAACATGGTACAATCAAATCATCAGGGGTTGGCGGAGCTTTTCTTGCGTGGTACCCTCGGAGCCCATTTTGGCGATCTCTTACGCTGACCCACCCCCAGTGAACTATGCCGTAGAGGAGGTTAATTGGACTTCAGATGGTATCCTTCAGCCTTCTATGGCTGTGATACCCGTACAGCCTCCAATGGCGTTGGATATCCTAGGGCGACGTATATGCCAGGGTGAGTCGCGCCTTTGGGGACAGCCATACAATATAGGCTTGACTCCCCGTCACCCAGCCGGATATTTGCAGTGGTCCTGGTACATTCTATCCGCCAAGAGGTTGCAGTTGCTGAGGCTCGGGTTGTATCCCGCAGTTTACGTTTCTCTCTTTCAGTACTTCACACCTCCTACATGATAGGTAAAAGCCTTTTTGGAACAATGGAACGTTCCAACTAACACATTTTTTTGGTTGGATCGGGAAGTCTCCATCTCTTTAGAGGAGTTCGCGGAGATTTCTAGCTTGCCTGTTAGAGGGGAGAATTATGAGGAACTACTTCCTCCTGATGAGTACGTCTTTGCCGCCAAGTCGGTGATGAGGGGCCTTACCCCGGACAACGCCATTCAACATCAATCACCAAATTTGATTAAGGTGTTAAATATCTACGAGGGCCTATTTCTTGAGTCTGGGAGCCGTGGGATTAGTTTTACAGATTTTATCGCTCGTTTTCTCCGCCCGGAAGTACTGTCGAAGGAAGCCGCGAAGTTTGCTAAACTTGACGATCCTTTTGGCTTAGGTTTGGGCAACCTGCCGACGGCGGAGGCGGATCAGAAAAGTTTCTTTCTTCCCGACACCCCGGTCGTCCCTTTTGCAGAGCTTGCAGCTCCTGGGATCGACGAAGAAATGTTCTTTTTGGGGTTTCTCGGGCTATGGCTGAGCCGGTTTGCACTTCCGATGCACCCTCACCGTATGAGGCCGTCCGTCTTCTACCCAGCGCATCGAATAGTTATTGGGATGAAAGTGTCCATCAGGGTCCCTGGGTTAGCCCATTTGTATCACGGCCTTAGCCTAGCGGCAGATACTACTCAACCGGGGGTGCAGCCTGTGAACTTCTCAATGCATTACTTCACCTCGTGGCTCGAATTACATGTTCTTGGCGCCTTTGGAATTCACAAAAGGCTATTTTTTTTTATAAAAGATATAACTTTCCTCAACTGTTCCGGCTGGTTGACGCTTCTATTTTGGAACTGACTCCCTGAGACGCTCGGGGCTTACTTCTTCGCCCACGTACCGTCGGGGATGGCATGACCTTTGTTGACAAGGTCTTAAGTATCGGCAAAGAATCCGCGAAGGCGGTGCAGCCGCTGCGGGACACCTTTAAAGATGGCGCCTCTACCCTGAAAGCTTGGGAGATTCTCCACCTATATTCGATTAGGCCGGGCTTTCTGGTGTTTAGGCAGAATGATGCGGCGTTGTTTATGAGATACAAGCTGCATCGTTTCGACCAACAATCTAGCTAAAATCAGGATGTTCCGCTTGAAACCTTTCTAGCTGAGCCGCCTACCACATAAGAAGGCATCCGCATCGCGTTACACCATTTCATGAGGCTCAACACCGGTTCTAACTTTTTTATCAGTGAGCCAAGCAGCGTCCCAAAGTTGTTGAACGTGTACATGGCGTGGTACCATCATGCGATGCCTGCTGTCATCAGGTTGGAAAAGAAGTTGTTGCTTGATCGTAAGGGTGCATCCCCTGCTGGTAATCCAGCTATTCCTTTGACGCAACGGACCGTCGTTCGTCCTCCCTTGAGAGAGGTTGCTGCGTTTGTGGTACCGCGTGATATGCCTGAGCTACCGCTACCCCGTGCTCCTGTTGAAGTGGCAGCCGTGGCCTCTCCTGAATCCGGCTTGGGTTCGGAGATTGGGCGCCGCCCGAAGTTGCCCGCTAAGCGCAAGCTTGTGTTACCAGCGACCGGTACTCGCTCGCAAAAGTAGAAGAAGTCAATTCTTTCTGTAGACGTTGTACTCGGCCAAGAGCCTCATGCTCCTTATAGCGAGGGCCTAAGCGAATATGGGACCAACGAAGGCTTATTCATGGCGCCGGATGATACCGACCTCGAGGCTGCTATTGCAGCTTCAGAGCGATTAGCTAGCCACCAAGCAGGACTGGTCATCCTTGCGCTGTCAGGTAGACTTCAGTCGCTTCTTTTCGCTGTTATGTTTTTATTTTATTATCATGTTTTGACTGACACTTCTTCTTCAACAGGCATCTCCACTGAAGAGGCACTCGCAGCTTCTCTCAAGACTTTTGAGGAGGAGGAAAGGCTTCGTGCTTCCTTAGGCATCGGTACATTTTTGGCTCACCATGCCTCCATTCCCATTTTTATGGGTAAACTAACTTTTCTTTTCCTTCTTATTGCAGGGACTACCTCGACTCAGGTTATCCCGAGTGCAGTGCCGAGTTCGCAGGGCGGTGCGGAGACGCTTCCAAGGCCGGCTACCGAAGTCTCAGCCTCTCCAGTATTGCCAAAGGAGGAGGGTTCACTTAAGCAACCGATGACGGACGCCACAATAGCTCCAGAGGTAGCTCCTGGCTCGGACGATGTCGTCTCCTTGTCGGGGGTCTTAAGAAAATCAGCTCTCACGGCCCAAGCAGAAAGGAAGCGCAAGAGGCGTGCAGCAAGAGAACGTGACGCCGCCTTGGCTGTAGGTGCAGGCTTGAGTGCTGCTTCCTCTGTCCCTGCTTCTTCAGAGGGTGCTCCGGTCACCCTGTCTACCACTCATAGATAGGTAGCACGCGCGGCTCGGGAAGTAATTGAAAAGCCGACCCGAGATAACGTAACATTGGGTCCTTTTTATTAGAGTCTAATCTTCAGATTCTCATATATCATACCCTGCCGAGCCAAGTTCGGGTGAGGAGGTGGCAGGCGAGATGACGGTAACTAACCAGCCCAAAGCGGCTACTCTTTCTCCGGAGTCTGGGACTGCTCCAATTGCCACTCTTTCCACCTGTGGTTCCCTGCCGTCTCCTGGCATTACGAGTGTCACGACGGCCTTCGTGGAATCAGGGGACGAAGCCACGGGCGGCGAAACCATCCCCTCGAATAAGATCGAAGAAGTCGTGATGCTTGGCGATGCTTCCGTCACCGTTTTGGCTGATGACCTACCTGGTAGGTCTTGGGTCGCTGCATTCTTTTCGTTTTGCATTCCCTTCTAATGACATTTTGTTCCTTTCAAATGTAGGTGTGGTGAGCGCTGAGGTTGCGATACCTGAAGAAGCACCACCAGCTGCTGTTTTGACGGTCACTGCCTCTTCGTCTCCTCTTATCTCCTCTCAAATGCTGGAAGGTATGGGTTTGCGATTAATTTATATCAGGGACAACATCTTTCGTGTACTGACTACTTATCATCGTAACCTGGCAGGAGTTCTCTTTGATCATCTATATCAAGTGTTGAACACGCATTTTTCCTTCCAGTCGGAAGTTACTCTGCCTGTTGGCGCTGGTGAGTATTATTTTTAAACCGACGTCCTTTCCTTTCTTAGACGGGCGACTCGGCCGTTGTTAATTTTGAATTGATTGCAGCACTACAAATCGAAGGAGGGGACGAGGGAATCGTCGCGCCGCCAGTACTCCCAACTCTGCCTTCTGTTGAAGCCGGTATAGTAGGCTCTATTGTTTGTGTATTTTCTTTATTTCTTGAACCGACATCTGACTATGATCTGTTTTACAGTGGTTGCACCGATTCCTGCTCCGTTCGAGTCTCGGATCATAATGCCTGCAGGGCCCTTTTCCAGACGTCCATCTTCCAAGGGTGCTGTCACCAGCTTGCGCATGTTAAGTGAGTACATCGAGGAGCTTAACGCGGAGGTCCCTGCATTTGCTGCAGATTTTGCTGCGAGGTTAATCCCATGCTGGCGACGCTCGTGAACTTCCATAGTGAAGGCGTCATTGAGTCTTGGGTTAATCACTGCAGGAAGATTGAGGCCTGCCTGCATGAGCTTGAGCTTAGGCGTCCTGTTCCGGGAGGTGTTGGCTTTGAACTCCCAGCGAGCTGCATGGGTTGATCAGAGGGTTCTGTTCCTTCACCATTTCGAACGAGTGGCAACCCTTAAACGAAAGGAACGTGAGGCGACTTCCACTGAATCTGTTCAATTGCGCGCTGAGGTCGCAGCAAATGCTGCCCAGTTAAACTCCATCTTTGAAAACCTTCAACGATGTATCTCTGGCGGGCTGGTGTTAAGGAAGAATCTTGATGTTAATGAGCAGGTTGCGCAGAGTCAGGAGGCTGCTCAGCAGGAAATTGATCGGAAACTTTAATCCTGTCTGCAGCAACGGGCCCAAATTGAAGCAGAGCTGGTCACGGCGGCTGATCGTGAGAAGGAGTTGAAAGGAGTGCGCGAGCAGCTAGCTGATTTATCAAGGACACCTCCTCCTCAGTAGCTGTTTTTATATAGATTGAACGCTTGTAACCTTTGAATAATATGTATCTATTTTTTATTCTTTCATATGATTCAACTTGTACTCCACTGAATTCATGAATAAAAGATACACATTTTTTGTTCTATTGTTGCTTTCTTCTCTTCGCTGTGTCATCGCTATGTGATTTTAGCAAGTGTGGCCTGTAGATAGTAGAGAACATTTCATCTTAGTCTCCTTGTATGGTAGCGATGGCTTAGGAAGCTGGTTCAGGTCTGCTGCCTAAGACTTTTCAACTTTATGAGCTGTGAGGGTCTCACAAAGACTTTTCTCCCTACGAGTCAAGAGGATCTCGTAGGTGTATTTTCTCTTTAGGAATCGTGAGGATTCCTAAGTGTGCTTTTCCCTTGAGAGTCGTAACGATCTCACGAGAGAATTTTTCTTTCTTACAAGTCGAGAGGGTTTGTAAGTAGTTGTTTCCTTTCTTGTCGATGTTTGACGTAGGAGAGTGTGGCCTGTCGAAAATCTACCTTGACCTATCTGTGAGGCAATGATGGCCAGGGAGACAAGGTTAGGATCTGTCACCTAAGACTTTTCAACTTTATGAGCCGTGAGGGTCTCATAAAGACTTTTCTCCCTACGAGTCGAGAGGATCTCGCAGGTATGATTTCTCCTTAGGAATCATGAGGATTCCTAAGTGCGTTTTCTCTTGAGAGTCGTAAGGATCTCACAAGAGAATTTTCTCCTTACAATTCGAGAGGACTCGTAAGTGATTGATGAGTTGACCTGCTCCCGAGTCAAAGTATTGCTTTGATGGGAAGTTCGAGGGTTTACTCTGGCTATTTCCCACGGAGTCAGGATTGACTTTAGCCGTATTCTACGGGGCCAGGACGGGTTGACTTTGGCCATACGGAGTCAGGAGTTGCTCTGGCCATTTCCCACGGGGTCAGGATTGACTTTAGCCGTGTTCTACAGGACCAGAATTTGCTCTGGCCGTTTCCCACGGGGTCAGGATTGACTTTAGCCATGGTCTACGGGACCAGGATTTTCTCTGGCCGTTTCCCACGGGGTCAGGATTGACTTTAGCCGTGGTCTACGGGGCCAGGATTTGCTTTGGCCGTTTCCCATAGGGTCAGGATTGACTTTAGCCGTGTTCTACGGGACCAGGATTTGCTCTGGCCGTTTCCCACGGTGTCAGGATTGACTTTAGCCGTGTTCTACGGGACCAGGATTTTCTCTTGTCGTTTCCCACGGGGTCAGGATTGACTTTAGCCGTGTTCTACGGGACCAGGATTTTCTCTGGCCGTTTCCCACGGGGCCAGGATTGACTTTAGCCATGTTCTACGGGACCAGGATTTTCTCTGGTCGTTTCCCATGAGGTCAGGATTGACTTTAGCCGTGTTCTACGGGGCCAGGATTTGCTCTTGCCGTTTCCTACAGGGTCAGGATTTACTTTAGCCGTGTTTTACGGGACCAGGATTTTCTTTGGCTGTTTCCCACGCGGTCTAGATTAACTTTAGTCGTGTTCAACGTTACCAGGATTTGCTCTGGCTGTTTCCCATGGGGTCAGGATTAACTTTGGTCGTGTTCTACGTGACCAGAATTTGCTCTGGCTGTTTCCCACGGGGTCAGGATTGACTTTGGCCGTGTTCTACATGACCAGGATTTGCTCTTTCGGTTGTCTGTGAACCATCGAGGTTTGGAACAGGGACTTTGCCATGGCTCTAAGGTTGATTGTCGCGTCTGAATCCTGCTGGAATGAGGAGTAACGCTGTTGGTGATCTTTAGGCTGTCTATGAACCATCGAGATTTGGAACAGGGACTTTTCCATGGTTCTAAGGTTGATTGTCGCGTCTGAATTCTGCTGGAACGAGGAGGAACGCTGTTGATGATCTCTAGGCTATAGATGTCGCCGTTGAAATCTGACTCTTCGTTCGAAAGAGCTTGGTGGGATGATATGATTCCCTCTTTGTTTGTGCCCCTGGATTGTATATAGGGATCGATGTTATCTCATCTGTAGGGAAAAAAGTTTCATTTCATTTCCTTTTTTATTTCTTTCCACGATGCTCTATCATTTCAGCTTTTTATATCGCGAAAGTCGCGATTGCCCAATCATTTCGGCTATTTTTTGCTGTGCCAAATCATTTCGGCTATTTTTATATGCATATATATTTTTACTTGCTGACTTTGTTGCAAGTCACCCCATCATTTCGGCTATTTCTTATGCATTTTTGGCTCGCTGATGATATCTTTTGCGAGTATGGGACTTGGGATCTGATACCGATTTAGGCATCAGCATCGCTCCGACTGGGATATTTCCAGGAGCGATTCATCATTTGCTTTTGTCGGTTAGAACAAAGGTGGCTTAGAAAATAGGGTTAAGATCCTGTCGACTAAGGCTTTTGACTTCATGAGCCGTAAGGGTCTCATAAAGGTATTTCTCCTTACGAGTCGTGAGGATCTCGCGGGTGCGTTTTCTCCTTAAGAATCATGAGGATTCCTAAGTGTATGGTCTCTTATAAGTCGTAAGGATCTTACAAGAGTGTTTTCTCCTTATAAGTCGAGATGACTTACAAGCGTCGTTCACCATGTGAAAATATCCTTCGTCAATAGTGGGACTCTGTTGGGGGAAATGTTTATTCGTGCCCGTGGATTGTATACAAGGGTCAATCTTGAAACGCTTGTAGGGCAATCTGGAAAATGTGATGGCTTAAGAACAGGTTCAGATCCCTGCAACTTAAGGCTTTTGAATCCTATGAGCCGTGAGGGTTTCAAAGGGGAATTCTCCTTACGAATCGTGAGAATCTCGTAAGTGCATTTTCTCCTTAGGAATCGTAGGGATCCCTAAGTGTATTGCTCCCTTGTGAGTCGTAAGGATCTCATGCAGGTATTTTCTCCTCTCAAGGTCGAGAGGACCTTGCAAGTTTCTTTTAACGAGATTGTGCCCTTTCGGGTTTTCACAAAAGTCGCCGGTAGCCCTGCTGTTTTTATTCACGGAGCCCTTTCGGGTTTTCATCCATACCCATCTCGCTTATGGACATACCGTTTTCTCTTTTTTTAATATTTTTTTTGTGTCAGCCTTGGGATGCTGCGGTTTGTAGTAGTTTACAGATGTTTCGATCAGTAGCTAGTTTCAGGACATTGCGGTCCGTTGTTAGTTTAGGGATATTTCGGTCAGTAGCTAGCTTCAGGACATCGCGGTCCGTTGTTAGTTTAGGGACGCTTCAGTTCGTTTGCCGGCTACTACTTATAGAGTTTGGGCTTAGGAAGATAGCGAGCGGACATAGGTGTCGTCATCTATCGTTGACCTAGGCCGTGACTTATCAGGCGTAGTATTTTTTCAGAAATCGACCGTTTATTGGCCTGAAAGGTCTTTCGCCATGCATGTCCATGAGTAGATAGGCTCCACCATGATAGACCTTGTCTATGATATACGGGCCTTCATAGTTCGACTCGAATTTCCCCTGCTTGGCACGATTGGGGATCATAGGTCTCTTGACCACTAGCACGAGTTCGCCTTGGCGGAATGTTCTTGGCCTAGTCAATCTCTCGTATGAGCGCGTCATCTTTGCTTTGTAAGCTTTCAAGTTTTGCTGCGCCATGAGCCGGGTTTCGTCAAGGGCGTCGAGATCCTCAAGCCGAAGGTGAGTATTTTCTTCATCGGTTAGCTCGTAGCGAACCGCCACTCGTAGAGAGGGTAACTCTATCTCGAGGGGGAGTACCACTTCTGTGCCGAATTCTAATGCATACGGCGTTGTGTTTGTGGCTATTTTGAACGTAGTTCGATACGCCCAGAGAGAATCATGCAGTCTCCCGTGCCAGTCCTTCTTATTCTTGGACACCGTCTTTTTCACGATCTTCGTCAAGGTCTTGTTGAAAGCCTCAGCTAGACCGTTAGCTCGGAGATTATAGACCGAAGAGTATCTCCAGTCTATATTATGCTGTTGTGCGAAGCGGCTGATCTTATGGCTTCTATAGGCTGGCCCGTTATCGGAGATAATCTATCGCGGAGTGCCGAACTGATAAATGATGTGTGTCTTGAAGAAATGGAGGATATTCTCTGTCTTCACTTCTCTTAGCAGTATTGTTTCCGCCCACTTAGAGAAATAATCAGTTGTCGCCAATATGAACCGATGCCCTCTGGATGATGCCGGTTCGATGGGCCCGATTATGTCAGTTCCCCGCATTTCGAATGGCTAGCTAGCCACCGTTGGATGTAGCGGATTTGGATGTTGGTGGATGAAGTCTCCATGAATATGGCACGAATGGCACTGCTTCGCGTATTCGAGGCAGTCTTGGATCATCGTGGGCCAATAGTAGCCCATCCTTTTGATCTTCAGCTTCATTTTCGGCCTGGCTTGATGAGAACCGCAGAGACCGTCGTGACTTTCTTGAACGACTCTCCTTGCCTCTTTAGGTCCTAGGCATCTTAGCCATAGAGAGTCGAACGATCTCTTATACAGCGTATCATTGATGAAGGCGAAAGACAGAGCTCTTTTCATGAGCCAATGTCTTGAGGACGCATCTTCAGGCGTTCGATGGGATTTGAAGAAGTCTATAAAGACTTCTCTCCAATCCTTAGCATTTTCTTGGTCTTTTATTTGTAGGGCCATTTCTTTGGTCACTTCTTTCTCTTCAGACGACTCCAGAGATATTTCTGCCGGTGCAAGAACCCGACGGATTTGCACAACGATCTTCATGTCATCGAGGTTCTCGTTGGCCAGTTCTTTAGCGAGCTTGGCTAATGCATCCGCCTTTCTATTTTCCGCGTGCGGTATGCTTTCCTGGGCGTAGGAAGGGATCTGAGTCAGCAATTGTTGCACTCTCTCACCGTACTTTACCAACTCTGGTTTGCACGTTTGATAATTGTCGTTTACTTGACTAACGACCAGCTGGGAGTCTCCGTATATGAGAAGGTTTTCAATTCCCATGTCGATAGCGATCTCAAGACCTGCTATCAAAGCATCATATTCAACTTCATTATTCGTCCTCGGCTCTGTTAAGGAGAAGGCAAAGCGCATTATCCCTCCTTGTGGAGTCACGAAGATGAGGCCTACCCCAGACTTAATTATGGGGGAGCTGTGCTTTCGCTTATTCATGGAAGATGCTCCGTTGAAGTAGAATTCCCATCGGGTATCACTCTTTCCTTTCTTCCCATCGATCGTGTCAAACACGTGCTCGTCGGGCAATTCGCTGTTCAAAGGAGAATCGGCAGGTATCGGATGCTCAGCGAGGAAATCGGCAATGGCCTGGCCTTTCAATGCCTTGAGAGGTCGGTATGTCAATGAGAATTCCATTAAGAGTAGGGCCCATCTAGCGAGTCGTCCTGTTAGTATGGCTTTTGACATCAAATATTTGAGAGAATCCACCTTTGATATGAGGTGGACTTCATGCGCCAACGCATAGTGTCTGAGCTTCGTTATCGCGAAGATCAGCGCCAGGCAGTGTTTTTCAATGGGAGAGTAATTGTTTTCTGCCCCCAGAAGAACTCGACTCAAATAGTAAAGGGCCCTCTCCTTCCCTTGGTCATTTTATTGTGCCCATAATGCGCCTAGAGAACCCTCAAGGGCGGTTGTATACAGAATGAGAGGCTTTCCCTTGACCGGAGCGGTCAGCACCAGCGGATTCTGCAAGTATTACTTGATTTCGTCCAGTGCGCTTTGGTATTTGCGATCCCAAACGAATGGGGTTCCTTTCTTCATTAGGTGACCGTAAGGACGGCACTTGCCGGACAGATTGGCTATAAATCGCCGGATATACGCGAGCTTTCCTTGGAGAGACCGCAGTTGCTTGAGAGTCCTTGACGGAGGCATTTCCATGATCTCCTTGATCTTCGACGGGTCTATTTGGATGCCTTGATATCGTACGATAAATCCTAGGAATTTGCCCGGGGAAATTCCGAACGCGCATTTCAAAGGGTTCATCTTCAAGTTGTATTTCCGAAGACATTGGAACACTATTTTTAGATGCTTCCAATATTCCTCGTGCGATTTGCTTTTCACCACAAGGTCGTCGATATAGCATTCGACGACTTCATGTATGAGGTCATCGAAAATCTTCGTCATAGACCTCTAATAGGTAGCGCCGGCTATCCCCAGCGGAGTCCGGAAAGCGGTATGCTTCTGGTCTTCGGGATGTATCTTTGTTTGATTGTACCCTGATGAGCTGTCCATGAAGGAGAAAACTTCATGAGTGGACTTGTTGTCTATCATCAACTCGGTAACCGGTACAGGAAAATCATCCTTCGGGCAAGCTTTGTTGAGGTCTCGAAAGTCCACGCAGATGCGCACTGTCCCATTTTTCTTCATCACTGGGATGATGTTGGCAATCCAGTCAGGGTACTGAACCTCTTTGGATGAAGCCGGAGTCTATTAACTTCTTTACTTCGGTGTTGATGCTCATTTCAAGTTCGAGCCGCATTCTTCTCGGCGCTTGTTTGATTGTCACGACGTCCGGAGATATCGCCAACCTGTGGACGGCTATTTCTGGATCTAGTCCCGACATCTCTGAATAGTTCCATGCGAAACAGTCTTTATACTGCATGAGCATGTCTTTTAGCGTAGCCACCCTTTCTTCAGACAACAGCTCACTGACGAACATCGGCCGTGGGTCACTTGCCGTCCCCAAGTCGATTTTCCATAAGTGATGGATTAGCGTTTGCTGCCGCATGAGCAAGCATCTCCTGTAGCAGTTGAACTTTTGTCACGGACCGAGTTTGAGGTAGATGACTAGTAGAAGCTCGAACTTCATCTTTGGAATTCACCACATAGACTGTGTGAACTACCATGCCCCCAGGCTTGGGGTGTTTGGAGTTTTTGTCCTTTGGAGTTTGCTTTGGGCACTTGAGCTTTATTGGGCCTACTTTTTTGTGAAAAGACTCTTTGGTTTTGGGAGAAACCGTTGTATCAGGATCCGTCTTGGGATGAGTCCCCTTCACCTGCTTCCACACCTTATATATAGATGAGGAAAGTCGTCTCAGGGAGCGTACTAGTTTCTGCTCTCGCGGGATCTCCATGGGCTGCGGAGACTTCTTCAATATTGCGGTAGGAGAATTTTGTCTGACCATTCACAACAATTTGAAGATGTTCCCGGTTGGAACAATATTCACCACAAGGGTTGAAACAGAACCATACGGAGAACTGTCCCCAGCTTATTTTGTATGACGCTGATATCGATGTCGACCGTTTCATACGGCCGGGATTTGATTAACTTCTGGATTTTGCCGAGCCTGCCCCCTGTTTCCTTTGAGAGTTTGAATATTCTGCCCCATGCGTCGACCTTGGTCCTTGGCATGTGCCAGTTGTTTGAGGACTGATTCTGTCGGCAAAGCTGCTGCTTGTTAAGCCCGCCTATGTAAGACAGACTTCCTTTAGGCTTCTTTCATCGGCGTTGAGGCACCGAGGGTGGGAGGTGGGAGCATTGATTGATCGTCTAAGTTGTGATAAAATGTAAAGTGTTCACAATTAAAGAAATTTATACCGCAATCAATTAACGGTGTCTATTGTAGTTTCGTTAGCGAAAGCAGATTGTCCACTGAGATTGTGTGAATTTGTTCGATCTTGTTTTAGTTGAGTTGAAAAGAAAATATAAAAGAAAATGATTCAAGATTTGTGAAGTTTAGTTTCAAGAACATAAAGAAAATAGATCTAAAATCAAGAATTAATAAAGATCAAGAAAATGTCCAAACCAATTGAATTATCAAGATTTGTAAAGCAGGTTGTAGGAATCGATCAAATTGATAGTGATGATGAATACTAATGATTACGAATTCTTATCTATTGAGGATTTGTTGCTAGATCGATGACGATCAACGAGATTTAAGGATCTATTGAAGAAACTAGGGTTTCTCCTTCACCATCCCTTGTCCTTTCATTGATTATCATTCAAATTCTAGCCTCTAGCAAATTAAATCACCAATTGTTGATCTCTAATTTGGAGCAAAAACATTCAAGAAAGTGATCTCACTCAAATTAGGTCTTCGATAATTCAATTTCCTAAAATTTACAAAACTCATAAGACTTAAGAATTGTTCAAGGATTTCATCATCATCAACTACCTATTCTCTCGATTCCGCTACAAGCGGAGATTTCACTCACACATCATGAAAAAGGAAAGAATCAAGAATCGATAACTTTTGATAATGCAAGAATGTAAAGAAAAGCAAGATTTATAATTTTCACCTTTATTAATCGATGATTAGGTACAATTCACTCAAGTCGAGGTTACAAGATTTGAGGAGGTAACTAAAATCGTTGAAATTAGTTTCGCATCGATCTTCTTGAGTTGCTGATCGTCGTGGATCTTTTGCTCGGATGATGATCGGCGTTGCTTCAAAGGATCTTCATTTGCTTTCTTGATTCGCTTCTCGATGGATCTTGATTTGGCTTTGTAATTGGATTTGGGTTAGGGTTTTGGATCAAAAGTTGTGTCACTCAACTTGTGCAAATTTGGCTCAATATTCAACAACTCAATTGATGAACAACCTTTGTAATGAAGCCCTGGGTCCCCTTTTATAGTTTTTCTTTTATCTTCTCCTAGAAGCTTGGTTGTTATGAGGCTTGCATAGGAAGCTAGGTAGGTACCAAGCTTACACTAGAAGATTGGCTGTTGTAGAGAAGCTTCTGGAGATTTCTAGGGACTTTAAAGCGTCTTGAAGAAGTTTGGCCGTTAAAAGAGAGCCTCTGCAAAAAGTTTCCACCGCCGACGAGTCAGAACGGCCGCGGATCGGCCTGACTCGGCCGCGGATCCGCGGCCTTTTGATGGAGTCGGTGCATTAATTCTTCTGTGCGGTTTTATGTTGGCTTTAGGGTCTTCTTCTGATGTCTGGAATCTTATTTTCCTTTCTAAATCTCTGCCAGATTTCAAGTCTTTAACTTGATGCGTTTTATCGGCACTTTTGTGATTCCGGTTTTTGACCTGAAGAATTTCTGCACAAAAATCTTGAGACAAGTGTTTAATTATACAAAGATCATGTATGTAGTAATAAACACACAATTTCCCTCATAATGCCAGTTTTAATGTATAACACATGTTATTTAATATTTCGCTAATATGTGCTATATTTATACCAAACACCCTTAGATCATTAGAAAGGGTAGGGAAATTGATGTGTTAAGAATGCAATATTTTCGACTGATCAAATTCCCCCAAACTTAATTTTGGTCGTCTCGAGAAAATATCTTTTATTTTTAAGAGAAGAAGAAAATAAAGAAAAAAAACTAACTAGCACACTTTCATAGGCAACATGATTGCACTGAGCATGTGTAACAAGCCTTTAAACCTCTATGTGTCCCTGGTAGGAGGAGTGTTGTCTCCTGAGGGATTTCAGCGGATTACACCCACAAAATCCTATAAAAAAAGGAAGACTGTGCAAGTTACATGTAAAGATAAGAATTATAAAAGAATGATTTTGAAAATTAGAGTTTTCAACTACACTAGCTTTTCGGTTGTCATGAGCCCTATCTTAATAGTCATGAAAAGATGTTAGAAATCACATCATCTCTCAATAAAATATCTTCTTTATTCTTCATTCCTACCTTTCTTCCAAACACCGATCATATACCCCTACATGTGTGTAATAGACATCCCTACACTCGGAGAATTCAATTCAAGCCATCATACTCTTGTCCATCACCTCAGTACTTTTTAATCGATGAATATTTAGATGAAATTGCTCACACATTTTTCATGAGACCGTTAATACTTCTTGAGGTACTAACCGACCGATCACTCATGTACTTGCTGATTAGGCGTAAATAGTATTTTTCTCGTCTTGCAACACCTAAGGCTTAGCAGTGACTCCCAAACCAGTTGATCTAAGGCATTAGGTGATGAAGCACCCTCGCTATATTTTTTATTGCTGCTTTGGTGATTATAAAACCAGTGTTCATTTTTCTACACCATTTTATCTTTTATTTAATTATAATTTCCTTCATACTTTGGCTTTTAGACAAGAGCATTTCAAGGTATCATCTACTATGCCGAGTTTCAAGACATGTGTATGTGCGTATAGTAGCGTATCAACGTTCAAATGTTTGGCTTCCAGAATAGGAATAATTTTTCAGACTTAATTTTATTCTCAGATTAGTAACTTTTTTCATCTTACTAACCCTTGGGACAATGGCTCATAACTACTTATTACTAGTTCGTTTAAGAAAATTTTTAGCTTTCTAGGTTTTCTTAAATTTTTTCTAATCTTTTGGATGTAATTTTTCACTATCTAATCTTTTATTATAAAATTAAATATTAAAAAAAATTATATATGTTTTGTGCTTATGCAACGTATGATGCAAAGTGATGCGCAAATAAGCATAAACCTCCCCCAAAGTTGTTTACAACAATGTCCTCACTGTTGCCATCTGTTAAATCTTTAGAAAGATGTAGACTTGGGAGGAATTTTATTAACTGGGGCAATAATATATGAACATGAAAATCTCCCCCAAACATATTCTTTTCACTCACCTCCATTCTAAAGATGATACAGTATTTTCCAAGACAGGAGGTGAGACGGAGGAATTTTATTCAAGATAAAGCGGCTCCTGTAAAAACAGGAGCTCCTCCGTAGGGTTAGTGGAAAAATACGGTTTTAATCTATGTCCATTTACTTTGAAAATTGTACCATTTTCAACATTTTCAACCTCAACTGCCCCGTGCGGGTATACATACCGCACAACAAAAGGTCCTTTCCACCGAGATCGTAGCTTACCCGCATGAAGATGGAGTCATGAATCATAAAAAAGGACTTGTTGACCATGTGTAAAAGTTTTTCTCAAAATATTTTTATCGTGAAATACCTTAGTCCGGTTCTTTACAATCACAGCATTATCATAAGCTTTATCACGGAGTTCGCTTAGCTCATTTAATTGCAGCTTCCGAAAGTTGCAGACTTGATTAAAGTCACAGTTAAGTACTCTAATGGCCCACATTGTTTTGTGTTCAATCTCGACTGGAAGGTGACAAGCCTTACCAAACACTAATCTGTAAGGAGACATAACTAGATCGGTTTTATATGCAGTTCGGAATGCCCAAAGAGCATCCGTCAATTTGGTTGACCAATCTTTTCGATTTATAGAAACCGTTTTCTCCGAAATTTGTTTGATTTGTCTGTTTGAAATCTCAGCTTGCCCGCTCGTTTGGGGATGATAGGGTGTGGAAAGTTTGTGGTTGATTTCATATTTCCGCATCAAAGTCTCGAAAGACCGATTACAGAAATGCATCCCGTTATAGCTAATGATAGCGCGAGGGTGTCCAAATCGCGAAAAGATATTTTCTTTTAAGAACTTAATGACAACCTTTTTGTCATTAGTGCGACAAGGAATAGCATCTACCCATATCGAGACGTAATCAACCGCAAGCAATATATACAAATTCCCAAAGGAGTTGGGAAAAGGACCCATAAAATCAATACCCCAAACATCGAAAATTTCAACCACTAAGATGGGTTCAAGTGGCATCTCATTTCTCCGGGAAATCCTACCCGTATGTTGACACTGTGCACAGGTTTTGCAATGATCAAATGCATTTTTGAATAAAGTCGGCCAATAAAAACCGCATTGCAAAACCTTTTCCGCCGTCTTTCGAGGACCGAAATGACAGCCACATGCCTGATTATGACAAAAATATAGAACACTCTTTAATTCATCATTAGGGACACATCTGTGAATGATCTGGTCAGGACAATATTTAAACAGATAGGGTTCATCCCAGTAAAAGTGTTTTACTTGGGATAGAAATCGATGTTTGTCCTGTTTCGACCATTCGCGGGGAATAAGTCCCGTAGCAAGATAATTCACAGTATCCCCGAACCAAGGTTCAGTGGATACTTTCAAGAGTTGTTCGTCCGGAAAAGAATAATCGATCGGCAGGGTCACAGGTGAAGAAGAGATGCGCAACAGATGGTCGGCTACTACGTTTTCACATCCTTTTTAATCTTTAAAAACAAGATCAAATTCTTATAATAGAAGGATCTAACGTATTAGCCTTCCTTTAGCATCTTTCTTCGCCAAAAGATGTTTCAAGGCGGAGTGATCAGTGTTCACAACAATTGGTGAGCCAATCAAGTAAGGCCTGAATTTTTCTAATGTGAATACAACTGCCAAAAGTTCCTTTTCGGTAGTTGTATAATTAATTTGAGTATCATTCAGGGTCTTACTTGCATAATAAATCACGTGTGGTATCTTTTGAATGTGCTTTCCTAAGACTGCACCAACTGCAAAATCTGATCCATCACACATAAGCTCAAAAGGATGGTTCCAATCAGGAGATGATAGAACAGGGGCTGCACTGAGAGAGTTTTTAAGTGAGTCAAATACAGCGTCACAACCCGAGTCAAAGTGAAAAGTTGTGTCCTTGGCCAAGAGAAGAGTTAAGGGTCTAGCAATTTTACTAAAATCCTTAATGAATCTCTTGTAAAAGCCTGTATGGCCAAGAAAAGATCGTATATCTTTGACGCATTTGGGATGAGGAAGGTTTTGAATGACATCTATTTTAGCTCTGTCAACCTCAATTCCTTTTCGTGAAATGACGTGTCCAAGCACAATTCCCTCTTGGACCATGAAATGGCATTTTTCCCAATTCAAGGTTAAGTTCTTCTCTTTGCAACGAGTAAGAACTGCGTCAAGATGAGATAGGCAACCAGCAAAAGAATCTCCGAATATCGAGAAATCGTCCATGAAAATCTCCAGAAAATTCTCGACCATGTCCGAGAGTATCCCCATCATACACCGCTGAAATGTAGCGAGAGCATTGCATAACCCAAAGGGCATGTGTCTATAAGCAAAAGTACCAAAAGGACAAGTAAATATGGTTTTGCCTTGATCCTCATTGGCAATAGGGACCTGGTTATAGCCAGAGTATCCGTCCATGAAACAATAATATTCCCGTCCAGCTAAGCGTTCTAACATCTGGTCAATGAGAGGTAGAGGAAAGTGGTTTTTCCTCGTTGCGGCATTGAGTTTTCTATAATCAATATATACACACCACCCAGTTTGAGTGCGTGTCTGGATTAACTCATTAGCCTCATTTGTTATAACAGTGATGCCAGCTTTCTTAGGGGCGACATGAATTGGACTTACCCATTGGCTATCAGAGATTGGGTAAATGATACCACTGTCAAGGCATTTGACGATTTCTTTCTTTACCGCATCCTTCATGACGGGGTTTAACCGTCTCTGTGGTTCTCGGGTTGGCTTGGCTTCATCCATCAGATGTATATGATGTTCAACTATTAAGGGACTAATTCCTTTGATGTCAGCCATAGTCCAACCAAACGCCTTCCTATTAGATCTCAATACCGTCAAAAGCGCATTCTCTTGTTCTGAGGCTAGATAAGCGGATATGATCATAGGTAAAGACTCATTCTCACATAAATATGCATATTTAAGATGGGAAGGTAAAAGTTTGAGATCTAATGCTGACGGAGAAACAATAGAAGGTGGGGTCATCGATTGATATTCAGATTCATGAAGAAGCTCGTAGCCTGCAAAGGATACAAACTCGGAAGGTGAAGAGTCACAAAGTTCAGACTCAAAAGTGGAAAGAGTGTCCTTACTAAGATGTGCAGGATCAAACATTGATGTGCTATTGTCGTCGAGATTTTCAAAACAAAGTTCATCAACTTCGCAACTTTCGGGAGCAATCTCGTGGACAGAACAGGCATCAAGTATGTGAGCAGAGGGTTCAGACGGCTGACTTTCAATTTTATAGATGTTCAGTTCAATTGTCATTTTTCCAAAAGATGGGTTCATTGAACCGTTTTGACAATTAATGACAACATTGGAAATGGCAAGGAATGGTCAACTTAAAATCACCGGAATTTGGTTCTGTAGGTTTGCTACAGGTTGTGTATCGAGAATAATAAAGTCCACAGGGAATATAAATTCCCCAACTTTTATCAATACATCCTCCAGTTCACCCCTAGGTTTGGTGTTTGAATGGTCTGCCATTTGAAGAGTGCAATGAGCTGGTTTTAACTCTCCAATCCCTAACTCCTCGTAAACAGAATATGGAAGTAGGTTAACACTTGAGCCAAAGTCAAGTAAAGCACGGTTAATGTTTTTACCCCCAATAGAAATCGAGATTGTAGGACATCCTGGGTCCTTACGTTTCTTTGGTAACCGTGGGGTAAAAGAAGTGCTAACATTGTTTGTCATGAATACCTTCTTTGGCACTTGAGTCTTCCTCTTCCTAGTGCATAAGTCTTTGAGAATTTTCGCATAAGTGGGGACTTGTTGAATAGCATCTAGGAGAGGGATATTGATGTTAACCTGTTTAAACATTTCCATAATCTTCTCCATACGTGAACTCGTTTTATTTTCCCTTAACCGATTAGGATAAGGAGCTTTAGCAATAATAGCTGGGTACAACATTGGAGATGGTGGTGTGTGTGGAACTGATCACAGAATAGAAGTGGGGATCATCATTGGTGGACTAGAAGAGGTATGCTGAGGGTTCGAGCCTTGAGGAAAATGAAGAATAGGCTCGCAAGAAGGTGGTGGGGTAGACGAATAAGGGTCAGAAGTAGAAGTGGATGTGGAAGTGGAAGGAAAAGTGGAAGTGGAAGCCGGGATGTTATTGATTAATTCTTCATGATTATCAATCTCTTTCCCGACTTGATTATTCAACACTCTTCCAGATCTCAACATTGTGATAGCATTCACATTGTAGTGTTGTGAATTCCCAGGATTTGGTAGGGGTTGAGACGGAAGTTTCTCTTTCTCTCTAGCACTCATCTCGGCATTGAATCGTGCAATTTGTGCTTCCATCGATTTAATACTCTCACTTTGGGAGTCAGAGTTTTTCTAGACCTTATCAAGAGAAGACTTAAATTCAGCTGACATTTGAATGGACTGTTTCATAAACATTTCAAAAGTCCGTTCAAGTGAAGAGGAATTACCAGTACCGGTCAACTGCAAAGGATTATACGGTGCAGGTGTGTTGACAGGATTTTGAAAGTTTTGTGATTGGTAGGGGTGCTGACTTATTTAAAGTGGTTGCTATTGGGGTAGAGGACCCCTTTGGAAATTGTTTTGATTTGGAACCGTGTTTTGAGTTTGTTGTTGGTTCCAAGCAAAGTTAGTGTGATTCCTCCAACCCTGATTATAAGTGGAAAAATACGGATCGTTTCTAGGTCTTTGTTGGAAAGCAGCATTGGTATGCTCTTGACCTTGAAACGGAGAATTTAAAGGACATTCTTCCGTAAGATGAGATGGATCAGAACAGCATCCACAAACAGTTTTGGAGAGTGACATCTGGTTTAGGGAGGCTGATAAAAATTTGTGTTCCATAACTTCGAGTTTCTTTTGCATTGCTACCATTTCAGCTCTAACTCCTATGGAAACATCAAGTTGATGAATGCCATCCCTAGACGATGACTGGTTTACACTCTCCTACTGTAAAGTTCTTTCAGCGAAATCTTCTAAAAATCTCCAGGCTTCACCATCATCTTTATTCATGAAGGTGCCTTGACACATGGATTCAAGGGCCTGTTTTGTTGTAGGATTAATGCCCTCATATATGATTCTGCACAAATCCCATCTAGGAATTCCATGATGAGGACATTGAACTAACAGATCCTTGAAGCGTTCAAAACACTTTGAGAATTGTTCATTTGGAAGCTGGGTAAATTGATTTATTTCGCTACTAACTTGAGCTGTTTTATGATTAGGGTAGAATTTCTTTAGGAAAGCTGTTACGAATTCTCCCCAGTTTTAAATAAAATGTGCGGCTGTGTTATAAAGCCACTTCTAAGCTATATCGCACAAAGTGAATGGGAGAAGACATAATCTCATAGCATCCACAGAAAGCTGTGAAGTACCCATCATAGCGCATACATTTTCAAATTTGGTAATAAAGACGTATGCGTCTTCAGACTCGAGACCGTGATATTTTGGTAGAATATTGATGTATTGTGGTTTGATTTCGAAATTGTCCCCATTGGCTGGTGGAATAGTGAGACAGGTCAAAAGAGGACCTCGAATAGGGTAGCATCTCTCTTGGAGAGAGATGTGGGGCTGATTCTGCGCACCTGCAGACGGTGGTAGAGTGGTGTTAAAGAAGTTCGATGGAGAACCGTCCATCGAAGTGGGTGTGGTAGTGGGTGATGAAAAAGTAGATGTAGAATTACTGACTTCGGAGTCGATAGGAGGAACGCGGACAAGACGGGCACTAGAATCCCGTGTCCAGCCGAGTATGCACTAAATGGTTTTGCACAAGTGGCAGCGTTGTGATAATTAGAGAAAAGATGGATTTTTGAAAAATTCACACAAACAATGCACAAGCAACCCTAAATCTAGTCGTCACCTAGGACAAGGCTCTAGACCGCTCCTAGACTTCCAGAAGACAAGTCGCAAGATAGATTCTCTACAGCCTCTTTATCCCTTCTGTAGCCAGGTAAGTGTCAGGTAAGTAGGAGGTTCTCCACTACGTAAGTAGTGGGCCTAATTAAGTAACAACTTGCCTTAGACACACTTGCCTAGACACCACAAAAGAAACGCAGATAAGCAATAGATTACCCACGACCTCCTTCTGTCCTAAATGAAGGCGACGGTCCTTAGAGTGTTGTCTAGATTTTTTTTAATTAATGAGGGTGATACGGATGCAAGTTTGTGATTTTCGGGGCTTAGGAAGGGTAATGAAATCCCCACCTAATCTGAATTTGGTCTTTACCCCTTAATTTCCGTATTAAAATATGCAAACACCAAGATCAAACATGCACAAATTTCTTTTTGCGGCGCTGCGAATTTTAGCAAAGAATCCTGCAGAAATTGGTTATTGGACAGAGCAGGGAGGAGATAAGAAAGACAGAAGTATACCTGAGAAGTCTGAAACAGTGAAGCCTTCAATGCACCGCGGTTCTGCCGCAAGAAGCCTACAAATACCGTGGATCCGCCGCGAGATGAGGAGATCCCTACACAAAAATTTCCAGATATGCTTCTTTTGCCTCTCTGAACTCTCTGAGATACTCTGAAAATTTTTCCTCTCGCTCCAGAGATTCCAGATTCCGTTGCAACAATTTACAACAAATCGTTAAGCACTTGATGCGATTTGAATCTAAAAATTCTGATGTAATAAAAAAAATTTCAACTTAAATTGCAAAAACTAACAAATTAGCACACGATCCTCGGCAACGGCGCCATTTGATTAATCGTCTAAGTTGTGATAAAATGTAAAGTGTTCACAATCAAAGAAATTTATACCGCAATCAATTAACGGTGTCTATTGTAGTTTCGTTAGCGAGAGCGGATCATCCACTGAGATTGTGTGAATTTGTTCGATCTTGTTTTAGTTGAGTTGAAAAGAAAATATAAAAGAAAATGATTCAAGATTTGTGAAGTTTAGTTTCAAGAATATAAAGAAAATAGATCTAAAATCAAGAATTAATAAAGATCAAGAAAATGTCCAAACCAATTGAATTATCAAGATTTGTAAAGTAGCTTGTAGGAATCGATCAAATTGATAGTGATGATGAATACTAATGATTTCGAATTCTTATCTATTGAGGATTTGTTGCTAGATCGATGACGATCAACGAGGTTTAGGGATCTATTGAAGAAACTAGGGTCTCTCCTTCACCATCCCTTATCCTTTCATTGATTATCATTCAAATTCTAGGCTCCAGCAAATTAAATCACCGATCGTTGATCTCTAATTTGGAGCAAAAACATTCAAGAAAGTGATCTCACTCAAATTAGGTCTTCGATGATTCAATTTCCTAAAGTTTACAAAACTCATAAGACTTAAAAATTGTTCAAGGATTTCTTCATCATCATCATCTACCTATTCTCTCGATTCCGCTGCAAGCGGAGATTTCACTCACACATCATGAAAAAGGAAAGAATCAAGAATTGATAACTTTTGATAATGCAAGAATGTAAAGAAAAGCAAGATTTATAATTTTCACCTTTATTAATCGATGATTAGGTACAATTCACTCAAGTCGAGGTTACAAGATTTGAGGAGGTAACTAAAATCGTCGAAATTAGCTTCGCATCGATCTTCTTGGGTCGCGGATCGTCGTGAATCTCTTACTCGGATGATGATCGGCGTTACTTCAAAGGATCTTCATTTTCTTGCTTGATTCGCTTCTCGATGGATGTTGATTTGGCTTTAGAATTGGATTTGGGTTAGGGTTTTGGAACACAAGTTGTGTCACTCAACTTGTGCAAATTTGGCTCAATATTCATTAACTCAATTGATGAACAACCTTTGTTTTGAATCCCTAGGTCCCCTTTTATAGTTTTTTCCTTTATCTTCTCCTAGAAGCTTGGTTGTTATTAGGCTTGCATAGGAAGCTAGGTAGGTACCAAGCTTACACTAGAAGATTGGCTGTTGTAGAGAAGTTTCGGGAGATTTATAGGGACTTTGAAGCGTCTTGAAGAAGTTTGGCCGCTAAAAGAGAGCCTCTGCAAAATGTTTCCACCTATGACGAGTCAGAACGGCCGCGGATCCGTGGCAGATCGGCCTGACTCGGCGGCAGATCCGCGGCCTTTTGATGGAGTCAGTGCATTAATTCTTCTATGTTGTTTTATGTTGGCTTTAGGGTCTTCTTCCGATGTATGGAATCATATTTTCCTTTCTAAATCTCTGCCAGATTTCAAATCTTTGACTTGATGCGTTTTATCGGCACTTTTGTGATTCCGGTTCTTTGACCTAAAGAATTTCTGCACAAAAATCTTGAGACAAGTGTTTAATTATAAAAAGATCATGTATGTAGTAATAAACACACAATTTCCCTCATAATGCCGGTTATAATGTATAACACATGTTATTTAATATTTCACAAACGAATTGCTAATACGTGCTATATTTATACCAAACACCCTTAAGATTATTAGAAAGAGTAAGGAAATTGATGTGTTAAGAATGCAATATTTTCGACTGATCAAGCATCGACCCAAAGAGAAGCCCGTTGATTTCTTTAAGAGCCGGATTGCAGAGATTTGAGTCTGCAAGTGACCCGTACTTGACTCCACCAGATATGACAGAGCCTGTGTTGCTAAGGTGGGAACAAACGCCATTCTTTATAGAGACGAAGCGACGACTTCAGTATCCACTCCCCTAAAGGTAACCACAAACATACACACCGCGATTATCTGATCACGGGAAAAACACGACCCACGAAGTGTGGAGTGGAAAGAGGAAAAGGTCCCACCGGGCGTGCCAGAATCTGTTCTCCGCCGAAAGACGCGACCCGGGACGTTGGGACGTCAGGCCTGAATTTCGAGGGCAGATGCTATTTGGTGCTATCCGTCCATCTCTCCGAAGATGCCAAGATGATTTGTGACACCATGTATTGAAGGTTTAAACGGATGCGGCCGATGTAGCAGACTTCGTCAGATTCCCCCTCGTTGAAAGTTTTTTGATTATGGGGACGCTCTTCCCTGCAGGCGCAAGCCCCTGCAGTTAATTACGCTACCGTATCGCGGTAACCACTTTCTCCTTCTCCAGAAGGTCACTTCATTTCGTGGGTGTTTGTTTTGTTCTTGGTTGCCTGTGAATTGTATACGGAGACTAATGTATGTTGTCGCCCGTAGGGCATGGATTAGTCCAAATCCGCATTTTCTTAGATTTAGGTTTGGGGTTGGATTTAAGGATACGTTAGTCTCATTTAAGACTAAGATCAACTTAAACGTTTGTTGAGAATACGTTAATCTAATTTTAGACTAAGATCTACTCAACGGGATCATTTAGATCCAACAAAAGAGCATTTGAGCTCTATTGTTTAGTTTAGAGACATTGCGGTCCATTTGTTTAAGGACATTACGGTCCAAGGTTAAGGACATCATAGTCCATGGGCTTAAGGACCCCACAGTCCGAGGTTAAGGACATCATAGTCCATGGGTTTAAGGACCCCACAGTCCGAGGTTAAAGACATCATAGTCCATAGGATTAAGGACCCCACAGTCCAAGGTTAAGGACATCATAGTCATGGGTTTAAGGACCCCACAGTCCAAGGATAAGGACATCATAGTCCATGGGTTTAAGGACCCCACAGTCCATGGAATTTCTGGTTGTCGGTACCCGTCACCTCTCTGAAAACGTTGAAGGATTACAACGATAAATATCAGAGGAGTGGCGAGATGTACCCTCGAACCAATTTTGGTTGGGAGATCTGTAGTCCAATTGGGACTAAGATCTGAGATTTATGAGCGTATGGGCTCAATTAATCTGAATGAGAGGTTTATGACCAACTTGGGCTCGACCCACTCAGTTAAAATGTTAAACATTTGACAATGCTGAGCATTGATTTGGGTTCTGACAGCCTTTCTGTCTTTTATTGAACGCTGAGCATTCCTCATAGCTCTAGGGCTTTATTTAAAGAACAGTTTATGTTCTATCAGCGCACGCATGAGGAACACGTGGCGCGCTTGGCGCTAGCGCCAGTTAATGAGCGTAAAGCGCTTCTGGGATATAGCACACACATGAGGAGCATGTGGTACGCTTGGCGTTAGCGCCAGTCGATGAGCGCAAAGCGCTATTTGTTAAGTGGCGCACACGTGAGGAGCACGTGGTGCGCTTGGCGCTATACGCCAGTACAAGAGCGCAGAAGTGCTTCTGATCAGTTTTATGATTTGAGAAATAAATTCTCGTTTATAAGAGACTTTGTCTCAATGTTCTAAGAACAAAGTTCTTATTTTATAGGAGATGTTTCAATCTCTTATTTTGGTGAAAGGCTTTGCCTTTATGGATCTGTGATCCTAAGATAATTGAATTATTCTTCCCCCTTTTTTATAATAAGATGTTCATGATCTTTTTTTGTAAAAAGATCTTAGTCTTATAGATCTATGATCTGTGAGAAGAATTATGTTCTGTTAGTTATATGTATGCCCAAGAGGCCATTACTGTACATTGGATGTATATTGTGGTGGATGCTGGGACATATATAGGTAGGACTTTCTTGCTCGACATGATAGTACGCTATCTGGTTGCTCTTTGTCTTAACGTGTATACTTTCCGTCTCTCTGTTACATGTTGATAAAGCCCTTAGGATATGTACTCGACTTCCAGGACTATGATGCAGATCATACTAGTGGGGCCTGGATAGTCCATGAGTACATCCTTGAAATGTTCCTAGTCGTGGGAATATCGAGACGGGGCATCGATATTCCAGAGTAGACTAGCATATATCTTCTCGACCCATACGATGGGCGATGGATGATCCCATATCCATTGGTGTTTGACATCGAAGATGGTATGCGGGTGCTCAGTGGAGACTGGGTACACTGAACGGACTCGCCGAGAACTCCCAGATGGTATTATACCTCACGTCAGATGGCAGTTCTCTGGTGACACTGGTACAGCTTAGTCTGTTGACTCGAGATCGTTATAGAGTCTTGTGTGTCTCCCACTGTGCTTTGATTTCCACCCTACCACGGCTCTACTGAGTCGTGCAAACAGGTGGTTTTTGGGTACAGTCCCGATTCACATGGAGGCAATGAGCGATAGGAGGGGATTCGTCTCTCCCGGTATTGGGGGTTGATGTTGCGCAATGCACGACTGGCCATAACAGGAAATCCCTGGCCAGGGTTGCAGTGATATACTGGTAAGAGTTATCAGTAGTTTCACGAATGTTATGGACCTCAAGTCGGCATGACTTATCGAGCTATTGGGGTCTGACGTTTACCACCCCTAGGCGAGATATGCGACATATCAGACGAACAGACCGGACTGTATGGTAAGTGTTACTGGTTGGATTCACAGGAGTGTGAGCGGGCTTGCTCGTCGATCTTCTGATCGCTCAATACCCGGGTGGCCGTTATGTTTAGCAGACCGCTTACGGCTTGTGGGTGCTTGATATGATCATCATCCGCTACCGGCGTATTGACGAGTCTTTAGAGTCCTACACAGAGGTTTCCTGGCTCAAGCGAAACGAAATAGGAGCGCATATGAGATATGTGCGGGACCGAGAATAATGCGTGTATGTGATACCGTATTTCATTCTCGCGATGAATGTGTCGAATGGTTGTATGCGATATAACCTAGTTATCGAATCAAGGATTGATTCGATAAGCCGATACATTGGATACTAGCCGGTTATATGAGACATGACCGGATCATTGAATCAAGTGTTGATTTAATGATTTAATGTATAATTATATATTTGATATATTACTTTGCATTAACTAGTATTGGTTCACTTTAAATGGATTTACTCACTTGGTTTGTGCACATTGCATATGTGATATATTTTGTGCACATGATTGTATCATGTTTGATGATACATGCAAGCTAGGGTTAGTATAAAGAATTAGACCATGGTTAAGATTATGATTAGGGTTTTCTTTTTTCTTATTTATTTATTTATTTATTTTGGAAAAAGATGAGAAAAGAATGGTTGCTATTTTTGTTTGCTAGTTGAAGATTCTTGAAGTTTTGAATTAGTCCACCATTCTTGTCTCATCCTTAACCCTAACCATTCAAGTTAACCATGGTCCATTCTCTACAACTAACCAAGGGTTAGTAAATGATAAGTATTGATTTATTTATCATTTACTTAATACTTATCATATCTTTTTCATCTTCTTCTTCATGAGCAAGAAGAAGAAAAGCTTTCTACACCAATGGCAACTTGAGAAATCAAGTGAGAAATCCAATTCTAAAGTCTACCCACTTCCTATTTCTTCATCCTCTACCTCTTGCCAAGTTGTATAGGGTGTTTACTTCACAAGTTTTCAAAGCTTGGTGAAGTTGGAGCTTGTTCTTGTGATGCCTCGACGTAGATCATCTTCGGCATCGAACCGACGATCAAGCCCGCCCATTCTTCGATGATGCCAATGCTAGAGTCAAGGGTTCGACTTGGACAGCGGAGGGAGATCATCGCGGAGCTTAGGATGTGGTGGACCGGATCTACAAAGGTTGTAGCCCCTTTCCTTTAGCTATATTTCCGTTTACTTGCTTGCTTCGCTTATTTATCTAGTTAACGATCCGTTCTAGGGTTTCTCGGCACCGTATTTTTTAGAAATTTGCATGTTTGATCACTTGTGAGACTCCATTAGAGTGCCTAGGAACCCTACAGTGGTATCAGAGCCTAGCTAGAGCCTTAGGCGAAGTCTCGACGGAATCAGAAGTCCGATCGACCCAAAACCCGACTTGAAAAATGCTCTCTGGACTTTTTTGAAAAACGTGGTTTTTTGTAGATTAAAAATATTCAGAAATATCAGCAGGAAGATACGAGGGTTACTGTAAAATTCGAGCGCCTGATTCCATAAAGGAGCCGCGGATCCGCGGCATGAGCATGCTCATGCGGCTGATCCGCGGCCATTTTGTCTTTTTGTGCATCCTATTTTGCACAGTAATTCTTAGTTGTCTGTGCTGGTTTTCCTGGGGATTTTTAATAATTTTTCCAGATTTGCATTTTCTGGGTTGTATTGGGAACTCGGTGTATCGATCGGATTGTCTAATTTTGTCGGTGTGTTTTTCCGGATAAATCTTAGAATATGTTAAAAAGTTCGACCGGATATAAATACCCACTTTTTCCCCTGCCGGGAAATTTCCAATTGTTGGATTTTTCCGTAGTTTGACGACGTTCTAAGTAGTGCAAGTAACACGATGGACCCTCTAGAAGACAACAAACCTTAACTCGATTATGTGACCGTCTTGAACTGCCCTTTGAACCTTCAGGTTTGGGGCAGTACGGCGTGCCACATGTGAGGCGTTGGCTTGACCCTTCTACGGCTGGACCGTTGGTACTGAGGCACGAACTGAATGCTGTTAGACTTATTTCATGTGTTGAGCTGTATCGGGAAAACTTGGGTGTTCGATTGTTCGATCGAAAAGTTTAGCATTTTCTATTTATCCGGAATGTGATACAATAATTGGAATTCACAAATTGTTATGAGATAACGGAATGAATATTATAAACGTAGCAGTTTAGTCTCACTTGATCGGTTGCCACGGAGTTTTGATGTGATCAAAAGTCCGTCGCAATCACGTAGCGTACGCGGATACTCGCCGGGTAAACTTAATAGACAGCCTCACCACATAGCCCCGACCAAGTGACTGTAGGAGAACCCCGTCGCCGAAAGCATCCGTTCGGGTGCTCCCGGTAGCGGTGTTCCGCCTTGGTGCACTTCGTCGACGGCGTCGGGGGTGCGGCCGCCTACTAAAGTTTGCGACGAGTATTCGATCAAAATGTCGGGAATCCTGTTGAATTGCCCGACTTGATATTGAAAAGTGTTTTCAATAATGAGACTAAAATGCGGGGTTTATAATTGTTAGGCATGCGATGTCTAAAGAATTCATTTGATCAGGCACGCGATGTCTGAGGTGGTTGCGGATTCCAACTGTTGTAGTTTTACACTTTCCTTTCTGTGACCGTAAGTGTAATATGTGATATCGCCGGTTTCGTTGCTATATGTCAACGACAATTGGGATGCGCATATTTACTTACGTTGATGACATGTGATGTTATGTGTTGCTGGATATGTTATATTGGATCGTCGTGTTTGAATAGCCGGGGTTTTTTATGTGAGATGAGTGTTTTTCATTTTCATTCATGTAAAAACTTGTATGTAATATTCTTTTATTGGGGCACTTCCAGGTTGCGGAAGTTGTCACCGTTGATGTATATTATTTACTTTTCTGCACTAGGATAGACCCAAGGAGGGGAGCACAAGTAACCGGGTTCTAAGGTCCAGTGGGAGACCATCTCGAGGAGTCGAGTCCGGATCTCCTAACCCTAGAATTGGTAGGGTTGCTTGCCGCTCTCGTAGGGGTCTTGGGGTGTGGGATTGGCTATTCATCACGACCGTGGAATCCGTGTTTTATACTGGCTCGTATTGAAAACACGGACGTCCTAGTATATCCAATATTTCATATGTTTCTTCTGCTGTGATTTATCTGTGATGTGATCATATGATGTTCTGTGACAGGTATTATATATAGTATATATGATATATTATATAGACGTTGCTTATGTTTTACACCCGCGCTAGCCCTGCCTCGCTCTGGCGTTAGTTACCTAACCTAACGGTGCAGACGGGACATCGAGGCGAATGCGGATGGCATAAGCGTACGTTATATTTATCTGTGATGTTTAGGTGAATTTAAATGATGGGATATTCATTAATGAGATTAATGAAAGAAAATAAACCTAATTGATGTTGTGGAATCAAATTTCAAAATAAAAACAGGTAGCTACAGTTCTTGCTTTGCATCGCGGTGTTCATTATAGAACATCCTGCACCTTATTCGATGAGGAAAGGACCGAGATCCCTTCACCGGGAGTGACTCCTTTAGCAATAACTGGCAGATGCTACAACCCTCGGTTTGTCTTTGATCGCTTCTATAGTTTCCGCTTTGCACAGTGATATATATGATATGTCCCGCACCTCATTCGACGAGGAAAGGGCCGACGATCCCTTCACCGGGAGTGACCCCTTTAGCAAAACTAGAAAAGCCTCGAAAACATTCCATTTAAAAACCATTTGATTCCGCAACGAGATCAAGTTCAAAGCGTTAAAGGTTTTCACAAAAACCATTCGCAACCCTCCGTCATTTTAGGAAGTAGAGTACTTAGTATTCGTGCTGTGTTTGTTGACCATAGTCAAGGCACAGTGTACGGTAGCTAAGTGATGTCTTCCTACACCGCATATGATGCGATTAGTTAGGACAGTCGCGTGGCTTTGTTGACCTTAGTTAAGGGTCATGTGGGTGGGTCTAATTAATCACGAAATGACGGGTAGAACTTGACTAGTACTTATGATTTGTTGACCATAGTTAAGGTCATAGGTGCTAGGGGTAAAAACCTTTATCGGGAGTTTCAAGTGTTGAAACTTGCAATGAGATTGCATACCTTCTATGTGATAATTGGATCCCGATACCCACTGCGAGTAATTGTTACTCCTGGGAGAGTTTTGCACTTTACAATTAGCCGATCAAGTAGGTGTCTAGAAAGGTGTCAACGGGGTTACGCCTCTGGGAAAACGAGGTTTACTGTAATTAGGTCCGTGCGAAAGCACGGGGAACCTTCCTCAAAGTACCGACACTGGCCTGGCTGAAAAGTTGGCGAACTTGTAGAGTGTAATTAATCCCGGCTAGTCTTTCCTTTTAAGGTTTGAAGGAAGATTTGATAAAAACAGTGGGAGCCATCCTGATTAGATAAAATATATAACCAATCTGATCTTGCAAGAGCGCACGCAGAGTGTTTTCTTCTCTCTCTCTCCTGGTAGCGACCATATCACGCCTTAATCAAGATAATAATACGGATGTATTGACCGAACCCGCTTGTTATACTGAGCTGGGGAACGTTGGTCCCGCTCCAACTTATAATTGTTATAAGACAGAGCAGGAAATAGGGAATACCAGAATTCCTATGCCACCCAAACGAAGAAAGTGCATATGATGCATCTCCTTCGGGAGTGTTCATTACAAAGAACTGTTTCTCAGTATCCTCTGCATCCTGGGTATATGATACCGGATCAGGATCCCAGATATGTAATCTGTTACATAGGGCTACAAAAGGGTAGAAAAACTGAGAAAGGGTGATAAGTTTCATGAGACAGAAAACGGGGCAAGTGTTGCAGCCAAGTCTGTTGGTCACTGTCACCCTGTATTACGAATACATTGATTCTGAACAAATGCTATTAGATACCGAACCTGATATACAAAATCATATCAGTCTCTTTATTAGTAAAGAAATGATAAAATTTTGTATTGATGGATAATGTTTTGAACATTTCCTATATCAAAAGCTGATCGGTTCAAGCACGTTATCTAAAAGCATTGACGTTCTAAATCAAACTACAGTTCCTTGTACACTGAACACACACAAGAAGAAGAGTTCAGAAATGAACGAATTCTTCTTGAGGCATTGTAGACTAGGTCATATCAATGCGACCCGACTGGCTGAAGTTACATTTAGATGTATATTTAAATCAGTTTGAATTTACATCTTGTGAAACTTGCCAGTCATGTCACAAAGATAATATGACCATAGCTCTGTTTATTGGAAATAGAGAAAGAGTTAATGAACTCTAGGGACTGATGCATGATGATGTATGTAAGGTCTCCTGTCTATACATGCCAGGACTGGTTCTTTATACTTCATTATATTCTCTGATGATCTCTCAAGATTCAGTCATATATTCCTGTTGAAATATAAGTCCGAACCTTTTGAGGTATTCACAGAATATAAGTAGGAAGTAGAGAACCAAAATACGGGTATAAGTATTATGTCCTATGATAAGATCAGGGAGGAGAATACTTGTGCATGGCATTCCTGGACCATTCTAAAGGAGAATGAGATTCTCTCTCCGTATTACTCCTCTGAATACACCACAGCACAACGGTGCATCAGGGCGGAGCAATCGCACAATATTAGATATGGTGTGCTCTGTGATGAGTATTACTGAGTTACCTATTTCCTTTTTGGGTGTTATGCGCTTGAGAAGCTGCATACCTATTGAATTAGGTTCGAATCAAATCACTGCCTACCACTTCATATGTGATATGGAAAGGGAAGAGCCCATATCTTAAGTAAGTTAAGATTTGGGATTGTCCGGCCTATGTCAAAAGCTAAATCCGGACAAGATCGAGGCAAGATCAGTTCTGTAGAACTGGAAAGGTTCCAGCTGTACAAAACTGCTAATGATTTGACAAAACCAAAGGATTCAATAGTTTCCGACGAACCTCAGCCTCTCCGCCGATCTAGTAGGGTTCCTCACCTACCTGAGAGATACCTCGGTTTCTCGATGACAGTGGGAGCGAGGATTGCATCATGAGATGATGACCCAACCAGTTTCGAGCAGGCCATCAAGAGTAGGGACTCTGTAAGAATGGCTGGATGCTTAGTGATCTGAGATGGAATCCTTATACACCAACAAAGTATGGACTTTGGTTGCTATAACTGAAAGGTTAAATCCCCATCAGGAGCAAGTATATCTTGAGAAGATTGCTTGGTGTACATGGAAAGGTTGAGACTTTCAAAGCTAGACTTGTTAAAGGTTTTCGTCATCAACCAGGCACGGATAATGATGAAACCTTTTCCAGGGACTATGTTTAAATCCATCCAGATCCTACTTGCCACGGCTACATACCATGACTACGATATCTGGTGGTTGGGTGCCATGACTACTTTTTTAAATACTGATTTAGAAGAGAACGTCTATAAGAACACAGCCAGAGGTCTTCATAAAACAGTGGGAGCAGCGGAAACGTGTGCAAGTTGCTTTACATAATGAAGCAGGCATCGCGGAGTTGGAACGTCTGTTTTGATGTGATAGTCAAAGTGTTTGACTTCATCAAAATGGTAGACGAACCTTGTATATACAAAAGGGTAGTAGAGAGTAAGGTGGTCATCTTCGTATTGTACGTAGACAACATACTCTTGATAGGAAAAGAGTTTCCTATACTATGATCGGTCAATCTCCTATTATCACTAGGATTCCCCAAATAGGATCAAAGTGATACCTCCTAAATCCTGAGTTTTCATCTATGAGATAGATGTAATTGGATGTTAGGATTCTCACTAGATGTAGTGAGATGGTATCAATCGATCCTGGGGGGAATCACTGGAAGAGTTCCAGGGTGATAAAGACGACTGAATGTCAGTCACGGGCATTGTCTTTACCCTCAGTAGAGGGATGGTATATTGGAAGAGTTCCAAGCTAGATACCGTGGCAAACTAGACGATAAAGGCTGGTAACATCGCTATTAAAGATACTACCAAAGAGGAAGTTTGGGTGTATATTGGTTCATAAGATGAACTAGGTTCCTGCCATTGTATGACAATGGAAGTGTGGCTTTGGCCCTGGAACCCTGGTCCCATCAGTGACCCAGACAAATTCTGAGGAAGCATCACCTGATCATGGAGATAGTTGATCTCCGGAGTGATCGAGGTTAGGAGAGTAGACTCAGAGGACAACACGGCGGATCCACTCACGAAGGCCTTTTCCCAAAGAGAGACTTTTAGGGGATGGTTGAGTATGTGATACCGCAACCACTGCTACAGATGGCCCTAGTGCAAGTGGGAGATTGTTAGTTATATGTATGCCCTAGAGGCCATTACTGTACATTGGATGTATATTGTGGTGGATGCTGGGACATATATAGGTAGGACTTTCTTGCTCGACATGATAGTACGCTATCTGGTTGCTCTTTGTCTTAACGTGTATACTTTCCGTCTCTCTGTTACATGTTGATAAAGCCCTTAGGATGTGTACTCGACTTCCAGGACTATGATGCAGATCATACTAGTGGGGCCTGGATAGTCCATGAGTACATCCTTGAAATGTTCCTAGTCGAGGGAATATCGAGACGAGGCATCGATATTCCATAGTAGACTAGCGTATATCTTCTCGACCCATGCGATGGGCGATGGATGATCCCATATCCATTGGTGTTTGACATCGAAGATTGTAAGTCGATGTAGTACACCCCAGTACTTGTGGGGAGGCGGATTTTACAAAAACGATCAAGTTTAAGGAACGAACATCGACTAACCGCTTAAATCGAAGCTAAACTCTAAATAACCGTATTCTAAGAGTTTCTTTTCACAAGTGATTAGGGATTATACCTAATGAAACCGGTCCTTCTTCTTTACGTCCTCCTTTGTTCTCCTCGACCTTCTCTAGGTAGTAGACGATCCACCCGAGAGCGAAACTCCAAGCTAAACCTCTAACTTGAGGTAACTAATCAACTTTGATTGCTAATCAAAGATGAAAGGATGATGTAGAGTGTAGGTTATGGATGCTTAAGTCTAACTAAACCTTTGTTCTCAACACATGAGGATTAAGGTTAGTATCTTGAAGATGAGAGCTTGAGGAGAGAGAGTATGAGATAAGATAATGAGAGAAGAGAGAGAGTGTATCATAATATTATGAAGCATTCTTATTTTCAACAAATGAATAAAAGAAATGAATAAGCATGCTTCATAAAATATCTTGTGATGATTCATTAGCATGAGTCATTAAGCAATAAATGTGCATTAATGAAGTGAATGAATCACCACCATGACTCACTCTCTTATCCAAAAAGAAACCTCCTTAGTCACATCTTCTAGAAGCTTCTCGAGTAATTACGAGAACGCCCCTCCGATCCGTAAAAATACGGAAAAACTTTAGACTGTAAAAATCCAATAACCGGATACCAGTAACTGGCTTAAACCAAAGCCGACTGGTAAAAACTGTCCGAAAGTCGTACGTGCGTAAACGCACGTATGCGTCCGAACCCTTTGTCGCAAAACCATGCAACCTCTATATCGTTTCGCCTGGAGTAGGAAACTCTCTGTGTGGGACTCTAGAGACTCGACTACTACGCTGGCAGTGGGTTTAACCACAGACCGCAAGCGGCACTAGCTGTACGTAACGGTCCCCAGGTAGTTGTCGATAAGAAGGCCGATGAGAAAACCCATCCGAACTCCTACTGAGTCTGATGTGACAATCTCCATACAGTCCGGTCCGTTCGTCCAAGACTATCGCATATCGGGCCTAGGGGGGCGGCAAGCGTCAGTCCCCTAATAGCGGTATAAGTCGTGTCGGAGTGAAGCCCATTACACCCTGAGAAACTACTGGAAACTACCAGTAAATCTCGCTTGCCCTGGCCAGGGACTTTGCGTAATGGCTCTCTGACACAGCACGATATCTACTCCCAATACCGGGAGGGACGAATCCTGTCTAACCGCCACTGCCTCCAAGTGCTCGGGACTGCACCCAACTGCTACCTGTTTGCACGACTCCTTTGAGCCGTGGTAGGGTAGCAATCTAAGAACAGTGGGACACACTCGAGGCGAAGTAGCAGTGTCAAGTCTGCGGACTACGCTGTACTCATGTCACCTGGGAACTGTTCACTGACGACTGGTATCAAACCAACCAACAGTTCCCTATGAGTCCTGTCCGGTGTACCCGTAACCTAACGAGCACCTGTATACTATCTCCAGTACGACGTACTGATGGCTGTGGGACAGGCCATCTCCCCAACTGGGATGAGAAGCGTACACACCAGTCTACTCCGGAGTATCGATGCTCTGTCTCGATAATCCAACGACCAGGGACCTGAATAAGGATGTGCTTGTAGACTACCCAGCCCCCACTAGTGTGACTGCCATCACAACGCTGGTAGACAAGCAAGATCCTAAGAGCTCTATCAATACGTACACTCACATATTAAGATAGAAAAACCAAGTAGCATACTACCATGTTTAGCAAGACTGTTATATACATGTGAATATCCCAAGCTTCCATTAAGTAATATACAAGCTAGTATGATACAGTAATGGCCTTCTAGGGCATAAACACTAACAATCTCCCACTTGCACTAGGGCCATGTACTGGCATATCGTAGACCAATGATCTCGAGCAGCCTCTCGAACTGAATCTGAGGAAGGGCCTTCGTGAATGGATCAGCAATGTTCTCTTCTGAAGCAACTCTCCGAACCTCGATCTCCTGACGATCAATGATCTCCCTGATCAGGTGATACCGCCTCAAGATGTGTCTGGACTTCTGATGGGACCTTGGTTCCTTCGCTAAAGCTATAGCTCCGTTGTTGTCGCAATACAGAGGTATTGGATCAACTATGGTAGGAACCACCTGAAGTTCTGTTAGGAACTTCTTCATCCAGACTGCTTCTTTTGCGGCATCGCAAGCAGCTATATACTCCGCTTCCATCGTCGAGTCAGCAACGGTGTCCTGCTTGGAGCTCCTCCAGCACACCGCCCCTCCATTGAGGGTAAAGACATAACCCGACATGGACTTGGAATCGTCCTTATCACTCTGGAAGCCGGAATCAGCAAAGGCCTCCAACCTGAGGTCTTTAGCGCCGTAAACCAAGAACATCTCCTTAGTCCTCCTCAGGTACTTGAGAATGTTCTTTACTGCTATCCAGTGTTTCTCCCCTGGGTCTGACTGATACCGGCTTACCACGCTCAGTGCGTAAGCTACATCTGGTCTGGTACACAACATCGCATACATTATAGAGCCTACCGCAGAAGCGTAGGGTATAATAGACATGCGTTCCCTTTCCAAATCAGTCTTGGGAGACATCTCTTTGGAGAGGGTGATTCCGTGACAAGCCGGTAGATTACCGCGCTTAGAATCTTCCATACTGAATCTTTTCAGTACAGTGTCGATATACCTGGACTGCGAAAGTCCCAACATCCTCTTGGATCTATCACGATAGATCCGGATCCCCAGAATGTAAGAGGCATCACCCAGGTCTTTCATGGAGAACCTTTGTGACAAGAATCCTTTGACAGATTGTAACATAGGAATGTCATTTCCTATCAATAGAATGTCATCCACGTACAAGACGAGGAATACGACACTTCTGGCCACAGCTTTACTATATATGCACGGTTCATCTGGATTTTTGATAAAGTCATATTCTTTGACTGTCTCATCAAAACAGATGTTCCAGCTCCGCGATGCCTGCTTTAGTCCATAAATGGACTTAAGCAGCTTGCATACTTTCCCGCTGCTCCCACTCTGATTGAAACCCTCTGGCTGATCCATATAGACGCTCTCTTCTAAATTTCCATTCAGAAAAGCCGTCTTTACGTCCATCTGCCAGATTTCATAATCATGGAAGGCAGCAATAGCAAGAAGGACCCGAATGGATTTGAGCATAGCCACTGGAGAAAAAGTTTCGTCATAGTCCAAACCAGGTCTTTGACGAAAACCCTTTGCAACAAGTCTAGCCTTATAGGTTTCCACCTGTCCATCTACACCAATCTTTTTCTTGAAGATCCATTTGCATCCTATGGGTTTTACCCCATCTGGAGCAAAGTCCAAAGTCCATACTTTGTTGGTGTACATGGACTCCATCTCGGTCCGCATTGCATCTAGCCATCGTACCGAGTCGCCGCTCTGGATGGCCTGCTGGAAGTCAGTAGGTTCATCATCATCTATGATGCAATCCTCTCTATCCCCGTCTATGAGAAAACCGTAGTATCTCTCAGGCGGATGAGACGGCCTACTACTCCTGCGGAGGGGTGCGGGAATGATCTGTTCTTCTTGAACCTCTGGTTCTACCAAACTTTCAGTAGCAGTTTGTGGTTCTGGAATTTCTTCCAGTTCTATTTCGCTCCCACTTGATTCCTTTTCTAAATACTGATGTTCTAGAAAATGGGCATTTCGAGAAACAAATACCTTTTGTTCCTCTGCGTAATAGAATAGATATCCCCTGGAGTGCTTTGGATATCCCACAAACTTACACTTTACTGATCGTGCCTCGAGCTTGTCCACATGCTGCTTTTTAACAAAAGCTGGACATCCCCAAATTTTTATATACTGTAGATGGGGTTTCTTCCCGCTCCACATCTGATATGGAGTGGTAGGCACAGTCTTGGTAGGAACCATGTTCAAAAGATATGCCGCTGATTCTAGCGCATGTCCCCAGAAAGATCGCGGTAACTCAGCATTACTCATCATGGATCGTACCATATCCAATAGGGTTCGATTCCGTCTCTCCGATACACCGTTATGCTGTGGAGTGTACGGAGGAGTAAGCTGAGAGAGAATTCCTTTCTCTTTTAGGTAACCTAGGAACTCGGCACTCAAGTATTCACCACCTCGATCAGATCTAAGTGTCTTAATACTTTTGCCGGTTTGGTTTTCTACTTCATTCTTATACTCTTGGAATTTCTCAAAAGCCTCGGATTTATGTTTCATCAGATAAATGAATCCGTATCTTGAGTAATCATCCGTGAAAGTAATGAAATAGGAAAAACCACCTCTCGCATGTGTAGACATTGGACCACATACATCACTGTGTATGAGTCCTAAGAGCTCGCTCGCTCTTACTCCTTGTCCAGTAAATGGAGTCTTTGTCATCTTTCCTTTGAGACAAGATTGACAAGTGTCATAGGATTGATATTCAAACGTGTCCAAATATCCTTCTCTATGCAACTTAGTTAACCTTCTCTCATTGATGTGACCCAGTCTACAATGCCATAAGAAAGCTTTATTTAAATCTGGAGACTTTCTTTTTAGTGTGTTCTGGACATTGAAAATTTGGAGTTGGTTTAAAACATATATGCCGTTATTTAGAGTACCGGACCCAATCAAACCATGATTAAGGTGGATGTTGACAACATCTCTTACAAACGTGAAATCATAACCTTTATTTGATAACAAGGAAACTGATATGATATTACACGTTAAGCTGGGTACAAAATAACAGTTATGCAAAACCAAAATATGTCCACTCGTCAATCCTAGGTGATAATCCCCGACGGACGCAGCTCCCACGCTAGCTCCGTTAGCAACCCTGAGGATCATATCACCTTCCTTCAGCACTCTACGGTTTCTCAGTGCCTGCAATGAATTGCAAATATGAGATCCTGATCCGGTATCCAATACCCAGGAAGTAGAGTTGATCGACAGACAATTCTCAATTACAAACACACCTGAAGTCGAAGCCACAGCTTGCTTCGGTTCCTGGTTCTTGGCGTTCCACGCCTTGCAATCCTTCTTCCAGTGCCCTTTCCTGTGACAATGAAAGCACTCATCCTGACCAACTATCGGTACTGCTTTCTTTATCTTTCCCTTCCCTCTCACCTTACTAACACCTCCTCTAGGTTTGGGTGCGGCCTTCTTCTTCCTTCCTTTGGCCCTAGCCTTGGACCCTGAAGAAGATGAACCGCCAACAAACATAGCGGGTGTTTCCCTTACCTTCTGTAAGGTGCCCTCTGCACTCCTTAACATGTTCAGGAGTTCCGCAAGTTCAACTTCTTTTCCTTGAAGGTTGAAGTTGAGGATAAACTGGGCGTAGGTGGGAGGAAGGGACTGGAGAATAAGGTCTGTATAGAGCTCATTATCCAAAGTCGTCCCAAGGTCTGCGAGCTCCTCAATATAGCCGATCATCTGTAGGACATGTTCACCTACCGATGACCCGACAGCCAACCTCGCTCGAAATAATTTCTTCGAGGTCTCGTATCTTGCAATACGAGATTGCTCTCCATAAAGTTCCTTTGTATGGAGAAATATGCCTTCTAGGGACATATCCTCGTGCCTCCTCTGATGTTCATTGTTCATCGAGGCAAGCACGATGCACTTGGCTCTCGCGCAATCTAAATCCCAGGTTTTGCGGATTTCCTTATCCGCATTGCTGGATTTGGGACCAGGGACAGCAGGTGCCGTAGCGGTGAGGACGTACCCCAATTTGTCATAGGTCAAGGCCATCTTGACATTCCGCAGCCAATCTTTATAGTTTGGCCCCGTCAGTATATTCTTTTCTAAAAGTAACTTAAGTCCAGTCATTTTCAGGGTCGCTGCAATTAGGAGAGAGAGAAGAAAACACTTTAGCACGATGCTCTTGCAAGTTTAGAGTGGTTTTTAGTTTATCTAAACTGGATGGCTCCCACTGTTTCTCGAATCCTTCCTCAAACCATAAAAGAAGAATTAGCCAGGACTATTCTCACCGTACAATACTTGCTTAACCGTTCAGCCAGGCCGGTGTCGATACTTCGAGGGAGGTTTTCCAACGCTTTCGCGAAGTTCCTTAATTAAATAACCTCTTTTCTCTGGGGGCGTAACCCCGCTGACACTTTTCTGGACACCTACTAGGTTTATAGCATTGATCGTTAAGTGACGAATATCCTGATAAGTAGCATATACTCACAGTAGGATCGGGATCCAAATATCATCGTCTGATAATGTTGTAGGAATGCTACCAACATTCATCAAACTCAAAATGGTATGCATCTCTTTGCAAATTTCAGTTTCTTTTGAAATTCCCGATATAAGTTTTTGCCCCATGCTCTTATAACCTTGGCGTTAGGTCAAAATGTCATAAGTCACATGTCAAGTTCTGCCCATCATTATCTTGTCAATTTGAACCCATCCGTATATATCCTTGACGTTCGGCCAAAATGATAATACGACTGTCCCAAACTAACTCATCTATCTATGCAACAAATGAATACCCCAGCAGCTACCAAACACTATGTCTTGACTAAGGGCCAAACAAACATAGCTTGAATACTACTGACCATTCATAAGAAATGACGGAGGGCTACGACTGGTCTTGGCGAGACCGTGAACGTAGTGAACTTGATATAATCGAAGGAACCTGATAGCTTTTAAAAGGAGTGGTTAAAGCTCCGCATTTAAAAATATCTGTTTTAAAAATAACCGAGTGGTTTCTTTTAAATTGTTCCAACGATTTAAACTTTGGTTTGTTTTCTTTGCATTACAGATAATGCGTCCCATCATTAACCTATCATTGCAGAAAACAACGAAAATACAACGTCCTCTTATGCCATCCGCATTCGCCACGGGGTCCCGTCATCACCCGTTAGGTTACTTAACTAACGACAGAGCGGGGGCTGGGCTAGCGCGGGTGTAAAACATAAGTGACGTCTAAATAGCTACAATAAATATAGATATTTTACATTCGTCTGACGCAATGATATTCATTCCAGAACACAGATAAACAATATTGGATATGCAAGCAATCTGTATTTCTTTTGAGCCTGCAAGAAAAGACAGATTACATAGTTGTGATGAATAGCCGTTACCCCACCCTCGACCCCTACGGGTACGGCAAACTACCCACCCGGCAGTCTGTGTACCCCACCTTGGGTCAGTCCTAGGAGCAAAAACAGTAAAATGAAATAATACAACGGTGGCTACGACCGCAACCTGGAAGTGCCCCGCAAAAATAATATTACAACAAATTACATTTACAACAAAAGAATTAATCAATAACCCATTGCAAACCCCGGCTATACACCACAACAGTCCAATACAGTTTATATGCACAAACAGATATAACCATTTCAGAAATGTGCAACCCCCTGCCAACCGACATACTAGCAGTTGGGGGAGGTTTACGAACACATCAAACAATCACAGATATAATCCAATACGCAAATACTGTACAATTCGATCGAATAAACAACATCAATATTGCTCCAAAATCTGCTCTGTTAAACAGTAACCTGAGCAATAATTAAATATTCCAGAAAACCCTAAATGTTACAGAGAAGCAACAGAAGAAAAATCGGTCGCTGACTCGCCAACTCGGCGGCGGAAGCGCGGCGACTCAGTAGGCTGAGGCCGCGCTTCCGCGGCGAGATGGTCGATTCAGTCGACTGTTTTTCTTGGGTGTTCTTCTGGTGTCATGTAAAGCTCTCTGAACTCACCTGAAAAATTTTCTGACATCGTTTTAAATTCGACAGAAACATGACAGAATTAGGGTTTTTCGGCTTCGTTTTTCCGTTCGAAATTCGTACAAATTTGCAATTAAGTTATTTAGTGTTTAGCGAGGCTCTGATACCACTGTAAGTCGATGTAGTACACCCCAGTACTTGTGGGGAGGCGGATTTTACAAAAACGATCAAGTTTAAGGAACGAACATCGACTAACCGCTTAAATCGAAGCTAAACTCTAAATAACCGTATTCTAAGAGTTTCTTTTCACAAGTGATTAGGGATTATACCTAATGAAACCGGTCCTTCTTCTTTACGTCCTCCTTTGTTCTCCTCGACCTTCTCTAGGTAGTAGACGATCCACCCGAGAGCGAAACTCCAAGCTAAACCTCTAACTTGAGGTAACTAATCAACTTTGATTGCTAATCAAAGATGAAAGGATGATGTAGAGTGTAGGTTATGGATGCTTAAGTCTAACTAAACCTTTGTTCTCAACACATGAGGATTAAGGTTAGTATCTTGAAGATGAGAGCTTGAGGAGAGAGAGTATGAGATAAGATAATGAGAGAAGAGAGAGAGTGTATCATAATATTATGAAGCATTCTTATTTTCAACAAATGAATAAAAGAAATGAATAAGCATGCTTCATAAAATATCTTGTGATGATTCATTAGCATGAGTCATTAAGCAATAAATGTGCATTAATGAAGTGAATGAATCACCACCATGACTCACTCTCTTATCCAAAAAGAAACCTCCTTAGTCACATCTTCTAGAAGCTTCTCGAGTAATTACGAGAACGCCCCTCCGATCCGTAAAAATACGGAAAAACTTTAGACTGTAAAAATCCAATAACCGGATACCAGTAACTGGCTTAAACCAAAGCCGACTGGTAAAAACTGTCCGAAAGTCGTACGTGCGTAAACGCACGTATGCGTCCGAACCCTTTGTCGCAAAACCATGCAACCTCTATATCGTTTCGCCTGGAGTAGGAAACTCTCTGTGTGGGACTCTAGAGACTCGACTACTACGCTGGCAGTGGGTTTAACCACAGACCGCAAGCGGCACTAGCTGTACGTAACGGTCCCCAGGTAGTTGTCGATAAGAAGGCCGATGAGAAAACCCATCCGAACTCCTACTGAGTCTGATGTGACAATCTCCATACAGTCCGGTCCGTTCGTCCAAGACTATCGCATATCGGGCCTAGGGGGGCGGCAAGCGTCAGTCCCCTAATAGCGGTATAAGTCGTGTCGGAGTGAAGCCCATTACACCCTGAGAAACTACTGGAAACTACCAGTAAATCTCGCTTGCCCTGGCCAGGGACTTTGCGTAATGGCTCTCTGACACAGCACGATATCTACTCCCAATACCGGGAGGGACGAATCCTGTCTAACCGCCACTGCCTCCAAGTGCTCGGGACTGCACCCAACTGCTACCTGTTTGCACGACTCCTTTGAGCCGTGGTAGGGTAGCAATCTAAGAACAGTGGGACACACTCGAGGCGAAGTAGCAGTGTCAAGTCTGCGGACTACGCTGTACTCATGTCACCTGGGAACTGTTCACTGACGACTGGTATCAAACCAACCAACAGTTCCCTGTGAGTCCTGTCCGGTGTACCCGTAACCTAACGAGCACCTGTATACTATCTCCAGTACGACGTACTGATGGCTGTGGGACAGGCCATCTCCCCAACTGGGATGAGAAGCGTACACACCAGTCTACTCCGGAGTATCGATGCTCTGTCTCGATAATCCAACGACCAGGGACCTGAATAAGGATGTGCTTGTAGACTACCCAGCCCCCACTAGTGTGACTGCCATCACAACGCTGGTAGACAAGCAAGATCCTAAGAGCTCTATCAATACGTACACTCACATATTAAGATAGAAAAACCAAGTAGCATACTACCATGTTTAGCAAGACTGTTATATACATGTGAATATCCCAAGCTTCCATTAAGTAATATACAAGCTAGTATGATACAGTAATGGCCTTCTAGGGCATAAACACTAACAAAGATGGTATGCGGATGCTCAGTGGAGACTGGGTACACTGAACGGACTCGCCGAGAACTCCCAGATGGTATTATACCTCACGTCAGATGGCAGTTCTCTTGTGACTCTGGTACAGCTTAGTCTGTTGACCCGAGATCGTCATAGAGTCTTGTGTGTCTCCCACTGTGCTTTGATTTCCACCCTACCACGGCTCTACTGAGTCGTGCAAACAGGTGGTTTTTGGGTACAGTCCCGATTCACATGGAGGCAATGAGCGATAGGAGGGGATTCGTCTCTCCCGGTATTGGGGGTTGATGTTGCGCAATGCACGACTGGCCATAACAGGAAATCCCTAGCCAGGGTTGCAGTGATATACTGGTAAGAGTTATCAGTAGTTTCACGAATGTTATGGACCTCAAGTCGGCATGACTTATCGAGCTATTGGGGTCTGACGTTTACCACCCCTAGGCGAGATATGCGACATATCAGACGAACAGACCGGACTGTACGGTAAGTGTTACTGGTTGGATTCACAGGAGTGTGAGCGGGCTTGCTCGTCGATCTTCTGATCGCTCAATACCCGGGTGGCCGTTACGTTTAGCAGACCGCTTGCGGCTTGTGGGTGCTTGATATGATCATCATCTGCTACCGGCGTATTGACGAGTCTTTAGAGTCCTACACAGAGGTTTCCTGGCTCAAGCGAAACGAAATAGGAGCGCATATGAGATATGTGCGGGACCGAGAATAATGCGTGTATGTGATACCGTATTTCATTCTCACGATGAATGTGTCGAATGGTTGTATGCGATATAACCTAGTTATCGAATCAAGGATTGATTCGATAAGCCGATACATTGGATACTAGCCGGTTATATGCGACATGACCGGATCATTGAATCAAGTGTTGATTTAATGATTTAATGTATAATTATATATTTGATATATTACTTTGTATTAGCTAGTATTGGTTCACTTTAAATGGATTTACTCACTTGGTTTGTGCACATTACATATGTGATATATTCTGTGCGCATGATTGTATCATGTTTGATGATACATGCAAGCTAGGGTTAGTGTAAAGAATTAGACCATGGTTAAGATTATGATTAGGGTTTTCTTTTTTCTTATTTATTTATTTATTTATTTTGGAAAAAGATGAGAAAAGAATGGTTGCTATTTATGTTTGCTAGTTGAAGATTCTTGAAGCTTTGAATTAGTCCACCATTCTTGTCTCATCCTTAACCCTAACCATTCAAGTTAACCATGGTCCATTCTCTACAACTAACCAAGGGTTAGTAAATGATAAGTATTGATTTATTTATCATTTACTTAATACTTATCATATCTTTTTCATCTTCTTCTTCATGAGCAAGAAGAAGAAAAGCTTTCTACACCAATGGCAACTTGAGAAATCAAGTGAGAAATCCAATTCTAAAGTCTACCCACTTCCTATTTCTTCATCATCTACCTCTTGCCAAGTTGTATAGGGTGTTTACTTCACAAGTTTTCAAAGCTTGGTGAAGTTGGAGCTTGTTCTTGTGATGCCTCAACGTAGATCATCTTCGGCATCGAACCGACGATCAAGCCCGCCCATTCTTCGATGATGCCAATGCTAGAGTCAAGGGTTCGACTTGGACAGCGGAGGGAGATCATCACGGAGCTTAGGATGTGGTGGACCGGATCTACAAAGGTTGTAGCCCCTTTCCTTTAGCTATATTTCCGTTTACTTGCTTGCTTCGCCTATTTATCTAGTTAACGATCCGTTCTAGGGTTTCTCGGCACCGTATTTTTTAGAAATTTGCATGTTTGATCACTTGTGAGACTCCATTAGAGTGCCTAGGAACCCTACATGTTCTTCTTCTTTAATGAGATTTTTCTTAACTCTGTTTTTTTTACCTTGAAGAAAAGTTCTTCTTCTACCGAGAGCTTGCTCTTCTTTTTTGAGATTTTTCATAGTTTATAGGGGGGGTTACTCTATATGCGATTTGAAGTCTTGGGGCCTTTATATAGTGAAGGCTGATTTGTTCAATCGGTTAAGGAGATCTTTTCTCCAATTGATTTGGGGATTTCCCCATCGTTGGATCTTTAATCCAAGGGCTTCTGATTTACAGAAGGTAATCTTCTTGTTTTTAACAAGATTGGGAAATCTTTTCCCACATAGAATTTATTCTGTATTTTAATGATTTTTAATCACCATTGGATCATTGATCCGACGGTGCTTTGATTTACAGAGCACAATATTTTTGTTTGGAAAGATTTTGAGGAATCTTTCCTTAACAGAATTTCATTCTGGTCAATTGATGATTTATCATTTTTATTGGATCATTGATCTGGCCGTGGAGAACATTTAGTTCTAGCGCTATCGCAATCGTGCTTTGCACGTGAGCGCTGCTTCAGAGCGCTGGCGCTCTTTGCGCAAGCGCACTCGTGCTTTGCACATGTGCGCTGCTTCAGTGCGCTGGCGCTCTTTGAGCTATGGCACTCGTGCTTTGCACGTGTGCGCTGCTTCAGAGCGCTGGGGCTCTTTGCGCTAGCGCACTCGTGATTTGCACGTGTGCGCTCCTTCAGAGCACTGGCGCTCTTATGAAGCGCTGCTCATTTCAAATTTAGAAAACTTGAACAGAGCTTTGCTCTGATTGGAGGAAACAGTTCCCTAGCTCAGTATAACAAGCATGTTCGGTCAATGCATCCATATTACTATCTTGATTAAGGTGTGACATGGTCGCTACCAGGAGAGAGAGAGAGAAGAAAACACTCTGCATGCGCTCTTGCAAGATTAGATTTGGTTAGTAATTTATCTAATCAGGATGGCTCCCACTGTTTTAGTCAAATCTTCATTCAAACCCTAAAAGGTAACACTAGCCGGGATTAGTTACACCCTACAAGTTCGCCAATCTTTCGGCCAGGTCAGTGTCGGTACTTTGAGGGAGGTTCCCCGTACTTTCGCACGGACCTAATTAAAATAAACCTCGTTTTCCCAGAGGCGTAACCCCGTTAACACCTTTCTAGACACCTACTTGATCGGCTAATTGTAATGTGTAAAACTCTTCCAGGAGTAACACTTACTCGCAGTGGGTATCGGGATCCAACTATCTCATAAAAGATATGCAATCTCATTGCAAATTTCAACACTTAAAATTTCCGATAATATTTTTTACCCCCTGCATCCTATGACCTTGATGCATGCCAAACATCCCATAGTCCACTAGTCAAGTTCAACCCGTCATTTCCTGATTGAATTAAACCCACCCGTACGACCCTTGACGCATGCCAAACAACGTCGTACGAATACCCTAATCCAATTGCATCTCATGCAACAGATAAGTACGAATCAGCTACCGTACACTACGCCTTGACGCATGCCAAACTACCGTAGCACGAATACTAAATATTAGTTATCTGAAATGGCAGAGGGCTACGACAGGTTTTTATGAAAACCTTTTGCGTAATGAACTCGATATCGTTGTAGAAACAAGTGATTTTGAAAAGAAGTGTTTTTGAGGCTTTTACTAGTTTTGCTAAAAAGGTCACTCCCGGTGAAGAGATCTCGGCTCTTTCTTTATCGAATAAGGTGCTGGATATTCTACAAGGAATACCGCTATGCAAAGCAAAAACTATAGAAGCAATCAAAAGACAAACCGAGGTGGTTGTAGCATCTGCTAGTTTCGCTAAAGTGGTCACTCCCGGTGAAGGGATCTCGGCTCTTTCCTTATCGAATAAGGTGTTGGATATTCTACAAGGAATACCGCTAAGCAAATCAGAAACTAGAGCTACCCTTTTTGAAAATTTGATTATACAATATCTTTCGGTTTCATTTTATTTCATTAATGTCATTAATGAAGTCCCATTATTTGTGCTTCACAAGCATCACAGAAGAAACGAATGCAATAATATTAATTATATCTCATATATATAATATAGGCATTCGTCTCAGAACATATCAAATGATCACATCACAGAATATCAGCAGCAGAAGAACATATATGAAATATTGGAAATACTAGGAATTCCGTGTTTTATTTAAGCCAGTAAAAACGCGGATTCCACGGTCGTGATGAATAGCCAAACCCACATCCCTAGACCCTACAAGAGCGGCAACCAACCCTACCAATTCTAGAGTTAGGAGTCCCGGACTCGACTCCTCGAGATGGTCTCCCACTGGACCCTAGAACCCGGTTACTTGTGCTCCCCGCCTTGGGTCTAAGCTAATGCGGAAAAGTAAATAATATACAACAATGGTTACATACATTGAATTTTACATGAATGAAAATGAAAAACTCTCATCTCACATAAAAAAAACCCTGCTATTCAAATCATGATGATCCAATATAACATATCACAACATTACATAATCTCGCATGTCATCAAAGTAAGTAAATATGCGTATCCCAGTTGTCGTTGACATATAGCACCGAAAACGGCGATACACCACATATTACACTTACGGTCCCAGAAAAGAAAATGTCAAACTGCAACATTTAGAATCCACAATCACCTTATATCATAAATCCGAAATATCACATACTTCGGATTTCATGCCTAACAATATGAATTCCAAATATTGTATCACAATCATTGAAAGCTAGGCGAAGTTTAAATAATTCGATCGAATCAACGAATTCCCAAATTTCCCAGAAAGCTCAATACTTGAGCGCTGTTAAAGTTAACCAGAGACATACCATAGTACCTACGGACCTACAGCTGAAGGGCCAGACCCAAGCCTCTTAAGTGGCACCGCGGATCCGCTGCGAAAACCATATTTTGGCCGCGGATCCGCGGTCACTTAGATGAGTTAGGGTTTCGTTCTTCAGGTGTGTCTATAGAATTCCCTGCATATTTTTCTGAATATTTTTAACATTGAAAAATCCAACGTTTGGAAAAATTTCCAGATAGGGGGTCGAAAATGGGTTTTCGGGGTTCGATCACAATTCTAACTTCGTCTAGACAATCTCTAATGCTCTAGCTTGGCTCTGAAACCACTGTAGGGTTAGCTTAGCACCTTGGCAAGGTTTAGGCAAGCATCAATCATGCTAATTTAAAATTTTGGGGTGCTAAACAAACCCTAAACAAGATCTTAACTAGAGACATAGGGTTAAACATAAAATGTAAACAACTTTACATCTAAATGAATGCGGAATACAACCTTTGTAGACCGGTCCTTCACTTCTAAATCTCCGTGTAGTAGTCCCTTTGCACCTAGTAGTGAACATCCGAACTCTAGTAAGGATCACATGAAGAAATGAACAAGCTTGCTCGATGCCTTCGAAGCCGAAGATGATCTACGTCGAGGAGACCCAAGCTCATGCCACTTCTTCACTAATGGTGCGATTAGTGAAGCAAACACCCTAAACTAAATGACTAATAGTAGAGGATGATGAAGTAGGAATATTGCTCACTTTAGATTTGATTTTCTCATTTTATTTCATCACTTTGTCAAAAGCTAGAAAGCTTCAAGAGGAAGAAGAAGATGAAGTGATGAAAGAATCATTCTCCTTGTTTTAAATGCAACCATGGGTGAGTATATCACATCTACTAACGCATGTAGAGAGTTAACCATGGTGTATGGTTAATGGTTAGGTCAACAAATATCTTATGTAAAAACAAAGAAGTGTACTTTGGTCAAAACTTATCCACAAGCTTCTACAAGCTTCTAGCAATGACTCATTTCCACTAATTTGTAATTACTTAATGATAAATAAAACCATAACATTAACCTAGCATGGTATGAGTCTTATACATACATGTTGCATGTGTAACCTAGCATGACACACTAAAATATATCTCATATATTCATGTGTGCAAAAACAATACAATTAACATATATCACATATATATTAATATATCATAAATGAGAAAAATGAATACTTAAGCGAGCCAATATTAGTTAATGTAATTTAATATATCAAATATATAATTATACATTATCCAATGTATCAATTTATCGAATCAACAACTTGATCCGATAACCCGGCTATATTACATACAACCGATCGATACACAAATCACGAGAATAGAATGCGATATTACATACACGCATTAATCTCGGTCCCGCATATATCACATATGTGCTCCTACTCCGTTTCGCATGAACCAGGAAAGCTCTGTGTAGGACTCTAAAGACTCATCAATACGCCGGCAGTAGGTGATGATCATATCAAACACCTATAAGCTGCAAGCGGTCTGCTAAACGTAACGGCCACCCGGGTATTGAGTGATCGGACGATCAACAAGAAAGCCTGCTATAACTCCTGCGAATCCAATCAATAACACTACCGTACAGTCCGGTCTCTTCGTCAGATACGTCGCATATCACAGCCTGGGGGTGGTATAACATCAAACCCCAATAGCCTGATAAGTCATGCCGATGCAACGTCTATAACGGTTCGAGAAACTACTGATAACACTTACCAGTAAATCTCAGCAACCCTGGCCAGGGATTTCTTGTTATGGCCAATCGAGCATAGCGCAACATCAACTCCCAATGCTGGAAGAGACGAAACCCCTCCTATCGCTCATTGCCTCTATGTGACTCAGGACTGTACCCAAAAACCAGCTTTTTGCACGATCTTTTGACCGTGGTATGGTGGAAATCAAAGCACAGTGGGAATCATACAAGACTCTATGACGATCTCAGGTCTACAGACTAACCTGTACTAGTGTCACCAGAGAACTGCTATCCGACGATAGGTATAATACCATCTAAGAGTTCTCGGCGAGTCCGTTCAGTGTACCTAGTCTTTACTGAGCACACGTATATCTTCTCTGATGTCAAACACCAATGGATATGGGATCATCGATCGCCCATCATATGGATCAAGAAGCGTATACGCTAGTCTACTCTGGAGTATCGATGCCCTGTCTCGATACTCCCTCGACTAGGAACAATTATAGGGTGTACTTGTGGACTACCCTTGGCCACACTAGTTTGATCTCCATCATAGTCCTGGTAGTCATGTACACATCCTAAGGGCTTTGTCAACATGTGAGAGCAAGACAGCATTACCTATACAAGTCAACATGTTAAGACAAAGAGCAACCAGATAGCATACTATCATATCGAGCAAGAAAGTCTTCCCTATATATGTCCAAGAAACCACTACAATATACATCCCATGTATAGTAATGGACTCTAGGGCATACATATAACAAACAATCTCCCACTTGCACTAAGGCCATCTGTTGTAGTATCCAATACCCAACAATATAGCAGTGGTTGTAGTACCCATACTCAACCATCCCAAAAATCTCTCAAATGGTATTTGGGGAAGCAGCCTTTGGTGAGTGGATCCGCCGTGTTAACCTCAAATTTGCTCTCCTTACCTTGATCCTTTGCAGATCAACCATCTCCTTGATCAGGTGATACTTGCCTCAGAATTTGTTTGGAACGCGGATGGGACCCTTGTTCCTAGGCCAAAACCATAACTCCATTGTTGTCACAATAACAGTTATTGGACGCTCAATGGTAGGAACCTTGTTCATCTCATGAACAAGAAATGCCCAGACAGCCACTTTGGCAGCATCATTGGTAGCAATGTATTCAGCCTTTATCGTCTAGAATGTTTCGATATGTAACTTGGAACTCTTCCAACATACCGTCCCTCCACTGAGGGTAAAGACAATGCCTGTGTCTGACTCTCAGTCGAACTTATCACTCTTGAAGCTAGAACCAAGAACTTTCTTTTAGTGCTTCTCAAGTACTTTAAGAATGTCCTCCACAGCTTCCAGTGATTCTCCCAAGATCCGATTGATTCTTAATCACTACACCTAGTGAGTTAGTTACATATGGTCTGGTACATAACATCGCATACTCTGATAGAGCCTATTGCCGAAGCATAGGTGTATCCCTTCCATACGAGCTCTCTCTAAATCAGTCTCGGAAGACATCCTTTTGGAGAGAGTGATTCCTGAGGTATTAGGAGAACCACCACGCTTAGAATCCTCCATACTAAACACCTTTAGTATAGTGTTAATGTACCTAGATTTGGGACACTCCCAATATCCACTTAGATCTATCACCATAAATCATAATCCACAAGATATAGTAGGTATCATCCAGATCTTCTATTGAGAATTCTCGTGATAAGAGGAGCTTGACCGAGTGTAGCATAGGAAACCATTTCCTATCAAGAGTATGTCATCTACGTATAATACGTGGAAGACAACATTACTCTCTACAACTTTCTTGTATATACAAGGTTCATCTACATTTTTTATGAAGTCAAACTCTTTGACTGTCACATCAAAACAGATGTTCTAACTCCGTGATACGCGCATTGATCCTGATGGACTTAAGCATAACTTTGAAAGTCTCAACTTTTCCATCTACACCAAGAATCTTCTTAAGATCAATTTTCTCTCAATGGGTTTTACCCTTTCTGGTGCAACATCCAAAGTCATACTTTGTTGGTGTACATGGATTCCATCTTTGATCGCCTTAATCCATCCTTTTCACAGAGTCACCACTCGTGATGGCCTGCCTGAACCTAGTTGGGCCATCATCAACCATGATGCAATCCTCGCTCCCACTGTCATTGAGAAGACTCTCAAGTGGATGAGGAACCCTACCAGATTTACGGAGAGGTTGAGGTTCGTCGGAGACTATTGAATCCTTTGGTTTCACTAAATCATCAGCTATTAGTTTGTCAAGCTGGAATAATTTCCATTTCTACCCCATGTCCACTAATTTCTTCACAAGAAATTCCTTTTCTAAAAAGGGTGGCATGCTGAGAAACAAAACACATTTTTCTCCTTATATTGGTAGAAGATATTACCTCACAAATGTTTGGGATATCCTAACAAACTTATACAGAACTGACCTTGACTCGAGTTTGTTCGAATTTTGTTTTTCAACATAGGCCGGACAACCCCATATCTTAACTCGTTTAAGACATGGTCTCTTCGCATTCCATATCTCATATGTAGTGGTAGGCCATGATTTGGATGGAAGCTCATTCAATAGGTATGCAACTTCTCAAGTGTATAACACCCAAAAGGAAACAGGTAACTTAGCAGTACTCATCATAGAGCGCGCCATATATCATAGGGTGCGATACCTCTTCCCCGATACACCATTGTGTTGTGGTGTATGCAAAGAGTAAGCTGAGAGAGAATCCCATTCTCCTTTTAGAAAGTCCAGGAACAACATGCGCAAGTATTCTTTTCCTCAATCACATCGAAGGACTTAATACTTCTACCCGTCTGGTTCTTTAACTTCAAGCTTATATTCCTTTAATTTCTTAAAATTTTCAGACTTTTGTTTCAACAGGAACATATGTTCGAATCTCGAGAGATGATCAGTGAATATAATGAAGTACGAAGAACCAACCTTGGCATTTGTAGACTTAAGACCGTATACATCATCATGTATCCGTCCTAAGAGTTCAATAACTCTTTCTCTGTTTACAGTAAACGGAGTATTGGCCATTTTACCTTTGAGACAAGACCGGTAAGTATCATAAAATGAAAATTCGAACAGATTCTCATATTCATCCTTATGTAACTTAGCTGGTTGTGTCGTATTGATACGACCTAGTCTACAATGCTACAAGAAAGATTCGTTCATTTATGAACAACTTCTCTTGTGTGTGTTCTATATACTTTGAACTGTACTTTGATTTAGAACGTATATGCTATTTTATAAAGTGCCTGATCGAATCAACTCTTAATTCAGGAAAATGTTCACAACATTATCCTCCAATATAGAATTATATCCTTCTTTAACTCAGTAAAGAATATGATAAAATGTTTGTATATCAGGTTCGGTATGTAATAACATTTGTTCAGAATCAATGTATTAATACAGGGTGATGTCTGCCAATAGACTTGGCTGCAACAATTACACCATTCTCTAACACTTAGAGACATATCACCCATTCTCAGTTCTCTACCTTTCTGTAGCCCATGTAACATATTACATATGCAGAATCCTATTCCGGTATTACATACCCAGGACGTAGATTATACTGAGAAACAATTCTCGGTAATGAACACACCCGAAGAAGATGCATCAACATGTACTTTCTTCGATTGGGTGGTATGGGAATCCAGATATTCCCCTATTTCCTGCTCGGACTTATAACAATTATAAGATAGAGCAGAACCGACGTTCCCTAACTCAGTATAATAAGCAGGTTCGGTCAATACATCCATATTATTATCTTGATTAATGCGCGACATGGTCGCTACCAGAAGAGAGAGAGAAGAAAACACTCTGCGTGCACTCTTGTAAGATTAGATTTAGTTATTAATTTATCTAATCAGGATGGCTCTCACTGTTTTAGTCAAATCTTCCTTCAAACCCTAAAAGGTAAGACTAGCCGGGATTAGTTACACCCTATAAGTTCGCCAATTTTTCGGCCAGGTCAGTGTCTGTAATTTAAGGGAGGTTCCCCGTGCTTTCGCACGGACCTAATTAAAATAAAACTCGTTTTCCCAGGGGCGTAACCCCGTTAACACCTTTCTAGACACCTACTTGATCGGCTAATTGTAATGTGTAAAACTTTCCCAGAAGTAACTCTTACACGCAGTGGGTATCAGGATCCAACTATCTCATAGAAGGTATGCAATCTCATTGCAAATTTCAACACTTGAAATTCCCGATAATATTTTTTACCCCCAGCATCCTAAGACCTTGACGCATGCCAAACAACCCATAGTCCACTAGTCAAGTTCAACCCGTCATTTCCTGATTGAATTAAACCCACCCGTACGACCCTTGACGCATGCCAAACAACGCCGTACGAATACCCTAATCCAATCGCATCTCATGCAACAGATAAGTACGAATCAGCTACCGTGCACTACGCCTTGACGCATGCCAAACTACCGTAGCACGAATACTAAATATTACTTATCTGAAATGATGGAGGGCTACAACAGGTTTTTATGAAAACCTTTTGCGTAATGAACTCGATATCGTTGTAGAAACAAGTGATTTTGAAAAGGAGTGTTTTTTAGGATTTTACTAGTTTTGCTAAAGAGGTCACTCCCGGTGAAGGGATCTCGGCTCTTTCCTTATCGAATAAGGTGCTGGATATTCTACAAGGAATACCACTATGCAAAGCAAAAACTATAGAAGCAATCAAAAGATAAACCGAGGGGGTTGTAGCATCTGCTAATTTTGCTAAAGAGATCACTCCCGGTGAAGGGATCTCGGCTCTTTCCTTATCGAATAAGGTGTTGGATATTCTATAAGGAATACCGCTATGCAAAGCAGAAACTAGAGCTACCCTTTTTGAAAATTTGATTCTACAATATCTTTAGGTTTCTTTTTATTTCATTAGTCTCATTAATGAAGTCCCATTATTTATACTTCACAAGCATCACAGAAGAAACGAAAGCAATAATATTAATTATATCTCATATATATAATATAAGCATTCGTCTCAGAACATATCAAATGATCACATCATAGAATATCAGCAGCAGAAGAACATATATGAAATATTGGATATACTAGGAATTCCGTGTTTTATTTAAGCCAGTAAAAAGGTGGATTCCACGGTCGTGATGAATAGCCAAACCCACATCTCTATACCCCTACGAGAGCAGCAAGCAACCCTACCAATTCTAGAGTTAGGAGTCCCGGTCACGACTCCTCGAGATGGTCTCCCACTGGACCCTAGAACCCGGTTACTTGTGCTCCCTGCCTTGGGTCTATGCTAATGCGGAAAAGTAAATAATATACAACAATGGTGACATCATCCTCAACCCGAAAGTGCCCCAATAAAAGATTATTACATACATTGAATTTTACATGAATGTAAATGAAAAACTCTCATCTCACATAAAAAAAACCGGCTATTCAAAACACGACGATCCAATATAACATATCATAGCAATACATAACATCACATGTCATCAACATAACTAAATAATGCATATCCCAATTGTCGTTGACATATAGCATCGAAAACGACGATACACCACATATTACACTTACGGTCGCAGAAAAGAAAATGTCAAACTACAACATTTGGAATCCACAATCACCTTAGACATCATAAACCCGAAATATCACATATTTCGGATTTCATGCATAACAATATGAATTCCAAATATTGTATCACAATCATAGAAAGATAGGCGAATTTTAAACAATTCGATCGAATCAACGAATTCCCAAATTTCCCAGAAAGCTCAACACTTGAGCTCTGTTAAAGTTAATCAGAGACATACCATAGTACCTACGGACCTACAGCTGAAGGGCCCGACCCAAGCCTCTTAAGTGGCACCGTGGATCCGCCGCCAATACAATGTTTTGGCCGCGGATCCGCGGTCACTTAGACGACTTAGGGTTTCGTTCTTCAGGTGTGTCCATAGAATTCCCTGCATATTTTTCTGAATTTTTTTAACATGGAAAAATCCAACTTTTGGAAAAATTTCCAGAGAGAGGGTCCAAAATGGGTTTTCGGGGTTCGATCGCAATTCTAACTTCGTCTAGACAACCTCTAATGCTCTAGCCTGGCTCTGATACCACTGTAGGGTTAGTTTAGCACCTTGGTAAGGTTTAGGCAAGCATCAATCATGCTAATTTAAAATTTTGGGGTGCTAAACAAACCCTAACAAAGATCTTAACTAGAGACTTAAGATTAAACAAAAAATGTAAACAACTTTACATCTAAGTGAATGCGGAATACAAGCTTTGTAAACCGGTCCTTCACTTCTAAAGCTCCGTGTAGTAGTCCCTTCGTGCCTAGTAGTGAACATCCGAACTCTAGTAAGGATCACATGAAGAAATGAACAAGTGTAACGTTTTAAAAATAAATAATTAAATAATTAAATAAATAAAAATCCTTTACGTGAATTTTATGATAATCGGTAAAATAAACCATAATTTTCGTAAAACTCAACTATAATTATTTTTCAAAATAGACTTGAATACGCCTATTTTAACTATGTAATTACAAGAAATTGATATTATTTAGTGACTTATAAATTGTTAGTTTAATTAAATATTTTTTCCTAAATTAATTATTTCAAATATTATTATAAGCTTTTAAATATACATTAAATTAGTGTACATTGCAAATTAGAAATGGGTTAATTATAAAAATGTGAACCATGACATATTGGAATCAAGTGTGTAACATGCAAAATTCTTTCTCAAAATTCTCCATGGTTGTAGATTTTTCTAGGATTTATTTAGAAAACAAAATAAATAAAATAAAGAAATTAATGAAAAGACTTAAAAGAGATGATTAATTAGGAAGTTTCTACACAACTCCTCACATCTTTTTCTCTCTCTCTTCCCTCATTTGCTCTTGGCCGAGCCCTCCATAAGGCAGCCCCCATTTTTCCCCAAGCTCTTTTCTCATCAAAAATCATCAAAAATTCCATATAAATCAACACAAAAACATCATAAATTCCTAATTAAATCTTTACCCATGATTCTTTTGCCAAACAAGCTTGGATCTTGATGCAAAATCAGCAATTTGGAGGTTAAGATTTGTAAGTTTGATCTCAAATTGTGAGGTATAAATCCAAACCCTAAAGTTTAATTTTTGGTTAATTACTTTAATCTAGTTTAATATGGTTTTAAATTGTAGATTTAAAATTCAAGAAAATGGGTTGCTATTAAATTAGGGTTTTTATCATTAGATTATGGTTTTAATGAGTAGTTCAACATGTTAAGGAATGCAAATCTAAATCTAGTTGCTAAGTTTACAAGTGTTGCTCCTAAAATGTCCAAATTAAGATTTTTTTAGCGAACTAGGTTTTTGGAAATTAATTAAAAATATGAGATTAAAATATAGTTAGGGTTTTCATCACATCATTACAATTATAAATTGTAGTTAATACCTTAGATCATGCAAAACCTAGTTTAGTTGTTGTTTTGTGCATTGTTACTTTGAAATTGTTAAAATTGGATAATTTTGCAAACTAGAATTTTGGGTTTAATGAAAATTGATGAGATTAAATTACAGTAATGGTTTGTATGATCTAATTATGAAACTTAGTGAATATTGTGGCCACTAGATGTGTTTAAACATCAAGTTTTGTACTAAAACGGTTATTCGAGATTTTCTCGGTTTTCGGAAATAAATCGATTTGATTTGTTTTGAGGTTTTGATGAGTTACAATTTATTTCATATTATATTTAGTGAGTTGTAAAACCACGATTGGTGCGTTTGGTTTTTTCTCGATCAATCGGCGTTTGTACGCCGATATCGAGCTTTTTTTTTGTTCTTTTGCATGAGCGGGTTATAAGTTTTAACCTATGCGTTTTTCGTGTGCCGTTTTGGTTCTGTCCGCGATTTCGGTTTACGATACTATATATATGTTAGTTATATATATGCCCTAGAGGCCATTATTGTACATATGATGTATATTATAGTGGATGCTTGGATATATATAGAGAGGACTTTCTTACTCGACATGATAGTATGCTATCTGGTTGTACTTTGTCTTAACATGTTGACTTGTATTGGTTTACTGTCTTACTCTCACATGTTGATAAAGCCCTTAGGATATGTACTTGACTACTAGGACTATGATGGAGATCATACTAGTAGGGCCAGGGTAGTTAACGAATACATCCTATAATTGTTCCTAGTCGAGGGTGTATCGAGATAGGGCATCGATACTCCAGAGAAAACTAGCGTATACTCATCTTGACCCATATGATGGGCAATGGATGATCCCACATCCATTGGTGTTTGACATCAAAGATGGTATGCGGGTGCTCAGTGGAGACTTGGTACACTGAACGGACTCGCTGAGAACTCCTAGATGGTATCGTACCTATCGTCAGATAGCAGTTCTCTGGTGATACTGGTACAGGTTAGTCTGTAGACCCGAGATCGTCATAGAGTCTTGTGTGATTCCCACTGTGCTTTGATTTCCACCTTACCACGTTCACGAAAACGTGCAAAATGGTGGTTTTTGGGTACAGTCCCGAATCATATGGAGACAATGAGCGATAGGAGGGGTTTCGTCTCTCCCGGTATTGGGGGTTGATGTTGCGCTGTGTTCGATTGGCTACAAATGGAAGTCCCTGGTCAGGGCTGCTATGGAGATCTACTGGTAAGTGTTATCTGTAGTTTCTCGACCCGTTATGAGCCACATATCGGCACGACTTATCGGTTATTGGGGTCTGACGTTTACCACCCCTAAACTGGATATGCGGCATATCAGACGAAGAGACCGGACTGTACGGGAGTGTTACTGATTGGATTCACAGGAGTGTGAGAAGGTTTGCTTGTTGATCTTCTGATCGCTCAATACCCGGGTAGCTGTTACATTTAGCTGACCGCTTGCAGCTTGTGGGTGTTTGATATTATCATCACCTACTGCCGGCATATTGACGAGTCTTTAGAGTCCTACACAGAGCTTTCCTGGCTCAGGCAAAACGGAGTAGGTACACATATATGATATATGCGGGACCGAGAATAATACGTGTATATGATACCGTATTCTATTCTCGTGATATGTGATATCGGCCGGGTATATGTGATATAATCGGGTCATCGGATCAAGTGTTGATTCGATAAAATGATACATTTTATATTAGTCAGTTATATGTGATATAGCCGGATTATCGGATCAAATATTGATTCGGTAATTCAATGTATAATTATATATGTGATATATTACGTTACATTAACTAATATATTCTCACTTAAGTAATTCTTTTTCTCATTTTGGATACATTAATATATATGTGATATATGTTAAATATATTCTTTTCTTTTGTTACTAAATTATATATATGTGATATGTATAATTGTAATATGCTTGGTTATAAATGCAATTAGGGTTTATGAGAGTTAAACCATGCTAGGGTTATTGTTAGGGTTTATATTTATTATTAAGTTATTCAAATATTGTGGATATTTGTCATGGTTAATATTTTGATGGAAGCTTGTGGAAGCTTGTAGACTATATTGACTTTGTCCACTCTTTTTGTCTGGCTTAGGATATTTATCCACCTCATCTTTAACCATAGCTAATGGTTAAGTCTCTACATGGGTTAATGATGATATACTTGACCAAGGTTGCATTTCTAACCACACAACAATCATTCTCATCACTTCATCTTCTTCTTCCTCAAAAAGCTTGCTAGCTTTTTCAATAGTGATGAAATAAATTGAGAAAAAGAAAACTAAAGAAAGCAAAATTCCTACTTTATCATCCTCTTCTATACTAGCCATATAGATTAGTGTGTTAGCTTCACTAATTCATAATTAGCTTGAGTTAGCTTGAGTTTATGTTTCCTTAAGGTAGATCGTCTTGGATTTCGAAGACTTCAAGTAAGATGCATCATTCACCTCATGGAGCCTCTCTAGAGTCCGGGAGCTTGATGATCGCGGCGAAGGGACCACAACTCGGAGCTTATGAAGCGAAGGAAAGGACTACAAAGGTTGTAATCCCTCGCACTTAGATGTAAAGTTGTTTACATGTAAAGTTAACCCTAATTCTCTAGTTAAAATCTTGGTTAGGGTTTCATAGCACCCCAAAAATTTATAAAATGGCATGCGTGATGCGTTGCTAAACCTTGTTGTCGTGCTATACAACCTTACAATATGTTTGCATATAGGTACGTCTCATGAGGACTTCGGGCGATGAAGAAGAGGATGGCGGCATCGACTTCGACAGACAAGGACCAGGTGAGTAGATGCATATCTACGGGGGAAGTCGGGTGGATGGCGTATAGCACCCCCGCAACTTCGTAGCATATGACTTAGTCTTGAGATAGTTATATACAGATATGTTATTGCGAGATACGAGTACTTAGCAAGCATGGTTTTAGGAGACCACGGATCAGAATTTGTGTAAGTTGGATGATAGTGCTTTTAGTCTAGTTCTTAGTCGCGAGACCCTAGAGTATAGGTTGACACACACACTTGTTTTCTTGTGCGTATGTGTGTGTGTGTGTGTATGTGAGTAAGTGTATATATATATATATATATATATATATATATATATATATATATATACATACATACATACATATACACGGGTGATGAGGATGTTATATGATACTTGGGGATGAGTCGATATGGCTGGGCATGATTCTGTGAGATATTTGATATATGATCGAGTTATGATACGAGATATGTTATGATATTATAGCGGATCGTTGGACGATGATACCATATGATTGATGATATATATATATATATATGATAGTTGACATATGATCGAGTTATGATATGAGATATATTATGATATTATAGTGGATCGTTGGACGATGATACCATGTGATTGATGATATATAATGATAGTTGATATATGATCGAGATATGATATGAGATATGTTATGATATTTATAATGGATCGCTTATGCAATGTATACTTATATATGATAATATGTGTTGATGACATCGGATTGCACGAGACTTTAGGTCAGTAACCAAATCATGATATTGTTTGACGATGATACCATATGAATGATGGTGTATATATGATAGTCGAGCTGTAACCCGATTTTGGGATGCCGTACGAGTTATAGATATGATGATTGATCCGCACTCTTGACTCGAGTAAGTCGTACTATGTACGTAACGCTATTGAGGCTGGATCGCTGACTACTAGAGATATCGACTCGGACTTTAGGTGAATTTTTCTTACCTTTCGACCAATTCTTTAGTTTAGTCCCTTAGTTGGTTAGGTAGATGTTAGTTTAGGCTCGAGTCATACATATTTTCAAAACTAACGAATCGTGAGCATTTTAAAAGACAGCCGAGAGATACTACGGATTTGTTTTCAAAGGACGTATCTTTTCTCAAAAACCCCGTAGCCCCTACTTTTCTAAAAACCACGATTCGTGCTATTTCAAACACCAAACTGTATGACTCGTATTGGGATAATGTATTTTCTTCATTGTTATCGTTACTTCATCATTCTTCGTATGTTCATGTTGCTCTCATCGCATTTTATCTTATGCACGTGTTTTCTTTAATAATTATGAACCCTGCTTGTTAGGACAGCAGCACCATTACCAATGATGTGCATGCTTCACATACACTTGTTGGCCAGCTCACACACATCATCATCGGTAATTTCTATGTCACGTACACTTTAGAAAATATTATCTCATTGATATAATTAGCTAAAGGCTAGTTACCACATAATAGTTGTGTGATTGCTCTCATGTGTTAACTTAGAGATTGCATTCATTACATAGATACTTCATGCATTCATATATTCATTCATATACTATTCTGGGGCTTTATGCCGATATTCACTGTTTACTTACTCTTGATTCTTGGATTTCGGATTTCCATGAAATTTCTGGATTTGGGGGGAAACCGCAAGAATTTATAATAACTTCTCTCTCTTTCTCTCTCTCTCATTTTAAAATGCAAGTTGCGGTTTTCTCATGATGTATGGGTCGTCCACTATGAGTTTTCATGTTTTCTGTTGGATTTCGAGACCTGATTCGAGGAGTGGAGGAACCGTCTCGGGTACATGGTGGGCCCGGTATGGTACCCCGGAGCGAGAGTGTTTTTATGGGGATGACGATGAGCCTGGTTGTGGAAAACTACCTACCGGTGATGTCAGGCGCGGCGGATATCCGGAGGATACCGACCGTTGTCGTGAGATTTGATGATTTGGGCCGATCAGGACTGACAGAGCCCGAGACATTGAGATATTGAGATTTTGAGATTTTGTGTCGATGCTTGACATGGACTTTCTGTCGATTTCACTGATGATGTTTCAGTTTCATTATACGAGATTCATTGATGATTTTCTTATATCAGATTATTCAGAATTCATGGTGGATTTTCTTATTCATGATGCATTCATACATCAGATATATGACTTGTTACTGTTGTGACACTGACACGAGCACTAAGTATTACACTTATGCATAGGTTCTTACCCTGTCACTACTAGATATCTAGTGTTATGTTAAGTGTATTATTATGAACTAGGAGATCGTTGTGCATGCGATTTCTACCCGCAGATGTCTTCTACTCACGAGTTGGCAACTCACCACCGTTGTGCCAAATTTTCTTGCAAGTTTAGATGTACAGGTTTCCTTAGCGGCTTGCTGGCACACCATTTCTTTTAGGGTGATTGCTTGGTAGGTTGGTTCACTTGTATCGTGATCGCCATTGTACTTTTATTTATTTCATTTATATCTAGTAAGCTCTATCTACCAGACTTGTATTATTTGATAGATTTAGAAGGCCAGTTGTTTTTCTTTCGATCTTAGAGTCGTGCTTGTATTATTATGGTTTTCTGGTGGATTTTGGTTTTCCTCTGAGTTTTGTTCATCGCCCTTCGGCGTTGTATATTATTTTGTTTGTGTGGTTGTGTCCGCCAATTGGCGAAGAGCTAGCTCCCGCTTAGGGATGCCTTTTATTATTGCTTGTATATATATTATTGTTTGTACCTGTTTGGGGCCAGTTTTTACAATGGAGACTCTGCCGAAATTTTTGAGAAAAATTGATGTTGCTTTTAAACTTGTTTTCCTACACTTATTCTTTTAAATGGTTTAGATTTCTGGGCTTCGGCTTGCTTAGATTACGTTACGCCTCTAGACGTTTCGTAATTTAAGTGCCGGTCGCGTTTCGTACCTTCGAGTCATGACAAAGTTGGTATCAGAGCGTTTGGTTTTACCTTCTACGTGTAGGATGACCCTTAGTTGATGGAGTAGGTGACTAAAGTAGAGTGACGTACCGTGGGTATGTTCCGTGGCATACTTACGATACGCTACTCCGCTTAAGAATCCTTAGGATGTACATATCTTTGCATCGTATTCTATTCGTTCATTTGATCTATCTTCGTCGATGTCAGAAGGTGGTTTCTATTACCGCGATTGCACAGGCACAGAGAGAGCCGCGGCTAGAGTTGCGGTCAGCATGAGCGTTCGATATGTCGTTTACTATGTTTTCTTGGGGACGCAAGCATCTGATATCTACACCAGGTGATCGGGTCACTGCTAGAGTCCGGCTAGAATGTGATGACTGTTATTGCATCGTCTAGTCCTGAAGATTGAGGCATTCTTTTTGCGTGCGGACGACGGGTATTCATATGCGTCTAGGCGAAGTTAAAAGGTTCGAACGAATGTCAAAAACCCATTTTCCCCAAGTTTAAGGTATTCGGAAGAACATGCAGGTAATTCTATAGACCCTCTAAAAGAATGAAACCCTAACTCGACATAATGACCATGAGAATGCCTTTGAACTTTAGGATTTGCGGCAGTTCCGCGGTGCCATTAGTGAGGCTTGGGTTTGGCCTTCTACGGCTGGTCCGCAGGTGCTATGGCATGTACTGGATATTTTTAAACTGTATTCGAGTGTTGAGCTCTCGGGGAATTATGGGACTTTGATGAATCGATCGAAAAGTTTAACGTAGTCCGGATATCATGTGATGGGATACATTACTTGGGAGACTCTAGATATGAGTATAGCCATTTGTAACGCCATTCATACAGCTATGAAGAGACGAGAGCCTAAGGGTACAAGGCGCCAGACCATGAACGTGATGCAAGGAGATATCTTGCTCTGCTAGTTTTGGGTGCACCGACACCCTTCGACATTCGAGAAGGAGCACATTGATGTCAGTGTTACGATTTGCGATTTGGTGATTTGAATTTCACATTTCCGTTGTTTGGATTTTGGTATTTTGAGCATTCCGTTTTATGATTGGTATTTCCTACGTGCACATTCATTGCACTCGATTAGTGTTCCATGTATCAGTTGTATTGATGTTCGTTTTGTGCATACCCATTGCACTTGATTTAATTTTATATATTCTGAGATACTGATTTGATTTCGTGCATATGGGTTGCACACGATTTCGGACTTCTGCTTTCAGTATAGTTTTCATGCACTTTTCGTACTTTTTTTGGTTTTGTGCACACTGATGCAGGTGGTTGTATGTTTATCTATCGTGGTATACTTGATTTTGATTTGATGTATGTCGTATACCGCTGATTTCGATTTTGATATTCGATACATGTTTTCGTGCACCATGTGCACTTGATTGAGATTTTTGAGCACACTTGGCGCACTTGATGCGATTTTGTGCACACCAGAGCACTAAATCGGGATTTGTGCAGATTAGATGCACCTGATATTGTTGTCGTACACGCCCGTTGCACTTGACAGATATTTTTGGTGCACACCCGTTTCACTCAGTTTTGTTTCTGTGCATAGTCATGGCATCTGTATTTGGTTTCGATTATCGTGCACACCGGACGCACGTGGTGTTTTGTATGCTGTATTTGCGGCTGCTTTCATTTTGAGCAGTACGTTTTTATGATAATTATTTTGGTTTAGTAACCGAGCAGGACTATTCTGAGAACAGTACCAAGGTGTTTTTGCATGCATTGATAGTTACCGAAGGGATTTCCAAAAAAGAGTTATAGTCTCAATATTTTCTTATGTGTCTGAGATGACACGAAACATTTTACAAAGGAAACCCTTCTAACTTATTTTCAAAAATGGCGGAACGTGTATGTTAAACAAAAGATATATATATGTATATAGTTATTTTCCTTAAACTGAACGTCCGCTACTTGTTCCGTGATACACGCATCGCACGGTGATTTAAAAAAGGTTTTGCATGCATTTCTATTATGATGTTTCGATGATTTTACAACGATGCGTAGTATATACAAGTTATAGTTTTGAGTATATCATATTGGTTTTTCGTATTGGATTTTGACATTGTATTTCCAGCATAACTCCGATGATTGTGTAACGTTTGACGGAGTTTTACTTTTGAGTTATATACTCGTGTTCATGCGCATGCATTGCGCTAAGAGGTGTTTTAAGTATTGATGATTTCGGAGTCCCGACGATTTGAGTGTTTTGCTAAATGTTTTAGTATTTGGGGGGGTTTTAATTTAAATTTGGGGACCGAATTTCTGTAAGGGGGGAAGATTGTAACATTTTAAAAATAAATAAATAAATAAAAATCCTTTAGGTGAATTTTCTGATAATCGGTAAAATAAACCGTAATTTCCGTAAAACTCAACTATAATTATTTTTCAATATAAACTTAAATATGCCTACTTTAACTATATAATTGCTAGTAATTAATATTATTTAGTGACTTATAAATTGTTAGTTTAATTAAATATTTTTCCTTAATTAATAATTTCAAATATTATTATAAGCTTTTAATTAGTGTAAATTGCAAATTAGAAATGGGTTAATTATAAAAATGTGAACCATGACATATTGGAATCAAGTGTGTAACATGCAAAATTCTTTCTTAAAATTCTCCATGGTTCTAGATTTTTCTCGGATTTATTTAGAAAAGAAAATAAATAAAATAAAGAAATTAAAGAAAAGACATAAAAGAGATGATTAATTAGGAAGTTTCTACACAACTCCTCACATCTTTTTCTCTCTCTCTTCCCTCATTTGCTCTTGGCTGAGCCATCCATGAGGCGGCCCCCATTTTTCCCCAAGCTCTTTTCTCATCAAAAATCATAAAAAATTCCATATAAATCAACACAAAAACATCACAAATTCCTAATTAAATCTTTACCCATGATTCTTTTTCCAAACAAGCTTGGATCTTGGTGCAAAGTTAGCAATTTGGAGGTTAAGATTTGCAAGTTTGATCTCAAATTGTGAGGTATAAATCCAAACCCTAAAGTTTAATTTTTGGTTAATTACTTTAATCTAGTTTAATTTGGTTTTAAATTGTAGATTTAAAATTCAAGAAAATGGGTTGCGATCAAATTAGGGTTTTTATCATTAGATTATGGTTTTAATAAGTAGTTCAACATGTTAAGGAATGCAAATCTAAATCTATTTGCTAAGTTTACAAGTGTTGCTCCTAAAATGTCCAAATTAAGATTTTTCTATCAAACTAGGTTTTTGGAAATTAATTAAAAATGTGAGATTAAAATATAGTTAGGGTTTTGATCACATCATTACAATTATAAATTGTAGTTAATACCTTAGATCATGCAAAACCTAGTTTAGTTGTTGTTTTGTGCATTGTTACTTTGAAATTGTTAAAATTGGATAATTTTGCAAACTAGAATTTTGGGTTTAATGAAAATTGATGAGATTAAATTACAGTAATGGTTTGTATGATCTAATTATGAAACTTAGTGAATATTGTGGTCACTAGATGTGTTTAAACATCAAGTTTTGTACTAAAACAGTTATTCGAGATTTTCTAGGTTTTCGGAAATAAATCGATTTGATTTGTTTTGAGGTTTTGATGAGTTACAATTTATTTCATATTATATTTAGTGAGTTGTAAAACCACGATTGGTGCGTTTGGTTTTTTCTTGATCAATCGGCGTTTGTACGCCGATGTCGAAGGTTATTTTTGGTTCTTTTGCATGAGCGGGTCATAGGTTTTAACCTATGCGCGTTTCGTGTGCCGTTTTGCTTTTGTCCGCGATTTTGATTTACGATACTATATATGTTTGCGTATAAGTACCTCTCACGTGGACTTCGGGCGATGAAGAAGAGGATGGCGAAAAGGATCAGGTGAGTAGATGCATATCTACGGTGGAAGTCGGGTGTGTAGGGTTACTAGGCACTAGAACAAGGTTCTACAAGGCATCAACCATGCCAAAATCAAAATTTTCAAGTGCCGAACAACTCTAACAAAGATCGTAGACTAGAGATTAGGCGAAACAATGAACAAGTAAACAACTTTACTTCTAAGAGAAAGTGATTACAACCTTTGTGGTCCGTTCCTTCGCTTCATAAGCTCCGAGTAATAGTCCCTTCGCCGCAATGCATGAACTCACGGACTCTAGAGAGGCTCCATAAGTCGAATGATCCATACTTGCTTCCGATCTTCAAAAACTAAGATGATCTACCTTGAAGAAACTCAAACCCAAGCTCTTGCTTTGCTAATGAGTATTAGCAAAGCAAATGCCCTAATCTAAGTGGCAAGAATAGATGAGGATGATGAAATAGGAATTTAGCTCTCATTTGTTTTCAATTTCTCACTCATTTTCATCACATATGAAAAAGCTAGAAAGCTTTTCATCAAAAAGGAAGAAGAAGAAGAAGCAAATCAATTTGTGATGAATAATGAATCAAGTGTGTGGTTAGAATTGCAATCATGGGTTAAGAATATAAACTTAACCCTTGTAGAGAAATAACTATGGTAAAGGGTTGGGTTGGGTTAAAACAATATCGATGCAAAATATCACAAGTCAAAGTCAAAGCTTCAAGAAGCTTCTTGAAAGCTTCATGCAAGCTTAACCCTAATCCAAACCCTAACCATATTTAAACTCTACAAAACATGTTGCATTTATAACCCTAACTTGTTACAATATTATATATCACATATACAATATTTATTGTAACAAAATAAAATAATACAATTAACATATATCATATATATATCAATGTATTATCCAAGTGAGAAAAAGAATTTTTAAGTGAGCTTATATTAGTTAATATAATTTTAATATATCAAATATATAATTATACATTAAGTTATCAAATCAACACTTGATCCGATAATCCGGCTATTTCACAAATAACCAACTAATATAATCTGTATCAGTTCATCGAATCAACACTTGATCCGATGACCCGGCTATATCACATATACCCGGCCAATATCACATTTCGTGAGAATCTAATACGGTATCACATACACATATTGTTCTTGGTCCCGCACATATCACATATGTGCTCCTACTCCATTTTGCCTGAGCCAGGAAACCTCTGTGTAGGACTCTAAAGAATCGTCAATACGCCGGCAGTAGGTGATGATCATATCAAACACCCACAAGCTACAAGCGGTCAGCTAAACGTAACAGCCACCTAGGTATTGAGCGGTCAGAAGATCAACAAGCAAGCCTGTACATTCTCCTGGGAATCCAATCAGTAACACTCCCGTACAGTCCGGTCTCTTCGTCTGATATGTCGCATATCTCGCATAGGGGTGGTAAACGTCAGACCCCAGTAGCTTGATTAGTCGTGTCGTTATGAGGTCCATAACTGTTCGAGAAACTACTGATAACACTTACCAGTAAATCTCAGCAACCCTGGCCAGGGATTTTGATTGGTTTGAAAAATTGTGTTTAGTAGTTAACCGCAATCAGAACGGTGTCGCGTGTAGCTAGATCGAGGTGAGTACGGGTCGTCCTCAGGGAAATGTTGAATCTTTTATTCTTACTTTAGATGTGTTGAAAAAGAGAGGAGGAATAAAGAATTTTGTGGAAAGCTTTCTAGATCTACGTTAAGCAAGAATGCAAAATATATAGATCTAGATTATTTTAGAGATGTAGTTAATATAATAAGGGGGCTTGTAGAGTTCGTTAGGATTTAGTAGTCATGGACGATTAATTAAAAGTTATCCTTTTATCCTTTAATAGATTTAAAACTAGAACGACGATGATGCGTGTAGATTAGGGTTTCTGGAGGGAAAAAGAATCCCACTCTTAACCCTCTTAACCCTTATCTCGACACGGAACTCCGTTCATATCTAGCCTTTACCAAAACAATCATTAATCTAATCTCTAATCGCGGTCGGAACTAACAAAGAATTGTCAACGCGCCCTATTAGGATGTTAATGATTTTTTTGATAAAGTTCATAAACTTTATAGGACTCAAAAATGGTTTAGGGATGTTCATCATCCATTAGCTTACCCTAATCCTACGAACCCTAACAAGCAGAGAATTACTCGCGCATGTTGGGAGAGAAAGAGATGGAGAGAAAATGCATAATTAAACTATGAAGAAATAGAATAAGAAAAAGAAATCTGCCTTTATTAATCAACAATATTCATTACACTTTGATTCCTTAGAAAATGATTACAAATACTAGTTTGCTTCTCGATCTCTTCCAAGGAGGTAGACGAACAGTTGATGATCAGTCTGGATGCGTGAGCCGTCTTGGACTTCGTGATCTTGTCGACTTGATGATTTTTCCAAGGGGCTCTCGGTCTTTATTTATAGTCCCAAAGCCAGAAATTTAGATGCCTAAATTGGGGAATGATAGTTAAAATCCCACCAGAAAAATGCCAGCCCCTAATTCCTCTGTATTGCGGCGGATCCACGGCCTAAGGGGGGCTATGGCCGCGGATCCGCGGCTAATGGTCAAGATCTCTTGATCAAAATTTTAGGGCTTCATCCTTGTGACATGTGGCAATATCTGGGATCTTTAGATCTTTGAAATCTTCTCGTAGTTGCTGCCAGACTTGGTCTCCAAGTTTTGCTTTCTTAATTAGGCAAGTTTTCTTTAACAACTTGATTTCCTTGATTTTAGTCTTGGAAAAATTCTGCACAACAACTTAGAAAAATTGTGCACAACTCAAATAATATTTAGTAGACTTTGTTCTACTAGGATTCGGTCAATGATATTATTTGCATACATTTTCCTACCAAATGCTAATTATAATATATCAACACATGGAAAATGTTATTTTTACAGATAAGCCCTCATTGTATGATATATTATAATAAAGACCTTTTAATATAGAAATAGTAGGAAAAATGTAATAACAAATGTGCAGTTTTATCAACTGAACAAATACCCCCAAACTTATCTTTAATCGTCCAGAGCAAACTAGTTTATTCAAGAGAAGGAGAAAAAGAAAGGAGAAAACTAAGCACACTTTCGTAGGCAAATACGATTGCACTGAGCACGTGCAACAAGCCGTTAAACCTCTAGGTGTCCCTAGTAGGAGGAGTGTTGTCTCCTGAGGGTTTTCAGCGGATTACACCCACAAAATTCTATAACAAAAGAGAGATGGTGAAATTTACATATAAAGATAAGAACCATAAAAGAAAGACTTTGAAAATAAGAGTTTCCAACTACACTAGCTTTTCAGTTGTCATGTGCCCTATCTTAATAGTCATGAAAAAATGTTAGAAATCACATTATCTCTCAATAAAACATCGTCTTTATTCTTCATTCCTACCTTTCATCCAAACATCGATCATATACCCCTACGTGTGTGTAATGGACATCTCTACACTCGGAGAATTCAATTCAAGCTATCATACTCTTGTCCATCTACCTCGGTAATTTTTAACTTGATGAATATTTAGATTTGCTCACATATTTTCATGCGACCGTTAATACTTCTTGAGGTACTAACCGACCGATTACTCGTGTGCTTGCTGATTAGGTGATAATATTTTCCTCGTCTTGCACCACCTGAGGCTTAGCAGTGACTCCCAGACCAGTTGGCCTTAGGGCACTAGGTGAAGAGGCACCCCCGCTATATTTTTTTTATTACTGCCTTGGCGATAACAAAACCAGTATTCATTTTTCTTTTCACCATTTTTTTCATTTTTTTCATTTTTTTCATTTCCTTCATACTTTGGCTTTTAGACAAGAGCATTTCAAGGTATCCTCTGCTATCCCGAGTTTCAAGACGTGTGTAAGTGCGTATAGTAGGGTATCAATATTCAAATGTTTGGCTTCCAGAATAGAAACTATTTTTCAGACTTATTTTTATCCTCAGATTAGTGACTTCCTTCATCTTACTAACCCTTGGGACAACAGCTCATAACTACTTATTACTAGTTCGTTTAAGAAAACTTCTAATTTTCTTGGTTTTTTTAAACTATTCCTATCTTTTGGATGTAATTTTTCACACTCAACTCTTTTGTTATAAAAAAAATTTAATGCCCAGTATCAAAGATAATTCAGTGAATACAAACCTCCCCCCCAAATCGGTTTTCAGCAGTGTCCTCACTGATGTAGCCTTTTGAGAGTCATGGAACTATATACTAGGGGAGAGATACAATGGGTAAATAATAGTTAAATGAAAAATTCCTCCAAACTTGTTCTTTGACACGTACAGATATTCAATTAAATCCATTTTTACTCACCTCCATTCTTAAATGAGAAAATGTTATCAAAACATGGAGGTGAAGCGGAGGAATTTTAGTTTTGATAAAGCGGCTCCTGTAAAAACAGGAGCTCCTCCATGGGGTCAGCAGAAAAATACGGTTTTAATCTATGCCCAATTACTTTAAAAATTGAACCGTTTTTCAAGTTTTCGACTTCAACTGCCCCGTGCGGGTATACATACCGCACCACAAAAGGTCCTTTCCAACGAGATTTAAGCTTACCCGGATGAAGATGGAGACGGGAATCGTATAGAAGGACTTGTTGCCCCGATGTGGAGGTTTTTCTAAAAAGATTTTTATCGTGGAACAGTTTAGTCCTGTTCTTACTATCACCGCATTATCTTAAGCTTCATCGCGGAGTTCGCTTAGCTCATTCAATTGCAGCTTCCGATAGCTGCCTGCATGATCAAGATCAAAATTAAGCTCTTTAATAGCCCACATTGCCTTATGTTCAATCTCGACAGGAAGGTGGCATGCCTTTCCAAACACAAGGCGGTATGGAGACATACCAAGATCGGTCTTATAAGCGGTGCGGAATGCCCAAAGAGCATCCGTCAATTTGGTTGACCAATCCTTACGGTTCTTAGAAACCGTCTTCTCCAAGATTTGTTTGATCTGCTTATTTGAGATCTCATCCTGCCCGCTCGTTTGGGGAGGATAGGGCGTAGAAAGCTTGTGAGTGATTGAATATTTCCGCATCAATGTCTCGAAAGACAGATTACAGAAATGTGTCCCGTTGTCGCTAATTATAGCGCGAGGGTGTCCGAATCGCGAAAAGATATTTTTTTTAAGGAACTTAATGACAACTTTGTTGTCATTAGTGCGAAACGGTATAGCTTCCACCCATTTCGAGACATAATCAACCGCTAACAAGATATATAAATTCCCAAAGGAGTTGGGAAACGGCCCATAAAATCAATACCCCACATATCGAATATTTCCACAACCAATATAGGTTGGAGCGGCATCTCGTTCCTTCATGAAATCCGACCCAAATGCTGACATTGCGGACAAGTTTTGCAATGTTCATATGCATTTTTAAATAATGTTGGCCAATAAAAGCCACATTGCAAAACTTTCTCCGCCGTTTTTCGAGGACCAAAATGACCGCCGCATACCCGATCATGACAAAATGATAACACGCTCTTGAATTCATCATTTGATCGGAACAATACTTAAACAGATAAGGTTCATCCCAGTAAAAGTATTTTACTTAGGATAGAAATCGAAGTTTGTCTTGTTTTGACCAATCGCTAGGAATAAGTCCCTTCGCAAGATAGTTCACGATATCCACGAACCAAGGTTCGTAAGATACAGTCAAGAGCTGTTCGTCAGGAAATGAGTCATTTATCGGCACGGTCAAAGTTGGCGAAGAAGTGATGTGTGAGAGATGGTTGGCTACAACGTTTTCACATCCACTTTTGTCTCGGATGACAAGATCAAATTCTTGTAACAATAGGATCCAACGTATTAGCCTGTCCTTCGCATCCTTCTTTGATAAAAGATGTCGTAGGGCGGAGTGATCTGTGTAAACCACAATAGGCCAGCCAATCAAGTAGGGCCTGAATTTCTCTAATGCAAATACAATTGCCAAGAGTTCTTTCTCGGTAGTTGTGTAATTTATTTGTGCATCATTCAAGGTCCTACTTGCATAGTAAATTACATGTGGCATCTTATCAATATGTTGTCCTAAGACATCACCAATAGCAAAATCTGATGCGTCACACATAAGCTCGAACGGGTGGTTCCAATCCGGAGATGATAGAACGGGGGCTGTAGTGAGCCATCCTTTAAGCGATTCAAAAGCATCCTCACAATCCGAATCGAAGTGAAATGTAGTGTCCTTGGCCAATAGAAGGGTTAAGGGTCTAGCAATTTTGCTAAAGTCCTTAATAAATCTCCTATAAAATCCTGCATGGCCAAGGAAGGATCGTATATCTTTGACGCGGTTGGGACGAGGGAGGTTATGAATGACATCTATTTAGCTCTGTCAACCTCAATGCCTTTTCGTTAAATTATATGTCCAAGTACAATACCTTCTTGGACCATAAAATGGCATTTTTCCCAATTCAAAGTCAAGTTCTTATCCTTACAGCGGTAAGAACCGCATCAAGATTACGAAGGCAGTCCTCAAAGGAGTCCCCAAAAATGGAGAAATCGTCCATAAAAATTTCCAGAAAATTTTCCACCATATATGAAAATATCCCTATCATGCACCGCTGAAATGTAGCGGGAGCGTTGCATAACCCAAAGGGCATGCGTCTATAAGCAAAAGTTCTGAAAGGACAAGTAAATGTGGTTTTATCTTGATCCTTTTCGGCGATAGGGACCTGGTTATAGCCAGAGTATCCGTCCAAGAAACAGTAGTATTCGTGTCCCGCTAATCGTTCTAACATCTGGTCAATGAAAGGTAGAGGGAAGTGATCTTTCCTCGTCGCGGCATTGAGTTTCCTGTAATCAATACATATGCTTCACCCAGTTTGGGTGCGTGTTTGGATTAACTCATTAGCATCATTAGTGATGACCGTGATGCCAGACTTTTTAGGGACCACATGAATTGGACTTACTCATTGGCTATCAGATATGGGGTAAATTATTCCACTATCAAGGCACTTGACGATTTCTTTCTTCACCGCCTCCTTCATAACGGAATTTAACCGTCATTGTGGGTCTCGAGTTGGTTTGGCTTCATCCATCAGATGTATGTAATGTTCAACAATTAAGAGACTAATCCTTTTGATGTCGGCCATTGTCCAACCAAATGCTTGCCGATTCGATCTCAACACTGCCAAAAGTGCATTCTCTTGCTCTACGGCTAGAGAAGCGGATATAATTACTAGTAAAGTCTCATTCTCTCCTAAATATGCATATTTAAGATGAGAAGGTAGCGTTTTGAGATCAAGAATTGGCGGAGAGGCAATAGAAGGTGGGGTAAGCGAATGATATTCGGACTCCCTAAGAGGTTGAAAACTTGCATAAGATATTGACTTGGAAAGTGCTGCTGACTTTTGCAACGAGTCAATGGGTTCAATTTCAAGGTCGGACTCATTGAACATATCCTCACTATGAAGTGGTGCAAGATCAAACGATGTCTTATTAGTGTTGTCGAGAACATCAAAGCAAAGTTCCTCATCCATGCAGCTTTCGGGAGCTATCTCGTGGATGGAACAAACATCCAGCAAATGAGCACAGAAGGGAAAATAACATTCGATGTAATAACAAATGTGCAGTTTTATCAACTGACCAGATTTCCAGTTATAGCCAATCGAACACAGCGCAACATCAACTCCCTATACCGGGAGAGACGAAACCCCTCCTATCGCTCATTGCCTCCATGTGATTCGGGACTGTACCCAAAAGCCACCGTTTTGCATGCCCTAATGGACGTGGTAAGGTGGAAATCAAGGCACAGTGGGAATCACACAAGACTCTATGACGATCTCGGGTCTACAGACTAACTTGTACCAGTGTCACCAGAGAACTGCCATCTGACGTGAGGTATAATACCATCTGGGAGTTCTCAGCGAGTCCGTCCAGCGTACCCAGTCTCCACTGAGCACCCGTATATCTTCTCTGATGTCAAACACCAATGGATATGGGATCATCTATCGCCAATCATATGGGTCAAGAAGCGCATACGCTAGTCTACTCTGGAGTATCGATGCCCTGTCTCGGTACTCCCACGACTAGGAACATTTGAAAGATGTACTTAACGACTACACTGTCCCTACTAGTATGATCTGCATTATAATCCTGGTAGTCAACTACTCATCCTGAGGGCTTTATTAACATGTAACATAGAGACAATCAGAGTACATATTAAGATAAAGAGCAACCAGATAGCATACTATCATGTCGAGCAAGATAGTCCTACCTATATATGTCCAAGCATCCACTACAATATACATCGTATGTACAGTAATGGCCTCTAGGGCATACATATAACTAACAATCTCCCACTTGTACTAGGGCCATCAGTTGTGGTATCGCATACCCAACAATCAGCTTTGGTTGAAGTATCTCATACTCAACCATCTCATAAAAGTCTCTACTGGGAAATAGGCCTTTGTGAGTGGATCCGCGCTGTTGTCCTCTGTGTCTACTCTCCTAACCTCGATCTCCCTGGAGATCAACCATCTCTCTGATCAAGCGATACTGCCTAAGAATATGTCTGGATCTCAGATGGGATAGGGGGTTCCTTGGCAAAAGCCACAACTCCATTGTCACACAATGGTAGGAACGAAATTCATCTCATGAACTATTATATATATCCAGACTGCTTCTTTGGTAGCATTCTTGGTAGTGATTTATCTTGCCTTTATCGTCTGGTATGCCACGGTATCTATCTTGGAACTCTTCCAGCATACCGTCCCTCTATTGAGGGTAAAGACAATACCTGTGACTGACATTCAGTCATCCTTATCACTCTGGAACCTTTCCAGTGATTCTCTCCAGGATCGATTAATACCATCTCACTACAACTAGTGAGAATCCTAACATCCAATTAGATCTATCTCATAGATATAAAACCCAGGATTTAGGAGGTATCACCTTGATCCTATATAAAGAATCTTTGTGATAAGAGGAGATTGACCGAGCGTAGCATAGGAAACTTTTTCCCTATCAAGAGTGTATCATCCACGTACAATACGAGGATCACCGCCATACTCCCTACTATCTTTTTGTATATACAAGGTTCATCTACCATTTTGATGAAGTCAAACTCTTTGACTACCACATCAAAACAGACGTTCCAACTCCGTGATGCCTGATTTATCTCATAAAACATCTTGCACACTTTTCCGCTGCTCCCACTGTCTATGAAGCCCTCTGGCTGTGTACTTATAGACTCTCTCTTCTAAATCATTATTTAGAAAATCAGTTATGACACCCAACCGCCAGATATCGTAGTCATGATATGTAGCAATGGCAAGTAGGATTTGGATGGACTTAAGCATAGCTTTGAAAGTCTCAACTTTTCCATGTACACCAAGTAATCTTCTCAAGATATACTTGCTCCTGATGGGGATTTAGCCCTTCAGATAAAGAAACCAAAGTCCATACTTTATTGGTGTATAAGGATTCCATGTCAGATCGCTGAGCATCCAGCCATTCTTACAGAGTCCCACTCCTGATGTCCTGCTCGAAACTAGTTGGGTCATCATCATCTCATGATGCAATCCTCGCTCCTACTGTCATAAAGAAACCGAAGTATCTCTCAGGTGGATGAGGAACCCTACTAGATCGGCGGAGAGGCTGAGGTTCGTTGGAAACTATTGAATCCTTTGGTTCTACCAAATCATCAGCTGCAGTTTGTATAGCTGGAACTCTTTCCAGTTCTACCTCATGACCACTAATTTCTTCACAAGAAATTCCCTTTCACAAAGGTGGCATGCTGAGAAACAAAACATCTTTTGTTCCTCGATGTGGTAGAAGATATTCCCTTACTAATGCTTAGGATATCCAACAAACTTCCACAGAACTGACCTTGTCTCGAGCTTGTCCGGATTTTGCTTTTAGACATAGGCCGGACAACCCCAAATCTTAACATCCTTAAGAGATGGGCTCTTTCCATACCATATCACGTATGAAGTGGTAGGCATCTGATTTGATTAGAACCCTATTCAATAGTTATGCATCTTCTTAAGTGCATAACTCCCAAAAGGAAATAGGAAACTCAGTAGTACTCATCATAGAGCGCACCATATCAAATAGGGTGAGATTGCTCCGCCCCGACACACCGACGTGCTGTGGTGTATACGGAGGAGTAATCTTGAGAGAGAATCTTATTCTCCTTTCGAATAGTCCAGGAATCCCATGCACAAGTATTCTCCTCCCTGATCACATCAAAGGATATAACACTTATACCCGTTTTGGTTCTCTACTTCTAACTCATATTCATTGAATTTCTCAAAAGGATCAGACTTGTGTTTCAACAGGAACATATGTCCGAACCTTGAGAGATAAACAGTGAATGTAATGAAGTATAAAGAACCGGTCCTGGCATGTGTAGACAGGGGACTTACATACATCATCATGTATCAATCCCAAGAGTTCACTAACTCTTTCTCTTTTTCCAATAAATAGAGCTATGGTCATCTTATCATTGTGACATGACTGGCAAGTTTCACAAGATGTAAATTCAAACTAATTTAAATATGCATCTAAATGTAACATAGCTAGTCGGGTCGCATTGATATGACCTAGTCTACAATATCTCAAGAAGGATTCGTTCATTTCTGAACTCTTTCTCTTGTGTGTGTTATGTACACTAAGAACTGTGGTTTGATTTAGAACGTATATGCTTCTATATAACGTTCCTGAACCGATCAACTCTTGATATAGGAAATGTTCAAAACATTATCCAACAATAAAAAATTATATCCTTCTTTACTAATAAAGAGACTGATATGATGTTGTATATCAGGTTCGGTATCTAATAACATTCGTTCACAATCAATGTATTCTGGTAATACAGGGTGATAAATGCCAACAGACTTAGCATGCAACAATTGCACTGTTTCCAACTCTTGAAGCTTATCACCCGTTCTCAGTTCTCTACCTATCTGTAACAGATTACATATGCGGGATCCTGATCCAGTATCTCATACCCAGGACGTAAAGGATAATGAGAAACAGTTCTCGGTAATGAACACACCCGAAGATGATGCATCAGCATGCACTTTCTTCGTTTGGGCGGCACGGGAATTCTGGTAATCCCCTATTTCCTGCTCTGTCTCATAACATTTATAATTTGGAGCGGGACCAACGTTCCCTAGCGCAGTATAACAAGCGGGTTCGGTCAATACATCCATATTATTATCTTGATTAAGGCGTGACAAGGTCGCTACCTGGAGAGAGAGAGAAGAAAACACTCAGCGTATGCTCTTGCAAGATTAGATTGGTTATTAATATATCTAATCAGGATGGCTCCCATTGTTTTAGTCAAATCTTCCTTCAAATCCTAAAAGGAAAGACTAGCCGGGATTAATTACACGCTACAAGTTCACCAATCTTTCAGCCAGGCCAGTGCCGGTACTTTAAGGGAGGTTCCCCGTGCTTTCGCACGGACCTAATTAAAATAAACCTCGTTTTCCCAAGGGCGTAACCCCGTTAACACCTTTCTAGACACCTACTTGATCGGCTAATTGTAATGTGTAAAACTCTCCCAGGAGTAACTCTTACTCGCAGCGGGTATCGGGATCCAACTATCTCATAGGAGGTATGCAATCTCATTGCAAATTTCAACACTTGAAATTCCCGATAATATTTTTCCTCTAGTACTTATGACCTTAACTATGGTCAACGTATCATAAGCATTAGTCAAGTTCTACCCGTCATTTCATGATTAATTAGACCCACCCACATGACCCTCAACTATGGTCGCCATAATCACATGACTGTCCTAATTAACCGCATTATATGCTGTGTAGGAAGACATCACTTAGCTACCGTACACTACGCCTCAACTATAGTAGACATACGCAGCACGAATACTAAGTACTCTACTACCTAAAATGACGGAGGGTTACGACAGGTTTTTAAGAAAACCTTTTGCGTAATGAACTCGATATCGTTTGTAGAATCGAGTGATTTTTAGGTTTTTCTAGTTTTGCTAAAGAGATCACTCCCGGTGAAGGGATCTCGGCTCATTCCTTATCGAATAAAGTGCAGGATATTTCACAAATACCACTATGCAAAGAAAGAATGATAGAAGCAATCAAAAGACAAACCGAGTGTGTAGCATTTGCTAGTTTCGCTAAAGAGGTCACTCCCGGTGAAGGAATCTCGGCTCTTTCCTTATCGAATAAGGTGATGGATATTCTACAAGGAATACCGCTATGCAAAGCAAGAACTAGAGCTACCAGTTTTTAAACAAGTTTCTACAACATCTTTAGCTTTCTTTTATTTCATTAATCTCATTAATGAAGTCCCAATTTATTATGCTTCACAAGCATTACATTTGAAACGAAATCAGCAATATAACATATATCCCATATATATAATATAAACATTCGTCTCAGACAGTAATATGATCTCATCACAGAACATTACAGCAGAAGAACATATATGAAATATTGGATATACTAGGTTGTCCGTGTTTTATTGAAAGCCTGTATAAAACGCGGATTCCACGGTCGTGATGAATAGCCAAACTCACATCCCTAGACCCCTACGAGAGCGGCAAGCAACCCTACCAATTCTAGAGTTAGGAGACCCAATCTCGACTCCTCGAGATGGCCTCCCACTGTACCCTAGAACCCGGTTACTTGTACTCCCCGCCTTGGGTCTATTATAATGCGGGAAAGTAAATAATATACAAAGGTGAAATCATCCTCAGCCCGGAAGTACCCCAATAAAAGAATATTACATACAATTGAATTTTACATAAATGAAAAAGAAAAACTCTCATCTCACATAAAACCCCCGGCTATTCAAAACACGACGATCCAATATAACATATCACAGCAACACATAACATCATATGCCATCAACATAAGTAAATATGCGTATCCCAATTGTCGTTGACATATAGCAACGAAACCGGTGATACACCACATATTACACTTACGGTCGCAGAAAAGAAAGTGTAAAACTACAACAGTTGGAATCTGCAACCTTCTTAGACATCCCATGCCTAACCAAATGAATTCCTTAGATATCGCATGCCTAACAATTATTAACCCCGCATTTTAGTCTCATTATCGAAAACACTTTTCAATATCTAGTCGGGCAATTCAACAAGATTCCCGACAACTTGATCGAATGCTCGTCGAAAACTTTAGTAGACGGCCGCACCCCCGATGCCGTCGACGAAGTGCACTAAGGCGGAACACCGCTGCCGCGAGCACCCGAACGAAAAATTTTGGCGACGGGGTTCTCCTACAGTCACTTGGTCAGGGCTATGGGGCGTGGTTGTCTATTAAGTTTACCCGGCAAGTATCCGCATACGCTACGTGATTGCGACGGACTTTTGATCGCATCAAAATCCCGTGGCAACCGATCATCTAAGACTAAACTGCTAGATTTATAACATTCAAATTAGTCATCTCATAACTACTTGTGGATTCCAAATATTGTATCACAATCCAGATAAATAGACAATGTTAAACTTTTTGATCGATTAAACAAACACCCAAGATTTCCCAAATAGCTCAGCACTTGAGCGGAGTTCAAAAATCCCAGAACATGTCACAGCCCCAATGAACCAGCCGTAGAAGGGTCAAACCAACGCCTCACATGTGGCAACGCTAAACTACCACAAACCCTAGGGTTCAAGTGGCAGTTTTGACAGTCACATAATCGAGTTAAGGTTACGTTCTTCTAGAGGGTCCATAGATACGCTTGCATGATTTTCCGAAAGTTTCAAACTCATGAAAAAATCCAACACTTAAAAGTTTTCCGACAGGGGAAAAAGTGAGTTATTGATATCCGTTCGAACTTTTTAACACGTTCTAAAATTATCCGGAAAAAACTTAAACGAAGTTAAACTTTCTGATCGAATCAACGAATACAAAAGATCTTCAGAAAACTCAACACTAGAGTAATATAAAAAAATTCCCAGAAGCATATAGAAATACCTACGGATATTTACTGTGAAAAATCTAACCCTAATACCCCTGTACGGCCGCGGAACCGCCGCGTAAGACATGGTATTGCCGCGGTTCCGCGGCGCTTTAAGGGGATTAGTGGTTCGTTTTTCACAGTAATCTTTAGAATTCCTTGCTTAATTTTCTGAGTATTTTTATTATAGAAAAAATCAACATTTTAAAAATTTTCCAGAGAGGGTGTAAAACACGATGTTTCGGGGTTCGATCGGAATTTAAATTTCGTCTAGACGACGCCTAAAGCTCTAGCTTGGCTCTGATACCACTGTAGGGTTACTAGGCACTAGAACAAGGTTCTACAAGGCACCAACCATGCCAAAATCAAATTTTTCAAGTGCCGAACAAGCCTAACCAAGATCGTAGACTAGAGATTAGGCGAAACAATGAACAAGTAAACAACTTTACTTCTAAGAGAAAGAGATTACAACCTTTGTAGTCCATTCCTTCGCTTCATAAGCTTCGAGCAGTAGTCCTTTCACCGCAATCCATGAACTCCCGGACTCTAGAGAGGCTCCACAAGTCGAATGATCCATACTTGCTTCCGATCTTCAAAAACTAAGATGATCTACCTTGAAGAAACTCAAACCCAAGCTCTTGCTTTGCTAATCAAGTATTAGCAAAGCAAACACCCTAATCTAAGTGGCAAGAATAGATGAGGATGATGAAGTAGGAATTTAGCTCTCATTTGTTTTCAATTTCTCACTCATTTTCATCACATATGAAAAAGCTAGAAAGCTTTTCATCAAAAAGGAAGAAGAAGAAGAAGCAAATCAATTTGTGATGAATAATGAATCAAGTGTGTGGTTAGAATTGCAATCATGGGTTAAGAATATAAACTTAACTCTTGTAGAGAAATAACTATGGTAAAGGATTGGGTTGGGTTAAAGAAATATTTATGCAAAATATCACAAGTCAAAGTCAAAGCTTCAAGAAGCTTCTTGAAAGCTTCATGCAAGTTTAACCCTAATCCAAACCCAACCCTATTTAAACTCTACAAAACATGTTGCATTTATAACCCTAATTTCTTACAATATTATATATCACATATACAATATTTATTGTAACAAAATAAAATAATACAATTAACATATATCATATATATATCAATGTATTATCCAAGTGAGAAAAAAAATCTTTAAGTGAGCTTATATTAGTTAATATAATTTTAATATATAAAATATATAATTATACATTAAATTATCAAATCAATACTTGATCCGATAATCCGGCTATTTCATAAATAACCGACTAATATAATCTGTATCAGTTCATCGAATCAACACTTGATCCGATGACCCGGCTATATCATATATACCCGGCCGATATCACATTTCGTGAGAATCTAATACGGTATCACATACACGTATTGTTCTTGGTCCAGCATATATCACATATGTGCTCCTACTCCGTTTTGCCTGAGCCAGGAAACCTCTGTGTAGGACTCTAAAGAATCGTCAATACGCCGACAGTAGGTGATGATCATATCAAACACCCACAAGTTGCAAGCGGTCAGCTAAACGTAACATCCACCCAGGTATTGAGCGATCAGAACATCAAAAAGCAAGAATGTACATTCTCTTGCGAATCCAATCAGTAACACTCCCGTACAGTCCGGTCTCTTCGTCTGATATGTCGCATATCTCGCCTAGGGGTGGTAAACGTCAGACCCCAGTAGCTTGATAAGTCTTGTTGATATGAGGTCCATAACAGTTCGAGAAATTACTGATAACACTTACTAGTAAATCTCAGCAACCTTGGACAGGGATTTCCAGTTATAGCCAATCGAACACAGTGCAACATCAACTCCCTATACTGGGAGAGACGAAACCCCTCCTATCGCTCATTGCCTCCATATGATTCGGGACTATACCCAAAAGCCACCGTTTTGCACACCCTAATGGACGTGGTATGGTGGAAATCAAGGCACAGTGGGAATCACACAAGACTCTATGACCATCTCGGGTCTACAGACTAACCTGTACCAGTGTCACCAGAGAGCTGCCATCTGACGTGAGGTATAATACCATCTGGGAGTTCTCGGCGAGTCCGTCCAGTGTACCCAGTCTCCACTGAGCACCCGTATACCTTGTCTGATGTCAAACACCAATGGATATGGGATCAGCCATCGCCCATCATATGGGTCAAGAAGCGCATACGCTAGTCTACTCTGGAGTATCGATGCCCTGTCTCGGTACTCCCATAACTAGGAACATTTAAGGATGTGCTTAACGACTACACTGTCCCCACTAGTATGATCTACATCATAATCCTGCTAGTCAAGTACTCATCCTAAGAGCTTTATCAACATGTAACATAGAGACAATCAGAGTACATGTTAAGATAAAGAGCAACCAGATAGCATACTATCATGTCGAGCAAGAAAGTCCTACCTATATATGTCCAAGCATCCACTACAATATACATCGTATGTACAGTAATGGCCTCTAGGGCATACATATAACTAACAGGGTGGATTGCGTATAGCACCCCGCAACTTCGTAGGATATGACACGGTCTTGAGATAGTTATATATATATATATATATGTGTGTGTGTGTGTTATTGCGAGATATGAGTACTTAGCAAGCAAGGTTTTAGGAGACCACGAATCGGAATTTGTGTAAGTTGGATGATAATGCTTTTAGTCTAGTTCTTAGTCGCGAGACCCTAGATTATAGTTGACACACACACAGACACACACACACACACACACACACACACACACACACACTTGTTTTCTTGTGCGTATGTGTGTGTGAGTAAGTGTGTGTGTGTGTATACACACACATACATACATACGGGTGAGGAGGATGTTATATGATACTTGGGGATGAGTCGATATGGCTGGGCATATGTAACATTTTAGAAAAATAAAATATTATTTTTGGAAAATTAAATAATTAAAATAATAAATATTATGAATATTTGATAACGCGGTATAATTAAATACCGATAAATCGGGAAATATTTGGAAAATTATAGAAATTACTAAAATGAGGGTGTTTTATATGATTTAAGCAAATTATAAGTTTTCATGATTTATTATATTCCATTTTAATGCTAATCGCGATTAAATATCGCCAATCTTGCATTAATCCGGTTTTGTGCACATGACATGCACCATGTCACATTTTTCACACTTATTGCATTTTCCTACATGGTTTTTCTTTGTTTTGGTTTGGGTTTTTAAATGAGAGAAGAGAAGAAAAGAGAAAAGAAAAGAAAAAGAAAAAGGAAAATGATAAAGAAATGGGTATGGGCATGAGAGAAAGAGGTGAGGGGTCAAACTTTGGTCATGGCTCTTGTTCCCTACATTGTTTCCTCTTCATTTTCCTCTCCCTCATCTCCCATGGCTGCTCCTCCTTCTCCTCTCCCCTTTACCTCCTCACTTCACCACTAAAAACACATCAAAAGTCCATCCCCACTTCATTAAAAATGTGCACAAGCTCTACACAAACACTTTGGACCAAGAAAGAAAGGATTTTGGACACTTGGGGCAACTCAAGAAAATTCTTGAGTTGCCAAATGAGGTAACTTCTGCACCATTAGTGTAGTATTTCAATTCCTTAAGCATCCATACATGTTTAGTATCGATATTGAGTGGTTTTGTGAACTTTGAAAATTCCAAGTTAAGCTTAGGGTTTTGATTTGAATCCAAAGGTGAAATTGTGGCTTAGTAATGACCTTAGACCCCTGTAGGGATTGCATAATGGGCTAAACCATAGACTAAACCCCTGCAACACGAAACCAGAAACCCCGATACCGTATTTTTCTGGAAATTGTGAAGGGAATTTGATATCTGCTAACACCCGGGTATACTAGGATTTATTTAGCAAACACAGAGATACATGCAGGCACCCAGGAAGCCACTCCAGAGACCCGAGACCCTACCCCCTTACTTGGCCACAAATTTAATCTTCCTAGCCGCAATTTGCGGCCAGGGTAGGGATGTCAGCAGCCAGGTTTGGTCCATGGCTTCTTTAGCAGTAAAATAGACCATCCATATATGCAAAATTGGCTGATTTAACCTATGGTAAAATCGGGGACCATTTTCATGAGTTGCAGCCTTGTATTTCGAGACGTTTTTGAATTTAATTTTGGTATTTGATATATTGTTTCATCATGTGGAGTTTGAACGTCAACGACTAAGATTATTTGGTCATGTTTTGCATGCGAGGATATAGGTTCTAACCTATAAGCGATTCGCGTGCCGTTTTGGTTTTCGTGCGTGATTTCTGTTTAAGATGCTATATGTAATACGTAGGTACCCCCACATGGACTTCGAGACGACGAGGATGAGCGTGGCGTCATTGACTCCACCAAGCGATGATCAAGATGAGTAAATATATATCTACGGGGGAAGTCGGGTGGATGGCGTATAGCACCCCCGCAGTTCGTAGTGTAGTATACGAATATGTATACCTATATATATAAATATGTTTATTATGAGACTAGATGATTATCTAGATAGACTTTATGAGTTTGTGGATAGATTTTAGTGTAATTAGATGATAGTGTCGTTAGCTAGTTTTAGTTGCGAAACTCTAGAGTAAAGATTACACCCACACGCACACACACACATACGCATGCATTTTATTTACTTGTGCGTATATAGGGATATGCATGTATATATAAATACACATAGGTATGGGACTATGTGTGTGTGTGTGTATATATATATATACGTATACATATACATGGATGATGAGGATAATATATGGTATTTGGAGATGAGTCGATGAGATTGGGCATGGTACCATGAGATCGGTGATGTGATATGGTTCGTATTTGAGATACGACATGATATTATAGCGGGTCTTTGGGGCGATGTGTTTTCATACACACGCATATATATATGTAGATGGTATCAGTATGTACTAGACGTTAGATCAGTACCGAGATCACGATATGATGATAAGGATACCAGTTGAATAATGAGATAAATGTAATATTAACCCGTACCCAGATTGGGATGTCGTACGATGGATTTACCATACGAGCTATATATATTGATGATAGGTCCGCACTATTGATTCGAGGATGTCATGTTATATATATTGTATCATATGTGATACTATTGAGGCGGGATGACCGACAATTAAATGTTATATATATATATCGACACAGATTTAGGTGGTTTCCTTACCTTTTCGATTAGCTGTTAGTTTAGTCCTGTAGTTTACATGTAGATGTTAGACTAGATTCGAGTCATAACTATTTCAAAACTAACGAATCGTGAGTATTTTAATGATAGGACAAAGGATTCTATGGATATTTCAAAGGACGTACCTTTTCTTAAAAACACCGTAGACCCTATTTTATAAACATACGATTCGGGTTATTTCAAATGGCAAAACTGTATGACTCATATTTATATAAATGCAGATTCTTTATTATTGCATTATTATTCATGTTCTGCATATTCATGCTGTTCTCGTCGCATTGCACGCTTATATTGTATTTTTCATAGTTATTATCAAAATCCTGCTGTCAGGACACCGGCACCATTACCGGTGATGCGTATGCTCCACATACACCTGCTTGCCAGCTCACACACATCATCGGTAATTTCCATGTCACGCACACTTTAGAGAATATTGAATCATTGATATCTCTTGTTAGGTGATAGTTTCGACATGATACTAGTGAGCCTGCCATTATATGATTGTTTAGACATTGCATTTATTTACTGCGTTATATCATGCATATATATTCCTATATTCATTTGCATGCAATACTTCGGGTCAGTCCGGATTGCCGGAGCCCAGTATTCATTGTTTATTTACATTGTGATTATGATTTCGGATTTCCATGAGATTTCTGGATTTAGAGAAACCGCAAAGATTTATAAACTGATTATCACTTTCAAAAGATAAAAGTGCAGTTTTCTCATGATTTGATTTGAGATATGTCCACCATGAGTTTTCTCGGCTCTTGAGCGATATCATACACCCGATTCAAGGAGGAGGAGGAACCGTCTGTGGGTGCATGGTGGACCCAGTGTGGTACCCCGGGGCGAGAAGGTCGCAGATGATGGCGTTGAGCCTGTGAAAGGGGAGCACTACTGACCGGTGATTGTATTTGTGACTCGACGGATATCCGGAGGATACCGATCGGCATCGGGCCAGTCTGGATAGCTGGAGCCCAGGAGCCAGTCCGGATAGCCGGAGCCCTAGATATTGAGATTTGAGGTATTGAGATTTTATGATATGGGTCAGTCCGGATAGCCGGAGCCCGAGTTATTGGATATTTGGATATATATTTTGTGTCGATGCTTGACACTAATTTCATGTTGATTTCATTGATGATACCTCGATTTATATACATAAAGAAATCTCACTAAATTAAGAAAACGGTTTCACATGCATGATGAATTCTGTTTTCATTATATTGCATTCTTACCTCACATTTATGATATGTTGCTATCTGAGGCACTGACACAAGCACATGGTATTACACTCATGTATAGATGTTTACCCTTGCCACCTTATCATGCTTCAAACTTTATCATCTGAGGATATACATATTATGATCGTATTGACCTAGGATTGAGTCATACATACGATTTCTGCTTTGTGATATTTTCTACTCACGAGTTGGCAACTCACCCCCGTTGTGCCACAGTTCTTGCAGGTTTTGCCATACAGGTTTCGTTGCGGCTTTTCTGGCACACTGCTTCCATTCGGGTGATTGCTTTGGTAGGTGGGTTCACTCGTATCGTGACCACCATCGTACCTTATTTATACTCTGTTGTATCTAGAAACTCCATCAACCAAATTTGTATATTTATTTTAGACTTAGAAGACCAGTGTATATTCATTTCGACCTTAGAGTCACGCGTTGTATTATTATTATGGTTTTCATGTTGATTTTGAGTTTCCTTTTGAGCTTTGACCCTCGCCTTTGGCGTAGCATAATATATTGCTTGCGTGGTTGTGACCATCAATTGACCAAGAGCTAGCTCCCGCTTGGGGATGCCTTTATTCATATTATGCATGTTGTACCCCTTTTGGGGCCAGTATTTACAAAGGAAACTCTGGCGAAATTTTCAGAAAGAACTTGATGATTTTAAAAATGCATACTTCGGCTTATATTATTAAAACCACTTGCTTTAAATTAAGTTTTCTTCACTTCTCTTTGAAATGGTTTAGATTTCTGGGATTTTTGGCTTACTTGAATTAAATGGGGCCCTATAGATTTCATATGATTCAAGTGCCAGTCACATGCCATTTCGGGTCGTGACAAAGTTGGTATCAGAGCGCTAGGTTAAGCTTGGTTCGAGTCTATGTTTGACTATGCGGAGCCTAGGGCGTTTGTATATATACGGAATCTAGGCTTGACCTTACGGAACGTAGACTTTGTCGAGGGGGTATTAGACCCGAACTTTCGTCGCGTAGGTTGACCTTGGTTGATGGAGTAGGTGACTTAAGAAGAGTGACGTACCGTGTGTATGTTCCGCGGCATACTTACGATACGCTACTCCGCTTAAGAAGCCTTAGGATGTACATTTCCTTGCTTAGCATTATATTCATTCCTATGATCTATCATCATCAATATTGGTTTATGGTTATTACTGCCACGATTACACGGGCAGAGAGAGCTACGGCTAGATTTGCGGTCAGCATGAGCTCGTCATGAACGAGGACTGACCAGGGCGTGATTCCAGGGACATACTGTAACGTTTTGAAAATCGTTTCGGTGAAATTTCGAAAAATCGGTAAAATAAGGGGGTTTTCTGTAAAAAGTCAAAATACAAATATCTTATTATAAAAATTAAATATACATATTCTACCTATGTAATTGCTATTATTTGGTGTTTATTGAGCCGCTGGTGAAATTTCAAATTTTCTGAAAAAAATATTATTTTATTATTATTTTAAGCCGTCACTAATGCATTTAATTAGGGAAAATTACAAATTGGAATGAGTTGAAACAAATTTTGTGCATCATAAAACATTAAATAAAATTTTATCATGTGGTTTTTGGAATGAAATCATTTGCCAAAACGGTTTAGAAATTATTGAAGAAAAAAGGCTTTTTTTTAGCGTAAATGGATGTTTGGGGTATTGTATTTATCATTTTTCATCACCCCACACCCGTACCCACCCCCACACACCCCCATTCACTTATCCCCTTGAAGAATTCAGCAGCCCCCTCTTTTGTCCCCACTTGGATTTTAAAGAAAAGAAATGAAAGAAAAGAAAAGAAAAGAGTAGAAAATGGTATAATTTGAGTTGACTTTGACTTGAACTAACTTTCCCCACCTCACTCTCTCTCCTCCCTCACCCAATCCCCCAAGATTTCTGGCCCAAACCTGAACCACAACAGCCCCAAATACTTCATCTCATTTTTCCATCAAAATCCCCAAAATTTCTATCAAAAATCCACTCTTTTTCTCAAAAATTCAAAGCTAATTCTAAATTCAAGCTTTACCCATTATTCTTTAGCTATTCAAGCATGGATCTTGGAGCATGAAATCATTGTTGGAGGCTAAGATTTTTGCAAGTTTGATCTCAAGCTTGTGAGGTATAATCATAACCTTATGCTTAATTTGTTGTTAAATTACTTCAATCTAGCTATTAGGTGTTAAATTAGGGTTTTAAATTTCAAGTTTTGAAATTTAAAGAAAGGGTTTTGATTACTAAGTTAGGGTTTGTTGTGGAAATGAGTTGTGTTTGATTGTGTATGGTTTAGTGAGGTGGATTAACATATTTAGTTTTGTAGAAAACTAATCTAGTTGTTAATTACAAGTTGTTACTTGAAAAATGTCCAAATTAAGCTTTTTGTTGCAAACTAGTTTTTTTTTGATTTAATTCGAAATATGAGATTAAAAATATGGTTAGGGTTTTTATCATATTATTAACTTTATTAAGTGTAGTTTAACACTTTAGTTTATGGAAATCCAACCTAAATTGTAGTTTGTGCATTTTTGCTATGAAATTGTTAAAAAGGGTATTTTGTAAACTAGAATATTAGGGTTTTTGGAATTTAATGAGATTAAATTCCGGAAATTGTTTCTATGACTTATTTAAGATATTTAATAAGTATATTGGCCGCTACATTCATTTAAACATCATGTTTTGTACAAAAACGGCGAATTGTGCTTGCTAGATTTGCGGAAAAATGACTTTTTAAGTGAAATTGGGGCTTTTGTGAGTTTTAATCTAGTTTATATTAAAATTAGTGTTCGTGAATGTGCAAATGAGTGTGATTGGATTTTTCTCGAAGGTTTGACGTTTGTACATCGACATCGAGGGTTGGTTTGACTATTCTTGCATGCGTAGGCGATAGGTTTGGACCTATGCGTGATACGCGTGCCGATTTGATTTTCGTATGCCGTTTCGATTTCGAATTTAGTTTTAATGCGATATGGTGCGTTATGATATGTAGGTACCCCCATGTGGACTTCGAGACGACAAGCAAGCGCGTGGCAACATTGGCACCGGCTAGCGAGGACCAGGTGAGTAGATTTATATCTACAGGGAGAAGTCGGGTGGATGGCGTATAGCACCCCCGCAGTCCGTGGTGGTGTATACGGATGCGTATACACACCAACAATTATCATATGTTATTTGGGATTAATAACGATGCTTAGGATGGATATTGGTGTGTTGGATTACTTTAGTGTTGCGAACCCTAGGGTAGTGTTGCACTACACATACACACATACATACTTGCATACATTCCTTATTTCATATGTGCGTGTATGGGAATATATATTTATGTGTTCACATGGGTATGGGACTATGTGTTCATATACTGGATTTGAGGATAGTATTTGGAATTTGAGATGAGTCGATGAGATTGGGCTTGAGGCCAGGAGATCGGTGACGTGATTTGGTTCGTATTGAGATACGACATGATGTTTTAGCGGGTCTTCTGACGTAGTAATTCTTACACCCGCATGCATACATAGATGGCATCAATATTGTACTAGACGTAGGATATTATTCCGGATCATGATATTTGATAAAGAAGATACCAAATAAATAGTGTGATTGATGTGACTTTGACCCGTACCCAGATTGGGATGCCGTACGACGGATTTACGTACGAGCTATATTGATGATTGATCCGCACTCTTGACTTGGGATGCCTGATTATAGATATGGTATCGGATATGATATTATTGAGGCGGGATCACCGACTAATATATATATACAGGTATGTATATGTATCGACTCAGATGTTAGGCGGTTTCCTTACCTGTAGTTCAGCTTGTTAGTTCAGCCGTATAGTTTAGTGTAGTTGTTAGATTAGATTAGATTTCTTACCTATTTCAAAAACTAACGAGTCGTGGGCATTTTTAAAGACAGCCCAAGGGATCCTACGGATATTTCAAAAGACGTATCTTTTCACAAAAACACCGTAGCCCCTATTTTCAAAACCCCATGATTCGTGTTATTTCAAAAGGCACCATTTGTAGGACTGATATTAGATTAATGCAGATTAGTTATAGTTGCGTCTAGTTCTCAGCTCCCGCTCATTTTTGTGGTCCGCTTCGCATCGCATGCTTATTTTATGTTTCATACTTCATTATTGATATCATGCTGTTAGGACACCAGCACCATTACCGATGATGCGTATGTACCACGTACACTTAATTGCCGGCTCACACACATCTTCATCGGTAATTGCCATGTCACGTACACCTTAGAAAATATTATTGCTTGACGTAGCCTGTTAGCTGATAGTTAGACATGATATTAGTGTACTTGCCTTATATGTTAGTTTAGACATTGTAGTTATTACCAGCTACTTCATGCATATTGTTATTCATTGTTATGCCGCATTCCTGGATTCTCATGCATATATTCACTATTTTACGTGTTATTGAGGTTTTGGATTCGGATTTCCATGAGATTTTCTGGATTTGGAGGAAAACCGCAAAAACTTATATGAACTAATTTCTCTCTTTTTAAAATAAAAAGTGCGGTTTTCCCATGATGTATGAGTCGTCCACCATGCGTTTGCTGATGGATTTCGAGACCCGATTCGAGGAGACGGATGAACCGTTTCGGGTACATGGTGGACCCGGTAAGGTACCCCGGGGCAAGAAGCGCGTGATGATGACGATGTGAGCCTGGCAGGGGAGCACTACCTACCGGTGATATTACCCGACGCGTCGGATATCCGGAGGATACCGTCGTGGTCTTGAGATGGATGGTAGGGGCCGGTCTGGACTGACGGCGCCCTAGATATTGTGATTGAGACATTGAGATTGAGACTTGAGGTACATAAATTGTAACACAGAGATATCGAGGTATTTGGACACTTGTTTTGTGTCGATGCTGGGCACTGTTTTATGCTGATTTCATATATGGTACCTCATTTCTTTTAAAATACAGAAATCTCACTGATTTATGAAACCAGTTTTATTCAGTACATGCATTCTGTTTTATGCATTCATACATCATCCATATGATATATGGCTACCTGAGGCACTGACACGGGCACATGAGATTACACTCGGGTTAGATATTTACCCTAGCCTTGTTATAGGCTACGTGTTATTCATATATTTGAGGATATATTATGATCATTGACCTATGATTGCGTTATTTATGCGATTTCTGTGCGTAGATGTTTTTCTATTCACGAGTTGGCAACTCACCCCCGTTGTGCCCCAGTTTCTTGCAGGTTTGCCGTACAGGTTTCATTACGGCTTTGCTGGCACTATTTCCATTCCGGGTGGCTTGCTAGCAGGTGGGTTATTTGTATCTTACCCATCCTTATATCTTGTATATTATTATTCAGTTGTATCTAGAAGTTCCATCAACCAAACATGTATTTATTTTTGAGATAGAGACCCGTGATGTTATTCTTTCGACCTTAGAGTCGCGCGTTTTATTTCTGTGGATTTCTGGTGGTTTTGAGTTTCCTTTTGAGTTTTGATCCTCGCCGTTGGCGTTGTATATTATATTGCTTGTGTGGTTGTGACCGTCGTTTGACGAAGAGCTAGCTCCCGCTTGGGGATGCCTTTTTCTTGATTTCGTATACTATTCATGTTGTATCCCGTTTGGGGGCCAGTATTTACGAAGGAGACTCTGCCGAAATTTTCAGTAAAATTTTGATGTTTTTAAAAAACCGCATAATTCGGCTTATGCTATTGAAACTACTTGCTTTAAGTTGGTTTTTCCTGCACTCTACTATTTTTCTTGGTTTGGATTTCTGGGTTTTCGGTTTACTTAGATTACGTACGCCTCGAGACGTTCGTAGTTTAAGTGCCGGTCATGTTCCGTACTTTCGGGTCGTGACAAAGTTGGTGTCAGAGCGTTAGGTTTTACCTTCGGAGCGTAGGATGTCCCTTGGTTGATGGAATAGGTGACTAAAGTAGAGTGACGTACCGTTGGTATGTTCCGCGGCATATTTACGACACGCCACTCCACTTAAGAAGCCTTAGGATGTACATTTCCTTATTCAGTAATATATTCCTTCCTGATCTAGCCTCATCGGTACCAGTTTGGTTTTGCTGCTACGGTTACGGGCAGGGAGAGCTACGGCTAGAGTTGCGGTCAGCACAAGCTCGTCACGAACGAGGACTGACCAGGGCGAAATTCCGGCAACACACGATTGCAGAGATGTGTCTTTTTACTGTGTTTCCGCGCCACGAGCGTTTGGCTGATCGCCTTCATGAGGTTACTCGGAGGTGCTGATCGACACTAGAGAATTGAGCCAATGATGGAGGCCAGCCAGATTTTGATGACCGTTGGTGTGTTGCTTACTCCTGATGATTGAGGCACAGTTCAGCATGCAGACGAGTGAGCCAGTTATTGCTGCGAACGACGAGATATCGCCCCAGATGTTGGAGCTATTGCAATATAAGTTGTACTAAGAGATGATAGAAGGTCGCTAGTCATCAAGGATGAATGACTAGGACATATGGATCGTTTGCCTACCCCGATGCGAGGTCATCAGATAGATTGATTCCAGCTAGAGACGACTTCATGCGGAGACGTTAGGAGTCGACAGAGACGATCGAATGTCAGAAACCTATTATTCCAAGTTTAAGATAGTCGGAAAGACATGCAGGCAATTCTATGGTCCCTCTAGAAGAATGAAACCCTAACTCGACTTAATGACCGTGTGAAAGCCTTTGAACCTTAGGGTTTGCGGCAGTTCTGCGGCGCCATTAGTGAGGCTTGGGTTTGCCCTTCTATGGCTGGACCACCGATGCTGTGGTATGTACTTGATACTATTAAACTGTACCCAAGATGTTGAGCTCTTGGGGGATTATGAGGTTTTGACGAATCGATTGGATGGATCGACTTAATTCGGATGCTAGGTGGTGAGATGCATTCTTGGGAGACTCCAGATACGAGGATAGTCGTTGGAGCTCAGTCCATGCGCCCGCGACGAGACGAGTCCAAAGCAGACGAAATTAGAGAAAAGTGGAGTAAGAGGTTCGTACCAGATCTAGATGAGATGACGTTCCACTCCGCCGATATCAGAGATGCGATGCGCATGCCGAGGCATGGTACTTGGACTTACCTTACAGAAGGAATCGCGATGAGTATGCAGTCGTTCCAGAGCAAGATGCGGATATAGGAAAGGACAATGACTTCCGGACAGTTGGCAGAGACGAGACATGGAAGAGACCGTAAGCAGGATTCCTTCCAGGACACTGCTGCAATGATACTTGCACCCAGGATCAGATGTGTCACGTACATTCAGAGAGCCAGAGACCGACGTCAGTAATATGCTGTCTTACGAGTGGTCGCGATGATTGACCAAGAGATGACCAGAGAAATGCCAGAACGGAATCGTCCCCGTTAGCACACCTGACAGGGCCGATGAGCCGATGGACCGAAAGATTAGTAATTCACAGTGAAAACCTTGACCCAGGAGTGGTCATGGTTATGCACGCCAGCAGGACAGAGTTCATGATCATCGACGAGACGTCCCACTAGTGACCGCGACAGTTGGCCGAGATTCTTAGAGGATGCGCTTGAGCAGTACTATTCCGCCATTATTGATTACGATGTTTTGGGTGATTTATTCGTATGATTTGATTTTGATGAGTGAGGATTTACGATTTTTGCACAGTGTTGCACTTGATATCGTTTTCGTGCTTCAGTTTCACATGTTTGTGATTTTACGATTTTAAACAGTTGAGTTGGTTTTGTGCGTATGCATGCACACGATTTCGTTCCTGCACTCGGTATAGTTTATATATGCTTGCAGTGCAGTGATACGCCTTTTGTGCACTTAGATGCACTGGATTTCGATTTCGATTGTGATACCCGATACTTGTTTTGTGCACCTTATGCACCTGATTGATTTTGCGCACGTTCGGCGCTTGATATTGGATTTCATGATTTCGTGCACGATAGATGCACCTGATTTTGCTGTCAGGTACACATGTTGCCAACGACAGATGTTTCGTGCACACCCGATGCACTTAGATATTGTTTCTGTGCGCATGTATGGCACATTCATGGATTTTGATTTCCGTGCGCACCAGACGCACTTAGCATTCATATGCATATTTTGGGATTTATTTCGTATAGAGCAGTACGTTTTTATGATATTGCTATGTGTTTTCGTACTGAGCAGGACTAGTCAGCGGACAGTACCTGAATATATTTTTGCATGCATTGATAGTTATTGAAGGGATTTCCAAAAAGTGAGCTATAGCCTCAGTATTTACCTACGTGTCTGATATGACACGAAATGTTTAAAACAAGGAGACCCTTCTAAATTGTTTCCAAAACGGCGGAACGTACATTTCAAACAAAGGTATATATGTATATAGTTATTTTCTTATGATAGACGTCCGCCACTGTGCAGTGTTATACGCGTGCACAGCGACTTAAAGAGATTTGGCATGCATTTCCTTCAGATACTTACATATATAGATTCGATATTTACATGTATAGTTTCGAGTTATGTCATATTGGTTTTGATTTGGATTTGGCATTGATGTCTTCTCCATGACTCCGATGATGGCGGGATGCTTGACGGAGTTTTGATTTGAGTTATATGCTCATTTTTCAAGCGCATACGCTGCGCTACGATTTGTTCTATGTAGTTACAATTTCGGAGCCCCGACGACTTGATGGTTTTTCTTAAATGTTTTAGTGTTTTGGGGAGTTTGAATTTAAATTCGGGGACCGAATTTCTTTAAGGGGGGAAGATTGTAACGTTTTGAAAATCGTTTCGGTGAAATTTCGAAAAATCGGTAAAATAAGGGGGTTTTCTGTAAAAAGTCAAAATACAAATATCTTATTATAAAAATAAAATATACATATTCTACCTATGTAATTGCTATTATTTGGTGTTTATTGAGCCGCTGGTGAAATTTCAAATTTTCTGAAAAAAATATTATTTTATTATTATTTTAAGCCGTCACTAATGCATTTAATTAGGGAAAATTACAAATTGGAATGAGTTGAAACAAATTTTGTGCATCATAAAATATTAAATAAAATTTTATCATGTGGTTTTTGGAACGAAATCATTTGCCAAAACGGTTTAGAAATTATTGAAGAAAAAAGGCTTTTTTTTAGCGTAAATGGATGTTTGGGGTATTGTATTTATCATTTTTCATCACCCCACACCCGTACCCACACCCACACACCCCCATTCACTTATCCCCTTGAAGAATTCAGCAGCCCCCTCTTTTGTCCCCACTTGGATTTTAAAGAAAAGAAATGAAAGAAAAGAAAAGAAATGAGTAGAAAATGGTATAATTTGAGTTGACTTTGACTTGAACTAACTTTCCCCACCTCACTCTCTCTCCTCCCTCACCCAATCCCCCAAGATTTCTGGCCCAAACCTGAACCACAACAGCCCCAAATACTTCATCTCATTTTTCCATCAAAATCCCCAAAATTTCTATCAAAAATCCACCCTTTTTCTCAAAAATTCAAAGCTAATTCTAAATCCAAGCTTTACCCATTATTCTTTAGCTATTCAAGCATGGATCTTGGAGCATGAAATCATTGTTGGAGGCTAAGATTTTTGCAAGTTTGATCTCAAGCTTGTGAGGTATAATCATAACCTTATGCTTAATTTGTTGTTAAATTACTTCAATCTAGCTATTAGGTGTTAAATTAGGGTTTTAAATTTCAAGTTTTGAAATTTAAAGAAAGGGTTTTGATTACTAAGTTAGGGTTTGTTGTGGAAATGAGTTGTGTTTGATTGTGTATGGTTTAGTGAGGTGGATTAACATATTTAGTTTTGTAGAAAACTAATCTAGTTGTTAATTACAAGTTGTTACTTGAAAAATGTCCAAATTAAGCTTTTTGTTGCAAACTAGTTTTTTTTTGATTTAATTCGAAATATGAGATTAAAAATATGGTTAGGGTTTTTATCATATTATTAACTTTATTAAGTGTAGTTTAACACTTTAGTTTATGGAAATCCAACCTAAATTGTAATTTGTGCATTTTTGCTATGAAATTGTTAAAACGGGTATTTTGTAAACTAGAATATTAGGGTTTTTGGAATTTAATGAGATTAAATTCCGGAAATTGTTTCTATGACTTATTTAAGATATTTAATAAGTATATTGGCCGCTACATTCATTTAAACATCATGTTTTGTACAAAAACGGCGAATTGTGCTTGCTAGATTTGCGGAAAAATGACTTTTTAAGTGAAATTGGGGTTTTTGTGAGTTTTAATCTAGTTTATAATAAAATTAGTGTTCGTGAATGTGCAAATGAGTGTGATTGGATTTTTCTCGATGGTTTGACGTTTGTACATCGACATCGAGGGTTGGTTTGACTATTCTTGCATGCGTAGGCGATAGGTTTGGACCTATGCGTGATACGCGTGCCGATTTGATTTCCGTATGCCGTTTCGATTTCGAATTTAGTTTTAATGCGATATGGTGCGTTATGATATGTAGGTACCCCCATGTGTACTTCGAGACGACAAGCAAGCGCGTGGCGACGTCGGCACCGGCTAGCGAGGACCGGGTGAGTAGATTTATATCTACGGGGAGAAGTCGGGTGGATGGCGTATAGCACCCCCGCAGTCCGTGGTGGTGTATACGGATGCGTATACACACCAATAATTATTATATGTTATTTGGGATTAATAACGATGCTTAGGATGGATATTGGTGTGTTGGATTACTTTAGTGTTGCGAACCCTAGGGTAGTGTTGCACTACACATACACACATACATACTTGCATACATTCCTTATTTCATATGTGCGTGTATGGGAATATATATTTTTGTGTTCACATGGGTATGGGACTATGTGTTCATATACTGGATTTGAGGATAGTATTTGGAATTTGAGATGAGTCGATGAGATTGGGCTTGAGGCTAGGAGATCGGTGACGTGATTTGGTTCGTATTGAGATACGACATGATGTTTTAGCGGGTCTTCTGACGTAGTAATTCTTACACCCGCATGCATACATAGATGGCATCAATATTGTACTAGACGTAGGATATTATTCCGGATCATGATATTTGATAAAGAAGATACCAAATAAATAGTGTGATTGATGTGACTTTGACCCGTACCCAGATTGGGATGCCGTACGACGGATTTACGTACGAGCTATATTGATGATTGATCCGCACTCTTGACTTGGGATGCCTGATTATAGATATGGTATCGGATATGATATTATTGAGGCGGGATTACCGACTAATATATATATACAGGTATGTATATGTATCGACTCAGATGTTAGGCGGTTTCCTTACCTGTAGTTCAGCTTGTTAGTTCAGCCGTATAGTTTAGTGTAGTTGTTAGATTAGATTAGATTTCTTACCTATTTCAAAAACTAACGAGTCGTGGGCATTTTTAAAGACAGCCCAAGGGATCCTACGGATATTTCAAAAGACGTATCTTTTCACAAAAACACCGTAGCCCCTATTTTCAAAACCCCATGATTCGTGTTATTTCAAAAGGCACCATTTGTAGGACTGATATTAGATTAATGCAGATTAGTTATAGTTGCGTCTAGTTCTCAGCTCCCGCTCATTTTTGTGGTCCGCTTCGCATCGCATGCTTATTTTATGTTTCATACTCCATTATTGATATCATGCTGTTAGGACACCAGCACCATTACCGATGATGCGTATGTACCACGTACACTTAATTACCGGCTCACACACATCTTCATCGGTAATTGCCATGTCACGTACACCTTAGAAAATATTATTGCTTGACGTAGCCTGTTAGCTAATAGTTAGACATGATATTAGTGTACTTGCCTTATATGTTAGTTTAGACATTGTAGTTATTACCAGCTACTTCATGCATATTGTTATTCATTGTTATGCCGCATTCCTGGATTCTCATGCATATATTCACTATTTTACGTGTTATTGAGGTTTTGGATTCGGATTTCCATGAGATTTTCTGGATTTGGAGGAAAACCGCAAAAACTTATATGAACTAATTTCTCTCTTTTTAAAATAAAAAGTGCGGTTTTCCCATGATGTATGAGTCGTCCACCATGAGTTTGCTGATGGATTTCGAGACCCGATTCGAGGAGACGGATGAACCGTTTCGGGTACATGGTGGACCCGGTAAGGTACCCCAGGGAAAGAAGCGCGTGATGATGACGATGTGAGCCTGGCAGGGGAGCACTACCTACCGGTGATATTACCCGACGCGTCGGATATCCGGAGGATACCGTCGTGGTCTTGAGATGGATGGTAGGGGCCGGTCTGGACTGACGGCGCCCTAGATATTGTGATTGAGACATTGAGATTGAGACTTGAGGTACATAAATTGTGACACAGAGATATCGAGGTATTTGGACACTTGTTTTGTGTCGATGCTGGGCACTGTTTTATGCTGATTTCATATATGGTACCTCATTTCTTTTAAAATACAGAAATCTCACTGATTTATGAAACCAGTTTTATTCAGTACATGCATTCTGTTTTATGCATTCATACATCATCCATATGATATATGGCTACCTGAGGCACTGACACGGGCACATGAGATTACACTCGGGTTAGATATTTACCCTAGCCTTGTTATAGGCTACGTGTTATTCATATATTTGAGAATATATTATGATCATTGACCTAGGATTGCGTTATTTATGCGATTTCTGTGCGTAGATGTTTTTCTATTCACGAGTTGGCAACTCACCCCCGTTGTGCCCCAGTTTCTTGCAGGTTTGCCGTACAGGTTTCATTATGGCTTTGCTGGCACTATTTCCATTCCGGGTGGCTTGCTAGTAGGTGGGTTATTTATATCTTACACATCCTTATATCTTGTATAGTATTATTCAGTTGTATCTAGAAGTTCCATCAACCAAACATGTATTTATTTTTGAGATAGAGACCCGTGATGTTATTCTTTCGACCTTAGAGTCGCGCGTTTTATTTCTGTGGATTTCTGGTGGTTTTGAGTTTCCTTTTGAGTTTTGATCCTCGCCGTTGGCGTTGTATATTATATTGCTTGTGTGGTTGTGACCGTCGTTTGACGAAGAGCTAGCTCCCGCTTGGGGATGCCTATTTCTTGATTTCGTATACTATTCATGTTGTATCCCGTTTGGGGGCCAGTATTTACGAAGGAGTCTCTGCCGAAATTTTCAGTAAAATTTTGATGTTTTTAAAAAACCGCATAATTCGGCTTATGCTATTGAAACTACTTGCTTTAAGTTGGTTTTTCCTGCACTCTACTATTTTTCTTGGTTTGGATTTCTGGGTTTTCGGTTTACTTAGATTACGTACGCCTCAAGACGTTCGTAGTTTAAGTGCCGGTCATGTTCCGTACTTTCGGGTCGTGACAAAGTTGGTATCAGAGCGTTAGGTTTTACCTTCGGAGCGTAGGATGTCCCTTGTTTGATGGAATAGGTGACTAAAGTAGAGTGACGTACCGTTGGTATGTTCCGCGGCATATTTACGACACGCTACTCCACTTAAGAAGCCTTAGGATGTACATTTCCTTGTTCAGTAATATATTCCTTCCTGATCTAGCCTCATCGGTACCAGTTTGGTTTTGCTGCTACGGTTACGGGCAGGGAGAGCTACGGCTAGAGTTGCGGTCAGCACAAGCTCGTCACGAACGAGGACTGACCAGGGCGAAATTCCGGCGACACACGATTGCAGAGATGTGTCTTTTTACTGTGTTTCCGCGCCACGAGCGTTTGGCGGATCGCCTTCATGAGGTTACTCGGAGGTGCTGATCGACACTAGAGAATTGAGCCAATGATGGAGGCCAGCCAGATTTTGATGACCGTTGGTGTGTTGCTTACTCCTGATGATTGAGGCACAGTTCAGCATGCAGACGAGTGAGCCAGTTATTGCTGCGAACGACGAGATATCGCCCCAGATGTTGGAGCTATTGCAATATAAGTTGTACTAAGAGATGATAGAAGGTCGCTAGTCATCGAGGATGAATGACTAGGACATGTGGATCGTTTGCCTACCCCGATGCGAGGTCATCAGATAGATTGATTCCAGCTAGAGACGACTTCACGCGGAGACGTTGGGAGTCGACAGAGACGATCGAATGTCAGAAACCTATTATTCCAAGTTTAAGATAGTCGGAAAGACATGCAGGCAATTCTATGGTCCCTCTAGAAGAATGAAACCCTAACTCGACTTAATGACCGTGTGAAAGCCTTTGAACCTTAGGGTTTGCGGCAGTTCTGCGGCGCCATTAGTGAGGCTTGGGTTTGCCCTTCTATGGCTGGACCACCGATGCTGTGGTATGTACTTGATACTATTAAACTGTACCCAAGATGTTGAGCTCTTGGGGGATTATGAGGTTTTGACGAATCGATTGGATGGCTCGACTTAATTCGGATGCTAGGTGGTGAGATGCATTCTTGGGAGACTCCAGATACGAGGATAGTCGTTGGAGCTCAGTCCATGCGGCCGCGACGAGACGAGTCCAAAGCAGACGACATTAGAGAAAAGTGGAGTAAGAGGTTCGTACCAGATCTAGATGAGATGACGTTCCACTCCGCCGATATCAGAGATGCGATGCGCATGCCGAGGCATGGTACTTGGACTTACCTTACAGAAGGAATCACGATGAGTATGCAGTCGTTCCAGAGCAAGATGCAGATATAGGAAAGGACAATGACTTCCGGACAGTTGGCAGAGACGAGACATGGAAGAGACCGTAAGCAGGATTCCTTCCAGGACACTGCTGCAATGATACTTGCACCCAGGATCAGATGTGTCACGTACATTCAGAGAGCCAGAGACCGACGCCAGTAATATGCTGTCTTACGAGTGGTCGCGATGATTGACCAAGAGATGACCAGAGAAATGCCAGAACGGAATCGTCCCCGTTAGCACACCTGACAGGGCCGATGAGCCGATGGACCGAAAGATTGGTAATTCACAGTGAAGACCTTGACCCAGGAGTGGTCATGGTTATGCACGCCAGCAGGACAGAGTTCATGATCATCGACGAGACGTCCCACTAGTGACCGCGACAGTTGGCCGAGATTCTTAGAGGATGCGCTTGAGCAGTACTATTCCGCCATTATTGATTACGATGTTTTGGGTGATTTATTCGTATGATTTGATTTTGATGAGTGAGGATTTACGATTTTTGCACAGTGTTGCACTTGATATCGTTTTCGTGCTTCAGTTTCACATGTTTGTGATTTTACGATTTTAAACAGTTGAGTTGGTTTTGTGCGTATGCATGCACACGATTTCGTTCCTGCACTCGGTATAGTTTATATATGCTTGCAGTGCAGTGATACGCCTTTTGTGCACTTAGATGCACTGGATTTTGATTTGGATTGTGATACCCGATACTTGTTTTGTGCACCTTGTGCACCTGATTGATTTTGCGCACGTTCGGCGCTTGATATTGGATTTCATGATTTCGTGCACGATAGATGCACCTGATTTTGCTGTCAGGTACACATGTTGCCAACGACAGATGTTTCGTGCACACCCGATGCACTTAGATGTTGTTTCTGTGCGCATGTATGGCACATTTATGGATTTTGATTTCCGTGCGCACCAGACACACTTAGCATTCATATGCATATTTTGGGATTTATTTCATATAGAGCAGTACGTTTTTATGATATTGCTATGTGTTTTCGTACTGAGTAGGACTAGTCAGAGGACAGTTCCTGAATATATTTTTGCATGCATTGATAGTTATTGAAGGGATTTCCAAAAAGTGAGCTATAGCCTCAGTATTTACCTACGTGTCTGATATGACACGAAATGTTTAAAACAAGGAGACCCTTCTAAATTGTTTCCAAAACGGCGGAACGTACATTTCAAACAAAGGTATATATGTATATAGTTATTTCCTTATGATAGACGTCCGCCACTGTGCAGTGTTATACGCGTGCACAGCGACTTAAAGAGATTTGGCATGCATTTCCTTCAGATACTTACATATATAGATTCGATATTTACATGTATAGTTTCGAGTTATGTCATATTGGTTTTGATTTGGATTTGGCATTGATGTCTTCTCCATGACTCCGATGATGGCGGGATGCTTGACGGAGTTTTGATTTGAGTTATATGCTCATTTTTCAAGCGCATGCGCTGCGCTACGATTTGTTCTATGTAGTTACAATTTCGGAGCCCCGACGACTTGATGGTTTTTCTTAAATGTTTTAGTATTTTGGGGAGTTTGAATTTAAATTCAGGGACCGAATTTCTTTAAGGGGGAAGATTGTAACGTTTTGAAAATCGTTTCGGTGAAATTTCGAAAAATCGGTAAAATAAGGGGGTTTTCTGTAAAAAGTCAAAATACAAATATCTTATTATAAAAATTAAATATACATATTCTACCTATGTAATTGCTATTATTTGGTGTTTATTGAGCCGCTGGTGAAATTTCAAATTTTCTGAAAAAAATATTATTTTATTATTATTTTAAGCCGTCACTAATGCATTTAATTAGGGAAAATTACAAATTGGAATGAGTTGAAACAAATTTTGTGCATCATAAAACATTAAATAAAATTTTATCATATGGTTTTTGGAACGAAATCATTTGCCAAAACGGTTTAGAAATTATTGAAGAAAAAAGGCTTTTTTTTAGCGTAAATGGATGTTTGGGGTATTGTATTTATCATTTTTCATCACCCCACACCCGTACCCACACCCACACACCCCCATTCACTTATCCCCTTGAAGAATTCAGCAGCCCCCTCTTTTGTCCCCACTTGGATTTTAAAGAAAAGAAATGAAAGAAAAGAAAAGAAATGAGTAGAAAATGGTATAATTTGAGTTGACTTTGACTTGAACTAACTTTCCCCACCTCACTCTCTCTCCTCCCTCACCCAATCCCCCAAGATTTCTGGCCCAAACCTGAACCACAACAGCCCCAAATACTTCATCTCATTTTTCCATCAAAATCCCCAAAATTTCTATCAAAAATCCACCCTTTTTCTCAAAAATTCAAAGCTAATTCTAAATCCAAGCTTTACCCATTATTCTTTAGCTATTCAAGCATGGATCTTGGAGCATGAAATCATTGTTGGAGGCTAAGATTTTTGCAAGTTTGATCTCAAGCTTGTGAGGTATAATCATAACCTTATGCTTAATTTGTTGTTAAATTACTTCAATCTAGCTATTAGGTGTTAAATTAGGGTTTTAAATTTCAAGTTTTGAAATTTAAAGAAAGGGTTTTGATTACTAAGTTAGGGTTTGTTGTGGAAATGAGTTGTGTTTGATTGTGTATGGTTTAGTGAGGTGGATTAACATATTTAGTTTTGTAGAAAACTAATCTAGTTGTTAATTACAAGTTTTTACTTGAAAAATGTCCAAATTAAGCTTTTTGTTGCAAACTAGTTTTTTTTTGATTTAATTCGAAATATGAGATTAAAAATATGGTTAGGGTTTTTATCATATTATTAACTTTATTAAGTGTAGTTTAACACTTTAGTTTATGGAAATCCAACCTAAATTGTAGTTTGTGCATTTTTGCTATGAAATTGTTAAAAAGGGTATTTTGTAAACTAGAATATTAGGGTTTTTGGAATTTAATGAGATTAAATTCCGGAAATTGTTTCTATGACTTATTTAAGATATTTAATAAGTATATTGGCCGCTACATTCATTTAAACATCATGTTTTGTACAAAAACGGCGAATTGTGCTAGCTAGATTTGCGGAAAAATGACTTTTTAAGTGAAATTGGGGTTTTTGTGAGTTTTAATCTAGTTTATATTAAAATTAGTGTTCGTGAATGTGCAAATGAGTGTGATTGGATTTTTCTCGAAGGTTTGACGTTTGTACATCGACATCGAGGGTTGGTTTGACTATTCTTGCATGCGTAGGCGATAGGTTTGGACCTATGCGTGATACGCGTGCCGATTTGATTTTCGTATGCCGTTTCGATTTCGAATTTAGTTTTAATACGATATGGTGCGTTATGATATGTAGGTACCCCCATGTGGACTTCGAGACGACAAGCAAGCGCGTGGCAACGTCGGCACCGGCTAGCGAGGACCAGGTGAGTAGATTTATATCTACGGGGAGAAGTCGGGTGGATGGCGTATAGCACCCCCGCAGTCCGTGGTGGTGTATACGGATGCGTATACACACCAACAATTATCATATGTTATTTGGGATTAATAACGATGCTTAGGATGGATATTGGTGTGTTGGATTACTTTAGTGTTGCGAACCCTAGGGTAGTGTTGCACTACACATACACACTTGCATACATTCCTTATTTCATATGTGCGTGTATGGGAATATATATTTATGTGTTCACATGGGTATGGGACTATGTGTTCATATACTGGATTTGAGGATAGTATTTAGAATTTGAGATGAGTCGATGAGATTGGGCTTGAGGCCAGGAGATCGGTGACGTGATTTGGTTCGTATTGAGATACGACATGATGTTTTAGCGGGTCTTCTGACGTAGTAATTCTTACACCCGCATGCATACATAGATGGCATCAATATTGTACTAGACGTAGGACATTATTCCGGATCATGATATTTGATAAAGAAGATACCAAATAAATAGTGTGATTGATGTGACTTTGACCCGTACCCAGATTGGGATGCCGTACGACGGATTTACGTACGAGTTATATTGATGATTGATCCGCACTCTTGACTTGGGATGCCTGATTATAGATATGGTATCGGATATGATATTATTGAGGCGGGATTACCGACTAATATATATATACAGGTATGTATATGTATCGACTCAGATGTTAGGCGGTTTCCTTACCTGTAGTTCAGCTTGTTAGTTCAGCCGTATAGTTTAGTGTAGTTGTTAGATTAGATTAGATTTCTTACCTATTTCAAAAACTAACGAGTCGTGGGCATTTTTAAAGACAGCCCAAGGGATCCTACGGATATTTCAAAAGACGTATCTTTTCACAAAAACACCGTAGCCCCTATTTTCAAAACCCCATGATTCGTGTTATTTCAAAAGGCACCATTTGTAGGACTGATATTAGATTAATGCAGATTAGTTATAGTTGCGTCTAGTTCTCAGCTCCCGCTCATTTTTGTGGTCCGCTTCGCATCGCATGCTTATTTTATGTTTCATACTCCATTATTGATATCATGCTGTTAGGACACCAGCACCATTACCGATGATGCGTATATACCACGTACACTTAATTGCCGGCTCATACACATCTTCATCGGTAATTGCCATGTCACGTACACCTTAGAAAATATTATTGCTTGACGTAGCCTGTTAGCTGATAGTTAGACATGATATTAGTGTACTTGCCTTATATGTTAGTTTAGACATTGTAGTTATTACCAGCTACTTCATGCATATTGTTATTCATTGTTATGCCGCATTCCTGGATTCTCATGCATATATTCACTATTTTACGTGTTATTGAGGTTTTGGATTCGGATTTCCATGAGATTTTCTGGATTTGGAGGAAAACCGCAAAAACTTATATGAACTAATTTCTCTCTTTTTAAAATAAAAAGTGCGGTTTTCCCATGATGTATGAGTCGTCCACCATGAGTTTGCTGATGTATTTCGAGACCCGATTCGAGGAGACGGATGAACCGTTTCGGGTACATGGTGGACCCGGTAAGGTACCCCGGGGCAAGAAGCGCGTGATGATGACGATGTGAGCCTGGCAGGGAAGCACTACCTACCGGTGATATTACCCGACGCGTCGGATATCCGGAGGATACCATCGTGGTCTTGAGATGGATGGTAGGGGCCGGTCTGGACTGACGGCGCCCTAGATATTGTGATTGAGACATTGAGATTGAGACTTGAGGTACATAAATTGTGACACAGAGATATCGAGGTATTTGGACTCTTGTTTTGTGTCGATGCTGGGCACTGTTTTATGCTGATTTCATATATGGTACCTCATTTCTTTTAAAATACAGAAATCTCACTGATTTATGAAACCAGTTTTATTCAGTACATGCATTCTGTTTTATGCATTCATACATCATCCATATGATATATGGCTACCTGAGGCACTGACACGGGCACATGAGATTACACTCGGGTTAGATATTTACCCTAGCCTTGTTATAGGCTACGTGTTATTCATATATTTGAGGATATATTATGATCATTGACCTAGGATTGCGTTATTTATGCGATTTCTGTGCTTAGATGTTTTTCTATTCACGAGTTGGCAACTCACCCCCGTTGTGCCCCAGTTTCTTGCAGGTTGCCCGTACAGGTTTCATTACGGCTTTGCTGGCACTATTTCCATTCCGGGTGGCTTGCTAGTAGGTGGGTTATTTGTATCTTCCCATCCTTATATCTTGTATATTATTATTCAGTTGTATCTAGAAGTTCCATCAACCAAACATGTATTTATTTTTGAGATAGAGACCCGTGATGTTATTCTTTCGACCTTAGAGTCGCGCGTTTTATTTCTATGGATTTCTGGTGGTTTTGAGTTTCCTTTTGAGTTTTGATCCTCGCCGTTGGCGTTGTATATTATATTGCTTGTGTGGTTGTGACCGTCGTTTGACGAAGAGCTAGCTCCCGCTTGGGGATGCCTTTTTCTTGATTTCGTATACTATTCATGTTGTATCCCGTTTGGGGGCCAGTATTTACGAAGAAGACTCTGCCGAAATTTTCAGTAAAATTTTGATGTTTTTAAAAAACCGCATAATTCGGCTTATGCTATTGAAACTACTTGCTTTAAGTTGGTTTTTCCTGCACTCTACTATTTTTCTTGGTTTGGATTTCTGGGTTTTCGGTTTACTTAGATTACGTACGCCTCGAGACGTTCGTAGTTTAAGTGCCGGTCATGTTCCGTACTTTCGGGTCGTGACACATACGATTTGCATAGATGCGTCGTTTTTTTGTGTTTCGCGCCATGAGCGTTTGATGGATCGCTTTTACGAGATTTCTCGAACGTGCAGATCAGCACCAGAGGATTGGGCCACTGCTAGAGGCCAGCCAGAATGTGATGACCGTCGATGCACCGATCATACTTAATGATTGAGGCACTATTCAGCGTGCGGACGAACGAGCCAGTTGTTGCTGCGAATGATGAGATATCGCCCCAGATGTTTGGAGCTATTGTCGCACGAGATATACTTAGAGATATGATAGAAGATCGCTAGTCACCCAAGGAGGAAGGACTAGAACATGTAATTTGTTGCCTACCCCGATGCGAGGTCATCAGATTGATTGATTCCAGCTAGAGACGACTTCACGCAGGTACGTTGAGAGTCGATAGAAGATGATCGAACGTCAGAAACCCATTTTTCTAAGTTTAAAGTATTCGGAGAAACATACAAGTAATTCCGTGGACCCTCTAGAATAATAAAACCCTAACTCGACATAATGACCATGGGAACGCTTTTGAACCTTAGGGTTGGCGGCAGTTCCGCGGTGCCATTAGTGAGGCTTGGGTTTATCCTTCTATGGTTGGACCATAGGTACTGTGGCATGTACTAGAATATTATTAAATTGTACTCAAGATGTTGAGCTCTTGGGGGATTATGGAACCTTGATAAATCGATCGAAAGGTTTGACGTCTTTCGGATATCATGTGATGGGATACATTGCTTGGGAGAATCTAGATAAGAGTATAGCCGTTGGAGCACAGTCCATACAGCCACGAAGAGACGAGTCTGAATCAGTCGACATTAAAGAAAAATGGAGTAAGAGGTTCGTGCGATATCTTGATGAGATGACGTTCCACTCCGTTGATATTAGAGATGTGATACGCATGCAGAGGCATTGTAGATGGATATATCTTCCAGAAGGAGTCGTGATGAATATGCAGCCGTTCCGGAATGAGAAATAGATTTAGTAAAAGATGATAACTTCTGGGTAGTTCAGCAGAAACGAGATTTGGGAGAGATTTCGAAAGAACCTTTCTAGATTACTATACGAGGAGACTTGGACCCAGGATCGGTCATATTACACACACCCTGTAGGCCAGAGTTCGACATCATCGACGGGGCATATTATGAGTGACTATGACAGTTGGCCAGAGATCTTTAGAGGATGTGCCTGAGCGGGACTGTTTCCGCCATATTTTATTTCGGTATTTTGAGTGATTTATTTGCATGATTGAGATTTTGTGCACCACAGTTGCACTTGACTTCGATTTGATGTCATTTGAGACGTTGATTTTGATTTCATGCCTGATATTTTGGATGATTTATATGCATGATCGAGATTTTGTGCACTACAGTTGCACTTAACTTCGGTTTGATGTCATTTGAGATAGTGATTTTGATTCCATACTTATGGTATGCATGTGATTTGACTTATGCTTTCGGCATAGTTTCCATGCACTTTTAGTATTTTGATTCGATTTTATGCACGCTGCTGCACATGATTGTGAGATTATATACCACGGTATACCGATTTGGATTTGGATTGAGATGTATTGTATACCGTCGATTTCGATTGTGATATTTGATATTTGTTTTCGTGCACTTGTGCACTGGATTTGGATTCTTGCGCATGCTTGGGCGCTTGATGCGATTTTGGTGCACACCAGATGCACTAAATCAAGATTTTCGTGCATATCAGATGCACCTGGTATTGCTGTCAGACACACACCGTTGCCCTTGACAGGTGTTTTCGTGCACACCCGTTGCACTTAGATTTTGTTCTGTGCATATGTATGGCACATTTATTGATTTCGATTTCCATGCGCACCAGACGCACGCGGCATTCTATATACATTTTGGGATTGATTTCCCTTGAGCAGCATGTTTTATGATATTTACTATTTGATATAGTAGCTGAGCGGGACTAGTCCGAGGACAATACCTGAATATATTTTTGCATGCATTGATAGTTATCGAAGGGATTTCCAAAAAGGAGCTATAGTCTCAGTATTTACTTACGTGTCCGAGATGACACGAGACATTTAATAAAGAAAACCCTTCTAAATTATTTTCAAAATGGCGGGACATGTATGTTAAACAAAGGATATATATATACATATATATAGTTATTTTATTACAATAAACATCCGCCACTGTGCAGTGATACGTGCATCGCACAGCGACTTGAAAAGATTTGGCATGCATTTCTTTCAGATGTTTTGGCGAATTTACCATGATATTTACATGCATAGTTTTGATGTATATCATGTTGGTTTTCGTATTGGATTTAGACATGGGTGTCTTTTCCATAACTCTGATGATTGCGGGATGGTTGACGGGGTTTTGATTTTGGATTATATACTCGTTTTTCATTCGCATACATTGCGCTACCATGTGTTTTATGTATTTATTATTTCGGAGCCCCGACGACTTGATCTTTTTACTGAAATGTTTTAGTATTTGAGGGGTTTAAATTTAAATTCGGGGACCGAATTTCTTTAAGGGGGGAAGACTATAACATTTCAGAAAAATAAAATATTATTTTTAGGAAATTAAATAATTAAAATAATAAATATTATGAATATTTGATAATGCGGTATAATTAAATACCGATAAATCGGGAAATATTTGGAAAATTATAGAAATTACTAAAATGAGGGTGTTTTATATGATTTAAGCAAATTATAAGTTTTCATGATTTATTATATTCCATTTTAATGCTAATCGCGATTAAATATCGCTAATCTTGCATTAATCCGGTTTTGTGCACATGACATGCATCATGTCACATTTTTCACACTTATTGCATTTTCCTACATGGCTTTTCATTGTTTTGGTTTGGGTTTTTAAATGAGAGAAGAAAAGAAAAGAGGAAAAAAAAAAGAAAAAGGAAAATGATGAAGAAATGGGTATGGGCATGAGAGAGAGAGAGAGGTGAGGGGCCAAACCTTGGTCATGGCTCTTGTTCCCTCCATTATTTTCTCTTCATTTTCCTCTCCCTCATCTCCCATGGCTGCTACCCTCTTCTCCTCTCCCCTCTACCTCCTCACTTCACCACTAAAACACATCAAAAGTCCATCCCCACTTCATTAAAAATGTGCACAAGCTTCACACAAACACTTTGGATCAAGAAAGAAAGGATTTTGGATACTTGGGGCAACTCAAGAAAATTCTTGAGTTGCCAAATGAGGTAACTTCTGCACCATTAGTGTAGTATTTCAATTCCTTAAGAATCTATACATGTTTAGTATCGATATTGAGTGGTTTTGTGAACTTAGAAAATTCCAAGTTAAGCTTAGGGTTTTGATTTGAATCCAAAGGTGAAATTGTGGCTTAGTAATGACCTTAGACCCCTGTAGGGATTGCATAGTGGGCTAAACTATAGACTAGAACCCTGCAACACGAAACCAGAAACCCTGATACCATATTTTTCTGGAAATTGTGAAGGGAATTTGATATCTGCTAACACCCGGGGACACTAGGATTTATTTAGCAAACACAGAGATACATGCAGGCACCCAGGAAGCCACCCAGAGACTCGAGACCCTACCCTCCTTACTTGTCCACAAATTTAATCTTCCTAGACGCAATTTGCAGCCAGGGTAGGGATGTCTGCCCCTAGGTTTGGTCCATGGTTCCTTTAGCAGTAAAATAGACCCTCCATATATGCAAAATTGGCTGATTTGACCTATGGAAAATCTATGACCATTTTCATGAGTTGCTGCCTTGTATTTCGTGACGTTTTTGAATTTAATTTTGGTATTTGATATATTGTTCCGTCGTGTGGCGTTTGAACGTCAACGACTAAGATTATTTGGTCATGTTTTGCATGCGAGGATATAGGTTCTAACCTATAAGCGATTCGCGTGCCGTTTTAGTTTTCGTGCATGATTTCTGTTTAAGATGCTATATATGATATGTAGGTGCCCCCACGTGGAATTCGAGATGACGAGGATGAGCATGGCGTCATCGACTCTAGCAAGCGAAGATCAAGATGAGTAAATATATATCTACATGGGAAGTCGGGTGGATGGCGTATAGTACCCCCACTGTTCGTAGTGTAGTATACGAGTACGTATACATACACACATATATATATATATAAATGTTTATTATGAGACTAAATGATTATCTAGATAGACTTTAAGAGTTTATGGATAGATTTTAGTGTAATTAGATGATAGTGTCATTAGCTAGTTTTAGTTGTGAAACCCTAGAGTAAAGATTACACCTGCACGCACACGCACACGCATGCATTTTATTTACTTATGCGTTTATGGGGATATGTATGTATATATAAATATACATAGGTATGGGACTATGTGTGTGTGTGTGTATATATATATATATATATATATATACACATATACATATACATATACATGGATGATGAGGATAGTATATGGTATTTTGAGATGAGTCGATGAGATTGGGCATGGTGCCATATGATCGGTGATGTGATATGGTTTGTATTTGAGATACGACATGATATTATAGCGGGTCTTTAGGGCGATGTGTTTTCATACACACGCATATATATATGTAGATGGTATCAATATGTACTAGACGTTAGATCAGTAACCAGATCACGATATGATGATAAGGATACCAATTGAATAATGAGATAAAGGTAATATTGACCCGTACCCAGATTGGGATGTCGTACGATGGATTTACCGTACGAGCTATATATATTGATGATAGATCCGCCCTCTTGACTCGAGGATGTCATGTTATATATATTGTATCATATGTGATACTATTGAGGCGGGATCACCGATTATTAAATGTTATATATATATGGACTCAGATTTAGGTGGTTTTCTTACCTTTTCGATTAGCTGTTAGTTTAGTCCTATAGTTTATATGTAGATGTTAGACTAGACTCGAGTCATAACTATTTCAAAACTAACGAATCGTGAGTATTTTAATGACAGGACAAAGGATTCTACGGATATTTCAAAGGACGTACCTTTTCTTAAAAACACCGTAGACCCTATTTTATGAACACACGATTCGGGTTATTTAAAATGGCAAAACTGTATGACTCATATTTATATAAATGCAGATTCTTTATTATTGCGTTATTATTCATGTTATGTATATTCATGCTGTTCTCATCGCATTGCATGCTTATACTGTGTTTTTTGTAGTTATTATCAAAATCATGCTGTCAGGATACTAGCACCATTACCGATGATGCGTATGCTCTACGTACACCTGCTTGCCGGCTCACACACATCATCATCGGTAATTGCTATGTCACGCACACTTTAGAGAATATTGAATAATTGATATCGCTTGTTAGCTGATAGTTTCGACATGATACTAGTGAGCCTACCATTATATGATAGTTTAGACATTGCATTTATTTACAGTGTTATATCATGCATATATATTCCTATATTCATTGCTATGCAATAATTTGGGTCAGTCCGAATTGCCGGAGCCTAGTATTCATTGTTTATTTACATTGTGATTATGATTTCGGATTTTCATGAGATTTCTGGATTTAGAGAAACCGCAAAGATTTATAAACTGATTATCACTATCAAAAGATAAAAGTGCGGTTTTCTCATGATGTGATTTGAGATATGTCCACCATGAGTTTTCTCGGCTCTTGAGCGATATCATACACCCGATTCGAGGAGGAGGAGGAACCGTCTGTGGGTGCATGGTGGACCCGATGCGGTACCCCAGGGCGAGAAGGTCGCAGATGATGGCGTTGAGCCTTTGACAAGGGAGCACTACTGACCGGTGATTGTATTGTGACTCGACGGATATCCGGAGGATACCGATCGGAGTCGGGCCAGTCCGGATAGCCGGAGCCCAGCGGCCAATCCGGATAGCCGGAGCCCTAGATATTGAGATTTGAGGTATTGAGATTTTATGATATGGGTCAGTCCTGATAGCCGGAGCCCGAGATATTAGATATTTGGATATATGTTTTGTGTCGATGCTTGACACTGATTTCATGTTGATTTCATTGATGATATCTCGATTTATATACATAAAGAAATCACACTAAATTAAGAAAACGGTTTCACATGCATGATGAATTCTGTTTTCATTATATTGCATTCTTACCTCACATTTATGATATGTTGTTATCTGAGGCACTGACACAAGCACATGGTATTACACTTATGTATAGATGTTTACCCCTTCCACCTTATCATGCTTCAGATTTTATCATTTGAGGATATACATATTATGATCGTATTGACCTAGGATCGAGTCATATATACGATTTCTGCTCTGTGATGTTTTCTACTTACGAGTTGGCAACTCACCCCCGTTGTGCCACAATTCTTGCAGGTTTTGCCGTACAGGTTTCGTTGCGGCTTTTCTGGCACACTTCTTCCATTCAGGGTGATTGCTTTGGTAGGTGGGTTCACTCGCATCGTGACCACCATCGTACCTTATTTATACTCTATTGTATCTAGAAACTCCATCAACCAAACTTGTATATTTATTTTAGACTTAGAAAACCAGTGTATATTCATTTCGACCTTAGAGTCGCACGTTACCTTATTATTATAGTTTTCTTATTGATTTTGAGTTTTCTTTTGAGTTTTGATCCTCGCCCTTGGCGTTGTATATTATATTGCTTGCGTGGTTGTGACCATCAATTGACCAAGAGCTAGCTCCCGCTTGGGGATGCCTTTATTCATATTATGCATGTTGTACCCCTTTTGGGGCTAATATTTACAAGGGAAACTCTAGCGAAATTTTCAGAAAGAACTTGATGATTTTAAAAATGCGTACTTCGGCTTATGTTATTAAAACCACTTGCTTTAAATTAAGTTTTCTTCACTTCTCTTTAAAATGGTTTAGATTTCTGGGATTTTTGGCTTGAATTAAATGGGGTCCTACAGACTTCATATGATTCAAGTGCCAGTCACGTGCCATTTTGGGTCGTGACAGTATGATGCCGTGAGATATTTGATATATGATCGAGTTATGATACGAGATATGTTATGATATTATAGAGGATCGTTGGACGATGATACCATGTGATTGATGATATATATATATATACATATATATATATATATATATATATGATAGTTGACATATGATCGAGTTATGATATGAGATATGTTATGATATTATAGCAGATCGTTGGACGATGATACCATGTGATTGATGATATATATATGATAGTTGACATATGATCGAGATATGATATGTGATATGTTAAGATATTTATAATAGATCGCTTGTGCAATGTATACTCATATATGATAATATATGTTGATGACATCGGATTGCACGATACTTTAGGTCAGTAACCAGATCAAGATATTGTTTGACGATGATACCATATGAATGATGATGTATATATGATAGTCGACCCGTGCCCAGATTTTGGGACGCCGTACGATGGATTTTACCATACGAGTTATGTTACACCCTAGTTCATTTATACCAGTTCTAATTTGAGTATTTCTTTATTTATGGTATTTTCCTGATTTACTGTGTTTTGGGTGCGAATAATGTATTTGACATTTGTATTTGCATTCGACTCAACCCGCTTGCTGGAAACCCGTGATTACTGTTTTTGATTTATCCCGGCTTGTTTTATGGATCCGTGCATTTTCATTTTATACTGCATACTGGCATTTTATCTGTCATCTGCATTTTTTTAATATAGCATTTAAAGTTAAATAAAATATTTAAAAATATCTAACATGGCCTGCATGATACCCCTAACCCTATCGTAACATCCGCGCACCTTGTTCTCGTCCCGTTCAATGAAACGGACTCGTTTGGATGGCTACGTGCATGTGCGTGCATCCGTTCTTGGGGGTATACTTTTTTGTTACCCGGATATCCTGTTTTAATATTGGTCTACACGTATATTTTCCGTATTTTAAAACTAGATTTTTAGACCCGACCCGGGCATGTTTTGGACTATTTTTGTATTAACCAAAATCTCAAATATAATCAACATTATATTATATAACTGTTTACGTATATACTAATATATAAATTTCTAACTAAAATTATTTTCCTTTCCCTAATCCAAACAGATCACGTTCTCTCTCTCTCTCTCTTCCCCTATTCCTTTCTCTCTCCTCTCGAACACTCCTTTCTCTCTCCTCTCGCGAGTCATGTTCACTGCAGGATCCCGTCACCTCCTTCTTCCCTATGCTCATATCCCTCCTTCATTTCTTTTCTTCTACTTTTTAAAAACCCCAAGAACCACACCAGAAGCTAACCCCAGAGCACCTCCTTTCTTCCTTTTCTTTCTTCTTTCTTTTCTTGATCTTGTTTCTTTCCGGTGATCACCCGCCGGAGCCGTACTCGGCGCTGACGATTCAGGAGATCCAGTGAACGTCCCCTACCTACGTAGTTATCCTCTTGCCTTGCCTGGACCCATCCCGCGTGCCGTGTGTGTTGCGACGTTTACTCAACGTCGGACGTGCCGTACATACCCGTCGTGTGTTCCGTTCAGGTAAGTTTATCTTGCTACATGCTATAATACTTATCTTTCATCCATATGAATACAAATATTACATGTTGATTGCATTATACATCCATATTAAAGTTTTACTATTTTCGGACACCCCATGCTTAATAATGTGCATCCCACTTAGTCTTGGAGCTGTAAATGTAACCCCTGATCGATATTTGTGCATCCATACCATTAATTATATATCTAGTCGCAAGCAAGTTTATCTTGATACATGCTATAATACTTATCTTTCATCCATATGAATACAAATATTACATGTTGATTGCATTATACATCCATATTAAAGTTTTACTATTTTCGGATACCCGTATGCATCCATATCATCTATTATATATGTAGCTGGATCTACAGATCATATTAACTCATATTATTGTTACATTAGTACCCCATGCTTAATAATGTGCATCCCACTTAGTCTTGGAGCTGTAAATGTAACCCCTGATAGATATTTGTGCATCCATGTTTTTACCGTACATCCGTACTTCTACCGTGATTCAATACTTGCTATATTTTACTGTTGGACATCTATATGTTACACTGTGTACTACTTGGCATGACCTGATACACCACTACTTGACATGTTACCTGTTCCTGTTTCTAATGCCGACAATCCTGATATGTTGTCCTGACGGACGTATTATGTTGTCTGCATAGACAAACCTGTACCTGCTTGATCCTGTGTTGGTATTAACTCTAGATTTATCAATACCTGACTTGAACACATAACCTTGGGGGTAAGGGGAAATCAAGAATGTAACCGAACGTAATTCAAAGGGCTATTATATTGTTTGTCGTATTTCCGGGCGTTACGGAAAAATCCCGTTATCGTGGTCCCGTGGGGAATGAACGGGGCATATACTGAATAATCATGTTACCGTGCTCCCATGGGGAATGAACGGGGCATAGACTGATAGGTTACGATCAGGATTACATTAATTGATTTCGAAGACTTTAGAATAGATAACCCAGTAATATAGATTAGATTACTCACTGCACTTCACTTGCACATATACATTTTACGTTCCATATTCGTGTTACTGTTATACTCTTATTACTGCTCATAATCATGCATGCATATCTTGTTACCTCCTGATTATATTATTGTTGATATTATGACGCACTGACGTCTGGGTTTTGCATGGCCCTGATCCTCTATCTCTGTCGCAGGCCGTTCAGGAGTATTTCAGCCAACAGGCCGAGCAGTGAGGATCCTGTTAGTAGCTAGTTAGTTTAGTTTTATTTTCGTACTTTCTTTCCTAATATGAGCCCGTATTTCGGGACGTACTTTCCAGATGTTATTGTTATTTGGATTTATTGCTTCCGCATATTATTTCTTGACTCGTTTATTCTGGCATATGCACATATACTAGATAGTTTATTTTATTTCTACTGTTCTTGATATCATATAGACAGCCGTAATGTGACTGTGGAGGGATGTTTCCTAGCCACATGTAGCATGGTTGGCTCTGTCACGTGACGATCTTAGCACACTCTGGGAAGCGGGGCATGACAGGGTTTGTTTGGTATCAGAGGCATAGGATTTAGGTTAATCGGGTTGGATTCTTTTGTAGTTGGGTATTGGACCCAGTACACGAATCAGAAAACCCGTAATTAGGAACATGTCCTGCCACTTGGTTATCGTGATTCTTAAATCATATCTTTCTCTTGACCTCTGTCTTGACGATATGCAAACAACTTTGCATCTCGACTTGAAACTTTTGGTTCCCTATTGTTTCTCTCTAGGATTTGGGCGACTTGAACAGAGTTATGTGATTGTAATTATGAACTGCAGCATGGTTACAATGCGGTACTCTATTTAAGTAACTTGGATTCCTAGTCTTAATTCATTTCTTGCTTCTCTTGGTTCCATTGCTTACCAGTTTATGTTCATCGCAAGTTTTGAATCTTGTTTATCATACTAATCCTCTTCGGTGTCTTGGTTTCAGCATCATGGCGGACAGAAATCTGCGATCGTACCAAAGGTGTGTTGATGACGCCGCATTGCTTGGAGTAATTCATGGGATGCTGGAGAACCAGAAGCGGCAAACCGAGCTGAACTAGCGGCAAGCCGAAGCTTTTCAGGAAGGTTTGTGGACCGTCCAGCAGTCCGTAGACAATGTTGCGGCCAAACCAGTAGAGCGTGTAGGTATCGTGGCGGATTTTAGGAGACTTGGTCCGTCCACTTTCACTGGTTTGGAGGAGCTGTTGCCAGTGGAGCAGTGGCTGGTCGATATGGAGAATCTGCTCATTGCAGCACAGATTCCGGAGGACAAGAGAGTAGATGTTGTACGCATCCAATTGGTGGACTATGCCCATGAGTGGTGGCTGGTCGAAGAGACCCGTTTGCCCAAGACGGTCAGTTGGGATGCTTTTTCGCAGAGTTTCTTGGAGAAGTTCTTTCCGCAGACTGCACGGGAGGAAATGGAAGAAAAGTTTATCAGTTTGAAGCAGAATGGCGGATCCGTGGATGCGCATGCGGCTAAGTGGACACGGCTCAGTCGATTCGCGGGACCTTTGGTTGCCAAAGAAGCTGATAGGGCACGAAGGTTTATGCACAGTTTGAACGTGGAAATCCAGAGGCACATTATATCTCTGGGATTGACCACTTTCTTGCAAGTTCTTAAAGCAGCCAGGGAGCAGCAGAGCTTATCAGTGAAGACAAGGGGTGCACAGCAGCAGGCGGTAGTAGTACGGAAGCCGGCGTTTACGCCAAATCGAGAGCCTATACGCAGAGGTATCCCGGTGGACAGGCGTGGCATTGTACCAATGAAGAAGCCAGTTTTGCCCGAGCAGAAAGGAAGGGCGTTTTGCGATTACTGCCAACGACCGGGTCACTATCGAAGAGATTGTCGTAAGAGGCTTGGACTTTGTCTTATTTACGGATCAGCTGATCACATCATTGATGCTTGTCCGTCGAAGCTTCGTTTGAGGGAGGATGTTCAGGGGCCACCGCAGAAGCAATTTCAGGGGCAGAAGCAGATAACTCAGGGACCTAATCAAACTCGAGCCATTACTCTGACGGCTGAAGAGGCCAAGGCTTCAGATGAAGTTGTTTCAGGTATCCTACTTGTTCATGATTTTCCCGCATTAGCATTATTCGACTCTGGTGCATCCCATTGTTTTATGTCATCCAAGTTTATTGTTGCACACTTGATTGCTTGCACGGCCCTGTCTTGTTGTTGGGACATACACACTGGGAATGGGAAGATTATAGCTTGTAGTGAGTGCAAGGATCGTTCTGTTGTTATTTGCGGACGAGAGTTATTTACATATTTCTTGGTGATCGATACTGGCAGTCATGATGTTGTCTTGGGAATGGTTTCCTTGGCACTTTCCACGCTCACATTGATTGTAGGGCAAAGAAAGTTATTTTCCAGATTCCCGGACATCCGGAGTTTGTTTTTGCTGGAGGTAGCAGTTCTGTCGGGCCAGTTGAGTTTAGGGCTAGACCGACAAACAGTGTTCTTTCATCGATGGAAGTTGATAAGGAGGAACCGCCAGCTGTAATTCGAGAGTTCATGGACGTGTTCGAGGACATCTTGGGTTTACCACCAAAACGAGATGTGGAGTTCGCGATCGATCTTGTTTCTGGTGCAGCGCCAATCTCAAAGGCGTACTATCCGATGGCACCAGTGGAATTGGAAGAAGTCAAGAAGCAGGTTACCAAATTGCTTGAGAAGGGTTGGATTCGCAGCAGCAATTCACCTTGGGGAGCTCCAGTTCTTCTAGTTAAGAAGAAAGATGGCACAAGGAGAATGTGCATCAATTATCGAGAATTAAACCGGGTGACTATTAAGAACTGTAGGGTTCCTAGGCACACTAATGAGGTCTCACAAGGCATCAACCATGCCAATTTCAAATTTTACAAGTGCCGAGAAACCCTAATACGGATCGTTAACTAGAATTTTAGGCGAAAATGAAACTAGTTAACAACTTAACTATAAGAAAGAGGCTACAACCTTTGTAGATCCGGTTCTCCACCTCCATGGCTCCGTAATGAAGTCTCCTCGCTGTCCATATCGGATCCCGAACTCTAGCGTCGGCTTCATCGGAGAAATGGACGGGCTAGGTCGTCGACTTCGATGCCGAAGATGATCTACGTCGAGGCATCACAAGATCAAGCTCCCTCTTCACCAAGTCATGAAACTTGTGAAGAAAACACCCTATACTACTTGGCAAGAGGTAGAGGATGAAGAAATAGGAAATGGGTTCACTTTAGAATTGTATTTCTCACTCTTTTCATCAAATCACCATTGATGGTTGCAAGCTTTTTCTTCTTGAAGAAGAAGAAGAAGATGATGATTATTATGATAACTTCATTGAAAAATAGAAATGAAAAAGAATACTTATCATAATATCAACCATGGTTAGGTGTAGAGAATTGACTAAGGTTAGATGAATGGTTAGGGTTAAGCATGAAGACAAAATGGTCACTTTAGTCAAAGTTTCATGAAGCTTCAACAAGCTTCAAGTTTGAAAGCAACCATTTTGTTTTCTTTTCCTATTTCTTTTTAATCCAAATTAAAAAGATAAATGAATGAATAAATAAATAAAAACCCTAACCATTTACTTAACCAAGGTTTAATTCTTTACACAAACCCTAGCAATCATGTATCATCAAACATGATACAATCAAGTGCACAAAAAATATATCACATATACAATGTGCACATTAAAGTGAGAAAATCCATTTAAAGTGAACAAATACTAGTTAATGCAAAGTAATATATCAAATATATAATTATGCATTAAATCATTAAATAAACACTTGATTTAACGATCCGGTCATATCGCATATAACCGACTAATATTCAATGTATCGGCTTATCGAATCAATCCTCGATTCGATAACTAGGTTATATCGCATACAACCATTCGATACATTCATCGCGAGAATAGAATACAGTATCACATACTGGTATTATTCTCGGTCCCGCACATATCTCATATGCGCTCCTATTTCGTTTCGCTTGAGCCAGGAAACCTCTGTGTAGGACTCTAAAGACTCGTCAATACGCCGGCAGCAGGTGATGATCATATCAAACACCCACAAGCCGCAAGCGGTCTGCTAAACGTAACGGCCACCCGGGTATTGAGCGATCAGAAGATCGACGAGCAAGCCCGTTCACACTCCTATGAATCCAACCAGTAACACTTACCGTACAGTCCGGTCTGATCGTCTGATCTGTCGCATATCTCGCCTAGGGGTGGTAAACGTCAGACCCCAATAGCTCGATAAGTCGTGTCGATATGAGGTCTATAACAATTCGAGAAACTACAGGTAACACTTACCAGTAAATCTCAGCAACCCTGGCCAGGGATTTCCGGTTATAGCCAATCGAACACAGCGCAACATCAACCCCCTATACAGGGAGAGATGAATCCCCTCCTATCGCTCATTGCCTCCATGTGACTCTGGACTGTACCCAAAAACCACCGTTTTGCACGCCCTCTTGGACGTGGTAAGGTGGAAATCAAAGCACAGTGGGAACCACACAAGACTCTATGACGATTTCGGGTCAACAGACTACTCTGTACCAATGTCACCAGAGAACTGCTATCTGACGTAAGGTATAATACCATCTGGGAGTTCTCGGCGAGTCCGTCCAGTGTACCCAGTCTCCACTGAGCACCCGTATATCATCTCTGATGTCAAACACCAATGGATATGGGATCATCCATCGCCCATCTGTATAGGTCGAGAAGGTATACGCTAGTCTACTCTGGTATATCGATGCCCCGTTTCGATATACCCACGACTAGGGACCTTGAAGGATGTACTTATGGACTACCCTGTCCCTACTAGTATGATCCGCATCATAGTCCAGGTAGTCAAGTACTCATCCTAAGGGCTTTACCAACATGTAACAGAGAGACTATCAGTGTACACGTTAAGGTAAAGAGCAACCAGATAGCATACTATCATGTCGAGCAAGAAAGTCCTCCCTATATATGTCCCAGCATCCACTACAATATACATCCTATGTATAGTAATGGCCTCTAGGGCATACATATAACTAACAATCTCCCACTTGCACTAGGGCCATCTGATAGCAGTGGTTGTAGTATCTCATACTCAACCATCCCATAAAAGTCTCTCTCTGGGAAAAGGCCTTTGTGAGTGGATCCACCGTGTTGTCCTCTGAGTCTACTCTCCTAACCTCGATCACCCTGGATATCAACCATCTCCATGATCAGGTGATACTTCCTTAGAATATGTCTGGATCACTGATGGGACGGACGTTCCTTGGCATAAGCCACAACTCCATTGTCACACAATGGGAGGAACTAAGTTTATCTCATGATCAAATATACATCCAGACTGCCTCTTTGGTAGCATCTTAAGTAGCGATGTATCGAGCCTTTATCGTCTAGTATGCCACGGTATCTAGCTTGGAACTCTTCCAACATACCGTCCCTTTACTGAGGGTAAAGACAATGCCTGTGACTGACTTTCAGTCGTCCTTATCACCCTGGAACCCTTCCAGTGATTCTCCCCAGGATCGGTTGATACCATCTCACTACAACTAGTGAGAATCCTAACATCCAATTAGATCTATCTCATAGATCCAAAACCCAGCATTTAGGAGGTATCATTTTGATCCTATATGGAGAATCATTGTGATAAGCGGAGATTGACCGAGCGTAGCATAGGAAACTCCTTCCCTATCAAGAGCATGTCATCCACGTACTCTACGAGGATCATCACCATACTCCCTACTACCTTTTTGTTTATACAAGGTTCATCTACCATTTTGATGATGTCAAACTCTTTGACTAACACATCAAAACAGATGTTCCAACTCCGCGATACCTGCTTTATACTATAAAGTATCTTGTACACGTTTCCACTGCTCCCACTGTCTACGAAGCCCTCTGGCTGTGTACTTATAGACGTTCACTTCTAAAACATCATTTAGAAAAGCAGTCATGGCACCCAACCGCCAAATATCGTAGTCATGGTATGTAGCCGTGGAAAGTAGGATCTGGATGGACTTAAGCATAGCCACTTGAAAAAGGTTTCATCATTATCCACGTCTGGTCGATGACGAAAAGCTTTAACAAGTCTAGCTTTGAAAGTCTCAACTTTTCCATCTACACCAAGTAATCTTCTCAAGATATACTTTCTCCTGATGGGGATTTAACCCTTCAGATATAGCAACCAAAGTCCATACTTTATTGGTGTACATGGATTCCATCTCAGATCGCTAAGCATCCAGCCATTCTTACAGAGTCCCACTCCTGATGGCCAGCTCGAAACTAGTTGGGTCATCATCTCATGATGCAATCCTCGCTCCCACTGTCATAGAGTAACCGAAGTATCTCTGAGGAGGGTGAGGAACCTTTCTAGATCGGCGGAGAGGGTGAGGTTCGTTGGTAACTATTGAAACCTTTGGTTTTATCAAATCATCAGCCGCAGTTTGTATAGCTGGAACATTTCCAGTTCTACATAACCGACTTTGCCTCGAACTTGTCCGTATTTTGCTTTTAGACATAGCCCGGACAACCCCAAATCTTAACCAACTTAAGATATGGGCTCTTCCCTTATCATATTACATATGAAATGGTAGGCAACTGATTTGATTTGAACCCTATTCAATAGGTATGCAGCTTCTCAAGTGCATAACTCCCAAAAAGGAAATAGGTAACTCAGTAGTACTCATCATAGAGCACAACATATCGAATAGGGTGCAATTGCTCCGCCCCGATATACCATCGTGCTATGGTGTATACGGAGGAGTAATGCTGAGAGAGAATCTCATTCTCCTTTAGAATAGTCCAGGAATTCCGTGCTCAAGTATTCTCCTCCTTGATCACATCAAAGGACATAATACTTATACCCGTTTTGGTTCTCTACTTCTAACTTATATTCTGTGAATATCTCAAAAGGTTCGGACTTGTGTTTCAACAAGAACATATGTCTGAATCTAAAGAGATTATCAGAGAATGTAATGAAGTACAAGGAACCGGTCTTGGCATGTGTAGACAGGGGACCTTACATCAACATGTATCATCCCAAGAGTTCACTAACTCTTTCTCTGTTTCCAGTAAACGGAGCTATGGTCATCTTATCTCTGTGACATGACTGGCAAGTTTCATAAGATGTAAATTCAAACTGATTTAGATATGCATCTAAAATGTAACTTCAGCCAGTCGGATCGCATTGATATGACCTAGTCTACAATGCCTCAAGAAGAATTCGTTTTCTGAACTCTTCCTCTTGTGTGTGTTCCATATACTAAGAACTGTAGTTTGATTTAGAACATCAATGCTTTTAGATAACGTGCCTGAACCGATCAACTTTTGATATAGGAAATGTTCAAAACATTATCCAACAATACAAAATTTTATCATTTCTTTACTAATAAAGAGAGTGATATGATTTTGTATATCAGGTTCGGTATCTAATAACATTCGTTCAGAATCAATGTATTTGGAATACAGGATGACAGTGACCAACAGACTTGGCCGCAACACTTGCCCCGTTTTCTGCCTCATGAAACTTATCACCCATTCTCAGTTCTCTACCTTTCTGTAGCCCTATGTAATATATTACATATCTGGGATCCTGATCTGGTATCACATACCCAGGACGTAGAGGATACAGAGAAACAGTTCTTTGTAATGAACACACCCGAAGAAGATGCATCATATGCACTTTCTTCGTTTGGGCGGCACGGGAATTCTGGTAATCCCCAATTTCCTGCTTTGTCTTATAACAATTATAAGTTGGAGCGGGACCAACGTTCCCCAGCTCAGTATAACAAGCGGGTTCGGTCAATATTCCGTATTATTATCTTGATTAAGGCATGATATGGTCGCTACCTGGAGAGAGAGAGAAGAAAACACTCAGCGTGCGCTCTTGCAAGAATAGATTGGTTATTATTTTATCTAATCAGGATGGCTCCCACTGTTTTAATCAAATCTTCCTTCAAACCCTAAAAGGAAAGACTGGCCGGGATTAATTACACAGTACAAGTTCGCCAATCTTTCAGCCAGGCCAGTGTCGGTACTTTGAGGGAGGTCCCCCGTGCTTTCGCACGAACCTAATTAATGTAAACCTCATTTTCCCAGAGGCGTAATCTCGTTAACACCTTTCTAGACACCTACTTGATCGGCTAATTGTAATGTATAAAACTCTCACAGGAGTAACTCTTACTCGCAGTGGGTATCGGGATCCAACTATCTCATAGAAGGTATGCAATCTCATTGCAAATTTCAACACTTGAAATTCCCGATAATATTTTGCCCCAAACGATCTATGACCTTGACAAGGTCAACAAACCATAGACCGTAAGTCAAGTTCAACCCGTCATTTCTTGATTGAATCAAACCCACCCGCACGACCCTTGACAAGGTCAAAAAGGCCGTACGACTACCCTAATCCAATCTGCATCATATGCATAAGCAGATAAATACTGGTTAGCTACCGCACACTGCGCCTTGACAAGGTCAACAAACGCAGCACGAATACTAAACAGGACTTATCTGAAATGACGGAGGGCTACGACAGGTTTTTCTGAAAACCTATTGCGTAATGAACTTGATATCGTTGTAGAATCAAATGATTTTAAAATGGAGTGTTTTTTTTAGGCTTTTCTAGTTTTGCTAAAGGGGTCACTCCCGGTGAAGGGATCGTCGGCCCTTTCCTCGTCGAATGAGGTGCGGGATATATCATATATATCACGGTGCAAAGAACAAACTATAGAAGCTATCAAAAGACAAACCGAGTGTGTAGCATCTGCCAGTTATTGCTAAAGGAGTCACTCCCGGTGAAGAGATCTCGGTCCTTTCCTTATCGAATAAGGTGCAGGATATATCACATATACTTCTGTGCAAAGCAAGAACTGTAGCTACCTGTTTTATTTTTTTTTGAAATTCGATTCTACAACATCTTTAGGTTTCTTTTACTTTCATTAATCATATTAATGAAGTCCCATCATTTAAGTCACCTAAACATCACAGATAAATACGACGTACACTTATGCCATCCGTGTTCGCCTCGATGTCCCCTCGTGCACCGTTAGGTTAGGTAACTAACGGCAGAGCGGGGCAGGGCTAGCGCGGGTGTAAAACATAAGTAACGCCTATATAATATATCATATATACTATATACAGTATTTAACACAGTACATATCACATGATCACATCACAGATATCGCAGCAGAAGAATCATATGAAATATTGGATATTCTAGGACGTCCGTGTTTTCAATACGAGCCAGTATAAAACACGGATTCCACGATCGTGATGAATAGCCAAACCCACACCCCTAGACCCCTACGAGAGCGGCAAGCAACCCTACCAATTCTAGAGTTAGGAGATCCGGACTCGACTCCTCGAGTTGGTCTCCCACTGGACCCCAGAACCCGGTTACTTGTGCCCTCCTCCTTGGGTCTATCCTAGTGCGGAAAAGTAAATAATATACAAAAGGTGACATCTTCCGCAACCTGGAAGTGCCCCAATAAAAGAATATTACATACAAGTTTTTACATGAATGAAAATGAAAAACACTCATCTCACATAAAAAACCCCGGCTATTCAAACACGACGATCCAATATAACATATCCAGCAACACATAACATCACATGTCATCAACGTAAGTAAACATGCGTATCCCAATTGTCGTTGGCATATAGCAACGAAACCGGCGATAACACATATTACACTTACGGTCACAGAAAAGAAAGTGTAAAACTACAACAGTTGGAATCCGCAACCTCCTCAGACATCGCATGCCTGACTAAATGAATTCTTTAGACATCGCATGCCTAACAATTATAAACCCCACATTTTAGTCTCATTATCGAAAACACTTTTCAATATCAAGTCGGGCAATTCAATAGGATTCCCGACATACTGATCGAATGCTCGTCGCAAACTTTAGTAGGCGGCCGCACCCCCGACGCCGTCGACGAAGTGCACCAAGGCGGAACATCGCTACCGCTAGCACCCGGACGGATGCTTTCGGCGACGGGGTTCTCCTACAGGCACTTGGTCGGGGCTATGGAGTGAGGCTGTCTATTAAGTTTACCCGGCGAGTATCCGCGTACGCTACGTGATTGCGACGGACTTTTGATCACATCAAAATTCCGTGGCGACCGATCAGGTGAGACTAAAGTGCTATGTTTATAACATTCATACAGTTATCTCATAACTTCTTGTGAATTCCAATTGTTGTATCACATTCCGGATAAATAGAAAATGTTAAACTTTCCGATCGAACATTCAAACACCCAAGTTTTCCCGAAACAGCTCAACACATGAAATAAGTTTAAAAACATTCACTTCATGCCTCAGTACCAACGATCCAGCCGTAGAAGGGTCAAGCCAACGCCTCACATGTGGCACGCCGTACTGCCCCAAACCCTAAGGTTCAAAGGGCAGTTTAAGACGGTCACATAATCGAGTTAAGGTTTGTTGTCTTCTAGAGGGACCATCGTGTTACTTGCACTACTTAGAACGTCTTTAAACCACGGAAAAATCCAACACTTGGAAATTTTCCGGCAGGGGAAAAATTGGGTATTTATATCCGGTCGAACTTTTTAACATATTCTAAAATTATCCGGAAAAACACAGACGAAGTTAAACTTCCCGATCGATACACCGAGTCTCCAATACAACCCAGAAAACTCAACTCTTGAGTAAAAATTAAAAATTTCCCAGAAAATACAGCACCCAAATATAGGAATTACTGTGCAAAGACCAACTGAAGAAAAGACAAAATGGCCGCGGAACCGCCGTATTAGCCATGCTAATGCCGCGGTTCCACTGCGCTTTAAGGGAATCATGGGTACGGCCTTCACAGTAATTCTTACAATTCCCTGCTGAATTTTCTGCATATTTTTAATGGGGAAAAATCCCCGAAATTAAAAAATGTACAGAGAGCATTTTTTGGGTTAGGGTTTTGGTTCGATCGGACTTCTAACTCCGTCTATGCATCGCCTAAGGCTCTAGCTAGGCTCTGATACTACTGTAGGGTTCCTAGGCACACTAATGAGGTCTCACAAGGCATCAACCATGCCAATTTCAAATTTTACAAGTGCCGAGAAACCCTAATACGGATCGTTAACTAGAATTTTAGGCGAAAATGAAACTAGTTAACAACTTAACTATAAGAAAGAGGCTACAACCTTTGTAGATCCGGTTCTCCACCTCAATGGCTCCGTAATGAAGTCTCCTCGCTGTCCATATCAGATCCCGGACTCTAGCGTCAGCTTCATCGGAGAAATGGACGGGCTAGGTCGTCGACTTCGATGCCGAAGATGATCTACGTCGAGGCATCACAAGATCAAGCTCCCTCTTCACCAAGTCATGAAACTTGTGAAGAAAACACCCTATACTACTTGGAAAGAGGTAGAGGATGAAGAAATAGGAAGTGGGTTCACTTTAGAATTGGATTTCTCACTCTTTTCATCAAATCACCATTGATGGTTGCAAGCTTTTTCTTCTTGAAGAAGAAGAAGAAGAAGATGATTATTATGATAAGTTCAATGAAAAATAGAAAAGAAAAAGAATACTTATCATAATATCAACCATGGTTGGGTGTAGAGAATTGACTAAGGTTAGATGAATGGTTAGGGTTAAGCATGAAGACAAAATGGTCACTTTAGTCAAAACTTCATGAAGCTTCAACAAGCTTCAAGTTTGAAAGCCACCATTTTGTTTTCTTTTCCCATTTCTTTTTAATCCAAATTAAAAAGATAAATGAATGAATAAATAAATAAAAATCCTAACCATTTACTTAAACAAGGTTTAATTCTTAACACAAACCCTAGCAATCATGTATCATCAAACATGATACAATCAAGTGTACAAAAAATATATCACATATACAATGTGCACATTAAAGTGCGAAAATCCATTTAAAGTGAACAAATACTAGTTAATGCAAAGTAATATATCAAATATATAATTATGCATTAAATCATTAAATCAACACTTGATTTAACGATCCGGTCATATCGCATATAACCGACTAATATTCAATGTATCGGCTTATCGAATCAATCCTCGATTCGATAACTAGGTTATTTCGCATACAACCATTCGATACATTCATCGCGAGAATAGAATACAGTATCACATACTGGTATTATTCTCGGTCCCGCACATATCTCATATGCGCTCCTATTTCGTTTTGCTTGAGCCAGGAAACCTTTGTGTAGGACTCTGAAGACTCGTCAATACGCCGGCAGCCGGTGATGATCATATCAAACACCCACAAGCCGCAAGCGGTCTGCTAAACGTAACGGCCACCCGGGTATTGAGCGATCAGAAGATCGACGAGCAAGCCCGTTCACACGCCTGTGAATCCAACCAGTAATATTTACCGTACAGTCCGGTCTGATCGTCTGATCTGTCGCATATCTCGCCTAGGGGTGGTAAACGTCAGTCCTCAATAGCTCGATAAGTCGTGTCGATAACAATTCGAGAAACTACAGGTAACACTTACCAGTAAATCTCAGCAACCCTGGCCAGGGATTTCCGGTTATAGCCAATCGAACACAGCGCAACATCAACCCCCTATACCGGGAGAGACGAATCCCCTCCTATCGCTCATTGCCTCCATGTGACTCAGGACTGTACCCAAAAACCACCGTTTTGCACGCCCTCTTGGACGTGGTAATGTGGAAATCAAAGCATAGTGGGAACCACACAAGACTCTATGACGATCTCGGGTCAACAGACTACTCTGTACCAGTGTCACCAGAGAACTGCCATCTGACGTAAGGTATAATACCATCTGGGAGTTCTCGGCGAGTCCGTCCAGTGTACCCAGTCTCCACTGAGTACCCGTATATCATCTCTGATGTCAAACACCAATGGATATGGGATCATCCATCGCCCATCTGTATGGGTCGAGAAGGTATACGCTAGTCTACTCTGGTATATCGATGCCCCGTCTCGATATACCCACGACTAGGGACCTTGAAGGATGTACTTATGGACTACCCTTTCCCCACTAGTATGATCCGCATCATAGTCCAGGTAGTCAAGTACTCATCCTAAGGGCTTTACCAACATGTAACAGAGAGACTATCAGTGTACACGTTAAGGTAAAGAGCAACCAGATAGCATACTATCATGTCGAGCAAGAAAGTCCTCCCTATATATGTCCCAGCATCCACTACAATATACATCCTATGTATAGTAATGGCCTCTAGGGCATAAATATAACTAACAAGAACAAGTACCTGATCCCTCGCATTAGCGAATTATTTGAGCAACTCAGTGGCGCGAGGGTATTCTCGAAGCTGGATTTGCGGTCCGGATATCATCAGGTCCGAGTTAAATCAGAGGATATTTGCAAGACTGCGTTCCGAACTCGGTATGGACATTACGAGTATTTAGTGATGCCAGTCGGATTCACGAATACACCGACGATATTTATGGACTTGATGAACCGAAACTTTTCACTGTTCTTGGACCAGTTTATAGTCGGGTTCATTGATGATTTTCTGGTCTACTCAAGGAGCATAGAAGAGCATGCAGAACACTTGAAGATCGCATTGCAGATATCGAGGCATGAAAGATTATATGCGAAGATGAGCAAGTGTGAATTTTGGCTTGAAGAAGTAAAGTTTTTAGGTCATGTCGTATCCGGAGATATAATCGCCATTGACCATGAGAAGATTGTAGTAGTTTAAGATTGGCCGATTCCGAAAAAACGTAGCAGAGGTCAGAAGTTTTCTTGGACTTGCCAGATATTACAGAATATTTGTGGAGAATTTTGCTCACTTAGATGATCTTTTGACCAAGCTTACGCGAAAAGAGGTACCGTTCGTATGGATGGATAGTTGTGCGACAGCTTTTGAGGCGTTGAAGCAAAGGTTTGTAACGTTTAGAAAATCGTTTCGGTGAAATTTCAGAAAAATCGGTAAAATAAGGGGGTTTTCTGTAAAAAGTCAAAATACAAATATCTTTATTATAAAATTAAATATACATATTCTAGCTATATAATCGCTAGTATTTGGTGTTTATTGAGCCGCTGGTAAAATTTCTAATTTTCTGAAATTTTTTCCGAAATTAATTATTTTAATATTATTTTATGCCGTCACTAATACATTTAATTAGGGAAAATTGCAAATTGGAATGGGTTGATACAAATTTTATAATTCATGACACACTAAACTGGCAGGCAAAATATTGTTTCTGAAATGAAATCGTTTGCCAAAACGGTTTTAGAATTATCGAAGAAAAAGGGCTTAATTAGTGAATATTGTGTTAATGGGAATTGGGGTAATACATTTATCTTTTTTCCTAACCCACACACCCACACCTCACCCTCTCTTCCTCTCCCCATGTGGCCGACCCCCCTTCGACAGCCCTCTCCCTCTCTCTGTCTCCAATCACGTCACTTTTCATTACTTGAACAATGAAAAGAAAAGAATATGAAAGAAAGTCAATATGGGCCTGGTCTTTTCTCCTCACTTTCAACCCCTCCCTCTCTCTCCTCACTCCCCTCAATTCTGGCCGAAAATTTCAGAACTCCAACAGCAGCCCCTCCTTCCCTCTTCTCCTCTCTTTTTCCATCAAAAAATTTACCAATTTCCATCAAAAATCAAAGCTAAAATTCAAATCAATGCCCTACCCATTTTCCCTTATCTCTTTTAGCATGGATCTTGGTGCAAGGATTTCAATTTGGAGGTCTAGTTTCATGTTGATCTCAAGATGGTTTTGAGGTATAAATCCTAACCTATTGTTCAATTGTTGGTTTAAATTCCTTAATGTAGCTTATTAGGTGCTTAAATATGGTTTAATTGCATGTTTGGAAATCTAAAGAGAAGGAGTTTGAATTAAAAAGTTAGGGTTTTAAATTCAATAGGGTTGTTGTCACTTGTTTAAGGTTGCATGGTGTAGTTAGCATGTTAAGACATGTTAAACCTAATCTAGAACATAATTTGTAAATTGTTGCATCTAAAAGTCCAAATTTAGTTATTTAAGCAAACTAGGTTTTAGTTTTTAGTTGCAAATGGGTGATTTAAAATCTAATTAAGATTTTGATGACTTTATTAACATTATAAAATGTAGTTTAATGTTTTAGATCATGCAAATCCAAGCTAAATTGTTGTATGTGCATTTTTGCTATAAAATGGTCGAAATTGGTTAAAATTGCAAACTAGGTTTTTGAAATTGAATTAAATTGTGGGTTTAAAATTTACGTAATGGTTTCTATGGCATAATTAAGATATTAAGTTATCATCTTGGACACTAGAATTGTTAAAACATCATGTTTTTTACAAAAACGGTAAACCATGCATGCTAGGTTTTCGGAAAAATAGCTTTTAAAGTGAGTTTGGGGTTTTTGTGAATTTTAAACTATTTCATATTATAATTAGTGTTTGTGAATGTGCAAATGAGTGTGTTTGGGTTTTTCTCGATGGTTTGAAGTTTGTACATCGAAATCGAGGGTTGGTTTAGCTATTCTTGCATGCGTAGACGATAGGTTTTGACCTATGCGTGATATGCGTGCCGAATTGGTTTTCGTATACCGTTTTGATTTCGGATTTGGTTTTTATGCGATACGATACGTTGTGACATGTAGGTACCCCCATGTAGACTTCAAGACGACAAGCAAGAGCATAGCGACGTCGGCACCGGCGAGTGAGGACCAGGTGAGTAGATTTATATCTACGGGGAAAAGTCGGGTGGATGGCGTATAGCACCCCCGCAGTTCGTGGTGATGTATAGGAATACGTATACACACATATATATTGATTATATATTGTTGAGTTTATTGATGATAAAGATAGATTTTAGGAGTGATTGGATAGGTTTAGTGTTGCGAAACCCTAGAGTAGTGGTTGCACCACACATACACACACACACCCATACTTGCATACATTCTTCTTTCATTTATGCTTATACGGGAATATGTATTTATGTGTTCACATGGGTATGGGACTATGTATTCACATACTGGATTTGAGAATAGTATTTGGGATTTGTGGTGAGTCGGTGAGATTGATTTGAGACCGTGAGATCGGTGATATAGCAGAATTCGTATTTGAGATATGTCATGATGTCATAGAGGATCTTTGGACGAAGATACCATGTGAATAGTGATAATAATGATATGATCGACATGTGATCGTGTTATGAGATATGACATGTTAGGATGTTTATGATAGGCCGCATTGGGCGATGTATACTTCTTTATGATGATATGTGCCGATGATATCGGTTTGTACGAGTCTGTCGATCAGTGGTCAGATCATGATTATATTAATGATATTAGTATCGTACTAGACGTAGATCAGTACCCAGATTATGATCTTGGATAAAGAGGATACCAGATGAATAATGTGATGAATGTTATATTGACCCGTACCCAGATTTGGGATGCCATACGACGGATTTACATACGAGCTATATATTGATGTTTGATCCGCACTCTTGACTTGGGTATATTTGATTATAGATATGGTATCGGATGTGATATTATCGAGACGGGATCACCGACTAATATATATATATACATATGTATCGACTCAGGTGTTAGGAGGTTTCCTTACCTTCCTTTTAGCTTGATAGCTTAGCCATATAGTTTAGTGTAGTTGTTAGACTAGATTTATATTAAATGCAGATTGTTATCATTGTGTCTAGTATTTAGCTCCCGCTCATTATTGTTGTTCGCTCTGCATCGCATGCTTGTAATATGATTCATATTCTATTGTTGATATCATGCTGTTAGGACACCAGCACTATTACCGATGACGCGTATGTACCACGTACACTTATTTGCCGGCTCACACACATATTCATCGGTAATTGCCATGTCATGAACACTTTAGAAAATACTATTTCATTGACATTGGTTGTTAGCTGATAGTTTAGACATGATATTAGTGTACGTGCCTTATATGCTAGTTTAGACATTGTAGTTATTACTCGCTACTTCATGCATGTTATTATTCACTGTTATGCCACATTCATGGATTTTTATGCCTATATTCACTGTTTACATGCTATTGATGATTTGGATTCGGATTTTCATGAGACTACCTGGATTTGGGGGAAAACCGCAAAAACATTTATAAACTTCTTTTCTCTCTCTTTTTAAATAAAAAGTACAGATTTCCCATGATGTATGAGTCGTCCACCATGAGTTTGCTGATGGATTTCAAGACCCGATTCGAGGAGACGGATGAACCGTTTCGGGTACATGGTGGACCCGGTAAGGTACCCCGGGGCAAGAAGCTCATGGTGATGACGATGAGCCTGGCAGGGGAAGACTACCGACCGGTGATTTTACCCGACGCGTCGGATATCCGGAGGATACCGTCGTGGTCTTGAGATTGATGGTAGGGGCCGGTCTGGACTGACGGCGTCCTAGATAGTGAGATTGAGACATACAGAGATATTTGAGATATTGAGCTACAGAGATTGCGACACAGAGATATCGAGATATTTGGATACTTGTTTTGTGTCGATGCTAGGCACTGTTTATGCTGATTTCATTTATGATACCTCGTTTTTAAAAAGATACAGAAATCTCACTAATTTATAAAAGCAGTTTTCTTCAGTACATGCATTCTGTTTCAGCATTCAAACATCATCCATATGATATATTGCTACCTGAGGCATGGACACGGGCACATGTGATTACACTTGGGTTAGATATTTACCCTAGCCATTGTTATAGGCTGCTGGTTATATATTTGAGGATATATTATGATCATGTGACCTAGGATTACGTTGTTCATGCGACTTCTGTTCGTAGATGTTTTTCTACTTACGAGTTGGCAACTCACCCCCATTGTGCCCCAGTTTCTTGTAGGTTTTGCCGTACAGGTTTCATTACGGCTTGCTGGCACTATTTCCATTCCGGGTGATTTTCTAGTAGGTGGGTTTATTTGTATCGTACCCATCATTATACCTTGTATATTATTATTCTGTTGTATCTGGAAGTTCCATCAACCAAACATGTATTTATTTTAGAATAGAGACCAGTGATGTTTATTCTTTCGACCTTTAAGTCGCGCGTTGTATTTCTATGGATTTCTTGCTGTTTTGAGTTTCCTTTTGAGTTTTGATCCTCGCCCTTGGCGTTGTATATTATATTGCTTGCGTGGTTGTGACCGTCGATTGACGAAGAGCTAGCTCCTGCTTGGGGATGCCTTTTTATTGATTTCGTATACTATTCATGTTGTATCCCGTTTAGGGGCCAGTATTTACAAAGGAGACTCTGTTGAAATTTTCAGAAAATACTTGATGTTTTTAAAGCGCATAATTCGGCTTATGCTATTAAAACTACTCGTTTTAAATTGGTTTTTCCTTCACTCTACTGCTTCTTTGGTTTTGATTTCTGGGTTTCGGCTTACTTAGATTACGTACGGCTTGAGACGTTTCGTAATTTAAGTGCCGGTCATGTTCCGTACTTTCGGGTCGTGACAAAGTTGGTATCAAAACGTTAGGTTTTACCTTCGGAGCGTAGGATGACCCTTGGTTGATGGAATAGGTGACTAAAGTAGAGTGACGTACCGTAGGTATGTTCCGCGGCATACTTACGATACGCTACTCTACTTAAGAAGCCTTAGGATGTACATTTCTTTGTTCAGTATTATATTCATTCCCGATCTAGCCTCATCGGTACCAGTTATGGTTTTGCTGCCACGATTACGGGCAGGGAGAGCTATGGCTAGAGTTGCGGTCAGCACGAGCTCGTTACGGACGAGGACTGACCAGGGTGTAATTCCAGCGACAAACGATTGCAGAGACGTGTCTTTTTATTGTGTTTTTGTGCCACGAGCGTTTGATGGATCGCTGTATAAGATAACTCGGACGTGCAAATCAGCACCAGAGGATCGAGCCACTGATAGAGGCCAGCCAGATTTTGATGACCGTTGAGGTATTTCTTACTCCTGATGATTGAGGCACTGTTCAGCGTGCAGACGAGTGAGCCAGTTATTGCTACGAACGACGAGATATCGCCCCAGATGTTGGAGCTATTGCAGTACGAGTTGTACTAAGAGATGATAGAAGGTCGCTAGTCACCCGAGGATGAATGACTAGGACATGTGGTTCGTTCGCCTACCCCGATGCGAGGTCATCAGATAGATTGATTCCAGCTAGAGACGACTTCACGCGGAGACGATGAGAGTCGACAGAGACGATTGAATATCAAAAACCTATTATTCCAAGTTTAAAGTATTCGGAAGAGCATGCAGGCAATTCGATGGACCCTCTAGAAGAATGAAACCCTAACTCGACTTAATGACCGTGTGAAAGCCTTTGAACCTTAGGGTTTGCGGCAGTTCCGCGGCGTCATTAGTGAGGCTTGGGTTTGCCCTTCTATGGCTGGACCATCGATGTTGTGGTACGTACTCGATACTATTAAACAGTACCCAAGATGTTGAGCTCTTGGGGGATTATGAGGTTTTGACGAATCAATCGAACGGTTCGACTTCATTCGGATACCAGGTGGTGAGATGCATTTCTTGGGAGACTCCAGATACGAGGATAGCCGTTGGAGCTTAGTCCATGCAGCCACGACGAGACGAGTCCGAAGCAGTCGACATTAGAGAAAGTGGAGTAAGAGTTTCGTACGAGATCTTGATGAGACGACGTTCCACTCCGCCGACATCAGAGATGCGATACGCATGCCGAGGCATTGTACTTGGATATACCTTCCAGAAGAAGTCGCAATGAGTATGCAGCTGTTCCGGAACAAGGACAGATCTAGTAAGGGACGATGACTTCCGGACAGTTCGGCAGAGATGAGATTTGGGAGAGATCTCGACAGGACCTTTCTGGGATGAATTACGAGAAGACTTGGACCCAGAAGTGGTCATGTTACGCACACCTGCAGGCCAGAGTTCGGGATCGTCGACGAGACATGTTTTGAGTGACCACGACAGTTGGCCAGAGATTCTTGGAGGATGTGCTTGAGCGGGACTATTCCGCCATACTTGATTTTGGGTATTTTGGGCGATCTATTCGTATGATTGATTTTGATGATTGAGTTCATGATAATTGTCTTCATGGACCATGGTTGCACCTGTTGAGTATTTACGATTTTTGCACAGTTGTTGCACTTGATATCGTTTTCGTGCCTTGGTTTCTCACGTTTATGATTTTATCGGTTTCATACAGTGGAGTTGATTTTGTACGTATATACGCACACGATTTGGTTTTTGCACTCAGTATGATTCACATATGCTTGCAGTGCAGTGATACGCATTTTGTGCACTTAGATACACTGGACTTCGATTTCGATTGTGATACTCGATATTTGTTTTGTGCACCTTGTGCACCTGATTTGATTTCGCGCATGTTCGGCGCTTGATATTGGATTTCATGATTTCGTGCATGATGGATGCACCTGATTTGGATTTTCGCGCATGTTGAGCGCATGTTTTGAGATACAATTTTGGTGCACACCAGATGCACTAAATCGAGATTCTTCGTGCATGTCAGATGCACCTGTTTTGCTGTCAGGCACACCTGTTGCTCTTGACAGATGTTTTGTGCACACCCGATGCACTTAGATATTGTTTCTATGCGCATGTATGGAACATTCATGGATTTTTATTTCCGTGCGCACCAGACGCACATAGTAATTATATGCATATTTTGGGATTGATTCTTATGGAGTAGTACGTTCTTATGATGATTGCTATGAGTTTTTGTACTGAGCAGGACTAGTCAGAGAACAGTACTTGAATATATTTTGCATGCATTGATAGTTATTGAACGGATTTCCAAAAAGCGAGCTATAGTCTCAGTATTTACCTACGTGTCTGATATGACACGAAATGTTTAAAACAAGGAGACCCTTCTAAATTGTTTCCAAAACGGCGGAACGTACATTTTAAAAAAAAGGTATATATGTATATGGTTATTTTCTTATGATAGACGTCCGCCACTGTGCGGTGTTATGCGCATTGCACAGCGACTTTAAAAGATTTGGCATGCATTTCCTTCAGATATTTACATATATAGATTGGATATTTACATGTATAGTTTCGAGTTATATCACATTGGTTTTGTATTGGATTTGATATTTGTGTCTTTACCATGAATCCGATGATTGCGGGATGCTTGACGGAGTTTTGATTTTGAATTATATGCTCATTTTTCATGCGCATGCGCTGCGCTACGATTTGTTTTATGTATTTATGATTTCGGAGCCCCGACGACTTGATGGTTTTGCTTAGATGTTTTAGTATTTGGGAGGAGTTTTAATTTAAATTCGGGGACCAAATTTCTTTAAGGGGGGAAGATTGTAACGTTTTGAAAATCGTTTCGGTGAAATTTCGGAAAAATCAGTAAAATAAGGTGGTTTTCTGTAAAAAGTCAAAATACAAATATCTTTATTATAAAATTAAATATACATATTCTAGCTCTGTAATTGCTAGTATTTGGTGTTTATTGAGCCGCTGGTAAAATTTCTAATTTTCTAAAAAAATTTCCGAAATTAATTATTTTAATATTATTTTAAGCCGTCACTAATACATTTAATTAGGGAAAATTACAAATTGGAATGGGTTGATACAAATTTTATAATTCATGACACACTAAACTAGCAAGCAAAATATTGTTTCTGAAATGAAATCGTTTGCCAAAACGGTTTTAGAATTATCGAAGAAAAATGGCTTAATTAGTGAATGTTGTGTTAATGGGAATTGGGGTAATACATTTATCTTTTTTCCTAACCCACACACCCACACCTCACCCTCTCTTCCTCTCTCCATGTGGCCGGCCCCCCTTTGACAGCCCTCTCCCTCTCTCTCTCTCCAATCACCTCACTTTTCATTACTTGAACAATGAAAAGAAAAGAAAATGAAAGAAAGTCAATGTGGGCCTTGTCTTTTCTCCTCACTTTCAACCCCTCCCTCTCTCTCCTCACTCCCCTCAATTCTGGCTGAAAATTTCAGAACTCCAACAGCAGCCCCTCCTTCCCTCTTCTCCTTTAATTTTCCATCAAAAAATTCACCAATTTCCATCAAAAATCAAAGCTAAAATTCAAATCAAAGCCCTACCCATTTTCCCTTATCACTTTTAGTATGGATCTTGGTGCAAGGATTTCAATTTGGAGGTCTAGTTTCATGTTGATCTCAAGATGGTTTTGAGGTATAAATCCTAACCTATTGTTCAATTGTTGGTTTAAATTCCTTAATGTAGCTTATTAGGTGCTTAAATATGGTTTAATTGCAAGTTTGGAAATCTAAAGAGAAGGAGTTTGAATTAAAAAGCTAGGGTTTTAAATTCAATAGGGTTGTTGTCACTTGTTTAAGGTTGCATGGTATAGTTAGCATGTTAAGACATGTTAAACATAATCTAGAAGATAATTTATAAATTGTTGCATCTAAAAGTCTAAATTTAGTTATTTAAGCAAACTAGGTTTTAGTTTTTAGTTGCAAATGGGTGATTTAAAATCTAATTAAGATTTTGATGACTTTATTAACATTATAAAATGTAGTTTAATGCTTTCGATCATGCAAATCCAAGCTAGATTGTTGTATGTGCATTTTTGCTATAAAATGGTCGAAATTGGTTAAAATTGCAAACTAGGTTTTTGAAATTGAATTAAATTGTGGATTTAAAATTTACGTAATGATTTTTATGGCATAATTAAGATATTAAGTTATCATCTTGGTCACTAGAATTGTTAAAACATCATGTTCTGTACAAATACGGTAAACCTTGCTTGCTAGGTTTTCGGAAAAATAGCTTTTAAAGTGAGTTTGGGGTTTTTGTGAATTTTAAACTATTTCATATTATAATTAGTGTTTGTGAATGTGCAAATGAGTATGTTTGGGATTTTCTCGATGGTTTGATGTTTGTACATCGAAATCGAGGGTTGGTTTAGCTATTCTTGCATGCGTAGACGATAGGTTTTGACCTATGCGTGATACGCGTGCCGAATTGGTTTTCGTATACCGTTTCAATTTCGGATTTGGTTTTTATGCGATACGATACGTTGTGACATGTAGGTACCCCCATGTGGACTTCGAGACGACAAGCAAGAGCATAGCGACGTCGGCACGGCGAGCGAGGACCAGGTGAGTAGATTTATATCTACGGGGAAAAGTCGGGTGGATGGCGTATAGCACCCCCGCAGTTCGTGGTGATGTATACGAATACGTATACACACATATATATTGATTATATATTGTTGAGTTTATTGAGGATAAAGATAGATTTTAGGTGTGATTGGATAGGTTTAGTGTTGCGAAACCCTAGAGTAGTGGTTGCACCACACATACACACACACACCCATACTTGCATACATTCTTCTTTCATTTGTGCTTATACGGGAATATGTATTTATGTGTTCACATGGGTTGTGGACTATGTGTTCACATACTGGATTTGAGGATAGTATTTGGGATTTGTGGTGAGTCGATGAGATTGATTTGAGACCGTGAGATCGGTGATATAGCAGGATTCGTATTTGAGATACGTCATGATGTCATAGCGGATCTTTGGACGAAGATACCATGTTAATAGTGATAATAATGATATGATCGACATGTGATCGTGTTATGAGATATGACATGTTAGGATGTTTATGATAGGCCGCATTGGGCGATGTATACTTCTTTATGATGATATGTGCCGATGATATCGGTTTGTACGAGACTGTCGATCAGTGGTCAGATCATGATTATATTGATGATATTGGTATCGTACTAGACGTAGATCAGTACCCAGATTATGATCTTGGATAAAGAGGATACCAGATGAATAATGTGATGAATGTTATATTGACCCGTACCCAGATTTGGGATGCTGCACGACGGATTTACGTACGAGCTATATATTGATGTTTGATCCGCACTCTTGACTTGGGAATATTTGATTATAGATATGGCATCGGATGTGATATTATCGAGGCGGGATCACCGACTAATATATATATATATACATATGTATCGACTCAGGTGTTAGGAGGTTTCCTTACCTTCCTTTTAGCTTGATAGCTTAGCCATATAGTTTAGTGTAGTTGTTAGACTAGATTTATATTAAATGCAGATTGTTATCATTGTGTCTAGTATTTAGCTCCCGCTCATTATTGTTGTTCGCTCCGCATCGCATGCTTGTAATATGATTCATATTCTATTGTTGATATCATGCTGTTAGGACACCAGCACCATTACCGATGACGCGTATGTACTACGTACACTTACTTGCCGGCTCACACACATCTTCATCGGTAATTGCTATGTCACGAACACTTCAGAAAATACTATTTCATTGACATAGGTTGTTAGCTAATAATTTAGACAAGATATTAGTGTACGCGCCTTATATGCTAGTTTAGACATTGTACTTATTACTTGCTACTTCATGCATGTTATTATTCACTGTTATGCCGCATTTATGGATTTTTATGCCTATATTCACTGTTTACATGCTATTGATGATATGGATTCGGATTTTCATGAGACTTCCTGGATTTGGGGGAAAACCGCAAAAACATTTATAAACTTCTTTTCTCTCTCTTTTTAAATAAAAAGCGCGGTTTTCCCATGATGTATGAGTCGTCCACCATGAGTTTGCTGATGGATTTCGAGACCCGATTCGAGGAGACGGATGAACCGTTTCGGGTACATGGTGGACCCGGTAAGGTACCCCGGGGCAAGAAGCTCGTGGTGATGACGATGAGCCTGGCAGGGGAAGACTACCGACCGGTGATTTTACCCGACGCGTCGGATATCCGGAGGATACCGTCGTGGTCTTGAGATTGATGGTAGGGGCCGGTCTGGACTGACGGCGCCCTAGATAGTGAGATTGAGACATACAGAGATATTTGAGATATTGAGGTACGGAGATTGCGACACAGAGATATCGAGATATTTGGATACTTGTTTTGTGTCGATGCTAGGCACTGTTTATGCTGATTTCATTTATGATACCTCGTTTTTAAAAAGATACAGAAATCTCACTAATTTATGAAAGCAGTTTTCTTCAGTACATGCATTATGTTTCATGCATTCATACATCATCCATATGATATATTGCTACCTGAGGCATGGACACGGGCACATGTGATTACACTTGGGTTAGATATTTACCCTAGCCATTGTTATAGGCTGCTGGTTATATATTTGATGATATATTATGATCATGTGACCTAGGATTGCGTTGTTCATGCGACTTCTGTTCGTAGATGTTTTTCTACTCACGAGTATCTGGAAGTTCCATCAACCAAACATGTATTTATTTCAGAATAGAGACCAGTGATGTTTATTCTTTCGACCTTAGAGTCGCGCGTTGTAGTTCTATGGATTTCTTGCTATTTTGAGTTTCCTTTTGAGTTTTGATCCTCGCCCTTTGCGTTGTATATTATATTGCTTGCGTGGTTGTGACCGTCGATTGACGAAGAGCTAGCTCCCGCTTGGGGATGCCTTTTTATTGATTTCGTATACTATTCATGTTGTATCCCATTTGGAGGCCATTATTTACAAAGGAGACTCTGCCGAAATTTTCAGAAAATACTTGATGTTTTAAAGCGCATAATTCGGCTTTTGCTATTAAAACTACTCGTTTTAAATTGGTTTTTCCTTCACTCTACTGCTTCTTTGGTTTTGATTTCTGGGTTTCGGCTTACTTAGATTACGTACGCCTCGAGTCATTTCGTAATTTAAGTGCCGGTCATGTTCCGTACTTTCGGGTCGTGACAAGGTTGATAACCGCTCCTATTTTGACGGTACCCGATGGTTCCGAAGGATTGGTGATTCACAGCGACGCATTTGGAAAAGGTTTGGGATGTGTTTTGGTGCAGCATGGGAAGGTTATAGCCTACGCATCGAGACAGTTAAAAACCCATGAGAAGAATTACCCAACTCATGATTTGGAGCTTGCAGCAGTGATTTTCTCTTTGAAGATTTGGAGACACTACTTATTGGGCGAAAGGTTCGAAGTATTCACCGATCACAAAAGCCTAAAGTATGTGTTCACGCAGAAAGAGCTTAACATGAGGCAGCGTAGATGGTTGGAGCTGATGGCTGACTACGATCTTGATCATAAATACCATCCGGGGAAAGTTAATGTAGTGCCGGGTGCGCTTAGTCGGTTGCCAGCAATTCGGATGTTGACAGCACAGAGGGAGCTTATCGATGATTTTCGGAGATTTGAGTTAGAGGTTGTGTTACCGCATTCTTCAGGACAGTTGATGCAGCTGCAAGTACAGTCATCGTTGATCGATAATATTAAAGCAGCGCAGTCGCAGGACCCAAGATTGCAAAAGTTTCGAGAACAGGTTAAAGCTGGACTTCGAACGGACTTGTTGATTCATGAAGATGGTTCGTTGCATTTTGGTAGCCGTTTGTGTGTGCCGAAAGGAGATATTCAGGAAGAAGTGATGAAGGAGGCGCACAGTTCTGCTTATTCCGTACATCTAGGAGGCACGAAGATATATCATGATCTAAGACAACATTTCTGGTGGGAACGCATGAAAAGGGAGATTGCTCGCTTTGTAGCGAAGTGCTTGGTGTGTCAGCAAGTTAAGGCTGAACATCAAAGCGTAGCTGGTTTATTGCAACCACTTCCGATTCCTCAATGGAAGTGGGAACATATAACCATCGATTTCGTGACAGCTTTACCGCGGAGTCCAAAGGGCAATAATACAGTTTGGGTGATTGTTGATCGATTGACCAAGGCAGCTCATTTCATACCATTTCGAGTTTGTCAGTCAACGGAAGCGTTAATAGAGCGGTACATGCAGGAGATTGTGAGATTGCATGGAATAGCTGTGAGCATCGTTTTTGATCGTGATACCCGATTCATATCGCACTTCTGGAGGAGTTTACAGGAAAGTTTGGGGACGCGATTGAAGTTTAGCACCGCTTATCATCCTCAGACAGATGAAAAGTCGGAGAGAACGATCCAAACTCTTGAAGACATTTTGAGAGCTTGCATGTTAGACTTCAAGGGTTCAGGGGAGGATCATCTACACTTGGTGGAGTTCTCGTACAATAACAGCTTTCTGGATACTATTCAGATGGCTCCATTCGAAGCATTGTATGGTCGCAAGTGTCGCTCACCTGTTTGTTGGGACGATGTTGGAGAACGAAGATTGTTGGGAATGGATCTTTTCGTGCAAACTGTAGAGAAGGTTAATACTATCCGGAATCACATGAAGGCAGCATAAGATCGGCAAAAGAGTTAGGCCGATACATCGAGAAGACCTCTAGTGTTCGCTGTTGGTGATCTGGTATTCTTGAAGATATCACCGACTAGAGGAGTGATTCGTTTTGGGAGTCGAGGCAAGCTTAGTTCACGATTCGTGGGGCCTTTTGAGATTATGGAGCGTGTTGGAGAAGTGGCTTATCGATTGGCTTTACCACCGTCTTTGGCGAATGTTTATGACGTGTTTCATGTATCTCAACTCCGTAAGTATGTTCGAGATGAAACACACATGCTAGATCATTCGGAGATGACTGTAAGGGAGGATTTGACCTATGATGAACGACCGATGTCGATTGTTGATCAAAGAGAAAATTTCCTCAAGAACAAGGTTATCCTTCTCGTATTTGTTTCGTGGGGGAATCGCTCGCACGGAGAATCGACTTGGGAACGAGAAGATGAGATTCGATAGAAGTTTCCACACCTATTCTTGTAGATTCTTGATTGTTTATTTCTTTTCTTGTTCCTGGAATTTCGAGGACGAAATTCTTTCGTAGTTGGGTATAATGTAAAACCCTAGTTCATTTATACCATTTCTATTTTGAGTATTTCTTTATTTATGGTATTTTCCAGATTTACTGTGTTTTGGGTACAAACAGTGTATTTGACATCTGTATTTGCATTCGACCCGACCCGCTTGCTGGAAACCCGTCTTGATTCCTGTTTATGATTTATCCCGGCTTGTTTTGTGGATCCGTGCATTTTCATTTTATACTGCATACTGGCATTTTATCTGGCATCTGCATTTTTTTTTAATATAACATTTAAAGTTAAATAAAATATTTTAAAAATATCTAGCATGGCCTGCATTATACCCCTAACCCTGTCGTAATATCCGCGCACCTTGTTCTCGTCCCGTTCAATGAAACAGAACCGTTTGGATGGCTACGTGCACATGCGTGCATCCGTTCTTGAGGGTATACTTTTTAGTTACCCGGATATCCTGTTTTAATATTGGTCGACACGTATATTTTCCGTATTTTAAAACTAGATTTTTAGACCCGACCCGGGCATGTTTTGGACTATTTTTGTATTAACCAAAATCTCAAATAAAATCAATATTATATTATATAACCGTTTACGTATTTACTAATATATAAATTTCTAACTAAAATAATTTTCCTTTCCCTAATCCTAACAGATCTCTCTCTCTCTCTCTCTTCCCCTATTCCTTTCTCTCTCCTCTCGAACACTCATTTCTCTCTCCTCTCGCGAATCATGTTCACTGCGAGATCCCGTCACCTCCTTCTTCCCTACGCTCACCTCTCTCCTTCATTTCTTTTCTTCTTCTTTTTAAAAACCCCAGCACCACACCAGAAGCTAACCCCAGAGCACCTCCTCTCTTCCTCTTCTTTCTTCTTTCTTTTTTTGATCTTGTTTCTTTCCAGTGATCACCCGCCGGAGCCGTGCTCGGTGATGACGATTCAGGAGATCCAGTGAACGTCTCCTACCTGCGTGGTTATCCTTTTGCCTTGCCTGGACCCATCCCGAATGCCGTGTGTGCGTTGCGACGTTTACCCGACGTCGGACGTGCCGTACGCACCCGTCGTGTGTTCCGTTCAGGCAATTTTATCTTTCTACATGCTATAATAGTTATCTTGTATCCATATGAATACAAATATTACATATTGATTGCAGTATACATCCATATTAAAGTTTTACTGTTTTCGGACACCCCATGCTTAATAATGTGCATCCCACTTAGTCTTGGAGCTGTAAATGTAACCCCTAATCGATATTTGTGCATCCATACCATTAATTATTTATCTAGTCACATGCAAGTTTATCTTGATACATGCTATAATACTTACCTTGCATCCATATGAATACAAATATTACATGCTGATTGCATTATACATCCATATTAAAGTTCTACTGTTTTCGGATACCCGTATGCATCCATATCATCTATTATATATGTAGCTGCATCTACAGATCATATTAACTCATATTATTGTTACATTAGTACCCCATGCTTAATAATGTGCATCCCACTTAGTCTTGGAGCTGGATATTTGCGCATCTATGTTTTTTACCGTACATCCGTACTTCTACCGTGATTCAATACTTGCTACATTTTACTATTGGACACCTATATGTTACACTGTGTACTACTTGACATGACCTGATACACCACTACTTGACATGTTACCTGATCCTGTTTCTAATATCGACAATCCTGACATGTTGTCCTGACGGACGTATCCTGTTGTCTGCATAGACAAACCTGAACCTGCTTGATCCTGTGTTGGCATTAACTCCAGATTTATCAATACCTGACTTGAACACATAACCTTGGGGGTAAGGGGAAATCAAGAATGTAACCGTACGTAACTCAAAGGGCTATTATATTATTTGCCGTATTTCAGGGGGTTACGGAAAAATCCTGTAACCGTGGTCCCGTACGGAATGAACGGGGCATATACTGAATAATCATGTTATCGTGGTCCCGTGGGGAATGAATGGGGCATAGACTGATGGGTTACGATGAGGATTACATTAATTGATTTCAAAGACTATAGAATAGATAACCCAGTAGTATAGTTTAGATTACTCACTGCACTTCACCTGCACGTATACACTTCACTGTTCCATATTCGTGTTATTGTTATACTCTTATTACTGCTCTTACTCATGCCTGCATATTTTGTTACCTCCTGATTATATTATTGTTGATATTATGACTCACTGACGTCTGGGTTTTGCATGGCCCAGATCCTCTATCTTTGTCGCAGACCGTTCAGGAGTATTTCAGCCAACAGGCCGAGCAGTAAGGGTCCTGTTAGTAGTTAGTTAGTTTAGTTTTATTTTCATTCTTTCATTCCTGATGTGAGCCCGAATTTTGGGACGTACTTTCCAGATATTATTGTTATTTGGATTTATTGCTTCCGCATATTATTTCTTGACTCGTTTATTCTGGCATATGCACATGTACTAGATAGTTTATTTTATTTCTACTATTCTTGATATCTTATAGACAGCCGTAATGTGATTGTGGAGTGATATTTCCTAGCCACAGGTAGCATGGTTGGCTCTGTCACATGCCGATCTTAGCGCACTCTGGGAAGCGGGGCGTGACAAGTTATAGATATGATGATTGATCTGTAGGGTTACTAGGCACTCTAACAAGGGTTAAGAAAGTATCAACCAGGCCCGATTAAAATTTTAGCCGTGCCAAACAACCCTAAAAAAGATCTTTGCTAGAAAATTAGGGTTTCACATGCAAGTAAATAGCATCTATGACTAAGTGAATACGAAATACAACCTTTGTAGATCAGTCATTCATTTCTTTAGCTCCTTGTTGAAGTCCCTTCGCTGCGATCGTGGTTATCCCGGACTCTTGCATGGCTTCACGAGGCTAAAGGGGCGTCCTTGCTTGAAGTCTTCGAGGCCGAAGATGATCTATGTCGAGAGGATGCCAACTCAAGCTTCTACTTCACTAACTAGAGAATTAGTGAAGCAAACACCCTAAACTAAAGTGCTAGTCTAGTAGAGAATGGAGAAATAGGAAGCGGGTTCACTTTAGAATTTAGTTTCTCACAATGTTTCTCACTTTGGATCAAACCCTAGAGAGCTTTTAGCTCAAGGAAGAAGATGAAGAAAATAAAATGAGAAGAGATAATGATCAAGTGAGAAAGCTAACTATGGTGAGTGAGTATCATATACTAACTCATGTAGAGGCATAACCATGGCTAATCCTTATGGTTGGGTTAACAAATATCCATAGTAAAAACAAACTTAGTGGACTTAGTCAATGCATCCACAAGCTTCCACAAGCTTCATGCATTTTGCTAATCCTCCACTAATTTTGTAATTACTTTAAATATTAAAACCCAACATAATAAATAGCATGGTGTAAGTCCCATACACCCAAGTCATGTGTATCATCAACCATGATACAAAAAGAAAACACATTTTAATATATATCACATATATATTGAAGTTGTGTACATATGAGAAAAATCCATAAGTGAACAAGTGTTAGTTAATGTAAACTAGTATATCTAATATACAATTATACACTAAATTATTAAATCAATACTTGACTTAATAATCCGGTCATATCTCATATAACCGACTAACCTCCAATGTATCGACTTATCAAATCAATACTTGATTCGATAACCCGGCTATATTATATATAACCGACCGATACAAAAAGTCGTGAGAATAAAATACGGTATCAAATATACGCATTATTCTCGGTCCCGCACATATCACATATGCGCTCCTATTTCGTTTTTCCTGAGCCAGTAAAACCTCTATGTAGGACTCTAAACGCTCGTCAATACGCCGGCAGTAGGTGATGATCATATCAAGCACCCACAAGCCGTCAGCGGTACTAGCTGGACATAACGGCCACCCGGGTATTGATCGATCAGAAGATCAGCAAGCAAGCCGCTCCAACTCCTGTAAAAGCCTGCCGGTAACACTTTCCGTACAGTCCGGTCTCCTCGTCTGATATGTCGCATATCAAGTCTAGGGGTGGTAAACGTCAGACCCCAATAACCGATAAGTCATGCCGATGTGAGGCTCATAACGGATCGAGAAATTACTGGTAACACTTACCAGTAAATCTCTAACTCAGCCCTGGCCAGGGACTCCCCTGTTATGGCCAATCGAGCACAACGCAACATCAACCCCCAATACCGGGAGAGACGAAACCCCTCCAATCGCTCATTGCCTCCATGTGACTCGGGACTGTACCCAAAAACCACCGTTTTGCATGCCCTCATGGACGTGGTAAGGTGGAAATCAAAGCACAGTGGGAATCACACAAGACTCTATGACGATCTCGGGTCTACAGGCGAACCTGCACTAGTGTCACTAGAGAACTGCCATCTGATGTGAGCTATAATACCATCTGGGAGTTCTCGGCGAGTCCGTCCAGTGTACCCAGTCTCCACTGAGCACCCGTATACCATCTCTGATGTCAAACACCAATGGATATGGGATCATCCATCGCCCATCTCATGGGTCGAGAAGCGTATACGCTAGTCTACTCTGGTATATCGATGCCCTGTCTCGATACACCCACGACTAGGAACATTAAAGGATGTACTTATGGACTACACTGTCCCCACTAGTATGATCTGCATCATCGTTCAGGTAGTCAAGTACATATCCTAAGGGCTTTACCAACATGTAACTATGAGACAGTATCAAGAGACAAGTATACATGTTAAGATAAAGAGCAACCAGATAGCATACTATCATATCGAGCAAGAAAGTCCTCTCTATATATGTCCAAGCATCCAATATAATATACATCATCTGTACAATACTGGCCTCTAGGGCATACATACAACTAACAATGTCCCACTTGCACTAGGGCCAGCTGCTGTAGTATCGCATACCTAGCATCCCGAAGAGTCTCTCAAACTGTATCTGGGGAATGTCCTTCGTGAGTGGATCCGTAGTGTTGTTCTTCATGTCAACCCTCCTGACCTCGATCTCCCGGCGATCAACTATCTCCCGGATTAGGTGATACCGCCTCAGAATATGTCTGGATCGCTGATGGGACCTGGGTTCCTTGTCCAAAGTCACCGCTCCATTGTTATCGCAATACAAAGGTATTGGATGCTCAATGGATGGAACCACTCCAAGTTCAGTAATGAACTTCTTGATCCAGACAGCCTCTTTGGCAGCATCGTTTGCAGCGATGTATTCAGCCTCCATCGTCGAGTCTGCCACGGTTTCCTGCTTGGAACTCTTCCAGCTAACCGCCCCTCCGTAAAGGGTAATGACAAATCCCGAGTGCGACTTAGAGTCGTCCTTATCACTCTGGAAGCTCGAATCGGTAAAGGACTCCACTTGGAGTTCTCCGTTACCATACACCAAGAGCATCTCTTTAGTCCTTCGTAAGTACTTGAGAATGCTCTTCACAGCTGTCCAGTGACAGGATCAGCTTGATACCTACTCACTACACTTAGTGAGTATTGTTCATGTCATAATATTGCAATTCATATTCCCCAATTCTTATTCGTTTTATAACTAAATAGGTGCTTTTGACGCATGACTGCTGCATATTACAGGATACAGGTTCTTGGAGCAAATACAGTGAAAAAGACGCAAAACGACAGAAAAAGGGACTTTTGACCAACAAATAGAAGGATCCTAGTCAAGCCTAGACGAAGAACAGTGCAAGGTCCAAAATGTCAAGGCAAACGGTTAAAAGATCGCTACAAGTTTTTCACTGAAAGATCTGGAACTAATATAGAAGCCCAAATTGTAAAAGAACCAAAGAAACAGAAGCCAAAAAGGACCAAGAACAAAAACCTAAAAATTCAGCATGTGATCTGACCAAAGGGCCGCGGAACCGCGGCTCAAGCCAACCAATGCCGCGGTTCCGCGGCCATTAAGTGCACGTGTCGGTGCAATTTTCTCGTGTCGGTGCGTCGGTGCGAGGGTTTGGATTTTCCGTGGGCAAATCTGTAATTTCACATGTGCGAATCCCGTAACCCTAAATTCTCCTGTTCACTTATAAAATTGTAATCGAAAATTGTAAAACTTTATGCCTCTTTTCAATCAATAAAATTCAGAATTGTTGGGAGTTTATTCAGATCTGTTCTGTATTGCTTGGAGGGAGCCATCAAATTAGTAAGTTAATTTTATTTCTTTGTTTTAATTCTTTTAATTAGTATGTCTTTTCATCCCCTAATGAGCGAGTAATCTCCTCGCTTGTTAGGGTTAGCCTTAGGGAAATGTTTGAGAGATGAGATCTCTCACCCCTTTCATACCATCCACACCTAAGAATTAGAACTCCATGCATGCGCGCACAACCGCTCCCTACGGCATCCTACCCTCGAGGTAACGATGAACCGTAGTATAAAGGGCCGGTTGCGCGCGTTTTCCATGGAGGTTAGGGTAATTATCGATAAAGGAAGGATAAGAATCTAGAGGAAGAAACGTCTTCCCAAAAGATTCTAATCCACTTTATTGATAATTACCGTAACATCTAATAGATCAAAAATAAGGCATTGAAAGCGGTGAGGAAACCTTTAATCTCCAAACTTCCCCTAAACCTAACCCTAGCAAGACTTTAAATTAGATTAATTTAGGTTAGTGAAAGATCTAGGTTTTTATAGATTTAATAAACCAACCAAAACAACATTTGGAATCAACTCGTAAAAACACATTAAGGAAATTACCCATCTCTGTGGATCGACCCGTACTCACCGGCTAGCTGCAAAGCGACGCCGTTTCTGATTACGGTAAATACAAATTTTTGGATTAATCAAATGGCGCCGTTGCCGGGGATGGCGTAAAATTTCTTTTTGTGTAATTTCGGGTTGATTTAAATTTTTAAAAAAATCATAAAAATCAAAAGATAGAAAAATACAAAAACATTTTATCGATTTTTATCTGTTTGAGGGTTTTATGGTTTGAATCTTGCAGGAACAGCGAAGAATTGCGAATCTGGAAATTTACAGAGAGGAAAACAGAAAGTTGTACATCAGAACAGAGGAGAATTTGGACAGAGAAGCAGTACAATTTTTTCCAGAGCCTATTCCCTCTATAAGACCGCGGAACCGCGGCCCAGGAGCACCCCAAACCGCGGAACCGCGGCTTGTTAGCCTCTTCAGCACCTCTAATTTAGTGGGTTTGTTCTCTTGTTCTCTCCTCTGCAACCTCCATATATCTGTCTATAAAAATTTTCTGCAGGAATTCTTTTGCGCTAAAAAATCTTCTCTCCCCTTCTAAATAACAGATTTTCTGCAGGTTTCTTTGCGCCGCGCTAAAAATTTGATTGCAAGTGAATTTTATTGTTTTGCATAATTTAATCGGACTTTAAGGGGCTAATTGACCAAACTCAGATTGGGTGGGGATTTCATCTCCTTTCCCAGGACCCCAGAAAACACATAAAGCATGTGCATTGACCACAATTAATTAAAAAATATTAGACTCAGACCTAAGGACATCGAGCTCAATAGGAAAAGGACTACTATAGGCATCAATCGTTTATCCTAACTGACCTTGCGGTGTCTAGGCAAGTGTGTCTAGGCTAGTGGTTTTTAATTAGGCCCACTACTGTGGTTCCTTCCCACTTACCTGGCACTTACCTAGCCGCAAGTGTCGGTGAAGAGGCGGTTTGAGGTCCTATTTCTAGCCCTAGTTAGGAGCTGTCTAGCAGACCTAGGTGACCCTAGATCTAGGCCTGATTGTGCATGTGTGGTTGATACATTTGTGTCATAAGTCTCTTTTCTAAAACCTCTTTGCAAAACTCTCACATAAATAAAAAAAAAAGGAAAATCTTTTCAAAACTTGCAACTTGTCGCTAAAGAAATCTTGCACCTCACTCCCACCACTTCTTCTCATTGACGTTATCTTACCTCCACATTCTGTCTTTCTTTTTTCTGACTACACTACCTTTTAGTGTATGTCACTTTGGACTAGGGATACTAACGCCCGATTAGTCCGTGTTTCGTTGGTACCAACCGACGAACCTTTCGACACCGAAGTCGAAATTCCCTCCATTTCCTTACCTCCACCTTCAAATTCTTCTTTCGAAGGTATGTCAGGACACGACCCCAACGATACCTTACCGACGGGAATGATTTCACCTCCGTTAGGTGCGAATAACCCGAATCTTCCACCTGTTGTAGCGCCCGCACGAGTTGCGCTCCAGGATCTCTTCTACCCTGTCCGCACTTCTTTACCTACATGTCTTTCACCCCCACCGGCAAATGGGGACAACTTTGAAATAAAACCACATTTCATCAATATGCTGCCAAAATTTCATGGTTTGGAATCAGAAGATGCATATATCTTTATCAATAAATTCCAAAATGTGTGCGCTATGATGAAAACGACCCAATTAAGTGATGACGCTATAAGGCTAAGGGTCATTCCTTTTACCTTATGTGACCTAGCCAGGAAGTGGCTATACAGCACCGCATCACATTCCATTAGAAATTGGGATGAGTTTGTGAGAGCTTTTCTGAAAAAGTTCTATCCTCATCACAAAACTGCTAGAATCCGTAACGAGATTATACAATTTTCACAGCTTCCTTCCGAACCATTTTGGAAGTGTTTCGAGAGATTTAAGGACCTACTCGTTCAATGCCCTCATCATGGGATCGAAAGTTGGCAACTTTGCCAAACATTATACGAGGGATTGAACTCGGCAACGAAGCAGTTGCTAGAAACCATATGTCAAGGTCATTTTCTCTTTAAGTCTAGTGACAAAGCGTGGCAATTTCTTGGGGATCTTAGTGAGCAAACAATTCAGTGGGAGAGTACCAAAACCACATCATCTTCTTCTATTAGTCAATCTAGGGCAGGCATACATCAAGTAGATATGTCGATTGCTATGAAGGCCGAGATGGCCGCACTTATGAAAAAGCTAGAAGCCATTGAGACCAAAATCTCATCGTCTTCTCCTGCCCCTGCTTTACCTCCATGAACTGTTTGTGCTTGTTGTGCGAATCCATCGCATCTAACCGAAGAGTGTCCTTATAATTCATCTACTCAAGAACAGGATCAAGTCAATGCTGCATTTCAGCAACGACAAAGAAACGATCCATACTCTTCGACATACAATCCGGGGTGGAGGAGTCATCCAAATTTCGCTTGGAACCAAAATCAACAAGTCCAAGGAAATAACAACTTTCAAAGACCTCCTCCTCCACAACAACAACAAGCACCTTCACAAATTCAAAACCAGCAACCTTTCCAACAACAACCGTATACAAATCAAACGAACAATTTGGTTCAACCAAATGATGATAAGGTTATCTCACTCGAAAAAAGTCTAGATGCATTTCTCAAGCAATCTACAGAATCCGCAGCAAGATTTGAAAATTATGTTCAGTCTTTGATGCATAACAATGCCTCACACGATCAAAGTATCAAATCTATTGAGGCACAAATTGCACAATTAACTGCTGCGTTGAGCGAGAGAGAAAAGGGAAAGCTTCCGTCTCAACCAATGCCAAATCTCGGTCACACACAAAACGCATATCACAATCACAATGTAAATGCGGTGACCACGTTGAGATCCGGAAGAGAGTTGCAAAATAATGTGGGAACTAATGATGACATCCCCGCCGGTGGTTCTTCTTCTTCTTCTTCTTTTTCTCCATCGTCATCTTCCCCTTCTTCATTTTCTTCACTTTCTTCTTCACCTTTTTCTTTAGAGCCTATTCTCCACCCTTCACATGGCTCTACTTCTTCTAGCTCGAACGGACCCATTTCTCACAACATAAACACATCTACACCGGGATCCGTTCCTACTCCACATTGTACTCCACAGACATTTGACTCAACGAATTTTCAAAATGCTCCATTCCCAAACAGGTTGAGTCCTAATAAACCAACTGCACAAGTGGAGAAGATTGTGGAGATGTTTAAGCAGGTTAGCATAAATATACCTCTCTTGGATGCAATCCAACAAGTCCCTTCATACGCGAAAATCTTAAAGGGCTTATGCACCTCGAAGAGAAAGGCATCTCAAGTACCCAAGAAAGTGCTAGTGGCTAGTGCAGTGAGCAATGCTATTAACCACCATCAAACCTTACCCCAAAAACGAAAGGACCCCGGCTGTCCTACGATTTCAATCACAATTGGGGATAAGAAAATTAATCGAGCACTTTTAGATCTTGGGTCTAGTGTTAACCTGATTCCCTACTCCGTGTACGAACAATTAGGGGTTGGAGAGTTGAAACCCACTCGTTGTACTCTCCAAAAGGCTGATCGATCAATCACCCATCCAAGGGGTCAGCTAGAGGATGTGTTGATCAAAGTTGGGGAGTTCATATTCCCCGTTGATTTTATTGTTATGGATACACAACCTGTTGCTAACCCACGGAACCAAATTCCGGTGATCCTCGGTCGACCATTTTTGGCCACTTCCAATGCTGTAATAAACTGTCGCAGTGGCTCCATGACTCTATCCTTTGGGAAAATGTCTAGTGAGTTCAATATTTATAAGATGGGAAGTCTGCCCCCCGTGCCTAAAACTAGTACACAGGAAGTTTGCTCTGTTCACGAAATCACACAGGAGGACTGCGAGTTTGAAAGATTCTTGTTTGATGAAAACAGTTTTGACGCCACTAGTGCGTCCCTCCTTGAGTCTACCACCGTTGACACAACCGATATGAATTATGAATGTTTCACTTTTTCGGATGATGACGACTCACATCCCGAATATGAGTCTTTTGAATTTGTGGATGAGTTAGTTGAACCATCCGAATCGGTTGTTTGCAGTGATTTCGAACCTGTGTTGGAGTCCTTTGAGTTCGAGGTAGATTCCGCAATGATTCTTTCGCCTTCGAAACTCGAACTCATGTCCTTACCACCTCACCTTAAATATGCTTACATAGGTGAGAATGAGACTTTTCCCATTATAATATCAGCCTCTCTAGCCTTCGAGCAAGAGAACGCTATTTTAAAAGTCTTACAAGATAGGCGGCAAGTTTTCGGTTGGACTATGGCGGACATCGAGGAGATCAGTTCCCTTATAATTGAATATCATATGAAATTGATGGATGATGCCAATTCAATAGAGGACCCACAGAAACATTTTGGGGGTATTGTGGTTAGTCAACCTCCTCCTTTAGAAGTTGAACCACCCCCATTTCTTTTAATAAGCTACGAGAATGCCAACATTCCACTGATTGCTGATCATTCGCATTCTCGTTTTGATTCATCACCACCTCCTGTCTATTCACCTCCATACCTTCCATACCACCACTTCTATCTTCCCCAATTCTTTACGGATCGCTACGACTTATTCTTCTACCAACTGATACTCTTTACTGATAAATTTTTCAACTGGTTGGTGTTAACGTTTGGTCTATGCAAGGTTTGGCAGTAATGTCTAACATAGTTTAAATGAAGTTTGGGGGAGGGCCTTTCTGTATATATTTTTGTTTTCCTTAACAATAAAAAAAATTATAAATAAATAAACAGGGAAGTGCCGGTATTTTGACCCTCTTGGTCTAGCATGACAGTGAGAACACTGTCAAGTTCAAGTTTGGGGGTATGCTCGGTACGTCTTTTTCCTTCGCATTCATTTGTATATATTTTTGCATTTGCATATTTATTTGAAAACCCATAAAAATTTGAAAAATTTGAAAAATTATAAAAATTATTGTATTCAATTTTGGCTTATTTGACTAGAGTTTGACAGATAGGTTAACTAGCTAGGAACAACTAGATCTTAGACTTAGTGAATTAAAAACCCTAAAGATAACATTCCTTAAAGTTTAACGGTAGAAAGTATATGCCTTGTAGTTTATTTAGAAATAGGCAAATTTTGGGTTCACTTCTTAGGCTAAGTCGAAACGAAGGAAAAATATTGAAGTTTTTATTAGAGTATAAGTTTGAAAAATAATTCCTGGCTTAAGTCTAGACTCTGAAAACTTATACCCTACAATTTGCACAATCACGCATCTTGAAACTTGGAATAGTAGAAGAGACCTTGAAATGCTCTTGTCTAAAGTCCTTAAAACAATGAAAATAAAAGAAAATAAAAGTGAATAAAGAAAGAAAAAAAAAATGGACACTGGTTTTATGATTACTTAAGGCTGCAAAAATAGAAAAATATTTAGCGAGCGTGCTTCATCACCTAGTGCCTTAGACTAACTGGTTTGGGAGTCACTGCTAAAGCCTTGGGTGTTGCAAAACTAGGAATTACGCTTTAAAGTGCTAATGCATCTTGTAATCGGTTGTTGGTACCTCAAGAAGTATTAACGGTCGCATGAAGGATGTGTAAGAAAATTTCATTTAAAAATTCACTAATTAATAAGTGCTTTGGACAATGGACGAGGGCATGATTGCTTGATTTGAATTTCCAAGTGTAGGGGTGATCTATATACACACACGTAGGGGTATATGATTGGAATTTAGATAAAAGAGAGGAATGAAGAATAGAACTTGTATCTTTAGTAGAGTTGATAGAAATTCCTAAGTGGAGATGGAACTTTAGAAGGAAAACTTAAGAAATGCCGAAAGCTAAGTAGGTCTACATAACATATATAATCTTAAGTTAAATAATGAGGAAGTGTGAAGAATATGGGTGAATAATTTGCGAGTCAAAAGATAATAGAATTCCTTCTTAGAAAATCTAATTGGAGAACAAAAGTCAATGGGCTGAGTTGATAGGATTTTGTGGGTGTAATCCGCTGAAAACCTTCAGGAGACAACACTCCTCCTACTAGGGACACCTAGAGGTTTAACGGCTTGTTGCACGAACTCAGTGCAATCGCGTTTCCTTGCGAAAGTGCGGCTAGGTTAGGATTTATTGAGAATAAAATAATAGGTTTGCTCGAGGAACGAGCAAAAGATAAGTTTGGGGGTATTTGTTCATGTCATAATATTGCAATTCATATTCCCCAATTCATATTCGTTTTATAACTAAACAGGTGCTTTTGACGCATGACTGCTGCATATTACAGGATACAGGTTCTTGGAGCAAATACAGTGAAAAAGACACAAAACGACAGAAAAAGGGACTTTTGACCAACAAATAGAAGGATCCTAGTCAAGCCTAGACGAAGAACAGTGCAAGGTCCAAAATGTCAAGGCAAACGGTTAAAAGATCGCTACAAGTTTTTCACTGAAAGATCTGGAACTAATATAGAAGCCCAAATTGTAAAAGAACCAAAGAAACAAAAGACAAAAAGGACCAAGAACAAAATCCTAAAAATTCAGCATGTGATCTGACCAAAGGGCCGCGGAACCGCGGCCCAAGCCAACCAATGCCGCGGTTCCGCGGCCATTAAGTGCAGGTGTCGGTGCAATTTTCTCGTGTCGGTGTGTCGGTGCGAGGGTTTGGATTTTCCGTGGGCAAATCTGTAATTTCACATATGCGAATCCCGTAACCCTAAATTCTCCTGTTTACTTATAAAATTGTAATCGAAAATTGTAAAACTTTATGCCTCTTTTCAATCAATAAAATTCAGAATTGTTGGGAGTTTATTCAGATCTGTTCTGTATTGCTTGGTGGGAGCCATCAAATTAGTAAGTTAATTTTATTTCTTTGTTTTAATTCTTTTAATTAGTATGTCTTTTCATCCCCTAATAAGCGAGTAATCTCCTCGCTTGTTAGGGTTAGCCTTAGGGAAAGGTTTGAGAGATGAGATCTCTCACCCCTTTCATGCCATCCACACCTAAGAATTAGAACTCCATGCATGCGCGCACAACCGCTCCCTACGGCATCCTACCCTCGAGGTAATGATGAACCGTAGTATAAAGGGCCGGTTGCGCGTGTTTTCCATGGAGGTTAGGATAATTATCGATAAAGGAAGGATACGAATCTAGAGGAAGAAACGTCTTCCCAAAAGATTCTAATCCACTTTATTGATAATTACCGTAACATCTAATAGATCAAAAATAAGGTATTGAAAGCGGTGAGGAAACCTTTAATCTCCAAACTTCCCTTAAACCTAACCCTAGCAAGACTTTAAATTAGATTAATTTAGGTTAGTGAAAGATCTAGGTTTTTATAGATTTAATAAACCAACCAAAACAACATTTGGAATCAACTCGTAAAAACACATTAAGGAAATTACCCATCTCTGTGGATCGACCCGTACTCACCGGCTAGCTGCAAAGCGACGCCGTTTCTGATTACGGTAAATACAAATTTTTGGATTAATCAAGTATGCTACATCAGGTCTGGTACATAGCATCGCGTACATGATAGAGCCTACAGCCGAAATATACGGTATCCCTTGTTGGAGATAGTGCCCTCAGAGTCAATTTTTGGATCACAGGCACGTGATTGAAATAATTGAGGGAGGACCTATTCAGGTAGGACAGTCTTACTCAAGATGATAATATGCTATCTGGTTTATCTTTACCATCGTGTACTGTTTTAGGTGACCTGACAGGTCGCTATTACACGTTGATAGAGCCCCTAGGATTCTTGCTTGACTGCCAGCAGTATGAGGGCGATCATATACGTGGGAGCTGGTAGTCTATAAGCACGTCCTTAAAAGGTCCCTAGTCGTGGGAGTTTCGAGACAGGGCATCGATACTCCAGAGTAGACTAGTGTATACAGTTGAGACCCCGACGAGGGGCGGTGGCCGGTCTCACAAGCCACTAGTGTCAGTTGGTTCACCTAAGATGTATACAGGTGCTCATTGGGTCATGAGTATACCGGACAGGACTCGCCGGGAACATGCTAGTTCGTCTTATACCTGACGTCAGATAGCAGTTCCCGGGTGACATGTGTACAGGTTAGTTCATGGAGCTCAGATCGTTATTTGTCTCGTGTGAGTTCCCACTGTACTTTGATTACTTCCATACCACGCTCAAAGGAGACGTGCAAACAGGTTTTAGTTGTGTACAGTCCCGAGCCACATGGAGGCAGTGAGCAGATCTGCAGGGGTTCGTCTCTTTCGGTATTGGGGGTGAGGTCGCGCTGTGTCTAGGAGAGCCATTACACGAAGTCCTTAGCCAAGGCAGGAGATTTACTGGTAGGAATTCCAGTAGTATCTCAGAGTGTTCTGGGCTACACTCCGACACGACTTGTACCGCTTTTAGGGTCTGACTTTTACCAACCCCCTAGGCCCGCCATGCGATGTCATAGACGAACGGACCGGACTGTACGGATATTGTCATTGACAAGCTCAGTAGGGTGTCAGGATGAGTTCGGTCATCGACATCCCTTTTGGTCAATAGCTGGTAGCCCGTCACGTATGGCTAATACCTCTGACGTGCTAGTGGTTAAATCCACAACCATAGTATTAACGAGTGTTTAGAGTCCCCCACAGACAGTTGCTCACGTTTCGGGCGAAACGCTGTAGAGGCCGTATGGAGATATGGTAGGGTTTGATCAGATACGTGCGGTATTGCACGGATCATGATCGGACGGATAATACTAGCGGGCTTTGGTTTAAGACGGATCCTAGTATTGTACAGTGTAGATTTTGTCTCATTGCATTTGTATTCGGTCGGAATACAAATGCGGGTATGTATATACAGTAGCGAGGTTTTCCTGTAATTTATTACGGGATCAGTTTTCCGAAGTTGCCAGTTTGTTTTCCGTTTTCAGCCATTTTCCTTTGTATCTTTCATTGGCTGAAATTTGGTGGAGGAGGGCTTATTTGCAATTGTGCAAATTAGCATTGTGGAGGGTGTTCTTTGCATTTTATTGTGTCATGATGGTTGCACCATCCCTTGACTTTCTTGATTTCATCATTGCTTGACTTTGGGTTCATGATGGTTGATTTGGAGTGAGGTTTTGGTTGTAATGATTCTTGATCATCATCACCCTTTCTCTCTCTTTGATTATTATTGTTCCTCTCCCCCTTGATAATTGGTTACACTCTCCCATTCTTAAGAGAGGCTTGGCCGGCCACTTATATGTGGGGCTGTCCAATTTTTGAGAGGTGAGAAATGAGTCTCATTTCCATGCTAAAAATCCCTTTGTTCATCCAAAAAGTTCATTTTTCATTTCCTCCACCAAAAGGCAACTTCAACAACTCCAAAGAGACATGGAGTTCTACAGTTAACCTACAATATCCTTGAGCACGTCGACTCGCCAACTTCGTGCCCGAGTTGCCTCGGTCCAGAGGTGGGAGCCCGTAAAAGAAGCCGGCGATGTGGTGCACTTCCGGCGACGTGGTGGACTTCCGGCGACGTGGTGGAGACTGGAGATTCTGCGGGGAGATAGGGACGACGACGAGAAGACCGAAGGACACGGATCGCTCGGTATATCGCTCTACCCTTTCTCTTGTTAGCTAGAATTAGATTAATGGCCCGATCCGGGATTTTTGTGCGCGGTGGTGCCGGTTATAAAGTTAAATTAAATCATCGTTTCCGCATTTTGGTCTCGGATTGACAGCCGGGGCGCCGCCGTGCACTTACACTGGTATCAGAGCCAGGCCATTAACCTAGTCTAGCTTGGTCTAATGTGTTTACATTCTCGATCGAACAAAATTCCAAAACCCGCGTTTTCAAAGTATCAGTTCTCTGTCGAAATTTTTTTGGCTCCAATAATTTTTCAGGTTGCTGCAGAATTATGTGCAGGGAATTATTAGCATTCTGTAAAAATTTGGTCGCGTAAACTCACTACCCCACCGCGGAACCGCGGCCAAACCCATGCTTGGGCCGCGGTTCCCCCGCGACTTTCACTGTTCAGTGTACCAAAATTTTACAGATAGCTCCTGACTTGAAATTATGGTTTTTGGAACATTCTTTTTGGGCCCAGATTTTCTGTGTGTGCTACAGTAGTGCTTGGGGGCCTACTTGGGTAAATTTGATCGATCGAAAATTTTAAACACATTAGTTCACAGTATTTACATTATATCTGCGACCGTGAATGCCACTTGATTGGTAAATCCTCTCTAACTGATATAGCCCGGTTTGACGGATTTGCGAACGTGACATTCACGTTGATGTTCTGTGTTGTGCTGTGATGTTGCGGATTGGTCGTGGGGGATAGCCTAGTTGCAATATTAGTACAGTTTCGTTTTATATATACATTTGATATTACGGGGCGAGCGTCCGACATGTGGACTGCCGTCACTGCCTCTTTGTATATTATTCTTTTGGGGCACTGTTCACACCATAATATTGTATTATTATATTCCCCATTCTTATTCTTTTTATAAATAAACAGGTGCTTTTGACGCATGTCTGCTACATATTACAGGTTACAGGTTCTTGGAGCGAAAACAGTGAAAACGATGAAAAGACGATGCAAAAGTGGACTTTGACCAACAAACAGAAGACTCTTGATCAAGCCTACATCAAAAATAAAATTCACAAAGTATAAGGCAATGCAAGGTCCAAGATTACAAAATGAACGGTTAAAAGTCCACCGCAATTATTCACTGGAGATCTGAAAGAAATAGAAAAGCCAAATTGAATAAAGATCCAAAGAAATAAAAAGCCCAAGAAGCCCAGAATCAGTTCCAAAATTTCCAGACATAAAATTTTACCAAAACTTGGAAGTCTACTTTGACTAGGTCTTCCTAAGGATATTTGGGTAAATGTAGACATGCGAATCAATTGTAACATAGGGTTTCTATCTCCTATAAATAGAGGCCCAAATCATTGTATTCTTTTCATGCCTCCCTTCATTAATAAATTTCAGCATTCTTTTGGAGAGTATCAAGTTGTAAGTTCTTTATTTTCTTCCTTAGCTTAATTTTCTATTCTTGCTCTAGATAAATTTAATTCCTTGCCCTAGTTAATCTTTTATTCTCTGCCCTAGATAAATGTATTTTAATTCCCTAATGAGTGAGTAGTTTCCTCGCTTGTTAGGGTTAGGAATAGGGAAGGATTTGAGAGATGAAGATCTCTCATCTCTTTTCTTTGCCAATCTTTTATGAACATTAGAACTCCATGCATACCTTCTTATTCCGCTCCCTACGGCACTCTACCCTCGAGGTAACGGTGATCTGTAGTCTAAAGGCCCGGATTTTAAGGTTTTCCATGGAGGTTAGGGTAAAGATTAGGAAAGGAAGGACAAGGATCTAGAGGAAGAATCATCTTCCCAATCATCCTAATCCTCTTTATTAATATTTACCATAACACTAATATGATATATTTAATTAAGGGCATTGGAAAGAGATGTAGATCTTTGTTTACCAAATTTTCCCTAAACCTAATCCTAGCAAGTTTCTAAACCTAGTATAACACAACTTCAATTTTTAGGTTTAATTATAAGACCAAACACCAATTGGAATTAGCTCGTAAGAACTTTAAGGAGATTTACAACATCTTTGTGGACCGACCCGTACTCACCGGCTAGCTACCAAGCGACGCCGTTCTTGACTGCGGTAATAGAAATAGTTTTTGAGATCAATCAAATGGCGCCGTTGCCGGGGATGGCGTAGTAATTTCCTGTAGGGTTCCTAGGCACTCTAATGAGGTCTCACAAGGCATCAACCATGCCAATTTCAAATTTTACGGGTGCCGAGAAACCCTAATACGGATCGTTAACTAGAAGTCTAGGCGATAAATGAAACTAGTTAACAACTTAACTACAAGAACGGAAATACAAACTTTGTAGATCCGGTCCTCCACCTCCATAGCTCCGCAATGAAGTCTCCTCGCTGTCCAAATCGAAACCCGGGCTCTAGCGTCGGCTTCATCGGAGAAATGGGCGGGCAAGGTCGTCGGCTTCGTGCCGAAGATGATCGACGTCGAAGCATCACAAGATCAAGCTCCCACTTCACCAAGTCATGAAACTTGTGAAGAAAACACCATTTACTACTTGGCAAGAGGTAGAGGATGAAGAAATAGGAGGTGGGTTCACTTTAGAATTGGATTTCTCACTCAATTGCTCAAGTTGCCATTGATGAAGCAAGCTTTCTTCTTGAAGAAGAAGAAGAAGATGATGAAAAATGTTATGATAAGTTATTTTTCAAATAGAAAATAAAAGAATACTTATCATAAACCAACCATGGTCAAGTGTAGAGACTAAACTAAGGTTAGGTGAATGGTTAGGTTAGGTATGAAGACAAAAATGGTCACTTGGTCAATGCTTCATGAAGCTTCAACAAGCTTCATCCTTTAAAGCAACCATTTTTCTCTTTACTTGCCTTAAAAGGAAATAAACTAAATAAATAGTTAAGAAAGGATAACAAAACCCTAACCATTCACTTAAACATTTAATCTTTACACAAACTCAAGTAAGCATGTATCATCAAACATGATACAATCAAGTGCACAAAAGTATATCACATATACAACTTGTGAACTTCAAGTGAGAAAATCCATTTAAAGTGAACCAATACTAGTTAATGCAAAGTAATATATCAAATATATAATTATGCATTAAATCATTAAATCAACACTTGATTCAATGATCCAGTCATGTCGCACACAACCGACTGGTATCCAATGTATCGGCTTATCGAATCAATCCTTAATTCGATAACTAGGTTATATCGCATACAACCATTCGATACATTCATCGCGAGAATGAAATACGGTATCACATACACGCATTATTCTCGGTCCCGCACATATCTCATATGCGCTCCTATTTCCTTTCACTTGAGCCAGGAAACCTCTGTGTAGGACTCTAAAGACTCGTCAATACGCCGGCAGCAGGTGATGATCATATCAAACACCCACAAGCCACAAGCGGTCTGCTAAACGTAACGGCCACCCGGGTATTGAGCGATCAGAAGATCGACGAGCAAGCCCGCTCACACTCCTGTGAATCCAACCATTAACACTTACCGTACAGTCCGGTCTGATCGTCTGATATGTCGCATATCTCGCCTAGGGGTGGTAAACGTCAGACCCCAATAGCTTAATAAGTCGTGTCGATATGAGGCCTATAACAGTTCGAGAAACTACTGGTAACACTTACCAGTAAATCTCAGCAACCCTGGCCAGGGATTTCCGGTTATAGCCAATCGAATACAGCGCAACATCAACCCCCTATACCGGGAGAGACGAATCCCCTCCTATCGCTCATTGCCTCCATGTGACTCGGGACTGTACCCAAAAACCACCGTTTTGCACGCCCTCTTGGACGTGGTAAGGTGGAAATCAAAGCACAGTGGGAACCACACAAGACTCTATGACGATCTCGGGTCAACAGACTACTCTGTACCAGTGTCACCAGAGAACTGCCATCTGACGTAAGGTATAATACCATCTGGGAGTTCTCGGCGAGTCCGTCCAGTGTACCCAGTCTCCACTGAGCACCCATATATCATCTCTGATGTCAAACACCAATGGATATGGGATCATCCATCGCCCATCTGTATGGGTCGAGAAGGTATACGCTAGTCTACTCTGGTATATCGATGCCCCGTCTCGATATACCCACGACTAGGGACTTTGAAGGATGTACTCATGGACTACCCTGTCCCCACTGGTATGATCCGCATCATAGTCCAGGTAGTCAAGTACACATCCTAAGGGCTTTACCAACATGTAACAGAGAGACAATCAGTGTACACGTTAAGGTAAAGATCAACCAGATAGCATACTATCATGTCGAGCAAGAAAGTCCTCCCTATATATGTCCAAGCACCCACTACAATATACATCCTATGTATAGCAATGGCCTCTAGGGCATACATATAACTAACAATCTCCCACTTGCACTAGGGCCATCTGTGTAGCAGTGGTTGTAGTATCTCATACTCAACCATCCCATAAAAGTCTCTCTCTGGGAAAGGGCCTTTGTGAGTGGATCCGCCGTGTTGTCTTCTGAGTCTACTCTCCTGACCTCGATCACCCTGGAGATCAACTATCTCCATGATCAGGTGATACTGCCTTAGAATATGTCTGGATCACTGATGGGACGGACGTTCCTTGGCATAAGCCACAACTCTATTGTCACACAATGGGAGGAACTAAGTTCATCTCATGAACAAATATACACCCAGACTGCCTCTTTGGTAGTATCTTAAGTAGCGATGTATCCAGCCTTAATCGTCTAGTATGCCATGGTATCTAGCTTGGAACTCTTCCAACATACCGTCCCTTTACTGAGGGTAAAGACAATGCCCGCGACTGACATTCAGTCGCCATTATCACCCTGGAACCCTTCCAGTGATTCTCCCCAGGATCGATTGATACCATCTCACTACATCTAGTGAGTATCCTAACATCCAATTACATCTATCTCATAGATGAATTCTTAGGATTTAGGAGGTATCACATTGATCCTATATGGAGAATCCTTGTGATAAGCGGAGATTGACCGAACGTAGCATAGGAAACTCCTTCCCTATCAAGAGCATGTCATCCACGTACTCTACGAGGATCATCACTATACTCCATACTACCTTTTTGTTTATACAAGGTTCATCTACAATTTTGATGATGCCAAACTCTTTGACTAACACATCAAAACAGATGTTCCAACTCCGCGATACCTGCTTTATCCTATAAAGCATCTTGTACACGTTTCCGCTTCTCCCACTGTCTACGAAGCCCTCTGGCTGTGTACTTATAGACGTTCTCTTCTAAAACATCATTTAGAAAAGCAGTCACGGCACCCAACCGCCAGATATCGTAGTCATGGTATGTAGCCGTGGCAAGTAGGATCTGGATGGACTTAAGCATAGCCACTTGAAAAGGTTTCATCATAATCCACGCCTGGTCGATGACGAAAAGCTTTAACAAGTCTAGCTTTGAAAGTCTCAATTTTTCCATCTACACCAAGTAATCTTCTCAAGATGTACTTGCTCCTGATGGGGATTTAACCCTTCAGATATAGCATCCAAAGTCCATACTTTGTTAGTGTATAAGGATTCCATCTCAGATCACTAAGCATCCAGCCATTCTTACAGAGTCCCACTCCTGATGGCCTGCTCGAAACTAGTTGGGTCATCATCTCATGATGCAATCCTCGCTCCCACTGTCATAGAGTAACCGAAGTATCTCTCAGGCGGGTGAGAAACCCTACTAGATCGGTGGAGAGGCTGAGGTTTGTTGGTAACTATTGAATCCTTTGGTTTTATTAAATCATCTGCTGTAGTTTGTATAGCTGGAACATTTCCAGTTCTACATAACAGACCTTGCCTCGAGCTTGTCCGGATTTTGCTTTTAGACATAGTCCGGACAACCCCAAATCTTAACTAACTTAAGAGATGGGCTCTTCCCTTTCCATATCACATATGAAGTGGTAGGCAACTGATTTGATTTGAACCCTATTCAATAGGTATGCAGCTTCTTAAGTGCATAACTCCCTAAAGGAAATAGGTAACTCAGTAGTACTCATCATAGAGCACACCTTAGCATATAGGGTGTGATTGCTCCGCCCCGATATACCATCGTGCTATGGTGTATCCGGAGGAGTAATGCTGAGAGAGAATCTCATTCTCCTTTAGAAAAGTCTAAGAATTTCGTGCTCAAGTATTCTCCTCCTTGATCTCATCAAAGGACATAATACTTATACCCGTATTAGTTCTCTACTTCTAACTTATATTCTGTGAATATCTCAAAAGGTTCTGACTCATGTTTCAACAGGAACATATGACTGAATCTTGAGAGATTATCAGAGAATATAATGAAGTATAAAGAACCAGTCTTGGCATGTGTAGACAGGAGACCTTACATACATCAACATGTATCATCCCAAGAGTTCACTAACTCTTTCTCTGTTTCCAGTAAACGGAGCTATGGTCATCTTATCTCTGTGACATGACTGGCAAGTTTTATAAGATGTAAATTCAAACTAATTTAAATATGCATCTACATGTAACTTCAGCTAGTCGGGTCGCATTGATATGACCTAGTCTATAATGCTTCAAGAAGGATTCGTTCATTTCTGAACTCTTCCTCTTGTGTGTGTTCCGTATACTAAGAACTGTAGTTTGATTTAGAACATCAATGCTTTTAGATAACGTGCCTGAACCGATCAACTTTTGATATAGGAAATGTTCAAAACATTATCCAACAATACAAAATTTTATCATTTCTTTACTGTTAAAGAGACTGATATGATTTTGTATATTAGGTTCGGTATCTAATAACATTCGTTCAGAATCAATGTATTGGTAATACAGGGTGACAGTGACCAACAGACTTGGCTGCAACACTTGCCCCGTTTTCTGCCTCATGAAACTAATCACCCGTTCTCAGTTCTCTACCTATCTATAGCCCTATGTAACAGATTACATATCTGGGATCCTGATCCGGTATCAAATACCCAGGACGTAGAGGATACAGAGAAACAGTTCTTTGTAACGAACACACCCGAAGATGATGCATCATATGCACTTTCCTCGTTTGGGCGGCACGGGAAATCTGGTATTCCCCTATTTCCTGCTCTGTCTTATAACAATTATAAGTTGGAGCGGGACCAACTTTCCCCAGCTCAGTATAACAAGCGGGTTCGGTCAATATTCTGTATTATTATCTTGATTAAGGCGTGATATGGTCGCTACCTGGAGAGAGAGAGAAGAATAACACTCAGCGTGCGCTCTTGCAAGAATAGATTGGTTATTATTTTATCTAATCAGGATGGCTCCCACTGTTTTTATCAAATCTTCCTTCAAACCCTAAAAGGAAAGACTAGCCAGGATTAATTACACACTACAAGTTCGCCAATCTTTCAGCCAGGCCAGTGTCGGTACTTTGAGGGAGGTCCCCCGTGCTTTCGCACGAACCTAATTAATGTAAACCTTGTTTTCCCAGAGGCGTAACCTCGTTAACACCTTTCTAGACACCTACTTGATCGGCTAATTGTAATGTGTAAAACTCTCCCAGGAGTAACTCTTACTCGCAGCGGGTATCGGGATCCAACTATCTCATAGAAGGTATGCAATCTCATTGCAAATTTCAACACTTGAAATTCCCGATAATATTTTGCCCCTAGCGTCCTATGACCTTGACGCAGGCCAACAAACCATAGTGCGCTAGTCAAGTTCAACCCGTCATTTCCTGATTGAATTAAACCCACCCGCACGACCCTTGACGCAGGTCAACAAAGTCGCACGACTACCCTAATCCAATCTGCATCATATGCATAAGCAGATAAATACTAGTTAGCTACCGCACACTACGCCTTGACGCAGGCCAACAAACGTAGCACGAATATTAACTAGCACTTATCTGAAATGACGGAGGGCTACGACAGGTTTTGCTGAAAACCTATTGCGTAATGAACTTGATATCGTTGTAGGATCGAATGAATTTTGAAAATGGAGTGCTTTTGAGGGCTTTCTAGTTTTGCTAAAGGAGTCACTCCAGGTGAAGGGATCGTCGGTCCTTTCCTCGTCGAATGAGGTGCGGGATATATTATATATATCACTGTGCAAAGCAAAAACTCTTAAAAGCAATCAAAAGACAAACCGAGTGTGTAGCATCTGCCAGTTATTGCTAAAGGAGTCACTCCCGGTGACGGGATCTCGGTCCTTTCCTCATCGAATAAGGTGCAGGATATATCACATATACCGCTGTGCAAAGCAAGAACTGTAGCTACCTGTTTTATTTTGAAATTCGATTCTACAACATCTTAGGTTTCTTTTATTTCATTAATCTCATTAATGAAGTCCCATCAATTAAGTTACCTAAACATCACAGATAAATACGACGTACACTTATGCTATCCGCATTCGCCTCGATGTCCCCTCGTGCACCGTTAGGTTAGGTAACTAACGGCAGAGCGGGGCAGGGCTAGCGCGGGTGTAAAACATAAGTAACATCTATATAATATATCATATATACTATATAAAGTATCCATCACAGAACATATCACATGATCACATCACAGATATCGCAGCAGAAGAAACATATGAAATATTGGATATACTAGAACGTCCGTGTTTTCAATACGAGCCAGTATAAAACACGGATTCTACGGTCGTGATGAATAGCCAAACCCATACCCCTAGACCCCTACGAGAGCGGCAATCAACCCTACCAATTCTAGAGTTAGGAGACCCAGACTCGACCCCTCGAGTTGGTCTCCCACTGGACTCCAGAACCCGGTTACTTGTGCTTCCCTCCTTGGGTCTATCCTTGTGCGGAAAAGTAAATAATATACAACGGGTGACATCTTCCGCAACCTGGAAGTGCCCCAATAAAAGAATATTACATACAAGTTTTTACATGAATGAAAATGAAAAACACTCATCTTACATAAAAAACCCCGGCTATTCAAACACGACGATCCAATATAACATATCCAGCAACACATAACATCACATGTCATCAACGTAAGTAAATATGCGCATTCCAATTGTCGTTGACATATAGCAACGAAACCGGCAATGTCACATATTACACTTACGGTCACAGAAAAGAAAGTGTAAAACTACAACAGTTGGAATCCGCAATCTCTTTAGACATCGCATGCCTAGCCAAATGAATTCCTTAGACATCGCATGCCTAACAATTATAAACCACGCATTTTAGTCTCAAAATCGAAAACACTTTTCAATATAAAGTCGGGCAATTCAACAAGATTCCCGACATCCTGATCGAATGCTCGTCGCAAACTTCAGTAGGCGGCCGCACCCCCGACGCCGTCGATAAAGTGCACCAAGGCGGAACACCGCTGTCGCGAGCACCCGTACGGATGCTTTCGGCGATGGGGTTCTCCTACAGTCACTTGGTCGGGGCTATAGAGCGAGGCTGTCTATTAAGTTTACCCGGCGAGTATCCGCGTACGCTACGTGATTGCGACGGACTTTTGATCACATCAAAATTCCGTGGCAACCGATCAAGTGAGACTAAAGTGCTATATTTATAACATTCATTCAGTTATCTCATAACTTCTTGTGAATTCCAATTGTTGTATCACATTCCAGATAAACAGAAAATGTTAAACTTTCCGATCGAACAGTCGAACACCCAAGTTTTCCCGAAACAGCTCAACTCATGAAATAAGTTCAAAGACATTCACTTCGTGCCTCAGTACCAACGGTCCAGCCGTAGAAGGGTCAAGCCAACGCCTCACATGTGGCACGCCGTACTGCCCCAAACCCGAAGGTTCAAAGGGCAATTCAAGACGGTCACATAATCGAGTTAAGATTTGTTGTCTTCTAGAGGGACCATCGCGTTACTTGCACTACTTAGAACGTCTTTAAACCTCGGAAAAATCCAACACTTGGAAATTTTCCGGCAGGGGAAAAGTTGGGTATTTATATCCGGTCGAACTTTTTAAAATATTCTAAAATTATCCGGAAAAGCACACAGACAAAATTAGACAATCCGATCGAAATACCGAGTCCCTAATACAACCCAGAAAACTCAACTCTTGAGTTCAGAAAAAAAATATCCCAGGAAAACCAGCACTGCAAAATAGGAATTACTGTGCAAGATTCAATGGGAGAAGAGACAAAATGGCCGCGGAACCGCCGCATTAGCACGCTAATGCCGCGGTTCCGCCGCACTTTAGACAGATCATTAGGTAATTTTTGCACCGTAATTCTTAGAATTTCCTGCTTAATTTTCTGCATATTTTTAATCTGGAAAAAACCCAATTTTTGTAAAAAGTCCAGAGAGCAAATTTGTGTTAGGGTTTCGGTTTAATCGGACTTCTAACTCCGTCTACGCATCGCCTAAGGCTCTAGCTAGGCTTTGATACCACTGTAGGGTTCCTAGGCACTCTAATGAGGTCTCACAAGGCATCAACCATGCCAATTTCAAATTTTACGGGTGCCGAGAAACCCTAATACGGATCGTTAACTAGAAGTCTAGGCGATAAATGAAACTAGTTAACAACTTAACTACAAGAACGGAAATACAACCTTTGTAGATCCGGTCCTCCACCTCCATAGCTCCGCAATGAAGTCTCCTCTCTGTCCAAATCGAAACCCGGGCTCTAGCGTCGGCTTCATCGGAGAAATGGGCGGGCAAGGTCGTCGGCTTCGTGCCGAAGATGATCTACGTCGAAGCATCACAAGATCAAGCTCCCACTTCACCAAGTCATGAAACTTGTGAAGAAAACACCCTTTACTACTTGGCAAGAGGTAGAGGATAAAGAAATAGGAGGTGGGTTCACTTTAGAATTGGATTTCTCACTCAATTGCTCAAGTTGCCATTGATGAAGCAAGCTTTCTTCTTGAAGAAGAAGAAGAAGAAGATGAAAAATGTTATGATAAGTTATTTTTCAAATAGAAAATAAAAGATTACTTATCATAAACCAACCATGGTCAAGTGTAGAGACTAAACTAAGGTTAGGTGAATGGTTACGTTAGGTATGAAGACAAAAATGGTCACTTGGTCAATGCTTCATGAAGCTTCAACAAGCTTCATCCTTTAAAGCAACCATTTTTCTCTTTACTTGCCTTAAAAGGAAATAAACTAAATAAATAGTTAAGAAAGGATAACAAAACCCTAACCATTCACTTAAACATTTAATCTTTACACAAACTCAAGTAAGCATGTATCATCAAACATGATACAATCAAGTGCACAAAAGTATATCACATATACAACTTGTGAACTTCAAGTGAGAAAATCCATTTAAAGTGAACCAATACTAGTTAATGCAAAGTAATATATCAAATATATAATTATGCATTAAATCATTAAATCAACACTTGATTCAATGATCCGGTCATGTCGCACACAACCGACTAGTATCCAATGTATCGGCTTATCGAATCAATCCTTGATTCGATAACTAGGTTATATCGCATACAACCATTCGATACATTCATCGCGAGAATGAAATACGGTATCACATACACGCATTATTCTCGGTCCCGCACATATCTCATATGCGCTCCTATTTCGTTTCGCTTGAGCCAGGAAACCTCTGTGTAGGACTCTAAAGACTCGTCAATACGCCGGCAGCAGGTGATGATCATATCAAACACCCACAAGCCGCAAGCGGTCTGCTAAACGTAACGGCCACCCGGGTATTGAGCGATCAGAAGATCGACGAGCAAGCCCGCTCACACTCCTGTGAATCCAACCAGTAACACTTACCGTACAGTCCGGTCTGATCGTCTGATATGTCGCATATCTCGCCTAGGGGTGGTAAACGTCAGACCCCAATAGCTTGATAAGTCGTGTCGATATGAGGCCTATAACAGTTCGAGAAACTACTGGTAACACTTACCAGTAAATCTCAGCAACCCTGGCCAGGGATTTCCGATTATAGCCAATCGAACACAGCGCAACATCAACCCCCTATACCGGGAGAGACGAATCCCCTCCTATCGCTCATTGCCTCCATGTGACTCGGGACTGTACCCAAAAACCACCGTTTTGCACGCCCTCTTGGACGTGGTAAGGTGGAAATCAAAGTATAGTGGGAACCACACAAGACTCTATGACGATCTCGGGTCAACAGACTACTCTGTACCAGTGTCACCAGAGAACTGCCATCTGACGTAAGGTATAATACCATCTGGGAGTTCTCGGCGAGTCCGTCCAGTGTACCCAGTCTCCACTGAGCACCCGTATATCATCTCTGATGTCAAACACCAATGAATATGGGATCATCCATCGCCCATCTGTATGGGTCGAGAAGGTATACGCTAGTCTACTTTGGTATATCGATGCCCCGTCTCGATATACCCACGACTAGGGACTTTGAAGGATGTACTCATGGACTACCCTGTCCCCACTGGTATGATCCGCATCATAGTCCAGGTAGTCAAGTACACATCCTAAGGGCTTTACCAACATGTAACAGAGAGACAATCAGTGTACACGTTAAGGTAAAGATCAACCAGATAGCATACTATCATGTCGAGCAAGAAAGTCCTCCCTATATATGTCCAAGCACCCACTACAATATACATCCTATGTATAGCAATGGCCTCTAGGGCATACATATAACTAACATTTCCTTTTTGCAATTTCGGGTTAATCAAAATTTAAAAAATCATAAAAATCCAAAAAAATCCAAAAAAATATAAAAATATATCATCTGTTATTTTTGGAAAGGGTATTTTTGTGTGAATTTTGCAGAATCTACGCACAAATTTGGATCTGGAAATCTACAGAAAGCGAAACAGCAAATAGACGATCCTATTAACAGAAGATTGCAACAACAGAGGAACAGAAAAAAATTTAGAGGACCGAGTCAACAAGTCAACCGCGCGATCTGGTGTCAAAAAAAAAAAATTTCGCCGGCGGCCCCATTCCGGCCGCGGAACCGCCGCGGGACACCCCTTCTGGCCGCGGAACCGCCGCGGCCTGGTCGATTCAGAGCGGACAAAAAAAAACTGTAAGTATTCTGATCTTCTCTTCTGCAAATCTCTGATATCTCTTCTGAAAAATCTCCTGCAGGATTTCTTTGCACTTAAAAATCTTCCCCCTTCCAAATAACAAATCTTGTGCAGGATTCTTTGCGCGCGCTTAAAATAATAATTGATTGCAAGTGATCTTTTCTAATTTGCATATCCTTAATCTTTTTGCTCAAAATATCTTTCCAAATAAAGAGCAAGCGGAAAAAGGAAAATTTTAATGAGAAAACTTGCAAACCTTGAAATTCACAAAAAAGATTTGATTGCAAGTGATTTACTGTTTTGCATATCTTTAATCGGATTTTAAGGGGCTTTTGACCAATTCAGATTGGGTGGGGATTTCATCACCCTTCCCAGGACCCCAGAAATCACATAAAGCATTTGCATTGACCAATCTTTAATTAAAAAATACTAGACTCAGCCCTAAGAACTTCGAGCTTAATAGGACAGAGGACTAGTTATAGGCATCGACCGTTTATCCTAACCTGACTTTGCGGTGTCTAGGCAAGTGGTTACTTAATTAGGACCGCTACTTGTAGCGGGGAGCCTCCCACTTGCCTGGAACTTACCTGGCCGCAATTGGCGGTGAAGAGGCGGTTTGAGGTCCTATTTCTAGCCCTTTGGAACAGTTAGGAGCTGTCTAGCTGACCTAGGTGACCCTAGATCTAGGACTGATTGTGCATTTCTGGTTATTTGCATTTTTGTCTTAGCCCTTTATGGAAAATTTTTGCAAAACAAATAAAAAAGAATAATAAGAGGAATTTATTTTTTTTATAAAAAGACTTGCAACTTTTGTCGCTGAGAAATCCTTGCACCACCTACCTTCTTCATCTTCTCTTTCTTCTATCATGGGTACCCCACATCATAAATCTCTTGCCGAACTTTGGTATCCTGAACCTAATTTTGCATCGTACGTTAATGTGTTCGGTCAATTTAAAGACGATCCCTCCGTGCCAAAAATTTCTTTGAAAGATCAAATAGAAGCGTTTAGGAGAAACAGTTCGACTTTGCAACCCACTTTGTATCGACCAAGTAAACCTTTACCACGTTCATATGTTGATACCACTTTTTCAAGTGCTGCTGTAACTCCTAAACCAATGTCCATTGCTGAGCATATTGCTTAATCTCGTGGCCGATCTTTCACCCCTCTCCCCTCATCTAGTTCTAGGGATCCACAAGACCATTCACCTTTTTATCCACATGTTGACCATACCCCTGTCCAACCACCCACTTCCTACCAGCCCTACCCGACTTTCCCACCGTCACTAGACACTGTTTCTACACAGCCTTTTGGGAGTTTCACGTCTCCACACAATTTCGAATCTTTTACCGAAACCCCCTTACCACCCAAGTCTAGTTTGGAAGAGTCGTTGGAGGCTTATATCTTAGCAACAAACAAAATGGTTAGGAATGTGGAAGCATCCATTACCGCCCTTAGACAACCTTGTGAACCGGCAGCTAGTTTCCAACTAGCTCCAAATTTTCCAATGTATGAGGAGGCGGTTGGACAGAGCGAGAATTTGAGAGGATCGAGTGAGTTCGACACATTTCCAAATCAAACCTACCCATACCCAATTCCAGCCCACAACTCTGGTTTTCCAGCGATTGTCCAAAATAGTTCACCAGTTGAAAATAAAAACGAGTTGTGTGAATTTGTAGTTTTTGATTTGCCAGATTCTGAAGAACCCCTTTCGAGTGAAACCACACTTAACCCTTTCGATCTTTACACCTCCAATCTAGAACCTGAATTGATAAATATCCATGCTTTTGATGAGGTGTCAGAAAAAATTGATTTTCACTTGATTGAGGATTTAGACGCCGGGAATATTTTGGATGATGAACCAGTAGATTTGATTGAAATTTTATGTCCAATTCATCATCCCGAGTCATTAAATGTTGCTCCCGAACTTCATATGCGTCTTGATTTTGATGATATTGGCATGGATAAGCAAACTTTTGAGGAAAATATTGAGGAGAATTATGAGGATAGTATTGAGGATAATATTGAGGTTGAACCATTTTCGTTTGATGTGTCGAATTTTCCAATACACCCTCCTGAATCCCTAACCGATACCCTTCCTCACTCACTTCCTTCCGTCCTTCCTATTGTTCCGACTGTGCAAGAGACCGTTACGCTTTCATCTCCAATACCAAGTTCGACGTACCCATGTTTGCTCACGAATCTTGAGGGACTTAATCATATTTTTTCGTGGGTTGATAGATTAGCACAATCGGTTTTTACACATCGGTCATTACAAATTGTGCTAATTTATACGCTCCATCCCCACCCTCAAATTCGTATTCCCACTTTCATTGGTTCTTCTACTCTGGATTTCATGATACCGAGTGTTGATGAATCACAATCCGATACTTTGAGTTCAATAATTTTCAATTGGACCTTCGATGAAAGTTTCGAAGATATTTTCGCCGACGAACTCGCATTCTTAAACGACACGGATTTTGTGATTAATCAACCTCCACTTGAAGAAGTAGAACCACTATCATTTCTTTTTCCCCTCCGCCATTCTCCTCCACCGAGACCGTACACTATTTCTACCTGCACACGGTCTCGTGCGCTTCTCATTTCTTTTCTTTCCACTCCTTTCTTTCACCAACCCCACCATTACCACGATAAGATTTTTGAATGGTTGGTGCTAACCTTTGGCTTATGTAAGGCCTTGCTTATGTTTGGGGGGGACCTTGTTGTAAATATGTATATATTTTTTTTGTTTTCTTTTTCTCTAAAAAAAAAATTTCAAAACGTTAAAAAAATATTTAAAAAATTTATAAATAAATAAACAGGGGAGTGCCGAAAATTTTAACCCTCTTGGTGTAGCATGACAGTGAGGACACTGTCCAGTTTCAGTTTGGGGGTATGCTCGGTAAGTCTTCTTCCTTCGCATTCATTTGTACATATTTTTGCATTTGCATACTTATTTAAAAACCCATAAAAATTGAAAAATTTCAAAAATTATAAAAATTATAGGATTCAATTTTGGCCATATTTGACTTGAGTTTGACAAATAGGTTAACCGGCTAGGAAAAACTAGATTTTAGACTTAGTAAATTAAAAACCCTAAAAATAACCTTTCTTAAAGTTTAACGGTAGAAAGTATATGTCTTTGTAGTTTATTTAGAAATAGGCAAATTTTGAGTTCACTTTTTGGGCTAAGTCGAAACGAAGGAAAAGTATTGATGTTCTTATTAGAGTATAAGTTTGAAAAATAATTCCTAGCTTAAGTCTAGATTCTGAAAATGTATACCCTACAAAATGCACAATCACGCACCTTGAAACTTGGAATAGTAGAAGAGACCTTGAAATGCTCTTGTCTAAAGTCCTTAGTACAATGAAAATAAAAGAAAAAAAGTGAATAAAGAAAAAAAAATGGACACTGGTTTTTGTGATTACTTAAGGCTGTAAAAATAAAAAAATATTTAGCGAGGGTGCTTCATCACCTAGTGCCTTAAACCAACTGGTTTGGGAGTCACTGCTAAAGCCTTGGTGGTTGCAAGACTAGGAATTACGCTATAATATGCAAACACATCTTGTAATCGGTTGTTGGTACCTCAAGAAGTATTAACGGTCGCATGAAGGATGTGTAAGCAAAATTCATTTAAAAAATTCACCAATTAAGAAGTGCTTTGGACAACGGGCAAGGGTATGATTGCTTGATTTGAATTTCCAAGTGTAGGGGTGATTTATACACACACGTGGGGGTATGTGATTGGGATTTAGATGATAGAAAGGGATGAAAAATAGAACTTGTATCTTTAGTAGAGTTGATAAAAATTCCTGAGTGGAGATGAAACCCTAGAAGGAAAACTTAAGAAATGCCGAAAGCTAAGTAGTTCTGCAGAACATATATAATCTTAAGTTAAATGATGAGGAAGTGTGAAGAATATGGGTGGATAATTTATGAGTCGACGATAATAGAATTCCTTGTTGGAAAACTTAATTGGAGAATAAAAGTCGAAAAGCCAAATTGATAGGATTTTGTGGGTAGTATCCGCTGAAAACCCTCAGGAGACAACACTCCTCCTACTAGGGACACCTAGAGGTTTAACGGCTTGTTGCACGTGCTCAGTGCAATCGCGTTTCCCTGCGAAAGTGTGGTTAGGATTTTAGTGAATAAAAATAATTTTGCTCGAGGACGAGCAAAAGATAAGTTTGGGAGTATTTGTTCACACCATAATATTGTATTATTATATTCCCCATTCTTATTCTTTTTATAAATAAACATGTGCTTTTGACGCATGTCTGCTACATATTACAGGTTACAGGTTCTTGGAGCGAAAACAGTGAAAACGATGAAAAGACGATACAAAAGTGGACTTTGACCAACAAACAGAAGACTCTTGATCAAGCCTACATCATAAATAAAATTCACAAAGTAAAAGGCAATGCAAGGTCCAAGATTACAAAGTGAACGGTTAAAAGTCCACCGCAATTATTCACTGGAGATTTGGAAGAAATAGAAAAGCCAAATTGAATAAAGATCCAAAGAAATAAAAAGCCCAAGAAGCCCAGAATCAGTTCTAAAATTTCCAGACATAAAATTTTTCCAAAGCTTGGAAGTCTACTTTGACTAGGTCTTCCTAAGGATATTTTGGTAAATGTAGACATGCGAATCAATTGTAACCTAGGGTTTCTATCTCCTATAAATAGAAGCCCAAATCATTGTATTCTTTTCATGCCTCCCTTCATTAATAAATTTCAGCATTCTTTTGGAGAGCATCAAGTTGTAAGTTCTTTATTTTCTGCCTTAGCTTAATTTTCTATTCTTGCTCTAGATAAATTTAATTCCTTGCCCTAGTTAATCTTTTATTCTCTGCCCTAGATAAATGTATTTTAATTCTCTAATGAGTGAGTAGTTTCCTCACTTGTTAGGGTTAGGAATAGGGAAGGATTTGAGAGATGAATATCTCTCATCTCTTTTCTTTGCCAATCTTTTATGAACATTAGAACTCCATGCATACCTTCTTATTCCGCTCCCTACGGCACTCTACCCTCGAGGTAACGGTGATCTGTAGTCTAAAGGCCCGGATTTTAAGGTTTTCCATCAAGGTTAGGGTAAAGATTAAGAAAGGAAGGACAAGGACCTAGAGGAAGGAACACCTTCCCAATCATCCTAATCCCCTTTATTGATAATTACCATAACTCCTCATAGATCTTCATTCGGGTAATGAAAGCGTTGAGATTTACGTGCATTTCCAAACCATCCCTAAACCTAACCCTAGCAAGAATAGATCTAGATAATCGTAGATAGATTAATTTATATTTTTAGATTTAATAACCTATCCGAACACCTTTCGGAATTAACTCGTAAGCGCGATTAGGAGATTCACAACATCCCTGTGGACCGACCCGTACTCACCGGCTAGCTTCATGCGACGCCGTTCTTGATTGCTGTTTAGAAATAGTTTTTAAGATGAATCAGGCACGACCGGGGTGAGGTCGATGTACCCGTTGTATGTATATTTTACTTTCTGTACTAGGATTGCCCTGCGGAGGGGTGCACGGATAGCCGGGTTCTAGAGGGAAACAAGCCCGCATCTCATGGCGTTGAGACGGAGGGGGCTTCACTCTAGAATTGGCGGGCTATTCGCCGCACTCGTAGGGGGTACAGGTTGACCCAGGAGGGGTGCCCAAGTTACCGGATTCCGTGAAGTGCTGGGTGGTCCATTCACGTTGCTGAAGGGGGCTGTCTCGCTTCAGGTTTTGGCGGGTAACTTGCCGCACCCGTAGGGGTCTAGGATTTCATTGCACAAGCTATCCACACGACAAGGGGAACGTCGGGTTTCAGTAGCGGCTCAATGAAACCCGGGGATCCCAGATATCTGTATTGTTCTGTGATGCTTATTACATTTCTGTGATGTTGCATTTTATCACGCCTTGAGCGAAATATTATATATTGATATATATACTAGTAGATGTTGTATATGTTTTGCATCCGCGCTAGTCCAGTCCCCGCTCTGTCGTTAGTTAACTAACCTAACGGGTAATGACGGGACCCAGTGGCGAATGCGGATGGCATATACGTACGTCATTATTTTCGTTCTTTATTGGTGTGATCAATTTATGGGACTGCATTGATTCGGATCAATACAAGTTAAAAACAAACCTATTCTGATGTTGTTGGAACAATTTTTCAAAAAAAGCTGTTATTGCAAGGGCGTTCTCTTTTGTTTTGCACAGTGGTATTCGGTTATGAATATCCAGCTCCTCAGTCGACGAGGCAAGGGCCGAGATCCCTTCACCGAGAGTGACCCCTTAGACAGAAGTTTGTGTCAGGGCAATAACTTCACTATAGTCGTTTACTTTTGCTTTGCATCATGGTATTCAGTTGGAATATCCTGCACCTCATTCTACGGGAAAAGAGCCGAGATCCTTCACCGGGAGTGACCTCTTTAACAAAGGTTTTCGCCACTATATTTTTTTAAAGCTATCCGGTTCCTTCAACGATATCAAGTTCATTACGTTAAAGGTTTTTCGCCAGAAACCATTCGTAGCCCTCCGTCGTTTCAGATGGGTAGCACGTAGTATTCATGCTATGTTTGTTGGCCTTAGTCAAGGCATAGTGTATGGTAGCTGCTTGTTACCTTTCTGCTGCATAGATAGATGCGTTGGTTTGGGAAAGTCGTATAGCCTTGTTGGCCCTAGTCAAGGGCTTGTACGGGTGGGTTCAAATTAACCTGGACAATGACGGGTAGAACTTGACATGCGACTTATGATTTGTTGTCCTTAGTCAAGGTCATAAGAGCATGGGGCAAAAATCACATCGGGAGTTTCTAAAGAAACTGAAACTTGCCAGATATGCGCATACCTTCTGGAGTGTGATAACGTGAGCGGATTCCGTCACGTTATCATGCGATGATAGTTGGATCCTGATTCCCACTGATGAGTTGGTTTAGTCCTCGGGTGATCTCGACTAATTCTTCTTTCAGGTTTGGGGAAGAATTTGACGTTACAGTGGGAGGTTTCCTGATTAGATAAATTGATAACCATTCTGATCTAGGTTAGAGTGCACACTGAGTGTTTCTTTTCTCTCTCTCTTTGGCAGCGACCATGACCCGACCCTAGACTATCACTCAGTGACCAAGTTAACCGAACCTTCTTAAACACTGGCTTTTGGATTGTCAGAGTTGCAAACCTCATTGCCACTCCTACTTTTACCCTTTTCTCCAGGACACCTCGTATTACTACGAACGTCCACTTCCATTGGACAAAACCATCGTATGGTTATATAGGAACTCGAAGGAATTTATTCGAGGATGGTTTCTGGTTCTGGAGAAAACGAATAGGACTATTCAGTTGTCTTTTCCTTTTACCTTCTCTCAGGTTGCGTGTACTCCTTGGTTTAGGAGATAGTACACCTATTACGCAAATTGGATAGTCTTCTTCCAGACCTTAGGCTGGTGCCGAATGGTGGGGAATGAAGAAAACCAATTAGCCTAACGATGGTGTACAGAATGTAAAGACAAAGAAAGGGATTAGAAGGAGGGCAAAGTGGATTAGAAGGAGGGCAAAGTAAATTGCGACTGCTATTCACGACCAAACCAAGTATTTCATTACCACTCCCACTTCACCTTTGTATTTCTCCAGAACACTCCGTATCACTACGAAGATCCACAGTTATTTGGATACTCCATCGTATGGTTATATACGAACTCGAAAGGAACTTGTTTCAGTTCGGGGATGGATTCTAGTTCAGGAGAAATAGGAATAAGGTTTATTCAGTTGTTTTTTATCTTCACCTTCTCTCGCATTGCGAGTGCTCCTAGGATTAGGACAGTACACCCATTATACTTATTGGATAGTCTTCTTCCAAACCATAGGCTGGTGCCGAACGGTATGGAAGTTAGAAAACCATTTGGCCTAAAGGGGTGTGCAGAAGGTAACGACTAAAGACATATAAAGGGATTTGGAGAGATGGCAAAGAATTATACGGTTACAGTTGTGAATCTGGATAATGGAAGAGGCATTACTAGGAATACCCGGATACCCCTACGAAACAATTCAATGTTTCAGTTTCACTGTGTACTGTTAAAAGAAAACTGATTTCCCAATTAGCCCTTGCTCCAGGGTATGTATTTACCAGGTATGATTCTCACATCTGTATGGTTTTACAGATGTTGAGTGGGAGTAAGCTATTGGGAATTGGGTGATTATCCTCATTATATCGGAATTCGTTGCAATTGGTGATATTTGAGGAAATCACCTAGGTTGTTTGCCGGACGGCAAATATTTGGTTTTGAATATCCGCTGTTATGCACCAATTTCAAATTGATATATTTGTACGTCTATTTTTTTATAGAGTGAGATATACCTTTTTGAAATTATGTCTATGACATTTACCTATATCAGTGGATGGTTAGGTAAGGAGTATTAAACAGCGGTGTAATTCTTCTTAACCATAAGTACAGTTTTCAACATACGACACACAGGGAATGAGTTATTAGACTCAAGGGACTTATACAAAGTATTGTATGTTGTCCAGTGTCCATTAGACAGAGGGGTTGGTCCTCGTACTATATTCGGCTTACTTATGACTTCTCTAGTTCTTAGATAAGTGTTTCGTAGAAACACAAGGTCTGAGTTTTGAGAAGTTATAGGTATATGAATAAAGTAGAGAACCAGGTGTTGCAAGTATCAGGATTCTTCAAGCTGATCGAAGATGTAGATACTTGTGTAGGGTATTCAGTTGATAGTAATGATAAAGAGAACTTGCTTCTCTTTCAGGTTAGTCATAATTGGAAGCATTTCTAAGTTGAGTAACGCTGATCGGCCTCCTTCCATTTAGTTGACATGCACTGGAGACAGTTGCATGATTTAAATCTGGTTCAATTAAATCAGTGCCTCTGTTTCTATATTGGATATAGAACATTTCATATCTTAACGATGTTAAGGTACGGGGAGTTGTCCGGCTTATGCTTAAAACCAGACTCTGGATAACTCAAGGCACGTTTCTGTAATGGCTGTTTGTGGGTTGACCCAGGCTATGACGAGGGTTGACTATTCTACCATCTAGAAGATCAATAGTGATATTGTTCTTGACTCGCCACAGTTTTAATAAAAAATGGATTTTTTCAGAAAACAGTAGTGGGAGTATGGTAGAACTGGAAGTGATTCTAGAACCACAGACGATTACTGAAAGTTTGATAAGAACCTAAAGATTCAATCTGGTTTGACATTCTATTGGCCACTCCGCAGATAATGTGGGTAACCTCAGGCACCCGAGAGGTACTTCGGTAGCCTCAAGGACAGTGACAGGGAGGTTCTTGTTTACCCGGACTTGCTATTGCTGTTGTTCCAGACTGTGAGACCCGGCAGGAGGATGAGTATAGCGTCGTTCTGAAATGGCTTTAGAAATGTACGTCTATATCACTCTGCCAGAGGGTTGTTGTAGTCAGTGGGAGCAGCGGAAGCATAGTGGACAAGTGGCTTATATCTATTTATAGACTAAAGCAGATATAGCGGAGATAGATCATCTATTTCTGATGTGACAGTCATAGATTTGACTTCATCAGAATAGAGGATGGATCTGTTAAGAAGGTAGTAGGGTGTGATGTCTTGGTATTTGGATGACATGCACAGAGTAGGAAGTGATATTCCTATACTACGAACGGTTATACTTTGGTCGTCACACAGTGGTTTCTCCACATGGGACTTGGATATTATATCAGACATTCTGGTTACTGGATCTATGGTTTTAGATCTAGATTTGGACAGTTTCCCAATCTGGGTACTTAGACAGCATTCTGAAGGTGTTTTAGAATGGACGACTCCTGGCACGGTAGTGTACCTGCAGGTGATGGAGTCACCCTCTCTAAAGGTGTCTTACAGACTAAAGAGGAGAGGGATGTGCATGATTGGCAGATCACTTGCTTAGGCAATTGAGTCAATCATGAGATGTCAAGTACCACACCAGATATTGTTTTTGCAGCAGATGCAATAAGCCGATATTAATCCAAACCTGGAGAAACAATCGGAAGCAGTTTTAGAACATAAGTGGATGTTCTAGGGATATGATAACAGCCTCTTTTGGGAGACAGTTATCATTCCAGGCTTCCAAGGTGACATGGATGATAGAGAGATTGTCAGAGTTATAGTTTTCCTTCTGACGAGGGGTAGTATTTTGGACAGGTGGTCCAAGGGGATACTGAGGGAGGCATGACACAGGATACTGATTGAGTTCAGTTGACAATACAGTCTAAGAAGTTTGGATTTGGAGTTCATTTATGAGCTAGGTCCCATCAGACATCCAGACACATTCTAAGATAGGTATTGCTCATTTCGGGAGATGGCTTTCTCCGCGAACTTGAGATATAGAGAGACATAGAAAGAAAAACATCAAAGCGGATCCACTCACTGAGGCTATTCCTCGAACGCAATAGTTTCGCAAACGGGTTTTGTGAGACTGACTAGTAGAGGAGTTGGGTGTTCGGTATCACACGGGCTGTGAGTATGCGACGTCGCAATAATTTGCCTTGAGTGCAAGTGGGAGATTGTTGGAGATAGTGCCTTCAGAGTCAATTATTGGATCACAGGCACGTGATTGCAATGATTGAGGGAGGACCTATTCCGGTAGGACAGTCTTACTCAAGATGATAGTATGCTATCTGGTTTATCTTTATCATCGTGTACTGCTTTAGGTGACCTGACAGGTCGCTATTACACGTTGATAGAGCCCATAGGATTCTTGCTTGACTGCCAGCAGTATGAGGGCGATCATATATGTGGGAGCTGGTAGTCTATAAGCACATCCTTAAAAGGTCCCTAGTCGTGGGAGTTTCGAGACAGGGCATCGATACTCCAGAGTAGACTAGTGTATACAGTCGAGACCCCGACGAGGGGCGGTGGTCAGTCTCACAAGCCACTGGTGTCAGTTGGTTCACCTAAGATGTATACAGGTGCTCACTGGGTTATGAGTACACCGGACAGGACTCGCCGGGAACATGCTAGTTGGTCTTATACCTGACGTCAGATAGCAGTTCCCTGTTGACATGTGTACAGGTTAGTTCATCAACCTCAGATCGTCATTTGTCTCGTGTGAGTTCCCACTGTACTTTGATTACTACCCTACCACGCTCAAAGGAGACGTGCAAACAGGTTTTAGTTGGGTACGGTCCCGAGCCACATGGAGGCAGTGAGCGGATCTGCAGCGGTTCGCCTCTCCCGGTATTGGGGGTGAGGTCGCGCTGTGTCTAGGAGAGCCATTACACGAAGTCCTTGGCCAAGGGAGGAGATTTACTGGTAGGTATTCCAGTAGTATCTCAGGGTGTTCTGGGCTACACTCCGACACGACTTGTACCACTTTTGGAGGTCTGACTTTTACCAACCCCCTAGGCCCGTCATGCGATGCTCATAGACGAACGGACCGGACTGTACGGATATTATCACTGACAAGCTCAGTAGGGTGTCAGGATGAGTTCGCTCATCGATATCCCTTTTGGTCAATAGCTGGTAGCCCGTCACGTATGGCTAATACCTATGACGTGCTAGTGGTTAAATCCATAACCATAATATTGACGAGTCTTTAGAGTGCCCCACAGACAGTTGCTCAAGTTTTGGGCGAAACGCTGTATAGGCCGTATGGAGATATGGCAGGGTTTGATCAGATACATGCGGTATTGCATAGATCATGATCGGACGGATAATACTAGCGGGCTTTGGTTTAAGCCGGATCCTAGTATTGTACAGTGTAGATTTTGTCTCATTGCATTTTTATTCGGTCGGAATACAAATGCGGGTATGTATATACAGTAGCGGGGTTTTCCTGTAATTTATTACGGGATCGGTTTTCCGAAGTTGCCAGTTTGTTTTCCATTTTCAGCCATTTTCCTTTGTATCTTTCATTGGCTGAAATTTGGTGGAGGAGGGCTTATTTGCAATTGTGCAAATTAGCATTGTGGAGGGTGTTCTTTGCATTTTGTTGTGTCATGATGGTTGCACCATCCCTTGACTTTCTTGACTTCATCATTGCTTGACTTTGGGTTCATGATGGTTGATTTGGAGTGAGGTTTTGGTTGTAATGATTCTTGATCATCATCACCCTTTTCTCTCTCTTTGATTATTATTGTTCCCCTCCCCCCTTGATAATTGGTTACACTCTCCCATTCTTAAGAGAGGCTTGGCCGGCCACTTCTATGTGGGGCTGTCCAATTTTTGAGAGGTGAGAAATGAGTCTCATTTCCATGCTAAAAATCCCTTTGTTCATCCAAAAAGTTCATTGTTCATTTCCTCCACCAAAAGGCAACTTCCACAACCCCAAAGAGACATGGAGTTCTACAGTTAACCTACAGTATCCTTGGGCACGTCGACTCGCCAACTTCGTGCCCGAGTTACCTCGATCCAGAGGTGGGAGCCCATAAAAGAAGCCGGCGATGTGGTGCCCTTCCGGCGACGTGGTGGAGACCGGAGATTCCGCGGGGAGATCGGGACGACGACGAGAAGACCGAAGGACACGGATCGCTCGGTATATCTCTCTACCCCTTCTCTTGTTAGCTAGAATTAGATTAATGGCCTGATCCGGGATTTTTGTGCGCGGTGGTGCCGGTTTTAAAGTTAAAGTAAATCATCGTTTCCGTATTTTGGCCTCGGATTGACGGCCGGGGCGCCGCCGTGCACTTACACCCCTTGCATGCGAGCTCTCTCCAAATCAATCTTGTGAGACATCTCTTTGGAGAGAGTGATTCCAGAGATCATGGGTAAGTTCCCACGCTTGGATTCTTCCATACTAAACCTCTTTAGTATGGTGTCAATGTACCTGGATTGGGACAATCCCAATATCCTTTTAGATCTATCTCTATAGATCATAATTCCCAGTATGCAGGAGGCATCACCTAGATCTTTCATTGAGAATCTTTGTGATAAGAAGAGCTTGACCGATTGCAGCATAGGAATGTCATTTCCTATCAAGTGTATGTCGTCCACGTACAATACGAGGAAGACAACCTTACTCTCTGCTATCTTCTTGTAAATACAAGGTTCATCTACGTTTTTTGACGAAATCAAACTCTTTGATAACGACGTCAAAGAAGATGTTCCAACTCCGCGATGCTTGCTTTAATCCATAAATGGATTTAAGCAGCTTGCACACTTTCCCGCTGCTCCCACTATCTACAAAGCCCTCTGGCTGAGTCATGTACACGCACTCTTCTAAATCACCATTTAGAAAGGCGGTCTTAACATCCATTTGCCAGATTTCGTAGTCATGATATGCAGCGATGGCAAGCATGATCCGGATGGATTTAAGTATAGCCACTGGAGAAAAGGTTTCGTCATAGTCTACACCTGGTCTTTGACGAAAACCCTTTGCAACAAGTCTAGCTTTGAAAGTCTCCACTTTCCCATCTACACCAAGTTTTTTCTTGAAGATCCACTTGCTCCCAATGGGTTTTACCCCTTCAAGAGCATCTTCCAAAGTCCATACTTTGTTGGTGTACATGGATTCCATCTCGGACCGCATTGCATCCAGCCATTTCACTGAGTCCCCACTCGTGATGGCCTGCTCGAAGCTAGTTGGGTCATCATCCTCCATGATGCAATCCTCGCTTCCACCATCCATGAGAAAACCGTAGTATCTCTCAGGTGGGTGAGGAACCCTACTAGATCGGCGGAGTGGCTGGGGTTCATCGGGAACTACCGAATCCTCTGGTTCCACCAGATCTTCTGTTGTAACTTTTGTAGCTGGAACCTCTTCCAGTTCTACCTCATGACCACTAATCTCTTTTGCAAGAAATTCCTTTTCTAAAAAGGTGGCATGCCGAGAAACAAACACCATTTGTTCCTCAGTGTGGTAGAAGATATACACTTGTGAATTCTTGGGATATCCTACAAATTTCCATAGAACAGACCGTGCCTCGAGTTTGTCCGGATTTTGTCGTTTGACATAGGCTGGACAACCCCATATCTTAACATAGTTAAGGCATGGTCTCTTCCCTTTCCATATCTCATATGGAGTGGTAGGCACAGATTTGGTGGGGGCCATATTCAATAAATGTATGGCTATCTCTAGCGCATACCCCCAGAAGGAAGTAGGTAACTCAGCAGTGCTCATCATAGAGCGCACCATATCTAATAGGGTGCGGTTCCTCCATTCTGATACACCGTTGTGTTGTGGTGTATATGGAGGAGTCAGCTGAGAGAGAATCCCGTTCTCTTTTAGGAAGTCCAGGAATTCATTGCTCAAGTATTCACCTCCTCGATCAGATCGAAGGATTTTAATACTTTTCCCGGTTTGGCTCTCGACTTCTTGTTTATATTCTCTAAATTTCTCAAAAGCTTCAGACTTGTGTTTTATCAAGAACACATGTCCGTATCTTGAGAGATCGTCAGTGAATGTAATGAAGTACGAAGAACCATCCTTGGCATGTGTAGACATGGGACCGCATACATCATTATGTATCAGTCCCAAGAGTTCGGTAACTCTTTCTCCATGTCCCGTAAACGGAGTTTTGGTCATCTTGCCTTTGAGACATGACTGGCAAGTGTCATAAGATGAAAATTCGAACGGTTTCAAGTATCCATCCTTATGCAACTTAGCTAGTCGTGTCGCATTGATGTGACCCAGTCTACAATGCCACAAGAAGGATTCGTTCATTTCTGATCTCTTCCTCTTGTGTGTGTTTGTTATGCTCAGAACTGTTGCTTGATTTAGAACATAAATGCCATTGCACAACGTGCCTGATCCAACCAACTTTTGGTTCAGAAAAATGTTCATAACATTATCCTGTAATACAAAATTATATCCCTCTTTACTTAGTAAAGAAACCGATATAATGTTGCATATCAGGTTCGGCATGTAATAGCGTTCGTTCAGAATCAATGTATTACCAGTTGGTAATACAAGGTGATATTCCCCGACGGTTTTAGCTGCGACAATTGCACTATTTCCAACCCTTATGTCTTTATCACCTTCTCCAAGTTCTCTACCTTTCTTAAGCCCATGTAACTGATTACATATATGGGATCCTGACCCGGTATCTAATACCCAGGACGTAGAGCAAATGGAGAAACAGTTTTCTGTAACGAACACACCCGAAGAAAATGCATCAACATGTACTTTCTTCACTCGGGTGGCATGGGAATCCTGGTATTCCCCTATATCCTGTTCAGTCTTATAACTTTTATAAGAAAGAACGGAACCAACGTTCCCCAGCACAGTATAACATGCGGGTTCGGTCAATACATCCATATTATTATCTTTATTAAGGCATGATATGGTCACTACCTGGAGAGAGAGAAGAAAACACTTTAGCGTATGCTCTTGCAAGATCAGATTGGTTATTATTTTATCTAATCAGGATGGCTCCCACTGTTTTTATCAAATCTTCCTTCAAACCCTAAAAGGAAAGACTAGTCGGGATTAATTACACCCTACAACTTCGCCAATCTTTCTGCCAGGCCAGTGTCGGTATTTTGAGGGAGGTTCCCCGTGCTTTCGCACGGACCTAATTAAAGTAAACCTCGTTTTCCCAGAGGCGTAACCCCGTTGACACCTTTCTAGACACCTACTTGATCGGCTAATTGTCCTGTGTAAAACTCTCCCAGGAGTAACAATTACTCGCAGTGGGTATCGAGATCTAACTATCTCATAGAAGGTATGCAATCTCATTGCAAATTTCAACACTTGAAATTCCCGATAATATTTTGCCCCTAACGTGCTATGACCTTGACGAAAGCCAACAAACCATAGTGCGCTAGTCAAGTTCAACCCGTACATTTCTTGACTGAATTAAACCCACCCGCACGACCCTTGACGAAAGCCAACAAAGCCGTACGACTACCCTAATCCAATTGCATCATATGCAGCAGATAAGCAGCATATAGCTACCGCACACTACACCTTGACGAAAGCCAACAAATGCAGCACGAATACTATATACAAGTTATCTGAAATGACGGAGGGCTACGACAGGTTTTTCTGAAAACCTATTGCGTAATGAACTTGATATCGTTGTAGAATCATGTGAATTTTGAAATGGAGTTATTTTGAGGCTTTCATCAGTTTTGCTAAAGAGGTCACTCCCGGTGAAGGGATCTCAGCTCTTTTTTCATCGAATAAGGTGCAGGACATATCATATATTTCACTATGCAAAGCAAAACTCTAAAAGCAATCAAAAACAAACCGAGTGTTGTAGCATCTACCAGTTTTGCTAAAGAGGTCACTCCCGGTGAAGGGATCTCGGCTCTTTCCTCATCGAATAAGGTGCGGGATATATCATATATATCGCTATGCAAAGCAAAAACTGTAGCTACCCTTTTTGAAAATTTGATTCTACAACATCTTTTAGGTTTCTTTTCTTTCATTAATCATATTAATGAAGTCCCATCATTTAAGTTACCTAAACATCACAGATAAATACGACGTACACTTATGCCATCCGTATTCGCCTCGATGCCCCCTCGTGCACCGTTAGGTTAGGTAACTAACGGCAGAGCGGGGCAGGGCTAGCGCGGGTGTAAAACATAAGTAACATCTATATAATATATCATATATACTATATACAGTATCTATCATCACATATCAAATGATCACATCACAGATATCGCAGCAGAAGAAACATATGAAACATTGGATATACCAGGACGTCTGTATTTTATTTTGAGCCTCTATAAAATATGGATTCCACGGTCGCGATGAATAGCCAAACCCACACCCCTAGACCCCTACGAGAGCGGCAAGCAACCCTTCCAATTCTAGAGTTAGGAGACCCGGACTCAACTCCTCGAGTTGGTCTCCCACTGGACTCTAGAACCCGGTTACTTGTGCTCTCCTCCTTGGGTCTATCCAAGTGCGGAAAAGTAAATAATATAGAAATGGTGACATCAACCTCATCCCGGAAGTGCCCCAATAAAAGAATATTACCTACATTTAATTTTACATGAATGAAAATAAAAACTCTCATCTCACATAAAACCCCCCTGGCTATTCAGAAACGCGACGATCCAATATAACATATCCAGCAACACATGTCATCAACGTAAGTAAATTTGCGCATCCCAATTGTCGTTGACATATAGCAACGAAACCGGCGATATCACATATTACACTTACGGTCGCAGAAAAGAAAGTGTAAAACTACAACATTTGGAATCCACATTCTCTTTAGATATCGTAAATCCGAAATATCGCATACTTTGCATTTCATGCCTAACTATATGAATTCCACATATTGTATCACATTCCAGATAAATAGCCAGTATTAAACTTTCCGATCGAATAATCAAATACCCAAGATTTCCTAAATAGCTCAACACTTGAGAGGAGTTCAAAAATTCCAGAATACGTCACAGTAGCAACGGTCCAGCCGTAGAAGGGTCAAGCCAACGCCTCACATGTGGCACGCCGTACTGCCCCAAACCCTAAGGTTCAAAAGACAGTTCAAGACGGTCACATAATCGAGTTAAGCTTTGTTGTCTTCTAGAGGGTCCATCGCGTTACTTGCACGTTTTTCCGAAAGATCTAAACTCAAGAAAAATTCAACACTTGAAAGTTTTTCGTGCTGGGAAATAATGAGTTAATGATATCCGTTCGAACATTTTAATAGTTTCTAAATATCCGAAAAACATAACGAAATTAAATATTCCGATTGAATCAACGAATACAAAATAATCCCCAAAACACTCAACACTTGAGTCGTTTTAAAAATACCCAGAAAATGCAAATCACAGAAATAGAAATTATAGTTTAAAAACTAGGGCATAATTCTTCTGTTCTGCCGCGGATCCGCGGCCGAAGCACGGTACGGCCGCGGTTCCGCGGCGGTTTGTACAGTGTATGCTCTCATTTTTCACTACAATTCTTATATTTTCCTGCTGATTTTTTTAGGCATTTTTAATACAGAAAAATCACAGTTTTTAAAATTTGTCCAGAGAGGGGTTCATTTTGGCATTTCGGGGTTCGTTTGGAGTTTTAACTTCGTATACACGTCGCCTAATGCTCTAGCTAGGCTCTGATACCACTGTAGAGTTACTAGGCACTCTAACAAGGGTTAAGAAAGCATCAACCATGCCCGATTAAAATTTTAGCCGTGCCTAACAACCCTAAACAAGATCTTTTCTAGAAAATTAGGGTTTCACATGCAAGTAAATAGCATCTATGACTAAGTGAATACGAAATACAAGCTTTTTAGATCGGTCCTTCACATCTTTAGCTCCTTGTTGAAGTCCCTTCGCTGCGATCATGATTCTCCCGGACTCTTGCATGGCTTCACGAGGCTAAAGGAGCGTCCTTGCTTGAAGTTTTTGAGGCCGAAGATGATCTACGTCGAGGGGATGCCAACTCAAGCTTCTACTTCACTAACTAGAGAATTAGTGAAGCAAACACCCTAAACTAAAGTGTTAGTCTAGTAGAGGATGGAGAAATAGGAAGTGGGTTCACTTTAGAATTTAGTTTCTCACAATGTTTCTCACTTTGGATCAAACCCTAGAGAGCTTTTTAGCTCAAGGAAGAAGATGAAGAAAATAAAATGAGAAGAGATAATGATCAAGTGAGAAAGCTAACCATGGTGAGTGAGTATCATATACTAACTCATGTAGAGAAATAACCATGGTTAATCCTTATGGTTGGGTTAACAAATATCCATAGTAAAAACAAACTTAGTGGACTTAGTCAATGCATCCACAAGCTTCCACAAGCTTCATGCATTTTGCTAATCCTCCACTAATTTTGTAATTACTTTAAATATTAAAACCCAACATAATAAATAGCATGGTGTAAGTCTCATACACCCAAGTCATGTGTATCATCAACCATGATACAAAAAGAAAACACATTTTAATCTATATCACATATATATTGAAGTTGTGTACATGTGAGAAAAATCCATAAGTGAACAAGTGTTAGTTAATATAAACTAGTATATCTAATATACAATTATACACTAAATTATTAAATCAATACTTGACTTAATAATCCGGTCATATCTCATATAACCGACTAACCTCCAATGTATCGACTTATCGAATCAACACTTGATTCGATAACCCGGCTATATCATATATAACCGACCGATACAAAAATTCGCGAGAATAAAATACGGTATCACATATATGCATTATTCTCAGTCCCGCACATATCACATATGCGCTCCTATTTCGTTTTGCCTGAGCCAGTAAAACCTCTATGTAGGACTCTAAAGACTCGTCAATACGCCGGCAGTAGGTGATGATCATATCAAGCACCCACAAGCCGTAGCTGGACGTAACGGCCACCCGGGTATTGATCGATCAGAAGATCAGAAAGCAAGCCCGCTCCAACTCCTGTAAAAGCCTGCCGGTAACACTTCCCGTACAGTCCAGTCTCCTCGTCTGATATGCCGCATATCAAGTCTAGGGGTGGTAAATGTCAGACCCCAATAACCGATAAGTCGTGCCGATGTGAGGCTCATAACGGGTAGAGAAACTATTGGTAACACTTACCAGTAAATCTCTAACTCAGCCCTGGCCAGGGACTTCCCTGTTCTGGCCAATCAGCAAAGCGCAACATCAACCCCCAATACCGGGAGAGACGAAACCCCTCCTATCGCTCATTGCCTCCATGTGACTCGGGACTGTACCCAAAAACCACCGTTTTGCATCCTCATGGACGTGGTAAGGTGGAAATCAAAGCACAGTGGGAATCACACAAGACTCTATGACGATCTCGGGTCTACAGACTAATCTGCACAAGTGTCACCAGAGAACTGCCATCTGACGTGAGGTATAATACCATCTGGGAGTTCTCGGCGAGTCCGTCCAGTGTACCCAGTCTCCACTAAGCACCCGTATACCATCTCTGATGTCAAACACCAATGGATATAGGATCATCCATCGCCCATCTCATGGGTCGAGAAGCGTATACGCAAGTCTACTTTGGTATATCGATGCCCTGTCTCGATACACCCACGACTAGGAACATTAAATGATGTACTTATTGACTACACTGTCCCCACTAGTATGATCTGCATCATCGTCCAGGTAGTCAAGTACACATCCTAAGTGCTTTACCAATATGTAACTATAAGACAGTATCAAGAGACAAGTATACATGTTAAGATAAAGAGCAACCAGATAGCATACTATCAGATCGAGCAAGAAAGTCCTCTCTATATATGTCCAAGCATCCAATAGAATATACATCATCTGTACAATACTGGCCTCTAGGGCATACATACAACTAACATGATCCGCACTCTTGAGTCGAGAAAGTCGTACTATGTACATGACGCTATTGAGGCCGGATCGCTGACTACTAGAGATATCGACTCGGACTTTAGGTGGATTTTTCTTACCTTTTGAACAGTTCTTTAGTTTAGTCCCTTAGTTGGTTAGGTAGATGTTAGTTTAGGCTCGAGACATACATATTTTCAAAACTAATGAATCGTGCGCATTTTAAAAGACAGCCGAGGGATACTACGGATTTGTTTTCAAAGGACGTTTCTTTTCTCAAAAACCCCGTAGCCCCTACTTTTCTAAAAACCACAATTCATGCTATTTCAAACACCATACTGTATGACTCGTATTGGGATAATATATATTCTTCATTGTTACAGTTACTTCATCATTCTTTGTATGTTCATGTTTCTCTCATCGCATTTTATGCTTATGCACGTGTTTTCTTTAATAATTATGAACCCTGCTTGTTACGACACCAGCACCATTACCGATGATGTGCATGCTTCACATACACTTTTTTGCCAGCTCACACACATCATCATCGGTAATTTCCATGTCACGTACAACTTAGAAAATATTATCTCATTGATATAATCAGCTAAAGGCTAGTTACCACATAATATTTGTGTGATTGCTCTCATGTGTTAACTTAGAGATTGCATTCGTTACATAGATACTTCATGCATTCATATATTCATTCATATACTATTTTAGGGCTTTATGCCGATATTCACTGTTTACTTACTTTTGATTCTTGGATTTCGGATTTCCATGAGATTTCTGGATTTGGGGGAAAACCGCAAGAATTTATAATAACCCCTCTCTCTCTCTCATTTTAAAATGCAAGTTACAATTTTCTCGTGATGTATGGGTCGTCCACCATGAGTTTTCATGTTTTCTGTTGGATTTAGAGACCTGGTTCGAGGAGTGGAGGAACTGTCTCGGGTACATGGTGGGCCCGATACGGTACCCCGGGGCGAGAGTGTTTTTGTGGGAATGACGATGAGCCTGGCTGGGGAAGACTACCTACCGGTGATGTCTGGTGCGGAGGATATCCGGAGGATACCAACCGTTGTCGTGAGATTTGATGATTTGGGCCGATCCGGACTGACGAAGCCCAATATATTGAGACATTGAGATATTGAGATATTGAGATTTTGTATCAATGCATGACACGGTCTTTCTGTCGATTTCACTGATGATGTTTCAGTTTCATTATACGAGATTCATTGATGATTTTCTTATATCAGATTATTCAGAATTCGTGGTGGATTTTCTTGTTCATGATGCATTCATACATCAGTTATATGACTTGTTACTATTGTGACGCTGACACGAGCACTGAGTATTGCACTTATGCATTGGTTCTTACCCTGTCACCACTACATATCTAGTGTTATGTTAAGTGTATTATTATGACCTAGGAGATCGTCGTGCATGCGATTTCTACCCGCAGATGTCTTCTACTCATGAGTTGGCAACTCAGTTGTGCCAAATTTTCTTGCAGCTTTAGATGTACAGGTTTCCTTAGTGGCTTGCTGGCACACCATTTCTTTTAGGGTGATTGCTTGGTAGGTTGGTTCACTTGTATCGTGACCGCCATTGTACTTTTATTTATTTCAGTTGTATCTAGTAAGCTCCATCAACCAAACTTGTATTATTTGATATATTTAGAAGACCAGTTTTTTTTCTTTCGACCTTAGAGTCGCGCTTGTATTATTATGGTTTTCTGGTGGATTTTGGTTTTCCTCTAAGTTTTGTTCCTTGCCCTTCGGCGTTGTATATTATTTTGTTTGTGTGGTTGTGTCCGTCCATTGGTGAAGAACTAGCTCCCGCTTGGGGATGCCTTTTATTATTGTTTGTATATATATTATTGTTTGTACCCATTTGGGGCCAGTTTTTACAAAGGAGACTCTGCCGAAATTTTTGAGAAAAATTGATGTTACATTTAAACTTTTTTTCCTACATTTCTTCTTTTAAATGGTTTAGATTTCTGGGCTTCGGCTTGCTTAGATTATGTTACGCCTCTAGAAGTTTCGTAATTTAAGTGCCGGTTGCGTTCCGTACCTTCGGGTCGTGACAACAAGTTTGCTCAATGCCTTCGAAGCCGAAAATGATCTACGTCGAGGAGACCCAAGCTCATGCTAGCTCTTCACTAATGGTGAGATTAGTGAAGCAAACACCCTAAACTAAATGGGTAATAGTAGAGGATGATGAAGTAGGAATATTGCTCACTTTAGATTTGATTTTCTCATTTTATTTCATCACTTTGTCAAAAGCTAGAAAGCTTCAAGAGAAAGAAGAAAATGAAGTGATGAAGTGATGAAAGAATCATTCTCCTTGTTTTAAATGCAACCATAGGTGAGTATATCACATATACTAACCCATCTAGAGAGTTAACCATGGTGTATGGTTAATGGTTAGGTCAACAAATATCTTAAGTAAAAACAAAGAAGTGGACTTTGGTCAAAGCTTATCCACAAGCTTCTACAAGCTTCTAGCAATGACTCATTTCCACTAATTTGTAATTAATTAATGATAAATAAAACCATAACATTAACCTAGCATGGTATGAGTCTCATACATCCATGTTGCATGTGTAACCTAGCATGACACACTAAAATATATCATATATATTCATGTGTGTAAAAACAATACAATTAACATATATCACATATATATTAATGTATCATAAATGAGAAAAATGAATACTTAAGTAAGCCAATATTAGTTAATGTAATTTAATATATCAAATATATAATTATACATTATCCAATGTATCAATTTATCGAATCAACAACTTGATCCGATAACCTGGCTATATTACATACAACCGATCGATACACAAATTGCGCGAATAGAATGCGATATTACATACACGCATTAATCTCGGTCCCGCACATATCACATATGTGCTCCTACTCCGTTTCGCATGAACCAGGAAACCTCTGTGTAGGACTCGAAAGTCTTTTCAATACGCCGGCAGTAGGTGATGATCATATCAAACACCCACAAGCCGCAAGCGGTCTGCTAAACGTAACGGACACCCGGGTATTGAGCGATCAGAAGATTAACAAGCAAGCCTGCTATAACTCCTGCGAATCCAATCAGTAACAGATGTTTTTGGTGCACAACCGTTGCACTCAGTTTTGTTTCTGTGCATATTCGTGGCTTCTGTATTTGATTTCGATTTCAGTGCGCACTGGACGCACATGATATTTTTTTATGTTGTGATTAGAATTGATTTCATTTTGAGCAGTATGTTTTTATAATAATTACTATTTGGTTTAGTAACCAGGCGGGACGTGTATGTTAAATAAAAGATATATATGTATAGCTATTTTTTTAAATGAACGTCCGCTACTTATGCCGTGACACGCGCATCACACGGCGATTTTAAAAATGGGGTTTGCATGCATTCCTAGTTGAATGTTTCGCTATTTTTACGAACGATGCGTATCATATATATGTTTAAGTTTTGAGTATATCATGTTGGTTTTTGTATTGGACTTTGACATTGTATTTTCACCATAACTCCGATGATTGCGTTATACTTGACGGAGTTTTGATTTTGAGTTATGTACTTGTTTTTCATGCGCATGCATTGCGCTAAGATGTGTTTTATGTATTGATGATTCGGAGCCCCGACGATTTGAGTGTTGCTAAATGTTTTAGTATTTGGGGGGAGTTTTAATTTAAATTCGGGGACCGAATTTCTTTAAGGGGGAAGATTGTAACGTTTTAAGAATAAATAAATAAATAATTAAAGAAATAAAACCCTTTAGGTGAATTTTTTGATAATCGGTAAAATAAACCGTATTTTCCGTAAAACTCAACTACAATTATTTTTCAATATTTATTTAAATACGCCTATTTTAACTAAGTAATTGCTAGTAATTGATATTTTTTGGTCACTTATAAATTATTAGTTTACTAAAACATTTCCATAATTAATTAATTTCAAATATTAACATAAACTTTTAATTATACATTTAATTAATGCAAATTATAAAGTAGAAATGGGATAATTATAAAATTGTGCACCATGACACACTAAAACAAAATGTAATATGTTGTTTTGAAATGAAAAGAAAATTTCAAGATGGTTATAGAAATTGGAGGAAAGAGTTTACAAAAGAAAAGAAAATTAATTAAACAAAGAAATTAGATAATAGATGACAATTATTGTGAGGTTTCTAGACAAACCTACACACTTTTCTCTCTCTCTTCTCTCTCCCATCATCATGGCCGAGCCCTTCTTGAGGCAGCCCCCAATTTTTCCCCATCTCACTTTGCATCAAAAATCATCCAAAAATTCATCAAAAATCCAAGCAAAAACTCATAAACTCAAAGCAAATTCTTCATCCATTTTCCTGAGCCTATTCTAGCCTGAAACATGGAGAAAAGCGAGTAATTTGGAGGTTAAGTTAGCATGTTTGATTTCAAGATTTGTGAGGTATAATCTTACTCAAATTGTTACCTTGTTAATATTTGTTGAAATCTAGCTTAATTAGGTGTTAAATTGGTTCTAATTGCAAGATTGTGAATTCAAGAGAAGGGTTTTGAATTAAAGTTAGGGTTGTTATTATTTGTTCTTGATTATAAAGTGTAATTTAACATCCTAAGATATGCACAAATCTAGATTTGTTGTTAAATTGTAAAGAGTTACTTCAAAGTTATTAAAATTTGATAATTTTACAAACTAGGTTTTTATAATATATATATTTAGGTGAGATAAAATTATGATGAGGGTTTCTATCATTAGATTATGGTTTTAATGAGAAAATTAACATCTTAATGGAACGCAAAACCTAATCTAGTTACTAGTTGCAAATTGTTAGTTTAAAATTATGCTAATTTTACTAACTAGGTTTTTAGAAATTGATTAAATAATTGGGATTAAAATCTAATTAGGGTTTCATGAAATTATTAAAATTTTAAATTGTAGTTTAATACTTTAGTTCATGGAAAACCAAGCTTAGTTGTTGAATTGTGAATTTTGCTTTAAAAAGTGTTAAAATTTGATATTTTTGCAAACTAGAATTTTGGATTTAATACAAATTGATGAGATTAAATTATGATGATGGTTTGTATGACTTAGTTATGGTAATTTGTGAATAGTATGGCCATTAGTTTTGTTAAAACATCAAGTTTCGAATTAAAACGAAAATTTAGAGCTTTCTAGGTTTTCGGAAATAAATCGATTTGATTTATTTTGAGCTTTTGACGAGTTGCATTCTATTTCATATTATAATTAATAATTCATGAAACTATGATTGGTGTGTTTGGGTTTTTCTTAATCAATCGACGTTTGTACGCCGATGTCGAGGGTCACTGGGTTCTTTTGCATGAGCGGGTCATAGGTTTTAACCTATGCGCGTTTCGTGCGCCGTTTTGGTTTTATCCGCGATTCGGTTTACGATATATATATATATATATATATATATATATATATATATATATATATATATATATATATGTTTGCATATAGGTAGCTATCACGTGGACTTCGGACGATGAAGAAGAGGATGGCGGCATCGACTTTGGCAGACAAGAACCAGGTGAGTAGATGTATATCTTCGGGAGAAGTCGGGTGGATGGCGTATAGCACCCCCGCAAACGTAGAATAAGGATATTATGTACTATTATTAGGAAGTCGGACGTGACCTTGGATTCCTGGCGAGTAGGGTACTATTAAAGACTTTAAATTTGATTAGACTGATTTAGAAAGACTTAACCAGAGGATGATTGCCTTGGAGAGAGTTCGTAGGTTTCATGTAGACACACACACACGCACACACCCATACACTTGACCTGGTGTATATGTATGTGTGTGTGTGTGTGTGTGTGTGTGAATGTGTGTAGGTTTATATATATATATATATATATATATATATATATATATATATAACATATAAACGTGACATGAGGATGTGTTATGTTACCTGGGGATGAATCGGTATGACTGGGCATAATGCCGTGAGATATTGGATATACGATCGAGTTATGATATGAGATGTATTATGATATTAGCGGATCGTTGGGAAATGAGAAAATGTATATTTATACATAAACGATAATAGGTGATGATGACATTGAAACGTATGTGACTTAATCACGATATGATATAAACATGATATTTCTGTGGATCATTTGACGATGTATATTTACACAGACGATGATATATGTTAGATGATATTGGGATGTATGCGATTATAGTACAGTACCCTTGATCATGATATTGTTTGATGATGATACTACACGAACTATGTATATATGTGATAGTTGATCCGTACCCCGATTTTGGGATACCGTACGATAGATTTTACCGTACGAGGTATAGATATGATGATTGATCCGCACTCTTGACTCGAGAAAGTCGTACTATGTACGTGACGCTACTGAGACTGGATCGCCGACTACTAGAGATATCGACTCAGACTTTAGGAGGATTCTTCTTACTTTTCGACTAATGTCTTTAGTTAGTTCCTTAGTTGGTTAGGTAGGTCTTAGTTTAGGGTCGAGTCATACTTATTTTCAAAACCAATGAATCGTGCGCATTTTAAAACACATCCTGAGGGACACTACGGATTTTTCAAAGGACATATCTTTTCTTTAAAACCCCGTAGCCCCCAATTTTCTAAAAACTACGATTCGTGCTTTTTCAAACAACAAACTGTATGACTCGTAATTAGTATGTATTCTCTAGTTGTGCGTCTACTTCACATTCATCGTTATATTCATGTTGTATTCATGGCATTGCATGTTCATACATATGTTTCTTTAGCTAATATGAAACTCTGCCTGTTAGACACCAGCACCATTGCCGATGATGCGCATGTTCCACGCACACTTATTTGCCGGCTCACACACATCATCATGGGTAATTTCCATATCACGTACACTTTAGAACATATTATCTTTTTATTGATATAATCAGTTAAATGCTAGTCCAATATAATATTGTGTGATTACTCTCATGTGCTAATTTAGACATTGCATTTATTACTTAGACACTTCATGCATTCACATATTCATATTATCATGCAGTATTGTGGGGCTTATGCCAATACTCATTATTTACTTACTCATGATTTTGGGATTTTGGATTTCTATGAGATTTCTGCATTTTGGGGGAAAACCGTAAGAATTTAATAAAAGCTTATTATTATCATTTTTTAAAATGTAAGTTGCGGTTTTCTCGTGATGTATGGGTCGTCCACCATGAATTTTCATGTTTTCTGTTGGATTTCGAGACCCGATTCGAGGAGTGGAGGAACCGTCTCGGGTACATGGTGGGCCCGGTACGGTACCCCGGGGCGAGAGTGTTTTTGTGGGGATGACGATGAGCCTGGCTGGGAAAGACTACCTACCGGTGATGTCTGGCTCGGCGGATATCCGTAGGATACCGACCGTTGTCATGAGATTTGATGATATGGGCCGATCCGGACTGACGGATCCCGAGATATTGAGACTTCGAGATATTGAGACTTTAAGATATTGAGACATTGAGATGTAAATGTTTTGTGTCGATGCTTGACACGGATTTCCATAAATTTCATTGATGATGTTCAGATTATCCTACAAAATTTTACTATGATAAAATTTAAGATTTTCTTATACAGATATGTCCAGATTTCATGATTGATTGTTTTACATTCATGATGCATGCATACTCATACACATGGCATGTTATTACTTGAGGCACTGACCCGAGCACTGAGTATTGCACTTACGCATAGATTATTACCCTGCCGCTACTAGATGACTATTGTCATGTTAAGTATATTATTATTACCTATGAGATCGTCGTGCTGGCGATTTCTACTCGCAGATGTCTTCTACTCACGAATTGGCAACTCACCCCCGTTGTGCCAAATTTTTTTACAGGTTTCGATGTACATGTTTCCTTGGCAGCTTGCTGGCACATCATTTTATTCAGGGTGATTTGCTTGGTAGGTTGGTTCACTTGTTGTCACGTCCTAAAATTCGGCCCGTGACCGGCACTTAACCACGTAACATCTACAGGCGTAATGCGACTAAGTAAGCCGAAACCCAGAAATCAAAACCATTTTAAATATAGAGTGTTAAAACATTTTAGTAGAAGCATTTGTAAAATGTTTAGAAAACATTAAGTAATTTAGTAGAAATCCCTTTTTAGTTCAAGAGTTATATTTTAATAATTTTGGCAACATTTCTTTTATAAAAATTTATCCCGCAAGTCGGGTAAAAGGCAAGGTGTAGTCAAAGTAACATGTGAAATGAATTGAGCATCACAATATGATATACGATGCCGTAGCAAAGAATGAGCAGTAAAGCAAAGACAAATATCATAAAAGATAAGACTGCATAAATAAAGTCGGCTCACAGCGAGCTCGACACTAGAGTACAAAATAACATACATCGCCCTCACAACTATCTCTAAGTCAATACATGAAGGTAGATGGAGAATACTAGATACATCAATATACAACTGAAAGGTAAATAGATACCGTACAAAACCCACCTAATAGCAAAAGGGCTAACACGCCTCAGTAATGGTATCTGTGTCAAAAGATGCGGTAAACAGCCAGCCGCGACTACTCCAAAGGGCAACCTGCAAGCACTGTGGCACAACGGGGGTGAGTTGTCAACTCGTGAATACTAGATAACATATAAAGGTAATCGTGAGTATGCACGTGCTGCGATACTCTAACCTAAGCCAACGGATAAACATCTATGTGATGAACTGGATGCTCAATATCATGCAACAAGTGCGATCTAATAGTCATGTCTATATGATGAGCAAGATATGTGATAATCAGGCACGGCGATGCAATCTAACAACCCTATATATGATGAGCAGGGTATGCAATGATATGCAAGCATGTGCACTCTATCAGGTATACTAGCTACAAGATGAGATGTCAAGTACTGAATGCTGAGTATGGAAAGGAATAATATCTACACGGAATATCAACGCGGAAAATAACTGGTGTCTATCAATACACCAAAACCCAGTACAACTCAAGCGCCGTCATCCACATCGGTCCTCAAATCCTGTAATCTCATAAAATCGGGAGTGCCCATCACCGGCACTCAAAATATCATAAAATCAGCCGTGTCAAGCATCGACACGCAAATCCTCCAATATGGGGCGTCTGTCCATCGGATCTTCCCACGGGCTCCGTCTGCGGAATCGGCCCTCGGCCCCGGCAGTACGCATCGTCCCGTATCCATCAATCAACTCTGGTCAGTATCCTCCGGATAACCGCCAGGTCCAACCAATCACCGGTAGGTAGTAGTCCCTCCGCCGGGCTCACCGTCTAACAATACGAGTGTTCTCGCCCCGGGGTACCGTACCGGGTCCACCAAGTACCCGCAATCGGTGCCTACCTCTCCTCGAATCGGGTATACTCACACAAGCTCTCTGAAACCGAGAAAACTCATGGTGGACGCACTAAAATATCATATCAAGGGAAACTGGGTTTTTAAACAGTGCGTATTTTCTTAAAATAGTACTCCGGTTCCCAAATCCAGAAATCACATAAATCAAATCCAATACGTAAATCCATGCAATGTGTCGTATTACACTACGAGTAAAAGAAAAGGAGAACCACTCTTTTTAAAAGATCCAATTTTGAAAATATCGTTTGCGGTCCCTTAGTTTTAAATCAAGTCAATATCATCCATGTATGTAACATATGAATGTGGGTATAGGTATGGATGTGCGAATGGATAAGTGCGCAAAGTGAATATAACAATGTACATGTGCACTAATGTAGACATATGATGTAGATGTGCCCAAGTATGAACATATGTGATGTATATGGCACAAGTATAGATATACGATGTATATGTGCCCAAGTATGAATATATGTGATGTATGTGGCACAAGTATGGATATGTATGTATACGTTCCCAAGTATGAATATAAGTGATGTATGTGGCACAAGTATGGATATGTGTGTATATGTGCCCAAGTATGAATATATGTTATGTATGTGGCACAAGTATGGATATGTATGTATTTGTTAGTATGCGGCAAATCATGACAACGTCAAATAAGGAGAGTCGATATGATATGCGGTTTATAGAAATCATATAATGTGAGTGGCATGGCAATCACTAACGCTATGAGTGTAGCATATAAATCGTGCTCGTGCAATTTGGACCGTTAGTGACAGTGCAGTATTCTATACTACCAGTATATCTACATGGACACTCATGACTACAAATCCTATTACGCCCTGACGCTTAACGCCATACGGGCGATTTCCCCGTAGATGTTAAATCTACTCACCTGGTCGCGTGCTAAGTATAGCCGACCACCTGCTTCCCTTTCCTGGCGACGTCTGACGTACCCGCCTGTGAACCTGGAATTTACACAAGGAATCCAATTATATAAGTAAGAATCTCGCAAAACGCGATATCGAAACAAAACGAGAAACTCGCGTCGCGAATCGACGCACATGTGTGCGATACGCTGAAACGTGTGTGCACGCGTCTACGACTCATCCCGACACGCCGCAATACGCTGAATCACAGAACCCCCTCGCATATCGCGCGTATCGCGCAAACTAAAAACACCAGAAAATGATATATCGTCCCAGATTCTACCCAGGTTAAAATATTACAAATCTAAATATACCATGGACCTACAGAACATAGCAGATACCCAACCAAAAAAACCCTAGCTCCTATCTCCCTGCTCTGGCCGCAATTTACGGCCAGAATGATTTTTTTGGCGGCCAAAGGTTGGAGTGGTGGGGTCGGGCTCTGGTGGTGGGGTCAGGGTGTCACTAGTAGGATATGGTCTACTCAATTTTATTCTAGACTCACTGGGGTAACAGCAGATATCAAAAAGACCCCCTCTCTCTCCCATTTAATGCAAGCATGGCTTAGCCATGTTGCATTCTCTCTCTCATTTCTCAAGTCAACCAAAATACATTTTAAATCCCTTTTTCATTTAAAAAAAATAACCTTAATTAAAATCATTTAACTTAACAAGGAGGGTTTAATCCACCATGGTTGTTAAACATGGTTTAACCCAAATTCTAACCCTAGTTTACATACACAAGTTTGTGCAAGCCTAGGAAAAATCTGGAAAAATATTTATTAAATTTGAAAAATTATTTGAAAACCAATTTGGTAAAATTTTTATTAAAGTTCACATAATAAAATATAATTAGCCACTAAACACATTCTAGGATGTTACAATCTTCCCCCCTTAAAGAAAGTCGTCCCCGAATTTGAAATATAAAGCAACGCATACCTTCAAAGAGATGAGGGAACTTCTTCCGCATCTCGCCCTCGGCCTCCCAAGTGATCTCTTCACCATTCGGGTTGCGCCAAAGCACCTTCACTAATGGCAAGACCTTCGATCTAAGTTTCTTCACCTGCCGGTCCAAGATCACGACTGGCTGCTCGGTGAACGTAAGATCGCGCTCGAGCTGAACGGTCTGATGCAGAATCATATGCGAAGGGTCATGTAGGTATCTGCGAAGCATCGACACGTGGAATACGGGGTGAACATCTGGGAAGTCGGGTGGAAGAGCTAAACGATAAGCTACTGCGTCCACAGGCTCGAGGATCTCAAAGGGACCTATGAATCTGGGGCTAAGCTTCCCCTTCCGTCCAAACCTCATCTCTCCCTTCATCGGAGAGACACTCAGAAACACGTGATCGCCAACTGCGAACTCTAGTCTGCGGCGGTGCCTGTCAGCATACGATATCTGCCTGCTCTGAGCTGTCCTCATCCTGACTCGAATCAGCTGTATCTTCTCAGTCGTCTCCTGTACGATCTGTGGCCCTAAAATACTGCCCTCGCTGAGCTCTGTCCAACAGACGGGCGATCTACATCTCCTCCCATACAAAGCCTCAAAAGGTGCCATCTGAATAGTATCCTGGAAACTATTGTTGTAGGAGAACTCTATCAAGGGTAAATGATGATCCCAGCTACCACCAAAATCTAAAACGCACGCTCGAAGCATGTCCTCGAGAGTCTGAATGGTCCGCTCTAACTGTCCGTCGGTCTGCGGATGAAATGCTGTGCAGAAACTCAAGCATGTACCCAAAGCCTCCTGAAGCCTCTGCCATAGTCGGCTGGTAAACTGGGTGCCTCTGTCGGACACAATACACGTCGGGACTCCATGCAGTCGTACAATCTCTTCGATATAAATCTGGGCATACTGAGCAAATCCGAAAGTCGTCTTCACTGGCAGGAAGTGAGCCGCTTTCGTCAAACGATCCACGATCACCCAAACGGAGTCATACCCTCGCCTAGTCCTGGATAGACCCACAACGAAATCCATCGAAATCTGTTCCCATTTTCACTCCGGAATGGGTAACGGCTGTAGCTCTCCCGCCGGCCTCTGGTGCTCGGCCTTGACTTGCTGACAAGTCAGGCATCTAGATACGAAATCTGCAATGTCCCTCTTCATTCCGTCCCACTAATAAATATCTCTCATATCATGGTACATCTTGGTGGAACCCGGATGAACGTTGTATGTCGATCTATGCGCCTCTTCAAGAATCTCACACCGCAGTCTCTCGGCATCTGGTACGTACAGTCTAGTCCCAAATCGCAGTATCCCCTGATCATCGATCACGAACTCGGAAAATCTTCCCTGTCCAATCTGTGCCATGATCTCTGAACATCGGTCATCACTGTGCTGTGCCTCATGTATATGGTCAAGTAACTGCGGGCGTGCACGAACATGCACAAGCTGTCCCCCGATCGGCGTGAACTCGAACTGCACTCGGCTGTCGCATAATATCTGCCAATCTGCCGACGACTGCCTCTGCGCTGCGCTCAAACATGATAGACTACCCCCGGGCCTCCTGCTCAAAGCATCTGCCACTACATTAGCCTTGCCCGGGTGATACAAGATCTCACAATCGTAGTCCTTCACTAACTCCATCAATCGGCGCTGTCAGAGATTCAGGTCCCGCTGCTGAAATATATACTTTAAACTCCTGTGATCAGTGAATATCTGGCACGACTCGCCATAGAGGTATTGTCGCCAGGTCTTAAGTGCAAAGACCACTGCGGCCATCTCCAAATCATGAGTAGGGTAGTTCTGTTCATGTCTCTTCAGCTGCCGCGAAGCATACGCGATCACCTTGCCATGCTGCATCAATACGCACCCTAGCCCCACTCGTGAAGCGTCACAATAGACTGCAAATCCGCCTGATCCTGAAGACAACGATAATACTGGCGCCGTAGTCAAATAAGTCCGTAGCTGCTGAAAACTGTGCTCGCAATCCTCTGTCCAATCGAAGGGAACTCCCTTCCGGGTCAATCCGGTCAAGGGTGCAACAATACGGGAGAAATCCTGTACAAATCACCTGTAGTAACCGGCCAATCCTAGAAAACTGCGTATCTCAGTGACGGATGTAGGTCTGGGCCAACTCTGAACGGCCTCGATCTTCCTCGGGTCCACACATATACCATCCCGTGTAATCACGTGACCCAAGAAGTCTACGCTGTCGAGCCAGAATGCGCACTTGGAGAATTTTGCATAAAGCTGGTGCTCCCTCAAAGTCTGCAGTGTGATCCGCAGGTGCTGCTCGTGCTCCTCTCTGCTCCGGGAATACACCAAGATGTCATCAATGAATACGATGATGAACAAGTCAAGGTACGGCCTGAATATACGGTTCATCAAGTCCATGAATGCTACTAGGGCATTGGTGAGTCCGAACGACATCACCAAAAACTCATAATGGCCGTAGCGCGTGCGGAAAGCTGTCCTCGGTACATCCTCCTGTCGAACTCGTAGCTGATGATAGCCTGATCGTAAATCGATCCTCGAAAAATACCCTGCCCCCTGAAGCTGGTCGAACAAGTCATCGATGCGTGGCAACGGATATCTGTTCCGCACGGTCATCCGGTTCAGCTTTCGGTAGTCGATACACAAACGTAAGCTTCCGTCCTTCTTCTTGACAAACAGGACCGGAGAACCCCAAGGAGAAACACTGGGTCGAATAAGTCCCTTTTCCAGCAAATCTTGCAACTGACTCTTCAACTCACTAAGCTCCGCCGGGGCCATCCGATAAGGCGGTATAGAAATAGGCCCCGTGCCGGGAATCAGATCAATACAGAACAAAACATCACGCTCAGGCGGTAGCCCAGGAAGCTCGTCAAGGAATACATCAGGGAACTCACATACAATCGGAATCTGCTCCAACGGAACATCTGTGGTTCTAGTGTCACAAACATAGGCTAGGAATCCCTGACATCCCTTCCTCAATAGCTGCCCAGCGCGAAGAGAAGAAATCAAAATATGAGGGGTGGCACCACGGTCCCCTTGCACGACAAAAGCCGACTCGCCGGGAAAACAAAATCTCACTGTCTTCTCGCGGCAGTCCACAGACGCATAGCACGTGGCTAACCAATCCATGCCCAAAAGAACGTCGAAGTCCAACATCTCAAGAAGGATCAAGTCGACAGGCAGATCTCTCTCGCCAATACGGACAACGCAGGATCGGAACACGTGCCTAACAACAAACGACTCTCCCACTGGAGTGGTCACAACAAGCGGCTGATCAAGCAGACCGGACTCTCTACCCAAACTCGGCATGAAGTGTGTGGATACGTACGAGTGCGTGGATCCGGGATCGAACAATACGTGTGCATCAACAGAACATACTGATAAGATACCTGAGACCACCGCATTGGATGCCTGCGCGTCCTGATGCGTCAAAGCGAAAACTCGTGCCTGTCCCCCACCTGCAACTGGCGGTCCCCTACTAGCAATTGGCTGTACTCTGTCGGTGGCTGGCTGTCCTCTGCCTCGACCGCCTCGCCCTCTAGGAACAAACCCTCCGCGACCACGGCCTCCGTGTGCATGGGTCTGAGGCGGAGCAACTGTGGGTACAACAGGTAACGCCCTCTGGGGTGGAGAAGGTGGAAGTGTGACATGCGATACGGCTGGCTCCCTCCTGCGTTTCTCGATACAATCTCTGACGCGGTGATGAAGACTACCACATCCAAAACATCCACGAGACGACTGCTGACCTTCCTGGGGGTATGAGCTAAACATCTGACCTTGCCCCGAGTCTCTGCCACCTGTACGACGTCTATCATGGCATCTGAATGGATGTCTCTGAGCTGCTGTATCAGTACGAACCCTCTTCGGCCCTGGAACTACCGAAGTCTCTGCAAGGCGCTCCTCAACCAATAGGGCTGCGTCTACCGCTGCGGCATAGGTCTCATAATGCTGGGAGCTGATTGCAAGGAATAGCGGGGTAAGCAAGCCTCGGACAAATCTCTTGACTCGCATCTCCTCAGTAGCCACTAGGTACGGAGCATAAACTGATAGCTCGGTGAACAGCACATCGTACTCTGCCACTGTCATCTCTGGCGTCTGGCACAAGGACTCAAATCTGCGTGCTCGGGCATCCCTAACACTCTGGGGAAGGAAGCGGGCAAGGAATACCGTCACGCACTCCGTCCAGGTCATAGGAGGAAGACCTGCTGCTCTGCCTTTCTCAACTGATTCGCACCACTTCTGCGCAAGACCTTCCAGGTGAAAGCTCGCGAACTCGACCCATCTCGCATCTGCGCATCTGAGGGAACGGCATATCCGGACCATTCTATTAATGGAAGACTGCGGGTCCTCGGCTGCATCTGTGCCTGTGAAGACCGGAGGCTTCAGCCTCATGAACTCTGATAGCGATACTGTAATCACCTCCGTGGCTACAGGGGCAACTGGCTGTACGATCGGTACCATCGCGGTCCCTGTGACTGGTGGAGCTACCTCTGGTCGCTGTGCTCGAAGCGTCTCAACTAGCGATCCTATCATCTGGCGCATCTCCTGCATGCCGGATCCCACCGTCTGGCGTATCTCCTGCATACGAGCCCCTAGCGTGGCGATCTGATCTGTCTTGGGAGGAACAGTCTGCTCGGGTACAATGGGTGCACTGCCCGGATCAGTCCTCGTCTCGGACGAGTCAACACGAATCTCGTCCCTCGCGGCCGCTCTCTGCGCCCTAGTAGTCTTTGGCGGCATAGTGGCTGAAAAGGAAAGTAGGATTCGATAAGGATACGTGAATCGAATCGCAAGAATGTATGCAATAATGAAGGAATTTCAACCAGTAAGTCCTAAGGTCGCTTAGGCGGAGTACCGTGTCGTGAGTATACCGCGGAACATACGCACGCTACGCCACTCTGCTGCAGCTACCTACTCCATCATACCAGGGTCATCCTACACTCCGAAGGTAAAACCTACGCTCTGATACCAACTTTGTCACGACCCAAAGTTCGGCCCGTGACCGGCACTTAACCACGTAACGTCTACAGGCGTAACGCGACTAAGTAAGCCGAAACCCAGAAATCAAAACCATTTTAAATATAGAGTGTTAAAACATTTTAGTAGAAGCATTTGTAAAATGTTTAGAAAACATTAAGTAATTTAGTAGAAATCCCTTTTTAGTTCAAGAGTTATATTTTAATAATTTTGGCAACATTTCCTTTATAAAAATTTATCCCGCAAGTCGGGTAAAAGGCAAGGTGTAGTCAAAGTAACATATGAAATGAATAGAGCATCACAATATGATATACGACCTCGTAGCGACGAATGAGCAGTAAAGCAATGACAAATATCATAAAAGATAAGACTGCATAAATAAAGTCGGTTCACAGTGAGCTTGACACCAGAGTACAAAATAACATACATCGCCCTCACAACTGTCTCTAAGTAAATACATGAAGGTAGATGGAGAATACTAGATACATCAATATACAACTGAAAGGTAAACAGATACCGTACAAAACCCACCTAATTGTAAAAGGGCTAACACGCCTCAGTAATGGTATCTGTGTCAAAAGATGCGGTAAACAGCCAGCCGCGATTACTCCAAAGGGCAACCTGCAAGCATTGTGGCACAACGGGGGTGAGTTGCCAACACATGACTAGTAGATAACATATAAAGGTAATCGCAAGTATGCACGAGCTGTGATACTCTAACCTAAGCCAGCGGATAAACATCTATGTGATGAACTGGGTGCTCAATATCATGCAACAAGTGCGATCTAATAGTCATGTCTATATGATGAGCAAGATATGTGATAATCAGGCATGGCGATGCAATCTAACAACCCTATATATGATGAGCAGGGTACGCAATGATATGCAAGCATGTGTACTCTATCAGGTATACTAGCTACAGGATGAGATGTCAAGTACTGAATTCTGAGTATGGAAAGGAATAATATCTACACGGAATATCAACGTGGAAAATAACTGGTGTCTATCAATACACCAAAACCCAGTACAACTCAAGCGCCGTCATCAACATCGGTCCTCAAATCCTGTAATCTCATAAAATCGGGAGTGCTCATCACCGGCACTCAAAATATCATAAAATCAGCCGTGTCCAGCATCGACACGCAAATCCTCCAATATGGGGCGTCCGTCCATCGGAACTGCCCACGGGCTCCGTCTGTGGAATCGGCCCTCGGCCCCGGCAGTACGCGTCGTCCCGTATCCATCAATCGACTCTGGTCAGTATCCTCCGGATAACCGCCAGGTCCAACCAATCACCGGTAGGTAGTAGTCCCTTCGCCGGGCTCACCGTCTAACAATACGAGTCTTCTCGCCCCGGGGTACCGTACCGGGTGCACCATGTACCCGCAATCGGTGCCTACCTCTCCTCGAATCGGGTATACTCACACAAGCTCTCTGGAACCGAGAAAACTCATGGTGGACGCACTAAAATATCATATCAAGGGAAACCGGGTTTTTAAACAGTGTGTATTTTCTTAAAACAGTACTCCGGTTCCCAAATCCAGAAATCACATAAATCAAATCCAATGCGTAAATCCATGCAATGTGTCGTATTACACTACGAGTAAAAGAAAGGAAGAACCGCTCTTTTTAAAAGATCCAGTTTTGAAAATATCGTTTGTGGTCCCTTAGTTTTAAATCAAGTCAATATCATCCATGTATGTAACATATGAATGTGGGTATAGGTATGAATGTGCGAATGGATAAGTGCGCAAAGTGAATATAGCTATGTATATGTGCACTAATGTAGACATATGATGTAGATGTGCCCAAGTATGAACATATGTGATGTATATGGCACAAGTATAGATATACGATGTATATGTGCCTAAGTATGAATATATGTGATGTATGTGGCACAAGTATGGATATGTGATGTATATGTACCCAAGTATGAATATATGTGATGTATGTGGCACAAGTATGGATATGTGTGTATATGTGCCCAAGTATGAATATAAGTGATGTATGTGGCACAAGTATGGATATGTGTGTATATGTGCCTAAGTATGAATATATGTGATGTATGTGGCACAAGTATGGATATGTATGTATATGTGCCTAAGTATGAATATAAGTGATGTATGTGGCACAAGTATGGATATGTATGTATATGTTAGTATGCGGCAAATCATGACAGCGTCAAATAAACAGAGTCGATATGATATGCGGTTTATAGCAATCCTATAATGTGAGTGGCATGGCAATCACTAACGGTGTGAGTGTAGCATATAACTCGTGCTCGTGCAACTTGGACCGTTAGTGACAGTGCAGTGTTCTATACTACCAGTATATCTACATGGACACTCATGACTATAAATCCTATTACGCCCTGACGCTTAACGCCATACGGACGATTTTCCCGTAGATGTTAAATCTACTCACCTGATCGCGTGCTAAGTATAGCCGACCACCTGCTTCCCTTTCCTAGCGACGTCTGACATACCCGCCTGTGAACCTGGAATTTACACAAGGAATCCAATTATATAAGTAAGAATCTCGCAAAAAGCGATATCGAAACAAAACGAGAAACTCGCGTCGCGAATCAACGCGCGTGTGTGCGATACGCTGAAACGTGTGTGCACGCGTCTACGACTAATCCCGACACGCCGCGATACGCTGAATCACAGAACCCCCTCGCATATCGCGCGTATCGCGTAAACTAAAAACACCAGAAAACGATATATCGTCCCAGATTCTATCCAGGTTAAAATATTACAAATCTAAATATACCATGGACCTACAGAACATAGCAGATACCCAACCAAAAAAACCCTAGCTCCTATCTCCCTGCTCTGGCCGCAATTTGCGGCCAGAATGATTTTTTTGGCGGCCAAAGGTTGGAGTGGTGGGGTCGGGCTTTGGTGGTGTAGTCAGGGTGTCACTAGTAGGATATGGTCCACTCAATTTTATTCTGGACTCACTGGGGTAACAGCAGATATCAAAAAGCTATGTTTTGCTTTAAAATGTCACATTTTGCACAATCATGAAAAATCAGGGTATTTTGGTGTAATCTGGGGTTTACCTAGGTTTACTTGGCCTTAAAAGCACCTAACTAACTTAGTCCAACCAAATTATCCTTACCAAAGCAAAGCTTACACTAAACACCACAAATATCGCTAAAAACACACAATCTAGCGCTAACAACTACCAATTTACACTAATTAAACTAAACCAACGCATAAGTCTAGCATACAAACAAGTGGAGCTCAAAGGATATATCTCACTTGACCCTATGAGGCTGGGTCAGGAGAAGAAGAGAAGAAGAAGAAGCTGCCACTGCTGTTGCTGCTCCAGATGCTGTTGCTGTTGCTACTGCTACTGCTGATGCTGATGCTTGTTGTTGCTGTTGCTGTTGTTATTGTTGCTGATGGTGTTGTTGATGGTGTTAGTGCTAGGGCTGCTCGGGCTGCTGCTACATGTGCTGGGGCTGCTGGGGCTGTGGCGGAGCTGCTGCTGCTGGGGCTAGAATTGCTAATGTAGCTGCTGTTGTTGCTCTGTTGTTGTTGTTGTGTGATGCTGCTGCTGCTGCAACTTCTGTTGTTGCTGCTGATGTAGCTATGTGTGTGTGTGAGTGAGAGAGTGAGTGAGTGAGATATGAGAGTGTGTGATGCAACAAAAGAAATGATAATGCACAAGGTCAAGCCCCCATTTCTCTCTCTCTTGCCACATTAAATGCAAGCATGGGCTTGCCATGATGCACCCCCTCTTTCTCCCATTTAATGCAAGCATGGCTTAGCCATGATGCATTCTCTCTCTCATTTCTCAAGTCAACCAAAATACATTTTAAATCCCTTTTTCATTTAAAAAAATAACCTTAATTAAAATCATTTAACTTAACAAGGAGGGTTTAATCCACCATGGTTGTTAAACATGGTTTAACCCAAATTCTAACCCTACTTTACATGCACAAGTTTATGCAAGCCTAGGAAAATTCTGGAAAAATATTTATTAAATTTGAAAAATTATTTCAAAACCAATTTGGTAAACTTTTTATTAAAGTTCACATAATAAAATATAATTAGCCACTAAACACATCCTAGGATGTTACACTTGTATCAGGACCGCCGTTGTACTTTTATTATTTCATTTGTATCTAATAAGCTCCATCAACCAGACTTGTATTACTTGATAGATTTATAAGACCAGTTGTTTTTATTTTGACCTTAGAGTCGCGCTTGTATTATTATGGTTTTTGGTGGATTTGGTTTTCTTTTGAGTTTTGAGCCTCGCCTTTCGGCATTGTATATTTTAGTGCATTGTGTGGTTGTTTCCGCCTTTTGGCGTAGAGCTAGCTCCGGCTTGGGGATACCTTTTTATTGCTTGTATATATTATTCTTGTTTGTACCCGTTTTTGGCCAGTTTTTACAAAGGAGACTCTGCCGAAATTTTTGAGAAAATTTGATGTTGCTTTTAAACTTGTTTTGCTACACTTTTTCTTTTAAATGGTTTAGATTTCTGGGCTTCGGCTTGCTTAAATTACGTTACGCCTCTAGACGTTTCGTAATTTAAGTGCCGGTCATGTTCCATACTTTCGGGTCGTCACAAAATTGGTATCAGAGTGCTAGGTTTAACCCTTGTCTATGTCTAGGTTTATGGAGTAGGTGAATTAGGTCGAGTGACGTACCGTGGGTATGATCTGCGTCATACTTACGATATGCTACTCTGCTTAAGAAGCCTTAGGATATACATTTCTTTGAACCATATTCTATTCATTCCTTTGATCTATATTCGTCAATATCGGATGGGGGTTTCTGTTACCATGGTCGCACGGTCAGAGGGAGCTGCGGCTCGAATGCGATGACCGTTAGGGTATCGTCTATTCTTGAGGATTGAAGCATTGTTTAGCGTGCGGACGAAGGGTATTCACATGTCATCCAGGAAAAGTTAAAAGGTTCGAACGAATGTCAGAAACCCATTTTCCCAAGTTTAAGGTATTCGGAAGAACATGCAGGTATTTCTATGGACCCTCTAGAAGAATGAAACCCTAACTCGACATAATGACCATGAGAACGCCTTTGAACCTTAGGGTTTACGGCAGTTCCGCGGTGCCATTAGTGAGGCTTGGGTTTGCCCTTCTACGGCTGGTCCGCAGATACTGTGGCATGTACCGGATATTTTTAAACTGTACTTGAGTGTTGAGCTCTTGGGGAATTATGAGACTTTGATAGATCGATCGAAAAGTTTAACGTAGTACGGAAATCATGTGATGGGATACATTACTCGGGAGACTCTAGATATGAGTATATCCGTTTGTAGCACAGTTCATACAGCTACGAAGAGACGAGTTCGAATCAGTCGACACCAGAGGGAAGAGGAGCACATCGACGTCGGTGTTACGATTTACGATTGGTGATTCGAATATCACATTTCCGTTGTTTGGATTCTGGTATTTTGATGATTTCGTTTTATGATTGGTATTTCCTATATGTACATTCATTACACTCTATTCGTGTTTCATATATCAGTTGTATTGATGTTGTTTTGTGCATACCCAGTGCACTCGATTTGTTTTTATACATTTTGAGATATTGATTTGATTTCGTGCATATGGGTTGCACATGATTTTGACGTATGCTTCGGCATAGTTTTCATGCACTTTTCGTACTGTGATTTCTATTTTGATATTCGGTATATGTTTTTGTGCACCGTGTGCACTTGATTGAGATTCTGGCGCATACTTGGCGCACTTGATGCGATTTTGTGCACACCAGATGCACTAAATCGGGATTTGTGCAGATTAGATGCACCTGATATTATTGTCGTGCACGCCCGTTGCACTTGACAGATGTTTTTGGTGCACACCTGTTGCATTCAGTTTTGTTTCTGTGCATATTCATGGCTTCTGTATTTGGTTTCGATTTCAGTGTGCACCGGACGCACATGATATTTTTTTATGCTGTGATTAGGATTGATTTCATTTTGAGCAGTATGTTTTTATAATAATTACTATTTGATTTAGTAACTAGGTGGGACGTGTATGTTATATAAAAGATATATATGTATAGCTATTTTTTTAAATGAACGTCCGCTACTTATGCCGTGACACACGCATCGCATGGCGATTTTAAAAAGGGGTTTTTGCATGCATTCCTAATTGAATGTTTCGCTATTTTTACGAACGATGCGTATCATATATATGTTTATGTTTTGAGTATATCATGTTGGTTTTTGTATTGGACTTTGACATTGTATTTTCACCATAACTCCGATGATTACGTTATACTTGACGGAGCTTTGATTTTGAGTTGTGTACTTGTTTTTCATGCACATACATTGCGCTAAGATGTGTTTTATGTATTGATGATTCGGAGCCCCGACGATTTGAGAGTTACTAAATGTTTTAGTATTTGGGGGGAATTTTAATTTAAATTCGGGGACCGAATTTTTTTAAGGGGGAATATTGTAACGTTTTAAAAATAAATAAATAAATAATTAAATAAATAAAACTCTTTAGGTGAATTTTCTGATAATCGGTAAAATAAACCGTATTTTCCGTAAAACTCAACTACAATTAATTTTCAATATTTATTTAAATACTCCTATTTTAACTAAGTAATTGCTAATAATTTATATTTTTTGGTCACTTATAAATTATTAGTTTACAAAAATATTTCCATAATTAATTAATTTCAAATATTAACATAAGCTTTTAATTATACATTTAATTAGTGCAAATTACAAAGTAGAAATGGGTTAATTATAAAATTGTGCACCATGACACACTAAAACAAAATATAATATGTTGTTTTGAAATGAAAAGAAAATTTCAAAATGGTTCTAGAAATTGGAGGAAAGAGTTTACAAAAGAAAAGAAAATTAATTAAACAAAGAAATTAGATAAAAGATGACATTTATTGTGAGGTTTCTAGACAAACCTACACACTTTTCTCTCTCTCTTCTCTCTCCCATCATCATGGCCGAGCCCTTCTTGAGGCAGCCCCCAATTTTTCCCCATCTCACTTTGCATCAAAAATCATCCAAACATTCATCAAAAATCCAAGCAAAAACTCATAAACTCAAAGCAAATTCTTCATCCATTTTCCTTACCCTATTCTAGCTTGAAACATGGAGCAAAGGGAGCAATTTGGAGGTTAAGTTAGCATGTTTGATTTCAAGATTTGTGAGGTATAATCTTACTCTAATTGTTACCTTGTTAATATTTGTTGAAATCTAGCTTAATTAGGTGTTAAATTGGTTCTAATTGCAAGATTGTGAATTCAAGAGAAGGGTTTTGAATTCAAGTTAGGGTTGTTATTATTTGTTCATGGTTATAATGTGTAATTTAACATCCTAAGATATGCACAAATCTAGATTTGTTGTTAAATTGTAAAGAGTTTCTTCAAAGTTATTAAAATTTGATAATTTTACAAACTAGGTTTTTATAATATATATATTTTGGTGAGATAAAATTATGATGAGGGTTTTTATCATTAGATTATGGTTTTAATGAGGAGATTAACATGTTAATGGAATGTAAAACCTAATCTATTAACTAGTTGCAAATTGTTAGTTTAAAATTATGCTAATTATGCTAATTTTGCTAACTAGGTTTTTAGAAATTGATTAAATAATTGGGATTAAAATCTAATTAGGGTTTCATGACATTATTAACATTTTAAATTGTAGTTTAATACTTTAGTTCATGCAAAACCAAGCTTAGATGTTGAATTGTGAATTTTTCTTTAAAAAGTGTTAAAATTTGATATTTTTGCAAACTAGAATTTTGGATTTAATACAAATTTATGAGATTAAATTATGATGATGGTTTGTATAACTTAGTTGTGATAATTAGTGAATAGTATGGCCATTAGTTTTGTTAAAACATCAAATTTCGAATTAAAACGAAAATTTAGTGCTTTCTAGGTTTCCGGAAATAAATCGATTTGATTTATTTTGAGGTTTTAATGAGTTGCAATGTATTTCATATTATAATTAGTAATTCATGAAAGCATGATTGGTGTGTTTGGATTTTTCTCGATCAATCGGCGTTTGTACGCCGATTTCGAGGGTCACTGGGTTCCTTTGCATGAGCGGGTCATAGGTTTTAACCTATGCGTGTTTCGTGCGTCGTTTTGGTTTTATCCGCGATTCGGTTTACGATATATATATATATATATATATATATATATATATGTTTGCATATAGGTACCTCTCACGTGGATTTCGGACGATGAAGAAGAGAATGGCGGCATCGACTTCGGCACACAAGGACCAGGTGAGTAGATGTATATCTACGGGGGAAATCGGGTGGATGGCGTATAGCACCCCCGCAAACGTAGAATAAGGATATTATGTACTATTATTAGGAAGCCGGACGTGACCTTAGATTCTTGGCGAGTAGGATACTATTAAAAACTTTAAGTTGGATTAGACTGATTTAGAAAGACTTAACCAGAGGATGATTGCCTTGGAGGGAGTTCGTAGGTTTCATGTAGACACACACACACGCACACACCCATACACTTGACCTGGGGTGGGTGTGTGTGTGTGTGTGTGTGTGTGTGTGTGTGTGTGTGTGAATGTGTGTAGGTTTATATATATATCTATATATCTATATCTATATCTATATCTATATATATATATATATATATAACATATACACGTGATATGAGGATGTTATATGTTACCTGGGGATGAATCGGTATGACCGGGCATAATGCCGTGAGATATTGGATATACGATCGAGTTATGATATGAGATGTATTATGATATGAGCGGATCGTTGGGAAATGAGAAAATATATATTTATACATTAACGATAATAGGTGATGATGACATTGAAACGTATGTGACTTAATCACGATATGATATAGACATGATATTTCAGTGGATCATTTGACGATGTATATTTACACAGACGATGATATATGTTTGATGATATTGGGATATATGCGATTATAGTACAGTACCCTTAATCATGATATTGTTTGATGATGATACTACACGAACGATGTATATATATGATAGTTGAACCGTACCCCGATTTTGGGATGTTGTACGATGGATTTTACCGTACGGGGCATAGATGTGATGATTGATCCGCACTCTTGACTCGAGGAAGTCGTACAATTTACGTGACGCTATTGAGGCTGGATCGCCGACTACTAGAGATATTGACTCAGACTTTAGGAGGATTCTTCTTACCCTTTGACTAGTGTCTTTAGTTAGTTCCTTAGTTGGTTTGGTAGGTTTTAGTTTAGGCTCGAGTCATACTTATTTTCAAAACCAACGAATCGTGCGCATTCTTAAAGACAGCCTGAGGGACACTACGGATTTTTTAAAGGGCATATCTTTTCTTTAAAACCCCGTAGCCCCCAATTTTCTAAAAACCACGATTCGTGCTTTTTCAAACAACAAACTGTATGACTCGTAATTAGTATGTATTCTCTAGTTGTTCGTCTACTTCACATTCATCGATATATTCATGTTGTATTCATCGCATTGCATTTTCATACATATATTTCTTTAGCTAATATGAAACTCTGCCTGTTAGGACACCGGCACCATTGCCGATGATGCGCATGTTCCATGTACACTTATTTGCCGGCTCACATACATCATCATCGGTAATTTCCATGTCATGTACACTTTAGAACATATTTTCTTTTTATTGATATAATCAGCTAAATACTAGTCCAATATAATACTGTGTGATTACACTCATGTGCTAGTTTAGACATTGCATTTATTATTTAGACACTTCATGCATTCACATATTCATATTATCATGCAGTATTGTGGGGCTTATGCCAATACTCATTATTTACTTACTCATGATTTTGGGATTTTGGATTTCTATGAGATTTCGGGATTTTGGGGGAAAACCGCATGAATTTAATAAAAGCTTATTATTATCATTTTTTAAAATGTAAGTTTCGGTTTTCTCATGATGTATGGATCGTCCACCATGAGTTTTCATATTTTCTGTTGGATTTCGAGACCCGATTCGAGGAGTGGAGGAACCGTCTCGGGTAAATGGTGGACCCGGTACGATACCCCGGGGTGAGAGTGTTTTTGTGGAGATGACGATGAGCCTGGTTTGGGAAGACTACCTACCGGTGATGTCTGGCGCGGAGGATATCCGGAGGATACCGACCGTTGTCGTGAGATTTGATGATATGGGCCGATCCGGACTGACGGAGCCCGAGATATTGAGACTTCGAGATATTGAGACTTCGAGATATTGAGACATTGAGATGTGAATGTTTTGTGTCGATGCTTGACACGGATTTGCATAAATTTCATTGATGATGTTCAGATTATCCTACAAAAATTTACTATGATAAAAGTTAAGATTTTCTTATACAGATATGTCCAGATTTCATGATTGATTGTTTTACATTCATGATGCATGCATACTCATACACATGACATGTTATTACTTGAGGCACTGACACGAGCACTGAGTATTGCACTTACGCATAGATTATTACCCTGCCACTACTAGATGACTATTGTCATGTTAAGTATATTATTATGACCTACGAAATCGTCGTGCTTGCGATTTCTACTCGCAGATGTCTTCTACTCACGAGTTGGCAACTCAACCCCGTTGTGCCAAATTTTTCTTACAGGTTTCGATATACAGGTTTCCTTGGCAGCTTGCTTGCACATCATTTCATTTAGGGTGATTTGCTTGGTAGGTTGGTTCTCTTGTATCATGACCGCCGTTGTACTTTTATTATTTCATTTGTATCTAATAAGCTCCATCAACCAGACTTGTATTACTTGATAGATTTAGAAGACCAGTTGTTTTTATTTCGACCTTAGAGTCGCGCTTGTATTATTATGGTTTTTGGTCGATTTGGTTTTGTTTTGAGTTTTGAGCCTCGCCCTTCGGCGTTGTATATTTTACTGCATTGTGTGGTTGTTTTCGCCTTTTGGCGTAGAGCTAGCTCCCGTTTGGGGATGCCTTTTTATTGCTTATATATATTATTCTTGTTTGTACCCGTTTTAGGCCAGTTTTTACAAAGGAGACTCTGCCGAAATTTTTGAGAAAATTTGATGTTGCTTTTAAACTTGTTTTGCTACACTTTTTCTTTTAAATGGTTTAGATTTCTGGGCTTCGGCTTACTTAGATTACGTTACGCCTCTAGACGCTTCGTAATTTAAGTGCTGGTCACGTTCCGTACCTTCGGGTCGTGACATGATAGTTATGTACTCATCCTAAGGCCTTTGTCAACATGTGAGAGCAAGACAATATTACCTATACAAGTCAACATGTTAAGACAAAGAGCAACCAGATAGTATACTATCATATCGAGCAAGAAAGTCTTTCCAATATATGTCCAAGCATCCACTACAATATACATCCCATGTACAGTAATGGTCTCTAGGGCATACATATAACTAACAGCATAGTGGTATTCCTTGATAAATAACCAGCACCCCATTCGATGAGGAAAGAGCCAAGATCCCTTCACCGGAAGTGACCTCTTTAGCAAAGCTAGAAAAGCCTAAAAAACACACCTGTTCAAAATCACTAGATTCTACAACGATATCAAGTTCATTATGCTCATGGTTTTCTTAAAAACCTGCGTAGCCCTCCGTCATTTCAAATAAGTACTATTTAGTATTCGTGCTACGTTTGTTGGCCTCCGTCAAGGCGTAGTGTGCGGTAGCTGATTAGTACTTATCTGTAGCATGTGATGCGATTGTATTATGATAGTCGTACGGTGTTGTTTGGCCTCCATCAAGGGTCGTGCGGCTAGGTTTAATTCAATCAAGAAATGAACGGGTTGAACTTGACTAGCGGCCTATGGTTTGTTGGCATCCGTTAAGGTCATAGGAAGCTAGGGGTAATAACCATTATCGGGAATTTCAAGTGTTGAAATTTGCAATGAGATTGCGTACCTTCTATATGAAAGTTGGATCCCGATACCCGGTGCGAGTAAGAGTTGCTCCTGGGAGAGTTTTGCACTTTACAATTACCTAATCCAGTAGGTGTCTAGAAAGGTGTCAACGGGGTTATGCCTCTTGGGAAATGGGGTTTATTTTAATTAGGTCCGTGAGAAAGCACGTGGAACCTCCCTCGGAGTACCGACACTTTCCTGGCTGATCGATTAGTGAACTTGTAGAATGTAATTAATCCCGGCTAATCTAACCTTTTAGGGTTTGAAGGAAGATTTGATAAAAACAGTAGGAGCCATCCTGATAAGATAAAAACCAATCTAATCTTACAAAGAGCGCACACAAAGTGATTATCCATCTCTCTCTCCTGGTAGCGACCAATGACATGCCTTAATCAAGATAATAATATGGATGTGTTGACTAAACCTACTTATTACACTGGGCTAGTTTCCACTCTATCTTATGATTGTCATAAGTCTGAGTAAGGAATACGGGAATATTCGGATTGCTATGCCACCCAAACGAAGAAAAAACATATTGATGCATTGTCTTCGGGTCTGTTCTTAACCAAGAACTGTTTCTCAGTTAGCTCTACGCCCTGGGTATTGGATACCAGATCAGGATCCCATATATGTAATTTGTTACATAGGCTAAAAACAGGTAGAGAACTGGAATAGGGTGATATGTCTCTAAGTTGTAGAGAATGGTGCGATTGTTGCAGCCAAAGCAGTTGGCAGATATCATAAAGTGTTACCAACTGGTAATACATTGATTCTAAAACGACTGTTATTACGTACCCTCGATGATGTGCAATATCGTATTCATCTCTTTATTTGGATAAAAAAAGATATAACTTTGCATTAGAGAAAAATGTTATGAACATTTTCCTAAATCAAGTGTTGATTGGGTAAGGTACGTTGTATAACAGTATACATATTCTGCATCAAACCACAGTTCTAAACGTACAGAATACACACAAGACGAACGGTTCAGAAATGAACGAAGTCTTCTTGTCGCCTTATAGACTAGGTCATATCGATGAAACAAGACTAGCTAAAGTTCCATAAGGATGCATATTTGAATCTGTTCGAATTTACATCTTATGAAGCTTGCCGGTCATGTCTCAAAGGCTAGGTGACCAAATCTCTGTTTACTGGAAACAGAGAAAGAGCTACTGAACTCTTGGAAAAATACATAGTGATGTATACGGTCCTATGTCTACACATGCCAGGAATGGTTTCGCGTACTTTATTACATACACCGATGTTCTCTCAAGATACGGACATGTGTTCTTGTTGAAACACAAATCTGAATCTTTTGAGAATTTCAATGAATACAAGTACGAGGTTGAGAACCAGATGGGTAAAAGTTTTCAAATCCTTCGATATGATCGGGGAGAAGAATACTTGAGCACGGAATTCCGAGACTATTTAAAAGAGAATGAGATTCTCTATCAGCTTACTCCTCCGTGTACACCACAGCACAACAGTATGTCGGGGTGGAAGAATCGCACCTTATTAGATATGGTGCGCTCTATGATGAGTACCGTTGAGTTACCTATTTCATTTTGGGGATATGCACTTGAGATAGCTGCATACCTATTGAATAGAGTTCCGACCAAATCCTTTGCCTATCGCTCCATATGAGATATGGAATGGGAAGAGACAATCTCTTAAACAAGTTAAGATATGAGGTTGTCCGGCCTATGTTGAAAAGCAAAATCTGGACAAACTCGAAGCAAGGTCAGTTCTGTGCAAGTTTGTAGGATATCCCAAACATTCGCGAGGGTATATCTTCTACTACATCGAGGAACAAAAGGTGTTTGTTTCTCGACATGCAACCTTTTTAGAAAAGGAATTTCTTGTGAGAGAAATTAATGGCAATGAGGTAGAACTGGAATAAGTTCCAACGACACAAACTATAACTGACGATTTGGTGGAACCGGAGGGTTCAATAGTCCCCGACGAACCACAGCCACTCCGCAGATCTAGTAGGGTTCCTCATCCACTTGAGAGATAATACAGTTTTCTCATAGACGGTGGGAGCGAGGATGACATCAGGGAAGATGATGACCCAGCTAGTTTCGAGTAGGCCATCACGAGTGAGGACTCTGTGAAATTGCTGGATGCTATGAGAACTGGGATGGAATCCATGTACACCAACAAAGTATAGACTTTGGATGTTGCTCCTGAAGGGGAAAGACCCATCGGGAGCAAGAGGTTCTTTGAGAAAGATAATTTGGTGTAGATAGAAAAGTTGAGACTTTCAAAGCTAGACTTATAGAAAAAGGTTTTCGTCTCCAAAGAGATGTCGACTATGATGAAACATTTTCTCCTGTCACTATGCTTAAGTCCATTAAGATCGTACTTTCCATTGCTGCATACCACAACTATGAAATCTGGCAGACTGCACGTCAAAACCGCTTTTCTAAATAGTGATTTAGAAGAGAGCGTGTATATGACACTGTTAGAGGGCTTCGTAGACAGTGGGAGCAGCAAAAGTATGTGCAAGCTGCTTAAATCCATCTACGGATTAAAGCAGATATCGCGGAGATGGAACGTCTGTTTTGATGAAGTTGTCAAAGAGTTTGACTTCATCAAAAAGGTAGATGGAGCATGTATAAATAAGAAAGTTGTAGAGAGTATGGTTTTCTTCCTCGTATTGTACGTGGATGACATACACTTGATAGGAAATGATGTTCCTATTCTACACTCGGTCAAGCTCCTCTTATCATACATGTTCTGCATGAAAGATCTAATTGATGCTTCCTATATCCTAGGCATATAGATCTATAGAGATAGATCTAAATGGAGTTAGGTTTGTCCCAATCTAGGTACATAGACACCATGCTAAAGGGGTTTAGTATGGAAAATTCTAAGCGTGGTAATGTACCCGCTTGTTCAGGATTCACTCTCTCCAAAAAGATGTCTCACAAGACTGATTTGTAGAGGGCTCGCATGTAAGGGATACCCTATGTTTCGGCAGTGGAGGCAATCATGTATGTGATGTTGTGTACCAGACCGGATGTAGCTTGCTCAGTTGGTATAGTGAGTAAGTATCGAAAAGATCTTTAGGAAAACCACTGGATAGCTATGAAGAACATTCTTAAGTACTTGAGAAGCATTAAAGAGATGTTCTTGGTGTATGGTAATGGTGAACTCCAGATGGAGTCCTTTACCGATTCGAACTTCCAGAGTGATAAGGATGACTGAAAGTCAGTCTCGAGTTTTGTCTTTACCCTTAGTGGAGGGACGGTATGTTGGAAGGGTTCCAAGCTATATACCGTAGCAGACTCGTTGATAGAGCCTAATTACATCGCTACCAATGATGCTGTCAAATAGGTTGTCTGGATGAATAAGTTCATAGGATGAACTTGGTTCCTACCATTGAGCATCCAATACCTGTGTATTATGATGACAATGGAGCTGTGGCTTTAGCCTAGGAAATCCGGTCCCGTCAGCGTTCCAGAAATATTCTTAGACAGTATCACCTAATCAGGGAGATGATTGATCGTCAAGAGATCGAGGTCAGGAGAATTGACACAGAGGATAACACAGCGGATCCACTCACTGAGGCCCTCCCTCAGATGCTATTCGAGAGACTTTTGGGACGTTGGGCATGAGATGCGACAACAACTGGCCTTAGTGCAATTGGGAGATTGTTAGAAATATGTATGCCCTAAAGGCCATTATTGTTGATATAGTGGATGCTTGGACATATATATTGTTAGTGTATATGCCCTAGAGGCCATTATTGTATCATACTAGTTTGTATATTACTTAATGGAAGCTTGGGATATTCACAGTTGTATAGACAATTTTGCTCAAAATGGTAGTATGCTACTTGGTTTGTTTCTACTTTAATGTGTACATGTGTTTATTTTAGTATATCACCTATACACATTAGTGGAGCCCTTAGGATTTTTGCTTGATTACCAGCTTTGTGATGGCAGTCACACTCGTGGGGGCTGGGTAATCCACAAGCACATCCTTATACAGGTCCCTAGTCGTAGGACTATCAAGACAGGGCATCGATACTCCGAAGTAGACTAGCGTATGCGCTTCTCATCCCAGCAGGGGAGACGGTCTATCCCACAGCCGTCAGTACGTCGTACTTGAGATAGTATGCGGGTGCTCGTTAGGTTACGAGTACACTGGACAGGACTCGTCAGGAACTGATTGGTTGGTACTATACCTATCGTCAGTTATCAGTTCCCAGGTGACATGAGTACAGCTTAGTCCGCTGACTTGACACTGTCACTTCGCCTCGAGTGTGTTCCCACTGTACTTTGATTACTACCTTACCACGGCTCAAAGGAGTCGTGCAAACAGGTAGTAGTTGGGTGCAGTCCCGAAGCACTTGGAGGCAGTGACGGTTAGACAGGATTCATCTCTCCCGGAATTGGGAGTTGATATCGCGCTGTGTCAAGGAGAGCCATTACACACAGTCGTCCCTGGCCAGGGCAAGCGAGATATACTGGTAGGTTTCCAGTGTTATCTCAGGATGTTCTGGGCTACACCCCGACACGACTTGTACCGCTATTAGGGGACTGACGTTTACTGCCCCCTAAGCCTGCCATGCGATATTCTCAGACAAACAGACCGGACTGTACGGAGATTGTCACATTCAGGCTCAGTAGGAGTTCAGATGGGTTTCACCTCGTCAGTCTTCTTATCGGCATCTACCTGGGGGCCGTTTCGCACAGCTAGTGCCGCTTGCGGTCTGTGCTTAAACCCACTGCCAGCGTAGTGTCGAGTCTTTAGAGTCCCACATAGAGAGCTATTCGCCTTTAGGCAAAAGAGTAGAGGTCGCATGGTTTTGCGACAGGGTTCGGTCACATCCGCGCACTTATGCACGTTTGGTGTCCGGGCAGTTATTACTAGCGGGCTTTGGTTTAAGCCAGATCCTAGTATACGTTTTGGGATTGATTTTATCTCGTTTGCATACGTGTTTCCCGGAACGCGGATGCGGGTGTGTATGCACGGTTGACAGAGACAGAGGCAGAGGATTCTCATTAGGGTTGTTGACTGTTGACTTTTGCTAAACCCTAATGAGAATTAGAAATATGATTAACAATAATATTAATTAAGTATTATTGTGACATGGTTGGGTTGAAGGGTTGACCTTGTTGACTTGTTGACTTTGTTGACCGGTTGACTAGGTTGGACTTGTTGACCACCATCATGACAATGGCTATCATTTCTTGGCATTGACTTTAGCTTGCTTGTTTTGTTCACAAATTGCATTTAATGCAAGAAATGATATTGCCATTTAATATGATAACAACCATCACATAATACTCAATTATTATTATGTGTTTTGATTATTTTTGATTATGAGAGCAAGGGTGCAAAAGTCTTGCTCATTCTTTCATTTTTCCTTTCTCTCTCTTGCTCAAGCTCTCCCTCTTCCTCTTGCTCTCTCTCTAGTTCATGGTTCTATTGTCTCATGTGTTGAGAAGCAAGAACCATAGAGATCAAAACCCATTTCACTTCTCTACTCATCCTAGTATACAAGGTCTAACAAGCCTAGTGTTCTAATTTCTTCTAGTTTGAAGTAGAAGCCAAAAGGTAGAAGCTTTCGGGTGGATCCATCTTCGGCGCGAGGAGACGACGAGGTGAGGCCGATCCGACCACCGCAAGGAGTTGAAGATGAAGGAGTTTAAGTTAAGGTATAACCCCCTAACCGAGTAGGTAAAACTCCTAGTTAGGTTGTTAGATAGTTGTTTAACAAAGATCCGTATTTTAAGTCCATGTTACCCCTTAAAGAAAAATCGTTTTTCACCATTTCCGCAACCCCAAAGAACCGGGGATGGGTAATGTGGACTTACAGTGGTATCAGAGCCTAGTTAAACACTATCTAACATGTTAGCAAAGTAACTAGAAGTTCGATCGGAGAAAAAGTCACGAAACACGCCCGGAAAATCAAGTTTCTGCCGATTCTGTTTACTGTTCCAAAATTAATAAATCTTACACTAAAAATTGGCTCAGGCTTTTTATAAGACACCCAAGAAAATTGGTCCACCGACTCAGTCAAAGCGCCGCGGAAACGCGGCAGGAGCATGCTCCCGTCGCAGATCCGCGGCCGAGTTGACTCGGCCGTGGCACAATTTTCATGCAGTGTGTTTCTGGGGTTGTTTTGGGATTTTTACAATATGATTTTTCTGCCCAGATTTTCCAGAAAGAAATATTTGTTTTTGGGGCTTAAAAATCTGTATTTTGATCGAGTTTCTAAAGACTTAAGCTAACGGGTATATATCTGTGATGTGATATATGTATTGAACGTCTGCTAATCGCTATACGTTGATTAGTGGGGGTTATACATATCTGTGATCTGTAATGCTGATGGTATGTGTATATGAATTCATTGGATTGTCACGGATGAATAGCCGAGGGGTTGTGAGATGAGAGTTTTCTTTATCTTTCAATTCATGTAAATTTGTAATTGATGTAATATTATTTATATGGCCGCGCAACCGGGATGAGGTTGTAGCCGTCATTGTATAATTTCTTTTACTGTTTTTGCTCCTAGGATAAACCCATGGAGGGGGTGCACAAACTACCGGGTACCTCGAAGTGCCGAGTGGCCTACTCACGTTGTTGAGAGAGATTGCTTCACTTTGGGTATTTAGCGGGTAGTTTGCCGCACCCGTAGGGGTCTAGGGTAGGGTATTGGCTATTCACAGCGACCGTGTAGTCCGCTTTCCGTTACAGGCTCGTACGGAATGCGGATTCCTAGTATATCCAATGTGTTCATCTGTGATCTGGAATGGCTATCATTGCTATATATCTATATATGATATCTATTTAGGCGTTGCTTATGTTTTGCATCCGCTCTAGTCCAGCCCCCGCTCTGTCGTTAGTTAAGTAACCTAACGGCTAATGACGGGACCCCGTGGCGAATGCGGATGGCATAAGCGTACGTCATATTTTGCTTGTTTTCTGCAATGGTAGGATTAAATGATGGGACGCATTAAAAATTAATGCAAGAAAATAAACCAAAGTAAAGTCGTTGGAACAATTTCGAAAACCACTCGGTTTCTTTTCAAAAACATCTTTTAAACGCGGAGCTTAAGCCACTCCTTTTAAAAGCTATCTCGTTCCATCGATTATATCAAGTTCTCTACGTTCACGGTTTTGCCAAAACCATTCGTAGCCCTTCGTCGTTTCACATGGATAGTCAATAGTATTCAAGCTATGTTTGTTGGCCAAAGTCAAGGCATAGTGATTGGTAGCTATTGGGTATTCATGTGCAGCATAGATAGATGCGTTGGTTTGGGACAGTCGTACTGCCTTGTTGGCCAAAGTCAAGGGTAGGTATGGGTGGGTTCAAATTAACCTGAAGAATGACGGATAGAACTTGACATGTGACTTATGATTTGTTGGCCAAAGTCAAGGTCATAAGAGCATGGGGCAAAAATCCACATCGGGAGTTTCTAAAGAACCAAAAACTTGCTAGCGCTGCATACCATTTGGAGTGTGATGATTCTGGTAGGATTCCTTCAGTTTTGTCACGCGATGATATTTGGATCCCGATCCTACTGTGAGTATATGCTACTCCTCGGGAAATTTCTCACTTAACGATCAATGCTATAAACCAAGTAGGTGTCTAGAAAGGTGTTAGCGGGGCTACGCCCCCAGGGAAAAGAGGTTATTTAATTAAGGAACTTCGCGAAAGCGTTGGAAAACCTCCCTCGAAGTACCAACACTGGCCTGGCTGAACGGTTAAGCAAGTATTGTACGGTGAGATTGATCCCGACTAATTCTCCCTTTTTGGTTTGAGGAGGAATTCGAGATACAGTAGGAGCCATCCTGTTTAGACAAACTAAAAACCACTCTAAACTTGCAAGAGCATCATGCTGAGTGTTTCTTCTCTCTCTCCTAATTGCAGCGACCAATCGTCATGACCGGACTTAAGTTACTTCTAGATAAAAATATACTGACAGGGCCAAACTACAAAGATTGTCTGAGGAATGTCAAAATGGCAATCACTTACGACAAGCTGGGGTATCTTCTTACCACCAAAGCTCCCCCTGTCCCATGTCCCACCTCCAGCGTCGCGGATAAGGAAATTCGTAAGACTTGGGAGATCGATTGCGCGAAAGCCAAGTGCCTCATGCTTGTCTCTATGGACAATGAACATCAGAGGAGGCATGAGAATATGGACCTTGAATCCATATTTCTCCATACAAAAGAAATGTATAGAGAGCAATCTCGTATCGCCAGATACGAAGTGTCGAAAAAGCTGTTTTCGGCAAGGTTGGCCATCGGATCATCGGTAGCGGAACACGTGCTTAAGATGATTGGCTTCATTGAGGAGCTCGCGGACCTTGGGACCACGTTAGAGAACGAGCTCTATACGGACTTGATTCTCCAGTCCTTCCTTCCACTTACGCCCAGTTTATCCTGAACTTCAACTTGCAAGGAAAAGAAGTTGAACTTCTGGAGCTCCTCAATATGCTGAGGAGTGCAGAGGGCACCCCTACAGAAAGTTAGGGAGACATCCACTTTGTTTGTAGGAGGATCTTCCTCTTCTAAGTCCAAGGCGAAAGCCAAGGGAAAGAAGAAGAAAACCCCCGCCAAACCAAAGGGCGGTGTTAGTAAAGTGGATACGAAGGGAAAAGCAAAGGCAACAAAGATAGTGGGGTAGCTTGTGGGAAAGGAAAAGTGCTTCTATTGTCATTAGAAAGGACACTGGAAGAAAGATTGCAAGGCTTGGAAGGCCAGAAACCAGGATCCGAAGCAAGTTGCGGCTTCGGCTTCAGGTATGTATGTTATTGAAAACTGTCTTTCAATAAACTCTACTTCCTGGGTATTGGATACCGGATCAGGATCTCATATCTGTAATTCTTTGCGGGCACAGAGAAAGCATAGGGTTTTGAAGGCAGGTGATATGACCCTCAGAGTTGCAAACGGAGCTGGCATGGATGCTGAGTCCGTAGGAGACTGTCACCTGGGATTGTCAGATAGACACGTTTTGGTTTTGCGTAATTGCTATTTTGTACCCAATGCAAATTGTAATATCATTTCTGTATCTTTGTTATCTAAAGAAGGTTATGAATTTGCATTTGTAAGTAATGTTGTGAACATTCACCTTAATCAAGTTCTGATTGGGTCAGGTACATTAAGCAATGGTATATACGTATTAAACCAACCACAGATTTTCAATGTCCAGAATACACACAAAAGAAAGTCTCCGGAAACTAATCAGGCTTTCTTATGGCATTATAGAATGGGTCACATCAATGAGAGAAGGTTGACGAAGTTACATACAGAAGGATATTTGGATCCGTTCCAATATTAATCATATGCAACTTGTCAATCCTGTCTTAAAGGAAAGATGACAAAGACTCCGTTCACTGGGCACGGAGTAAGAGCGAGCGAGCTCTTGGGACTCGTACACAGCGACGTGTGCGGTCCTATGTCTATACATGCGCGAAGCGGTTATTATTACTTCATTACTTTTACGGATATGTCTTCTTAATGAAACATAAATCCGAAGCCTTTGGAAAATTCCAGGAATATAAGAATGAAGTAGAAAAACAAACCGGCAAAAGTATCAACACACTGAGATCTGATCGAGGTGGTGAATACTTGAGTGCCGAGTTCCTGGATTACCTAAAAGAGAATGGTATTCTCTCTCAGCTTACTCCTCCATACACTCCGCAACATAACGGTGTATCGGAGAGACGGAACCGGACCCTATTGGATATAGTACGTTCCATGATGAGTAACGCTGAGTTACCGCGATCATTCTGGGGATATGCACTAGAATCAGCTGCATATCTTTTGAACCGAGTTCTAACTAAGACTGTGCCTACCACACCATATCAGATGTGGTGTGGGAAGAAACCCTATCTTAAGCACATTAAGACATGGAGATGTCCAGATTTTGTTAAAAAGCAGCATGCGGACAAACTCGAGGCACGCTCAGTACAGTGCAAGTTTGTGGGATATCCAAAGAACTCCAAGGGATATTTCTTCTATTGCGAAGAGGAACAAAAGGTTTTTGTTTCTCGTCATGCCTGCTTCTTGGAAACTGAGTTTTTGGAAAATCAGATAAGTGGGAGCGCAGTAGAACTGGAAGAAATTCCAGAACCACGAGCTATTACTGAAAGCTTAGTAGAACCAGAGGGTTCGAAAGAACATGACATTCCTACGCCGCTCCGCAGGAGTAGTAGGCAGTCTCATCCGCCCGAGAGATACTACGGTTTTCTCATAGACGGGGATAGAGAGGATTGCATCATTGATAGTGATGAGCCTACTAGCTTCCAGCAGGCCATTCAGAGCATTGACTCGGTAAAATGGCTAGATGCAATGCGGACCGAAATGGAGTCCATGTACACCAACAAAGTATGGACGTTGGACGTTGCTCCAGATGGGGTAAAACCCGTAGGATGCAAGTGGATCTTCAAAAGGAAGATTGGTGTAGATGGACAGGTTGAGACCTATAAGGCTAGACTTGTTGCAAAGGGTTTTCGTCAAAGACCTGGTTTGGACTATGACGAAACCTTTTCTCCAGTAGCTATGCTGAAATCCATTCGGATCCTTCTTGCCATTGCTATCTTCCACGATTATGAGATTTGGCAGATGGACGTAAAGACCGCTTTTCTAAATGGAAATTTAGAGGAGTGTGTCTATATGGACCAGCCAGAGGGTTTCATTAAGAGTGGGAGCAGCGGAAAGGTGTGCAAGTTGCTTAAGTCCATCTATGGACTAAAGCAGGCATTACGGAGTTGGAACATCTATTTTGATGAGAAGGTCAAAGAATTTGGCTTTATCAAAAATCCAGATGAACCATGTATCTTTAGTAGATTTATAGCAAGAACTGTCGTATTCCTCGTTTTATACGTGGATGACATTCTCCTAATAGGAAATGACATTCCTATGCTACAATCTGTCAAAGGGTTCTTGTCACATAGGTTCTCCATGAAAGACCTGGGTGATGCTTCTTACATTCTGGGGATCCGGATCTATCGTGACAGATCCAAGAGGATATTGGGACTTTCACAGTCCAGGTACATCGACACCATACTGAAAAGATTCAGTATGGAAGATTCCAAGCGCGGTAATCTACCGGCTTATCACAGGATCACTCTCTCCAAAGAGATGTCTCCCAAGACTGATTTGGAAAGGGATCGCATGTCTATTATACAGTACGCTTCTGCGGTAGGCTCTATAATGTATGTGATGTTGTATACCAGACCAGATATAGCTTATGCACTGAGTGTGGTAAGCCGGTATCAGTCAAACCCTGGGGAGAAGCACTGGATAGCGGTAAAGAACATTCTCAAGTACCTGAGAAGGACTAAGGAGATGTTCTTGGTGTATGGCGGAAAAGACCTCCAGATCGAGGCCTTTGCTGACTCCAGCTTCTAAAGTGACAAGGATGATTCCAAGTCCATGTCGGGTTATGTCTTACCCTCAATGGAGGGGCGGTGTGTTAGAAGAGTTCCAAACAGGAAACCGTTGCTGTCTCGACGATGGAAGCGGAATATATCGCTGCTGCAGATGCCGCAAAAGAAGCCGTCTGGATGAGGAAGTTCTTAACGGAACTTCAAATGGTTCCGTCCATTGTTGATCCAATACCTCTGTATTGCGACAACAACGGGGCTATAGCTTTAGCGAAGGAACCCAGGTCCCATCAGAAGTCCAGACACATCTTGAGGCGGTATCACCTGATCAGGGAGATCGTAGATCGCCAGGAGATCAAGGTTCAGAGGGTTGCTACGGAAGATAACACTGTTGATCCACTCACGAAGGCCTTACCCCAGACTCAGTTCGAGCGGCTGATCGAGATGATAGGTCTTCGATACGCCAGTACATGGCCTTAGTGCAAGTGGGATATTGTTAGTGTATATGCCCTAGAGACCATTACTGTTGTTGGAGATAGTGCCCTCAGAGTCAATTATTGGATCACAGGCACGTGATTGCAATGATTGAGGGAGGACCTATCCCGGTAGGACAGTCTTACTCGAGATGATAGTATGCTATCTGGTTTACCTTTATCATCGTGTACTGTTTTAGGTGACCTGACATGTCGCTATTACACGTTGATAGAGCCCCTAGGATTCTTGCTTGACTACCAGCAGTATGATGGCGATCATATATGTGGGAGCTGGTAGTCTATAAGCACATCCTTAAAAGGTCCCTAGTCGTAGGAGTTTCGAGACAGGGTATCGATACTCCATTAGTAGACTAGTGTATACAGTCGAGACCCCGACGAGGGGCGGTGGCCGGTCTCACAAGCCACTGGTGTCAGTTGGTTCACCTAAGATGTATACAGGTGCTCATTGGGTTATGAGTACACCGGACAGGACTCGCCGGGAACCTGCTAGTTGGTCTTATACCAGACGTCAGATAGCAGTTCCCTGGTGACATGTGTACAGGTTAGTTCATCGACCTGAGGATCGTCATTTGTCTCGTATGAGTTCCCACTGTACTTTGATTACTACCCTACCACGGCTCAAAGGAGTCGTGCAAACAGGTTTTAGTTGGGTACAGTCCCGAGCCACATGGAGGCAGTGAGCGGATCTTCAGGGGTTCGTCTCTCCCGGTATTGGGGGTGAGGTCGCGCTGTGTCTAGGAGAGCCATTACGCAAAGCCCTCGGCCGAGGCAGGAGATTTACTGGTAGATATTCCAGTAGTATCTCAGGGCGTTCTGGGCTACGCTCCGACACGACTTGTACCGCTTTTGGGGGTCTGACTTTTACCAACCCCCTAGGCCCGCCATGCGATACTCATAGACGAACGGACCGGACTGTATGGATATTGTCACTGACAGGCTCAGTTGGGTGTCGGGGTGAGCTTCCTCATCGACGTCCCTTTTGGTCAATAGCTGGTGGCCCGTCACGTATTGGCTTATACCTCTGACGTGCCAGTGGTTAAATCCACAGCCATAGTATTGACGAGTCTTTAGAGTCTACCACATTTACAGTTACTCAAGCTTTCGGGCGAAACGCTGTAGAGGCCGTATGGAGATATGGCAGGGTCCGATCAGATACGCGCGGTATTGCACGGATCAGGATCGGACAGTTTTGTACTAGTGGCCGTATAGTTATATGGCAGGGTTTGATCTGATACGTGCGGTATTGCACGGATCAGGATCGAACGGATTTTACTAGCCGGCTTTGGCTTAAGCCGGTCCTAGTCTAGTACAGTGTAGATTTTGTCTCATTGCATTTGTATCCGGTCGGAATACAGATGCGGGTGTGTATGCACAGTATGGGGGTTTTCCTGTAATTTATTACGGGACCAGTTTTTTGGAGTTGCCAGTTTGCTTTCCGTTCCGGCCGGTTTTCCTTTGTTCTTTCCCGGCCGGACTTTTCCGATGGAGGGGGTAATTTGCAGTTTTGCAAATTACACTTTGTGGAGGATTTATTTGTAAAAGTATTTATCATGAAAGCTTCTTTTATATTCCTTTCTTTTCTATCATCATTTCTTGAAAAGGTGATTAGGATTGATTTTGATTTTTGATTAGAGTTGTGATGATGAGGTTTGGATATGGTCACCTTTCTTTTGCTCCTACACTCACCTTCCTTCTAAGGTTATGGTTTTCATATTCTTTTCTTCCACCATTCTTCTCACTTGATGAAAGGGATGATAAGTTTTTCATGAGAGAATTTATTCATGGTTGAGAAAAAGAAAAGAGTGAAGAAGAAAAAGAAAGAGAGGAAGAAGAAGAGAGAGCTTCATTCTTGAGAGTTTCTTTCTTGATCTCTTTTTCATGCTAGAAAAATGCAAGCACCATTTTTCTAATCCTTGTTTCCTCCATCATCTTCAAATGGCAACAAAACCCAAGTGAGACAATCTACTACACATTCTACAGCATATCTTGAGCATGTCGAGTTGCCGGCTTCATGCTCGAGTTGCCTCGGTATTGAGGCGGGAGACCGTAAAAGACGCAGGCGTTGTGGTGCCCTTTCCGGCGAGGAGGCGACGATGTGGAGGCAACACTTTCCGCGGGAGATCGGGACGATGACGAGAAGACCGGAGGACTCGGATCACTCGGTATACTTCTCACCCTATCTCTTGTTTTCTAGCATTAGGTTAATGGTTTCGATCCGGGTTTTCTTTGTCCGCGGTAGCGCCGGTTTCCGAGTAAGGAAAAAAATTTTATTCCGCATTTTGGCCTCGAGCAAGAGGCCGGGGCGCTGCCGTGGCGCAACATGGTATCAGAGCCACGCCATTAACCTTACCTAGCTTGTTCTAATGTGTTTTGCATTTCCGATCGACCGAAATCCCAAAAACCACATTTTCCTTTGCATCAGTTTTCTGTTGGAATTTTTTGGTGTCAGAAAATTTTTCATATTGTCGAAAACTACTGTACAAGACATTATAAGACCACTGTAAAATTTCGACAATGTCAGTCGTACAGTGGAGCGCGGAAGGGCGGCCAAACCCACCTTCGGGCCGCGCTTCCGCCGCGGTCTCCTGTGCTCAACTTGTCAAAATTTTACAGTGGGCTTTTGGGCTTATTTTGTGGGTTTTGGGATATTAAATTTGGGCCCAGGTTTTCTGTAACTGCTACAGTATTGGTTGGGGGCCCACTAGTTAATTTTTGGTCAATCGGAAAATTTTAAACACATTATTTCACAGTATTTACATTATATCTGCGACCGTGAATGTCACTCGATCGGTAAATCCGGTCTAACTGCTATAGCCCGGTTAGACGGATTTGCGAACGTGACTTTCACGTTGATGTTCTATGTTTATGCTGTGATGTTGCGGATCGGTCGTGGGGGATAGCCTGGATGCAATGCTAGTACAGTTTTTGTTGTATTATGTACATTTGATATTGCGGGGCGAACGTCCGACATGTGGACTGCCGTCACTGCCTGTTTGTATTATTCTTTTGGGGCACGACCTGGTTGCGGTCGATGTACCCGGTGTATGTATATTTTACTTTCTGTACTAGGGTTACCCCGCGGAGGGGTGCACGGATAGCCGGGTTCTAGAGGGCAACGGGCCCGCATCTCATGGCATTGGGACGGAGGGGGCTTCACTCCAGGATTGGCGGGCTATTCGCCGCACTCGTAGGGGGTATAGGTTGACCCAGGAGGGGTGCCCAAGTCACCGGATTCCGTGAAGTGCTGGGTGGTCCATTCACGGTGCTGAAGGGGGCTGCCTCGCTTCAGGTTTTGGCGGGTGACTTGCCGCACCCGTAGGGGTCTAGGTTTTCATTGCACAGGCTATCCACACGACCAGGGGAACGTCGGGTTTCAGCAGCGGCTCTGTGAAACCCGGGGTTTCCAGATATCTGTATTGTTCTGTGATGCTGTACATTTCTGTGATGTTGCATTTTATTCACGCCTTGAGCGAAATACTATATATTGGTATATATATTAGTAGATGTTGTATATGTTTTTCATCCGCGCTAGTCCAGTCCCCGCTCTGTCGTTAGTAAGCTAACCTAACGAGTGATGACGGGACCCAGTGGCGAATGCGGATGGCATATACGTACGTCAGTATATTTTCGTTCTTTGTGGTGTGATCAATTGATAGGAATGCATTGATTCGGATCAATGCAAGATAAACAAACCTAATCTGATGTTGTTGGAACACTTTTCAAAAAGCTGTTATTGCAAGGACGTTCTCTTTTGTTTTGCATCGTGGTATTCAGTTGGGATATCCTGCTCCTCAGTCGACGAGGCAAGGGCCGAGATCCCTTCACCGGGAGTGACCCCTTGGACAGAAGTTTGCGTCAGGGCATTAACTTCACTATAGCCGATTACTTTTGCTTTGCATCGTGGTATTCATTTGGAATATCCTGCACCCCATTCTACGGGGAAAGAGCCGAGATCCCTTCACCGGGAGTGACCTCTTTAGTAAAGGTTTTCGTCACTATATTTTATAAAAGGTTATCCAGTTCCTTCAACGATATCAAGTTCATTACGTTAAAGGTTTTTCGCCAAAAACCAGTCGTAGCCCTCCGTCATTTCAGATCAGTATTGCTTAGTATTCGCGCTGCGTTTGTCGTTGCTATTCGCCGAGGCGTAGTGTGCGGTAGCTTTGTTGTGCTAATCTGTCGCATGGATATGTGGATTGGTTAGGACAGTCGTACGACTTTGTTGATTATTCGTCAAGGGTCGTGCGGGTGGGTTTAACGCAATCAAGATAATGACGGGTTGAACTTGACTAGGACCTTTTGATTTGTTGATTATTCGTCAAGGTCATTTGGGTCCTAGGGGTAAAAATCACATCGGGAGTTTCAAAAGAACTGAAACTTGCCAGGTATGCGCATACCTTCTGGAGTGTGGTGACGTGAGTGGATTCCGTCACGTTATCATGCGATGATAGTTGGATCCCGAGTCCCACTGATGAGTTGGTTTACTCCTCGGGTGATCCCGACTAATTCTTCTTTCAGGTTTGGAGGAGAATTTGAGGTACAGTGGGAGGTTTCCAGATTAGATAAAGTGATGACCATTCTGATCTAGGTTAGAGTGCACGCTGAGTGTTTCTTTTCTCTCTCTCTTTGGCAGCGACCTTTGACCCGACCCTAAAAATTTGACTCAGTGACCAAGTTGACCGAACCTTCTTAACACTGGCTTTTGGATTGTCAGAGTTGCAAACCTCATTGCCACTCCTACTTTTACCCTTTTCTCCAGGACACCCCGTATTGCTACGAACGTCCACTTCCATTGGACAAAACCATCGTATGGTTAGATACGAACTCGAAGGACTTCGAGGATGGTTTCTGGTTCTGGAGAAAACGGATAGGACTATTCAGTTGTTTTTTCTTTTCACCTTCTCTCAGGTTGCGAGTACTCCTTGGCTTAGGAGTAGTACACCTATTACGCAAATTGGATAGTCTTCTTCCAAACCATAGGCTGGTGCTGACCGGTAGGGAATGAAGAAAACCAGTTAGCCTAAACGGTGTACAGAAGGTATTAAGTTAAGACAAAGCAAGGGATTAGTAAGAGGGCAAAGTAAGTTGCGACTGCTATTCACGACCAAACCAAGTATTTCTTCGCCAACACTAAATCACCTTTGTATTTCTCCAGGACACTCCGTATCACTACGAAGATCCCATTTTATTGGATAATCCATCGTATGGTTATATACGAACTCGAAAGGAACTTGTTCCAGTTCGGGGATGGATCCTGGTTCAGGAGAAATAGGAATAAAGTACATTCAGGTGTCTTTTATCTTCACCTTCTCTCGCATTGCGAGTGTTCCTAGGATTTGGACAGTACAACCTTTATGCCTTTTGGATAGTCTTCTTCCAAACCATAGGCTGGTGCCGAACGGTAGGGAAGGAAGAAAACCATTTGGCCTAAAGGGGTGTACAGAAGGTAATGACTAAAGACATATGAAGGGATTAAGAAAGATGGCAAACAATTATACGGTTACAGTTGTGAATCTGGATAATGGAAGAGGCATTACTAGGAATACCAGGATACCCCGACGAAACATTCCAATGTTTCAGTTTCACTGTGTACTGTTAATAGAAAACTGATTTCCCGATTAGACACTTACTCCAGGGTATGTATTTACCATGTATGATTCTCACATCTGTATGGTTTTACAAGATGATGAGTGGGAGTAAGTTATTGGGAATTGGGTGATCATCCTCATTATATCGGGATTCGTTGTAATCGGTGATATTTGAGGAAGTCACCTGGGTTGTTTGCCGGTCGGCAGTTTTTTGGTTTTGAATATCCGCGGTTATGCACCAATTTCAAATTGATATATCTGTACGTCTATTTTCATAGAGTGAGATATACCTTTTGATATTATGTCTATGACATTTACCTATATCAGTGGATGGTTAGGTAAGGAGCATTAAACAGCGGTGTAATTCTTCTTAACCATAAGTACAGTTTTTAACCTACGACGCACAGTGAAAGAGTTGTTAGACTCAGCGGACTTATACAGAGTATTGTATGTTGTCCAGTGTCCATTAGGACAGAGGGGTTGGTCCTCATACTATATTCTGTTTACTTTTAACTTCTCTAGTTCTTAGACATGTGATTCGTAGAAATACAGGGTCTAAGTTTTGAGGAGTTATAGGTATTTGAATAGAGTAGAGAACCAGGTGTAGCAAGTATCGGGATTCTTCAAAGAGATCGAAGATGTAGATACTTGTGTATGGTATTCAGTTGATAGTAATGATGAAGACAGATTGCTTCTCTTTCAGGTTACTCATAATTGGAAGCATTCCTAAGTTGAGTAACGCTGATCGACCTCCTTCCATTTAGTTGACATGCACTGGAGATAGATGCATGATTTGAATCTGGTTAAATTAAATCAGTGCCTCTGTTCCTATATTGCATATAGAACAGTTCATATCTTAACGATGTTAAGGTACGGGGAGTTGTCCGGCTTATGCTTAAAACCAGACACTGGACAACTCTAGGCACGTTTCTGTAATGGCTGTTTGTGGGTTGACCCAGGCTATGACGAGGGTTGATTTTCTACCATCTGGATGAACAATAGCAATATTGTTCTAGACTCGCCACAGTTTTTATTAAAAATGGATTTTTTCAGAAAAAGAAGTGGGAGTATGGTAGAACTGGAAGTGATTCCAGAACCGCAAACGATTACTGAAGATTTGATAAGCAACCTAAAGATTCAATCTGATTTGACATTCCATTGGCCACTCCGCAGATAAGGTGGGTAACTTCAGGCACCCGAGAGGTACTATGGTAGCCTCAAGGACGGTGACAGGGAAGTTCTTGTTTACCCACAATTACCATTGCTGTTGTTCCAGGCTGCGAGACCCGGCAGGAGGTTGAGTATAGCGTCGTTCTAAACTAGCTTTAGAACTGCACATCTGTATGACTCTGCCAGAAGGTTGTCGTAGTCAGTGGGAGCAGCGGAAGCATTGGTGGACATCAGGCTTATGTCTATTTTTAGACTAAAGCAGATGTAGCGGAGATAGATCATCTATTTCTGATGTGACAGTCATAGGTTTGACGTCATCAGAATAGGGGGTGGATCTGTTGAGAAGGTAGTAGGAAGTGATATTCCTATACTACGATCGGTTATACTTTGGTCGTCACACAGTGGTTTCTCCACAAGGGACTTGGACATTATATCAGACATACTGGTTACTAGATCTATGGTTTTAGATCTAGATTTGGGTGGTTTCCCAATCAGGGTACCTTGACAGCATTCTATGAGTATTTAGAATGGACGACTCCTGGCACGGTAGTGTACCTGCAGTTGATGGAGTCACCCTCTCTAAAGGTGTCTTATAGACTAAACTAGAGAGGGATGTGCATGATTGGCAGATCACTTGCTCAGGCAATTGAGTCAATCATGAAATGCCAAGTACCACACCAGATGTTGTTCTTGCACTAGATGCAATAAGTTGTTATTGATCCAATCGTGGAGGAACAGTCGGAAGCAGTTTTAGAACATAAGTGAATGTTCTAGGGATATGATAACGACAGCCTCCTTTAGGAGACGGTTATCACTCCAGGCTTCCAAGGTGACATGGACGACAAGGAGGTTGTCAGAGTTATAGTTTTCCTTCTGACGAGGGGCAGTATTTTGGACAGGTGGTCCAAGGCAATACTGAGGGTGGCATGGCGCAGGATACTGATTAAATTCAGTTGACGATACAGTCTAAGAAGTTTGGATTTGAAGTTCATTTATGAGCTAGGTCCCATCAGACATCCAGACGTTCTATGACAGGTATTGCTCATTTCGGGAGATGGCTTTCTCCGCGAACTTGAGATATAGAGAGACATAGAAAGAAACATCACAGCGGATCCACTCACTGAGGCTATTCCTCGAACGCAATAGTTTCACAAACGAGCTTTGTGAGACTGACTAGTAGAGGAGTTGGGTGTTCGGTATCACACGGGCTGTGAGTATGCGACATCGCAATAATTAGCCTTGAGTGCAAGTGGGAGATTGTTGGAGATAGTGCCCTCAGAGTCAATTATTGGATCACAGGCACGTGATTGCAATGATTGAGGAAGGACCTATCCCGGTAGGACAGTCTTACTCGAGATGATAGTATGCTATCTGGTTTACCTTTATCATCGTGTACTGTTTTAGGTGACCTGACATGTCGCTATTACACGTTGATAGAGCCCCTAGGATTCTTGCTTGACTACCAGCAGTATGATGGCGATCATATACGTGGGAGCTGGTAGTCTATAAGCACATCCTTAAAATGTCCCTAGTCGTAGGAGTTTCGAGACAGGGTATCGATACTCCATTAGTAGACTAGTGTATACAGTCGAGACCCCGACGAGGGGCGGTGGCCGGTCTCACAAGCCACTGGTGTCAGTTGGTTCACCTAAGATGTATACAGGTGCTCATTGGGTTATGAGTACACCGGACAGGACTCGCCGGGAACCTGCTAGTTGGTCTTATACCAGACGTCAGATAGCAGTTCCCTGGTGACATGTGTACAGGTTAGTTCATCGACCTGAGGATCGTCATTTGTCTCGTGTGAGTTCCCACTGTACTTTGATTACTACCCTACCACGGCACAAAGGAGTCGTGCAAACAGGTTTTAGTTGGGTACAGTCCCGAGCCACATGGAGGCAGTGAGCGGATCTTCAGGGGTTCGTCTCTCCCGGTATTGGGGGTGAGGTCGCGCTGTGTCTAGGAGAGCCATTACGCAAAGCCCTCGGCCGAGGCAGGAAATTTACTGGTAGATATTCCAGTAGTATCTCAGGGCGTTCTGGGCTACGCTCCGACACGACTTGTACCGCTTTTGGGGGTCTGACTTTTACCAACCCCCTAGGCCCGCCATGCGATACTCATAGACGAACGGACCGGACTGTACGGATATTGTCACTGACAGGCTCAGTTGGGTGTCGGGGTGAGCTTCCTCATCGACGTCCCTTTTGGTCAATAGCTGGTGGCCCGTCACGTATTGGCTTATACCTCTGACGTGCCAGTGGTTAAATCCACAGCCATAGTATTGACGAGTCTTTAGAGTCCACCACATTTACAGTTACTCAAGCTTTCGGGCGAAACGCTGTAGAGGCCGTATGGAGATATGGCAGGGTCCGATCAGATACGCGCGGTATTGCACGGATCAGGATCGGACAGTTTTGTACTAGTGGCCGTATAGTTATATGGAAGGGTTTGATCTGATACGTGCGGTATTGCACGGATCAGGATCGAACGGATTTTACTAGCCGGCTTTGGCTTAAGCCGGTCCTAGTCTAGTACAGTGTAGATTTTGTCTCATTGCATTTGTATCCGGTCGGAATACAGATGCGGGTGTGTATGCACAGTATGGGGGTTTTCCTGTAATTTATTACGGGACCAGTTTTCTGGAGTTGCCAGTTTGCTTTCCGTTCCGGCCGGTTTTCCTTTGTTCTTTCCCGGCCGGACTTTTCCGATGGAGGGGGTAATTTGCAGTTTTGCAAATTACACTTTGTGGAGGATTTATTTGTAAAAGTATTTATCATGAAAGCTTCTTTTATATTCCTTTCTTTTCTATCATCATTTCTTGAAAAGGTGATTAGGATTGATTTTGATTTTTGATTAGAGTTGTGATGATGAGGTTTGGATATGGTCACCTTTCTTTTGCTCCTACACTCACCTTCCTTCTAAGGTTATGGTTTTCATATTCTTTTCTTCCACCATTCTTCTCACTTGATGAAAGGGATGATAAGTTTTTCATGAGAGAATTTATTCATGGTTGAGAAAAAGAAAAGAGTGAAGAAGAAAAAGAAAGAGAGGAAGAAGAAGAGAGAGCTTCATTCTTGAGAGTTTCTTTCTTGATCTCTTTTTCATGCTAGAAAAATGCAAGCACCATTTTTCTAATCCTTGTTTCCTCCATCATCTTCAAATGGCAACAAAACCCAAGTGAGACAATCTACTACACATTCTACAGCATATCTTGAGCATGTCGAGTTGCCGGCTTCATGCTCGAGTTGCCTCGGTATTGAGGCGGGAGCCCGTAAAAGACGCAGGCGTTGTGGTGCCCTTTCCGGCGAGGAGGCGACGATGTGGAGGCAACACTTTCCGCGGGAGATCGGGACGATGACGAGAAGACCGGAGGACTCGGATCACTCGGTATACTTCTCACCCTATCTCTTGTTTGCTAGCATTAGGTTAATGGTTTCGATCCGGGTTTTCTTTGTCCGCGGTAGCGCCGGTTTCCGAGTAAGGAAAAAATTTTTATTCCGCATTTTGGCCTCGAGCAAGAGGCCGGGGCGCTGCCGTGGCGCAACAACTGTATCATACTAGTTTGTATATTACTTAATAGAAGCTTGGGATATTCACAGTTGTATAGACAATCTTGCTCAAAATGGTAGTATGCTACTTGGTTTGTTTCTACTTTAATGTGTACATGTGTTTATTTTAGTATATCACCTATACACATTAGTGGAGCCCTTAGGATCTTTGCTTGATTACCAGCGTTGTGATGGCAGTCACACTCGTGGGGGCTGGGTAATCCACAAGCACATCCTTATACAGGTCCTTAGTCATAGGACTATCGAGACAGGGCATCGATACTCCGGAGTAGACTAGCGTATGCGCTTCTCATCCCAGCAGAGGAGACGGTCTGTCCCATAGCCGTCTGTACGTCGTACTTGAGATAGTATGCGGGTGCTCGTTAGGTTACGAGTACACTGGACAGGACTCGTCGGGAACTGATTGGTTGGTACTATACCTATCGTCAGTTATCAGTTCCCAGGTGACATGAGTACAGCTTAGTCCGCTGACTTGACACTGTCACTTCGCCTCGAGTGTGTTCCCACTGTACTTTGATTACTACCCTACCACGGCTCAAAGGAGTCGTGCAAACAGGTAGTAGTTGGGTGCAGTCCCGAAGCACTTGGAGGCAGTGACAGTTAGACAAAATTCGCCTCTCCCGGTATTGGGAGTTGATATCGCGCTGTGTCAAGGAGAGCCATTACACACAGTCGTCCCTGGCCAGGGCAAGCGAGATATACTGGTAGGTTTCCACTGTTATTTCAGGGTGTTCTGGGCTACACTCCGATACGACTTGTATCGCTATTAGGGGACTGACGTTTACCGCCCCTAGGCCCGCCATGCGATATTCTCAGACGAACAGACCGGACTGTACGGAGATTGTCACATTCAGGCTCAGTAGGAGTTCAGATGGGTTTCACCTCGTCAGTCTTCTTATCGGCATCTACCTGGGGGCCGTTACGCACAGCTAGTGCCGCTTGCGGTCTGTGGTTAAACCCACTGCCACCGTAGTGTCGAGTCTTTAGAGTCCCACACAGAGAGCTATTCGCCTTTAGGCAAAAGAGTAGAGGTCGCATGGTTTTGCGACAGGGTTCGGTCATATCCGCGCACTTATACACGTTTGGTGTCCGGACAGTTATTACTAGCGGGCTTTGGTTTAAGCCAGATACTAGTATACGTTTTGGGATTGATTTTATCTCGTTTGCATTCAGGTTCCCCGGAACGCGGATGCGGGTGTGTATGCATGGTTGACAGAGACAGAGGCAGAGGATTCTCATTAGGGTTGTTGACTGTTGACTTTTGCTAAACCCTAATGAGAATTAGAAATATGATTAACAATAATATTAATTAAGTATTATTGTGACATGGTTGGGTTGAAGGGTTGACCTTGTTGACTTGTTGACTTTGTTGACCGGTTGACTAGGTTGGACTTGTTGACCACCATCATGACAATGGCTATCATTTCTTGGCATTGACTTTAGCTTGCTTGTTTTGTTCACAAATTGCATTTAATGCAAGAAATGATATTGCCATTTGATATGATAACTACCATCACATAATACTCAATTATTATTATGTGTTATGATTATTTTTGATTATGAGAGCAAGGGTGCAAAAGCCTTGCTAATTCTTTCATTTTTCCTTTCTTTCTCTTGCTCAAGCTCTCCCTCTTCCTCTTGCTCTCTCTCTAGTTCATGGTTCTATTGTCTCATGTGTTGAGAAGCAAGAACCATAGAGATCAAAATCCATTACACTTCTCTACTCATCCTAGTACACAAGGTCTAGCAAGCCTAGTGTTCTATTTTCTTCTAGTTTGAAGTAGAAGCCAAAAGGTAGAAGCTTTCGGGTGGATCCATCTTCGGCGTGAGGAGACGACGAGGTGAAGCCGATCCGACCACCGCAAGGAGTTGAAGACGAAGGAGTTCAAGTTAAGATATAACCCCCCAACCGAGTAGGTAAAACTCCTAGTTAGGTTGTTAAATAGTTGTTTAACAAAGATCCGTATTTTAAGTCCATGTTACCCCCTAAAGAAAAATCGTTTTTCACCATTTCCGCAACCCCAAAGAACCGGGGACGGGTAACGTGGACTTACATTTATGTAGGACTTTCTTGCTCGATATGATTGTATGCTATCTGGTTACCTTTATCTTAACATGTAGACTGGTATTTTTTATACTGTCTGTCTCTTACATGTTGATAAAGCTCTTAGGATATGTACTTAACTACCAGGATTATTATGAGATCATACTAGTAGGGCCAGGGTGGTCCAAAAGTACATCCTTTAATTGTTCCAAGTCGAGAGGATATCGAGATATGGCATCGATATTCCAGAGTAGACTAGTGTGTACGTTTCTTGTCCCTTGGAGGGCGATGGTTGATCCCATAACCATTGGTGTGTGACATCAAAGATTGTACATAGGTGCTCATTAGAGAATGGGTACACCGAACGGACTCGCCGAGGACTCCTAGTTTGTATTATACCTATCGTCAGATAGCAGTCCTCTGGTGACACTGGTACAGGTTAGTCTGTAGACCCGAGATCGTCATAGAGTCTTGTGTGGCTCCCACTGTGCTTTGATTTCCTTCCTATCACGCTCAAGAGGAGTTGCGCAAACAGGTGGATTTTAGGTACAGTTCCGAGTCACATGGGGGCAATGAACGATAGGAAGGGTTTTGTCTCTCCCAGTATTGGTGGTTGATGTTGCGCGATGCTCGAATGATTATAACTGGAAGTCCCTGGCCAAGGCTGCTGCTGAGATTTACTGATAAAAGTTATCAGTAGTTTCTCGAACCGTTATAGGACAGACATCGGCATGACTTATCACGTTACTGGGGTCTGACGTTTACCACCCGTAGACATGATATGCGACATATCAGACGAAGAGACCGGACTGTACGATAGTGTTACTGTTAGACTTCATGGAGAGTATGGACAAGCTTTCTTGTTGATCTTCATATCGCTCAATACCCGGGTAGCTGTTACGTCTAGCTAGTGCCGCTGATGGCTTGTAGGTGACTGATGTGATCATCACCTACTGCTGGCGTATTGACGAGTCTTTAGAGTCCGACACAGAAGTTCCCTGGTTCAAGACAAACGAAGTAGAACACATATGTGATATGTTTGTGGGCCCGATTAAATACGTGTATCTGATACCGTATTGTAATCTTGCAGTTATTTGTTATCAGTCAAGTTATATGTGATATAACCAGATAATCGAATCAAGTGTTGATTTGATAATGTGATACACAGATAAATGATATTAGTCGGTTATATATGATATAACCGGATTATTAAATCAAGTATTGATTTAATAATGTGATATATATTATATGTAATATAATTATGTATTAACTAATATCATTAGCTCACTAATTATTCTTCATAATATATATGTTAATATATATATATATATAATAATGAAGTATGGCATGAATTTCTATTTTTGGAAAATAGAAAATGAGGTGTAAAACGGAGAGATATTTGTGGAATGGTGTGAGGTATGGCACATTATATATTTTATTGGTTTGGCTTCACTATTGAAGCATGGTGCATATTTTATTTTAGAAAATATTCATGCTTCAATGAGTGGATGTGATTTTGGTGAGCTATTCCTCTCCCATTCTAACACTTAGTCATTTTTCCTCACTTGCTCTCTTGCTCTTATCTTCATCCTCTTCTTCTTGCCATCATGGTTCAAAGTTACAACCCCTCACATGAGATGTGAACCATGGAACCTTGAACACAAATAAGTGAGCAAACCAAATCCCCTACTTCACCATCCTACACTTGACTAGCGATCAAGTGTAGCGGTTTTCCTATACTAAAAGAGTTTAGTGTAGAGGTAGCTTGAGATGGAGGGACTTAACGTGGATCATCTTCGGCAAGAAGTTCTTCGGAGGAAGCTCTTCCAAACCCTCAAGTGGAGTCTAGTGGAGTCGTGGGACTACTACAAGGAGCATATAAAGTGAAGGACTCGGTCTACGAGTGTATAGCCTTCTTTCACTTCTTCTAGTTTACATTGATATCAAACTAAAACCCTAATCATCTAGTTAACAATCTAGGTTTGTGTTAGTTATCACCCCGGAAATTTTTTAAAATGACATGCTTGATTCTTGTAAAACTCAGTGGGGTAGTAACGTACACTTTCACTGGACACCGTCTTCTTTATAATCTTTGTTAAGGTCTTATTGAAATCTTCTGCTAGACCGTTGGCCCGAAGGTTATGGACTGAAGAGTATCTCCAATCTATTTTATACTGTTGTGCGAAACGGCTGATTTTATGAATTCTATAAGCTGGCCCATTATTTGAGATAATTTGTCGCGGAGTGCCAAAACGATAGATCGCATGGGTTCTGAAGAAATGGAGGATATTTTCCGTTTTCACCTCCCTTAGTGGTACTATTTCTGCCCATTTAGAGAAATAATCGGTCGTTGCCAATATAAACCGATGTCCTTTGGACGATGCCGGTTCAATAGGGCTAATTATATCGGTTCCCCATATTTCGAAAGGCTAGCTAGCTACTGTTGGGTGTAGCGGATTTGGATGTTGGTGGATGAAGTCCCCGTGAATTTGGCATGAGTAACACTGCTTCGCATATTCGAGATAGTCCTAAATCATTGTGGGCCAATAGTAACCCATTGTTTTTATCTTCAGCTGCATCTTTGGTCCAGCTTGGTGAGACCTGCAAAGTCCGTCGTGAGTTTCTTGGACGACTTTTTTCGCTTCCTCCGGCCCCAGGCATCTTAGCCACAGAAAGTCTAACGATCTCTTATATAGAGTACCATTGTCGAAGGCGAAGGACAGAGCTCGTTTCATAACCTGATGTCTAGACGACGCATTTTTGGGCGTTCATTAGTATTTGAAGTAGTCTATGAAGACTTCCTTCCAATCCTTGACCTTTACTTCATCCTCTATTTGAATGGTTATTTGTTCGATCATATCTTTTCATTCGTATGGCTTTATCAGGTCTTCCGAATATATATTTATCAGCGAGAGTATCCTAAGGCTTTGCACAATGATCCTTACGTCATTGAGGTTTTCATTGGCCAGTTCTTTAGCCAATTTGGCCAAAGCATCTGCCTTGCTGTTTTCTGCACGCGGTATACTCTCCAGGATGTAGTAGAGGATTTGTGTCAGCAGTTGCTGCACTCTTTCGCCATACTTTATTAGCTCTGGCTAGCATGTCTGATAGTCACCATTTACTTGGCTAACGATCAGCTGGGAATCTCCATATATGAGAAGGTCTTTGATTCCCATGTCGATAGCAATCTCGAGACTTGCTGTCAAAGTTTCATATTCAGCTTTGTTGTTAGTCCTTGGCTCTATTAGGGAAAGGGTATAACGCAATATCCCTCCTTGAAGAGTCACGAAGATAAGGCCCACCCCGGCTTTGATTATGGGGGTGTTTTGCTTTCGCCTTATCACGGAAGATGCTCCATCGAAGTAAAAATCCCATTGGGAATCATTTTCTTCTTTCTCTTCTTCGATTGCGTCGAACGCATGTTCGTCTGGAAATTCGCAATTCAATGGAGAGTTGGCTGGTATCAGATGCTCTACAAGAAAGTCGGCTATGGCTTGACCTTTTACTGCTTTAAGGGGTCGATACGTCATTGAGAACTCAATCAGGAGGAGGGTCTATTTGGAAAGCCTTCTTATTAGTATGGCCCTTGACATCAGATATTTGAGAGGATCCACCTTTTATATGAGATGGACCTCATGTGCCAATGCGTAATGTTTGAGCTTCGTTATCGCGAAGATCAATGCCAGGAAATGCTTTTCGATGGGGGAGTAGTTGTTTTCTGCCCCCAGCAGAACTCGACTCAAATAGTACAGAGCTCTCTCCTTTCACTGATCGTTCTTTTGTGCCCATAGCGCGCCTAAAGAACCCTCAAGGACTGTTGAATATGGGATAAGGGTTTTCCTTTAACCAGAGCGGTCAATACCGGTGGATTTTGCAGGTATTGCTTGATTTCGTCTAGTGCATTTTGGCACTTTTGATCCCAGAAGAACGGGGTCCCCTTCTTCATTACATGACTGTAGGGACGATATTTTCCGGAGAGGTTGGCTATGAATCGCCGGATATATGCGAGCTTTCCTTTAAGAGATCGTAACTGTTTGAGAGTTCTTGGCGTGGGCATTTCCATAATTGCCTTGATCTTTGAGGGATCGATTTTGATACCCCTGTGCCGTATGGAGAATCCTAGGAATTTGCCTGAGGACAATCCAAATGCGCATTTTAGAGGATTCATCTTCAGATTATATTTCTAAAGACGTCGGAACGCTATTTTTAGATGTTCCCAATGCTCCTCGTGAGATTTGCTCTTTACCACAAGGTTGTCAATGTAGCATTCGACAATCTCATGGATGAGATCATCGAAGATCTTTGTCATGGCCCTTTGGTAGGTAGCGCCAATGTTCTTTAAACCGAAGGGCATCACCTTATAGCAGAATATGCCCAGCGGAGTCCGGAAGGTGATATGATTTTGGGCTTCAGGATGTATTTTTGTTTGATTGTATCCTGAAGATCCATCCATGAATGAGAAGACCTAATGGGTAGACGTGTTATCGATCATCAGCTCGGTAACAGGTACTGAAAAGTCATCCTTCGGGCAAGCTTTGTTGAGGTCTCGAAAACCCACATAGATGCGAACCGTCCCATTTTTCTTCATCACTGAAACGATGTTAGCGATCCAGTCGGGATATTGAATTTCTTGGATGATGCCGGAGTTAATTAGTTTTTTGACTTCAGCGTTAATACTCATCTTGAGTTTGAGCCGCATTCTTCTTGGCGCCTGTTTGACTGGTTTATGTTCGGCGATATGGCCAGTTTATACACTGCTACCTTTGGATCTAGACCCGGCATCTCGGAATAGTTTCATACGAAGCAATCTTTATATTGCATGAGCACATCTTTTAATGTGGCTACCTATTTTTCAGATATTAGTTCACTGACAAACGTTGGCATCGGATCATTTTTCTTCCCTAAGTCAATTTTTCTTAAGTTGTCCGTCGTGGTGTGTATCCCATCTTCCAGCTCCTTTAGTGCTGGTAGAAACTCTGAGATCATCTCGTCCTCGTCTTCATTTGTGAAGCACATATAGAGGTCATCCATAGTCTCGTGCCCTCCCTCTTTTGAGAGTGTTATCATACGGCAAGTACGAGTTCGCTTCGTTTTTTGTGGTAGAGCTGGTCCTATCCTTACGGTATAGGTCATCTTTGGCTCATACTCTTGCTACGGGGTTACCCTCTAGCTGTCGGATAAAGCGAACCTGCCTTGTTGATACAGGCCTTCTACCTAATCTTTGAAGGTGAAGCAGTCTTCGAGGGGATGACCTATTGCTCGGTAGTAAGAGCAATAATCCAGATGATGGACCTCGTTTATTTGTTCGGGGTGCCGAGACCCCGAGAGCGACATCATTTGATACTTCGTGACAAGATTGAATATTTTCCTCATTTTTTCTTGGGGTAAAGAGTATTCCCGACCCATCTTCTTTATAAAGGATGGGTTCCAATCGACTTTTTCTCGAATGCGTGGCTTCTTGGATCCGCTTTGTTGTTTTCGAACGTTGTTTACGTTCTTTGCCCTGTTTTTGCCTATATTTCGGGATTTTCCCCTTTCGCGAGGACATACAGCGGGCCAGGGATGAAGAGCATTATAGCCATCCTTCTCCGCAGATTGCTGATTGAGGCGCTGAGTCCTGGCTTTTCATAAATAGCCATTTCGCGGCTGTGATTGTCCCCGCTCTTTTGACAATCTTATCTTATTAGCTTGTTGATTTGTTCTTCGAGTGACGGACTTAACGTTCTTAGAGCGGGATTTCGCTCTGTTTGAATGCCACGGCCATTTGGAAGAGTATTTTCCCTTTCACTGGAGTTGTTTATGATGCGGCAACTATAGAGCCACTCCGGTTTCTTAGACCAAACGTATCCGAGCTCGGTTGTTTCCATCTTCCCGTTAGGCATCTTTTGCTGAGTCTCGGGAATATCCTAAATCTTCATGTAGAATTGGGCTTGTCGAACAGTTTGTTCGAGGGGTACACTTTGGCATCTTAACAGCCTTTTCAATCCCTTCGCACAGTATCTTGTCAGACGGATTGGTTGAAGCCTTTCAAGTGAAAAATCGGTACCATGCCAGACTTCTTTTTCTATTTTGGTCTCAATAGCCTGGTAGAAGAAGATCGCATTTTCACCTGTTCGCCTGAGAGGGACGTAGAAAGTCTGTAGTTCTTGTATGCTGTATGTATCGAGCGCATCAAGTTCCTTGTAATGCCATGGCGGAGCCATTGTGGTTTGCAGACTCTGATCTACTCTGGTGAAAGTTTGCGCTAACGGGCGGATGGAAAACACTGCGTTGGCCTCGTCCTCAGAGTCGCTGCCAAAGACCAGGATAGGAGCAAATGGTTTGGGCCCATTGTTTTCTTTCTGGGACTGTCCCGAGTAGACTATTTCTTCATCTTCCTCGGTATCGCTTCCACAAATCAGGATAGTGGCGACAAACTTCTTTCTATCCTCCGGCTTATGACACATTTCCGTATCTTCGAAGTCTGGTAGGAAGTACTTTGCATCTTCATATTTTCGGACCTCGTTTATAGAGAGCGGATTTAGCTCCCCTCTGATGGTGTACTCCGAGCCATTCTTGAAATACTGCATACACTGATGTTGTGTAGAAAGGATAACGTTGTACTCATGTAACCATGGTCTGCCGAGCAAAGCATTATAGCAGGTCTTGGCATCAATGATATGAAATTGATGTCAGTGACGAGCAACCCAAAGCGCAGCGTCAGTATTATGGACTCGAGCATTCGCGACGACTGTGAGTTGAACCCGGAGATAGTAATTTTGTCTCCGGCTAGGTGCTGAATGTTCATGCAAATCTCCTTCATCACTCTCACGTTTAGAAGGTTAACGGAGGGTCCATTGTTGACAAGGATTTTCCATATCTTGATATCGCGGCAGTACCCGGTCATGTATAACGGGCGATTATGTTCGCACGTACCGAGGAGGAGATCTTCATCGCTGAATGTAATATCAGCCGTGTGGCCCTCTGTAACACCCTAGTTCATTTATACCAATTCCAGTTCAAGTATTTACTTATTTATGGTAGTTTCTTGGTTTACTGTGTTTTGGATGCGAATAGTATTTTGACATTTGTATTTGCATTTTACCCGACCCACTTGCTTGAAACCTGTCTTGATTCATGTTTATGATTTATCCTGACCTGTTACATGGATTCATGCATTTTCATTTTGTACTGCATACTGGCATTTTATCTGGCATCTGCATTTTTTTAATATAACATTTAAAGTCAAGTAAAATATTTTTAAAATATCTATAAAATATCTAGTATGACCTGCATGATACTCCAGACCCTGTCGTAGCATCCGCACATCTTGTTCTCGTCCCGTTCAGTAAAACGGACTTGTTTGGATGGCTACGCGCACGTACGTGCATCAGTTCCTAGGGGTATGCATTTTCGTTACCCGGACATCCAATTTGAGTTTTGGTCGACATGAGTATTTTTTATATTTTTGAAACTGAATTTTAGACCCGATCCGGGCGTATTTTGGACTAAATTTGTATTTACCAGAAAATCCAATTTTATTTCATCTAATATCTTTATTAAAATTTAACATTTTAAAATATTTATAACTTACAAACTCTTTTTAAATTAAAATCTAAACCTTAATAACAACACCTTTCTCTCTCTCTCTCTCTCTCTCTCTCTCTCTCTCTCTCCTCTGCATATATATATATTTATATATATTTTATTTATTTATTTATTTCATTCCTTATTTAATACACAGCCTCTTCTTCTTCTTCCTTCTTTCTTTTCTTGATCTTGTTTCTTGATTCCGGTGATCACCGCCGGAGCCATGCTCGTCGCTGACGATCCGAGTGATCCAGTGAATGTACCTTACCTGTGTGATCACCCTCTTGCCTTTCTTGGATCCGTCCCGCGTGCCGCGTGTGCGTTGCGACAATTTACCGACGTCGGACGTGCCGTGCGTATCCGTCGTGTGATTCGATCGAGGCAAGTTTACAACTTACTACATGCTATGCTTTATGTAATTTATTTATATGTTTCCGTATTATCATCATCATCATCATCATCATCATACAGCTATGTCTATATAATTTATACACCGTAGTTATTTAACGTTAATCGGTTTTATAATATAAAATATATGAAAGTGTACAACTTGCGACATTCTATAATTATATCTATAAAATTTATATCGTCGTAATATTTCTTATTATTATCTTTAATTAGTTTATAATCTGTATTTTATAATGTTATACAAAATATAGTTTGAAAATATTATAGTTTACACATGAAACGTCGTTGCAAAGCGGATACGACAAATCTGAAATTTACTGTACATCTTACCTTATAAACTTCATTATAAATCATAGAAAATCATTAGTATACGTTCTTTAGTTCGTTACGAAGCTAACACAGAATACTATAACTCTATGAAATATTTACTTGCAAAATAAATTTTTTAAATAACGTAAAATGCAAATGAAAATATCTCTAAACTGCTGTCCACGGAAATTCCAGCAGCAAACTTTCAATTTCGAATGTTCATAAAATTTGTAGGAACAACCTGAGATACATCAACTTATAAAATTGTAAACCTTATTGAATTATCTTTGTTTTGGTATAAGACACGTACCTTTTAGAGAACGTTTGTTATTTTTAAGCTATTTTAGAAATCAGGGTGATGCTGAATTTCGGAACGGAACTTTCTTGTGCATGGTTAATCAATACCACTTTTATAGTTATTAATCGTTTTGAATATGTTATCCATGTTAATATTATTATATCACTATTTACATATCTAGTTGCATTCTAATTCATCTTGCTACTGTAGGGTTCCTAGGCACACTAATGAAGTCTCACAAGGCATCAAACATGGCTAATTCAAGTTTTTCCTTGTGCCTACAAACCCTAATACGGATCGTTAACTAGATATATAGGCGATGCAAGCATGTAAACGAATTAAATGCTAAAGGAAAGTGACTACAACCTTTGTAGATCCGGTCCACCACTTTCTAAGCTCCGCGATGATGTCCCTCCGCTGTCCAAATCGGATCCCGGACTCTGGCATCGACTTCATCGAAGAAATGTGCGGGCTTGATCGTCGGCTTCGATGCCGAAGATGATCTACGTCGAGGCATCACAAGATCAAGCTCCAACTTCACCAAGCCATGAAAACTAGTGAAGGAAAAACCCTATACTACTTGGCAAGAGGTAGATGATGAAGAAATAGGAGGTGGGTTCACTTTAGAATTGGATTTCTCACTCATTTGCTCAAGTTGCCATTAAAGCTATCAAGCTTTTTCTTCTTGAAGAAGAAGAAGAAGAAGAAGATAATATATGATAAATGTTAAGTAAAATAAAAAACAATATGATACTTATCATAATCTTAACCTTAGTTAGGTGTAGAGAATAAATCATGGTTAGTTTGAAGGGTTAGGGTTAAGCATGAAGACAAAATGGTCACTTGGTCAAAGCTTCATGAAGCTTCAACTAGAAAACAAATCAAGCCACCATTTTCTTTTCATTTGCCAAAAAGAAATAAATAAATAAATAAATAAATAAGCAAATAAATCAAGTGAAACCCTAACCATTAACCAACCATGATTTAAACCAAACATACACCCAAACAAACATGTATCATCAAACATGATACAATCATGTGCACAAAAAAATATATCACATATACAATGTGCACAACAAGTGAGAAAATCCATTTAAAGTGAACCAATACTAGTTAATGCAAAGTAATATATCAAATATATAATTATGCATTAAATCATTAAATCAACACTTGATTTAACGACCCGGTCATATCGCATATAACCGACTAATATTCAATGTATCGGCTTATCGAATCAATCGTTGATTCGATAACTAGGTTATATCACATACAACCATCCGATACATTCATTGCGAGAATGGAATACGGTATCACATACACGCATTATTCTCGGTCCCGCACATATCTCATATGCGCTCCTATTTCGTTTCGCTTGAGCCAGGAAACCTCTGTGTAGGACTCTAAAGACTCGTCAATACGCCGGCAGCAGGTGATGATCATATCAAACACCCACAAGCCGCAAGCGGTCTGCTAAACGTAACGGTTACCCGGGTATTGAGCGATCAGAAGATCGACGAGCAAGCCCGCTCACACTCCTGTGAATCCAACCAGTAACACTTACCGTACAGTCCAGTCTGTTCGTCTGATATGCCGCATATCTCGCCTAGGGGTGGTAAACGTCAGACCCCAGTAGCTCGATAAGTCATGCCGACGTGAAGTCCATGACATGTGTGAAACTACTGATAACACTTACCAGTAGGTCACTGCAAGTCGAGCATAGCGCAACATCAACCCCCAATACCGGGAGAGACGAATCCCCTCCTATCGCTCATTGCCTCCATGTGAATCGAGACTGTACCCAAAAACCACCTGTTTGCACGACTCAGTAGAGCCGTGGTAGGGTGGACATCAAAGCACAGTGGGAGACACACAAGACTCTATGACGATCTCAGGTCAACAGACTAAGCTGTACCAGTGTCACCAGAGAACTGCCATCTGACGTGAGGTATAATACCATCTGGGAGTTCTCGGCGAGTCCGTTCAGTGTACCCAGTCTCCACTGAGCACCCGTATACCATCTCTGATGTCAAACACCAATGGATATGGGATCATCCATCGCCCATCGCATGGGTCGAGAAGATATATGCTAGTCTACTCTGGAATATCGATGCGCTGTCTCGATATTCCCTCGACTAGGAACATTGAAGGATGTACTCATGGACTATCCAGGCCCCACTAGTATGATCTGCATCACAGTCCTGGAAGTCGAGTACACATCCTAAGGGCTTTATCAACATGTAACAGAGAGAGACAAAAAAGTATACACGTTAAGATAAAGAGCAACCAGATAGTGTACTATCATGTCGAGCAAGAAAGCCCTACCTATATATGTCCCAGCATCCACTACAATATACATCCAATATACAGTAATGGCCTCTAGGGCATACATATAACTAACAATCTCCCACTTGCACTAGGACCATCTGTAGCAGTGGTTGCAGTATCACATACTCAACCATCCCATATAAGTCTCTCTCTGGGAAAAAGCCTTCGTGAGTGGATCCTCCGTGTTGTCCTCTTAGTTTACTCTACTAACCTCGATCACCCCGGAGATCATCTATTTCCATGATCAGGTGATGCTGCCTCAGAATATGTCTTGGTCACTGATGGGACCAGGGTTCCTAGGCTAAAGCCACAGTTCCATTGTCATACAATGGTAGGAACCTAGTTCATCTTATGAACCAATATACACCCAAACTGCCTCTTTGGTAGTATCTTTAATAGCGATGTTACCAGCCTTTATTGTCTAGTTTGTCACGGTATCTAGCTTGGAACTCTTCCAACATACCGTCCCTCCACAGAGGGTGAAGGCAACGCCTGTGACTGACATTCAGTCGTCCTTATCACCCTGGAACACTTCCAGTGATTCTCCTCAGGAACGATTGATACCATCTCACTACATCTAGTGAGAATCCTAGCATCCATTTACATCTATCTCATAGATGAAAACCCAGGATTTATGAGGTATCACTTTGATCCTATGTGGAGAATCATTGTGATAAGCGGAGATTGATCGAGCGTAGCATAGGAAACTCCTTCCCTATCAAGATTATGTTATCCACGTACTCTACGAGGATCATCACCATACTCCCTACTTCCTTTTTGTATATACAAGGTTTATCTACCATTTTGATGAAGTCAAACTCTTTGACTACCACATCAAAACAGATGTTCCAACTCCGCGATGCCTGCTTTATTCTATAAAGCAACTTGTACACGTTTTCGCTGCTCCCACTGTTTACGAAGCCCTCTGGCTGTGTTCTTATAGACGTTCTCTTCTAAATCATTATTTAGAAAAGTAGTCATGGCACCCAACCACCAGATATCGTAGTCATGGTGTGTAGCCGTGGCAAGTAGGATCTGGATGGACTTAAGCATAGCCACTTGAAAAAGTTTCATCATTATCCACGCCTGGTCGATGACGAAAAACTTTAACAAGTCTAGCTTTGAAAGTCTCAACTTTTCCATCTACACCAAGTAATCTTCTCAAGATATACTTGCTCCTGATGGGGATTTAACCCTTCAGATATAGCAACCAAAGTCCATACTTTGTTGGTGTATAAGGATTCCATCTCAGATCATTAAGCATCCAGCCATTCTTACAGAGTCCCTACTCTCGATGGCCTGCTCGAAACTAGTTGGGTCATCATCTCATGATGCATTCCTCGCTCCCACTGTCATCGAGAAACCGAGGTATCTCTCAGGCGGATGAGGAACCCTACCAGATCGGCGGAGAGGCTGAGGTTCGTCGGAAACTATTGAATCCTTTGGTTCTGTCAAATCATTAGCAGTTTTGTACAGCTGGAACCTTTCCAGTTCTACAGAACTGTCCTTGCCTCGATCTTGTCCGGATTTTGCTTTAGACATAGGCCGAACAATCCTAAATCTTAACTTACTTAAGAGATAGGCTCTTCCCACACCATATCTCATATGGAGTGGTAGGCACTGATTTGATTCGAACCCTATTCAATAGGTATGCAACTTCATAAGTGCATAACTCCCTAATAGGAAACTCAGTAGTACTTATCATAGAGCGCACCATATCATATAGGGTGTGATTGCTCCGTCCCGATATACCATCGTGCTATGGTGTATACGGAGGAGTAATGCTGAGAGAGAATCTCATTCTCCTTTAGAATAGTCCAGGAATTCCATGCCCAAGTATTCTCCTCCCTGATCTCATCATAGGATATAATACTTATACCTGTACTTTGGTTCTCTACTTCTAACTTATATTCTGTGAATATCTCAAAAGGTTCGGACTTGTGTTTCAACAGGAACATATGTCTGAATCTTGAGAGATCGTCAGAGAATGTAATGAAGTAAAAAGAACCGGTCCTGGCATGTGTAGACAGGAGACCTTACATACATTATCATGTATCAGTCCCAAGAGTTTACTAACTCTTTCTCTGTTTCTAATGAACAGAGCTATGGTCATCTAATCTTTGTGACATGACTGGCAAGTTCCACAAGATGTAAATTCAAACTGATTTAAATATGCATCTAAAAAGTAACTTCAGCCAGTCGGGTCGCATTGATATGACCTAGTCTACAATGCCTCAAGAAGGAATCGTTCAATTCTGAACTCTTCTTCTTGTGTGTGTTCCGTATACTAAGAACTGTAGTTTGATTTAGAACGTCAATGCTTTTAGATAACGTGCCTGAACCGATCAACTTTTGATATAGGAAATGTTCAAAACATTATCCAACAATACAAAATTTTATCATTTCTTTACTAATAAAGAGATGGATATGATTTTGTATATTAGGTTCGGTATCTAATAACATTTGTTCAGAATCAATGTATCGGTAATACAGGGTGACAGTGACCAACAGACTTGGCTGCAACACTTGCCCCGTTTTCTGTCTCATGAAACGTATCACCCGTTCTCAGTTTTCTACCTTTTTGTAGCCATATGTAACAATTTACATATCTGGGATCCTGATCCGGTATCAAATATCCAGGATGCAGAGGATACTGAGAAACAGTTCTTTGTAATGAACACACCTGAAGGAGATGCATCATATGCACTTTCTTTGTTTGGGCGGCAAAGGAATTCTGGTATTCCTCAATTTCCTGCTCTGTCTTATAACAATTATAAGTTGGAGCGGGATCAACGTTCCCCAGCTCAGTACAACAAGCGGGTTCGGTCAATACATCCATTTTATTATCTTGATTAAGGCGTGATATGGTCGCTACCAGGAGAGAGAGAGAAGAAAACACTCTGCGTGCGCTCTTGCAAGATTAGATTGGTTATATATTTTATCTAATCAGGATGGCTCCCACTGTTTTTATCAAATCTTCCTTCAAACCCTAAAAGGAAAGACTAGCTGGGATTAATTACACTCTACAAGTTCGCCAATCTTTCAGCCAGGCCAGTGTCGGTACTTTGAGGGAGGTTCCCCGTGCTTTCGTACGGACCTAATTACAGTAAACCTCGTTTTCCCAGAGGCGTAACCCCGTTGACACCTTTCTAGACACCTACTTGATCGGCTAATTGTAAAGTGCAAAACTCTCCCAGGAGTAACAATTACTCGCAGTGGGTATCAGGATCCAATTATCACATAGAAGGTATGCAATCTCATTGCAAGTTTCAACACTTGAAACTCCCGATAATGGTTTTTACCCCTAGCACCTATGACCTTGGCTAAGGTCAACAAATCATAGGTACTAGTCAAGTTCTACCCGTCATTTCGTGATTAATTAGACCCACCCATATGACCCTTGGCTAAGGTCAACAAAGCCACATGACTGTCCTAACTAATCGCATCATATGCTGTGTAGGAAGACATCACTTAGCTACCGCACACTACGCCTCGGCTATGGTCGACAAACGTAGCACGAATACTAAGTACTCTACTTCCTAAAATGACGGAGGGTTGCGAATGGTTTTTATGAAAACCTTTAACGCTCTGAACATGATCTCGTTGCGGAATCAAATGGTTTTTAAATGGAGTGTTTTTGAGGCTTTTCTAGTTTTGCTAAAGGGGTCACTCCCGGTGAAGGGATCGTCGGCCCTTTCCTCGTCAAATGAGGTGCGGGATATATCATATATATCACTGCGCAAAGCAGAAACTATAGAAGCAATCAAAAGACAAACCGAGTGTGTAGCATCTGCCAGTTATTGCTAAAGGAGTCACTACCGGTGAAGGGATCTCGGTCCTTTCCTCATCGAATAAGGTGCAGGATGTTCTACAAGGAACACCGCGATGCAAAGCAAGAACTGTAGCTACTGTTTTATTTTTGAAATTCGATTCCACAACATCAATTAGGTTTATTTTCTTTCATTAATCTCATTAATGAATATCCCATCATTTATGTCCACCTAATCATCACAGATAAATATAACGTACGCTTATGCCATCCGCATTCGCCTCGATGTCCCGTCTGCACCGTTAGGTTAGGTAACTAACGGCAGAGTGAGGCAGGGCTAGCGCGGGTGTAAAACATAAGCAACGTCTATATAATATATCATATTTAGTATATATAGTATCTATCTGAACAAATCACATGATCACATCACAGATAACGCAGCAAAAAATATCATATGAAATATTGGATATACTAGGACGTCCGTGTTTTCAATACAAGCCAGTACAAAACACGGATTCCACGGTCGTGATGAATAGCCAATCCCATACCCCTAGACCCCTACGAGAGCGGCAAGCAACCCTACCAATTCTAGGATTAGGAGACCCGGACTCGACTCCTCGAGTTGGTCTCCCACTGGACCCTAGAACCCGGTTACTTGTGCCCTCCTCCTTGGGTCTATCCTAGAGCAGAAAAGTAAATAATATACAAAGGGTGACATCTTCCACAACCTGGAAGTGCCCCAATAAAAGAATATTACATACAAGTTTTTACATGAATGTAAAAGAAAAAACACTCATTTCACATAAAAAACCCCCGGCTATTCGAACACGACGATCCAATATAACATATCCAGCAACACATAACATCACATGTCATCAACGTAAGTAAATATGCGCATCCCAATTGTCGTTGACATATAGCAACGAAACCGGCGATATCACATATTACACTTACGGTCACAGAAAAGAAAGTTTAAAACTACAACAGTTGGAATTCGCAAACTCTTTAGACATCGCATGCCTAATCAAATGAATTCCTTAGACATCGCATGCCTAACAATTATAAACCCCGCATTTTAGTCTCAAAATCGAAAACACTTTTCAATATAAAGTCGGGCAATTCAACAAGATTCCCGACATCCTGATCGAATGCTCGTCGCAAACTTTAGTAGGCGGCCGCACCCCCGACGCCGTCGGCAAAGTGCACCAAGGCGGAACACCGCTGCCGCGAGCACCCGAACGGATGCTTTCGGCGACGGGGTTCTCCTACAGTCACTTGGTCGGGGCTATGGAATGAGGCTGTCTATTAAGTTTACCCGGCGAGTATCCGCGTACGCTACGTGATTGCGACGGACTTTTGATCACATCAAAATTCCGTGGCAACCGATCAAGTGAGACTAAACCGCTAGATTTATAACATTCATTCAGTTATCTCATAACTACTTGTGAATTCCAATTATTGTATCACATTCCGGATAAATAGAAAATGTTAAACTTTCCGATCGAACAATCGAACACCCAAGTTTTCCCGATACGTCTCAACACATGAAATAAGTCTAAAAACATTCAGTTCGTGCCTCAGTACCAACAGTCCAGCCGTAGAAGGGTCAAGCCAACGCCTCACATGTGGCACGCCGTACTGCCCCAAACCCTAAGTTTCAAAGGGCAGTTCAAGACGGTCACATAATCGAGTTAAGGTTTGTTGTCTTCTAGAGGGTCCATCGCGTTACTTGCACTACTTAGAACGTCTTTAAACCACGGAAAAATCCAACACTTGGAAATTTCCCGGCAGGGGAAAAAGTGGGTATTTATATCCGGTCGAACTTTTTAACAGTTTCTAAAATATCCGGAAAAACAAAAACGAAGTTAAATTATCCGATCAAATTAACGAATCCCCAATAAAACCCTAGAAAACTCAACACTTGAGTGGAATTAAAAAATTCACATAAAAAATTGCCAAGAAAGGACCTAAGAATAAATATATGAAATTTGAGGGACTAAGTCCAAATTTGGGCCGCGGAAGCACCGCCAAACCCATGGTTTGGCCGCGGTTCCGCGGTCGAATTATGGAATTAGGGGCCCAAACTTCACAGTAATTCTTAGTTTTTCCTGCTTATTTTTCTGCATATTTTTAATTCAAAAAATTCAACAGTTTTGAAAAATGTACAGAGAGGCGTTTTGATTGGGGTTTCGGGGTTCGATCGGATCTCTAACTTCGTCTATCCATCGCCTAAGGCTCTAGCTAGGCTCTGATACCACTGTAGGGTTCCTAGGCACACTAATGAAGTTTCACAAGGCATCAAACATGGCTAATTCAAGTTTTTCCTTGTGCCTACAAACCCTAATACGGATCGTTAACTAGATATATAGGCGATGCAAGCATGTAAATGAATTAAATGCTAAAGGAAAGTGACTACAACCTTTGTAGATCCGGTCCACCACTTCCTAAGCTCCGCGATGATGTCCCTCCGCTGTCCAAAACGGATCCCGGACTCTGGCATCGACTTCATCGAAGAAATGGGCGGGCTTGATCGTCGGCTTCGATGCCGAAGATGATCTACGTCGAGGCATCACAAGATCAAGCTCCAACTTCACCAAGCCATGAAAACTAGTGAAGGAAACACCCTATACTACTTGGCAAGAGGTAGAGGATGAAGAAATAGGAGGTGGGTTCACTTTAGAATTGGATTTCTCACTCATTTGCTCAAGTTGCCATTAAAGCTATCAAGCTTTTTCTTCTTGAAGAAGAAGAAGAAGAAGATAATATATGATAAATGTTAAGTAAAATAAAAAAAATATGATACATATCATAATCTTAACCTTAGTTAGGTGTAGAGAATAAATCATGGTTAGTTTGAAGGGTTAGGATTAAGCATGAAGACAAAATGGTCACTTGGTCAAAGCTTCATGAAGCTTCAACTAGAAAACAAATCAAGCCACTATTTTCTTTTCATTTGCCAAAAATAAATAAATAAATAAATAAATAAATAAGCAAATAAATCAAGTGAAACCCTAACCATTAACCAACCATGATTTAAACCAAACATACACCCAAACAAACATGTATCATCAAACATGATACAATGAAGTGCACAAAAAAATATATCACATATACAATGTGCACAACAAGTGAGAAAATCCATTTAAAGTGAACCAATACTAGTTAATGCAAAGTAATATATCAAATATATAATTATGCATTAAATCATTAAATCAACACTTGATTTAACGACCAGGTTATATCGCATATAACCGACTAATATTCAATGTATCGGCTTATCGAATCAATCGTTGATTCGATAACTAGGTTATATCACATACAACCATCCGATACATTCATTGCGAGAATGGAATACGGTATCACATACACGCATTATTCTCGGTCCCGCACATATCTCATATGCGCTCCTATTTCGTTTCGCTTGAGCCAGGAAACCTCTGTGTAGGACTCTAAAGACTCATCAATACGCCGGCAGCAGGTGATGATCATATCAAACACCCACAAGCCGCAAGCGGTCTGCTAAACGTAACGGCTACCCGGGTATTGAGCGATCAGAAGATCGACGAGCAAGCCCGCTCACACTCCTGTGAATCCAACCAGTAACACTTACCGTACAGTCCGGTCTGTTCGTCTGATATGCCGCATATCTCGCCTAGGGGTGGTAAACGTCAGACCCCAGTAGGTCGATAAGTCATGCCGACGTGAAGTCCATGACATGTGTGAAACTACTGATAACACTTACCAGTAGGTCACTGCAACCCTGGCCAGGGATTTCCTGTTATGGCCAGTCAAGCATAGCGCAACATCAACCCCCAATACCGGGAGAGACGAATCCCCTCCTATCGCTCATTGCCTCCATGTGAATCGGGACTGTACCCAAAAACCACCTGTTTGCACGACTCAGTAGAGCCGTGGTAGGGTGGAAATCAAAGCACAGTGGGAGACACACAAGACTCTATGACGATCTCAGGTCAACAGACTAAGCTGTACCAGTGTCACCAGAGAACTGCCATCTGACGTGAGGTATAATACCATCTGGGAGTTCTCGGCGAGTCCGTTCAGTGTACCCAGTCTCCACTGAGCACCCGTATACCATCTCTGATGTCAAACACCAATGGATATGGGATCATCCATCGCCCATCGCATGGGTCGAGAAGATATACGCTAGTCTACTCTGGAATATCGATGCCCTGTCTCGATATTCCCTCGACTAGGAACATTGAAGGATGTACTCATGGACTATCCAGGCCCCACTAGTATGATCTGCATCACAGTCCTGGAAGTCGAGTACACATCCTAAGGGCTTTATCAACATGTAACAGAGAGAGACAAAAAAGTATACATGTTAAGATAAAGAGCAACCAGATAGTGTACTATCATGTCGAGCAAGAAAGCCCTACCTATATATGTCCCAGCATCCACTACAATATACATCCAATGTACAGTAATGGCCTCTAGGGCATACATATAACTAACAGCTACATGCTAGGTATATTATTATGCATCCATATGTGTAAAATATTACCCGTTTATCACATTATACATCTATACTAAAAGTTTACTGTTTTCGGATACCCGTTTGCATCCATAACATTTAAAATATATATAACTGCATTTATAGATCACATTAATTCATATTATTAATGTAGTAACACCGCATACTTAATAATGTGCAACCCATTTAGTCTTGGAACTGTAAATATAACCCTAATAGTTAATTATGCATCCATGTTTTATTGTGCATCCATACCATTAATTAAATATCAATTTGCATACCATGGCACATTATTATATATTGTTGTTATATCGACACCCCATGCTTGATATTGTACACCGTACATAGTCATGATGTAACCCCTGATCGATATTTGTGCATCCATGCTTTTATTGTACATCCGTACTTTCACCCTGATTCAATACTTGCTACAGTTTGATTATGAGCACCCGTTTGATACCTGTGCACTACTTGACATGACCTGATACATCACTACTTGACATAACTTGATACATGTACACTACCTGACATGACCTGATATATCACTACTTGACATGTTCCATGATCCTGTTTCTAATGCCGACAATCCTGACATGTTGTCCCGATGGACATATCCTGTTTTCTGTATAGACAAACATGTTCCTGCTTGATCTTGTGTTGGCATTAGCTCTAGATTATTCAATACCTGACTTACACACATAACTTGGGGGTATGGGGAAATCAAGAATGTAGCCGAACGTAACTCAAAGGGCTATTACATCATGTTACCGTGGTCCCGTTGGGTTGAACGGGACATAGACTCACAGTCTATCATATCTTATTACCGTGGTCCCGTGGGGTTGAACGGGGCATAGATCGATGGGTTACGATGAGGATTACATTAATTGATTTCGAATAACTTTAGAGTAGATAACCCTATAGCACAGTTTAGATTACTCAATGTACTTCACTTGTTTACATCATGTTCACTGATCTATATTTATGTTACGGTTTACTTGCTACTGATGACTTGTTACTGTTCATACTCTATGCCTGCATATTTCATCACATCCTGCTTGCTTAGAATTATTGATATTATGACGCACTAACGTCTGGGTTTTGCATGGCCCAGATCCCTTATCCTTATCGCAGGCAGTCCAGGAGTATTTTGATCAACAGGCCGAGTAGTGAGGACCTGTTTTTTAGTTTAGTTTAGTTTCCTTTCAGTATTTTCATTTCTGATGTGAGCCCGCATTATGGGACGTACATTCTAGTTTATTATTGTACTTGGATCTTTTGCTTCCACATTATTTTATTTCATGACTCGTTTATTCTGGCTTATGGAGATGTGTTAGATAGTTTATTACTTTTCTTGATATCTCTACAGCCATAATGTGACTGTGGAGGGATATTTGCTATCCACAGGTAGCATGGTTGGCTCTGTTACGTTCCTATCTTAGCGCACTCTAGGAAGAGGGGCATGACAGGATTTGTTTGGTATGAGAGCTATAGGATTTAGGTTAATCGGGTTTGATTCTTTTTGTAGTTGGGTATTGGACCCAATACACGAATCGGAAAACTTGTAATTAGGAACATGTCATACCACATTGTTATCTTGATTCTTGAATCATATCTTTCTCTTGACCCTTGTCTTGACGATATCCAAACAACTTTGCATCTCGGCTTAGAACCTTTGGTTCCCTATTATTTCTCCATGTTCCTTTGATTCTGATATTAGGGTTTGGACGACTTGAACGGAGTTATGTGATTGTAACTATGAACTGCAACATGGTTACAATGTGGTACTCTATTCAAGTAACTTGGAGTCCTGGTCTTGATTCATTTCCTTGTTCCATGGTCGTTTTATTACCTTGGTTCTCTCAGTTTCATTGCTTACCAGTTCATGTTTTGCAGATCTCTTGGTGATCGATACCGGCAGTTATGAAGTTGTCTTGGGAATGGATTTTCTCGGCTCTTTCCACGCTCACAGTGATTATAGGGCAAAAAAAGTGATTTTCCAGATTCCCGGACATCCGGAGTTTATCTTTACTGGAGAAAGCAGCTCTGTCGGGCCAGTCGAGTTTAGGGCTAGGCCGAAAAATAATATTCTTTCGTCGATGGAAGTTGATAAGGAGGAAGCGCCAGATGTAGTTCGAGAATTTATGGACGTGTTCGAAGACATCTCGGGTTTACCACCAAAACGAGATGTGGGGTTCGCGATCGATTTTGTTCCTAGTGTAGCGCCAATCTCAAAGGCGTACTATCCGATGGTACCAGTGGAGTTGGAAGAAGTCAAGAAGCAGGTTACCGAATTGCTTGAGAAGGGTTGGATTCGCAGCAGTAATTCACCTTGGGGAGCTCCAGTTCTTCTAGTCAAGAAGAAAGATGGCACAAGGAGGATGTGCACCAATTATCGAGTATTAAACCAGGTTACTATTAAGAACAAGTACCTGATCCCTCACATTGGCTAATTGTTCGAGCAGCTTAGTGGGGCGAGGGTATTCTCGAAGCTAGATTTGCAATCCGGATATCATCAGGTCCAAGTTAAATCAGAAGATATTTGCAAGACTGCGTTCCGAACTCGGTATGGACATTACGAGTATTTAGTGATGCCATTTGGAGTCACGGATGCACCGGCGATATTTATGGACTTGATGAACCGAAACTTTTCACCGTTTTTCGACTAGTTTATAGTGGTGTTCATCGATGATATTCTGGTTTACTCAAAGAGTATTGAAGAGCATGCGGAACACTTGAAGATCACACTGCAGACATTGAGGAAAGAAAGATTGTATGCAAAGATGAGCAAGTGCGAGTTTTGGCTTGAAGAAGTTAAGTTTTTGGGGCATGTCGTATCCGGAGATAGAATCGTCGTTGATCCCGAAAAGATTGCAGCAGTTCAAGATTGGCCGATTCCGAAGAATGTAGCAGAGATCAGAAGTTTTCTTGGACTTGCCGGGTATTACAGAAGGTTCATGGAGAATTTTGCTCGTTTGGCTGAGCCTCTGACCAAGATTACGCGTAAGGAAGTACCGTTCGTTTGGACGGATAAATGTGCATCAGCTTTTGAGGCATTGAAGCAAAGATTAATAACCGCTCCTATTTTAACCGTACCAGACAGTTCCGGAGGATTGTTGATTCACAGCAACGCATCTGGGAAAGGTTTGGGATGTGTTTTGATGCAACATGGGAAGGTTATAGCTTACGCATCGAGACAGTTGAAGACCCATGAGAAGAATTACCCAACTCATGATTTGGAGCTAGCAGCTGTAATTTTCTCTTTGAAAATTTGGATACACTACTTATTGGGCGAAAAGGTCGAAGTATTCACCGATCACAAAAGCCTAAAGTATGTGTTCATACAGAAAGAGCTTAACATGAGGCAGCGTAGATGGTTGGAGCTGATGGCTGACTACGATCTTAATCTTAAGTACCATCCGAGGAAAGTTAACGTCGTGCCGAATGCGCTTAGTCGGTTGCCAGCAATTCGAATGTTGACTGCACAGAAGGGACTTATCGAAGACTTTCGGAGATTCGAGTTGGAGATCGTGCTACCGCATTCTTCGGGACAGTTGATGCAGCTGCAAGTACAGTCTTCATTGATTGAGAATATTAAAGAAACGCAGTCTCAGGACCCAAGATTGCAAAAGTTTCGAGAACAGGTTGAAGCTGGACTACGAACGGACTTGTTAATTCATGAAGATGGTTCGTTGCGATATGGTAGCCGTTTGTGTGTGCCAAAAGGAGATATTCGCGAAGAAGTTATGAAGGAGGCACACAGTTCCGTGTATTCCGTACATCCAGGAGGCACGAAGATATACCGTGATCTACGACAGCATTTCTGGTGGGAAGGCATGAAAATGGAGATTGCTCGCTTTGTAGCGAAGTGCTTGGTATGTCAGCAAGTTAAGGCTGAACATCAAAGGGTTACTGATTTATTGCAACCATGTCCGATTCCTCAATGGAAGTGGGAACATGTAACCATGGATTTCGTGCCAGCTTTACCACGGAGTCCAAAAGGCAACAATGCAGTTTGGGTGATTGTTGATTGATTGACCAAGGCAGCTCATTTCATACCATTTCGAGTTGGTCAATCAACGGAAGCGTTGGCAGAATGGTACATGTAGGAGATTGTAAGATTGCATGGAGTACCTGTGAGCATCGTATCTGATCGTGACACCCGATTCTTATCACACTTCTGGAGGAGTTTACTGGAAAGTTTGGGGACGCGATTGATGTTTAGCACAGCTTATCATCCTCAGACAGATGACCAGTCGGAGAGAACGATCCAAACTCTTGAATACATGTTGAGAGCTTGCATGTTAGACTTCAAGGGTTAATGGGAGGATCATCTACACTTGGTGGAGTTTTCGTACAATAACAGCTTTCAGGAGACTATTCAGATGGCTCCATTTGAAGCGTTGTATGGTCGCAAGTGTAATCCATCTATTTGTTGGGACGATGTTGGAGAAAGAAGATTGTTGGGACCAGATTTGATCGTGCAAACCATGGAGAAAGTTAATACTATTCGGAATCATATGAAGGCAGCACAAGATCGGCAGAGGAGTTGGGCCGATACATCGAGAAGACCTCTGGAGTTCGCTATTGGTGATCTGGTATTCTTGAAGATATCACCGACTAGAGGAGTGATTCGTTTTGGGAGTCGAGGCAAGCTTAGTCCTCGATTCGTAAGGCCTTTCGAGATTTTAGAGCGTGTTGGAGAAGTGACTTATCGATTGGTTTTACCGCAATCTTTGACGAATGTTCATGACATGTTTCATGTATCTCAACTCCGTAAGTATGTTCGAGATGAAACACACGTGCTAGATCATTCAGAGCTGACTGTAAGAAAGGATTTGACCTTTGAAGAACGACCGATGATCGAAGAGAAAAGGTCCATAAGAACAAGGTTATCCCTCTCGTACTTGTTTCTTGGGAGAATCGCTCGCACGGAGAATCGACTTTGGAATGAGAAGACGAGATTCGACAGAAGTTTCCAGATCTCTTCCTGTAGTTTCATGATTGTTTATGTTTTCTTGTCTTGGGAATTTCGAGGACGAAATTCTTTTTGTAGTTGGGTAGAATGTAACACCCTAATTCATTTATACCAATTCCAGTTCAAGTATTTACTTATTTATGGTAGTTTCTTGGTTTATTGTGTTTTGGGTGCGATTTGTATTTGCATTTTACCCAACCCGCTTGTTTGAAACCTGTCTTGATTCATATTTATGATTTATCCGGACCTGTTACATGGATTCGTGCATTTTCATTTTTACTGTATACTGGCATTTTATCTGGCATCTGCATTTTTTTAATATAATATATAAAGTCAAGTAAAATATTTTAAAAATATCTAGTATGGCCTGCTTGATACCCCTGACCCTTTCGTAGCATCCGCGCATCTTGTTCTCGTCCCGTTCAGTGAAACAGACTTGTTTGGATGGCTACGCGCACGTACGTGCATCCGTTCTTGGGGGTATGCATTTTCGTTACCCTGACATCCAATTTGAGTTTTGGTCGACATGTATATTTTTTTATATTTTTGAAACTGAATTTTAGACCCGACCCGGGCGTATTTTGGACTAAATTTGTATTTACCAGAAAATCCAATTTTATTTCATCTAATATCTTTATTAAAATTTAACAGTTTAAAATATTTATAACTTACAAAATCTTTTTAAATTAAAATCTAAACCTTAATAACAACCCCTTTCTCTCCCTCTCTCTCTCTCTCCTCTACATATATATATTTATATATATATATATATTTATTTATTTCTTTATTTAATACACAGCCTCTTCTTCTTCTTCCTTCTTTCTTTTCTTGATCTTGTTTCTTGATTCCGGTGATCACCGCCGGAGCCGTGCTCGTCGCTAACGATCCGAGTGATCCAGTGAACGTACCTTGCCTGTGTGATCACCCTCTTTTCTTTCTTGGACCCGTCCCGCGTGCCGCGTGTGCGTTGCGACAATTTACCGACGTCGGACGTGCCGTGTGTATCCGTCACGTGATTCGATCGAAGCAAGTTTACAACTTGCTACATGCTATTCTTTATGTAATTTATTTATCTGTTTCTGTATCATCATCCTCATCATCATCATCATCATCATCATCATCATACAGCTATGTCTATATAATTTATACACCGTAGTTATTTAACATTGATCGGTTTTATAATATAAAATGTATGAAAGTTTAAAACTTGCGACATGCTATAATTATATCTATAAAATTGATATCGTCGTAATATTTCTTCTTATTATCTTTAATTAGTTTATAATCTGTATTTTATAATGTTATACAAAATATAGTTTGAAAATATTATTGTTTACACATGAAACGTCGTTGCAAAGCGGATACGACAAATCTGAAATTTACTGTATACCTTTCCTTATAAAATTAATTATAAATCATAGAAAAATCATTAGTATACGTTCTTTAGTTCGTTACGAAGATAACTCAGAATGCTATAACTCTATAAAATATTTACTTGCAAAATAAATTTTTTAAATAACGTAAAATGCAAATGAAAATATCTCTAAACTGCTGTCCAGGGAAATTCCAGCAACAAACTTTCAATTTCGAATTTTCATAGCGTTTTGTAGGAACAACCTGAGATACTTCAACTTATAAAAATAAAAACCTTATTGAATTATCTTTGTTTTGGTATGAGACACGTCCCTTTTGGAGAACGTTTGTTATTTTTAAGTTATTTTACAAATCAGTGTGATGCTGAATTAAAGAACGGAACTTTCTTGTGCATGGTTAATCAATACTACTTTTATAGTTATTAATCGGTTTGAATATGTTATCCATATTAATATTATTATATCACTATTTACATATCTAGTTGCATTCTAATTCATCTTGCTACATGCTAGGTATATTATTATGCATCCATATGAGTAAAATGTTACCCGTTTATCACATTGTACATCCATACTAAAAGTTTACTGTTTTCGGATACCCGTTTGCATCCATATCATTTAAAATATATATAACTGCATTTATAGATTACATTAATTCATATTATTCTTGTAGTAACACCCCATACTTAATAATGTGCATCTCATTTAGTCTTGGAACTGTAAAAATATAACCCTAATAGTTAATTATGCATCCATGTTTTATTATGCATCCATACCATTAATTATATATCAATTTGCATACCATGGCACATTATTATATATTGTTGCTATATCGACACCCCATGCTTGATATTGTACACCCTACATAGTCATGATGTAATGCCTGATCGATATTTGTGCATCCATTCTTTTATTGTAAATCTATACTTTCACCCTGATTCAATACTTGCTACAGTTTGATTATGAGCACCCGTTTGATACCTATGCACTACTTGACATGATCTGATACACCACTACCTGACATGACTTGATACATGTACACTACCTGACATGACCTGATATATCACTACTTGACATGTTACCTGATCATGTTTCTAATGCCGACAATCCTGACATGTTGTCCCGATGGACATATCCTATTGTCTGTATAGACAAACCTGTTCCTACTTGATCCTGTGTTGGCATTATCTCCTTATTATTCAATACCTGACTTACACACATAATTTGGGGATATGGGGAAATCAAGAATGTAGCCGAACGTAACTCAAAGGGCTATTACATCATGTTACCGTGGTCCCGTGAGGTTGAACGGGACATAGACTCACAGTCCATCATATCTTGTTACCGTGGTCCCGTGGGGTTGAACAGGGCATAGACCGATGGGTTACGATGAGAATTATATTAATTGATTTCGAATAACTTTAAAGTAGATAACCCTATAGCACAGTTTAGATTACTCACTGTACTTCACTTGTTTACATCCTGTTCACTGATCTATATTCATGTTACGGTTTACTTGTTACTCATGACTTTTTACTGTTCATACTTCATGCCTGCATATTTCATCACATCCTGCTTGCTTAGACTTATTGATATTATGACGCTCTGACGTCTGCGTTTTGCATGGCCCAGATCCCTTATCCTTATCGCAGGCAGTCCAGGAGTATTTTAATCAACAGGCCGAGTAGTGAGGACCTGTTATTAGTTTAGTTTAGTTTCCTTTCAGTATTTTCATTTTTGATGTGAGTCCGCATTATGGGGCATACATTCCAGTTTATTATTGTACTTAGATCTTTGGCTTCCGCATTATTTTATTTCATGACTCGTTTATTCTGGTTTATGGACATGTGTTAGATAGTTTATTACTGTTCTTGATATCTCTACAGCCGTAATGTGACTGTGGAGGGATATTTCTAATCCACAGGTAGTATGGTTGGCTCTGTCATATGCCTATCTTAGCGCACTCTGGGAAGCGGGGCGTGACACCCTCTGCCATTTCATCTTTCATCTTCACTTCCGCGAGGAAAGCATGGAACTAATAGGGCTCTTGTAATGCCTTGATCAGGGAGTCTCGTGCCTCTTTCGATAGGAGGAGAGTATCCAATATGCTCAATTGTAAGGGAATTTTCCTCAAATGTGCTAGGTCATTGTAATCCATGTTGTTTTTCCTAAGCAGGTCCCTTGCTGTGAGCTCTTTGACAACTCCACCGTCGAGGATAATTTCTTCAGAGATTTTTTCTTTCCATTTGTCCTTTTTAATCGAACTTTTGTTTGTAGGTCCGAGGTTCTTTTTAGGCAGCATGCGGTTACGCAGCTGAATATTTTCGCAGTCCTTCTCCCCATTTTCTTTTTCGGAGGTGGTGTTTTTGAAGAGAGGGCTGAGGGGTATTTCGTCCTCAGAATCGCTCTCGAAAGTAAGAACTTGGGGTTTTTCCACTTCCGAACTGTTATCTACCATATGACAGTTGCCAGTCGTTTTTTCATGCGCATCTATCGCACTGTTTTGTTGTCGACGAGCTTCGCGCTTCATCCTCTTGAAGTGATTTTGATGGGCAACGTATCCTTTCCACCACTTCTTGAAGGCACTGCATTACTCGGTAGGGTGGGTAACCCTCCGACGATATAGGCAGTAGTTTGGATATGAATCCTCTCCGTCGAGGCATATGACCCCGGGAGTGTTTCCTGTGAGAGGTAGCAGCTTCATTCCCACTGACAGGGCTTTAGCGAACCACTTCTCTACCTTGATCCTGCTCTTATTTGTCGCAGGTATTCTTTAGTTTGGTTGGAGTACTTTACAACTCATCCTTGCTACAACTCCTTCATCCTGACGTTTGTAAGTCGATGTCGTGCACCCCACGTGTTCGCGGGGAGGCGAAAATTGCAAAAAAATGATTTTTACGGGTTTCGCAACACCAACTAGAACCAAGGATCGATCATAAACCCTAGCTAGAAAACTACTTGAGGATTAACTACTCGGATGAATGTTATACCTCATAGAATCGTGTCCTTCGGGTCATCTCGATGTCCTCCTCGCCATCGTAGGCTCCGAGGATTGAAAAGGATTGAAGCTTCCTCGTCGGCTTCTTCGAGTCAAAGACGATCCACCCGAGAGTCTATAGATCGAGCTTCAACCTCAAATCCGAGGTAACTACGGCATCTAGTTCGCTAAACTAGATGGCATAGAGGATGTAGAGAGTGTAAATGGATTGCTTTGTCTCTTGGAACCCTAGGATTCTCAGCACATGAGAGCTTTTAGGATTTAGAGGAAGAAGAAGAAGACTTGAAGAAAATGAGAGTGAAGTTTGAACTTGGAAATAGCTTGGTTGTCCTCTCTTTAAAAAAATGAAGCATACTTATATTTAGAAGAAAAAAATATCAAACCAAATATAAATATCTAACTAAATATCAAGCATGCTTCAAAATATCTAAAGAGTGAGTCATAACCATGAGTCACCAAGTAGCCATGCTAGATTCAATGTAGAACTCCATCTCATTTCCTCCACCTAATTTTGTTTAATTCAAAAAGAATAAAACCCTAATTAGGTGTCCTTTTCTAGAAGCTTTCCTAAGTAAATTACGAGAATGCCCCTCATCCATATACACATACCCGCATCTGTATTCCGAAGAATACGAATATAAAGATAAGAAAATAATCCATAAATATAATACTAGGATCCGGCTTAAACCAAAACCCACTAGTATTATCCGCCCGATCATCATACGTGCATAAGTACACGTACATGATCGAAGCCCTGCCGTAAAATCATACGGGCTCTATATCATTTGCCCGATGCAGGAAAACCATCCGTGTGGGACTCTAAAGAATCAACAATACGCTGGCAGTGGGTTTAACTACAAGCCGCAAGCGGTACTAGCTGCACGTAACGGCTACCCAGGTATCTGTCAATAAGATGACCGATGAGCAAACCCATCCAAACTCGTACTGAGCCTGAATGTGACAATCTCCGTACAATCTGGTCTATTCATCTAAGAGTATTGCATATCGGGCCTAGGGGGTGGTAATCGTCAAATCCCTAATAGCGCAATAAGTCATGCCGGAGTGTAGCCTAAAACACCATGAGAAACTGCTGGAATACCTACCAGTAAATCTCACTTGCCCTGGACAGGGACTTTGTGTAATGGCTCTCTAAACATAGCACGATATCAACCTCCAATACCGGGAGAAACGAATCCTATCTAACCGCCACTGCCTCCAAGTGCATCGAGACTGCACCCAACTATTACATGTTTGCTCGACTCCTTTGAATCGTGGTAGGGTAGTAATTAACGTACAGTGGGAACACTCTTGAGGCGAAGTAGCAGTGTCAAGTCGACAGACTAAGCTGTACTCATGTCACCTGGGAACTGCTATCCGACGATAGGTATAATACCTACCAGCAGTCCCCGAGGAGTCTTGTCCAGTGTACTCATAACCTAATAAGCACCTTCATACTATCTCTAGTACGATATACTAATGGCTATGGGACAGACCATCTCCCCTGCTGGGATGAGAAGCGTATACACTAGTCTACTCTGGAGTATCGAGGCTCCATCTCGATAATCCTACGACTAGGGACCTGTATAAGGATGTTCTTGTAGACTACCCAACCCCTACTAGTGTAGCTGTCATCACAATGCTGCTAATCAAGCAAAGATCCTAAGGGCTCTACCAATATGTATAAGCGATATGCTAAAATAAACACATGCACATATTGAGGTAGAAACAAACCAAGTAGCATACTACCATTTTGAGCAAGACTGTCAATAAAACTGTGAATATCTCAAGCTTCCATTAAGTAATATACGAACCAGTATGATACAACAATGGCCTCTAGGGCATATATCACTAACAATCTCCCACTTGTACTAGGGCCATGTATTGGCATATCGCAGACCTATCATCTCGATTAGCCTCTCGAACTGTGTCTGAGGGATGGCCTTCATGAGTAGATCTATAGTGTTATTCTCTGTATCTACTCTCTTCACCTCGATCTCCCGGCGATCAACGATCTCTCCGATCAGGTGGTAATGCCTTAAAATGTGTCTGGACTTTTGATGGAACCTGGGTTCCTTCTCTAAGGCTATAGCGCCGTTGTTATCACAATACAGAGGTATTGGATCTACAATAGAAGGAACCACCTGAAGCTTGTAGGGACTTCCTCATCCAGGCTGCTTCCTTCGCGGCGTCATAAGCTGCTATGTACTACGCTTCCATCATTGAGTCAGCAACGGTGTCATGTTTGGAGCTCTTCTAACAGACCGTCCCTCCATTGAGGGTAAATACATAACCCGACATGAACTTGGAGTCATCCTTGTCACTCTGGAAACTGGAGTCAGCAAAGGCCTCGATCTGGAGGTCTTTTTCGCCATACACCAAGAACATCTACTTAGTCCTTCTCATGTACTTGAGAATGTTCTTTACTGCTATCCAGTGCTTCTCCCCTGGGTTTGACTGATACCTGCTTACCACACTCAGTGCATAAGCTATATCTGGTCTGGTACACAATATCATATACATTATAGAGCCTACTGCAGAAACGTAGGGTATAGATGGCATGTGAGCCCTTTCCAAATCAGTCTTGGGAGACATCTCTTTGGAGAGAGTGATTCCTTGACAAGCCAGTAGATTACCGCGCTTTGAATCTTCCATATTAAATCTTTTCAGTATGGTGTCGATGTACCTGGACTGCAAAAGTCCCAACATCCGCTTAGATCTATCACGATAGATCTGGATCCCCAGAATGTAAGAGGCATCACCCAGGTCTTTCATGGAGAACCTCTGTGACAAGAATCCTTTGACTGATTGTAAGTAAAGATGTCATTTCCTAATAAGAGAATGTCATCCACGTACAAGACGAGGAATACCACTGCTCCCGCTACAATCTTACTGTATATGCATGGTTCATTTGGATTTTTGATAAAGTCGAATTCTTTGACTGTATCATCAAAACAGATGTTCCAACTCCGCGATGTTTGTTTTAGTCCTTAAATGGACTTAAGCAACTTGCACACTTTCCCGCTGCTCCCACTCTAAATGAAACCCTCTGGCTGATCCTTATAGATGCATTCTTCTAAATTTCCATTTAGAAAAGCCGTCTTTACATCCATCTGCCAGATCTCATAATCATGGAAGGCAGCATTGGCAAGAAGGATCCGAATGGATTTGAGCATAGCCACTGGAGAAAAGGTTTCGTCATAGTCCAAACCAGGTCTTTGACGAAAACCATTTGCAACAAGTCTAGCCTTATAGGCTTCAACCTGTCCATCTACACCAATCTTCTTTTTGAAGATCCATTAGCAGCCTACGGATTTTACCCTTTCTGGAGCAATGTCCAAAGTCCATACTTTGTTGGTGTACATGGAGTCCATCTCGGTCCGCATTGAATCCAGCCATTTTACTGAGTCTCTGCTCTGAATGGCTTGTTGGAAGCTAGTTGTCTTATCATTGTCGATGATGCAATCCACTCGATCCCCGTCTATGAGAAAACCGTGGTATCTCTCACGCGGATGAGATAGCCTACTAGTTCTGTGGAGTAGCACGGGGATGTCCGGTTCTTCTTAAATCTCTGATTCTACCAAGATTTCAGTAATAGCTTGTAGTTCTGGAATTTCTTTCAGTTTTATTGCGCTCCCACTTTTCTGATTTTCTAAAAATTCAGATTTCAAGAAGTGGGCATGGCGAGAAATAAAGACCTTTTGTTCCTCTGCGCAATAGAAATAATACCCCTTGGAGTTCTTTGGATATCCAACAAACTTACACAGTACTGAGCGTGCCTCGAGCTTGTCCGCATGCTGCTTTTTAACAAAAGCTGGACATCCTCATGTCTTAAGGTATTTAAGATAGGGTTTCTTCCCACTCCACATCTGATATGGTGTGGTAGGCACTAATTTAGTAAGAACCTTATTCAGAAGATATGCAGCTGATTCTAGTGTATAACCATAGAAGGATTACGGTAACTCAGCGTTACTCATCATGGAACGAACCATATCCAATAGGGTTCTGTTCCGTCTCTCCGATATACCATTGTGTTATGGCGTGTATAGAAGAATAAGCTGAGAGAGAATACCATTCTCTTTTAGGTAATCCAGGAACTCGGCACGCAAGTATTCATCACCTCAATCAGATCTCAGTGTCTTGATACTTTTGCCTGTTTGTTTTTCCACTTCATTCTTATATTCCCGGAATTTCTCAAAGGCCTCGGATTTGTGCTTCATCAAGAAGACATGTCCATACCTTGAGAAATCATCCGTAAAAGTAATAAAGTAGGAATAACCACTTCACGCATGTGTAGACATTGGACCACACACATCACTGTGTATGAGTCTCAACAGCTCGCTCGCTCTTTCTCCGTATCCAGTGAACGGAGTCTGTATCGTCTTTCCCATGAGACAAGATTGACAAGTTGCATAAGACTGATATTCGAACGGATCCAAATATCCCTCTCTATGTAGCTTCGTCAACCATGTTTCATTGATGTGACCCAGTCCACAATGCCATAAGAAAGCCTGATTTAGTTCCGGAGACAATCTTTTAAGTGTGCTCTGGACTCTGAAAACCTGAGCTTGATTTAATACGTATATTCTGTTAGTTGTATGTATGCCCTAAAGACCATTATTGTACATGTGATGTATATTATAGTGGATGCTTGGACATAAATAGGGAGGACTTTCTTGCTCGACATGATAGTATGCTATCTGGTTGCTCTTTATTTTAACATATACAGTTATTGTCTCTCCGTTACATGTTGATAAAGCCCTTAGGATGAGTACTTGACTACCGAGATTATGATGTAGATCATACTAGTGGGGCCAGGGTAGTCGGTAAGTACATCCTTCAATAGTTCCTAGTCGTCGGAGTATCGAGACGGGGCATCGATATTCCAGAGTAGATTAGTGTCACGACCCGAAATTTAGCACGTGACCGGCACTTAAATTACGCAACGTCTAAAGGCGTAACGTAAATCAAGTAAGCTGAAGCCCAGAAAATCTAAACTTTTTTGCGGAAAATAGTGGGGGTGTAGTTTTGAAATGAAGGTATAATGAATCAAGTTTTTCCTTGAATGCATAGCTAATGAAACAGGAAATGCAAGTGGATTATACTACTATTGAAAACATGTTTCGTTTTTAAAAATTTGGGCAGCACCTCCCTTGTATATTTTGATCCAAAAATATATACACAACAATATATAGACATCCCCAAGCAGGAGCTAGCTCTTCGCCAACTGGCAGAATCACAGCCACACAACAACATATATACGACGCCCAACGGCGAAGATCAACCCAGAAAGAACAATAAATAAGCAAGACATCAAAACTCAAGAAAACGAACATAAACCCATCGCTCTACGTCTCGCACAATACCCAAGTCTGACTAGATCTACCAATATACAAATTCTAGTCTCTGATTTGATTTGATGGAGTTTATCAAGATACAAAGGAATATAAAAGTACGAGAGTGGGCATGATCCAACATGTGTCCCACCTACCAAAGCAAAACACCCTGGATGAAGCTGTGTGCTAGCAATACCGCAACTGATCCCAAGCGATCAAACCTTCAAGAACTATGGCACAACGGGGGTAAGTTGCCAACTCGCGAGTAGAAAACATCAGTAAGTAGAAATCGAATAAAACAACGATTTCCTAGGTCACTATATCCTGAAGGTAATACTATGATATCTACGGTGACCATGTACGCATATATGTCAACAATCGAGTCAATGCAATGACATGTATAAACAAACATCCGACATGATAGGCCTGTATGCATATGGATATCATCCACGTGTCCGTCAACGACACAACTAATTACATGGAACCTGGGTGTCCAAAACGGACACTCGAAACATCATGAAAACATATGCCTGTATGTATATATATATATATGAGGATATCAACCACGTGTGTCCATCAACGACAAATCAAAATCATGGAACCTGAGTGTCCAACATCGACAGACGAAACATCATGAAAACCCGTGTCCAGTATCGACACGTAAATTCTTATATCTCAGGTGCCGCATACTCAAATCGGCCCTCATATCTACTCATCTTAGGCGCCGCATACTCAGATCGGCCCTCATATCCATCTCATATCATAACTCTAAAACGGTATCCTCCGGATATCCGCCGAGTTCTATACAATCACCGGTAGGTAGTGTTCCCCTACTAGGGTCACCGCCTAACAATACGAGTCTTCTTGCCTCGGGGTACCTCACCGGGTCCACCATGTACCCGCAGAAGGTGCCTACCGCACCTTGAATCGGGTATACACACTGCTTAGAACTAAGAAAAATCATGGTGGACACCTCAAAATACATATCAAGAGAAACCGCATTTTAAAGCAATACATAATTCCCTTTGAAATATGACTGCGGTTCTCAAATTCAGAGATCTCATAAAAACAGAATCTCAAGAATATAACCATAAAGTACGATGTATGCAATATAGAGTAGTAATATGAGTATATCGAGTATATCATGCAAGCATGTCAAGTGATAATACTGAATAATGAATGTACTATACAGTTAAGAATAATATCATGATACGGCAGTTCTACTGTGTAAGTGGCATGGCAATTACCGATGGTGAATGTGTGTGAGCCGGCAAATCTGTGTAAGTGTAACATGTGTATCAACAGTAATTGTGCAGGTGTACTAGCAAATGATATCATATAACATTAAATACTGGAAACATGATAGGTATCACTCGAGGAGTAATCAAACATAAACATGAACTATAATAAGGTAGCCTCTTGATGTCAACGATCCCGCCTCATAGCATCAAGTGTCGCAGTATGCTCGATCATCATCCTCAATTCATGAGCACGGATCAAACATTCGGTAAACGCATTGCGTACGGTAATCAATCGTACGGTGTCACAAATAGAATAGGGAATCTATCGTCCTATTCACCAACAAAGGTACGGATCTAATGTCTCGTATGGCATATCTTATCAATCACATAACACATCTATATCAATCTTATGTCATGTCATCTTGCATATACGTCATATCTTGTTAATCTCAAGTCATATCGATCTCGATCTCAAATCCTACCATTATCAACTCATACTTGTCCTCTTTCAATTCATACTTATTGTGATTCACTTTCTCATTTCATATTCTCATATATCAATCCGAGTCATCTATATCTATCATCTCAATATCGCACATCATGTTATCTTATATACCTATATCATATTCTCAAACCAATATATCCATTAGTGTCAACTTTTATCATATCATTTTTTACTAAATCCTATAATCATGTCCGTAAGTTCGAATGAAGGGTCACGGCAGCGCCTCGGCTATGAAAACGCGGCCAAAATGCGGAACAAAATTTTTCTAAATTGGCACTACGGCTACCCGAATCCCCGATCGACCTTAAACCCTAATCTAGCAAGCTAAATAAGAGTTAGAATCATTAATCCGAGTCCTTCGGTCTTCATTCCAAGCTCCTAGCAGTTCTTTGACGTGGTTTGGTTACAGGTCTTCCTCCATTTCCGATGATCCACCTGAGGGAAACGGCGCAAGCTCCAGCCTTGTCGAACGAGGTAACCGACGCTCCAAACTTGCTAGCAATAGAGAGTCGAGATGTAGTAGTGTGTCACTATATTTTCTCTCAACATATTTTGCTCAATGAGCAAGTATAGAAGATGAATGAGCAGGTGATGAAATCTTGGCATGAACAACAATGAAAATGGCTAACTCTTTTTGTGTGAATGTAATGAGAGAGTGAGAGAGTGCCAATGTGTAGTGTAATGTCTAAAAAAAAATGAATCCCCTCCCACAATTAGTGGTCGGCCCCCTCACTCTCTCCCTTCAAAAAATCTCATGCCATTTTACAATTAAACAAATCAAAGCCATACTTGCAACATGCTTTGACCTATGCTTATGCCACATCATCCCTTCCACCTCATTTATAAAACAAATGATTTTCCAAAAAGTAAAATCATATAAATGAGATGGCATCTTCTTCTAGAAGCTATTCTGTACAAAATACGGAGTACTTCTCGGTAAATGTATCGAAATATATATACGCGTATTCGTACAAAAATACGAATAGCCAAGAGAGAAAATAAATAGCGAACAATAATACTAGAATACGTATATACTAATACATATATAAATTATTAAATCAAAATCTGATTTAATAATCCGGCTTAATCCTAAGCCGCTAGTATTATCAACCGTCCGATTAAAGTCTGCGCAGCAAGTGCACATATTTAATCGGAACCCCGTATGTATCAACATACAACATGTACACCATATCGCCTGGACCGTGAAAACTCTCTGTGTGGGACTTTAAAGACTCGTCAATACGCTGGCAGTAGGTTTAACCACAAGCACGTCAGCGGCACTAGCTGTACATAACGGCTACCTAGGTATTGAGCGAGTTAGTGTATATGCCCTAGGGGCCATTATTGTATCATACTACTTTGTATATTACTTAATGGAAGCTTGGGATATTCACAGTTATATTAACAGTCTCGCTCAACATAGTAGTATGCTACTTGGTTTATATCTATCTTAATATGTGTATATGTTAGCATATTGCGAATACATATTGATAGAGCTCTTAGGATCTTGCTTGACTACCAGCGTTGTGATGGCAGTCACATTAGTGGGGGCTGGATAGTCTACAAGCACATCCTTTTTCAGGTCCCTAGTCGTAGGATTATCGAGACAGGGCATCGATACTCCGGAGTAGACTAGTGTGTACGCTTCTCATCCCAGTTGGGGAGATGGTCTGTCCCACAGCCATCAGTACGTTGTACTAGAGATAGTATACAGGTGCTCGTTGGGTTACGGGTACACCGGACAGGACTCGCAGGGAACTGTTGGTTGGTATTATATCCGTCGTCAGTTAACAGTTCCCAGGTGACATGAGTACAGCATAGTCCGCAGACTTGACACTGCTGCTTCGCCTCGAGTGTGTTCCTTCTGTTCTTAGATTGCTACCCTACCACGGCTCAAAGGAGTCGTGCAAACAGGTAGCAGTTGGGTGCAGTCCCGAAGCACTTGTTGGCAGTGGCGGTTAGATAGGATTCGTCTCTCCCGGTATTGGGAGTTGATATCGTGTTGTGTTTGGAGAGCCATTACGCAAAGTCCCTAGCCAGGGAAAACGAGATTTACTGCTAGGATTTCCAATAGCTTCTCAAGGTGTAATGGACTTCACTCCGACACGACTTATACCGCTTTTTGGGGACTGACGCTTGCCGCCCCCCTAGGCCCGATATGCGATAGTCCTAGACGAACAGACCGGACTGTACGGAGATTGTCACATCAGGCTCAGTAGGAGTTCGGATGGGTTTCCTCATCGGCCTTCTTATCGACATCTACCTGGGGACCGTTACGTACAGCTAGTACCACTTGCGGCCTGTGGTTAAACCCACTACCAGCGTAGTGTTGAGTCTTTAGAGTCCTACACAGAGAGGTTCCCTGCTTCAGACGAAACGTTATAGAGGTCGTATGGTTTTACGACAGGGTTCGGACACATACGTGTATTTATGCACGTACAATGTTCGGACAGATAATACTAGCGGGTTTTAGTTTAAGCCAGATTCTAGTATTGGATTATTGGATTTATACAGTCTCAGTATTTCCGTGTTTTCACGGATAGGAAGGGCATTCTCGTAATTAGTCGAGAAGTTTCTTGAAGAAAGATAAGGTGGAGAGCTTAGGTGTCATTTGCATTAAATGGATTAATGACTCATAAGATGATTCATCCAAATGAGTTAATGAAGCATTTATTGCTTAATGACTCAAGAGATGATTCATTGTTTACATTAAATGAAGCATGGTTGTAAATATCAAATAATGATTTATTTGATATTCTTTATGCTTCATCAAATATAGAAATGAGACATAATTCATTTTCATTCTCACTTACACATTCTCTCTCCTCAAGCTCTCTCTCTTCAAAGACCTAATCCTAATCCTCTTATGTGTTGAGATCCAAGGGTTATCAAGACTAATAGATTCCTAATCCATCTCTATATCCTCTAGGTTACCTTAATTAGTAATCATATCCACCTAGTTACCTCAAGTGAGAGGTTAAAGGTTGGAGAAAGAGCTCTCAGGTGGATCTTCTATCACATCGAGGAGGTCGACGAGGAGGTGATCTACAAGAACAAGAAGGACTAGAATCTTGAGGTATAATCATCTATCATAGTAGCTAATCACTTCTATATAGTTGTTAATTAGGGTTTAGCAAAGATCCGTAAAGTTAGTCGATGTTAACTCAAACAAAATGATTGTTTTACCTATTCCGTCTCCCCGCAACTTGTGGGGTGTCTGACGTTGACTTACAGTGGTATCAGAGCCTAGCTAAACCATAACTAACATGTTAGCAATGTCGTTAGAAATTCGATCGCAAAACGAACCCAAAAAAACATCGTTTTCACATAGTTTCTGCCGTTTTTAAAACGGGGTCTAAAAATTTTTCAGGGACCCTTAAAAATACAAGCAGGGTTTTTTAAGAATTGTGAAGAAATTTGGGACTGTGAATCGGCCATACCTCCACGGAACCACCGCCGATCCAAGCGATCCGCCGCGGATCCGCAGCCAAGCTGACTCCGAGTCAACCCAAATTTGCTCAGTTATTCTTCTGTGTTGATGTTGTGTTTTCTGTGATGATTTGTTTCTGCTCAGGTTTTATATGCACAGAGAATTGTTTGGTGTAGATTCATTTTTTTTTCTTGATCGAAATTCTAAGATGTTTGGCTAACTTGATTATATCCGTGTTGTGTTTTATGTGTTCGTAAACCTCCCCTAACTGCTAGTATGTCGGTTAGCAGGGGGTTGCACATTTCTCTAATGGTTTTTACTGGTTTGTGATGGTGGACTTGTTGGATTATCGTGAATGGATAGCCGGGGATGTGAGACGAGTGTTTCTTTCATTCAAATGTAATTTGTAATTTGTTGTAATATTCTTTTGCGGGGCATATCCGGGATGAGGTTGTAGCCACCGTTGTATTATTTCATTTACAGTTTTCTACTCCTAGGATAGACCCAAGGTGGGGTGCACAAACTACTGGGTACTTTGAAGTGTTTAGTGGCCTACTCACGTTGTTGAGGGAGACCGCTTCACTTCGGGTACTTGGCGGGTAGTTTGCCATACTGGTAGGGGTCTAGGGTGGGGTTTTGGCTATTCATCGCGACTGTGTAATCCGTCTTTCTTTGCAGGCTCAAAAGGAATGCGGATTCGTAGAAAATCCAATATGTTCATCTGTGATCTGGAATGACTATTATTGCGTCATACGAATGTACAATATCTATATATGATATCTATTAGGCGTCACTTATGTTTTACACCCGCGCTAGCCCAGCCCCCGCTCTGTCGTTAGTTAAGTAACTTAACGGGTGAATGACGGGGCCAAGTGGCGAATGCGGATGGCATAAGAGAACGTTGTATTTTCATTGTTTTCTGCAATGATAGGTTAATTGATGGGACGCATTATATTCATGCAAAGAAAATAAACCAAAGTTGAATCGTTGGAACAGTTTAAAAGAAACCACTCGGTTATTTTAAAACAGAAGATTTTTTTTTAATTGCGGAGCTTAAACCACTCCTTTTAAAAACTATCAGGTTCCTTCTATTATATCAAGTTCACTATGTTCACGGTTTCGCCAAAACCATTCGTAGCCCTCCGTCATTTCATTTGGGTATTCAGTAGTATTCAAGTTATGTATTTTGACCAACGCCAAGGCATAGTGTTTGGTAGCTGCTGGGTATTCATTTGTTGCATAGATAGATGAGTTGGTTTGGGACAGTCGTACTATCATTTGGCCAATGTCAGGGGTATGTACGGGTGGGTTCAAATTAACAAGATAATGATGGGTAGAACTTGACCTGTGACTTATGACATTTTGACCAACGCCAAGGTCATAAGAGCATGGGGAAAAAATCCATATCGGGAATTTCTAAAGAAACTAAAATTTGCTAAGAGTTGCATACCATTTGGAGTGTGATAATTTTGGTAGGATTCCTTCAGCTTTATCACACGATGATATTTGGATCCCGATCCTACTGTGAGTATCCGCTACTCATCAGGAGATTCTTCACTTAACGATCAATGCTATAAACCAAGTAGGTATCGAGAAAGGTGTCAGCGGGGCTACGCCCCCAGAGAAAAGAGGTTATTTAATTAAGGAATTTCGCGAAAGCGTCGTAAAACCTCCCTTGAAGTACCGACACCGGCCTGGCTGAATGTTTAAGCAAGTATTGTACGGTGAGAATAGTCTTGACTAGTTCTTCCTTTTTGGTTTGAGGAGGGATTCGAGAAACAGTGGGAGCCATCCTGTTTAGATAAACTAAAAATCACTCTAAACTTGCAAGAGCATCATGGTAAAGTGTTTCCTCTCTCTCTCTTAATTACAGTGACCCAGAACATGACAGGCCTTAAGTTACTATTAGATAAAAATATTTTGACAGGGCCAAACATAAAGACTGGTTCCGGAACGTCAAGATGGCTATTACTTATAACAAATTGGGGTATGTCCTTACTACTAAGGCACCTGCTGTCCATGGTCTAGAATCCAGTGTTGCGGATAAGGAAATCAGCAAGACCTGGGAGATTGACTGCGCGAAGGTCAAATGCATCGTGCTTGCCTCTATGAATAATGAACATCAGAGGAAGCACGAGAATATGGATCTTGAATCCATATTTCTCCACACCAAGGAACTGTATGGAGAGCAATCTCGTATAGCTAGATACGAGACCTCGAAGAACTTATTTCAGTTGAGGCTGGCCGTCGGATCATCTATAGGAGAACATGTCCTTAAGATGATTAGCTATATAGAAGAGCTTGCGGACCTCGGGACGACATTAGAGAATGAGCTATATACAGACTTGGTTCTTCGGTCCCTTCCTTCCACCTATGCCCAGTTTATTCTGAATTTGAACATTCAAGGAAAAGAAGTTGAGCTTCCAGAACTCCTTAACATGTTATGGAGTGCAGAGGGCACCTTGCAGAAAGAAAAGGAAACACCCACTATGTTTTTTCGCGGTGCTTCCTCTTCCGGGTCCAAGGCAAGGGCCAAAAGAAGGAAGAAGAAGGCCGCTACCAAACCAAGAGGTGGTGTTGGTAAGGTGGGAGTCAAGGGAAAGGCAAAGGTTGCGGTGCCAGTAGTGGCAAAGGACGAGTGCTTCCACTGTCGTAGGAAAGGCCATTGGAAGAAAGATTGCAAAGCTTGGATTGCCAAGAACCAGGACCCGAAGCAAGCTGTGGCTTCGGCTTCAGGTGTGTTTGTAATTGAAAATTGTCTGTCAATCAACTCTACTTCCTGGGTATTGGATACCGGATCAAGATCTCATATATGCAATTCATTGCAGGCACTGAGAAACCGTAGAGTGCTGAAGGTTGGTGATATGACCCTCCAGGTTGCTAACGGAGCTAGCGTGGGTGCTGTGTCCGTAGAGGATTATCACCTTGGATTGACGAGTGGACATATTTTGGTTTTGCGCAACTGTTTTTGTGTACCCGGTTTAACGTGTAATATCATATCAGTATCGTTGTTATCAAAAGAAGGTTATGATTTCACGTTTGTAAGCGATGTTGTTAACACCACCTTAATCATGGTTTGATTGGGTTTGGTACACTAGATAACGGTATATACGTGTTAAACAAATTGTAGATTTTCAATGTCCAGAACATACTAAAAAGAAAGTCTCCAGATATAAATCAGGATTTCTTATGGCATTGTAGACTAGATCACATCAATGAGACAAGGTTAACTAAGTTACATAGAGAAGGATATTTGGATCCGTTCGAATATCAATCTTATGCCACCTGTCAATCATATCTCAAAGGAAAGATGACAAAGACTCCATTCACTGGACATGGAGTAAGAGCGAGCGAGCTCTTAGGACTCATACACAGTGGTGTATGTGGTCCAATGTCTACACATGCAAGTTTTTCATATTTCATTACTTTTACGGATGATTACTCTAGGTATGGATTCATTTTTTGATGAAACATAAATCCGAGGCCTTTGAGAAATTCCAAGAATATAAGAATGAAGTAGAAAACCAAACCGGCAAAAGTATCAAGACACTGAGATCTGATCGAGGTGGTGAATACTTAAGTGCCGAGTTCCTGGGTTACCTAAAAGAGAAAGGAATTCTCTCTCAGCTTACTCCTCCATACACTCCATAGCATATCGGTGTATCGGAAAGACGGAACCGAACCCTATTGGATATGGTACGTTCCATGATGAGTAATACCGAGTTGCCGTGATCTTCCTGGGGTTATGCGCTAGAATCAGCTACATATCTTTTGAACAGGGTTCCTACCAAGACTGTGCCTACCACACCATATCAGATATGGAGTCGGAAGAAACCCTATCTTCAGTACCTGAAGATATAGGGATGTCCAGCTTTTGTTAAAAAGCAGCGTGCGGACAAACTTGAGGCACGATCAGTACAGTGTAAGTTTGTGGGATATCCAAAGAACTCCAAGGGGTATTTTTTCTATTACGCAGAGGACAAAAGGTTTTTGTTTCTCGTAATGCCCATTTTCTAGAACAGCAGTTTGTAGAAAAGGAAACAAGTGGGTGCAAAATAGAACTGGAAGAAATTCCAGAACCACAAACTACTACTGAAAGTTTGGTAGAACCAGAAGTTCAAGAAGAACAGGACATTCCTGCACCCCTCCGCAGGAGTAGTAGGCCATCTCATCCGCCTGAGAGATACTACGGTTTTCTCATATACGGGGATAGAGAAGATTGCATCATTGATAATGATGAACCTACTAGTTTCCAGCAGGCCATCCAGAGCAGCGACTCAGTAAGATGGCTGGATGCAATGCGGACCGAGATGGAGTCCATGTACACCAACAAAGTATGAATTTTGACTTTGCTCCAGATGGGGTAAAACCCATAGGATGCAAGTGGATCTTCAAGAAAAAGATTGGTGTAGATAGACAGGTGGAAACCTATAAGGTTAGACTTGTTGCAAAAGGTTTTCGTCAAAGCCCTTGTTTGGACTATGACGAAACTTTTTCTCCAGTGGCTATGCTCCAATCCATTCGGGTCCTTCCTGTCATTGCTGCCTTCCATGATTATGAGATCTGGCAGATGGACGTAAAGACGGCTTTTCTAAATGGTAATTTAGAAGAATGCGTCTATATGGATCAGCTAGAAAGTTTCAATCAGAGTGGGAGCAGCGGGAAAGTGTGCAAGTTGCTTAAGTCCATTTATGTACTAAAGCAGGTATCGCGGAGTTGGAACATCTGTTTTGATGAAATGGTCAAAGAATATGACTTTATCAAAAATCCAGATGAACCATGTATATATAGTAAAATTGTAACACAAACTGTCGTATTCCTCGTCTTGTACGTGGATGACATTCTCTTAATAGGAAATGACATTCCTATGCTACAATCTGTCAAAGGATTCTTGTCACACAGGTTCTCCATGAAAGACCTGGGTGATGCCTCTTACATACTAGGGATCCAGATCTATCGTGATAGATCTAAGAGGATGTTGGGACTTTCGCAGTCCAGGTATATCAACACTATACTGAAAAGATTCAGTATGGAAGATTCTAAGTGCGGTAGTTTACCGGCTTGTCATGGAATTACTCTATCCAAAGAGATGTCTCCCAAGACTGATTTGGAAAGGGATCGCATGTCAGTTATACCCTATGCTTCTTTTATAGCCTCTATAATGTATGTGATGTTGTGCACCAGACCAGATGTAGCTTACACACTGAGCGTGGTAAGCCGGTATCAGTCAGACCCAGAGGAGAAGCACTGGATAGCAGTAAAGAACATTCTCAAGTACCTGAGAAGGACTAAGGATATGTTCTTGGTTTACGGTGGAAAAGACCTCAAGATTGAGGCTTTTGCTGACTTAAGCTTCCAGAGTGACAAAGATGACTCCAAGTCCATGTCAGGTTATGTCTTTACCCTCAATGGAGGGGCGGTGTGCTGGAAGAGTTCCAAGCAGGACACCGTTGCTGACTCGACGATGGAAGCGAAGTATATAACTGCTTGCGATGCCGCAAAAGAAGTAGCCTGGATGAAAAAGTTCCTCACAGAACTTCAGGTGGTTCCATCCATTGTTGATCCAATACCTCTGTGTTGTGACAACAATGGGGCTATAGCTTTAGCAAAGGAACCCAGATCCCATCAGAAATTCAGACACATCTTAAGGCGGTATCACCTGATCAGGGAGATCATAGATCGCAAGGAGATCGAGGTCCAGAGAGTTGCTACAGAGGAGAACACTGCTGATCCATTCACAAAGGCCTTACCTCAGATTCAGTTCGAGAGGCTACTTGAGATGATCGATCTTCGATACGCCTGTACATGGCCCTAGTGCAAGTGGGAGATTGTTAGTGCATATGCCTTAGGGGCCATTATTGTATCATACTAGTTTATATTACTTAATCGAAGCTTGGGATATTCACAGTTATATTAATAGTCTCGCTCAACATAGTAGTATGCTACTTGGTTTATATCTATCTTAATATGTGTATATGTTAGCATATTGCGAATACATATTGATAGAGCCCTTAGGATCTTGCTTGACTATCAGCATTGTGATGGCAGTCACACTAGTGGGGGCTGGATAGTCTACAAGCACATCCTTTTTCAGGTCCCTAGTCGTAGGATTATCGAGACAGGGCATCGATACTCCGGAGTAGACTAGTGTGTACGCTTCTCATCCCAGTTGGGGAGATGGTCTGTCCCACAGCCATCAGTACGTTGTACTGGAGATAGTATACAGGTGCTCGTTGGGTTACGGGCACACCGAACAGGACTCCCAGGGAACTGTTGGTTGGTATTATACCCGTCGTCAGTTAACAGTTACCAGGTGACATGAGTACAGCATAGTCCGCAGACTTGACACTGCTGCTTCGCCTCGAGTGTATTCCCACTGTTCTTAGATTGCTACCCTACCACGGCTCAAAGGAGTCGTGCAAACAGGTAGCAGTTGGGTGCAGTCCCGAAGCACTTGGAGGCAGTGGCGGTTAGATAGGATTCGTCTCTCCCGGTATTGGGAGTTGATAACGCGCTGTGTTTGGTGAGCCATTACGCAAAGTCCCTGGCTAGGGCAAACGAGATTTACTGGTAGGATTTCCAATAGCTTCTCAAGGTGTAATGGGCTTCACTCCGACACGACTTATACCGCTTTTAGGGGACTGACGCTTGCCTCCCTCTAGGCCCGATATGTGATAGTCCTAAACGAACAGACCAGACTGTACGGAGATTGCCACATCAGGCTCAGTAGGAATTCGGATGGGTTTCCTCATCGGCCTTCTTATCGACATCTATCTGGGGACCGTTACGTACAGCTAGTACCGCTTGCGGCCTGTGGTTAAACCCACTACCAGCGTAGTATCGAGTCTTTAGAGTCCCACACAGAGAGTTTCCCTACTTCAGGCGAAACGATATAGAGGTCGTATGGTTTTACGACAGGGTTCGGACACATACGTGTATTTATGCACATACGATGTTCGGACAGATAATACTAGAGGGCTTTAGTTTAAGCCAGATTCTAGTATTGGATTATTGGATTTATACAGTCTCAGTATTTCCGTGTTTTTACGGATAGGAGGGGCATTCTCGTAATTAGTCGAGAAGCTTTTAGAAGAAAGATGAGGTGGAGAGCTTAGGTGTTATTTGCATTAAATGGATTAGTGACTCATGAGATAATTCATCCAAATGAGTTAATGAAGCATTTATTGCTTAATGACTCATGAGATGATTCATTGTTTACATTAAATGAATCATGGTTGTAAATATCAAATAATGATTTATTTGATATTCTTTATGCTTCATCAAATATAGAAATGAGACATAATTCCTTTTCATTCTCACTTACACATTCTCTCTTCTCAAGCTCTCTCTCTTCAAAGACCTAACCCTAATCCTCTCATGTGTTGAGATCCAAGGGTTAGCAAGACTAATAGAACCCTAATCCATCTCTATATCCTCTAGGTTACCTTGATTAGCAATCATAGCCACCTAGTTACCTCAAGTGAAAGGTTAAAGCTTGGAGAAGGAGCTTTCGGGTGGATCTTCTATCACATCGAGGAGGCCGACGAGGAGGTGATCTACAAGAACAAGAAGGACTAGAATCTTGAGGTATAATCATCTATCATAGTAGCTAATCACTTCTAAATAGTTGTTAGTTAGGATTTAGCAAAGATCCGTAAAGTTAGTCGATGTTAACTCAAACAAAATGATTGTTTTACCTATTCCGCCTCCTCGCAACTTGTGGGGTGTCTAACGTCGACTTACAATAATCCTATCCAATCTCTCCAGAACCATAATCCATCCTCGAAAAAGTTCTTTCGAGTTCGTATATAACTATACGATGGATTTATCCAATGGAAGTGGATGTTCGTAGTGATACGAGGTGTTCTGGAGAAAAGTAAAGGTGATGTAGGAGTGGCAGGGGTATACACGGTTGTTGTTTTTTGTCGTGAATGATGGTGGTCGCAATTTCCTTTTCTATTATTCTAATCTCTTTATATGTCTTTACTTATTACCTTCTGTACACCACACTTAATCTTAATTGGTTTTCTTTCTTCCCTACCGTTCGACACCTGCCTATGGTTTGGAAGAAGACTATCCAATAAGCTCAATAGGTGTACCTTCTCCTAATCCTAGGAGCCCTCACAACCTGAGAGAAGGTAAAGAGAAAAGACAACCGAATAATCCTATTCAATCTCTCCAGAACCAGAATCCATCCTCGAAAAAGATCCTTCGAGTTCGTATATAACCATACGATGGATTTATCCAATGGAAGTGGACGTTCGTAGTGATACGGGGTGTTCTGGAGAAATGCAGAGGTGATATAGAAGTGGCAATGATGTATGCGACACCGTGACATTCCAGAAGCCAAAGTGTTTCGGTTAACTTGGTTCATGAGTTTTAGTCAAAGTCGGGTCATAGTCGCAGCCAGAGAGAGAGAGAAAAGAAACACTCAGCGTGCACTCTAACCTAGATCAGAATGGTTAATCATTTTTTCTAATCTGGATGGCTCGCACTGTTTCCTCAAATTATCCACCAAGTCCAAAAGGAGAATTAGTCGGAATCACCCGAGGAGTAATCCTACTCATCAGTAGGAATCGGGATCCAACTATCATCGCATGATAACTTGATGGAAGCCACTAAAGTCACCACACTCCAGAAGGTATGCGCAAGCTTGGCAAGTTTCCTGTATGTTTGAAACTCCCGATATGATTTTTACCCCAAGCGGTTTATGACCTTGACTTTGGCCAACAAATCATAACCCGCAAGTCATGTTCTACCCATCATTGTCCTGATTGATTTAGACCCACCCGCACACACCCTTGACTTTAGCCAACAAAGTGGTACGACTGTCCTAAACCAATGCATATCCATGCAACGGACAAGCAACACACAGCTACCGCACACGATGCCTTGACTTTGGCCAACAAACACCGCACGAATACTATGCGCTACTTATCCGAAATGACGGAGGGCTACGGCTGGTTTTTGGCAAAAAACCTTTAACGTAATAAACTTGATATCGTTGAAGGAATCCAAGTGGTTTTACAAATATATAGTGGCGAAAACTTTTGCTAAAGAGGTCACTCCCGGTGAAGGGATCTCGGCTCTTTCCTCGTAGAATGAGGTGCAGGATATTCCAATCGAATACCACGATGCAAAGCAAAAGGAAATGACTATAGTGAAGTTATTACGCCGACGCAAACTTTTACTCAAGGGGTCACTCCCGATGAAGGGATCTCGGCCCTTGCCTCGTCGAATGAGGTGCAGGATATTCCCAATCGAATACCACTGTGTAAAGCAAAAGAGAACATCTGTAATGTCAGTTTTTAAAAAAAACTTGGTTCCAACAACATCATATATATAGGTTTGTTTCATCCTTGCATTGATAAGAATTAATGCAGTCCCATCAATTAATCACACCAGAAAAGAACGAAAATAAAATATACGTATATGCCATCCGCATTCGCCACTGGGTCCCGTCATCACCCGTTAGGTTACTTATGTAAGTCCACGTTGCCCACCCCGGTGCTTGCGGAAAGGCGGAAACGGTATAAAAATCGAATTTTTTCTACTCTAGGCAACATGGACTAGACAAAGACGGGATCTTTACTAAACAAAAACTAACTAAAGCTAACTAGAAATTATCTACATGGAAGAATGGTTATACCTAGGGCTTTATGTCCTTCTCTCCTTGCTCCTTGTAGTGAACGGAAGTGATCTCCTTGTCGTCTTCTCTCGTCGAAGAAGGATCCACCCGAGAGCCTCAACCTTTGGCTTCAACTTCAAGCTAGAAGTAACTAAAGTGCTAGAAGTGCCAATCCTAGAACCTTAGATGAGAGTAGAGATTATCAAGAAGAGGTTTTTCTCAAGCTCAAGTGTTTCTCAACACATGAGAGGGGAGAGCTTGAGAGAGAGGAAGAGGAGGAGAGAGAAAGCATATGATAGAATGAGAGAATAAAATGAACCATTCTCTCATATATGGGTGAATTATGTAAATTGATAATTAGCAAGATAATTGTCATGGCTTAATCAAGACATGACCATTATCATTTCATTTTTAATGCAAATTGCAAGGATCAAAGAGCATCTTTTATATGAAATGATGATGGTCAAAGTGTCAACCTAGGTCAACAAGTCAAGAATGTCAAATGGTCAACAACCCTAACCATGCACAATTATATTAAACTAATATTAATTAATCATAATAAACACATAAGGATTAGGGTTAATAAAATGACAATGGTCATTAACCCTAATCAAAATCCTCTCCCTCTGTCTCAATCAACTGTGCATACGCACCCGTATTCGTGATCCGAGGAACACGAATACAAAGAGATAAAACCAATCCCAAATCATATACTAGGATCTGGCTTAAACCAAAGCCCGCTAATATAAGCTGTCCGGACAGCAAACGTGCACAAGTACGCGGATGTGAACGAACCCTGTCGCAAAACCATGCGACCTCTACTCATTTTGCCTAAAGGCGAATAGCTCTCTATGTGGTACTCTAAAGACTCGACACTACGCTGGCAGTGGGTTTAACCACAGACCGCAAGCGGCACTAGCTGTACGTAACGGTCCCCAGGTAGATGCCGATAAGAAGACTGACGAGGTGACCCCATCTGAACTCCTACTGAGCCTGTATGTGACAGTCTCCGTACAGTCCGGTCTGTTCGTCTGATACATCGCATGGCGGGCCTAGGGGGCCGGTAAACGTCAGTCCCCTAATAGCGGTACAAGTCGGGTCGGAGTGTAGCCCAGAACACCCTGAGATAACACTGGAAACCTACCAGTATATCTCGCTTGCCCTGGCTAGGGACTACTCGTGTAATGGCTCTCCTGGACACAGCGCGATGTCAACCCCCAATACCGGGAGAGACGAATCCTGTCTAACCGTCACTGCCTCCAAGTGCTTCGGGACTGCACCCAACTACTACCTGTTTGCACGACTCCTTTGAGCCGTGGTAGGGTAGTAATCAAAGTACAGTGGGAACACACTCGAGGCGAAGTGACAGTGTCAAGTCAGCGGACTAAGCTGTACTCATGTCACCTGGGAACTGATAACTAACGATAGGTATAATACCAACCAACAGTTCCCGACGAGTCCTGTCCAGTGTACTCGTAACCTAACGAGCACCCGTATACTATCTCAAGTACGACGTACTGACAGCTGTAGGACAGACCGTCTCCCATGCTGGGATGAGAAGCGTATACGCTAGTCTACTCTGGAGTATCGATGCCCTGTCTCGATAGTCCAACGACTGGGGACCTGTATAAGGATGTGCTTATGGATTACTCAGCCCCCACTAATGTGAGCGCCATCACAACGCTGGTAATCAAGCAAAGATCCTAAGGGCTCTACTAATATGTATATAAGCGATATGCTAAAAGAAACACATGCACATATTAAAGCAAAGACAAATCAAGTAGCATACTACCATTTCGAGCAATATTGTATATACAACTGTGAATATCCCAAGCTTCCATCAAGTAATATACATACTAGTATGATACAGTAATGGCCTCTAGGGTATATACACTAACAACTTAACTAACGACAGAGCGGGGACTGGGCTAGCGCGGGTGCAAAACATATACAACATCTACTAGTAAATATAAATATATATATAACATTCGTCCCAGGCATGATATAAAGCAACATCACAGAAATATCACAGAAACGACACAGAATGGTGGATAAACCGGAGTCCCGGGTTTCACTTGAGCCGCAAGTGAGCCCCGACGTTCCCTGTCGTGTGGATAGCCTGTGCAATGAAACCTAGACCCCTACGAGCACGGCAAGTTACACGCCAAAACCAGAGTGAGGAAGCCCCCTTCAGCAAAGTGAATAGGCCACCCGGCACTTCACGGAATCCGGTAACTTGAGCACTCCTCTTGGGTCAACCTATACCCCCTACGAGTGCGGCGAATAGCACGCTAATTCTAGAGTAAGGTCCCCTCCGTCTCAATGCCTTGAGATGCGGACCCGTTGCCCTCTAGAACCCGGCTATTCGTGCACTCCACCGCGGGGTAATCCTAGTACAAAAACGAAAATAATATACAAGGGTGACATCGACCTCAGCCCGGTTGTGCCCCAAAAGAATAATATACAAGCTGGCAGTGACGGCAGTCCACATGTCGGACACTCGTCCCGTAATATCAAATGTAAAAATGAAATAAAACTGTACTAACATTTCACCATAGCTATCCACCACGACGATCTAGCCAACATCACAGCATAATACAGAACATCAACGTGAATGTCACGTTCGTAAACCCGTCTAAAAGACATATAGCAATTAGATGAGTTTACTGATCAAATGACATTCACGGTCGCAGATATAAATGTAAGTTCTGAGATAAACATTTAAACAGTGTAAAAACAATGACTTTGAAACACCCCGAATAGCCCACGAATAATTGATAACACAATATCAAAACTGGGCCAAATAAACAATACCACTGCATGAATTTCCCAGAGACCAAACCACACACCAAAAACGATGCAAATACCCTACACTATGGCCGGCCTCGCCGGAATTTCCCCACTGGTGCTCGGCCTAAAACAGGCGGGTGTGGTTCGTTTTTGGTGTGTGCTCTTATGGTCATTCAAGGAGTCTTCTGCACTTATTTGCAAAATTTTTTGAACACTTTGAAAAATCAACAGAGAAAAAAACTGCAGTGCATCGTTTTGGGACTATTTCGATTTCAACACATTAACATTGTTTACACTAGCTAGCTAAGGATTTAAAGGGTGGCTCTGATACCATGAAGGGTCACGGCAGCACCCCGGCTATGAAAACGCGGCCAAAATGCGGAACAAAAATTTTCTTAACCGACACTACAGCTACCCGAATCCTGGATCGACCTTAAACCCTAATCTAGCAAGCTAACTAAGAGTTAGAATCATTATACTGAGTTGATCCGAGTCCTTCGGTCTTCATTCCAAGCTCCTAGCGGTTCTTTGACGTGGTTTGGTTGTCGGTCTTCCTCCATCTCCGATAATCCACCTGAGGGAAACGGCGCAAGCTCCAGCCTCGTCAAACGAGGTAACCGACGCTCCGAAGTTGCTAGCGATGGAGAGTCGAGGTGTAGTAGTGTTTCACTATATTTTCTCTCAACATATTTTTCTTAATGAGCAAGCATAGAAGATGAATGAGGAGGTGATGAAATCTTGGCATGAACAACAATGAAAATGGCTAACTCTTTTTGTGTGAATGTAATGAGAGAGTGAGAGAGTGCCAATGTGTAATGTAATCTCTCAAAAAAAATGAATCCCCTCCCTCAATTAGTGGTCGGCCCCCTCTCTCTCCCCCTTCAAAAAATCTCATGCCAATTTATAATTAAACAAATCAAAGCCATGCTTTGCAACATGCTTTGACCCATGCTTATGCCACATCATCCCTTCCACCTCATTTATAAAACAAATGATTTTCCAAAAAGGAAAATCATATAAATGAGGTGGCATCTTCTTCTAGAAGCTATTCCGTAAAAAATACGGAATACTTCCCGGTACATGTATCGAAATACATATACGCGTATTAGTACAAAAATACGAAAAGCCAAGAGAGAAAATAAATAGCGAACAATAATACTCGAATACGTATATACTAATACATATATAAATTATTAAGTCAAAATCCGATTTAATAATCCGGGTTAATCCTAAGCTGCTAGTATTATCAACTGTCCGATTAAAATCTGCGCAGCAAGTGCACATATTTAATCAGACACCCGTATGTATCAACATACAACATGTAGACAATATCTCCTAGACCGTGAAAACCCTCTGTGTGGGACTTTAAAGACTCGTCAATACGCTGGCAGTGGGTTTAACCACAAGCACGTCAGCGACACTAGCTTTACGTAACGGCTACCCAGGTATTGAGCGAAAGGAAGGCCGACGAGCAAACTCATCCCGAACCCCTACTGAGCCTGACAGTGACAATATCCGTATAGTCCGGTCTGTTCGTCTGAGAGTATCGCATATCGAGTCTAGAGGATGGATAAAGTCAGACCCCCAACAACGAGATATTTAGTGTCGGTATGAAACCCCATCACCACCTGAGAAACTATCGATCCTGGATCGATAATTCTCTTCCACCGTGGCTACGGATTTATGGTGATGGCCATCCGTACACAACGCGACATCAACCCCCAATACCGGAAGAAACGAATCCCCGACGATCTGATCACTGCCTCCATGTAGCTCGGGACTGTACCCAACTAAAACTTGTTTGCACGATTCCTTTGAGTCGTGGTAGAGTAGTAATCAAAGCACAGTGAGAACTCACACGAGACAAATGACGATCTCAGGTCGACAGACTAACCTGTACACATGTCACCTGGGAACTGCTATCTGACAATAGGTATAATACCAACTAGCAGGTTCCCGGCGAGTCCGTCCAGTGTACTCATAACCCAATGAGCACCTGTATACTATCTTAGGTGAACAAACTAACACCAATGGCTTGTGATACCTGGCCACCGCCCCTCGTCGGGGTCTCGATCAGTATACACTAGTCTACACTGGAGTATCGATGCCCGGTCTCGATACTCCTACGACTAGGGACATTTAAGGATATACTTATAGACCCCAGCTCCCACATATATGATCGTCATCATAATGCTGGCAGTCAAGCAAGAATCCTATGGGCTCTATCAACACGTATATGATGATAAAGACAAACCAAATAGCATACTATCATCTCAAGTAAGACTGTTCTATCGGTATAGGTCCTCACTAAATCATCATAATCACAAGTCCGCGACTATGATAATTGCCTTGAGGGCACTATAGCCAACACGTAGCATATCCTTTACCAAAATTATAATTTATAGAACGATCTTCCATATCAATGCTTGCGGGGGTGCTATACGCCATCCACCCGACTTCCCCCGTAGATATTAATCTCCTCACCTGCTAAACTCCTCGCTTAGCCGAATTCGAATTGCTTCATCGTCTCGAAAGTCCACGCGAAGGTACCTACAATCAATACACAATCGCAATACTATAAAAATCAATATCCGAAAACCGATACGGCACACGGATTGCCTATAGGTTAGAACCTATAGCCTACGCATGAAGAATCAACCAAATAACCCTCGTACGTTGACGTACAAATGTCCAACGACGAAATACGATATCAAATATCAAAAAAAAGTTTTAGAAATCGTAAAACGAAATTCAGCAACTAAGGAAAGCTATACCGGATTTTGCCTCAGGAACAATTAGCCAATTTTGCATATGGGGTTGCTCTAGGTAACAGATAAGGGAGCCACATACCTAGAATCAACACATTTCACCCTGACTTGGCCACAAATTACGGCCATAGGCAATAAATCTGCGGCCAGAATAGAAATGGATAGGTTCGGGTTTCTAGGGTAGGTTCCTAGTTTCCTGCACGTCTCTCTGTAATCGCTAAATAATTTTTAGGGTCCCCGGGTTATAGCAGATCTCAGTATCCGTTCAAAAATTCCACAAAATACGATATCGTGGAAATTCTAAGTTCGTGTTTTGGTTTCTAGTTTATGTCCTTGGTCCAGAAATCATCTTTAAAATCTTATAAACACTCACCACTCTCTATTAACCACTTAACATCAACTTGGAAATTTTCAAGATCACATAACCTAACTAATACGAAATCTAAACTAATATACTAAACACAAATACTTAACTAAAAGTGTATGGATTATTTATTTGGCAATTTAGGAAAATTCTTGAGTTGCCCAAAGTCTTCAAAATCCAAACTTGATAGTTCAAAAGGTTTAGGATGAGAGTGTGTATATTTTTAATGAAGGTGGCATGGGATTTTGAAAAGGAATTAGAGATGATACAAGGAGGTAGAGGAGGTTGAAGGAGATAAAGAAAAACAATGGGGAAATGAAATGATGAATGAAAAAGAGATGAAGGATTTGGTCAAGGGTTACTCTCTCTCTCTCTCTCAGCCTCACTCTCTCTTAAGCTCACTCTCTCACAAATATCTATTTTATTTTATTCTCACTCATTAACCATGGCATCTCTATTACTTTATTTTCTTTTTAAATAAATCCTAATGAAATAAACAAACATGTAACAAAAATGCACATGACATGGTGCACTAACCATGGAAAATTATAGAAATACGGATTTGGCTTTGTCGTGATTAATAGCGCACTAATCAATTTAATTTGAACTTGCATATATTTAATTAAAAAAAACCCAAAATCCTATAAATATCTTTTTAGTGAATAAATCATTTTAATCTCCACTTATATTCCAAATATCGGTATATAATTATACCATTTTACGAAAAACCTCTATTCGCAAATCGAATCGTTTTCGCGAAATATATTATTTAATATTAAATTTCCAAAAATAATATTTTATATTTCTGAAATGTTACAATCTTCCTCCCTTAAATAAATTCGGTCCCCGAATTTAAATTTAAACCCCCAAATAGGGCTCCGAAATCATGGAAGATACAGAAACACCACAGCGCATCGTGTGCGCCTGAAAACGAGTGTGAAACTCAAAATTGAACTCCGTCAAGCGTCACGCAATCATCGGAGTTATAATGGAAATATGAATATCGAATTCCACTACTGGAATCCAAATGCACTATAGTCAAATCATAATACGTATATAGCACACATTTTTCTAAAATCATTTTAAAAGCTGAATAACTCATGCCAAATCTTTTCCAAATAGCCGTGCTATGCGTAGCTCACGGCACGATAATTTGTAAAGTAGTAAATATATATACTTATATATGTTTTGCTCAAATTATACGTCCTGCCTTTTTGAAATATCCCAGAAGGTTCTCCTTGTAAAATTTCGTGTCACTCACGGACACGTAGGAAATAGTGAGACTACAGCTCCTTTTTGAAAACCTTTTGGTAACTTTTTATGCATACAAAAGTACTCAGGCACTGTCCTCAGATCAACCCTGCTCGGCTACTATATAACACAGTACCCATCACTAAAATACGATACTCATAAAAAAATCAGCCTCAAAAGGCGTATCCAACATCACATGCGTCTGGTGCGCACGGAAATCAACTCCAATATAATTGCCACGAATATGCATAAAAGTAAAACTAAGTCCAACTGGTGTGCACGAAAGCATCTGTCCAGTGCAACGGATGTGCACGACAACAATATCAAGTACATCTATAGTGCATGAAATCTCAACCCAGTGTAACTAACATGCACAAATGAAAATCCCAATCAAGTGCATCCAATATGCACGAATAAAAATCCCAATCAAGTGCATCCAACATGCACGAATAAATATCTCTACCGAGTGCACCCGGTGTGCACAAAATCTCATATAATGCGTCCAACAAGCGTGAAAATCCAAAACAAGTGCGTCAGGTTCGTATAAAACATCTAGTGCAATAGTGTGCACGATAATGAACATTAAGTGCAGACGCGCACAAAAACATAAATCTGATGCAACAAATGCACGAAATACAAATCTGGTGCAACCAATGCACGAAATACAAATCTGGTGCAACCAAGGCACGAAATACAAATCTGGGGCAAACAATGCACGAAATGTAAGACTACTGTAGCACCCTGGCCGTCTTTCCGAGGCCAAAATGCGGAAACAAAAACTTTTTCTTAACTAGAAACCGGCGGTATCGTATGTTTAAGACCCGGATCGAACCATTAATCTACAACTAGCTATCTAGAGAGAGGGTTAGAAAGCTATACCGATCGATCCATGTCCTTCGGTTTTTGGCCACCATCCCAAGCTCCTCGCGGCATCTCCGGTCTTGATCTCCTCGTCGGAAAGGGAACCACATCTACGAGTCTTTTTACGGGCTCCCGCTTCATCCGAAGCAACTCGGGCACGAAGTATGCTAGCCGACGTGTCCAAGGTGTTGTAGAGAATGTTTGTGATCACTTTGTCTCTTGCATCCATTGCTTGGAAGGAGGTTGAAGGTGTTGCTATTAATGGAAGCTATGAGCTGAGAAGAAAGAGGAAGAAGGAGAAGTTTCCTCTCTCTTTTCTTTTTTGATGTGTGTGTGATCAAAATGAGAGAGGGAGAAAAATAATATGAGAGCTCACAACCATCACATGGCTGCCCTTCCTCTCTCCTCCTCTCATTTCATCCACAAATCAATCACTAAATGTGACATTTACACACTAAAAGAGACCATGAGTCACCATATATGTCTATGTCACATTTAATGCATCTCATAGTGAAATCTAGCTCATTATTTCCAAATGCAAACATTAATCCAAATGTTTGCCACAACAAAAAGATACAGCAACATCTAAAGTAAACTCGTGACGGATCACAAGGATACCCCTCACCAGTATATACATACCTGCATTCGCATTCCGACTGAATGCGAATACGATGAGACTAAAGTAATCCAACAAATCTAATACTAGGATCCGGCTTAAACCAAAGCCCACTAGTATGATCCGTCCGATCATGATCCGTGCAATACCGCACGTATATGATCGAACCCAGCCATATATCATACGGCCTCTACAACGTTTCGCCCGAAACTTGAGAAACTGTCAGTGGGGGACTCTAAAGACTCGTCAATACATTGGCTATGGATTTAACCACTCGCACGTCAGAGGTACTAGCTGTACGTAACGGGCTACTAGGTATTTACCAAAAGGGAGGTCGATGAGCGAACTCATCCTGACACCCTACTGAGCCTGTCAGTGACAATATCCGTACAGTCCGGTCCGTTCGGCTATGAGCATCGCATGTCGGGCCTAGGGGTTGGTAAAAGTCAGACCCCCAAAAGCGGTACAAGTCGTGTCGGAGTGTAGCCCAGAACACCCTAAGATACTACTGGAATAACTATCAGTAAATCTCCTGCCTCGGCCGAGGGCTTTATGTAATGGCTCTCCTAGACACAGCGCAATCTCACCCCCAATACCGGGAGAGACAAAACCCCTGCCGATCCGCTCACTGCCTCCATGTGGCTCGGGACTGTACCCAACTAAAACCTGTTTGCACGACTCCTTTGAGCCGTGGTAGGGTAGTAATCAAAGTACAGTGGGAACTCACATGAGACAAATGACGATCTCAGGTCGATGAACTAACCTGTACACATGTCACCAGAGAACTACTATCTGACGCTAGGTATAACACCAACTAGCATGTTCCCGACGAGTCCTATCCGGTGTACTCATAACCTAATGAGCACCTGTATACATCTTAGGTGAACCAACTGATACCAATGGCTTGTGAGACCGGCCACCGCCCCTCGTCGGGGTCTCGACTGTATACACTAGTCTACTAATGGAATATCGATGCCCAGTCTCGAAACTCCCACGACTAGGGACCTTTTATGGATGTGTTTATAGACCCCAGCTCCCACGAATATGATCGCCATCATACCGCTGGTAGTCAAGCAAGAATCCTAAGGGCTCTATCAACGTGCAATAGTGACCTATAAGGTCACCTAAAGCTGTACACGATGATAAAGATAAACCAGATAGTATACTACTTTCTATCAACGTGTAATAGTGAACTGCAATGTCACTTAAAGCTTGTACACGATGATAAAGACAAACCAGATAGTATACAAACCTCTCGAGTAAGACTGTCCTACCGGTATAGGTCCTCCCTCAATCATTGCAATCACGTGCCTGTCATCCAATAATTGACTCTGAGGGCACTATATCCAACAATCTCCCACTTGCACTCAAGGCTAATTATTGCGATGCCGCATATTCACAGCCCGTGTGATACTGAACACCCAACTCCTCTACTAATCAGTCTCATAAAGCCTGTTTGCGAAACTGTTGTATTCGAGGAATAGCCTCAGCTAGTGGATCCACCCTGATGTTTCTTTCTATGTCTCTCTTTATCTTAAGTTCGCGGAGAAAGCCATCTCCCGAAATGAGCAATACCTGTCTTAGAATATGTCTGGATATCTGATGGGACCTAGTTCATAAATGAACTCCAAATCCAAACTTCTTAGACTGTATCGTCTACTGAATTTAATCAGTATCCTGCGCCATGCCTCCCTCAGTATCCGCTTGGACCACCTGTCCAAACTACTGCCCCTCGTCAGAGGGAAAACTATAACTCTGACAGTCACTCTGTCATCCAGGTCACCTTGGAAGCCTTGAATGATAACTGTCTCCCGAAGGAGGCTGCCGTTATCATATCCCTAGAACATCAACTTATGTTCTAAAACTGCTTCCGATCGTTTCTCCAGGAATGGATTAATATCATCTTATTGTATCTAGTACAAAAACAACATCTGGTGTGGTACTTGACATCTCATGATTGACTCAATTGCCTAAGCATGCGATCTACCAATCATGTACATCCCTCTCCCTTTAGTCTGTAAGACACCTTTAGAGAGGGTGACTCCAACACCTGCAGGTACACTACTGTGCCAGGAGTCGTCCATTCTAAAACACCTTTAGAATGCTGTCTAAGTACCCAGATTGGGAAACTACCCAAATCTAGATCTAAAACCATAGATCTAGTAACCAGAATGTCTGATATAATATCCATATCCTATGTGGAGAAACCACTGTGTGACAACCAAAGTATAACCGATCGTAGTAAAGGAATATCACTTCCTACTCTGTGTATGTCATCCAAATACCAGGACATCACACCCTACTACCTTCTTAACAGATCCATCCCCTATTCTGATGAAGTCAAACCTATAACTGTCACATCAGAAATAGATGATCTATCTCCGCTAAATCTGCTTTAGTCTATAAATAGACATAAGCCACTTGTCCACTTTGCTTCCGCTGCTCCCACTGACTACGACAACCCTCTGGCAGAGTCACATACACGTACACTTCTAAAGCTAGTTTAGAACGACGCTATACTCATCCTCCTGCCGGGTCTCATAGCCTGGAACAACAGTAGTGTCAAATCTGGGTAAACAAGAATCTCCCCGTCACCGTCCTTGAGGCTACCGGAGTACCTTTCGGGTGCCTGAGGTTACCCACCATATCTGCGGAGTGGCCAATGGAATGTCAAACCAGATTGAACCTTTAGGTTCTTTATCAAATTTTCAATAATCGTTTGCGGTCCTGGAATCACTTCCAGTTCTACCATACTCCCACTACTGTTTTCTGAAAAAATCCATTTTTATTAAAACTGTGGCGAGTCAAGAACAATATCACTATTGATCTTCCAGATGGTAGAAAATCAACCCTCGTCATAGCCCAGGTCAACCCACAAACAGCCATTACTGAAACGTGCCTTGAGTTATCCAGAGTCTGGTTTTAAGCATAAACCGGACAACTCCCCGTACCTTAACATTGTTAAGATATGAACTATTCTATATCCAATATAGAAACAGAGGCACTGATTTAATTAGAACCAGATTCAAATCATGCAGTTGTCTCCAGTGCATGTCAACTAAATGGAGAGAGGCCGATCAACATTACTCAACTTAGGAATGCTTCTAATTATGAGTAACCTGAAAGAGAAGCAAGTTCTCATAATCATTACTATCAACTGAATATCCTACACAAGTATCTACATTTTCGATCACCTTGAAGAATTCTGATACTTGCAATACCTGGTTCTCTACTTTATTCATATACCTATAACTTCTCAAAACTTGGATCTTACATTTCTACGAAACACAAGTCAAAAACTAGAGAAGTCACTCGTAAACAGAATATAGTACGAGTACCAACCCCTCTGTCCTAATGGACACTGGACAACATACAATACTCTGTATAAGTCGCCTGAGTCAAATAACTCATTCTCTGTGTGTCGTAGGTTGAAAACTGTACTTATGGTTAAGAAGGATTACACCGCTGTTTAATACTCCTTACCTAACCATCCACTGATATAGGTAAATGTCATGGACATAATTTCAAAAAGTTATATCTCACTTTATAAAAATAGACGTACAGATATATCAATTTGAAATTGGTGCATAACAACGGATATTCAAAACCAAATATTTGCCTTCCGGCAAACAACCCGGGTGATTTCCTCAAATATCACCAATTACAACGAATCCCGATATAATGAGGATGATCACCCAATTCCCAATAACTTACTCCCACTCATCATCTGTAAAACCATACAGATGTGAGAATCAAACCTGGTAAATACATACCCTGGAGCAAGGACTAATTGGGAAATCAGTTTTCTTTTAACAGTACACAGTGAAACTGAAACATGTAAATGTTTCGAAGGGATATCCGGGTATTCCTAGTAATGCCTCTTCCATTATCAGGTTCATGAATTTAACCATATATTTCTTTGCCATCTCTCCAAATCCCTTTATATGTCTTTAGTCATTACCTTCTGTACACCCTCTTAGGCTAAATGGTTTTCTTCCTTCTCTACCGTTCGGCACCAGCCGATGGTTTGGAAGAAGACTATCCATTAAGCGTAATAGGTGTACTGTCCTAATCATAGCAGCACTCGCACCCCGAGAGAAGGTAAAGATAAAAGACAACTGAATAAAACTTATTCCTATTTCTCCTGAACCAGAATCCATCCCCGAACTGGAACAAGTTCCTTCGAGTTCGTATATAACCATACGATGGAATATCCAGATAACTGTGGATCTTCGTAGTGATACGGAGTGTCCCGGAGAAATACAAAGGTGAAGTAGGAGTGGCGATGAAATACTTGGTTTGGTCGTGAATAGCAGCCGCATTTTACTTTGCCCTCTTACTAATCCCTTTATTTGTCTTTACTTAATATATTCTGCACACCTTCGTTAGGCTAATTAGTTTTCTTCATTCCCTACCGTTCGGCACCTGCCTATGGTTTGGATGAAGACTATCCAATAAGCGTAATAGGTGTACTGTCATAATCCAAGGAACACTCGCAACCTGAGAGAAGGTAAAAGGGAAAAACAACTGAATAGTCCTATTCGTTTTCTCCAGAACCGGAAACCATCCTCGAATAAATTCCTTCGAGTTCGTATATAACCATACGATGGTTTTATCCAATGGAAGTGGATGTTCGTAGTAATACGCGGTGTTCTGGAGAAAAGGGTAAAAGTAGGAGTGGCAACGAGGTATGCAACTCTGACAATCCAAAAGCCAGTGTTTTAAAAAGGTTCGGTTAATATTGGTCACTGAGTCATAGCCAAGGGTCGGGCCATGGTCGCTGCCAAAGAGAGAGAGAAATGAAACACTCAGCGTGCACTCTAACCTAGATCAGAATGGTTGTCAATTTATCTAATCAAGAAACCTCCCACTGTAACCTCAAATTCTCCTCCAAACCTGAAAGAAGAATTAGTCGGGATCACCCGAGGAGTAAACTAACTCATCGGTAGGAATCGGGATCCAACTATCATCGCATGATAACGTGACGGAATCTACTCACGTTATCATACTCCAGAAGGTATGCGGATGCTTGGCAAGTTTCAGTTTCTTTAGAAACTCCCGATGTGATTTTTACCCCTAGGATCCAAGTGACCTTGACTGAGCCAACATATCAAAGGATCCTAGCTAAGTTCAACCCGTCATTATCTTTATTGCATTAGACCCCCCCGCACGAGTCCTTGACTGAGCCAAAATGACCGTACGACTGTCCTAACCAATCATATATCCATAAGACAGAAAAGCATTACAGAGCTACCGCACACTACGCCTCGGCTGAGCACGACATACGTAGCACGAATACTAAGCAATACTAATCTGAAATGACGGAGGGCTACGATTGGTTTTTGGCGAAAAACCTTTTACCGTAATGAACTTGATATCGTTGAAGGAACCGGATAACTTTTTTATAAAAATATAGTGGCGAAAACCTTTGCTAAAGAGGTCACTCCCGGTGAAGGGATCTCGGCTCTTTCCCCATAGAATGAGGTGCAGGATATTCCAACTGAATACCGCGATGCAAAGCAGAAGGCAATCGGCTATAGTGATGTTATTACCCTGACGCAAACTTCTGTCCAAGGGGTCACTCCCGATGAAGGGATCTTGGCCCTTGCCTCGTCGACTGAGGTGCTGGATATTCATAACCGAATACTACTGTGCAAAACAAAAGAGAACGTCCTTGCAATAACAGCTTTTTGAAAAATGTTCCAACAACATCAGAATAGGTTTGTTTAGCTTGCATTGATCCGAATCAACGCAGTCCCATCAATTAATCACACCACAAAAGAACGAAAATATGATGTACGTATATGCCATTCGCATTCGCCACTGGGTCCCGTCATCACCCGTTAGGTTACTTAACTAACGACAGAGCGGGGACTGGACTACCACGGGTGTAAAACATATACAACATCTACTAGTATATATATATTAATATATAATATTCGCTTAAGGCGTGATAAAATGCAACATCATAGAAATGTAATAAGCATCACAGAACAATATAGATAATCTGGGATCCCCGGGTTTCATAGAGCCTCTACTGAAACCCGACATTCCCCTGGTCTTGTGGATAGCCTGTGCAATGAAATCCTAGACCCCTACGGGCGCGGCAAGTTCCCCGCCAAAACCTGAAGCGAGGCAGCCCCCTTCAACAACGTGAATGGACCACCCAGCACTTCACGGAATCCGGTAACTTGAGCACTCCTCCTTGGGTCAACCTGTACCCCCTACGAGTGTGGCGAATAGCCCGCCAATTCTAGAGTGAAGCCCCCTCCGTCTCAAAGCTATGATATGCGGGCCCGTTGCCCTCTAGAACCCGGCTACCCGTGCACCCCTCCGCAGGGTAATCCAAGTACAGAAAGTAAAATATACAACAGGTACATCGACTTCAGCCCGGTCGTGCCCCAGAATAATAATATACAAACAGGCAGTGACGGCAGTCCACATGTCGGACGCTCGCCCCGCAATATCAAATGTACATATACAATCAAACTGTACTACCATTGCATCCAGGCTATCCACCACGACAAATCCGCAACATCACAACACAACACAGAACATCAACGTGAATATCACGTTCGCAAATCCGTCTAAAAGGGCTATAGCAATTAGACAGGATTTACCGATCAAATGACATTCACGGTCACAGATATAATGTAAATACTGTGAACTAAAATTTTCGATCGACAAAATTTCTCGAAGTGGGCCCCAAGCATAATACCCAGTACTCAAACAAATCTGGGCCCAAAATAAAAATACCAGAAACCACAATTCCAAGTCAGAGAGCAGTGCAGAAATTTTGGTGCCCTAACGCTACAGTGTTGCGACGGAACCGCGGCCAATACAAGGGTCATGCCGCGGTTTCGCGACGCTACAGTGCGTTCAGGCAACCAATTTTCTGCAGTGTTCTTTAAAAACCCTGCACGAATTTCTGCAATACACCAAATAATTTTTTGACAACAAAAAAATTTCGACAGAAACTGCACTTTTTGAAATCGCAGTTTCGGAATTTTTGTTCGATCGAAGTTCTAAATACGTTAGAGCAAGCTAGTAAAGATTAATGGCGTGGCTCTGATACCATGTAAGACTACGGTAGCGCCCCGACCGTCTTTCCGAGGGTAAAATGCGGAAACAAAAACTTTTTCTTAACTAAAAACCGACGCTATCGTATGCTTAAAACCCGGATCGAACCATTAACCTACTACTAGCTATCTAGAGAGAGGGTTGGAAAGCTATACCGATCGATCCATGTCCTTCGGTCTTTGACCACCATCCCAAGCTCCTCGCGGCATCTCCGGTCTTGATCTCCTCGTCGGAAAGGGCACCACATCTACGAGTCTTTTTACGGGCTCCCGCTTCATCCGAAGCAACTCGGGCATGAAGTGTGCTAGCCGACGTGTTCAAGGTGTTGTAAAGAATGTTTGTGATCACTTTGTCTCTTACATCCATTGCTTGGATGGAGGTTGAAGGTATTGCCATTAATGGAAGCTATGAGCTAGAGAAGAAAGAGGAAGAAGGAGAAGTTTCCTCTCTCTTTTCTTTTGTGATGTGTGTGTGATCAAAATGAGAGAGTGAGAAAAATAATACGAGAGCTCACAACCATCACATGGCAGCCCTTCCTCTCTCCTCCTCTCTTTTCATCCACAAATCAATCACTAAATGTGACATTTACGCACTAAAAGAGACCATGAGTCACCATATATGTCTATGTCACATTTAATGCATCTCATGGTGAAATCTAGCTCATTTTTCCCAAATGCAAATATTAATCCAAATGTTTGCCACAACAAAAAGATACGGCAACATCTAAAGTAAATTCGTGACGGATCACAAGGATACCCCTCACCTGTATATACATACCTGCATCCGCATTCCGACTGAATGCGAATGCGACGAGACTAAAGTAATCCAACAAATCTAATAATAGGATCCGGCTTAAACTAAAGCCCACTAGTATGATCCGTCCGATCATAATCCGTGCAATACTGCACGTATATGATCGAACCCTGCCATATATCATACGGCCTCTACAACGTTTCGCCCGAAACTTGAGAAACTGTCAGTAGGGGACACTAAAGACTCGTCAATACATTGGCTATGGATTTAACCACTAGCACGTCAGAGATACTAGTTGTACGTAACGGGCTACCAGGTATTGACCAAAAGGGAGGTCAATGAGCGAACTCATCCTGACACCCTACTGAGCCTGTCAGTGACAATATCCGTACAGTCCGGTCCGGTTGTCTATGAGCATCGCATGTCGGGCCTAGGGGGTTGGTAAAAGTCAGACCCCCAAAAGCGGTACAAGTCGTGTCGGAGTATAGCCCAGAACACCCTGAGATACTACTGGAATACCTACCAGTAAATCTCCTGCCTCGGCCTAGGGCTTTGTGTAATGGCTCTCCTAGACACAGCGCGATCTCACCCCCAATACCGGGAGAGACGAAACCCCTCCCGATCCGCTCACTGCCTCCATGTGGCTCGGGACTGTACCCAATTAAAACCTGTTTGCACGACTCATTTGAGCCGTGGCAGCGTAGTAATCAAAGTACAGTAGGAACTCACACGAGACAAATAACGATCTCAGGTTGATGAATTAACCTGTACACATGTCACCAGGGAACTGCTATCTGACGCTAGGTATAATACTAACTAGCATGTTCCCGGCGAGTCCTGTCCGGTGTACTCATAACCTAATGAGCTCCTGTATACATTTTAGGTGAACCAACTGACACCAATGGCTTGTGAGATCGGCCACCGCCCCTCGTTGGGGTCTCGACTGTATACACTAGTCTACTAATGGAGTATCGATGCCTAGTCTCGAAACTCCCACGACTAAGGACCTTTTAAGGATGTGCTTATTGTAAGTGCACGGCGGCGCCCCGGCCGTCAGCCCGACGGCCAAATGCGGAAACGGTGATAAACTTAAATTTTGCGGACTTAGCAAAACCGGCACCACCGCGCACTAAACCCCGGATCGTGCCATTAAACTAGTCTAAGCTATCTAGAGAGGGGGTAGAGAAGTATACCATACGATCCGAATCCTCCGGTCTTCATCTCCACTCCGATCTCCTCGCGGGATCTCCGTCCGTCTCCTCCTCGTCGGAAAGGGCACCACGAAGCCGGGTACTTTTACGGGCTCCCACCTCAATACCGAGGCAACTCGCGCATGAAGCCGGCAACTCGACATGCTCAAGATATGCTGTAGGAAGTGTAGTGTAGAGTGCATGTCTCACTTTGGGGTTGGTTGCCATAGATGGAGGAATGGTGTATAGAAAATTGGTGCTTTCAATTTTCTAGCAATGGAATGAGATGAAGAATGATATACTCTCAAAGATGAAGATGAAGCTCTCTCCTTCTTCTCTCTTTTCCTTCTCACTCTTTTCTTCTCACTTTTTTTTTCAAAAATGAAAAAAAAACTCATAACAAAATGGTGGAAGAAGGAATTATCAAGCATGAAGGGAGGTGATGGTAGTAAAAGGAGGAGGGTGACCATAACCATAAACATAATCATCACAAAACTAAACATCAACCTCAAATCACATCTAATCCTTTCTTATCAACATAAAGCATGAAAAGCAAAGATGCTTATCATATCACACCTTATGCAAATAAAACCCTCCACAATATGTTATTTGCAAACTTGCAAATAACACCCTCCATCGGAAAAGTCCGGCCGGGAAAGAACAAAGAAAAACCGGCCAGAACGGAATGCAAACTGGCAACTCCAGAAAACTGGTCCCGTAATAAATTACAGGAAAACCCAATACTGTGCATACACACCCGCATCTGTATTCCGTCCGGATACAAATGCAATGAGACAAAATCTACACTGTACTAAACTAGGACCGGCTTAAGCCAAAGCCGGCTAGTTATATCCGTTCGATCCTGATCCGTGCAATACCGCATGTATCTGATCGAACCCTGCCATATAACCATACGGCCACTAGTACAAACTGTCCGATCCTGATCCGTGCAATACCGCACGTATCTGATCGGACCCTGCCATATCTCCATACGGCCTCTACAGCGTTTCGCCCGAAACTTGAGTAACTGAAAGTGTGGTGGACTCTAAAGACTCGTCAATACTATGGTTGTGGATTTAACCACTAGCACGTCAGAGGTATAAGCCAATACGTGACGGGCCACCAGCTATTGACTAAAAAGGGACGTCGATGAGTGAACTCATCCTGACACCCTACTGAGCCTGTCAGTGACAATATCCGTGCAGTCCGGTCCGTTCGTCTATGAGTATCGCATGGCGGGCCTAGGGGGTTGGTAAAAGTCAGACCTCCAAAAGCGGTACAAGTCGTGTCGGAGTGAATCCCAGAACACCCTGAGATACTACTGGAATACCTACCAGTAAATCTCCTTGCCTTGGCCAAGGACTTTGTGTAATGGCTCTCCTAGACACAGCACGACCTCACCCCCAATACCGGGAGAGACGAACCCCTGAAGATACGCTCACTGCCTCCATGTGGCTCGGGACTGTACCCAACTAAAACCTGTTTGCACGACTCCTTTGAGCCGTGGTAGGGTGGTAATCAAAGTACAGTGGGAACTCACACGAGATAAATGACGATCCCCAGGTCGATGAACTAACCTGCACACATGTCACCAGGGAACTGCCATCTGACGTCTGGTATATGACCAACTAGCATGTTCCCGGCGAGTCCTGTCCGGTGTACTCATAACCCAATTAGCACCTGTATACATCTTAGGTGATCCAACTGACACCAGTGGCTTGTGAGACCGGCCACCGCCCCTCGTCGGGGTCTCGACTGTATACACTAGTCTACTAATGGAGTATCGATGCCCGGTCTCGAAACTCCCACGACTAGGGACCTTTTAAGGATATGCTTGTAGACCCCCAGCTCCCACTTATATGATCGCCCTCATACTGCTGGTGGTTAAGCAAGAATCCTAGGGGCTCTATCAACGTGTAATAGCGACGTGTCAGGTCACCTAAAGCAGTACACGATGATAAAGGTAAACCAGATAGCATACTATCATCTCGAGTAAGACTGTCCTACCGGGATAGGTCCTCCCTCAATCATTACAATCACGTACCTGTGACCTAATAATTGACTATGAGGGCACTATCTCCAACAATCTCCCACTTGCACTCAAGGCTAATTATTGCGATGTCGCATACTCACAGCCCGTGTGATACCGAACATCCAACTCCTCTACTAGTCAGTCTCACAAAGCTCGTTTGCGGAACTATTGCGTTCGTGGAATAGCCTTAGTGAGTGGATCCGCTTAGTTGTTTCTTTCTATGTCTCTCTATATCTCAAGTTCGCGGAGAAACCCATCTCCCGAAATGAGCAATACCTGTCTTAGAATGTATCTGGATGTCTGATGGGACATAGCTCATAAATGAACTCCAAATCCAAACTTCTTAGACTGTATCGTCAACTGAACTCAATCAGTATCCTGCGCGCCATGCTTCCCTCAGTATTGCCTTGGATCACCTGTCCAAAATACTGCCCCTCATCAGAAGGAAAACTATAACTCTGACAACCTGCTTGTCGTCCATGTCACCTTGGAAGCCTGGAATGATAACTGTCTCCTAAATAAGGCTGTCGTTATCATATCCCTAGATCATCCACTTATGTTCTAAAACTGCTTCCGACTGTTTCTCCAGGATTGGATTAATGTCAACTTATTGCATCTAGTGCAAGAACAACATCTGGTGTGGTACTTGACATCTCACGATTGACTCAATTGCCTTAGCAAGTGATCTGCCAATCATGCACGTCCCTCTCCACTTTAGTCTGTAAGACACCTTTGGAGAGGGTGACTCCATTACCTGCAGGTACACTACCGTGCCAGGAGTCATCCATCCTAAGTACTCTTAGAATGCTGTCAAGTACCCTGATTGGGAAACCACCCAAATCTAGATCTAAAACCATAGATCCAGTAACCAGTATGTCAGATATAAAATCCATTTCCTTTGTGGAGAAACCACTGTGTGACGACCAAAGTATAACCGATCGTAGTATAGGAGTTTCTTTTCCTACTTTGTGTATGTCATCCAAATACCATGACATCACATCCTACTACCTTCTCAACAGATCCATCTCCTATTCTGATGAAGTCAAACCTATGACTGTCACGTCAGAAATAGATGATCTATCTCCGCTACATCTGCTTAAGTCTATAAATAGACATAAGCTACCTGTCCACCAATGCTTCCGCTACTCCCACTGACTACGACAACCCTCTGGCAGAGTCATATACACGCACACTTCTAAAACTAGTTTTAGAACGACGCTATACTCATCCTCCCGCCGGGTCTCGTAACCTGGAACAATGGCAATTTTGGGTAAACAAGAACTTCCCTGTCACCGTCCTTGAGACCACCGTAGTGCCTCTCGGGTGCCTGAAGTTACCCACCTTATCTGCGGAGTGGCCAATGGAATGTCAAATCAGATTGAATCTTTAGGTTCCTTATCAAATCTTTAGTAATCGTTTGCGGTTCTGGAATCACTTCCAGTTCTACCATACTCCCACTACTGTTTTTCTGAAAAAATCCATTTTTTATAAAACTGTGGCGAGTCTAGAACAATATCGCTATTGTTCATCCAGATGGTAGAAAGTCAACCCTCGTCATAGCCTGGGTCAACCCACAAACAGCCATTACAGAAACGTGCCTTGAGTTGTCCAGTGTCTGGTTTTAATCATAAACCGGACAACTCCCCGTACCTTAACATCGTTAATATATGAACTGTTCTATATCCAATATAGAAACAGAGGCACTGATTTAATTGAACCAGATTCAAATCATGCAGCTGTCCCCAGCGCATGTCAACTAAATGGAAGAAGGCCGATCAGCGTTACTCAACTTAGGAATACTTCCAATTATGAGTAACCTGAAAGAGAAGCAAGATCTCTTTATCAACTGAATACCATACACAAGTATCTACATCTTCGATCACCTTGAAGAATCCCGAAACTTGCTACACCTGGTTCTCTACTCTATTCAAATACCTATAACTCCTCAAAACTTAGACCCTGTGTTTCTACGAAACACATGTCTAAGAACTAGAGAAGTTGAAAGTAAACAAAATATAGTATGAGGACCAACCCCTCTGTCCTAATGGACACTGGACAACATACAATACTCTGTATAAGTCCGCTGAGTCTAACAACTCTTTCACTGTGTGTCGTAGGTTGAAAACTGTACTTATGGTTAAGAAGAATTACACCGTTGTTTAATGCTCCTTACCTAACCATCTACTGATATAGGTAAATGTCATCGACATAATATCAAAAGGTATATCTCACTCTATGGAAATAGACGTACAGATATATCAATTTGAAATTGGTGCATAACAGCGGATATTCAAAACCAAATATTTGCCGACCGGCAAACAGCCCAGATGATCTCCTCAAATATCACCGATTACAACGAATCCCGATATAATGAGGATGATCACCCAATTCCCAATAACTTACTCCCACTCATCATCTGTAAAACCATACAGATGTGAGTTTCGTATCTGGTAAATACATACCCTGGAGTAAGTATCTAATCGGGAAATCAGTTTTCTATTAACAGTACACAGTGATACTGAAACATTGAAATGTTTCGATGGGGTATCCTGGTGTTCCTAGTAATGCATCTTCCATCATCCAGATTCACAACTATAACCGTATAATTATTTGCCACCTCTCCATATCCCTTCATATGTCTTTAGTCTTTACCTTCTGTACACCCCTTTAGGCCAATTGGTTTTCTACCTTCCCTACCGTTCGGCACCAGCCTATGGTTTGGAAGAAGACTATCCAAAAAGCATAAAGGGTGTACTGTCCTAATCCTAGGAGCACTCGCAACGCGAGAGAAGGTGAAGATAAAAGACATCTGAATGTACTTTATTCCTATTTCTCCTGAACCAGGATCTATCCCCGAACTGGAACAAGTTCCTTTCGAGTTCGTATATAACCATACGATGGATTATCCAATAAAATGGGATCTTCGTAGTGATACGGAGTGTCCTGGAGAAATACAAAGGTGATTTAGGATTGGCGAAGAAATACTTGGTTTGGTCGTGAATATCTGTTGCAATTTACTTTGCCCTCTTACTAATCCCTTGCTTTGTCTGAACTTAATACCTTCTGCACACCATCGTTATGCTAATTGGTTTTCTTCATTCCCTACCGTTCGGCACCAGCCTAAGGTTTGGAAGAAGACAATCCAATTTGCGTAATAGGTGTACTACCCCTAAACCAAGGAGTACTCGTAACCTGAGAGAGGGTAAAAAGAAAAGACAACTGAATAATCCTATCCGCTTTCTCCAGAACCGGAAACCATCCTCGAATTCCTTCGAGTTCGTATCTAACCATACGATGGTTTTGTCCAATGGAAGTGGACGTTCGTAGTAATACGGGGTGTCCTGGAGAAAAGGGTAAAAGTATGAGTGGCAATGAGGTCTGCAACTCTGACAATCCAAAAGCCAGTGTAAAGAAGGTTCGGTCAACTTGGTCACTGAGTCATAGTCATAGGGTCGGGTCAATAGTCGCTGCCAAAGAGAGAGAGAAAAGAAACACTCAGCGTGCACTCTAACCTAGATCAGAATGGTTACCAATTTATCTAATCTGGAATCCTCCCACTGTACCTCAAATTCTCCTCCAAACCTGAAATTAAGAAGAATTAGTCGGGGTTACCCGAGGAGTAAACTAACCCATCAGTGGGAATCGGGATCCAACTATCATCGCATGATAACGTGTCGGAATCCGCTCACGGTATCACACTCCAGAAGGTATGCGTATATCTGGCAAGTTTCAGTTCTTTTGAAACTCCCGATGTGATTTTTGCCCCATGCTCTTATGACCTTGGCGTGAGGTCAAAATATCATAAGTCACATGTCAAGTTCTGCCCGTCATTATCCAGGTTAATCTGAACCCACCCGTACATACCCTTGACGTAGGCCAAAATAGTAGTACGACTGTCCCAAACCAACGCATCTATCTATGCAACAGATAAATACCCGGCAGCTACCAATCACTATGCCTTGGCGTGAGGTCAAAATACATAGCTTGAATACTACCGAATATTTAACTGAAATGACGGAGGGCTACGAATGGTTTCTGGCGAAAACCTTTAACGTAATGAACTTGATATCGTCGAAGGAACGGATAGCTTTTTGAAAATATAGTGACGAAAACCGTTGCTAAAGAGGTCACTCCCGGTGAAGGGATCTCGGCTCTTTCCCCGTAGAATGGGGTGCAGGATATTCCAACTGAATACCACGGTGCAAAGCAAAAGTAATCGGCTATAGTGAAGTTAATGCCCTGACGCAAACTTTTTGTCCAAGGGGTCACTCCCGGTGAAGGGATCTCGGCCCTTGCCTCGTCGACTGAGGAGCAGGATATTCTAAATGAATACCGCGATGCAAAACAAAAGTGAACGTCCTTGCAATAACAGCTTTTTGAAAAGTGTTCCAACAACATCAGAATAGGTTTGTTTAACTTGCATTGATCCGAATCAATGCAGTCCCATCAATAGATCACACCAAAAAGAACGAAAATATACTGATGTACGTATATGCCATCCGCATTCGCCACTGGGTCCCGTCATTACCCGTTAGGTTAGCTAACTAACGGCAGAGCGGGGACTGGACTAGCGCGGATGAAAAACATATACAACATCTACTAATATATATACCAATATATTATATTTCGCTCAAGGCATGAAAAGAAATGCAACATCACAGAAATGTACAGCATCACAGAACAATACAGATATCTGGGATCCCCGGGTTTCACAGAGCCACTACTGAAACCCGACGTTCCCCTGGTCGTGTGGATAGCCTGTGCAATGTAATCCTAGACCCCTACGGGCGCGGCAAGTCACCCGCCAAAACCTGAAGCGAGGCAGCCCCCTTCAGCGCTGTGAATGGACCACCCAGCACTTCACGGAATCCGGTAACTTGGGCACCCCTCCTGGGTCAACCTGTACCCCCTACGAGTGCGGCGAATAGCCTGCCAATCCTAGAGTGAAGCCCCCTCCGTCTCAATGCCATGAGATGCGGGCTTGTTGCCCTCCAGAACCCGGCTATCCGTGCACCCCTCCGCGGGGCAATCCTAGTACAGAAAGTAAAATATACATACACCGGGTACATCAACCGCAACCAGGTCGTGCCCCAAAATAATAATACAAACAGGCAGTGACGGCAGTCCACATGTCGGACGCTCGCCCCGCAATATCAAATGTACATAATACAACAACACTGTACTAGCATTGCATCCAGGCTATCCCCCACAACCGATCCGCAACAACACAGCAAATACATAGAACATCAACGTGAAAGTCACGTTCGCAAATCCGTCTAACCGGGCTATAGCAGTTAGACCGGATTTACCGATCGAGTGACATTCACGGTCGCAGATATAATGTAAATACTGTGAAAAATGTGTTTAAAAAAAATTTTCCGATTGATCAAACCATTAACAAGTGGGCCCCAAAAAAAACTGTAGCACTCACAGAAACAATTGGCCCAACTTTAATATTCCAAAGCCCATAATTTAAGCCCAGAAGGCCTCTGTAAAAAAATGGTGAAGTGATGTGAATAGTGCGCGGCGGAAGGGCCGCACAAATGGGGTTTTCGCGGCGGTTCCGCGCTTCAACTGTGGAGTTACATCGTCAAATTTTTACAGAACTCTTAGATTTTCCAGTACATCAATATTTTATAACCTGAAAAAATTTTCGAGACCAAAAATTTTCAACAGAAACTGATGCGAACTAAAATGCAGTTTTAGAACTTTTTGATCGATCGGAAATGCAAACACATTACACAAAGCTAGACTAAGTTAATGGCGAGGCTCTGATACCACTGTAAGTGCACGGCGGCGTCCCGGCCGTCAGCCCGACGGCCAAATGCGGAAACGGTGATAAACTTAAATTTTGCGGACTTAGCAAAACCGGCACCACCGCGCACTAAACCCCGGATCGTGCCATTAAACTAGTCTAAGCTATCTAGAGAGGGGGTAGAGAAGTATACCATACGATCCGAATCCTCCGGTCTTCATCTCCACTCCGATCTCCTCGCGGGATCTCCGTCCGTCTCCTCCTCGTCGGAAAGGGCACCACGAAGCCGGGTACTTTTACGGGCTCCCACCTCAATACCGAGGCAACTCGCGCATGAAGCCGGCAACTCGACATGCTCAAGATATGCTGTAGGAAGTGTAGTGTAGAGTGCATGTCTCACTTTGGGGTTGGTTGCCATAGATGGAGGAATGGTGTATAGAAAATTGGTGCTTTCAATTTTCTAGCAATGGAATGAGATGAAGAATGATATACTCTCAAAGATGAAGATGAAGCTCTCTCCTTCTTCTCTCTTTTCCTTCTCACTCTTTTCTTCTCACTTTTTTTTTCAAAAATGAAAAAAAAACTCATAACAAAATGGTGGAAGAAGGAATTATCAAGCATGAAGGGAGGTGATGGTAGTAAAAGGAGGAGGGTGACCATAACCATAAACATAATCATCACAAAACTAAACATCAACCTCAAATCACATCTAATCCTTTCTTATCAACATAAAGCATGAAAAGCAAAGATGCTTATCATATCACACCTTATGCAAATAAAACCCTCCACAATATGTTATTTGCAAACTTGCAAATAACACCCTCCATCGGAAAAGTCCGGCCGGGAAAGAACAAAGAAAAACCGGCCGGAACGGAATGCAAACTGGCAACTCCAGAAAACTGGTCCCGTAATAAATTACAGGAAAACCCAATACTGTGCATACACACCCGCATCTGTATTCCGTCCGGATACAAATGCAATGAGACAAAATCTACACTGTACTAAACTAGGACCGGCTTAAGCCAAAGCCGGCTAGTTATATCCGTTCGATCCTGATCCGTGCAATACCGCATGTATCTGATCGAACCCTGCCATATAACCATACGGCCACTAGTACAAACTGTCCGATCCTGATCCGTGCAATACCGCACGTATCTGATCGGACCCTGCCATATCTCCATACGGCCTCTACAGCGTTTCGCCCGAAACTTGAGTAACTGAAAGTGTGGTGGACTCTAAAGACTCGTCAATACTATGGTTGTGGATTTAACCACTAGCACGTCAGAGGTATAAGCCAATATGTGACGGGCCACCAGCTATTGACTAAAAAGGGACGTCGATGAGTGAACTCATCCTGACACCCTACTTAGCCTGTCAGTGACAATATCCGTGCAGTCCGGTCCGTTCGTCTATGAGTATCGCATGGCGGGCCTAGGGGGTTGGTAAAAGTCAGACCCCCAAAAGCGGTACAAGTCGTGTCGGAGTGAAGCCCAGAACACCCTGAGATACTACTGGAATACCTACCAGTAAATCTCCTTGCCTTGGCCAAGGACTTTGTGTAATGGCTCTCCTAGACACAGCACGACCTCACCCCCAATACCGGGAGAGACGAACCCCTGAAGATACGCTCACTGCCTCCATGTGGCTCGGGACTGTACCCAACTAAAACCTGTTTGCACGACTCCTTTGAGCCGTGGTAGGGTGGTAATCAAAGTACAGTGGGAACTCACACGAGACAAATGACGATCCCCAGGTCGATGAACTAACCTGCACACATGTCACCAGGGAACTGCCATCTGACGTCTGGTATATGACCAACTAGCATGTTCCCGGCGAGTCCTGTCCGGTGTACTCATAACCCAATGAGCACCTGTATACATCTTAGGTGATCCAACTGACACCAGTGGCTTGTGAGACCGGCCACCGCCCCTCGTCGGGGTCTCGACTGTATACACTAGTCTACTAATGGAGTATCGATGCCCGGTCTCGAAACACCCACGACTAGGGACCTTTTAAGGATATGCTTGTAGACCCCCAGCTCCCACTTATATGATCGCCCTCATACTGCTGGTGGTTAAGCAAGAATCCTAGGGGCTCTATCAACGTGTAATAGCGACGTGTCAGGTCACCTAAAGCAGTACACGATGATAAAGGTAAACCAGATAGCATACTATCATCTCGAGTAAGACTGTCCTACCGGGATAGGTCCTCCCTCAATCATTACAATCACGTACCTGTGACCTAATAATTGACTATGAGGGCACTATCTCCAACACTTATAAACCCCAGCTCCCATGTATATGATCGCCATCATACTGCTGGTAGTCAAGCAAGAATCCTAAGGGCTCTATCAACATGCAATAGTGACCTGTAAGGTCACCTAAAGCTGTACACGATGATAAAGATAAACCAGATAGTATACTATTCTCTATCAACGTGTAATAGTGAACTGCAATGTCACTTAAAGCATGTACACGATGATAAAGATAAACCAGATAGTATACAAACCTCTGAGTAAGACTGTCCTACCGGTATAGGTCCTCCCTCAATCATTGCAATCACGTGCCTGTCATCCAATAATTGACTCTGAGGGTACTATATCCAACACGAAAACTTATCAATATCTCAAATGCTCACCAAAAAACACCGAGTATACTATGGTGTATAGAATCATAAACATGCGCAGCTGCGTGTACAAAATCCATCCCAATGCACTGCAAGCACATATAAGCTTTACTGAGTGCTTACGTAAAGGCAAGTGCATACAACATGCATGAAATCAAATCTACAGTATTGAATCCACAAAACTATAAATACGTGCAACGAAGGTAAAAATCGATACCAAGTCTAATAGATATGGACAAATCATCAACCGATGTAGCGGTGTATAAACATAAATCCAGTACAATAGATATGCACAAATCATAAACCAATGTAGCAGTGTATAAACATAAATCAAGTGCAATAACTGTGCACAATATAAATCTCCTGTAGGTGCAGCCATGGTGCACAAAAATATAAATCACAAAACCCAATCATCGAAACTCAAGTCCAAGCGATAAAAGTGTGATACTCGGATCACAAAACGCAAATCGCAATAACTGACATTGAGGTACACCTCCTACAATATCGAAAAATGTCGGTACGCCCAAGCTGGCAGAGAATGATCATCTACTTGCCTCCTGCTCACGATATGGCGTCCTCGGTCTCAGGGTCCTCGTTTTCACTGTGGATTACCACTCTCATGATCCTTCTGCTCGTCAACGTAGTCAGGTGTACTAACATAACATTTCTGCTCTAGAATTTCTCTGATCACCGTTAGGCCAATCAACATGACCACTCTCAACGGCACATTACTGACAGCGGCATCTGGCCCTTTAAATACGCACGATATAACTGATCCTGGGTGCAAATCTTTATCGCTGCGGTGTCCTGGAATGAACCTTCTCGTGGCTTCTTCCGATCTCACCTATGACGAACTATACGAAGGTTGGCACTCTTGCTTAACTATTTTCTTATAACCGGACAGCTGTGTCCTCAGCACGACTTTCATCTGGAATTTGGCTGTATCTAACGCCTCTGCACATATATCAATCCTCTGGCATCAATAGAGAGTAACAACCGCTCGTTAACATCTCGCATGGACCTCTTGTTCTACTTGTCTTTATTATTGTCCACTTCGACGTCATGTCTTGATCGATCTACTCTAGATCTGAGTAAGATCCTTCAATTGGAATTCTTCGACTCAACTGTGCCTGCGTCGGCATATCAAATCAGACGAATCATATCAGTCGCTCAACTCAAGATAAACTAGCTATCTTCTATCATATCTCCGCCTGAAAGCTCCAGCGGTTTCAGCTCATAAACTCTGGAAACGACATCCCATCAATCTCAGCAACAACTGGGTCGTCTGTCTGCACGGTAGACAACATCATGATCTCTGAGGTAGGTTGTACATCAACAGTCCTCTCAATTCGGCAGCCTCTATCAATGGCCCGATCATCCGGTGCAAAACCGAACACTCGCCTCAACGAGAGATCACCACACAATAGTATACCTACACATTCCTATGTCACCAGAAAAAATCATAGTCAGTCCTCGTTCATGATGAGCTCGCCCTGACCGCAACACCAGCAGCAGCTCTCTCTGTGTTCAAACCGTGGTGATAGGAACCTCAAGCAGGTATCGATGAAGATAGATCAAAGGAATGAAAGAAATGAACAGATCCTAAATGGAAATATGATCATAGGAACGAATAGTATCACAGATCTCAAGATTAGTACATCCTAAGGTTTCTTAAGTGCAGTATCGTATCGTAAGTATGTCGCGGAACATACGTACGGTACGCCACTCTACTCAAGCTACCTACTCCATTAATCAAGGTCAACCTTTGAAACGAAAGTTCGAGTCTAATACCTCTCGTCAAGACTAAGTTCCGTATGGTCAAGCCTAGATTCCAAAATATATACGCCGTAGACTCCGCATAGTCAAACCCAGACTCAAACCAAAGTTAAACCTAACGCTCTGATACCATATTTTTCACGACCCGAAATTTAGCATGTGACCGGCACTTAAATTATGCAACTTCTAAAGGCGTAACATAAATCAAGTAAGCCGAAACCAAGAAAATCTAAACCTTTTTGCGGAAAATAGTGGGGGTGCAGTTTTGAAATGAAGGTATAATGAATTATGTTGTTCCTTGAATGCATAGCTAATGAAACATGAAAATGCAAGTGGATTATACTACAGTTGAAAACATGTTTCGTCTTTAAAAATTTGGGCAGCACCTCCCTTGTATATTTTGATCCAAAACCATATACACAACAATATATAATCATCCCCAAGCGGGAGCTAGCTCTTCGCCAACTGGCGGAATCACAACTACACAACAACATATATACGACGCCCAACAGCGAAGATCGACATAGAAAGAACAATAAATAAGCAAGACATCAAAACTCAAGAAAGCGAACATAAACCCATCGCTCTACGTCTCGCACAATACCCAAGTCTGACTAGGTCTACCAATATACAAATTCTAGCCTTTGATTTGATTTGATAGATTTTATCCAGATACAACGGAATATAAAAGTACGAGAGTGGGCACTATCCAACATTTGTTCCGCCTACCAAAGAAAAACACCCTGGATGAAGCTGTGTGCCAGCGATACCGCAACTGATCCCAAGCGATCAAACTGCAAGAACTATGGCACAACGTAGGTGAGTTTCCAACTCGTAAGTAGAAAACATCAACAAGTAGAAATCGAATAAAACAACGATTTCTTTGGTCACTATATCCTGAAGGTAATACTATGATATCTAGGGTAACCATGTACACATATATGTCAACAATCGAGTCAATGCAATGACATGTATAAATAAACATCCGACATCATAGGCCTGTATGCATGTGGATATCATCCACGTGTCTGTCAACGACACAACTAATATCATGGAACCTGAGTGTCCAACACGGACACTCGAAACATCATGAAAACATATGCATATATATATATATGAGGATATCAACCGCGTGCGTCCATCAACGACACATCAAAATCATGGAACCTGAGTGTCCAACATCAACACTCGAAACAACATAAAAACCCGTGTCCAGCATCGACACGTAAATCCTTATATCTCAGGCGCCGCATACTCAGATCAGCCCTCATATCTATCTCATCTCAGGCGCCGCATACTCAGATCGACCCTCATATCATAACTCCAAAACGGTATCCTCCGGATATCCGCCGAGTTCTATACAATCACCGGTAGGTAGTGTTCCCCTGCCAGGCTTACCGCCTAACAATACGAGTCTTCTTGCCCTGAGGTACCTCATCGGGTCCACCATGTATCCGCAGACGGTGCCTACCGCTCCTTGAATCGGGTATACTCACTACTCAGAACCGAGAAAACTCATGATGGACACTTCAAAATATCATATCAAGAGAAACCGCGTTTTAAAGCAATACATAATTCCCTTTGAAATATAACTGCGATTCTCAAATCCAGAGATCTCATGAAAACATCATCTCAAGAATATAACCTTAAAATATGATGTATGCAACACAGAGTAGTAATAGGAGCATATCGAGTATATCATGCAAGCATGTCAAGTGATAGTACTGAACAATAAATGTACTATACAGTTAAGAATAATATCATGATACAGCAGTTCTACTGTGTAAGTGGCATGGAAATTACCGATGATGAATGTGTGTGAGAAGGCAAATCTGTGTAAGTGTAACAGGCGTATCAACGGTAATTGTGCAGGTGTACTTGCAAATGATATCATATAACATTAAATACTGGAAATATGATAGGTATCACTCGAGGAGTAATCCAACATAAACATGAACAATAATAAGGTAGTCTCTTGATGTCAACGATCCCGCCTCATAGCATCAAGTGTTGCAATATCCTCGATCATCATCCTCAATTCATGAGAGCGGATCAAACATTCGGTAAACGCATCGCGTACGGTAATCCATCGTATGGTGTCACAAACAGAATAGGAAATCTATCGTCCTATTCACCAACAAAGGTACGGATCAAAAGTCTCGTATGGCATATTGATCAGTCGAAAATATGGCATTTTTAACACATCAATTTCCCTACTATTTGTAATCATCTAAAGGTGTTTGGTATAAATATAGCACATATTAGAAATTCGTCTGCGAAATATCAAATAACATGTGTTATACGTTATAACCGGCATTATGAGGGAAATTGTGTGTTTATTACTACACGCATGACCTTTATATATCGCGACACTTGTCTCGAGATTGTGTGCAGGAAATTCTCCAGGTAAAAGAGCCGGAACAGCTAAAAGTGCTGGTAAAATACATCAAGTCTAAGACTTTTGATCTGGCAGTAAACAAGAAAGTATAAAAATATTCCAGACATCAGGAAAGTGCCATAAAGCCAACACAAATCAGCACAGAGATTTTCATGCAGCAACTCCACCACTCAGCCGCGGATCCGCGGCCGAGTTGGCCGATCCGCCGTGGATCCGCGGTCTACTTGGCACGTCATAAAATCAGATTTTATCCAGAACCTTCATCTAACAACTCTTGCTTCCAGAAGACTCTAAAAAACCACGTGGCTTCTTCTAGAAGCCTCCTTGTAATAACCTTCTTCTAGAAACCTCCTTGTAACAACCTTCTTCTAGAAGGCTCCTTATAACAACCTTCTTCTACAGGCCTCCTTGTAACAACCTTCCTCTAGAATATTCCTTGTAACAAGCTCATTCTAGAATATTCCCTCTAACAACCTCATTCTAGAATATTCCCTCTAACAAACTCATTCTAGAAGGCTCTCTCTAACAACCTAGCTTTGGAGGGAAGATTCAAATGAGGTGGTTATAAAAAGAGATCTAGATCTAGGGTTTTAGGGTTGGACAATTAGTGGTGAGTTAGTTACACATTTGGAGCCAAAATTCAAATTCAAATTGAGTGACACAACTTGATACCAAAAGCCTAGCCTAAATCCAATTCCAAAGCCAAATCAAGATCATTTTGAGAAGCAAATCAAGCAAGCAACCATCGATCCTTTATCCGCGAAGCCAATCTTCATCCGAGCAAGAGATCCACGACGATCCGCGACTCACGGAGATCGAGCGGAGCGAAATTCGACGGATCTAGTTACCTCTTCAAAAGGAGCGATCGAGAGCAATATCTTGTAATCTCGAATTGAGGGAATGTGTAATTAGTCGTCGATTTAATAAAGATGATAATTGAAATTCTTTTTTTCTTTACATTCTTGCGTTGTGAAACTTCTTGATCTTTGATTCATTTATTTTCGTGATGTGTGAGTAAATTCTCCGCTTGTGGAGAATTCGAGAGAATCGGTAGATCTAGTGATGATAAGATCCTTTTACTAATCTTAAATCTTATGAGATTTATGAAATTTAGGAAAAAGAATTATCAATGGCCTAATTTGGAGCGAGATCACATTCTTAATAATTTCGTTGCAAACTAGGGATTAAATAATTGATGATTCTCTTTGCTAAAGGCTAGATCCAAATGATGATCAATGAAAAGAAAAGGGATAGAGAAGGAGAAACCCTAGTTTCTTCAATAGATCTCTAATCTTCATTCGTCACCATCGTTCTAGCTACAAATTATCAATAGATAAGATTAGTCATCTCTAGATTCATCACTACTACTAATTTGATCGAGTCCTACAAGCTATTCTACAAATCTTGATAACTAAATTGATTAGGACATTTCTTGATTCTAGATCTATTTTCTTGATGTTTCTTGAGATCAAATCTTACTAATCTTGAATTAACTTTCTTGAATTTTCTTTTATCTTTTAAATTTCGACTCATCTAAAACAAGATCGATCAAAACACACATCTCAGTGGACGATCCGTATTCATTAACGCGCTACATCGACACCATTAATTGATTGCGGTATAAATTTCTTTGGTTGTGATCTTTAAAACTTTTCCATACACACGAAGAAAATGATCAATTAAATGGCGTCATTGTCGGGGATGTGTGCTATTTTGTTCGTTTTTGTTATTTGAGTTGAAAAATTATTATTCCATCAGAATTTTTAGATCAAATTCGCATCAAGTGCTTAATGATTAGTTGTGAATTTTTGCGAGGGAATCTGGAATCATTGTAGCAGTGCGAGCAAGATTCAGAGAAATTCTGCAAATTCCAGAGGAGTACCAGAAGCTACAGAAAAATTTTGAAACACTAACTCCTCCTTCCCACCGCGGATCCACGGGCAATGGTTGGTTTTTGCGGCGGTTCCGCCGCCGTTTAGGCGCTTCAGAATTCTATTTCTCTGTGGTAACTTCCATACTTTCTTATCTCCTCCCTGCTCTGTCCATTAACCAATTTCTGCAGGATTCTTTGCAAAAAATTCGCAGCGCCGCAAAAGATTTTTTTTTTTTTGCGTGTTTGATCTTGGTTGTTTGCATAATTTAATATGGAAATTAAGGGCCAAAGACCAAATTCAGATTAGGTGGGGAGTTCATTCCCTTTCCTAAGCCCCAAAAATCACAAGCTTGCATCCGCATCACCCTCATTAACTAAAAAAATATCTAGACATGACTCTAAAGACCGTCGCGCTCACTTAGGACAGAAGGAGATTGTGGGTAATCTATTGCTTATCCGCGTTTCTTTTGTGGTGTCTAAGGCAAGTGTGTCTAATGCAAGTGGTTACTTAATTAGGCCCACTATTTACGTAGTGGAGAACCTCCCACTTACCTGGCTCTTACCTGGCCACAGGAGGGGCAAAGAGGTAGTAGATGATCTATCTTGTGACTTGTCTTCTGGAATTCTAGAAGCGGTCTAGAGACTTGACCTAGGTGACCACTAGACTTAGGGTTGCTTGTGCATTGTTTGTGTAATTTTTCAAAAACCATATTTTTTTAAAACAAACACCAAACCATCTTTCCCCTAATTATCACAACGCTGCCACTTGTGCTAAACCATTAGTGCAAGCTAGGCTGGACACGGGATTCCAGTGCCCGACTTGTTCGCGTTTCCCCCATCGACCCCAAAGTCGGTATTTCTACATTTTCTTTTTCCCACCACCACCGCGATGGACGGATATCCATCACACTTTAACACCACTCTGCCACCGCCCGCAGGTGCACAGAATCCTCCACGCATTTCTCTCCAAGAAAGATGCTATCCAACACGTGTTCCCCTTCCCACCTGTCTTTCTATACCACCAGCCAATGGGGACAATTTTGAAATCAACCCCCAGTTTATCAAACTCTTACCCAAATTTCACGGTCTTGAGTCTGAAGATGCATATGTTTTTATCTCCAAATTCGAAAACGTATGCGCAATGATTGGAATGTTACAACTGTCTTTAGATGCCCTGCGTTTACATCTTCTCCCATTCACTTTATGCGATTTAGCCGAGAAGTGGCTTTATAATACGACCGCACACTCTATTTCAAAATGGGATGAATTTGTTGCAACATTCCTTAAGAAATTTTATCCCAATCACAAGACCAGCCGTGTTCGTGTAGTGTTACTAGGCACACTCAAGAGTTTCCATAAGGTATCGACCATGCCAAATTCAAAAATTTAGGTGCCCAGAAACCCTAATATAGATCGTTAACTAGAGATTAGGCGAAACAACAAGCATGCAAACTACTTTGCTAACAAGTGAATGGGATTACAAACTTTGTAGATCCGCTCCTCTACTTCTTTAGGTCCGTATTGACGTCCCTCCGCTGCGATCACCACGATCCCGGACTCTAGCATTGGTTTCATCGGAGAAATGGTCGGGTTAGGTCGTTGACATCGATGCCGAAGATGATCTACGTCGAGGCAACTCAAACTCAAGCTCCATCTTCACTAAGTCATGAAACTTATGAAGAAAACACCCTATACAACATGGCAAGTGGTAGAGGATGAAGAAATAGGAAGTGGGTTCACTTTGGATTTGTATTTCTCACTTGATTTCAAAACTTGACAACTTTCAAGAAAGCTTTTCCTTTCTTCATGAAGAAGAAGAAGAAGAGAAAAAGAAATAAAAATGAATGAATTATTTCACAAAAGAAAATCAAGTGAAGTCTATCATTTAGCAACCATGGGTGAGTAAACTCATGTAGAGATTAAACTAGAGTTTAGGCTAATGGTTAGATTAATGAACAAAACAAAATGGCAAGACTTTTCAAAGATGCTTTTGAAGCTTCATGAAGCTTCAAGCCAAAAGAAGAAAAGCCACCATTTAGTTTTTCCAAAAATAAATAAATTGAAAATAAAACCCTAACCATTAACCTAAACTTGGTGTAAGTCACACACACACCCAAGTTTGCATGTACCATCAAACATGATACAAACAAGTGCACAAAAAATATATCATATATAAACCTTGTGCACATCAAGTGAGAAAATCAATCTTAAGTGAACAAATACTAGTTAATGTAAAGTAATATATCAAATATATAATTATACATTAAATCATTAAATCAACACTTGATTTAACGATCCGGTCCTATCACATATAACCGACTAATATCAATAGTAACAACTTATCGAATCAACACTTGATCCGATAACCGGCTATATCGCATACAACCGATCAATGTCACATATCGCGAGAGTAGAACACAGTATCACATACTGGTATTATTCTCGGTCCCGCACATATCTCATAAGTACTCCTATTTCGTTTCGCTTGAGCCAGGAAACTCCTGTGTAGGACTCAAAAGACTCGTCAATACGCCGGCAGCAGGTGATGATCATATCAAACACCCACAAGCCGCAAGCGGTCTGCTAAACGTAACGGCCACCCGGGTATTGAGCGATCAGAAGATCAACGATCAAGCCCACTCACACTCCTGTGAATCCAACGAGTAACACTACCGTACAGTTCGGTCTGTTCGTCTGATATGTCGCATATCTCGTCTAGGGGTGGTAAACGCCAGACCCCAATAACTCGATAAGTCGTGTCGATATGAGGCTCATAACGGGTCGAGAAACTACTGGTAACACTTACCAGTAAATCCCTAAAGCAGCCTTGGCCAAGGACTTCCTGTTATAGCCAATCGAGCACTGCGCAACATCAACTCCCTATACCGGGAGAGACGAAACACCTCCTATCGCTCATTTCCTCCAGGTGATTCGGGACTGTACCCAAAAGCCACCTTTTTGCACGCCCTCTTGGACGTGGTATGGAGGAAATCAAAGCACAGTGGGAATCACACAAGACTCTATGACGATCTCGGGTCTACAGACTAAACTGTACCAGTGTCACCAGAGAACTGCCATCTGACGTAAGGTATAATACCTTCTGGGAGTTCTCGGCGAGTCCGTCCAGTGTACCCAGTCTCCACTGAGCACCCGTATATCATCTCTGATGTCAAACACCAATGGATATGGGATCATCCATCGCCCATCTATATGGGTCGAGAAGGTACACGGTAGTCTACTCTGGTATATCGATGCCCCGTCTCGATACACCCACGACTAGGGACTTTGAAGGATGTACTTATGGACTACCATGTCCCCACTAGTATGATCCTCATCATAGTCCAAGTAGTCAAGTACACATCTTAAGGGCTTTACCAACATGCAACAGAGAGACAATCAGTGTACACGTTAAGGTAAAGAGTAACCAGATAGCATACTATCATATCGAGCAAGAAAGCCATCCCTATATATGTCCAAGCATCCACTACAATATACATCATATGTATAGTAATGGCCTCTAGGGCATACATATAACTAACAATCTCCCGCTTGCACTAGGGCCATCTGATAGCAGTGGTTGAAATATCTCATACTCAACCATCCCATAAAAGTCTCTCTCTGGGAAAAGGCCTTTGTGAGTGGATCCGCCGTGTTGTCCTCTGAGTCTGCTCTCCTAACCTCGATCCCCTGGAGATCAACCATCTCCACGATCAGGTGACACTGTCTTAGAATATGTCTGGATCACAGATGGGACGGGCGTTCCTTGGCATAAGCCACAACTCCATTGTCACACAATGGGAGGAACGAAGTTCATCTCATGAACTTATATACACCCAGACTGTCTCTTTGGTAGCATCTTTGGTAGCGATGTATCCAGCCTTTATCGTCTAGTATGCCACGGTATCTAGCTTGGAACTCTTCCAACATACCGTCCATTTACTGAGGGTAAAGACAATGCCTGCGACTGACATTCAGTCGTCCTTATCACCCTGAAACCTTTCCAGTGATTCTTCCCAGGATCAATTGATACCATCTCACTACACCTAGTGAGTATCCTAACATCCAATTAGATCTATCTCATAGATCCAAAACCCAGGATTTAGTAGGTATCAATATGATCCTATATGGAGAATCCTTGTGATAAGCGGAGATTGACCGAGTGTAGCATAGGAAACTACTTCCCTATCAAGAGTATGTCATCCACTTACTCTACGAGGATCACCACCATACTCCCTACTTCCTTCTTGTATATACAAGGTTCATCTACCATTTTGATGATGTCAAACTCTTTGACTAACTCATCAAAACAGATGTTCCAACTCCGCGATGCCTGCTTTATCACATAAAACATCTTGCACACATTTCCGCTGCTCCCACTGTCTACGAAGCCCTCTGACTGTGTACTTATAGACTATCTCTTCTAAATCTTTATTTAGAAAAGCAGTCATGACACCCAACCGCCAGATATCGTAGTCATGGTATGCAGCCGTGGCAAGTAGGATCTGGATGGACTTAAGCATAGCTACTTAGAAAAGGTTTCATCATAATCCATATCTGGTCAATGATGCAAACTTTTAACAAGTCTAGCTTTGAAAGTCTCAACCTTTCCATGTACATCAAGTAATCTTCTCAAGATATACTAGCTCCTGATGGGGATTTAACCCTTCAGATAAAGCAACCAAAGTCCATACTTTGTTGGTGTATAAGGATTCCATCTCAGATCGCTAAACATCCAGCCATTCTTACAGAGTCACACTCCTGATGGCCAGCTCGAAACTAGTTAGGTCATCATCCCATGATGCAATTCTCGCTCCCACTGTCATAGAGAAACCAGAGTATCTCTCAGGTGGGTGAGGAAACCTACTAGATCGGCGGAGAGGCTGAGGTTCGTTGGTTTCTATTGAATCCTTTGGTTCTACCAAATCATCAGCTGCAGTTTGTATAGCTGGAACTCTTTCCAGTTCTACCACATGACCACTAATTTCTTCATAAGAAATTCCCTTTCACAAAGGTGGCATGCTGAGTAACAAAACATCTTTGTTCCTCAGTTAGGTAGAAGATATTCCCTTGCGTATGTTTGGGATATCCAACAAACTTCCACAGATCTGACTTTACCTCGAGCTTGTCCGGATTTTGCTTTTAGACATAGGCCGGACAACCCCAAATCTTAACAAACTTAAGATATGGGCTCTTCCCTTTCCATATCTCATATGAAGTGGTAGGCGACTGATTTGATCGGAACCCTATTCAATAGGTATGCAACTACATAAGTGCATAACTCCCTAAAAGGAAATAGGAAACTCAGTAGTACTCATCATAGAGCGCACCATATCATATAGGGTGTGATTATTCCGCCCCGATACACCATCGTGCTGTGGTATATACGGAGGAGTAATGCTGAGAGAGAATCTCATTCTTAGAATAGTCCAGGAATCCCGTGCTAAAGTATTCTCCTCCCTGATCACATCAAAGGACATAATACGTATACCCGTTTTGGTTCTCTACTTCTAAATTATATTCTGTGAATATCTCAAAAGGTTCGGACTTGTGTTTCAACAGGAACATATGTCTGAATCTTGAGAGATAATCAGAGAATGTAATGAAGTACAAAGAACCGGTGTTGGCATGTGTAGACAGGGGACCTTCATACATCATCATGTATCATCCCAAGAGTTCACTAACTCTTTCTCTGTTTCCAATAAACAGAGCTATGGTCATCTTATCTTTGTGACATGACTGGCAAGTTTCACAAGATGTAAATTCAAACTAATTTAAATATGCTTCTTAATGTAACTTCGGCTAGTCGGGTCGCATTGATATGACCTAGTCTACAATGCCTCAAGAAAGATTCGTTCACTTCTGAACTCTTTCTCTTGTGTGTGTTCTGTATACTAAGAACTGTAGTTTGATTTAGAACATCAATGCTTTTAGATAACGTGCCTGAACCGATCAACTCTTGATTTAGGAAATGGTCAAAACATTATCCAACAATACAAAATTATATCCTTCTTTACTAATAAAGAGACTGATATGATTTCGTATATCAGGTTCGGTATCTAATGACATTTGTTCAGAATCAATGTATTCAGGTAATATAGGGTTACAGTGACCAACAGACCTGGCTGCAACACTTGCACCATTTTCTGCCTCATGAAACTTATCACCCGTTCTCAGTTCTTTACATTTCTGTAGCCCTATGTAACATATTACATATGCGGGATCCTGATCTGGAATCACATACCCAGGACGTAAAGGATACTGAGAAACAGTTCTCTGTAATGAACATACCCGAAGATGATGCATCAACATGCACTCTCTTCGTTTTGGCGGCACGGGAATTCTGGTAATCCCCTAATTCCTGCTCTGTCTTATAACAATTATAAGTTGAAGCGGGACCAACGTTCCCCAGCTCTGTATAACAAGCGGGTTCGGTCAATATATCCATTTTATTATCTTGATTAAGGCGTGACACGGTCGCTACCTGGAGAGAGAGAGAGAAGAAAACACTCTGCGTGCGCTCTTGCAAGATCAGATTGGTTATTATTTTATCTAATCAGGATGGCTCCCACTGTTTTTATCAAATCTTCCTTCAAACCCTAAAAGGAAAGACTAGCCGGGATTAATTACACACAACAAGTTCGCCAATCCTTCAGCCAGGCCAGTGTCGGTACTTTGAGGGAGGTCCCCCGTGCTTTCGCACGAACCTAATTAATGTAAACCTCGTTTTCCCAGAGGCGTAACCCCGTTGACACCTTTCTAAACACCTACTTGATCGGCTAATTGTAATGTGTAAAACTCTCTCAGGAGTAACAATTACTCGCAGTGGGTATCGGGATCCAACTATCTCATAGAAGGTATGCAATCTCATTGCAAATTTCAACACTTGAAATTCTCGATAATATTTTTCCCCTAGCAGCTATATGACCTTAACATAGTCAACAAATCATAAGTGCTAGTCAAGTTCAACCCGTCATTTCCCGATTGAATTAAACCCACCCGCACGACCCTTAACATAGTCAACAAAGTCGCACGACTACCCTAATCTAATCGCATCATATACTTATACAGATAAGCACTAATCAGCTACCGCACACTACGCCATAACATAGTCAACAAACATAGCACGAATACTAACTAGTACTTATCTGAAATGACGGAGGGCTACGACAGGTTTTTCTGAAAACCTATTGCGTAATGAACTTTATATCGTTGTAGAATCAAATGATTTTGAAATGGAGTGTTTTTGAAGCTTTTCTAGTTTTGCTAAAGGGGTCACTCCCGCTGAAGGAATCGTCGGCCCTTTCCTCATTGAATAAGGTGCAGGATATATCATATATACCGCTGTGCAAAGCAAAACTATAGGAGCAATCAAAAGACAAACCGAGGGTTGTAGTATCTGCCAGTTATTGCTAAAGGGTCACTCCCGGTGAAGGGATCTCGGCCCTTTCCTTATCGAATAAGGTGCAGGATGTTCTACAAGGAACACCGCGATGCAAAGCAAGAACCGTAGCTACCTGTTTTTGAAAATTCGATTCCACAAGATCATTAGGTTTCTTTTATTTCATTAATCTCATTAATGAAGTCCCATCATTTAATTCACCTAAACATCACAGATAAATACGACGTACACTTATGCCATCCGCATTCGCCTCGATGTCCCCTCGTGCACCGTTAGGTTAGGTAACTAACGACAGAGCGGGGCAGGGCTAGCGCGAGTGCAAAACAAAAGTAACGTCTATATAATATATCATATATACTATATACAGTATTTATCACAGAAAATCAAATGATCACATCACAGATATCGCAGCAGAAGAATCATATGAAATATTGGATATACTAGGACGTCCGTGTTTTCAATACGAGCCTGTATAAAACACGGATTCCACGGTCGCGATGAATAGCCAAACCCACACCCCTAGACCCCTACGAGAGCGGCAAGCAACCCTACCAATTCTAGAGTTAGGAGACCCGGACTCGACTCCTCGAGTTGGTCTGCCACTGGACTCCAGAACCCGGTTACTTGTGCTCTCCTCTTTGGGTCTATCCTAGTGCGGAAAAGTAAATAATATACAAACGGTGACATCTTCCGCAACCTGGAAGTGCCCCAATAAAAGAATATTACATACAAGTGAATTTTACATGAATGAAAATAAAAACTCTCATCTCACATAAAAAAAACCCGGCTATTCAAAACGCGACGATCCAATATGACATATCCAGCAACACATAATATCACATGTCATCAACGTAAGTAAATATGCGCATCCCAATTGTAGTTGACATATAGCAACGAAACAGGCGATATCACATATTACACATACAGTCGCAGAAAAGAAAGTGTAAAATTACAACAGTTGGAATCCGCAACCTCCTTAGACATCGCATGCCTAACAGTTATAAACCCCGCATTTTAATCTTTATATCGAAAACACTTTTCAATATTAAGTCGGGCAATTCAACAAGATTCCAACCAGACTGATCGAATGCTCGTCGCAAACTTTAGTAGACGGCCGCACACCCGGATGCCGTCGACGAAGTGCACTAAGGCCGAACTCCGCTGCCGTGAGCACCCAAACGGATGCTTTTGGCTATGGGGTTCTCCTACAGTCACTTGGTCGGGGCTATGGGGCATGGCTGTCTATTAAGTTTACCCGGCGAGTATCCGCGTACGCTACGGGATTGCGACGGACTTTTGATCGCATCAAAATTCCGTGGCAACTGATCAATCGAGACTAAACTGCTATGTTTATAACATTCATACAGTTATCTCATAACTACTTGTGGATTCCAAATATTGTATCATATTCCAAATAAATAGAAAAAGTTAAACTTTCCGATCGAACAAACAAACACCCAAGTTTTCCCGAAACAGCTCAACTCTTGAAATAAGTTCAAAAACATCCATTTCATGCCACAGTAGCAACGGTCCAGCCGTAGAAGGGTCAAGCCAACGCCTCACATGTGGCACGCCGTACTGCCCCAAACCCTAAGGTTCAAAGGGCAGTTCAAGACGGTCACATAATCGAGTTAAGGTTTGTTGTCTTCTAGAGGGTCCATCGCGTTACTTGCACTACTTTGACGTTCTTAAACTTCGGAAAAATACAACACATGGAAATTTCCCGGCAGGGGAAAAAGTGGGTATTTATATCCGGTCGAACTTTTTAACATATTCTAAAATTACCCGGAAAAACACATAGACAAAATTTGACAATCCGATCGAATCTACGAACTCCCAATACAACCCAGAAAACTCAACTCTTGAGCAGTAATTAAAATTACCCAGAAAACATAGACATTACGTACGGGGATTACTGTGCAAAGAACGTGACAAGAAGCTTCTTTATGGCCGCGGAACCGCCGCAAATGCCAGGGTGGGGCCGCGGTTCCGCGGCGCTTTAGTCGATTCAGGGACACGTGCTTCACAGTAACCCCTAGAAAACCCTGCTGAATTTTTTGGATATTTTTAATTCACAAAATTCACAGTTTTGAAAAATTGTACAGAGAAGGGTTTTGAATTAGGGTTTCGGGTTCGATCGGACTTCTAACATCATCTACACTTCGCCTAAAGCTCTAGCTAGGCTTTGATACCACTGTAGGGTTACTAAACACACTCAAGAGGTTCCACAAGGCATCGACCATGCCAAATTCAAAAATTTAGGTGCCGAGAAACCCTAATATAGATCGTTAACTAGAGATTAGGCGAAACAACAAGCATGCAAACTACTTTGCTAACAAGTGAATGGGATTACAACCTTTGTAGATCTGCTCCTCTACTTCTTTAGCTCCGTATTGACGTCCCTCTGCTGCGATCACCACGATCCCGGACTCTAGCATTGCTTTCATCGGAGAAATGGTCGGGCTAGGTCGTTGACATCGATGCCGAAGATGATCTACGTCGAGGCAACTCAAACTCAAGCTCCATCTTCACTAAGTCATGAAACTTGTGAAGAAAACACCCTATACGACATGGCAAGTAGTAGAGGATGAAGAAATAGGAAGTGGGTTCACTTTGGATTTGTATTTCTCACTTGATTTCTACACTTAACAATTTTCAAGAAAGCTTTTCCTTTCTTCATGAAGAGGATGGAGAAGAGAAAAAGAAATAAAAATGAATGAATTATTTCACAAAAGAAAATCAAGTGAAGTCTATCATTTAGCAACCATGGGTGAGTAAACTTATGTAGAGACTAAACTAGAGTTTAGGCTAATGGTTAGGTTAATGAACAAAACAAAATGGCAAGACTTTTCAAAGATGCTTTTGAAGCTTCATGAAGCTTCAAGCCAAAAGAAGAAAAGCCACCATTTAGTTTTTCCAAAAATAAATAAATTGAAAATAAAACCCTAACCATTAACCTAAACTTGGTGTAAGTCACACACACACCCAAGTTTGCATGTATCATCAAACATGATACAAACAAGTGCACAAAAAATATATCACATATACAACTTGTGCACATCAAGTGAGAAAATCATTCTTAAGTGAACAAATACTAGTTAATGTAAAGTAATATATTAAATATATAATTATACATTAAATCATTAAATCAACACTTGATTTAACGATCCGGTCATATCGCATATAACCGACTAATTTCAATAGTAACAACTTATCGAATCAACACTTGATCCGATAACCCGGCTATATCGCATACAACCGATTAATGTCACATATCGCGAGGGTAGAACACAGTATCACATACTGGTATTATTCTCGGTCCCGCACATATCTCATATGCGCTCCTATTTCGTTTCGCTTGAGCCAGGAAACTCCTGTGTAGGACTCTAAAGACTCGTCAATACGCCGGCAGCAGGTGATGATCATATCAAACACCCACAAGCCGCAAGTATTCTGCTGAACGTAACGGCCACCCGGGTATTGAGCGATCAGAAGATCAACGAGCAAGCCCGCTCACACTCCTGTGAATCCAACGAGTAACACTACCGTACAGTCCGGTCTGTTCGTCTGATATGTCGCATATCTCGTCTAGGGGTGGTAAACGTCAGACCCCAATAATTCGATAAGTCGTGTCGATATAAGGCTCATAACGGGTCGAGAAACTACTGGTAACACTTACCAGTAAATCTCTAAAGCAGCCTTGGCCAAGGACTTCCTGTTATAGCCAATCGAGCACTGCGCAACATCAACTCCCTATACCGGGAGAGACGAAACCCCATCCTATCGCTCATTTCCTCCATGTGATTCGGGACTGTACCCAAAAGCCACCTTTTTGCACGCCCACTTGGACGTGGTATGATGGAAATCAAAGCACAGTGGGAATCACACAAGACTCTATGACGATCTCGGGTCTACAGACTAAACTGTACTAGTGTCACCAGAGAACTGCCATCTGACGTAAGGTATAATACCTTCTGGGAGTTCTCGGCGAGTCCGTCCAGTGTACCCAGTCTCCACTGAGCACCCGTATATCATCTCTGATGTCAAACACCAATGGATATGGGATCATCCATCGCCCATCTATATGGGTCGAGAAGGTACACGCTAGTCTACTCTGGTATATCGATGCCCCGTCTCGATACACCCACGACTAGGGACTTTGAAGGATGTACTTATGGAGTACCATGTCCCCACTAGTATGATCCTCATCATAGTCCAGGTAGTCAAGTACACATCCTACGGACTTTACCAACATGCAACAGAGAGACAATCAGTGTACACGTTATGGTAAAAGAGTAACCAGATAGCATACTATCATATCGAGCAAGAAAATTATCCGTATATATGTCCAAGCATCCACTACAATATACATCCTATGTATAGTAATGGCCTCTAGGGCATACATATAACTAACAATCTCCCAATTGCACTAGGGCCATCTGATAGCAGTGGTTGAAATATATCATACTCAACCATCCCATAAAAGTCTCTCTCTGGGAAAAGGTCTTTGTGAGTGGATCCGCCGTGTTTTCCTCTGAGTCTGCTCTCCTAACCTCGATCCCCTGGAGATCAACCATCTCCACGATCAGGTGACACTGCCTTAGAATATGTCTGGATCACTGATGGGACGGGCGTTCCTTGGCATAAGCCACAACTCCATTGTCACACAATGGGAGGAACGAAGTTCATCTCATGAACTTATATACACCCAGACTGCCTCTTTGGTAGCATCTTTGGTAGCGATGTATCCAGCCTTTATCGTCTAGTATGCCACGGTATCTAGCTTGGAACTCTTGCGACATACCGTCCCTTTACTGAGGGTAAAGACAATGCCTGCGACTGACATTCAGTCGTCCTTATCACCCTGGAACCTTTCCAGTGATTCTTCCCAGGATCAATTGATACCATCTCACTACAACTAGTGAGTATCCTAACATCCAATTAGATCTATCTCATAGATCCAAAACCCAGGATTTAGTAGGTATCATTATGATCCTATATGGAGAATCCTTTTGATAAGCGGAGATTGACCGAGCGTAGCATAGGAAACTACTTCCCTATCAAGAGTATGTCATCCACTTACTCTACGAGGATCACCACCATACTCCCTACTTCCTTCTTGTATATACAAGGTTCATCTACCATTTTGATGATGTCAAACTCTTTGACTAACTCATCAAAACAGATGTTCCAACTCCACGATGCCTGCTTTATCACATAAAACATCTTGCACACGTTTCCGCTGCTCCCACTGTCTACGAAGCCCTCTGACTGTGTACTTATAGACTATCTCTTCTAAATTTTTATTTAGAAAAGCAGTCATGACACCCAACCGCCAGATATCGTAGTCATGGTATGCAGCCGTGGCAAGTAGGATCTGGATGGACTTAAGCATAGCTACTTAGAAAAAATTTCATCATAATCCATACCTGGTCAATGATGCAAACTTTTAACTAGTCTAGTTTTGAAAGTCACAACCTTTCCATGTACATCAAGTAATCTTCTCAAGATATACTTGCTCCTGATGGGGATTTAACCTTTCAGATAAAGCAACCAAAGTCCATACTTTGTTGGTGTATAAGGATTCCATCTCAGATCGCTAAACATCCAGCCATTCTTACAGAGTCACACTCCTGATGGCCAGCTCGAAACTAGTTAGGTCATCATCCCATGATGCAGTTCTCGCTCCCACTGTCATAGAGAAACCAGAGTATCTCTTAGGTGGGTGAGGAAACCTACTAGATTGGCGGAGAGGCTGAGGTTCGTTTGTTTCTATTGAATCCTTTGGTTCTACCAAATCATCAGCTGCGGTTTGTATAGCAGGAACTCTTTCCAGTTCTACCTCATGACCACTAATTTCTTCATAAGAAATTCCCTTTCACAAAGGTGGCATGCTGAGTGACAAAACACCTTTGTTCCTCGGTTAGGTAGAAGATATTCCCTTGCGTATGCTTGGGATATCCAACAAACTTCCACAAATCTGACTTTGCCTCGAGCTTGTCCGGATTTTGCTTTTAGACATAGGCCGGACAACCCCAAATCTTAACAAACTTAAGATATGGGCTCTTCCCTTTCCATATCTCATATGAAGTGGTAGGCAACTGATTTGATCGGAACCCTATTCAATAGGTATGCAACTACATAAGTGCATAACTCCCTAAACGGAAATAGAAAACTCAGTAGTACTCATCATAAAGCGCACCATATCATATAGGGTGTGATTGCTCCGCCCCGATACACCATCGTGCTGTGATGTATACGGAGGAGTAATGCTGAAAGAGAATCTCATTCTTAGTATAGTCCAGGAATCCCGTGCTAAAGTATTCTCCTCCCTGATCACATCAAAGGACATAATACGTATACCCGTTTTGGTTCTCTACTTCTAAATTATATTCTGTGAATATCTCAAAAGGTTCGGACTTGTGTTTCAATAGGAACATATGTCTGAATCTTGAGAGATAATCAGAGAATGTAATGAAGTACAAAGAACCGGTGTTGGCATGTGTAGACAGGGGACCTTCATACATCATCATGTATCATCCCAAGAGTTCACTAACTCTTTCTCTGTTTCCAATAAACAGAGCTATGGTCATCTTATCTTTGTGACATGACTGGCAAGTTTCACAAGATGTAAATTCAAACTAATTTAAATATGCAACTTAATGTAACTTCAGCTAGTCGGGTTGCATTGATATGATCTGGTCTACAATGCCTCAAGAAGGATTCGTTCACTTCTGAACTCTTCCTCTTGTGTGTGTTCTGTATACTAAGAACTGTAGTTTGATTTAGAACATCAATGCTTTTAGATAACGTGCCTGAACCGATCAACTCTTGATTTAGGAAATGTTCAAAACATTATCCAACAATACAAAATTATATCCTTCTTTACTAATAAAGAGACTGATATGATTTCGTATATCAGGTTCGGTATCTAATGACATTTGTTCAGAATCAATGTATTCAGGTAATACAGGGTGACAGTGTACAACAGACCTAGCTTCAACACTTGCACCATTTTCTGCCTCATGAAACTTATCACCCGTTCTCAGTTCTTTACCTTTCTGTAGCCCTATGTAACATATTACATATGCGGGATCCTGATCTGGTATCACATACCCAGGACGTAAAGGATACTGAGAAACAATTCTCTGTAATGAACATACCCGAAGATGATGCATCAACATGCACTCTCTTCGTTTTGGCGGCACGGGAATTCTGGTAATCTCCTAATTCCTGCTCTGTCTTATAACAATTACAAGTTGGAGCGGGACCAACGTTCCCCAGCTCGGTATAACAAGCGGGTTCGGTCAATATATCCGTTTTATTATCTTGATTAAGGCGTGACATGGTCGCTACCTGGAGAGAGAGAGAAGAAAACACTCTGCGTGCGCTCTTGCAAGATCAAATTGGTTATTATTTTATCTAATCAGGATGGCTCCCACTGTTTTTATCAAATCTTCCTTCAAACCCTAAAAGGAAAGACAAGCCGGGAGTAATTACACGCTACAAGTTCGCCAATCTTTCAGCCAGGCCAGTGTCGGTATTTTGAGGGAGGTTCCCCGTGCTTTCGCACGGACCTAATTAATGTAAATCTCGTTTTTCTAGAGGCGTAACCCCGTTGACACCTTTCTAGACACCTACTTGATCGGCTAATTGTAATGTGTAAAACTCTCCCAGGAGTAACAATTACTCGCAGTGGGTATCGGGATCCAACTATCTCATAGAAGGTATGCAATCTCATTAACACTTGAAATTCCCGATAATATTTTGCCGCTAGCAGCTATATGACCTTAACATAGTCAACAAATCATAAGTGCTAGTCAAGTTCAACCCGTCATTTCCCGATTGAATTAAACCCACCCGCACGACCCTTAACATAGTCAACAAAGTCGCACAACTACCCTAATCCAATCGCATCATATGCTTATACAGATAAGCACTAATCAGCTACCGCATACTACGCCATAACATAGTCAACAAACGTAGCACGAATACTAACTAGTACTTATCTGAAATGACGGAGGGCTACGACAGGTTTTTCTGAAAACCTATTGCGTAATGAACTTTATATCGTTGTAGAATCAAATGATTTTGAAATGGAGTGTTTTTGAAGCTTTTCTAGTTTTGCTAAAGGGGTCACTCCCGCTGAAGGAATCGTCGGCCCTTTCCTCATTGAATAAGGTGCAGGATATATCATATATACCGCTGTGCAAAGAAAAACTATAGGAGCAATCAAAAGACAAACCGAGGGTTGTAGTATCTGCCAGTTATTGCTAAAGGGTCACTCCCGGTGAAGGGATCTCGGCCCTTTCCTTATCGAATAAGGTGCAGGATGTTCTACAAGGAACACCGCGATGCAAAGCAAGAACCGTAGCTACCTGTTTTTGAAAATTCGATTCCACAACATCATTAGGTTTCTTTTATTTCATTAATCTCATTAATGAAGTCCCATCATTTAATTCACCTAAACATCACAGATAAATACGACGTACACTTATGCCATCCGCATTCGCCTCGATATCCCCTCGTGCACCGTTAGGTTAGGTAACTAACGACAGAGTGGGGCAGGGCTAGCGCGAGTGCAAAACATAAGTAACGTCTATATAATATATCATATATACTATATACAGTATTTATCACAGAACATCAAATGATCACATCACAGATATCGCAGCAGAAGAATCATATGAAATATTGGATATACTAGAACGTCCGTATTTTCAATACGAGCTTGTATAAAACACGGATTCCACGGTCGAGATGAATAGCCAAACCCACACCCCTAGACCCCTACGAGAGAGGCAAGCAACCCTACCAATTCTAGAGTTAGGAGACCCGGACTCGACTCCTCGAGTTGGTCTCCCACTTGACTCCAGAACCCGGTTACTTGTGCTCTCCTCCTTGGGTCTATCCAAGTGAGGAAAAGTAAGTAATATACAAACGGTGACATCTTCCGCAACCTGGAAGTGCCCCAATAAAAGAATATTACGTACAAGTGAATTTTACATGAATGAAAATAAAATCTCCCATCTCATAAAAACCCTCGGCTATTCAAAACGCGACGATCCAATATGACATATCCAGCAACACATAACATCACATGTCATCAACGTAAGTAAATATGCGCATCCCAATTGTCGTTGACATATAGTAACGAAACCGGCGATATCACATATTACACTTACGGTCGCAGAAAAGAAAGTGTAAAACTACAACTGTTGGAATCCGCAACCTCCTTAGACATCGCATGCCTAATAGTTATAAACCCCGCATTTTAGTCTCTATATCGAAAACACTTTTCAATATTAAGTCGGGCAATTCAACAAGATTCCCGACAGACTGATCGAATGCTCGTCGCAAACTTTAGTAGACGGCCGCACCGCCGGATGCCGTCGACGAAGTGCACTAAGGCGGAACTCCGCTGCCGCGAGCACCCAAACGGATGCTTTTGGCTACGGGGTTCTGCTACAGTCATTTGGTCGGGGATATGGGGCATGGCCGTCTATTAAGTTTACCCGGCGAGTATCAGCGTACGCTACGTGATTGCAACGGACTTTTGATCGCATCAAAATTCCATGGCAACCGATCAATCGAGACTAAACTGCTATGTTTGTAACATTCATACAGTTATCTCATAACTACCTGTGGATTCCAAATATTGTATCATATTCCAGATAAATAGAAAATGTAAACTTTCCGATCGAACAAATAAACACCCAAGTTTTCCCGAAACAACTCAACTCTTGAAATAAGTTCAAAAACATCCATTTCATGCCACAGTACCAACGGTCCAGCCGTAGAAGGGTCAAGCCAACGCCTCACATGTGGCATGCCGTACTGCCCCAAACCCTAATGTTCAAAGGGCAATTCAAGACGGTCACATAATCGAGTTAAGATTTGTTGTCTTCTAGAGTGTCCATCGCGTTACTTGCACTACTTTGATGTTCTTAAACTTCGGAAAAATCCAACACATGGAAATTTCCCGGCAGGGGAAAAAGTGGGTATTTATATCCGGTCGAACCTTTTAACATATTCTAAAATTACCCGGAAAAACACATAGACAAAATTTGACAATCCGATCGAATCTACGAACTCCCAATACAACCCAGAAAACTCAACTCTTGAGCAGTAATTAAAATTACCCAAAAAACACAGACATTACATACGGGGATTACTGTGCAAAGAACGTGACAAGAAGCTTCTTTATGGCCGTGGAACCGCCGCAAATGCTAGGGTGGGGCCGCGGTTCCGCGGCGCTTTAGTCGATTCAGGGACACGTGCTTCACAGTAACCCCTAGAAAACCCTGCTGAATTTTTTGGATATTTTTAATTCACAAAATTCACAGTTTTGAAAAATTGTACAGAGAAGGGTTTTGAATTAGGGTTTCAGGTTCGATCGGACTTCTAACATCATCTACACTTCGCCTAAATCTCTAGCTAGGCTCTGATACCACTGTAGGGTTACTAGGCACACTCAAGAGGTTCCATAAGGCATCGACCATACAAAATTCAAAAATTTAGGTGCCGAGAAACCCTAATATAGATTGTTAACTAGAGATTAGGCGAAACAACAACCATGCAAACTACTTTGCTAACAAGTGAATGGGATTACAACCTTTGTAGATCCGCTCCTATACTTCTTTAGCTCCGTATTGACGTCCCTCCGCTGCGATCACCACGATCCCGGACTCTAGCATTGGTTTCATCGGAGAAATAATCGGGCTAGGTCGTTGACATCGATGCCGAAGATGATCTACGTCGAGACAACTCAAACTCAAGCTCCATCTTCACTAAGTCATGAAACTTGTGAAGAAAACACCCTATACAACATGGCAAGTGGTAAAGGATGAAGAAATAGGAAGTGGGTTCACTTTGGATTTGTATTTCTCACTTGATTTCGACACTTGACAATTTTCAAGAAAGCTTTTCCTTTCTTCATGAAGAAGATGAAGAAGAGAAAAAGAAATAAAAATGAATGAATTATTTCACAAAAGAAAATCAAGTGATGTCTATCATTTAGCAACCATGGGTGAGTAAACTCATGTAGAGACTAAACTAGAGTTTAGGCTAATAGTTAGGTTAATGAACAAAACAAAATGGCAAGACTTTTCAAAGATGCTTTAGAAGCTTCATGAAGCTTCAAGCCAAAAGAAGAAAAGCCACCATTTAGTTTTTCCAAAAATAAATAAATTGAAAATAAAACCCTAACCATTAACCTAAACTTGGTGTAAGTCACACACACACCCAAGTTTGCATGTACCATCAAATATGATACAAACATGTGCACAAAAAATATATCACATATACAACTTGTGCACATCAAGTGAGAAGATCAATCTTAAGTGAACAAATACTAGTTAATGTAAAGTAATATATCAAATATATAATTATACATTAAATCATTAAACCAACACTTGATTTAACGATCCGGTCATATCGCATATAACCGACTAATATCAATAGTAACAACTTATCGAATCAACACTTGATCCGATAACCCGGCTATATCGCATACAACCGATCCATATCACATATCGCGAGAGTAGAACACAGTATCACATACTGGTATTATTCTCGGTCCCGCACATATCTCATATGCGCTCCAATTTCGTTTCGCTTGAGCCAGGAAACCCCTTTGTAGGACTCTAAAGACTCGTCAATACGCCGGCAGCAGGTGATGATCATATCAAACACCCACAAGCCGCAAGCGGTCTGCTAAACGTAACGGCCACCCGGGTATTGAGCGATCAGAAGATCAACGAGCAAGCCCGCTCACACTCCTGTGAATCCAATGAGTAACACTACCGTACAGTCCGGTCTGTTCGTCTGATATGTCGTATATCTCGTCTAGGGGTGGTAAACGTCAGACCCCAATAACTCGATAAGTTGTGTCGATATGAGGCTCATAACGGGTCGAGAAACTACTGGTAACACTTACCAGTAAATCCCTAAAGCAGCCTTGGCTAAGGACTTCCTGTTATAGCCAATCGAGCACTGCGCAACATCAACTCCCTATACCGGGAGAGACGAAACCCCTCCTATCGCTCATTGCCTCCATGTGATTCGGGACTGTACCCAAAAGCCACCTTTTTGCACGCCCTTTTGGACGTGGTATGATGGAAATCAATGCACAGTGGGAATCACACAAGACTCTATGACGATCTCGGGTCTACAGACTAACCTGTACCAGTGTCACCAGAGAACTGCCATCTGACGTAAGGTATAATACCATCTGGGAGTTCTGATTGGTAGAGATTTTACGATCAAAAATATAATTACCGCAATCAAGAAACGGCGTCGCTTTGCAGCTAGCCGGTGAGTGCGGGTCGATCCACAGAGACGGGTAAATTCCTTTAGTGTGTCTTAACGAGTTGATTCTATTTGTCGTTTTGGTTTTATAAAAATCTAGATCTAAAACTTAATTAATCTAATTTAAATTCTTGCTAGGGTTAGGCTTAGAGGAAGTTTTGGAGATTGATGTTTCCTCACCGCTTTCAATGCCGTATTTTAGATCCATTAGGTGTTATAGTAATTATCGATAAAGTGGATACGACTCTTTTGGGAGGATGTTTTCTTCCTCTAGATTCGTATCCTTCCTTTATCGTTAATTACCCTAACCCCCATGGAAAACGCGCGCAACCGGCCCTTTATACTGCGGTTCACCGTTACCTCGAGGGGTAGGGTGCCGCAGGGAGCGGTTGTGCGCGCATGCATGGAGTTCTTAATGGGTTAGGCATTGAAAGGGGTGAGAGATCTCATCTCTCAACCCTTTCCCTAAGGCTAACCCTAACAAGCGAGGAGACTACTCGCTCATTAGGGGATGAGAAGATATTATAATTAAAAGAATAAAATACTTACTAACGGTGATGGCTCCCTCCAAGCGATAAAGAACAGATCTGAATGTCACTTCCAGAATTTCTGAATTTTATTTATTGAAAAGAGTCATACATTTTTTAGATCTAAGATTACAATTTATAGGAAAATAGGAAACCTAGGGCTACAGGCTCTCGCACTTGCGCAATTACTGATTTGACCCCTGAGAATCCCAACACCAGAACAGTCGCGCCGCCTCAGAAAATCTGCACCGACACATGTTCCTAACGGCCGCGGAACCGCGGCGCCAGCATGGGTTTGGCCGCGGATCCGCGGCCAAACTAAGGCATTGGGCTCTGTGATTTTTGGGGCTTTTTCCTTGGCTCTTTGGGCTTCTGTTTTCACTCTTCTTTTCTCTGTTGGACTTCTGGATCTTCTCCAGATTTTTAGTGAAGACTTGTATTGGGCTTTTTAACCGTTTCACTTGACTTTTTGGACCTTGCACTGTTCTTCGACTGGGCTTGACTAGGGTCCGTCTAATTGTTGGTCAAAAGTCCCTTTATCTGTTGTTTTGTGTCTTTTTCACTGTATTTGCTCCAGAAACCTGTATCCTGTAATATGCAACAAACGTGCGTCAAGAGTACCTGTTTATTTATAAAAAGATAAGAAATAGGGGAATGATAAATGCAATATTATGGTCTGAACAAATACCCCCAAACTTACCTTTTGCTCGTCCTCGAGCAAACTTATTGTTTTATTCTCTAAAATCCTAACCGCACTTTCACAGGGAAACGCGATTGCACTGAGCATGTGCAACAAGCCGTTAAACCTCTAGGTGTCCCTAGTAGGAGGAGTGTTGTCTCCTGAGGGTTTTCAGCGGATACTACCCACAAAATCCAATCAACTCTGCCCATTGACTTTTGTTCTCCAATTAAGTTTTCTAACAAGGAATTCTATTACCTTTTGACTCGTAAATTATCCACCCATATTCTTCACGCTTCCTCATTATTTAACTTAAGATTATATATGTTATGTAGATCTACTTAGCTTTCAGCATTTCTTAAGTTTTCCTTCTAGGGTTACATCTCCACTCAGGAATTTCTATCAACTCTATTAAAGATACAAGTTTTATCTTTCATTCCTCTCTCTTATCTAAATTCCAATCACATACCCCTACGTGTGTGTATAGATCACCCCTACACTTGGAAATTCAATTCAAGCAATCATGCCCTAGTCCATTGTCCAAAGTACTTATTAATTGGTGAATTTAAATGAAATTCGCTTACACATCCTTCATGCGACCGTTAATACTTCTTGAGGTACCAACGACCGATTACAAAATGCGTTTGCACTTTAAAGCGTACTTCCTAGTCCTTGCAACACCCAAGGCTTTAGCAGTGACTCCCAAACCAGTTGGTCTAAGGCACTAGGTGATGAAGCACCCTCGCTAAATATTTTTCTATTTTTGCAGCCTTAAGTAATCACAAAAACCAGTGTCCATTTTTTTATTCTTTATTCACATTTTTTTTCTTTTATTTTCATTGTACTAAGGACTTTAGACAAGAGTATTTCAAGGTCTCTTCTACTATTCCAAGTTTCAAGGTGCGTGATAGTGCAAATTGTAGGGTATACATTTTCAGAATTTTGACTTAAGCTAGGAACTATTTTTCAAACTTATACTCTAATAAGAACATCAATACTCTTCCTTTGTTTCGACTTAGCCCAAGAAGTGAACCCAAAATTTGCCTATTTCTAAATAAACTACAAGGCATATACTTTCTACCGTTAAACTTTAAGGAATGTTATTTTTAGGGTTTTTAACTTACTAAGTCTAAGATCTAGTTGTTCCTAGCTAGTTGACCTATTTGTCAAACTCAAGTCAATTAGCCAAAATTGAATACATTTATTTTTATAATTTTTGAAATTTTTTAAATTTTTATGGGTTTTCAAATAAGTATGCAAATGCAAAAATATGTACACATGAATGCGAAGGAAGAAGACGTACCGAGTATACCCCCAAACTTGAACTTGACAGTGTCCTCACTGTCATGCTAAACCAAGAGGGTCAAAATACCGGCACTCCCCTGTTTATTTATTTATAGTTTTTTTTTTATTGTCAAGAAAAACAAAAAAAATATATACAAAAAGACCCTCCCCCAAACTTCAATTAAACTATGTTAGACAATACTGCCCAACTTTGCATCGGCCAAAAGTCAACACCAACCAGTTGAAAAATTTATCAGTAAAGAATATTGGGTGGTGGAAAAATAAGTTGTGGTGGTCCGCAAAGAATTGGGAAAGATAGAAGTAATGGTATGGGAGGTGTGGAGGTAAATATACAGGTGATGGTGATGCATCCATACGAGAATGTAAGTGATCAGCAATCAGTGGATTGTTGGCATTCTTGTACCTTATTAAAAGAAATGGGGGTATTTCAACTTCTAAGGGAGGAAGTTGGCTCACCACAATACCCCCAAGATGTTCCCGTGTGTCCTCTATTGACATGGCATCATCCATCAATTGTGTATGATATTCACTTATGAGGAAACTTATCTCCTCGATGTCCGCCATAGTCCTACCGAAAACTTGCCGCCTATCTTGTAAGACTTTTAAAATAGCGTTCTCTTGCTCGAAGGCTAGAGAGACTGATATGATAATGGGAAAAGTCTCATTCTCACCTATGTAGGCATATCTAAGGTGAGACGGCAAGGGCGTGAGTTCGAATTTCTGAGGCGAAAGAATCATTGCGGAATCTTCCTCGAACTCAAAGGACTCTAACACAGGTTCGAAATCTCTGCAAACAACCGATTCGGATGGTTCGACTGACTCATCCAAAAATTTAAACGACTCATATTCGGGCTGTGAGTCGTCATCATCCAAAAAAGTGAAACATTCATAATCAGCATCGGTTGTATCAACGGTAGTAGGCTCAAGGAGGGACGCACTAGTGGCGTCAAAACTGTTTTCATCAAATAGAAATCTTTCAAGCTCGCAGTCCTCCTGCGTGATTTCGTGAATAGAGCAAACTTCTCATGTACTAGTTTTTGGCACGGGGGGCAGACTTCCCATATTATAAATATTGAACTCACTAGACCTCTTCCCGAAGGATAGAGTCATGGAGCCATTGCGGCAATTTATCACGGCATTGGAAGTGGCTAAAAATGGTCGACCGAGAATCACCGGAATTTGGTTTATTGGGTTAGCAATAGGTTGTGTATCCATAACGATAAAATCAACGGGGAATATGAATTCCCCGACTTTGATCAACACATCCTCTAGTTGACCCCTTGGATAGGCGATTGATCGATCAGCCATTTGGAGAGTGCAACGAGTGGGTTTCAACTCTCCAACCCCTAATTGTTCGTACACGGAGTAAGGAATCAGGTTAACACTAGACCCAAGATCTAAAAGTGCTCGATTAATTTTCTTATCCCCAATTGTAATGGAAATCGTAGGACTGCCGGGGTCCTTTCGTTTTTGGGGTAAGGTTTGATGGTGGTTAATAGCATTGCTCACTGCACTAGCCACTAGCACTTTCTTGGGTACTTGAGATGCTTTTCTCTTTGAAGTGCATAATCCCTTTAAGATTTTTGCGTATGAAGGGACTTGTTGGATAGCATCCAAGAGAGGTATATTTATGCTAACCTGCTTAAAGATCTCCACAATCTTCTCCACTTGTGTATTTGGTTTATTAGGACTCAACCTGTTTGGAAATGGTGCATTCTGAAAATTTGTTGAGTCAAAAGTCTGTGGAGTAGAATGTGGAATAGGAACGGATCCCAGTGTGGATGTGTTCGTGTTGTTAGAAATGGGTCCGTTCGAGTCAGAAGAAGTAGAGCCGTGTGAAGGGTGGAGAATAGGCTCTAAAGAAAAAGGTGAAGAAGGAAGTGAAGAAAATGAAGAAGGGGAAGAAGAACCACCGGCGGGGATGTCATCACTAGTTTCCACATTATTTTGCAACTCTCTTCCGGATCTCAACGTGGTCACCGCATTTACATTGTGATTGTGATATGCGTTTTGTGGGTGACCGGGATTGGGCAAGGGTTGAGATGGAAGCTTTCCCTTTTCTCTCTCGCTCAACGCAGCAGTTAATTGTGTAATTTGTGCCTCAATAGATTTGATACTTTGATCGTGTGAGGCATTGTTATTCATTAAAGAGTGCACATAACTTTCAAGTCTTGCTGCGGATTCTGTAGTTTTCTTGAGAAATGCTTCAAGACTTTTCTCGAGCGAGCTAACCTTATCATCATTTGGTTGAACTAAATTGTTCGTTTGATTTGTATAAGGTTGTTGTTGGAAAGGTTGCTGGTTTTGAGTTTGTAAGGGTGCTTGTTGTTGTTGTGGAGGAGGTCTTTGAAAATTATTGTTCCCTTGGAACTGTTGATTTGGGTGACTCCTCCACCCCTGATTGTATGTCGAAGAGTACGGATCATTTCTTTGTCGTTGCTGAAATGCAGCATTGACTTGATCCTGTCCTTGAATGGGTGCATTATAAGGACACTCTTCAGTTAAATGCGATGGGTTCGAACAACAAGCACAAACAGTTCGTGTGGGTAGAGTAGGGGCAGGAGAAGACGATGAGATTTTTGTCTCAATGGCTTCTAGCTTTTTCATAAGTGAGGCCATCTCGGCCTTCATAGCTATCGACATATCTATTTGATGTATGCCTGCCCTAGATTGACCAATTGAAGAAGATGATGTGGTCTTGGTACTTTCCCACTGAATTGTTTGCGCACTTAGGTCCTCAAGAAACTGCCAAGCTTCGTCGCTAGACTTGGAGAGAAAATGACCTTGACATATTGTTTCTAGCAACTGCTTCGTTGCTGCGTTCAATCCCTCGTATAAAGTTTGGCAAAGTTGCCAATTTTCTATCCCATGATGAGGGCATTGAACAAGTAGGTCTTTAAATCTCTCGAAGCATTTCCAGAATGGTTCGGACGGAAGTTGTGAAAATTGTATAATCTCGTTTTGGATTCTAGCAGTTTTATGATGAGGGTAGAACTTTTTCAAAAAAGCTCTCACAAACTCGTCCCAATTTCTAATGGAGTGTGATGCGGTGCTGTATAGCCACTTCTCGGCTAGGTCACATAAGGTAAAAGGAATGACCCTTAGCCTTATTGCGTCATCACTTAATTGGGTTGTCTTCATCATGGCGCAAACGTTTTGGAATTTATTAATGAAAATATATGCATCTTCGGATTCCAAACCATGAAACTTAGGTAGCATATTGATGAAGTGTGGTTTTATTTCAAAATTATCCCCATTTGCCGGTGGGGGTGAAAGACATGTAGGTAAAGAAGTGCGGACGGGGTAGAAGAGGTCCTGGAGCGCAACTCGTGCGGGCGCTACAACAGGCGGTAGATTCGGGTTATTCGCACCTGGCGGAGGTGGAATCATTCCCGTCGGCAAGGTATCGTTGGGGTTGAATCCCGACATACCTTCGAAAGAAGAATTTAAAGGTGAAGGTAAGGAAATGGACGGAAGATCGACGAAGGGTTCGTCGAAGGGTTCGTCGGTCGGTACCAACGAAACACGGACTAATCGGGCGTTAGTATCCCTAGTCCAATATGACATACACTAAAGGGTAGTGCAGTCAGAAAAAAGAAAAACAGAAAGTGGGAGTAAGATAACGTCAGTGAGAAGAAGTGGTGGAAGTGGGTTTTCAAGTTTCTTCGCGACAAGTTGCAAGTTTGAAAAAAAAATTCTTTATTTTTTTTTTATTTATGTGTGAGTTTTGCAAGGAGTTTTTTTTTTTTTTTTTGAAAACGGACTCGTGACACAAAAGTATCAACCACACATGCACAATCAGGCCTAGATCTAGGGTCGCCTAGGTCTACTAGACAGCTCCTAACTAGGGCTAGAAATAGACCTCAAACCGCCTCTTCACGGACAAATACGGCCAGGTAAGTGGGAAGGAACCACCACTACAGTGGGCCTAATTAAAAACCACTAGCCTAGACACCGCAATGTCGGTTAGGATAAATGGCTGATGCCTACACTAGTCCTTTTCTTATTGAGCTCGCTGTCCTTAGGTCTGAGTCTAATCTTTTTTAATTAAAGGTGGTTGATGCAAAATGCTTAGGTGTTTTCTGGGGTCCTGGGAAGGGTGATGAAATCCCCACCCAATCTGAGTTTGGTCAAATAGCCCCTTAGAATCCGGTTAAATTATGCAAAACAAATAAAATTTCACTTGCAATCAGAAATTTTTTAGCGCGGCGCAAAGAAACCTGCAGAAATCTGTTATTTAGAAGGGGGAGAAAGACTCTTTACGCAAAGAACCCTGCAGAAAACTTTTTACAGAGAGATATATTGTAGGTTGCAGAGGAGAGAGAGAGAAATCAAACCAGAAAAAATTTTGTGCGCTGACGTGAACAGAGGAGCGCGGATCCGCGGCAGTTATGGGGTTAAGGCCGCGGAAGGGCGGCGCAATGGTAGGATCACACTTTGAAAAAAATTGTACTACTCTATTGTCAAATTTCCCCTCTGTTCTGATATGTACTTTTCTGATTTGCCCTCTGTAAATTTCCAGATCCGTGACCTTCGCTGTTCCTGCAAGATCCAAAAGATACACCCTTCAAACAGATCAAATTTGATTATTTTTTTATTTTTATTTTTTATATTTTCAGATTTTTATAATTTTTAAATTTTATATCAACCCGAAAATTCACAAAAAGAAAGATTACGCCGTCCCGGGCAACGGCGCCATTTGATTGGTAGAGATTTTACGATCAAAAATATAATTACCGCAAACAAGAAACGGCGTCGCTTTGCAGCTAGCCGGTGAGTGCGGGGCGATCCACAAAGACGGGTAAATTCCTTTAGTGTGTCTTAACGAGTTGATTCTATTTGTCGTTTTGGTTTTATAAAAATCTAGATCTAAAACTTAATTAATCTAATTTAAATTCTTGCTAGGGTTAGGCTTAGAGGAAGTTTTGGAGATTGATGTTTCCTCACCGCTTTCAATGCCGTATTTTAGATCCATTAGGTGTTATAGTAATTATCGATAAAGTGGATACGACTCTTTTGGGAAGATGTTTTCTTCATCTAGATTCGTATCCTTCCTTTATCGTTAATTACCCTAACCCCCATGGAAAACGCGCGCAACCGGCCCTTTATACTGCGGTTCACCGTTACCTCGAGGGGTAGGGTGCCGCAGGGAGCGGTTGTGCGCGCATGAATGGAGTTCTTAATGGGTTAGGCATTGAAAGGGGTGAGAGATCTCATCTCTCAACCCTTTCCCTAAGGCTAACCCTAACAAGCGAGGAGACTACTCGCTCATTAGGGGATGAGAAGACATTATAATTAAAAGAATAAAATACTTACTAACGGTGATGGCTCCCTCCAAGCGATAAAGAACAGATCTGAATGTCACTTCCAGAATTTCTGAATTTTATTTATTGAAAAGAGGCATACATTTTTTAGATCTAAGATTACAATTTATAGGAAAATAGGAAACCTAGGGCTACAGGCTCTCGCACTTGCGCAATTACTGATTTGACCCCTGAGAATCCCAACACCAGAACAGTCGCGCCGCCTCAGAAAATCTGCACCGACACATGTTCCTAACGACCGCGGAACCGCGGCGCCAGCATGGGTTTGGCCGCGGATCAGCGGCCAAACTAAGGCATTGGGCTCTGTGATTTTTGGGGCTTTTTCCTTGGCTCTTTGGGCTTCTGTTTTCACTCTTCTTTTCTCTGTTGGACTTCTGGATCTTCTCCAGATTTTTAGTGAAGACTTGTATTGGGCTTTTTAACCGTTTCACTTGACTTTTTGGACCTTGCACTGTTCTTCGACTGGGCTTGACTAGGGTCCGTCTAATTGTTGGTCAAAAGTCCCTTTATCTGTTGTTTTGTGTCTTTTTCACTGTATTTGCTCCAGAAACCTGTATCCTGTAATATGCAACAAACGTGCGTCAAGAGTACCTGTTTATTTATAAAAAGATAAGAAATAGGGGAATGATAAATGCAATATTATGGTCTGAACAAGTTCTCGGGGAGTCTGTCTAGTGTACCCAGTCTCCCCTGAGCACCCGTATATCATCTCTAATGTTAAACACTAATGGATATGGGATCATCCATCGCCCATTTATATGGGTCGAGAAAGTACACGCTAGTCTACTCTGGTATATCGATGCCCCGTCTCGATACACCCACGACTAGGGACTTTGAAGGATGTACTTATGGACTACCATGTCCCTACTTGTATGATCCTCATGATAGTCCAGGTAGTCAAGTACACATCCTAAGGGCTTTACCAACATGCAACAGAGAGACAATCAGTGTACACGTTAAGGTAAAGAGTAACCAGATAGCATACTATCATATCGAGCAAGAAAGTCATCCCTATATATGTCCAAGCATCCACTACAATATACATCCTATGTATAGTAACGGCCTCTAGGGCATACATATAACTAACAGTTCGGAGCGAAATCTTCCAATTTACCCAACTTCCCAATGAACCATTTTGGAAATGCTTTGAACGGTTCAAGGATCTTCTTTTACAATGACCTCATCACGGAATCCCTAGATGGGATCTGTGTCGAGTTATCTATGAGGGTATTGATCTCATGACTAAACAGATGCTTAAAACTATGTGTCATTGCAAATTCCTATCTAAAGATGATGGTGAAGCTTGGAAATACCTAGAAGATTTAGCTCAATACACATTACAATGGGAAAGTGTTAGACCACCATCACCTACGGAAGATATCAATCAGCTCGATGTTTCCGTCACAATGAGAGCCGAAATGGCCGCAATACAAAGGAAGCTCGATGCTATAGATAACAAAATCGCTTCATCCTCTCTAAACCAATACACACTTCCCAAAACCGTGTGTGGTTGTTGTTTAAACCCATCACATTTGACGAAAGAATGTCCTTTGAATGTACCGTTTCAAGGTCACACTAATGCTGCATTTTAGCAAAGACCTGGAAACGATCCTTCTTCTTCCTCATATAATCAAGATTGGAGGAATCACCTTGATCTTTCTTGGAACCAACACCAAACTCAATACATGGATCCAAACCATAATAACTTTCAATGGGTCCCTCCACCACAACAGCAACCACCACAACTGAGTCAGCACCCTTACCATCCACAAAATTTTCAAAACCCGGCAAACAACTTTGATCCTTTTTCTGCCGATACCAATAACACCTCTGCACTTGAACAAACAATGAGTTTGCTTCTGACAAATTCTACTCAAATGTTGGCTGATTTTAAGTCTTCTATCGATGATATAAAGAAAACCTCCGCCTCTCAAGGTGAGATTATTAAATCAATGGATGCACAAATTGCACAGTTAACAGCCGAAATGAGTGCTAGAGAGAAAGGGAATCTTCCATCTCAATCTCTACCTGATCCTGGACTTTCACATTACACTAATGTGAATGCACTTACCACGTTGAGATCTGGAAGAGTACTGGACAATCATGTGGGTGAACAGATTGATGTTGAGGAATCAATTGAACCCCACGCTTCCACTTCCACTTCCACTCCTACTTCTACTTCTTACCCTATTTCATCTAATTTACCTTTTTCTTCCGAGCCTATTCTCCGTTTTCCCAAAGGATCGAACCCTCCACCCACTTCATCCTTCCCACCCCCACAAACTTCTCTACAAATGTTGGACCCAACACTTATTGATAAAGCTCCATTTCCAGAAAGGTTGAGGCCCAACAAACCCAATGCCCAAATGGAGAAGCTTGTGGAAATGTTTAAGCAAGTTAATATCAATATCCCTCTCCTAGATGCTATCCAACAAGTTTCGTCCTATACGAAAATTCTTAAGAACTTGTGCACTAAGAAGAGGAAGACTCAAGTGCCTAAAAAAGTTTTAATGTCGAGTACTGTAGACACGGCTTTTCCCCAACAATTACCAAGGAAACGTAAGGACCCTGGCTGTCCTACTATTTCTATTTCTATTAAGGATAAACACATTAGCTGTGCTTTACTTGACCTTGGAGCTAGTGTTAACTTGCTTCCATATTAAGTCTATGAGCAACTAGGTATTGGAGTGTTAAAGCTCTCGAACATAACTCTCCAGATGGCCGACCGATCAATCACCAAACTTAGGGGTGAGCTTGAGGATGTGTTGATAAAAATCAGGGAATTTGTATTCCCTGTGGACTTTATTGTTCTTGATACACAGCTTGTAGTGAACCCACGGAACCAAATTCCGGTGATTCTAGGTCGTCCCTTTTTGGCTACTTCCAACGCTGTAATCAACTATAGAAATGGCTCTATGAACCTATCTTTCGGGAATAGGTCAATTGAGCTCAACATTTACAAGTTGGGAAGTCAACCCTCCGATTCTCATGCTCGAGTATATTCTGTTGAATTAATGGATGTCGACGGCAGTGAATTTGATCAGCTTCACGATACAGATCCAGACTTCTTTTATACGTTGTTGTTTGACCCAGATATGTATCATATACATACGGACCCTTCTTTCGAGTTGTCCGAGTCAACATCTAACGTCCATGATGAACCTTTTCTGGAGTCTGGGTATCATCATGTTCTTTCAAATGAGAATATTCTTTAGGATATTGATGAAAGCTTCAAGGAAATGTTCGCTGATGAACTTGTATTTTTAGCAAACACGGGTGTTGAGATGAATCATCTCCAAAACAAAGAAATTGAACCTCCACCCCTTCTTCTTGACAATCACAAGAATGCAATTAATCTATCATCATCACGGTGTCGTCTCTCCAAAATGAGATGCAAACCCTTTCTTTTACACCACTTAACTTTTCCCCACCTCTTCCTGGCTCTTTGCAACTTGTTCTTCCACCAATCAGTGCACTACACTGATAAAATCTTTGAATGGTTGGTGTTGACTTTCGGTCTTTGTAAAGTTTTGCATTGACCAGTAACTGTGACCCCCGCTTGTGATTTGAAAATGCTTAACATTGTTTAACTCAAGTTTGGGGGGTATATTTGGCTCTTGAAAATAAAAGTTTTCCTCAAAATTGGGAGCCAAAAATAAGATCGGGGGATATTTTCACGTCCATATTTCTTGTCCCTGCTAATAAATTTTCCTCCCAACCTTACAGGTTTCTGAGATTTAACAGATGACAACAGTGAGGACACTGTTCTAAACAAGTTTGGTGGAGGTTTGTGCTTATTTACACATCACTTCGCATACTTTGCATAAGCACAAAACATATAAAAAAAAATTTGTACATAAATAAGATAATAAAAGATTAGATAGTGAAAAATTACATCCAAAAGATTAGAAAAATTTAAGAAAACTTAGAAAGTTAGAAGTTTTCTTAAACGCATTAGTAATAAGTAGTTATGAGCCGTTGTCCCAAGGGCTAGTAAGATGAAGAAGTCACTAATCTGAGGACAAAAATAAGTCTGAAAAATATTTCCTATTCTGGAAGCCAAACATTTGAATGTTGATACCCTACTATACGCACTTACACACGTCTTGAAACTCGGGATAATAGAGAATACCTTGAAATGCTCTTGTCTAAAAGCCAAAGTATGAAGGAAATAAAAAATAAAAATATAAAATGGTGTAGAAAAATGAACACTGGTTTTGTTATCACCAAGGCAGCAATAAAAAAAAATATAGCGAGGGTGCTTCATTACCCAGTGCCTTAGACCAACTGGTTTTGTTATCATCAAGCCTTAGGTGTTGCAAGACGAGGAAAATACTAATACGCCTAATCAGCGAGCACATGAGTAATCGGTCGGTTAGTACCTCAAGAAGTATTAACGGTCGCATGAAAAATGTGTGAGCAAATTACATCTAAATATTCACCGACTAAAAAGTACTGTAGTAGATGGACAAGAGTATGATAGCTTGAATTGAATTCTCCGAGTGTAGGGATGTCCTTCACACACACGTAGGGGTATATGATCGATGTTTGGAAGAAAGGTAAGAATGAAGAATAAAGACGATGTTTTATTGAGAGATGATGTAATTTCTAACATCTTTTCATGACTATTAAGATAGGGCTCATGACAACCAAAAGCTAGTGTAGTTGGAAACTTTAATTTTCAAAGTCTTTCTTTTATAATTCTTATCTTTATATGTAACATTCACGGTCTTCCTTTTATTATTGGATTTTGTGGGTGCAATCCGCTGAAAACCCTCAAGAGACAACACTCTTCCTACTAGGGACACTTAGAGGTTTAAAGGCTTGTTGCACGTGCTCAATGCAATCGTGTTGCCTACGAAAGTGTGCTAGTTAGTTTTTCTTTATGTTCCCTTTCACCTGAATAAAAGATGTTTGCTCGAGAAGACCAAAATTAAGTTTGGGGGAATTTGATCAGTCGAAAATATTGCATTTTTAACACATCAATTTTCCTACTATTTGTAATCATCTAAAGGTGTTTGGTATAAATATAGCACATATTAGCAATTCATCTGCGAAATATCAAATAACATGTGTTATACGTTATAACCGGCATTATGAGGGAAATTGTGTGTTTATTACTACACGCATGATCATTGTATATCGCAACACTTGTCTTGAGATTGTGTGCAGGAAATTCTCCAGGTAAAAGAGCCGGAACTGCTAAAAGTGCTGGTAAAATACATCAAGTCCAAGACTTATGATCTGGCAGTAAACAAGAAAATATAAAAATATCTCAGATGTCAGGAAAGTGCCATAAAGCCAACACAAATCAGCACAGAGATTTTCATGCAGCAACTCTACCACTCGGCCGCGGATCTGCGGCCGAGTTGGCCGATCCGCCGCGGATCCGCGGTCTACTTGACACGTCATCAAATCAGATTTTATCCAGAAGATTCATCTAACAACCCTTGCTACTAAAAGACTCTCAAAGACCACGTGGCTTCTTCTAGAAGCCTCCTTGTAACAACCTTCTTCTAGAAGCCTCTTTGTAACAACCTTCCTCTAGAATATTCTTTCTAACAACCTCATTCTAGAATATTCCCACTAACAACCTCATTCTAGAATATTCCCTCTAACAAACTCATTCTAGAAGCCTCTCTCTAACAACCTAGCTTTGGAGGGAAGATTCAAATAAGGTGGTTATATAAAGAGATCTAGATCTAGGGTTTTGGGGTTGGACAATTAGTGGTGAGTTAGTTACATATTTGGAGCCAAAATTCAAATTCAAATTGAGTGACACAACTTCATACCAAAACCCTAACCTAAATCCAATTCCAAAGCCAAATCAAGATCATTTTGAGAAGCAAATCAAGCAAGCAACCATCGATCCTTTATCCACGAAGCCAATCTTCATCCGAGCAAGAGATCCACGACGATCCGCGACTCACGGAGATCGAGCGGAGCGAAATTCGACGGATCTAGTTACCTCTTCAAAAGGAGCGATCGAGAGCAACATCTTGTAAGCTTGAATTGAGGGAATGTGTAATTAGTCGTCGATTTAATAAAGGTGATAATTGAAATTCTTGTTTTCTTTACATTCTTGCGTTGTGAAACTTCTTGATCTTTGATTCATTTATTTTCATGATGTGTGAGTAAATTCTCCGCTTGTGGAGGATTCGAGAGAATCTGTAGATCTAGTGATGATAAGATCCTTTTACTAATCTTAAATCTTATGAGATTTGTGAACTTTAGGAAAAAGAACCATCAATGACCTAATTTGGAGCGAGATCACATTCTTAATAATTTCGTTGCAAACTAGGGATTAAATAATGTATGATTCTCTTTGGTAAAGGCTAGATCCAAATGATGATCAATGAAAAGACAAGGGATAGAGAAGGAGAAAGCCTAGTTTCTTCAATAGATCCCTAATCTTCATTCGTCACCATCGTTCTAAATAAAAATTATCAATAGATAAGATTAGTCATCTCTAGATTCATCACTACTACTAATTTGATCGAATCCTACAACCTATTCTACAAATCTTGATAACTAAATTTATTGGGGCATTTCTTGATTCTAGATCTATTTTCTTGATGTTTCTTGAGATCAAATCTTACAAATCTTGAATCAACTTTCTTGAATTTTCTTTTATCTTTTAAATTTCGACTCATCTAAAACAAGATCGATCAGAACACACATCTCAGTGGACGATCCGTATTCATTAATGCGCTACATCGACAACGTTAATTGATTGCGGTATAAATTTCTTTGGTTGTGATCTTTAAAACTTTTCCATACACATGAAGAAAATGATCAATCACATATCTTATCAATCACATAACAAATCTATATCAATCTTATATCATGTCATCTTGCAAATACGTCATATCTTGTTAATCTCAAGTCATATCGATCTCGATCTCATATTCTACCATTATCAACTCATACTTGTCCTCTTTCAATTCATACTTATCATGATTCATTTTATCATTTCATATTCTCATATATCAATCCGAGTCTTCTATATCTATCATGTCAATATGCCACATCATGTTATCTTATATACCTATATCATATTCTCAAACCAATATATTCATTAGTGTCAACTTTTATCATATCATCTTTTACTAAATCCTAAAATCATGTCCGTAAGTTCATAGAATATCTTTTAACAAAATTATAATTTATAGAACGATCTTCCATATCAATGGTTGCAGGGGTGCTATACGCCATCCATCCGACTTCCCCCGTAGATATAAATCTACTCACCTGCTAAACACCTCGCTTAGCCGAACTCGATATGCTTCGTCGTCTCGGAAGTCCACGCGAAGGTACCTACAATCAATACACAATCGCAATACTATAAAAATATATATCCGAAACCGATACGGCACACGGATTGCTCATAGGTTAGAACCTATAGCCTACGCATGAAGAATCAACCAAATAATCCTCGCCCGTTTACGTACAAACGTCCAACGACGAAATACGATATCAAATATCAAAACCAAGTTTCAGAAATTGTAAAACCAAATTCAGCAACTAAGGATATCTATCCCAGATTTTGCCTCAGGTACAATTAGCCAATTTTGCATATGGGGTTGCTCTAGATATCAGATAAGGGAGCCACAGACCAAGAATCAACACATTTCACCCCGACTTGGCCACAAATTGCGGCCCTAGGCAATAAATCTGCGGCCAGAATAGAAGGGGATAGGCTTAGTGTCACTACCCGAAATATTAGCTCGTGACCGGCACTTAAATCACGCCACGTCTAAAGGCGTAACGTAAATTAAGTAAGCCGAAGCCCAGAAATCAAAAACCTTTTTAAAGAAAATAAAAGACGTAAAGTTTTGAAAATAAAGGTATGATGAAATCAAACGTTTTCTTAAAGGTATAAATAATGGAACATGAAAATACAAGTGGATTTACTAGTTGAAAAACATATTTCGTCTTTTAAAAAAATTGGGCAGCACCTCCTTTGTATATTTTGATCCAAAACCATATATACATGATAATAATAAAGGCATCCCCAAGCGGGAGCAAGCTCTTCACCAATTGGCGAAATCAGAACCACGCAAGTCATAATATAAGTATACGACGCCCAACGGCGAAGATCAAAACAAAAGAATAATGTAAATAAAGCAAGACATCAACCCCCCAAGCGAAAATATAACCGATCGTTCTGAGTCTCGCAAATACAAGTCCTTCTAAGACTTACTATTTATACAAATACTAGTTTTGATTGATGGAGTTGACTAGATACAATAGAAATAATAATACAAGAGTGGCACGATCCAAATGTACCACCTACCAAGCAAATCAACCAAATGCAGCTGTATGCCAGCAATGCCGCTACTGATCCATGCGGTCAACCTGCAAGTAAGATGGCACAACGCGGATGAGTTGCCAACTCGTGAGTAAAAAAATTCATCAGGTAGAAATCAAATAAAACAATGATTCCTAGGTCAACTATATCATAAAAGTAATACTATGATATCTAAGGTGACCATAACTGCATATGTGCCAACAATATAATCAATGTCTATCTGCATATGGATAATATCTACGTGTCCATCAATGACACACAACATCATGCATGTAAATATCATGAAAGAATATGCATGTACATATGAGGATATCAATCAACGTGTGTCCATTAACGACACATCAAAATCATGGAACCTGAGTGTCCAACATCGACACTCGAAACATCATGAAACCCGTGTTCAACATCGACATGTAAATCCTCATATCTCGGGCTCCGTCAGTCCAGATCTGCCCACGGGATCCTTCAGTCCGGATCTGCCCATATCATCTCTCGACTCCCGTCGGTATCCTCCGGATAACCGACGAGTCCAAATACTATCACCGGTAGGTAATTCTCCCCAGCTAGGTTCACCGCCTAACAATACGAGTCTTCTTGCCCCGGGGTACCTCACTGGGTCCACCATATACCCGCAGACGGTGCCTACCGCTCCTCAAATCGAGTTTCACATGCCAATTTCAGAACCGAGAAAATACATGGTGGACGTCTCAAAATATCATATCAAGAGAAACCGGGTTTTTAAAAAACAATACATAATTTCCTTTGAAATTTGACCACAGTTCTCAAATCCAGAATCTCATGAAATCAGCAATCTCACTGCGTATAATCATAAAGCATAATGTATGCAAAAATATAACAGAAATGTGAGTATATCATGCGACATGGCATGGTGATGTGAACATAGCAAGTATATCATGCAACATAGCATAATGATATGAGCATAGCAATATATCATAGCATAGCATGATGTAGCAATTCTACTATGTAAGTGACATAGTAATTATCGATGATGAAGTGTGTGAGCCGGCAATTTGTGTAAGTGTAACATACGCATCATCGATAATTGTGTAGGTGTACTAGCACAGCTATATGTAATGCCATGAGAATATCACGAACGCAGCATAAGGTACTTCATAAGCGAAACGCTATCAGGTATACGTATCTACAACATATCCGAGTCGGTGAATCTATCAATCGGCATCCAGCCTCACAACATCACGTACGGCAACCCATCGTATGACGGCATTAAATAATTAGGGATTCTATCAACCAATACAACAATGAGGGTATGGATCTAAAGTCTCGTACGGCATATCACTCATTATCCACATAATCACATATATATACCTATATCTCAGGTCACATCCATATCAATCTGATATCAGGGGACCGGCAAAGGTATCAATTATCTTATATCGACTCGCATCCGTATACCGACATATCAGTCAAGTCATCATATCACATCGTATATTCTTTTCATCACATTAATATCTCACATCAAGTCATCTTACATATACAAACTATCTTTTAGATCTCATGTTGTATTTATGGATCTCATATCTTGCTATTACAAATCTCATACTTATTCTCTTGCAACTACATATCTATATGTCGTGATTCATATTCACTTTTCATATCCTTATATATCAATTCGAGACATCATTTCTATCATGTCATGTCAAAGTGTCATATCCCTATAGCTTTCATCTTACATCTCGATATATATATATATATATATATATATATATATATATATATATATATATATATTCAGTCATTCATATCATCTCTAACTATCCTTTTAACCATATCCATAGTTTTCTAATATAGGTTTCCTTAACCATATTCTATATATCGGTTTCCATCAAAGTTTGCGGGGTGCTATCCGCCATCCACCCGACTTCCCTCGAAGATATAAATCTACTCATCTGCGGAACTCCTTGCTCAGCCGTAGTCGATGTGCTTCGTCATCTCGGAATCCACGCGAGGGTACCTACAAATCAACACCCAAATCGGAATGCTATTAAAATCAAATCCGGAAAACAAATACGGCACACAGTGCGCTCACAAGTTAGAACCTATAGCCTACACATACAAAAACAACCAAACAACCCTTATTGTTGACGTACAAACGCCCAACAATCAAATACAAATCAAAACATCAAAAACAAGCATTCAAACCTCGGAAAACATAACCAAAAACACCCCAATATGCTCCCATATTTTAGCTCAGATCAATTGGGAGTAAACTAGCAAGTATAGGGAGTTGTTTATAGAGATTAGGAGCTGTAGTCAAAAACCCAACCCCGGACCACACTAGAAAACCGGCGACACTACCACCAGATCCGAGCTCGCCGGAAATATCAGGTTGGAATGGTCTCGTATTTTGGTGGTGGGTTCCTAGTGGTGTATCTAGATCACTGGTATTGTTTGTTTTTCTCAGAATTACACCAGGTTGCTCCAGATTCCCTGTAGGCTAATATTATCACAAAACCAACATGGGGAAATCCCTAAGCCCGTATTTTGGTTTCTAATCCAGGTCTTGGCCAGTAAAATCGTTACTAAGGTCTTGTAGACACCCACTACAGATAATAATTCCATACAAACACCCAAACCCTTTCTTGGAATTTCTAAATTCACAAATCCACACTAAATCAATTCTAAACTAGAATAGAAACTAAAGAAACTAAATTACTAAGCTAATAGTGTAGGAAATACCTCATTTGGCAACTCAAGAATTTTCTTGAGTTGCTCAAAGTCTTTAAAATCTAACTTTGAAAGGTCCAATGTGTTGAGGATGAGGTGGGGATCATTTTTAATGAAGGGAGAATAGGGTTTTGGTGAAGATTTTGAGATGATACTTGGAGGTGAATGTGGAGGGAGTAGCATGAAGGAGGAGACGAAGAAAATAATGGAGGAAGAATGAAGGAAATGGGCTGCCCCCCTCTCTCTCTTATCCTCACCCTCACTCTCTCTCATGGCATGCTCTCATGCCATAATGTGGTCCTCTCTCTCTCTCCAATAATTCACTTTCTTTTCTCAAAATAGTTCACATAATACCACTAACACAAACACAAAAGAACAACATGTAACAAAATGCAACATGTCATGGTGCACTAGCCATGACTAATTAGAAAAAGACGGATTTGGCTTAATCGCGATTAGCAGTGAACTAATCAATTTTTATTTAAACTGTATATAATTAATTATAAAAATACCGAATCCAATAAATATATATTTAAATGAATAAATCATTTTAATCTCCAATTATTTCACAATTATTGGTATATATTTACATCATTTTACGAAAACCCCAAATTCGCAAGTCGGATAGTTTTCGCGAAATATATTATTTTAATATTAAATTCCAAAAATAATATTTTATATTTTCTGAAACGTTACAATCTTCCCCCCTTAAAAAAATTCGGTCCCCGAATTTAACTTTAAACCCCCAAATACTAAAACTTTCAATAATCTTGTTCAAATCAACGGGGCTCCGAAATCACGGAATACACAGAAATACCACAGCGCATCAGGTGCGCATGAAAACGGGCATGAAACTAAAAATCGAACTCCGTCAAGCGTCTCGCAATCATCGGAGTTACAATGGAGATACAGATCTCAAAATCCGCTACTGAAATCCAATATGCACTAGTCAAATACTATAATACGGATATAGTACGCATCCTTGGAAAAAGCTCTTAAAACTGAATAAAACATATGCCAAATCTTTTCTGAATCGCCGTGTGATGCGTAATTCACGGCACAAGTGCCTGATGCTCATTTGTAAATTAATAAATATATGTTTCTATATGTTTTGCTCAAATATATATTCCGCCGTTTTTAAATATCCCAAAAAGGTTTTCCTTTATAAACGTTCGTGTCGTTCGCGGACACGTAAGAAATAGCGAGACTATAGCTCCTTTTTGAAAACCCCTTGGTAAACTTTTAATGCATGAAAGTACTCAGGTACTGTCCTCAGATCATTCCTATTCGGCAACTACATAATATAGTGCCCACCATGAAAACAAGGTGTTCAAGAGCAAAATCAGCCCCAAAAGGCATATCCAATAATCACGTGCGTCTGGTGCGCATGGAAATCAAATCCAAATACAAATGCCACAATATGCACGAAAGCAAAACTAAGTGCAACGGGTGTACACGAAAGCATCTGTCCAGTGCAACGGGTGTGCACTGTTAGGTTTACCTAGCACCTCATGAAGGGTTTGGAAGCATCACATGTGTCAAAATCAAATTTTTAAGGTGCTAAGTGAACATACAAAGAATCATCACTAGAAATTTAGGGTTTCATAACATTGACATCATCACAAGTAGTAAAAGCTAGGGTTTTGAGAATACAACCTTTGTACCTCCCTACGCTAGACTCCTTGGCTACTTGAGGGTTGGAAAAAAGTCCGCTTGAGATCCTCTAGGTCTACGATAATCCACCCAGAGTCCTCTTTGTCCAAGCTTGAAACTTCACAAGATCAAGAGAAGAAATGGAAGCTAACACTCTTCACTAATGGACAAGACTAGTGTAGAATGGTGTTGTGGTTGGTTTTCTCACTTCAAAATCCTAACTTGGTAACTCTTTTGCTCACTTGAGAGAACTAGAGAGCAAGAGAGAAAGGAAGAAGAAGATGATGGCTTTTGAAACTCAAGATAATGATAAGCTTGTGAAGCAAATGAGAAAATGAAAACATATATTTTTACTCTCTCATTCTAAACCATGGTTGTAAAATATCTTAGATATTTTAGTTTGGAACAAAAATGACCATAGAAAATGAATCATGGTTAATTCAAGGGGTTAGTGCAAGAATAAAATATTAAACCATGAAACAATTTCCATTTTCATTTTCCTTTTTCCAAATAAATAATATCCATATATTTTACATATGGTGTGAGTCTTATATTGCCACCATCTACTATATCAACAACCATGATAACCATTATGTATGCATGTATGTGTGCATGCACATCCTATGTGCATGAATGAGAATGAATGCATACATGCATGCATACAACATAAAGACAAGAAAAGATTTCAAGTGAGAAACTAATGGTAAATGATAAATCAACACTTGATTTAGCAACCCGGTCGTATCATATACGACCCAACCAAAAGCAAACCACTCGACTAATATACGGTATCAATACACGCATTTTAACCGCGTCCAGGCGCATATCGCATATGCGCACCACATCGTTTCGCCTGGACTAGGAAACTCCGTTGTGGGACTCTAAGACTCGTCAATACGCCGGCAGTGGGTGATGATCATATCAAGCACCCCCAAGCCGCAAGAGGTCAGCTAAACGTAACGGCCACCCGGGTATTGAGCAATCAGAAGAAAACAAGCGAACCTGTTACAATTCCCGTCGAGCCAACCGGCAACACTACCGTACAGTCCGGTCTCTTCGTTAGATATACTGCATATCAAGTCTAGGGATGGTAACGTCGACCCCAATAACTTAATAAGTCGTGCCGATGAATGGTCTATAACAGATCGAGAAACTACTGATAACACTTACTAGTAAATCTCAACAGCCCTGGCCAGGGACTTGCTGATATAGCCAGTCGAGTACAGCACAGCATCGACTCCTAATACCGGGAGAGACGAAACCCCTCCTATCGCTCATCGCCTTCGTGTGTCTCGGGACTATACCCAAGGGACACCTGTTTGCACGACTCAGTAGAGCCATGGTTGGGTGGTAATCAAAGTACAGTGGGAGAACACACAAGACTCTATGACGATCTTGGGTCTACAGACTAACCTGCACTAGTGTCACCTGAAAACTGCTATCCAACGATAGATATAATTCCATATAGGAGTTCTCGGTGAGTCCGTCCAGTGTACCCAGTCATCACTGAGCACCCGTATACGATCTCGATGTCAAACATCGATGAATGTGGGAACATCCATCGCCCATCATATGGGTCTAGTATCATATACGCCAGTCTACTCTGGTATATCGATGCCCCGTCTCGATACACCTACGACTAGGGACATTCCAGGATATCCTTATAAACTACAGATGTCCCACTAGTATGACTCTATCATAATCACAGTAGTCAAGTCTATATCCTCAGGGTTTTATCAACATGTGTGAATGAATAAAAGCATGATCAAATCAACATGTCAGATAAAGAAGAACCAGATAGCATACTATCATGTCGAGCAAGAACGTACACTTAATATATATATATATATATATATATATATATATATATATATATACACATGTATGAATACATCCACTATCATATAATGACCTCTAGGGCATACATATATCCAACAATCTCCCACTTGCACTAAGACCAGTTATTGGCGTATCTCATACCCAACATCTCAAAAAGTCGCTCATGCTGCGGCTGAGGGAGGGCCTTGGTGAGTGGATCCGCGGCGTTATTCTTTGTGTCTATTCTCTTAATCTCGATCCCGCGGCGATCTACATTCTCCCAGATCAAATGAAAACGCCTCAGGATGTGTCTGGACCGCTGATGGGACCTGGGCTCCTTGGCTAACGCCATAGCCCCATTATTATCACAATACAATGGTATTGGATCAATAATGGTTAGAACTACTCCTAGCTCCGAGACGAACTTCTTCATCCAGACTGTTTCCTTGGTGTCATTATTTGCAGCAATGTACTCAGCCTCTATCGTAGAGTCTGCAACGGTATCCTGTTTGGAACTCTTCCAACTTACCGCCCCTCCATTGAGGGTAAATACAAACCCGGAGATAGATTTTCTGTCGTCCTTATCGCTATGGAAGCTCGAATCGTTAAAAGCCTCCATTTGGAGATCTCCATTACCATACACCAAGAACAATTCTTTAGTCCTTCGCAATTACTTAAGAATGTTCTTCACAGCTATCCGGTGATTCTCTCCTGGGTTGGATTGATACCTGCTTACAACACTAAGTGCATAAGCTACATCTGGGCGTGTACATAACATCGCATACATTATAGATCCTACTGCCGAACCATAGGGTATAATGCTCATGCGAGCTCTCTCTTCATCGGTCTTTGGGCAAGAGTCCTTGGAGAGAGTGACCCCATGGCAAGCGGGTAAGGCACCCCGCTTGGAGTCTTCTATACTAAACCTTTTTAGGATGGTGTTGATGTACCTGCTTTGGGACAATCCCAATAACCTTTTGGATCTATCCCTATAGATCCTAATGCCCAGAATGTATGTGGCATCACCCAGGTCCTTCATGGAGAACCTTAGTGATAAAAAAGATTTGACCGACTGTAGCATAGGAATGTAATTTCCTATCAGAAGAATGACATCCATGTACAATACGAGGAATGTGACAGCTCTCCTACAGCCTTCTTATAAACACAAGGTTCATCTGGATTTTTGATGAAATCAAACTCTTTGATAACATCATCGAAACAGATGTTCCAACTCCGTGATGCCTGCTTTAACCCATATATGGATTTAAGCAATCTACATGCTTTCCCGATGCTCCCACTGTCAATGAAGCCCTATGGCTGATCCATATAAACGCATTCTTCTAAATCTCCACTTAGAAATGCTGTTTTAACGTCCATCTGCCAGATTTCATAGTCGTAGTGAGCAGCAATAGCAAGTAGGATCCGAATGGATTTAAGCATGGCTACGGGCGAAAAAGTCTCGTCATAGTCCAAACCTGGTCTTTGACGAAAAGCCTTCACCACAAGTCTTGCCTTATAGGTCTCTACTTGCCCATCTACACCATCTTTCTTTTAAAGATCCATTTGCACCCTACAGGTTTTACCCCAAGGGGTACAACGTCCAAAGTCCATACTTTGTTGGTGTACATAGACTCCATTTCGGATCTCATGGCATCCAGCCACTTCACAGAGTCTCCACTCGTGATAGCTTGCTGAAAACTGGTAGGATCATCCTCCTCCATGATGCAGTCTTCTCTATCACCATCAATGAGAAAACCGTAGTACCTCTCCGGTGGGCGAGAAGTCCTACCAGACCTACGGAGAGGTTCCTCAGTTTCTATTGCAACAGCCGGTTCAACCAAGTCGTCATTTGTAGTTTGTGTCTCTAGAACCACTTCTAGATCTACCATATTGCCATCAGTTTCATTTGTGAAAAACTCTTTTTCCAAGAATGTGGCATGCTGAGAAACAAACACTTTTTGTTCTTCCTTGTGGTAGAAAAGATATCCATAAGAGTTCTTTGGATATCCCACAAAATTACACATGACTGACCGTGTCTCGAATTTATCCGGATTCTGCTTTTTAACATAGGCCGGGCAACCCCAAATCTTAATTCTCTTAAAGATATGGTCTCTTCCCATGCCATATCTCATATGGCGTGGTAGACACGGTTTTGGTTGGAACCCTGTTCAGTAGAAACGTTGCAGTCTCCAATGTATGCCCCCAAAATGAGACGGGTAACTCAGTATCACTCATCATGGATCGGACCATATCTAATAGGGTCCGATTCCGTCGTTTAGACACACCGTTGTGCTGTGGTGTGTAAGGAGGAGTGAGCTGAGAGAGAATCCCATTCTCTTTTAGGAAGTTTGCAAATTCTGTACTGAGATACTCTCCACCTCGATCTGATCGAAGCATTTTGATACTCAAGCCGGTTTGTTTTTCTACTTCGAGTTTATATTCAGTGAATTTCTCGAAAGCTTCGGATTTGTGCTTTAATAAAAATACATGACCGAATCTTGAGAAATCGTCAGTGAAAGTAATGAAGTAAGAAAAACCGCCTCTAGCCTGTATAGACATTGGCCCACATACATCACTATGTATGAGGCCTAGGAGCTCAGTAGCTCTTTCTCCGTGTCCGGTTAACGGAGTTTTGATCATTTTACCCTTGATACTAGACTGGCAAGTCGCATAAGATTTATATTCAAAAGGGTTTAAATATCCATCTTTGTGTAACTTGTTTAGTCTTGTTTCGTTAATATGACCAAGTCTACAGTGCCAAAGAAAAACTTCATTTATTTCTAAAAATTTTCTTTTATTAGTGTGTTGTATGCTGAAAACTGTGTGTTGATTTAGGACGTATATCCCGTTATTAAGCATACCATACCCAACCAACATTTGATTCAGGTGAATGTTCATAACATTGTTCGGCAAAACAAAATTATATCCTTCATTGTCTAACAAAGAAACAGATATTATATTACAAAGCATACTTGGTACAAAATAACATGGGTTCAAAACCAATATACACCCAGATGGCAACCCCAAGTGATACTCTCCCACTGCGACTGTATGTACATTGGAACCATTTCCAACGCGGAGAGTATGGTCATCTGTCTTCAAAACCTTGCTATTTCTCAGCCCCTGCATAGAATTGCAAATATGAGAAGCCGAACCGGTATCTAATACCCAGGAAGCAGAGTTTATTGAAAAACAGTTTTCTGTCACAAACACAACTGAAGCTGAAGCATCCCCATGCTTCTTCTTGAGATTTAAGTACTCCGTGCAGTTGCGCTTCCAATGTCCTGTTTTGTGGCAATGAAAACATTCCCCTTTCCCCGATTCTCCAGCTTTGGACTTGTCCTTCCCCTTAACCTTTTTAACTCCACCCCTAGGCTTGGTGGGCTTCTTCTTGAGCTTTTCCTTGGCCTTAGCCTTTGGGCGAGAAGAAGAAGATTGCCCAACACTCAAAACGGGAGTTTTCACTGATTTCAGTGTGCTCTCTGCACTCCTTAACATATTAAGGAGTTCATGCAGTTCCTTCTCCATGTTGTGCATGTTGAAGTTAACTATGAATTGAGCAAAGGTGGAGGGAAGGGACTGCAGAATAATATACGTATATTTTTCATTGTCCATCGTCCATCCAAGGTCCTCAAGCTCTTCTATGAGAGCTATCATCTTCAGAACATGGTCTCCTACTGGTGTGCCAGGGGCTATTCGCATCTGAAACAATTTCTTTGATGCTTCGTATCGTAATACGCGGGATTGCTCTCTATACAACTCCTTTGTATGGAGGAATATGTCATGAATGTCCATATTCTCGTGCGGCTTTTGAAGTGTGTTATCCATCGATGCAAGCACGAGGCATTTGGCCGTGGCACAGTCAGAGTCCCATGTGTTGCGGACTTCTTTGTCCGCAACTGAGGATTTTGGACCTGGGACGGGCGGGGCTGGAGCCGTGAGGACATATGATACTTTATCATAAGTCAAGGCAATTTTCATATTCCTCAGCCAGTCTTTATAATTGGTCCCATTCAGTTTATTTTTATCTAGTAGAAGCTTGAGTCCAGTCATTGGTATCTGCCATTAAGAGAGAGAAAAGAATACACTCAGCGAAAGCTCTTGCAAAGATCAGATTGGTTATTATCTTGTCTAATCGATGTCTCCCACTGCTTTAATCAAGTTTTTCTTTCAAAACTTAAAAAGAAAACTAGCCAGGATTAATTACAGTCTACAACTTTGCTAACCATTCAGCCAGGCCAGTGTCGGTACTTGAGGGAGGTTCCTCGTGCTTTCGCACGGACCTAATTAAAGTAAACCTCGTTTTCCCAGAGGCATAGCCCCGTTAACACCTTTCTAGACACCTAATGAGTTAGCTAATTGTAAACTGCAAAACTCTCCTGGGAGAAACTATTACCTACAGAGGGATCGAGTTCCAACCATCATATGGAAGGTATGCAATTTCATTGCAAATTTCAACTATTGAAATTCCCGATGTGGTTTTTACCCCTAGCACTCATGACCTTGGCTATGGTCAACAAATCACAAGCACTAGTCAAGTTCAATCTGTCATTTCTTGATTAATCAGACCCGTTCACATGACCTTTGGCTAAGGTCAACAAAGTCATATGCCCGTCCTAATTAATCTGCATCATATGCATTGTAGGAAGACATCACTTAGCTACTGTACACTACGCCTTGGCTAAGGTCAACAAACGTAGCACGAATACTAAGTACTCTATTTCCTAAAATGACGGAGGGTTGCGGATGATTTTTAAGAAAATCTTTAACGCTTTGAACTTGATATCGTCGTAGAATCAAATGGTTTTCAAAAGGAGTGGCTTAAGCTCCGCAGTTTTGAAATGTAGCTTTTTCATAAAGAGCCGAGTTGTTTTCAAATCCGATTCTACAACATCTTTTTAGGTTTATTTTCTTTACATTAATCATATTAATGTAGTCCTATCATTTAAGTTCTTAAGCCAATCACAGAAAAGAAACGAAAATACAACGTACGCTTAAGCCATCCGCATTCGCCGCAATGTTCCGTTATGCACCGTTAGGTTACTTAACTAACGGCATACCGGGATGGGACTAGCGCGGGTGTAAAACACAAGCAACGCCTACTATATATCATATATATAATATATCATTCGTCTCAGATATCACATCACAGAATACAGGCAGAAGAAACACACAAATGATAATACAGGATATACTAGGACGTCCGTATTTAGTATTTAGCTAATCAATAGAAAATACGGATTCCACAGTCGCGATGAATAGCCAAGCCCATACCCCTAGACCCCTACGAGAGCGGCAAGCGACCCTACCAATTCTGGAGTTTAGGAGACCCGGTCTCGACTCCTCAAGATGGCCTCCCACTGAACCCCAGAACCCGGTCACTTGTGCTCCCATCCTTGGGTCTATCCTAATGCGGAAAAGTAAATAATATACAACACTGGTGACATCAACCTCAACCCGGAAGTGCCCCAAATAAAAGAATTTTACATTACATTTGAATTTTACATGAATGAAAAGAAAACTCTCATCTCACATAAAAAAACCCGGCTATTCAATCGCGACAATCCTGCACATCATATATCATCAACGTAAGTAAGTATGCGTACCCCGATTGTCGTTGATGTATAGCAACGAAACCGGCAATACAACTACATACTACACTTACGGTCACAGAAAAGAAAGTGTAAAACTACAATATTTGGAATCCACATTCTCTTTAGACATCGTAAATCCGAAATATCACATACCTCGCATTTCATGCCTAACTATATGAATTCCATATATTGTATCACATTCCAGATAAATAGACAGTATTAAAATTTTCGATCGAATGATCAAATACCCAAAATTTTCTAAAGCTCAACACTTGAGCGGAGTTCAAAAATCCCAGAATGTGACACAGTAGCAGTGGTCCAGCCGTAGAAGGGTCAAGCCAACGCCTCACATGTGGCACGCCGTACTGCCCCAAACCCTAAAGTTTAGAGGCAGTTCAGACGGTCACATAATCGAGTTAAGGTTTGTGTTCTTCTAGAGGGTCCACCACTTAACTTGCACGTATTTCCAAAAGATTTAAACCCGAGAAAAAAAATCAACACTTGAAAATTTTTCGTGCCGGGAAAAAGTGAGTTAATGATACTCGTTCGAACATTTTAATACTTTCTAAATTATCCGAAAAAGGCACGAAATTAAAATTCTGATCGAATCACCGAATCCAAAACAATCCCCAGAACATTCAACACTTGAATCAGATTAAAAATACCCAAAAATATATACAAGCAGATACTAACAATACTGTATGAAAACGAGGCCATACATCTCCTGTACGGCCGCGGATCCGCGGCCCAAGCAAGGTCTGGCCGCGGTTCCACGGCAGTATATACGAATTATTGCGTCGTTTTTTACAGTATTGCTTAGATTTCCCTGCTGAATTTTTTACGTATTTTTAATTCTGAAAATAACACAGTTTCAAAAGATGTCCAGAGAGGGTTAAAAAATGCGTTTTTTTGGTTCGATCGGAGTTTTAACTTCGCCAAAGCTTCGCCTAAAGCTCTAGCTTGGCTCTGATACCATTGTTAGGTTTACTAGCACCTCATGAAGGGTTTGGAAGCATCACATGTGTCAAAATCAAATTTTTAAGGTGCTAAGTGAACACTTGATTTAGCAACCCGGTCGTATCACATACGACCCGACCAAAAGAAAACCTCACGACTAATATACGGTATCACATACACGCATTTTAACTGGGTCCAGGCGCATATTGCATATGCGCACCACATCGTTTCGCCTGGACTAGGAAACTCCATTGTGGGACTCTAAGACTCGTCAATACGCCGGCAGTGGGTGATGATCATATCAAGCACCCCCAAGCCGCAAGAGGTCAGCTAAACGTAACGGCCACCCGGGTATTGCGCGATCAGAAGAAAACAAACGAACCTGTTACAACTCTTGTCGAGCCAACCGGCAACACTACCGTACAGTCCGGTCTCTTCGTCAGATATGCTGCATATCAAGTCTAGGGATGGTAACGTCGACCCCAATAACTCAATAAGTCGTGCTGATGAATGGTCTATAACAGATCGAGAAACTACTGATAACACTTACCAGTAAATCTCAACAGCCCTGGCCAGGGACTTACTGATATAGCCAGTCGAGCACAGCACAGCATCAACTCCCAATACCGGGAGAGACGAAACCCCTCCTATCGCTCATCGCCTTCGTGTGTCTCAGGACTGTACCCAACGGCCACCTGTTTGCAGGACTCAGTAGAGCCATGGTAGGGTGGTAATCAAAGTAGAGTAGGAGAACACACAAGACTCTATGACGATCTCGGGTCTACAGACTAACCTGCACTAGTGTCACCTGAGAACTGCTATCCGACGATAGATATAATTCCATATAGGAATTCTCGGTGAGTCCGTCCAGTGTACCCAGTCATCACTGAGCACCCGTATACGATCTTGATGTCAAACATCGATGAATGTGAGAACATCCATCGCCCATCATATAGGTCTAGTATCATATACGCTAGTCTACTCTGGTATATCGATGCCCCGTCTCGATACACCTACGACTAGGGACATTTCAGGATATGCTTATAAACTACAGATGTCCCACTAGTATGATCTCTATCATAATCACAGTAGTCAAGTCTATATCCTCACGGCTTTATCAACATGTGTGAATGAATAAAAGCATGATCAAATCAACATGTCAGATAAAGAAGAACCAGATAGCATACTATAATGTCGAGCAAGAATGTACACTGAATATATATATATATATATATATATATATATATACATGTATGAATACATCCACTATCATATAATGGCCTCTAGGGCATACATATATCCAACATGCACGACAACAACATCTAGTGCATCTATAGTGCACGAAAATCTCAATCCAGTGCAACTAACATGCACGAATGAAAATCCCAATTGAGTGCATCCGGTGTGCACAAAATCACATCTTAAATCATGGCCCAACATGCGCGAAAATCCAAATCAAGTGCATCCGTCATGCATGAATGAAATCTAATCCAGTGCATCCAATATGCATGAATAAAATCTTACTCAAGTGCATCCGATGCGCACGAAATCCAATACCAAGCGCCTAATATACGCAAAATTCTAACCCAAGCGTGTCAGGTCCGTATAAAGCAACTAGTGCAGTAGCATGCACGAAAACGAATGTCAAGCGCAAATGCGCACAAAACATAAATCTGGTGAAACAAATGCTCAAATACATAAATCGGGTGCAACCAATATACGGAGTATAAATCTAGTGCAACCAATGCACGAAACACAAATCCGGTGTATCCAGTGCACGAAACACAAATCCGGTGCATCCAGTGCATGAAATACAATTCTGGTGCATCTAGTGCACGAAATACAAATCCGGTGTATCTAGTGCACGAAATATCAATCTAGTGCAACAAATGCATGGAAACTCATGAATAACTCAAATGCGTATAAAAAGAAACACTGGGTGTACCAAGGTGTATAAAATCATAAATGTGTGAAACTATGTGCACAAAATCCGTATCAATGCACTGCAAGCACCTGTGAGCTATACCGAGTGCAAAAATCAAATCGAGTGCGTACCACATGCACAAATCAAATCAACCATATGAAATCCATGAAATTATAAACACGTGCAGCCAAGGCACAAAACCGATATCAATTAAAATAGATATGCACAAATCATAAACCAACACAACGATGTATAAAGTATATCTCAAGTGCAATAACTATGCACAAAAATGTAAATATCCAGTAGGTGCAGCCATGGTGCAAGAAAACAATATCATGAACTCAATCATCAAAATTCAAATCTAAGCAATATAAACGGGATACTCATATCACAAAACACAATTCGCAACCAATGACATTGGGGTACACCTCCTACAATATCGAAAAATGTCGGTGCGCCCAACACTGGCAGAGCAAGAACATCCTCTTGCCTCCTGCTCACGTTCTGGCGTCCTCTGTCTCTGGGTCCTTACCACTTTGTGAATTACCAATCTCGCAATCTATCGGCTCGTCGACCCGGTCAAGTGTGCTAACAGAAACGATTCCACTCTGTCACTCCTCTGGTCATCTCTCGGCCAATTGTATGACCACTCGTAAAGCAGCACGTCACTGGCGTCGGCCTCTGACCCTCTGAATACACATGATACAACTGATCCTCAGTACAAATCTTATTGCAGCAGTATCCTGGAAGGAACCTGCTCAAGGTCTCTTCCAATCTCACATATGCCGAACTGTACGGAGGATGGTACTCTTGCATAATCTTTTCTCGTTTTCTGGACATCTGTATTCTCAGCACAACATTTTCTCGGGAACTTACCATATCCCAACGCCTCTGTATACATATCAGATCTCTAATCTCAACGGGCAGTAACAACAGCTCGTTAACATCTCGCATGAACCTCTTGTTCCACTCGTCTTTATTATCGTCCACTTCGACGTCTTGTCATGCAATTTGCATACTGCAATTGTTCTCGGCTACAGTCAATCCGGAGTCTCTCACACGGACTCAAAATTACGAACTCGGTATCTTCATCACTCTGCAGAAGATATCTAGCCGAATACGTCCTTGGGAACTCGTCCAAATCATCGGAGGAGTACTCCATATTCGTCCGCTTTCGATCAACTCACAACGCATCTGGGTGAGGTCCTCTATCCAAAGCTGGTCAACTTACTGATCTCCTATTGGATCATCCAATGAACAACGTCATCTCTGGATCGATCTACTCTAGATCTAAGTAAGATTCTCCACACTAGAAATCTTCAATTCAACTGAGTCTACGTCGGCACATCAAATCAAGACGAATCACCTTCATTTTTCAACTCAAGATAGACTAGCTATCATCTGTCGCATCTCTGCCTGAAAGCTCCAGCGATCTCAGCTCATAAGCTTTGGAAGCGACATCCCATCAATCTCAGCAACAGCTAGGTCATCTGTCTGCACGGTAGACGACATCACAAACTCTGAGGTAGGCTGTACATCAACAATCTTCTCACAACTGGCAGCCTCTATCAGTGGCCCGATCATACGGTGCAAAACCGAACACTCGCCTCAACAAGTGGTCACAACACAAATACTGAATCGATACGTTCCCATGTCACCAGAAAACACGATGGTCTATCCTCGTCCATGATGAGCTCGTCCTGACCGCACTAGCACCGGCTCAATCTGTGCCCAAACCTTGGTGACAGGAACCTCAAGTATGTATCGATGAAAATAGATCAAAGGAATGAAAGGAATCAACAGATCCAGAATGGATACATGATCATAAGGTGGAACAGAATCAATGAGAGTATGGTTATGGAAACGAATAGAATAAAGGATCTCAAATGGATGTATGATCAAGGTAATGAAGAGAATCATAAGTCTCAAGATATGTACATCCTAAGGTCACTTAAATGGAGTATCGTATCGTAAGTAAGCCACGGAACATACGGACGGTACGTCACTCTACTCAAGATACCTATTCTATCAATCAAGGTCAACCTATGAATCGAAAGTTCGGGTCTAATACCCCTCTGTTCAAGTCTATGTTCCGTAAGGTCAAGCCTAGGTTCCGAAATAGATCACGCCCCAGACTCCACATAGTCAAACCTATCGAACCAAGGTTAAACCTAGCGCTCTGATGCCAACTTTTTCACGACCCAAAATATTAGCACGTGACCGACACTTAAATCACGCCACATCTAACGGCGTAACGTAAATTAAGTAAGCCGAAGCCCAGAAATCTAAAACCTTTTTAAAGAAAATAAAAGAGGTGAAGTTTTGAAAATAAAGGTACGATGAAATTAAACATTTTCTTAAAGGTATAAATAAAGGAACATGAAAATACAAGTGGATTTACTAGTTGAAAAACATGTTTCATCTTTCAAAAAAATTGGGCAGCACCTCCTTTGTATATTTTGATCCAAAACCACATATACATGATAATAATAAAGGCAACCCCAAGCGAGAGCTAGCTCTTCGCCAATCGGCGGAATCACAACCACGCAAGTCATGATATAAGTATACGACGCCCAACGACGAAGATCAACACAAAAGAATAATGTAAATAAAGTAAGACATCAACCCACCAAGCGAACATATAACCCATCGCTCTAAATCTCGCAAATACAAGTCCTTCTAAGTCTTACTATTTATACAAATACTAGTTTTGATTGATGTAGTTGACTAGATATAATAGGAATAATAATACAAGAGTAGCACGATCCAAATGTACTACCAACCAAGCAAATCACCCAAATGCAGCTGTGTGCCAGCAATGCTGCTACTAATCCATGCGGTCAACCTGCAAGAACTATGGCACAACGGGGGAGAGTTGCTAACTCGTGAGTAGAAAAAATCATCAGGTAAAAATCGAATAAAACAACGATTCCTTGGTCAACTATATCATAAAGGTAATACTATGATATCTAGGGTGACCATATCTGCATATGTGCCAACAATATAATCAATGCCTATCTGCATATGGACAACATCTACGTGTCCATAAATGACACAACAACATCATGCATGTAAATATCATGAAAGCATATGCATGTAAATATGAGGATATCAATCAACGTGTGTCCATCAACAACACATCAAAATCATGGAACCTGAGTGTCCAACATCGACACTCAAAACATCATGAAACCCGTGTCCTATATCGACACGTAAATCCTCATATCTCAGGCTCCATCGGTCCGGATCGGCCCACGGGCTCCGTCAGTCCGGATCGGCCCATATCATCTCTCGACTCCGGTCGGTATCCACCAGATAACCGCTGAGTCCAAATACTATCACCGGTAGGTAGTGCTCCCCTTCCAGACTCACCGCCTAATAATATGAGTCTTCTTATCCCGGGGTACCTCACCGGGTCCACCATGTACTCGCAGACGGTGCCTGCCGCTCCTCGAAACGGGTTTCACATGCCAATCTCAGAACCGAGAAAACACATAGTGGACGTCTCAAAATATCATATCAAGAGAAATCGGGTTTTTAAAAAACAATACATAATTTCCTTTGAAATTTGACCACGGTTCTCAAATCCAAAATCTCATGAAATCAGCAATCTTAATGCGTATAATCATAAAGCATGATGAATGCAAACATATAACAGAAATGTGAGCATATCAAGTATATCATGCGACATAGTATGGTGATGTGAACAAAGCAAGTATATCATGCAATATAGCATAATGATGTGAGCATAGCAATATATCATAGCATAGCATGATATAGCAATTCTACTGTGTAAGTGACATAGCAATTATCGATGATGAAGTGTGTGAGCCGGCAATCTATGTAAGTGTAACATACGCATCATCGATAATTATGTGGGTGTACTAGCACAGGTATATGTAATGCCATGAGAATATCATGAACGCAGTATAAGGTAAATCGTAAGCGAAACGCTATCAGGTATACGTATCTACAACATATCCGAGTCGGTGAATCCATCAATCGGCATCCAGCCTCACAACATCACGTACGGTAACCCATAATACGGCGTCATTAAACAATTAGGGATTCTATCAACCTATACAACAATGGAGGTACGGATCTAAAGTCTCGTACGACATATCACTCATTATCCACATAATCACATATATATACCTATATCTCAGGTCACATCCATATCAATCTCATATCAGGGGACCGGCAAAGGTATCAATTATCTCATATTGATTCACATCCATATACCGACATATCAATCAAGTCATCATATCAAATCGTATATTCTTTTCATCACATTAATATCTCACATCAAGTCATCTTACATATACAAACTATCTTTTATATCTCATGTTGTATTTATCGATCTCATATCATGCTACTATAAATCTCATACTTATTCTCTTGCAACTAAATATCTATACGTCTTGATTCACATTCACTTTACATATCCTTAAATTTCAATTCGAGACATCATTTTTATCATATCATGTCAAAGAGTTATAACACCATATCTTTCATCTCACATCCCGATATATATATATATATATATATATATATATATATATATATATATATATATATTCAATCATTCATATCATCTCTAACTATCTTTTTAACCATATCCATAGTTTTCTAATATAGGTTTCATTAACCATATTCTATATATCAGTTTCCATCAAAGTTTGCAGGGGTGCTATACGCCATCCACCCGACTTCCCCGTAGATATAAATCTACTCACCTGCGGAACTCCTAGCTCAGCCGTAGTCGATGTGCTTCGTCGTCTCGGAATCCACGCGAGGGTACCTACAAATCAACACCCAAATCGCAATGCTAATAAAATCAAATCCGGAAAACCAATACGGCACATGGTGTGCTCATAGGTCAGAACCTATAGCCTACGCATGCAAAAACAACCCTTGTTGTTGACGTACAAACGCCCAACAACTAAATCCAAATCCAAACATCAAATCCAAACATTCAAATCTCGAAAAACATAACCAAAAACACCCCAATATGCTCCCATATTTTGGCTCAGGACCATTGGGAGTAAACTAGCAAGTATAGGGAGTTGTTTATAGGGATTAGGTGATGTAGTCAAAAACTTAACCCCAGACCATACTAGAAAACCGGCGACACTACCCCCAGATCCAAGCTCGCCGACAATATCAGGTTGGAATGGTCTCGTATTTTGGTGGTGGGATCCTAGTGGTGTATCTAGGTCACTGGTATTGTTTGTTTTTCTCAGAATTACCCCAGGTTGCTCCAGATTCCCTGTAGGCTAATATTATCACAAAACCGACATGGGAAAATCCCTAAGTCCATATTTTGGTTTCTAATTCGGGTCTTGGCCAGTAAAATTATCACTAAGGTCTTGTAGACACCCACTATAGATCATAATTCCACACAAACACCCAAACCCTTTCTTGGAATTTCTAAATTCATAAATCCACACTAAATCAATTCTAAACCAGAATAGAAATTAAAGAAACTAAATTACTAAACTAATGGTGTAGGAAATACCTCATTTGGCAACTCAAAAATTTTTGTGAGTTGCTCAAAGTCTTCAAAATCCAACTTTGAAAGTTCCAATGTGTTAAGGATGAGGTGGGGATCATTTTTAATGAAGGGAGTATAGTGTTTTGATCAAGATTTTGATATGATACTTCTAGGTGAAGGTGGAGGGAGTAGCATGAAGGAGGAGATGAAGAAAATAATGGAGGAAGAATAAAGGAAATGGGCAGCCCCCCCGCTCTCTCTCTTATCCTCACCCTCACCCTCTCTCATGGCATGCTCCCATGCCATGATGTGGTCCCCCCCTCTCTCTCCAATAATTCACTTTCTTTTCTCAAAATAGTTCACATAATACCACTAATACAAATACAAAAGAACAACATGTAACAAAATGCAACATGTCATGGTGCACTAGCCATGACTAATTAAAAAAAGACGGATTTGGCTTAATCGCGATTAGTAGTGAACTAATCAATTTTTATTTAAACTGCATATAATTAATTATAATTTAAATGAATAAATTATTTTAATCTCCAATTATTTCACAATTATTGGTATATATTTACACCATTTTACGAAAACCCAAAATTCGCAAATCGGGTAGTTTTCACGAAATATATTATTTTAATATTAAATTCCTAAAATAATATTTTATATTTTCTGAAATTTTACACCCGGGTTTCTAGGGTAGGTTCCTGATAGCCTGCAAGTCTCTCTGTAATGGCTAAATAATTTTTATGGTCCCCGGGTTATTGCAGATCTTAGTATCCCCTCACAAATTCCACAAAATACGATATTGAGGAAATTTTAACTTCGTGTTTTTTTGTAACATTTCAGAAAATATAGAATATTATTTTTGGAGTTTAATATTAAAATAATATATTTCGCGAAAACTACCCGATTTGCGAAATTGGGGTTTTCGTAAAAAGGTATAAATATATACCAATAATTGTGAAATAATTGGAAATTAAAATGATTTTATTCATTTAAAAATATATTTATCGGATTTTTCATTTGTAAAAGTTTATTATATGTAGTTTGGATAAAACCCGATTAGTGCACTACTAATCGCGATTAAGCCAAATCAGTGTTTATACAGTTTTCCATGGTTAGTGCACCGTGTCATGTCGCATTTGATTACATGTTATTTCTTATGTTGTTTTGGGTATTATGTGTTTCTGTTTAAAATTTAAAAGATAAGTAAAAGAGAAAAGGGTAAAAGGGTAATAATGGAGAGAGAGAGGGCGAGGATAAGAGAGTGAGAGAGAGAGGGCAGCCATATATCCTTACCCCCCACATTTGTTTTCTCCATTTTTCCTCATCTCCTTCTTCCTCAAGCTTCCCTCTACCTTCACCCTATGAATTCATCTCAAATTCTTCATCCAAACTCTATACCCCCTTCACAAAAGATGATCCCCACTTCATCCTCTACACTTTGGACCAAGAAAAGTGGGATTTTGATGACTTGGGACAGCTAGGGTTTTGCTTGGCTACATCCATTAGGTATAATTCATTTCTTTTAGTTTAGTTTCTAGTTTCGTTGCATTCTAGTGTAGTTTAGAGGTTGATTTTGTGTGGAATTGTGATCTTAGAAATCCCAAGAGAAGGGTTTGGGAAATTGTGGAGAATTAGTGATGTGTAGTGGTTGTACAAGCCCTAAAGATCAAATTCTAGACCTGGAACTGAGTTTAGAACCCGTAATACGAACTTAGATGTGTCGATATCGGGTTTTGTGGATTTAGTGATGGTATTTAGAGATCTGGGATGATCCGGGACCATTGTAAATAAAGTTCTCTTGACCATGAGACGTGCAGGCAACCATGAATCACCCCTTGAAACCTGAGCCCCTACCCCCACTTTCTGGCCGCAGATTTATTCGTATGGGCTGCAAATTGCGGCCATGTCGGGAGGAAATGCATTGAATTTTGGTTGGTGAGTCCCTTAGGTGATATCTAGAGCAACCCTATATGCAAAATTCTCTAGTTTGGCCCAGGGTGAAATCTGGGAGCACATTAGGGTGTTTTGGGTTACGTTTTCCGTATTTTGGAATGCTTGGTTTTTATATTTGGATTTATATTTGGTTGTTGAGCGTTTGTACGTCAACAACATGGATTCGTCGATTGTTTTGCATGCGAGGCTATGGGTTCTAACCTATAAACGCACCGTATGCCATTTTGGTTTTCCGGATTTGGTATTAATAGCGATTTCGATTGTGTATCCTTGTAGGTACCCACGTGTGGATTCCAAAGCGACGGAGCGTAGCATCATCGACTTTGGCGAGCAAGGATCAAGGTGAGTAGATCTATATCTATGGGGGAAGTTGGGTGGATGGCGTATAGCACCCGCGCAATATTAAATGGAAATTGATCTACGGGATATAGTCGTAGAAACCTATATTAGGAAACTAGGAATATAGTTTAAAAGATAGTTAGTGATAATAGTAATGTTTGAATATATATATATTGAGATATGAGAAAGCTTTAGTGATATGAAAAGTGAAAGCGAACCACGACTTATAGATAGGTAATTACAGTAGAATAAACTTTGAGTTTAGCGTAACATGAAACTAGATTAATAAAGTAGAATGTATATATAAAATTTGACTTAATGTGATGAAAAGAAAATACGATATGATATGATAACTTGATGATATGTTGGTATACGGATACGAGTCGATATGTGATAATTGATACCTTTGCCGGTCCCATGATCTGAGATTGATACGGATGGGACTGGAAAGATAGGTAGATATATATATATATATATATATATATATATATGGTTAATGTTATGAATCTTGAGAGTTTTGCCGTACGAGACGTTAGGTCCGTACCCTCTTTGTCTTATTGGTTGTTAGGATCCTAATTTGATTTAATGACGCCGTACGATGATTTACCGTACGTGACGAGTTTAATAGATGATTGATCCATACCCTTGACTAGAGGATGCCGATTGATAGATTCACCAACACGGTCATGTTAGATACGTATACCTTATCGCATTTATCTGATTATTTACTTTATGCTACATTCATGTCATTACCATTGCATTTCATATACTTGTGCTAGTACACTTGCACCATTATCGATAATGCGTATGTCACACTTACACATATTTGCCGGCTCACACACTTCATTATCGATAATTGCCAATTCACCGCACAGTAGAATTGCTGCATCATGATATGACTCCTTGCATAATTTACTTTCTATAGTTGCATATACACCTTTATATACGATGTTGCATTTGACCTTGGAGGATTGGGAACCGCGGGATATATTTTAAAACTGGATTCATTTTAAAGAGCGAGCTTCCCTTGATATCTACATATTACTGTTCCATATTGCATTATATACAGATATGCTTATATTCTATTATATATCGCATACATCATGCTTTATAATTATACGCATTGAGATATGCTGTTTTCATGAGATTTCTGAATTTGAGAACCGTGGTTATTTCGAAAGAATGTTTGTATTGTTTTAAAAACCCGGTTTCTCTAGATATGATATTTGTATAGTCCACCATGAGTTTTCTCGGCTCTTCAGCGATATCATACACCCGGTTTGAGGAGGAGGAGGAACCGTCTGCGGGTGCATGGTAGACCCGGTATGGTACTCCGGGACGAGAAGGTTGCCGATGATGGCGTTGAGCCCGGCAGAAAGACCACTACCTACCGGTGATAGTATTTGGATCCGGCGGTTATCCGAAGGATACCGACCGGAGTCATGAGATGGTACAGGCCAGTCCGGATAGCCGGAGCCTGAGATATGAGGATTTACATATCGATGCTGGAAACGGGTTTCATGATATTTTCCAGTGTCGATGCTGGACACTCAGGTTCCATGATGTGTTGTGTCATTGATGGACATACATTCTTTGATATCCTCATACATTTACAAGCAATTTCCCTATCGTTTGCACTTATCTAGAAGTGTTCGGTATTCATATTGCACATATTAGAAAAATATCTCTGAATTACCAGATTACATGTGTTAGACTTTAAAACCGGCACTTTAAGGGAAATTGACTGTTTATCATGGCATCGCATTATTCTTGTATAGCGCAACTCTTGTCTCGAGAAATTGTGCAGGAAATTGCAGGAACAAAGCCAAAATTGGGAAAAGTGCTGATAAAAAATACACCAACTCCAAGATTTGAGATCTGGTAGTGATACAGAAAGCCAAATAAAATTAAACATATCAGGAAAAGGCCCTAGTGTCAGCCCAAACAAGTACCAGAATTCTCAAGCCCTAAGGCCCTCAAAGGACCGCGGATCCACGGCCCAAACCCCCTTGGCGCCACGGATCCGCGGCGGCTTGACGTCATCAGCTCCTCAAATTTTATACATGTGGCTCCTGTAACTGCCCAAGCTTCCAGAAGACTCCCGATTCTCCACGTGGCTTCATCTAGAAGGCTCGGCCTAACAAACTATTTCTAGAAGGCTCTCTTTAACAAACTTTTGGAGGGAAAATTCAAATTTGAAATCCTAGATCTATGGTTTTAGATGGTCTATAAAAGAGAGCCTAGATCTAGGGTTAATGCTTCTTCATTCTATCTCCCCCATTTCTAACACAAGTAGAGTGACACGACTTGTGCCAAACCCTAATCCAAAGCCAAATTCAAGATCCTGAGTACCATTCAAGCGAGAAGCCTTCAACCTTTTCGGAGCGGAGCCGATCTTCAACCGAGCAAGTGATCCAAGCCGATCCACGACTCAAGGAGACGAGCGAAGCCAAATCGACGATCGAGTTCTTCCTCTTGTAGTTCTTGAGCGATTTGTAACGTAATAATTGATATAAATAAAAGGTGAAATTCTTTAATTTTTCTTTCTTTAAATTCTTGCATCATGATTCGATCTCAATTTGTGATTGTGGTTCTTGTTGTGATATTTGAGTAAAACCCCGCTCGTAAAGGAGTCGAGACGATCAATAGAATGATGATGTAACAAATCTTAAAACGATTCTTAAGTCCTACGAGTTTTTTAAACCCTAGCAAATTGAAGAATCGATGACCTAGTTTCGTTGCGATACTTTCTTGATTGTGATCGCTCGAAATTAGGGATCCACGATCGATTCTTGAATTTACTAGAGGCTAGAATGTGAATGATATCGACGAAGGAACAAGGGATAGATGATGAAACCCTAGTTTCACACGAAATCCCTAATTCTCGTCGATCATCATCGATCTAGTATCAAGTCATCGAAGGATAAGAATACGTAATTGCTAGATTTCATCACATCTATAGATCCGATCGATTCCTACGAGCCTCACTTCGATTCTTGATATTTGGTTTGGAAATCCTCAAATTCTCAATTCTTGATTTTAATGTTTTCTTAGATCTAGATTTTTCTAATTCTTGAAATTCAATTTACAAATCATGAATTGTTTGTTTTCTTTTCCTTAAAATTTCAACTCATCTAATTCGAAACACGAACGATTACACTTTCCCTGTGGACGATCCGCACTTACTAACGCGCTACATCCGACACCGTTATTGATTGCGGTCAAAATATTTTTGGTTGTGATTTCTATATACATTTTCCAACTACACAATCCGAAATCGTTTCAATCAAATGGCGCCGTTGCCGGGGATAGTGCGCTAATTGTTCGTATTTTGAAATTTGAGTTGAAAAGTTTATTCCATTATAATTTTGAGATCAAAATTCGCGCAAAACTCTAAACGTGTTGTTGTGATTTGTTGCGAGGAAATCTGGAATCATTGGAGCTGTGGAATTTTTTTTCAGAATACACTATAGAGATCAAGGACTGATCAGTAGCTTGCTATGGAATTTGTGTGCAGTGAATAGTCTTTTCGACCGCGCTTCCGCGGCAATAGGGGACTTAAACCGCGGTTCCGCGGCGGTATTAACTCCTCTGTGTGCACTTTTTCTCAGGTGAATTCTACACTTTCTTATCTCCTCATCTGTCTTCTCCAATTAACAATTTGCTGCAGGTTTTTTTGCAAATAAATCGCAGCGTCGCAAAAAGCAAAATAAATTGTGCGTGTTTTGATTTTTGGTTGTTTGCATATTAATACGGAAATTTAAGGGGCAAAGACCAAATTCAGATTAGGTGGGGAGTTCATTACCCTTCCTAAGCCCCAAAAATCACAAACTTGCATCCGCATTACTCTCATTAACTAAAAAATATCTAGAGATGACTCTAAGGACCGTCGCGCTCACTTAGGACATAAGAAGGCCGTGGGTAATTCGTTGCTTATCCGCGTTTCTTTTGTGGTGTCTAAGGCAAGTGTGTCGAAGGCTAGTGGTTACTTAATTAGGCCCACTACTTACGTAGTGGAGAACCTCCCACTTACCTGGCACTTACTTGGCCACAGGAGAGACAAAGAGGCAGTGGAGGATTGATCCTGCGACTTGTCTTTTAGCAGTTAGGAGCGGTCTAGAGCTTTGACCTAGGTGAATACTAGAATTAGGGTTTTGCTTGTTATATTTGTTGTGATCGCATCATTTTTTAAAAAATCCGTATCATTTTTCAAAACAAACACCACATTCATTCATTTCCCCTAATTATAAGTCACGCTGCCACTTGTACTAACCCTTTTTAGTGCAAGATAGGATGGACACGGGATTCTAGTGCCCGTTTAGTCCGCGTTCCCCCGATCGACCCAAAAATCGGTATTTCTACATTTACCTTTTCTTTACCCACCACCACACCCACATCGATGGACGATTCTCCATCGAACTTCCTTACTACTACTCTGCCACCTTCCGTTGGTGCGCAGAATCCATCCCGCATCTCTCTCCAAGAGAGGTGCTATCCTACATGAGGCCCCCTTTCCACTTGTCTCTCCATTCCACCAGCCAACGGGGACAATTTTCAAATAAAACCCCAATACATCAACCTTCTACCAAAATATCACGGTCTCGAGTCTGAAGACGCATATGTCTTTATTACAAAATTTGAAAATGTATGCGCAATGATGGGTACCTCACAGCTGTTTATGGATGCTATGCGTCTACGTCTTCTCCCATTCACCTTGTGCGATATACCCGAGAAGTGGCTGTATAACACTACCGCACATTCCATTTCCAATTGGGAAGAATTCGTCAAAGCATTCCTTAAGAAATTCTACCCACATCATAAAACAGCTCGAGTCTGTAGCGAAATAAATCAATTCACCTAGCTTCCAAATGAAATATTTTCACAATGTCTTGAACGCTTAATGGATCTGTTAATCCAATGTCCACATCACGGAATCCCTAGATGGGAACTGTGCCGAATCATATATGAGGGCATTAATCCTAACACAAAACAAACCATTGAATTAATGTGTCAAGGCAATTTCATGACCAAAGATGATGGGGAAGCCTGGAAATTTCTAGAAGATTTCGCTGAAAAATCCTTACAGTGGGAGGGTGTGAGTCAATCGTCTAGGGCTGGCAATAACCAATGGAATGTTTCCATAGGTGTTAGAGCTGAAATTTCAGCTTTACACAAGAAACTCGAGACTATGGAAAACAAATTTTTCGCTGCCGCCCTAAATCAAATGTCACTCTCCAAAACTGTATGTGGATGTTGTTCCGATCCTTCTCATTTGACGGAAGAATGTCCACGAAATTCTCCGTTTCAAGGTCACGAGCATACCAATGCTGCTTTCCAACAAAGACCTAGAAATGACCATATTCTTCCATGTACAATCAGGGTTGGAGGAATCACCCGAACTTTGCTTGGAACCAATCACAAAATCAAAATACGGTTCCAAACGAACACAATTTCCAAAGGGTCCCTCCACCACAACAGCAACCACCACTTTAATTGAGTCAGCACCCCAACCAATCACAAAACTTCCAAAATCCGACCAACACTTTTGCACCACATGCAAACTCTTTGCAATTGACCGGTACAGATAATACATCTGCACTAGCACAAACCTTGGATACTTTCATGAAACAATCCATCCAAGGGACGGCAAGTTTGCAATGTTCCGTCGAGAATGTAATGAAGATCATTGTCTCTCAAAATGAGAATATCAAATCGATGGAAGCACAAATTACACAACTAAAAGCCGAAATGAGTGCAAGAGAGAAAGGGAAACTTCCAGCGCAACCTTTGCCCAATCCTGGCTATTCACATCTTGTGAATGCAATCACGTTGAGATCTGGAAGAGTGCTTGACAATCATGTTGGGGAAAAGATTGATGACACTGAAAAATCTATCGATGATACCCCGGCTGAGACCATTCCTTCCACTTCTACTTCTAATTCTGACCCCAGTTCATCTACCCCACCACCTTTCTGCGAGCCTATTCTTTGTTTCCCACAAGGCTCGCCACCTCAGCCCATCTCTTCTAGTTCACAGAAAATGATCCCCACTTCTATTTTGGGATCAGGTCCACTCACACCACCTTCTCCTATGATGGACCCAGCGCTTATTGCTAAAACACCTTACCCTAATCGGTTAAGAGCTAACAAATCGAGTCCACATATGGAGAAGATTATGGACATGTTTAAGCAAGTTAACATCAACATCCCTCTCCTAGATTCTATCCAACAAGTTCCGTCCTATGCGAAAACTCTTAAGAACTTGTGCACTAGGAAGAGGAAGACTCAAGTGCCCAAGAAGATATTCATGGTAAAGACTGTAGACACGGCTTTCCCCCAACAATTACCAAGAAAACGTAAGGACCCTGGCTGTCCTACTATTTCCATTTCTATTGGGGAAAAACACATCAACCGTGCTTTACTAGACCTTGGCGCTAGTGTTAACTTGCTTCCATACTCGGTTTACGAGCAACTAGGTATCGGAGTGTTAAACCCCTCGAGCATAACTCTCCAAATGGCTGACCGATCAATCACCAAACCTAGGGGTGAACTAGAGGATGTGTTAATAAAAATCGGGGAATTTGTATTCCCTGTGGACTTTATTGTACTTGATACACAGCCTGTAGCGAACCCACGGAATCAAATTCCGGTGATTTTAGGTCGCCCATTTTTGGCCACTTCCCACGCTATCATCAACTGTCGTAATGGTTCTATGACCCTATCCTTCGGGAATAGGTCAATTGAGCTAAACATTTACAAGTTGGGAAGTGTACCCTTCGAACCTACTGCTCAGGTCTGTTCTGTCGACTTAATGGATGTCGACAGCAGCGAATTTGACGATCCTCATGATACTGATCTTGACTCTTTTCATACGTTGTTGTTTGACCTAACTATGTATCATACACATACGGACTCTTCCACTGAGATGTCCGGGTCAACAATTAACACTGATTATGAACTTCTTGTAGAGTCTGAAGATCACCCCGCACTTTGTGATGGCATTATTCATCGGGGTATTGATGGAACTTTTGAGGAAATCTTCGCTGATGAACTCGTATTTTTGAATGACACGGGTGTTGAGATGAATTATCTCCCAATCAATGAAATTGAACCTCCACCCCTTCTTCTGAACTGTAAAAAGAATGCGAGCAATCCATCACATTCACTGCATCGTCTCTGCAAAATGAGACGCACAGACATTCTATTCCACCACTTACCTTTTCCCCACTTCTTCTTCCACCAACCAGAGCACTGCATTGATAAAATTTTTGAATGGTTGGTGTTAACTTTCGGTCTTTGCAAAGCTTGGCATCGACCAATGATTTTTGACCCCCTCATGTGATTTTCAAAGATTAACATGGCTTAACTCAAGTTTGGGGGCGGGGCATTTTCGGGCTCTTGAAAAGAAAATTTTTACAAAATGATGAGCCAAGAATAAGTTTAGGGGAGGATCTTCACTTATATATTTTGCCCCCGTTAATAAAATTCCTCCCAGGCTTACAGGTTTTTCGAGATTTAGCTGATGGCAACAGTGAGGACACTATTGAAAACAAGTTTGGGGGAGGTTTGTGCTTATTTTTGCATCATTTGCATCATACTTTTCATAAGCACAAAACATTTAGAAAAACCCATAAAAATTTAAAAAATTTCAAAAGATAAAAATATTTTTGTACATAAATAAGATAATAAAAAATTATATAGTGAAAAATTACATCCATGAGATTGGAAAAATTAAAGAAAACCAAGAAAACTAGAAGTTTTCTTATACGAACTAGTAATAAATAGTTATGAGCTGTTGTCCCAATGGTTAGTAAGATGAAGGAAGTCACTAATCTGAGGATAAAAATAAGTCTAAAAAATAGTTCCTATTCTGGAAGCCAAACATTTTGAACGTTGATACCCTGCTATTGGCACTTACACATGTCTTGAAGCCCAGGATAGTAGAGGATACCTTGAAATGCTCTTGTCTTAAAGCCGATGTATGAAGGAAATAAAAAAAATGAAGAAAATATAAAATGGTGAGAAAAATGAACACTGGTTTTGTTATCGCCAAAGCAGCAATAAAAAATTATAGCGAGGGTGCATGTTCACCTAGTGCCCAAAGGCCAACTGGTCTGGGAGTCACTGCTAAGTCTTAGGTGGTGCAAGACGAGGAAAAACACCAAATAAGAAAGCACATGAGTAATCGATCGGTTAGTACCTCAAGAAGTATTAACGGTCGCATGAAAGTGTGTGAGCAAATTCATCTAAATATTCATTAATTAAAAAGTACTGAGGCTGATGGGCAAGAGTATGATAGCTTGAATTGAATTCTCCGGGTGTAGGGATGTAAATTACACACACGTAGGGTGATATGATTGATATTTGGAAGAAAGATAGGAATGAAGAATAAGACGATGTTTTATTGAGGGAGGACGTGATTTCTGACATCTTTTCATGACTATTAAGATATGGCTCATGACAACCGAAAAGCTAGCTTAGTTGGAAACCCTAATTTTCAAAGTTTTTCTTTTACAATTCTTTTCTTTAAATGTAATATTCATGATCTTCCTTTTATTATTGGATTTTGTGGGTGCAATCCGCTGAAAACTCTCAGGAGACAACACTCCTCCTATTAGGGACACCTAGAGGTTTAAAGGCTTGTTGCACGTGCTCAGTGTAATCGTGTTGCCTACGAAAGTGTGCTAGTTAGTTTTTCTCTTTTTAATAAAACAGTTCGCTCGAGACGATCGAAAATAAGTTTGGGGGAATTTGATCAGTCGAAAATACTGCATTTTTAACACAGCAATTTCCCTATCATTTGCACTTATCTAGAAGTGTTCGGTATTCATATTACACATATTAGCAAAACATCTCTGAAATACCAGATTGCATGTGTTAGACTTTAAAACCGGCACTTTAAGGGAAATTGACTGTTTATCATGGCATCGCATTATTCATGTATAGCGCAACTCTTGTCTCGAGAAATTGTGCAGGAAATTGCAGGAACAAAGCCAAAATTGGGAAAAGAGCTAATCAAAAATATACCAACTCCAAGATTTGAGATCTGGTAGTGATATAGAAAGCCAAATAAAATTAAACATATCAGGAAAAGGCCTTAGTGTCAGCCCAAACAAGTACCAGAATTCTCAAGCCCCAAGGCCTTCAAAGGACCGCGGATCCGCGGCCCAAACCCCCTTGGCGCCGTGTATCCGCGGCGGCTTGACATCATCAGCTCCTCAAATTTTATACACGTGGCTCCTGTAACTGCCCAAGCTTCCAGAAGACTCCCGATTCTCCACGTGGCTTCATCTAGAAGGCTCGGCCTAACAAACTATTTCTAGAAGGCTCTCTTCAACAAACTTTTGGAGGGAAAATTCAAATTTGATATCCTAGATCTAGGGTTTTGGATGGTCTATAAAAGAGAGCCTAGATCTAGGGTTAATGCTTCTTCATTCTATCTCCCCCATTTCTAACACAAGTTGAGTGACACGACTTGTGCCAAACCCTAATCCAAAGCCAAATTCAAGATCCCGAGTACCATTCAAACGAGAAGCCTTCAACCTTTTAGGAGCGGAGCCGATCATCAACCAAGCAAGTGATCCAAGCCGATCCGCGACTCAAGGAGACGAGCGAAGCCAAATCGATGATCGAGTTCTTCCTCTTGTAGTTCTTGAGTGATTTGTAACGGAATTGTTGATATAAATAAAAGGTGAAATTCTTTAATCTTGCTTTCTTTAAATTCTTGCATCATGATTCGATCTCAATTTGTGATTGTAGTTCTTGTTGTGATGTTTGAGTAAAACTCCGCTCGTAAAGGAGTCGAGACGATCAATAGAATGATGATGTGACAAATCTTAAAACGATTCTTAAGTCCTACGAGTTTTGTAAACCCTAGCAAATTGAAGAATTGACGACCTAGTTTCGTTGCGATGCTTTCTTGATTGTGATCGCTCGAAATTAGGGATCCACGATCGATTCTTGAATTTACTAGAGGCTAGAATGTGAATGATATCGACGAAGGATCAAGGGATAGATGATGAAGCCCTAGTTTCACACAAAATCTCTAATTCTCGTCGATCATCATCGATCTAGTATCAAGTCATCGAAGGATAAGAATACGTAATTGCTAGATTTCAACACATCTATAGATCCGATCGATTCCTACGAGCCTCACTTCAATTCTTGATATTTGGTTTGGAAATCATCAAATTCTCAATTCTTGATTTTAATGTTTTCTTAGATCTAGATTTTTCTAATTCTTGAAATTCAATTTACAAATCATGAATTGTTTGTTTTCTTTTCCTTAAAATTTCAACTCATCTAATTCGAAACACGAACGATTACACTTTCCCTGTGGACGATCCGCACTTACCAACGCGCTACATCCGACACCGTTATTGATTGCGGTCAAAATATTTTTGGTTGTGATTTCTATATACATTTTCCAACTACACAATCCGAAATCGTTTCAATCAATATGCTTTTACGATGTTTCGAGTGAACGAGATCCACATCCATACTGGCATTAATTATATTATTGGATGATATCCATTTGCATACTTGCATTTATTTATTATTGGCACATAGTTACATACGGTCACCCTAGATATCAAAATATTACCTTTATGATATAGTTGACCTTGGATTCGTTGTTTATTCGATTTCTACCTGCTGATGTTTTCTACTCACGAGTTGGCAACTTACCCCGTTGTGTCACAGTTGTTTCAGGTTGACCGCATGGATCAGTAGAGGCCTCGTTGGCACACAGCTTGCATTCGGGTGACTTGCTTTGGTAGGTGGGACAGTTGTACCGTGCCCACTCTTGTATTTATTATTCATATTGTATCTAGTCAACTCCATCAATCAAAACTAGTATTTGTATAAATAGTAAGACATAGAAAGACTTGTACTTGCGAGACTTGAGCGATGGGTTTTATGTTCGCTTTTTGGGTTGATGTCTTGCTTTATTCATTATCTTTTGTGTTGATCTTCGCCGTTGGGCGTCGTATACTTATATTTATGCTTTGCATGGTTGTAGATCCGCCGATTGGCGAAGAGCTAGCTCCCGCTTGGGGATGCCTTTTTATTATCATGTATTGTGGTTTTGGATCAAAATATACAAAGGAGGTGCTGCCCAAATTTTCAAAAGACGAACATGTTTTACAACAAGTAGGATAAACTTGCATTTTTCTTGTTCCCTTTTCTATGCATTTAAGAAAACACTTTTCTTCATTATACCTTATTTCAAAACTGCACCTATTTTGTTTCTTTAAAAGGTTTAGATTTCTGGGTTTCAGCTTACTTGGATTACGTTACGCCTTTAGACGTTGCGTGATTTAAGTGCTGGTCACGAGCTAATATTTCGGATCATGACAAAGTTGGTATCAAAGCACTAGGTTTAACCTTTTTTCGAGTTTAGGTTTGATTATGTGGAGTCTAGGGCGTTTATATATATTCGGAATTTAGGCTTGACCTTACGGAACATAGACTAGGACAGAGGGGTATTAAACCCGAACTTTCGTTGCATAGGCTGACCCCGATTGATGGAGTAGGTAGCTTGAGTAGAGCAACGTAACGTACGTATGTTCTGCGGCATATTTACGATACGATACTCCACTTAAGAAACCTTAGGATGTACATATATTGATATCCTTGATTCTATTTGTTTCCATGATCATACTCTTATTGATTCCATTCCTCCTTATGATCATGTATCCATTTTGGGATCTGTTGATTCCTTTCATTCGATTGATATGGTTTCATCGATACATGCTTGAGGTTCATGTCACAATGGTTTGAGCGCAGATTGAGCTGCTGCTAGTGTTGCGGTCAGGGCAAGCTCGTCATGGACGAGAACTGACCATCGTGTTTTCTGGCGACACGAGAACGTCTCAATTTTTGTATTGGTGTTGTGACTTCTCGTTCGAAGCAAGTGTTCGAATTTGCACCGTATCATCGGGGCATTGATAGAGGCTACCAGTTATGTGAGGACTGTTGATGTACAGCATACCTAAGAGATTTTGATGTTTTCTACCGTGCGGACAGATGACCCAGCTGTTGCTGAGATTGATGTGATGTCGCTTCCAGAGCTTACGAGCTGAGATCGCTGGAGCTTTAAGGAAGAGATACGGCAGATGATAGCTAGTCTATCTTGAGTTGAGAGATGAAGGGTATTCACATGTTGTCTAGGCAAAGTTAAAAAGTTCGAAACGAATGTCAGAAACCCATTTTTCCAAGTTTAAAGTATTCGGAGGAACATGCAAGTAATTCTGTAGACCCTGTTCAGACCAGAATATTGCATTTTAATACCGCTCATTTGTTATCTATTTTTTGTATATATCGGTACTATTAACTAGTGTTTGCTCAGTAATACAGATTACAGGAATCTATGACAAAATACAGGAAATACATTCAAAATCACGGATATATCATTTGTAAACAAGTGTGTGCACAATATTTTGGTCCAACATATAACATGTCTACACACTAACTCTTGGGGCTCGGACCATGGACCTAGGGGGGCAGCTAGTGCAAGTGGGCATGAGGTGATATGGGTGTGACATGCATTAAATGCTATAAAGTGTTGATGTAATGAAAAGCTACTAGTTTCCCTCCAATTCCTGGTGCACCACAAGTTCAAAACAGAGTAATTAAACTGCACCAAAATGATGTGAGGGGACACACAAACCCACACTGCAAATACGGGACCCAGACCTCGGATTTTGGCCGAGATCTTCCCTCTAAAAACCGGTGTGGCCGGCCCCACCTCCTCCTGTGGGCTCCATCTTTTCACAGTGTCTCCAATTCTGCCATTTGGTCTTTATTTTATTGTTTGCTTAATCCCTTTTCTTGCCTATAAAAGAAGACCATGGGGCAAAGGAGAAAGGGTCCAATTTTGTCATTCTTTTTGCAACACTTCATTTTGTTTTCTCTTTCTCTTGTAAATAGTTTATCTTCCCCTTAAGATCCTTGCCTTCTCTTGATCTTTTAACCTCTTCATTGAACTTGAAGGTTTAAGGGTTGGTAGTTGCTCTCAAGTGTTGTATCATTCTTAAAGATGAATAAATTCTCTTTTGTGCTTCATTTTGCCTTGGGTTTTTAGCTCTCTCTTGATCTTGCAACCTCTTAATTGAGCTTGCAAGTTTAAGTTTAGGTTATTAAACCCATGGTGTGTAACTTGTTCCATGGCTCCTAGTTCTTTCTTTCTTGCTTATTTCTTTCTTGCACTTTTCTTTCTTGCTCTTTTATATTCATGCAATTTATTACCTTGCTTTACTTTCATGCACTTAAATTCCTTGCACTTACTTATAATGCTCTTTTCTTTTCTTTGTTCTTTTCTTTGTTATCTTTTCTTTTGCTCTCTTTGTTGTTTTGTGAATGGTTGTGAATACATGTTGTTAGGAAAAGAAACTGATATTGTAAATTAAGGTTTCCGTTTCCCATTTCCTTTTCCCATTATTTTCCATTGAACTCCGCCCAAACGTTATGCAAGCGCTCCGTTAGGCACCCTACCCTACCAAGGTAACGGTGATTCCTAACCGCGACTGGTTGTGTTCGGTTTGGCCGGAGGCGAAAGCAAGAGACAAGAACGGAAGGACAAGTGTCAATAAACCGGATTCCACGAATACCGTGCTTAAATCCCCTAATCCACGTTGTTGCTGATTTCTCTAGCTTCAATTGGTCAAGACTCGGCTCAAAGGACTTGAATACGTATTTCCTTAACTTACACTATCCTATCGTTTCCTAACAAGCTTTATACTTGCATATAACACATAGGTTAGATAAAGAACTGTCCGCCTCGCGCATTAACTCGTTACGACAAGAACGTAAAACGCTCCGTCTCCCTGTGGATCGACCCGTGCTCAACCGGCTAGCTGCAAAGCGACACCGTCTTGATTGCGGTAAACTTAAAATTCTTTCAATCAAATGGCGCCGTTGCCATGGAAACGGTAACGCTTTACTTCTTGTTATTTCGGGTTAATCATTGTACATCTCACTTATACATCTAACATTTTTTTTCAAAACAAACTAAATATTTCAAAAACCAAAACCAAAACAAAAAAATAACAAACTAACATCTTTTTGTTCTCTGGAATTTGACCAGCTTCCACTCTGGCTCTGAACTAAAAAACCAAACAATACCAGTGTGACATTAGTATAACACTGTGAACCCAGGAGAAGATTGGAGCCCATTCACCCAAGGAAATCCGGCGACATCTCCTCAAATTCCGGCGTCGCCGGCCGTACTGCCTCAGTTTGCCTCCAAATTTTCCTCTGTGCTCTAGTGTTATGTTTTTGTCCTATTTTTATTGTTTGCTTGTTTTAAATTTTAGTGTGCAGGTATTTGGACATTCGTATGGCTTTTTCGCACTAATATCCGTTTTTCCGACATTTCAGATTTTTGCGGATTTGCGAGCTGCGATTGTGAGGAGCGAAGTGTACATTCAAGGCTAAGGTGATTGCAACGTACAGTGCCAAAGATCCGGATAGTTTGACCCGTGCAAGCGAACTTTTCAACCTTACCGGATTTGATTCAACGGGGGTTTCCTAACCCAAAAACTTAACGGTACGTACTTTACCAACACGTTCTTCTCAAATTCGACGCATCCAATATACTATTCTTTGCAGGATTCTTTGCAAGTTTGCTAGCAAACGCTAAAAGTGACTAACCCGTATTTGTTGCAGTGCCGTGCTTGATATAAAAACCGATTGTTTGATCTTTTAAAGAATTTTTATTGAATTGCGCATTGCATCCATTAATACGGACTTAAGGGCAAGCGAACCCCACAACATACGGTAAAGGATTTCATCACCTTTTCCGTGTCCCACAAATCACTAACTTGAACATAACGCTTACCCGCACAAATTGTAAAAAAAATTAGACTTTAAGCCTTAAGGACTTCGCGCTCATAGGAGAGATTAACTGTGTTTAGAACACTGCTTAACGGTATATTGTTTATGGCGTGTCTAGGAAAGTGTTAACGGCGAAACCGCCAAAAGAGAAAGGGTTATTTAATTAAGGACCTTCGCGAAAGTGTCGGAAAACCTCCCCTTATCTCTGCACTTACCTGGCCTCGTGATCAGTGTATCTTGAGCCCGTTTCTCGACACAGTTTTACTTCGACAATCAAGTTATTGAGCAGGTCTAATTGACCTAGGTGAACCCTAGAACGATTAGGTGTGTGGTATTTTTGTGTCGTGATTGTTTATGTCCATATTCTTTTTTGTATATTTCATTCTTTTGTTAATAACTAACTGAAAAATCTAAAAATAAAAAAATTCACATTCTTTTTCCCCTCCTTTTCTCTTCCTTTCTTTCTTTCTCTCTTCATATCATGGGTACCCCACCTCGCAAAACTCTTGCCGAACTTTGGTACCTACAACCAGACATAACTTCCTACGGTTCTTGCTTTGGCCGAACGTCGAACGAACCATCCATGCCAAAAATTTCATTAAGAGATCGGATAGACGAGTCTAGGACTACCAATTAGACTCCACCATCCACTTTGTATCAACCGTTTCAAACATTCACCCCTTCTTACGTTGATACTCCTTTTTCAAGTCCAGTTGTAGATCCAAGACCTATGTCTCTTGCTGAACGTATTGAACAATCTCATAACCGATCTTTCACTCCTGTCACCACTGCAAATTCTTGGGATCAATAGTTCCATTCATCTTCTTATCCAAATGTTGATCGTGCCCCTGTCCAGCCATTCAATTCCTACCAGTCCTACCCAACTTTTACACCTTCCCTAGAAATTGCTTCTGAACTGCCATTTGGGAGTTTTCAGTATCCAAACAACTTTGAATCTTTTACTGAAACCCCTTCACAACCCATGTCTAGTCTGGAACAGTCGTTAGAAGACTTCCGGGTAGCGTCATACCAACAGATGATGGATTTGAATGCGTCCATGGCCGCCCTCGTACAACCTAGTGACCCGGTAGCTAGTTTCCAATTAGCTCCACATTTTCCAATGTATGATGAGGCGGTTGGATAGGTTGAGAATTTGAGAGGAGAGAGTGAGTTGTATACCTTTCCAAATCAAACCTACCCGTTTCAACTTGAATCCCCCAACTCCGGTATTGAATGTCTATCTAGTATTCCAAACGATTCATCGATTGAAGATAGAACAGATAATGAGTTGTGCGACTTTGTAGTGTTTGATTTGCCCGATTGTGAAGGGCCCCTTTCGAGTGAAACCACACCCAATTCTTTTGACCTCCACACCTCTATCTTAGATCCAAAATTGATTGAAATCCATGCTTTTGATGAGGTGCCTGAGAAATTTGACATTCATTTGATTGAGGATATTGACGCTGGGAATATTTTGGATGATGAACCCGCAATTGTGGATGAGTTTTTCTCTCAATTCATCATCCCGAGTCATTAACTGTTTTTCCCGAACCCCATATGCGTCTGAATTTTGAGGATAAATGCATGGATGTGCTTAATTTTGAGGAAAATTTTGAGGATATTTTTTAGGATGAACCAGTTTTGCTTGTTGAGTCGGATTTTCCAATTCATTATATCCCCTTCATTGACTGTCTACACCCTCCGGAACCTTTAACCGATAACCTTCCTAAATCACTTCCCTCCATCTTTTCCATCGTTCCGTAATTGCAAAAAACCGTATCACTTTCATTTCTTGTGTCTGGTTTACCAAGTTCGGCTTACCCATGGTTTCTCACGAATTTTGGGGGATTTGACCCCATTTCTCAACGGGTTGATAGATTAGCACAATCGCTTTTCACACATCGGTCATCATAAATTGTGTTAATCTATTCACTCCATTTTCACCCTTAAGTTCGTATTCCATTTGTTTTTCCCTTCCGCCATTCTTCTTCTCATATACCGGGACCATATACCACTTCTACCCGCATACGGTCTCGCGTATTCTCCATTTCTTTCCTCTTCACCTTCTTTCACCAACCCGCATATTACAGAGATAGAATTTTTGAATGGCTGGTGTTAACTTTTTGCCTTTTTAAGGCCTTGTATAGTTTGATACTGTTCTCTTTCCCCCCTAATCCTGAACTTCAACGCTTAACAGTGGAAACGCTGTTTCACTTAAGTTTGGGGGGGGGGGGAATCTTTTTGTGTATATATTTTTGGTTTTCTTTTTTGTTTTGTATATAATTTGTTTTCGGGGAGCGCCGACAATTTTGACCCTCTTGGTGTAGCCTGACTGTGAGGGCACTGTCAAGTTTAAGTTTGGGGGTGTGCTCGGTAAGCTTTCTTCCTTTGCATTCATGTGTATATTTTGCATTTGCATACCTATTTAAAAACCCGAAAACTCGAAAAATTTTCCAAAAATATAAAAACATTGTCGTCAAGTTAGCTAATAGGGTAACTTAGATTTTTATTCTGAAAGTTTAGTTGATATGTTAGAAATAACTAAATTTTAGGCTTAGGAATTGAAAACCCTAAAAATAACCCTCATTCTGCTTAACCTTGGTAAGTATACGTCCTTACAGTTTTTTTTATAGAAGTAGGTAAACTTGAGTTCAGTTCATTAGTTAAATCGAAATGAACGGAAAGTATTGATGCTTTACTGAAGGATAAGTCTGAAAAATAGTTTCTATTCTTGAATCCAAACTTAGAAAGTATATATCCTACAAATTGCACTTACACGCACCTTAAAACTTGGGATAGTAGAGGATACCTAGAAATACGCTTGCCTAAAAACCCAGTATGAAAGAAAAAACGGTATTTAAAGCTAAACACCAAAAGAGCATATTGAAAAATATTTCCGGTCTTGAAAAAGAAAAAAAGAAAAAGAAAAAAATAAATAAAGTCAAGACTTGGAAACTGCTATTTACGCTTTAAGCTCACGCATTCAGAAATCGGCCGTTAATGCCTCAAGAAGCATTAATAGTCGCATGAAAGATGTGTGAGCAACACCGACCATCACTTAATGAAAAGAAGTAGTATTAGGTATTAGGGCAAGAGTACTATAGCTTGAATTGAATTCTTGAGTGTAGGGGTGCAAATATACACACGCGTAGGGGTATACAATCGATATTTGGATAAAAGATAGAAATGAAGAATAAGACTTATGTTTTCTGTGAAGTTGATAAAAATCCCTGATTTGAGACCGCGCTTTAGAAGGAAAACTCAGGAGATACCAACATCTTTCTAAAAATTTTTGGAATGTATATGATCTGAGGTTAAATAGATAGGAGGTGTGAAACATAAGGGTTGGATATTTCTAACTTAGGATGGTAGAATTTCTAACGTAAATAATAAACTGTACGAGTAGAATTGTTGTTTACTTATGAAACTAACTTGGCGGGATTTTGTGGGTAGTATCCGCTGAAAACCCTCAGGAGACAACACACCTCTTACTAGAGACACCTAGATGTTCAACGGCTTGTTGCACGCGCTCAGTGCAATCGCGTTCCCTATGAAAGTAAGGCTAGGCTTTTGTTTTGCTCGGGACGAGCAAAAGATAAGTTTGGGGGTATTTGTTCAGACTAGAATATTGCATTTTAATAGCGCTCATTCGTTATCTATTTTTTATATATATCGGTGCTATTAACCGGTGTTTGCTCAGTAATACAGATTACAGGTATCCGTGACAAAATACCGGAATTACATTCAAAATCACGGATATAACATTTGTGGGCTAACACTGCAACCAGAACCGCAAACCGACCGATATCCCAAGAGTTATTTTGCAAACAAGTGTGTGCACAATATTTTGGTCCAACACATAACATGTCTACACACTAACTCTTGGGGCTTGGACCATGGACCTAGGGGGTAGCTAGTGCAAGTGGGCATGAGGTGATATGGGTGTGACATGCATTAAATGCTATAAAGTGTTGATGTGATGCAAAGCTACTAGTTTCCCTCCAATTCCTGGTGCACCACAAGTTCAAAACAGAGTAAATAAACTGCACCAAAATGATGTGAGGGGACACACAAACCCACACTGCAAATACGGGACCCAAACCTCGGATTTTGGCCGAGATCTTCCCTCCAAAAACCGGTGTGTCCGGCCCCACCTCCTCCTATGGGCCCCATCTTCTCACAGTGTCTCCAATTCTGCCATTTGGTCTTTATTTTATTGTTTTCTTAATCCTTTTTCTTGCCTATAAAAGAAGATCATGGGGCAAAGGAGAAAGGGTCCAATTTTGTCATTCTTTTTGCAACACTTCATTTTGTTTTCTCTTTCTCTTGTAAATAGTTTAGCTTCCCCTTGAGATCATTGCCTTCTCTTGATCTTTCAACCTCTTCATTAAGCTTGAAGGTTTAAGGGTTGGTATTTGCTCTCAAGGGTTGTATCATTCTTAAAGATGAATAAATTCTCTTTTGTGCTTCATTTTGCCTTGGGTTTTTAGCTCTCTCTTGATCTTGCAACCTCTTAATTGAGCTTGCAAGTTTAAGTTTGGGTTATTAAACCCATGGTGTGTAACTTGTTCCATGGCTCCTAGTTCTTTCTTTCTTGCTTATTTCCTTCTTGCACTTTTCTTTCTTGCTCTTTTACAATCATGCAATTTATTACCTTACTTTACTTTCATGCACTTAAATTCCTTGCATTTACTTATAATGCTCTTTTCTTTTCTTTGTTCTTTTCTTTGTTATCTTTTCTTTTGCTCTCTTTGTTGTTTTGTGAATGGTTGTGAATACATGTTGTTAGGAAAAGAAACAAATATTGTAAGTTAAGGTTTCCGTTTCCCATTTCCTTTTCCCGTTATTTTCCACTTAACTCCGCCCAAACGTTACGCAAGCGCTCCGTTAGACACCCAACCCTACCAAGGTAACGGTGATTCCTAACCGCGACCGGTTGTGTTCGGTTTTGCCGGAGGCGAAAGCAAGAGACAAGAACGGAAGGACAAGGGTCAATAAGCCGGATTCCATGAATACCATGGTTAAATCCCCTAATCCATATTGTTGCCGATTGCTTTAGCTTCAATTGGTCAAGACTCGGCTCAAAGGACTTGAATACGGATTTCCTTAACTTACACTATCCTATCGTTTCCTAACAAGCTTTATACTTGCATATAACACATAGGTTAGATAAAGAACTGTCCACCTTGCGCATTAACTCGTTACGACAAGAACGTAAAACGCTCCGTCTCCCTGTGGATCGACCCGTGCTCAACGGGCTAGCTGCAAAGCGACACCGTCTTGATTGCGGTAAACTTAAAATTCTTTCAATCAGACCCTCTAGAAGAATATAACCCTAATTCGACATGATGACCATGGAACCGCTTTTGAACCTTAGGGTTTGCGGCAGTTTAGCGGTGCCATCAGTGAGGCTTGGGTTTGCCCTTCTACGGTTGGTCCATAGGTACTGTGGCATGTACAAGATATTGTTAAACTGTGCTCTGGCGTTGTGCATTCCGGGAATTATGGGACTTGACAAATCGAACGAAAAGTTTAACGTTGTCCGGATATCATGTGATAGGAAACCAGTAAGTGGACCAGGTTCAGATAGAGGACCTCACCCAGATGCCTTGTGAGTTGATTGAGAACGGACGAGTATTGAGTATTCAACTGATGGTATGGACGGGTTCCCGAGGACGTGTTCGTCTAGAGATCTTCTACAGAGTGATGAAGATACCGAGTTCGTGATTTCGAGTCCGTATGAGAGACTCCGGATTGACGGTAGCCGAGACAATTGCGGTACGTAGATAAAATGACGTGACATCGAAGCAGACGATAATAAAGACAAGTGGAACAAGAGGTTCGTGCGAGATGTCAACGAGCTGTTGCTACTCCCCATTGAGATTAGAGATCTGATATGTATACAAAGGCGTGAGATACGACCAGTTCCCGAGGAAAAGCTGTGCTGAGAACGCAGACGTCCAGAAAGCGAGAAAAGATTAGGCAAGAGTACCAGTCTCTGTATAGTTTGGTATAGGCAAGATCGGAAGAGACCCTGAGCAGGTTCCTTCTAGGATTCTACTGCAATAAGATTTGCACCTAGGATCATATGTGTGACGTGTATTCAGAAGACCAGAGGCCGACGCCAGTGACGTGCTGCATTATGAGTGCTCATACAAATTGGCCAAGATAAGCCCAGAAAAGTGCCAGAGCGGAATCGTTTCCGTTGGTACACCTGACTAAACCAAAGAGCCGATGGATTGTGAGATTGGTAATCCACAGAGAAATGAGGACCAGAGACAGAGGACGCCAGACCGTGAGCAGGAGGAAAGCGGATGTTCTTGCTCTGCCAGTTTTGGGCGTACCAATATTTTTTTCGACATTGTAGGAGGTATACCTCAATGTCATTTGTTGCGATTTTCGGTTGTGATCCGAGTATCACGCTTACATCGCTTGGATTTGAGTTTTGATGATAAGTTTTATGGTATCGATTTCATGCACCACTGCTGCACCTACTGGGTCATTACATTTTCGTGCATAGTTATTGCACTTGATATATGTTTTTATACACCGTTGTGTTGGTTTATGATTTGTGCATATATATTGCACTCGATATTGATTTTGTGCCTTGGCTGCACATGTTTATGTTTTCCTGGATTTCACACAGTTGATTTGCTTTTGTGCGTATGGTACGCACTCGATTTGATTTTGCACTTGGTATAGCTTATATGCGCTTGTAGTGCATTGATGCGTGTTTTGTGCACGCAATTGCAGACGTTTATGACTTTATACACCTTGGTACACTCAGTGTTACTTTTTACGCATTGGAGTATTGTTTGTAATTCGTGCATTTGATGCACTAGATTTGTATTTTTGTACATTTGTTACACCAGACTTATATTTTTCGTACGTACTATTGCACTAGATACTTTTTACGGACCTGACACGTTTGATTTAGATTTTGCACATATTAGGCGCTTGGCTTTGGTTTTCGTGCATATTGAATGCGCTTGATTTAGATTTCATTCGTGCATGATATGGGATGTGATTTTGTACACACCGGATGCACACGATTGGGATTTTTGTGCACAATAGATGCACCAGATATGGTTGTCATGCACACCCGTTGCACTGGAAAGATGCTTTCGTGCACACCCGTTGCACTTAGTTTTGCTTTGTGTGTATTGTGGCACCTGTGTTGGATTTCATTTCCGTGCGCACCAGACGCACGTGATTGTTGGATACGCCTTTTGAGGTTGATTTTGCTTTTGACCACCTTATTTTCATGTTGGGCACTATATTGTGTATTAGCCAAACATGACTGATCCGAGAACAATACCTGAGTATTTTGCATGCATTAAAAAGTTTAACAAGAGATTTTCAAAAAGGAGCTATAGTCTCACTATTTCCTACGTGTCCGCGAGCGGCACGAACGTTTATAAAGGAAAACCTTTTTTGGGATATTTCAAGAATGCGGAACGCATAATTTAAGAAAAAACATATATAAATATATTGACTACTTTACAATGAGTGTCTGCCCCTTGTGTTGTGAGTTACGCATCACACGACAATTCAGAAAAGATTTTGCTTGTGTTTTATTCGGTTTTAAGACTTTTCCAAGGATGCGTGCTATATATATGTATTATAGTATTTGACTATGCATATTGGATTTCTGTAGGAGATTTCGAGATCTGTATCTCCATTATAACTCCGATGATATGCGTGCAAATCCGATGATTTGCGAGATGCTTGACGGAGTTCGATTTTGAGTTTGTATTCGTTTTTAGTCGCACGCGATGCGCTGTGGCTTTCTATATCTTCCATGATTTCGGAGCCCCGTCGATTTGAGTTGATTATTGAAATGTTTTAGTATTTGAGGGTTTAAATTTAAATTCGGGGACCGAATTTCTCTAAGGGGGAAGATTGTAACATTTCAGAAAATATAAAATATTATTTTTGGAGTTTAATATTAAAATAATATATTTCGCAAAAACTACCCGATTTGCGAAATTGTGGTTTTCGTAAAAAGGTATAAATATATACCAATAATTGTGAAATAATTGAAAATTAAAATGATTTTATTCATTTAAAAATATATTTATCGGATTTTTCATTTTTAAAAGTTTATTATATGCAATTTGGATAAAACCCGATTAGTGCACTGCTAATCGCGATTAAGCCAAATCCGTGTTTATACAGTTTTCCATGGTTAAAGCACCGTGTCATGTCGCATTTGATTACATGTTATTTCTTATGTTGTTTTGGGTATTATGTGTTTCAGTTTAAAATTTAAAAGATAAGAAAAAGAGAAAAGGGTAATAATAGGGAGAGAGAGAGGGTGAGGATAAGAGAGTGAGAGAGAGAGAGGGCAGCCATATATCCTCACCCCCCCCATTTGTTTTCTCCATATTCCTCATCTCCTTCTTCCTCAAGCTTCCCTCCACCTTCACCCCATGAATTCATCTCAAATTCTTCATCTAAACCCTATACCCCCTTCACAAAAGATGATCCCCACTTCATCCTCTACAATTTGGACCAAGAAAAGTGGGATTTTGATGACTTGGGACAGCTAGGGTTTTGCTTGGCTACATCCATGAGGTATAATTCATTTCCTTTAGTTTAGTTTCTAGTTTCCTTGCATTCTAGTGTAGTTTAGCGGTTGATTTTGTGTGGAATTGTGATCTTAGATATCCTAAGAGAAGAGTTTGGGAAATTGTGGGGAATTAGAGATGTGTAGTGGCTATAAAAGACCCTAGAGATCAAATTCTAGACCTGGAACTGAGTTTAGAACCCGGAATACGAACTTTAGATGTGTCGATATCGGGTTTTGTGGATTTAGTGATGGTATTTAGAGATCTGGGATAACCCGGCACCTTTGTAAATAAAGTTCCCTTGACCATGAGACGTGCAGGAAACCATGAAACACCCCCTGAAACCTGAGCCCCTACCCTCACTTTCTGGCCGCAGATTTATTCGTATGGGCCGCAATTTGCGGCTATGTCAGGAGGAAATGCGTTGAATTTTGGTTGGTGAGTCCCATAGGTGATATCTAGAGCAACCCTATATGCAAAATTCCCTAGTTTGGCCTAGGGTGAAATCTGGGAGCACATTGGAGTGTTTTGGGTTACGTTTTCCGTATTTTTGAATGCTTGGTTTTGATTTTTGGATTTGTATTTGGTTGTTGAGCGTTTGTACATCAATAACAAGGATTTGTCGATTGTTTTGCATGCGAGGCTATGGGTTATAACCTATAAACGCATCGTGTGCCGTTTTGGTTTTCCGGATTTGGTATTAATAGCGATTTCGATTGTGTATCCTTGTAGGTACCCTCGCATGGATTCCGAAGCGACGGAGCATGGCGTCATCGACTTCGGCGAGCAAGAATCAAGGTGAGTAGATCTATATCTACGGGGGAAGTCGGGTGGATGGCATATAGCACCCCCACAATATTAAATGGAAATCGATCTATAGGATATAGTCGCAGAAACCTAGATTAGGAAACTAGGAATATAGTTTAAAAGATAGTTAGTGATAATAGTAATGTTTGAATATATATATTGAGATATGAGAAAGCTTTAGGGATATAAAAAGTGAAAGCGAACCACGACTTATAGATATGTAATTACACTAGAATAAACTTTGAGTTTAGCGTAACATGAAACTAGATTAATAAAGTAGAATGTAGGTATAAAATTTGACTTAATGTGATGAAAAGAAAATACGATGTGATATGATAACTTGATGATATGTTGTTACTCGGATACGAGTTGATATATGATAATTGATACCTTTGCCAGTCCCATGATCTGAGATTGATACGGATGGGACTTAAGAGATAGATGTGTGTGTGTATATATATGGTTAATGTTGTGAATTTTGATAGTTTTGTCATACGAGACGTTAGGTCCGTACTCTCTTTGTCTTATAGGTTGTTAGGATCCCAATTTGATTTAATGATTTCGTACGATGATTTGCCGTACGTGACAAGTTAAATAGATGATTGATCCATACACTTGACTAGAGGATGCCGATTGATAGACTCACCGACTCGGACATGTTAGATGCGTATACATTATCGCATTTAGCTGATTATTTACTTTATGCTACATTCATGTCATTACCATTGCATTTCATATACTTGTGCTAGTACACATGCACCATTATCGATGATGCATATGTCACACTTACACATATTTGCCGGCTCACACATTTCATCATCGATAATTGCCATGTCACCACACAGTAGAATTGCTGCATCATGATATGACTCCTTGCATAATTTACTTGCTATAGTTGCATATAGGCCTTTATATACGATGTTGCATTTGATCTTAGAGGATTGGGAACCGCGGGATATATTTTAAAACTGGATTCATTTTAAAGAGCGGTTTTCCCTTGATATATACATATTACTGTTCCATGTTGCATTATATACATATATGCTTATATTCTATTATATGTCGCATACATCATGCTTTATAATTATAGGCATTGAGATATGCTGTTTTCATGAGATTTCTGAATTTGAGAACCGTAGTTATTTCAAAAGAAATTATATATTGTTTTAAAAACCCGGTTTCTCTTGATATGATATTTGTATAGTCCACCATGACTTTTCTCAGCTCTTGAGCGATATCATACACCCGATTCGAGGAGGAGGAGGAACCGTCTGCGGGTGCAAAGTGGACCCGGTATGGTACCCCGGAGCGAGAAGGTCGCAGATGATAGTGTTGAGCCCGGAAGAGGGACCACTACCTACCGGTGATAGTATTTGGAGCCGGTGGTTATCCGGAGGATACCGACCGGAGCCATGAGATGGATACAGGCCAGTCCGGATAGCCGGAGCCTGAAATATGAGGATTTACGTGTCGATGCTGGACACGGCTTTCCTGATAGTTTCGAGTATCGATGCTGGACACTCAGGTTCCAAGATTTGTTGTGTCATTGATGGACACACATTCTTTGATATCCTCATACATTTACATGCATATGCTTTTACGATGTTTCGAGTGGACGATATCCACATGCATACTAGCATTGATTATATTATTGGATGATATCCATTTGCATACTTGCATTTATTTATTGTTGGCACATAGTTACTGTAGGGTGTTTTTCGTCAACCTATTAAGATGGGAATGCGCGCGCTTATCAGGCGCATTACAGATTCCCCCTGCCTAGGATAAGCTGGGGTTTATTGATTATGGGGATTCGAATCTCCGGTAGCCGCGAACTAAGCTGCCGTTAATTACCCCTCGCATTTGGAGCGAAAAAATCTCCGATTGCTGGGTTAAACTGGTAATGCGAACTCAATGTGCAGTGTTCTATTTTGAAATGGTTTTTGATATATCGGGGGCCCCGTAGAGTTTTTACGGGGGTCCCGCTATTCGGATAGTAGGCTGGGGGTCAAGGGGGCTAGCAGCCCCCTTATGGGGTGCGGGGTAGCGCCCCGTTAGAAATTTTTTCTAACAGGGACAGTGTCGTTGAGTATGTGTGTGTGTTTGTATATGCATATACACACACACACACACACACACATAAGGGAAAAAGGCATCCAAATGATGCGTGGGAGAAAGCGCTTGGGCGCTGGTGCTCTAGGTGCCTGGCACGTGGGCGCTTGGGCGCTAGCGCTTTGGGCACTAGCGCTTTGAGCGCAAGAGCGCTAGCGCCCCACTTGTCAGGCACATGGGCGCTCGGGCACTAGCGCTTTGTGCGTAAGAGCGCTAGCGCCCCACATGTCAGGCACGTGGGCGCTCGGGCGCTAGCGCTTTGAGCGCAAGAACGCTAGCGTTTTGGGCTCTAGCGCTCTGGACGCTAGCGCCCTACGTGCCAGGCACATGGACGCTCGGGCGCTAGCGCTTTGAGCGCAAGGGCGCTAGCGCTCTGGACGCGCTGGGGAGGCAATAAGGACTTGGTCCCTGCAACGGGAGTAATATTCCCAGAAAGGAACACTTATTATTTTGTGTGTGTGTGTGTGTGTGTGTGTGTATAAGGAGTTAAACTCCTAGGATATTTTGAAGCTGATGAAGGGGCTTCTCCCCTTGAGCCCTGGATCTTCCCCAAAGTGAGGTTTCTGGAGATGGGATTCCTTCTTCTTCCTGTCATTTGGCCGGATCTTGGAGAAAGGGGGTGAGATTTTAAAAATCTCACATTTTTAAGATCTGATGGAAGATCCAAGCTCCCCTTTGTGGGTTTCGTGGTGAAAAACTATTTAGTTTTAGAAAAGGAAGAGTAAAACTCTTGATTTACTTCAAAACAAAGAAGAAGGTTTTAGAACCTTGAGGAAAGAGAAAGATCACAGATCTGGATTCTTTTGGGGAGAGAGAAAAAAGTTGTTGAGATATTTTCATTATCTTGGCCTTTATAGGCTATACACTTTACATTTAGCCCCTTGGGCTTTACACAAATGGCAGTTTGCCCATCCCATGGCTCATGTGCCATTTCTTTTTGCACATAAGCCATGGGCTTTATAAAAATTTGGTTTTATGCCCATTTTCTTATATTTATTCATAAAATAAAATAAAAGAAACACCACAAAATATTTATTACAAAATTTTTTATTTTGGCATGTGGGGAGGCCGGCCGCTTCATGTTCGGGCATGACCCGGGCATTGGCCCACTTGACCTGGACTTAGGCCCACTTGGATTGGGGTTAACTTTGATTTTGACTTGGTCAACCGGGGTGCAAATTTTGATCCCAACAAATTGCCCCCCATCAATACATGCACATCACATATATGGGTTGTCTGCATGAAATTGATAGATCTTCTTTCATGTGGAGGTCGACTCCGTTTCGACGACGTGGATGTCGTTTCTGCCATTTTAGCGACATGGACGGTCGATTCTGCCCTTTTTGCGACTTGAACGGTCGGTGCTGCCCTTTTTGCGACTTGGAGGGTCGATGCTGCTGTTTTAGCGATGTGGACGGTCGGTGCTGCACTTTTTACCACTTGGACGGTCGGTTCTACCATTTTAGTGACGTGGACGGTCGGTGCTTCCCTTTTTGCGACGTGGATGGTCGGTTCTGCCCTTTTTGCGACTTGGACAGTCGGTTATGCCATTTTAGCGACGTGGACGGTCGGTACTGCCCTTTTTGCGACGTGGACGGTCGGTGCTGCCCTTTTAGCGATTTGGACGGTCGGTGCTACCCTTTTAGTGACTTGGACGGTCGATGCTGCGCTTTTAGCTACTTGGACGGTCGGTGCTGCCCTTTTAGCGACTTGGACGGTCGGTGCTGCCATTTTAGCGACTTGGACGGTCGGTGCTGCCATTTTAGCGACTTGGACGGTCGGTGCTGCCATTTTAGCGACTTAGACGATCGGTGGTTGTCTTGCTGATTTGATGTGAATTTGGTGGACATCAGCATCGCTACATTGGAATATGGTACCAGGAGTGAATCATCATCTGCCATGAGTGGATTTGGGGATCTCCCTCGTTTCTAGTTTAACCACTTAGGGGTCATCTGTTCCCAGTTTAACGACTTATAGGTCATCTGTTCCCAGTTTAACGACTTAGGGGTCTATTGGATTGGAGTTTAGAATTTTGGGGTTAGGGTAGGTATCAGCGTTGCTAACACTGAAGCACATGTGCTAAGAGCAATTCATCATTTGCCTTTTCTTTTTGGGAAGCGGTGGCTTAGGAGACAAGTTTAAGTCCCTATCATCTAAGGCTTTTCAATTTTATGAGTCGTAAGAGTCCCATAAAAGCATTTTCTCCCTACGAGTCGAAAGGATCTCATAGGTGTACTTTCTCCTTGGGAATCGTGGGGATTCCCAAGTGTGTTTTTCCTTTGTGAGTCGTAAGGATCCCACAAAGGCGCTTTCTTACGAGTCGTGAGGATCCCGTAAGTTAGTTCTCGTCATGTATCGTGAGGACACATGAGTGGGTCTTCCAAAATGGAGCATAAGTCCAAGAGCGGAGACCGGCCGCTGGACTGGTGATTACGATGGGGTATGGGTATGATGAGAATTATTTGAGCCCGTGGATAATATACGGTAGCCAATTTAGGGACTAACCGTAGGGCCAGGAGAATTTTGAGAAATTGGATTTTGGTTGGCGTCTGCATCGCTGCACTGGAATATGGTACCAGGAGCGACTCATCATTCACCCTTTGGGGACTTGGAATTTGGATCTTGTTTGGCATCAATATTGCTGCACTGAAATAATTCCAGGAGCAACTCATCATTTGCCCCAGGAGGACTTGAGATTTGGTTTTTGGGTCGGCATCAGCACCGCTAACACTGAAGCGTAACACCAGGAGCGACTCATCATTTGCCATTTCCCGCTGGGGAGCGATGGCTTAGGAGACAGGTTTAGGTCCCTGTCACCTAAGACTTTTCAATTTTATGAGCTAGGGTCTCATAAAAGCATTTTCTCCCTACGAGTCGAGAGGATCTCGCAGGTGTATGTTCTCCTTAGGAATCGTGAGGATTCCTAAGTGTGTTGCTCCTTTGTGAGTCGTAAGGATCTCACATAGGGATTTTCTTCTCACAAGGTCGAGAGTACTTTGCGAGTGTATTTTATCTCTTTTCACGAGTTTGCGCCCTTTCGGGTTTTCACAAACTCGCCAGCAGTCCTGCTGTTTTTACTCACGGAGCCCTTTCGGGTTTTCATCCGTGCCCATTTTGCTTGTGGACATGCCTTTTTTTTTGCGTCGCTGGTGGGACTTTAAAAGTAGTCTCACCGGCAGGACATGGGAGAGATAGGGGCCGTTTACGCCCATAGATTGTATACGGTTTTGCAGGATGTATGATCTGGACCGTAGGGCCTGTGTGCTCGATTTGCCTATGACTTGGAGCATTCACGCGTAGTATTTCTTGAGATATCGGCCATTGATGGGTGGCATGGGCTTTTCTCCCTCAGCACTTATTAGTTGGTAGGATCCTCCGTCGAACACTTTTTCGACGACGTATGGTCCTTCCCAGTTTGGCTCGAATTTTCCCTTTGCATGTCGATTGGGGATGATCGGTCTTTTGAGGACCAACACCAATTCGCCTTTCTTGAAAGCACGGAGATGAGTCATCTTGTCATAGGCCCGTGACATTTGGGCTCGGTATAGCTCCAGATTTTGCTGCACCGTGAGCCTTTTTTCTTCGAGGGCATCGAGCTCTTCAAGCCGAAGGAGCACGTTTTCCTCCTCCGTCAACTCGTACTGAACGGCCATTCTTAAGCTTGGAACTTCGACTTCAAGGGGGAGGAACGCCTCCACTCTGAAGAGAAATGAGTATAGAGTGGACTGAGTTGGAGTACGGTGTGTGGTACGATATGCCCACAACGCCTCGTGAAGTTTGAGATTCCAGTCTCTCTTGTTGGCTGAAGCATTTTTCCTCAGGAGCTTGCACAGAGTTTTATTGAAGGCTTCGGCCAGCCTATTGGCCCTTGGATTATAGATGGAGGAATATCACCAATCTATCTTGTGTTGAGTAGCGAACCTTGCGACTTTGAAGCTCTTGAAAGAAGGCCCGTTGTCAGATATGATTCTTCTTGGTGTACCGAAGCGGTATAGAATATTATGCTGGAAGAACGTCAGAATATTTTCTGTCTTGACTTCTTTTAGCGGGACAGTTTCAGCCCATCTGAAGAAATAGTCAGTTGCGGCCAATATGAACCGGTGGCCTTCGGATGATGGAGGATCAATTGGGCCAACAATGTCGGTGCCCTAGACTTCGAAGGGCCACGACGACACCATAGGATGCAACGAATTCGGATGCTTGTGAATGAAATCACCGTGAATTTGGCAGAAATGACATTTCTTTGCATGCTCTCCGCAATCCCGTATCATGGTTGGCCAGTAATACCCAAGCCGTTTTATTTGAAGTCGCATATTGGGGCCAGATTGGTGAGCACCGCAAACACCCGAGTGTACTTCTTTCATGACTTTCTGGGCTTCGGTCGATGACAGACATCTGAGCCAGAGTTGGTCATATGACCTGCGGTATAGCGTGTCATTTATAAACATGTATCGGAGAGCTCTCTTCTTCAGTTGAATTCTTGCAGATTTTCCTTTGAGCAGCTTGTCATATCGGAGGTATACAATGAAGGGTTCTCTCCAATCGGGCTCGTCTTGGATGATCGAAGCTTCTTCGACAGGACCGCTCTTCCGTTCCGCGCTTTCCTCTTCTCGAAGAGAGACAGGGGGTAGAATTTTCCGGCTCTTGACTGTGATCAGAATTTCGTCCATGTCAGGATCAGCAAGCTCCTTGGCTAAGCGAGTGAGTACGTCAGCCTTTCCATTCAACGCTCTAGGGACTCTCATTAGTTCAATGTGAGTGAACCGTTTCAAGAGTTCCACCACTCGGCCTCTGTACCGAGCTAACTCAGGTTTACATATCTTATAGTCGCCGCTTACTTGGTTGACTACAAGCTGGGAATCACCGTAGACTCGTGGCCGGAGGATTTCCATTTCTATGGGGAGCTCCAAACCAGCTATCAGAGCTTCATACTCGGCCTCATTATTTGTGCGAGGCTCGGTGAGAGCAAAAGAACACCGTAGGGTTCCCATTGATGGCGTGATGTACACCAATCCTATCCCTACTTTTATCTCCGGGACGTTTGATTTACTGGAGGTCCTTATCGATGAGGCCCCATCGAAGTTGAGCTCCCAACATGGCTCGTCATTTTCGAGGTGCAGCACATTTTCGTCTGGTAACTCGCAATTGAGTGGTGACCCTTCTGGTATGGGATAAGCAGCGAGAAAGTCAGCAAGAGCTTGCCCTTTTACTGCTTTCTGAGGAGTATAAACTATGTCAAACTCAAGTAGCATGACAACCCATCTTGCCATTCTGCCGGCTAGGCTTGCTTTGGTCATCAAGTGTTTGAGCGGGTCGACCTTGGAGATCAGCATAACCCGATGAGCGAGCAGATAGTGCCTCAGTTTCTTTATAGCAAATATCAAAGCCAGGCATTGCTTTTCGATTGGGGAATAGTTGTGTTCCACCCCAACTAAAGTTCGGCTGAGGTAGCAGAGGGAATTTTCTTTTCTTTCTTCGTTGTTCTGGGCAAGGAGCGCACCGAGTGACTCACCTAGCACGACAATGTAGAGAATCAGCGGTTTATTTGGAATGGGAGCAGCCAGCACTGGAGGGTGCAACAAGTATTGTTTGATGCTTTCGAACACTTCTTGACATTCAACATCCCAGACAAAAGGAGCTCCTTTCTTCATGAGCTTTGAGAAGGACCTACATCTCCCCGATAAATTTGAGATAAACCTTCATATATAAGCAAGCTTGCCTTGAAAAGATCTTAGCTGCGTTAGACTCTTCGGAGGGGACATCTCCATGATGGCCTTTATCTTGGATGGGTCAACTTCAATCCTTCGATGTCGGAATATGAAGCCCAAGAATTTTCCTGATGACACGCCAAAAGTGCACTTTAGAGGATTCATCTTCAGATCGTATTCCCTCAGTCTGGTGAGAACGGTCCTAAGATCTTGGACGTGATCGGCCTTGGCTTTAGTCTTGACGACCAGATCATCAACATAACATTCGACGACCTTATGAATTAGGTCATCAAAGATATTGGTCATTGCCCTTTGATATGTAGCACCTGCGTTCTTCAGTCCGAACGACATCACTTTGTAGCAGTATATTCCGATCGGGGTTTGAAAAGGTGTGTGTTTCTCATTCTCAGGCGACATCTTGATCTGATTGTATCTAGACGAGCCATCTATAATGGTGAACAGTTCGTAATTTGAGGTGTCATCGACCATCATTTCCATGACCAGTAGCAGGAAGTCGTCTTTAGGACATGCCTTGTTGAGGTCCCTGAAATCAACACAAACTCGGATCTGCCCATTTTTCTTCTTCACTGGGACTATGCATGCGATCCAGTCCGCATATTTCTCTTCCCTGATGAAGCCGGAATCGATGAGTTTCTTGGTTTCCTCGATGACCTTTTCTTCCAGTTTCCTTCTCATTCTTTGAGGAGCTTGTTTGACTGTCTTAGCATCAGGAGATATAACCAGCTTATGCACGGCCACTTCAGGGGAAAGGCTAGGCATTTCTTTGTACGTCCACGCGAAGCAGTCGACAAACTCGTGCAGCAGGGCGATTATCTGCTCTTTCATTTCCTCTGACAAGAGTGGGCTGATGTAGGCCGGCCTTGAATTACCGGGCGTTCCTGAGTCAATCTCGGTAGCTTGTCAAAGGTTGCTTGTCCTCCATTTTCGAGCTCTTAATGAGCTTCTTCTGGCTCGGCTAGCTCGTCTTCATCATTTGACTCTTCGCTGGCTTCCCCAATATGGATCATGTAGCATGCCTTAGAATCAGGTTGAATGAAGCCTATGCCCCTTCTATCTGGAATTCGTCTATTGATGAGTGCTCGGACCTGGGGTGGATACCACAGCCCTTCATAAAACTTTGCTCCGGACTCCGTTTGATATAACCATCATCCGCACCTTTTGAAATATTCCTACATCTCGGGTGCATAGTATCTGGGATTGAGGACAGCTCTTAAGCCTCTCTCATAGGGAAGGCACGCGACAGACAAATCGTCCGAGTGCACAATAGGATTTGACCCATAAAACAGGATGCCCTTCTGTCCATTTTTCCTTCCGGGAACATAGAAAGTTTTCAGCTTGTCCACGGTAAAGACTGACAATGCATCGAGCTCTTTGCACATCTGCTCCGGCACCCTTGTGAAAGCTAGGGGCCCTTCTGCAATTTCGAAGGTCTCTCGTAGTTTTGTTTGTTGCATAGGGGTCCAATCTGCACAGCTGTTGCACGGCAGGTCCTCTTCCTTCGACTCAGTGTCGCTACCAAGATGAGGGCAGACTTTGCTGCTAGATGGGGCCTCAGTAACAGGTTCGTCCGTATCTCTACCGAAATGAGGGTGAGTTTTACGGAAGGATGGACTTCCAGCGTCGGACTCATCAGTGTCGCTACCAAAACGTGGGCGCACTTGGGCATTTTTGCTTTTGAAAGTGACAGCCGGCTCAGATTTGCTTTTGAGTCTTGGGGCTGCTCTATCCTCAGTCAGTTGTGGCTTAGCATTTTGGTGGTCATAATGTACCGAGAATCTTCATATCGGACTTCATGCACACCGAACGGCTGGATGTCTCCGTCAATACGTCTTTCTTCGCCATTTTTAGTATACTTCATGCATTGATGGAGAGTTGACGGAACGATGCCGTAATCATAGAGCCACGGCCGTCCCAAGAGAATCTTATAAGACGTGTCGTCGTCGATCACGTATATCTTAGCTTCAGTTTGCAGATCCCCGAATTTGATTGGCAAAGCTATAGACCCCAGAACATGCTGGCAGTTTTGATTGAAGCCTTGAATTATAATCCTTTCCCTTGACAGCTGTCGGACGTCCATTGACAGACTCTTCAGTGTCCACAAGTTCATGATGTTCACTGAAGACCCCGGATCAATCAATATGTGACTAATCCGATCTCCGTCGCTGTACCCGGTCACGTAAAGTGGCCGATTATGCTCAGTCGTTCCCAGTAGCAAGTCTTCATCCTTAAACGTGACTACGGCGGCTTGCAAAGTGTACTGAGCTTCTTTCAGATTAATTTCCGCAAAGCGAGCCTGATACCGCTCAGGGTTTTGTAGAGCATGAATGAGAACATCTCTAAGCTCTTGAGATAGAACCAAGGCATCGTAGATGCTAAGGAGAGACGGAAGCTTTCGGAGGTGAGCCAAGACATTATAGTCCACCGAGGAAGGACTTGAGTTTTCATCAGCCGGTTCTCTGCCATCTTCAGCCACCTGTTTTTCCTTCCCTTTTGGGGAGTTGCCCTGATTTGGTGGTAGAGCCCTGCCGCTTCTAAGCTGGATTTGATTGGCCTTTGTGGCGAGCTCCTCGTCCTCTTCAGGAAAATAGAGCTCTCCCTCAGAGTCGCTGCACAGATGGATGGCGTACCAGGTCACTATAGGGATCTCTTCATTGGAGTCTTCTTCTAACTACTCCAGAATTTCAGCCGCTTCTATAGGGAGGAACTCCTTCAATTGAATCAGAGTTCTTTCCTTCTGTTCATAGTCTTTGAGGGAATCGATATATTTTTGAATGGTCGATCTCCCTGCAGACTCTTTTTCTTCCCGAGCTACACTTTTCTTCTTCTTGAGCTTCTAGGATTTTGAGCCTGATGGAGCCGCATTGGCAGTTGGACTGGTAGGCTTCTTCTGTCCTTCACATTCCATCCTGGGCTCTTTCTGAAGCAGCCTTAGCATCTTCTTCATCTTATTAAATATGTGCTTACTCCAAGGAGGCTGCGGTGAGTCGGTCTCATTTCTCAGGGCAGCGGGTTCAGCTGTCTGCTCCCAGAAGGCTTCAGCTTCTGTCTGTATAAAGTTTTTGGTTGCAACTTGATTGTTCACCAACACACTTTTGGACAGCTCGATCTCTCTAGCACTGTACTGCTTCTCGACCCAGTCTTTGAAGATATAGCAATCCTCGATCACATGGCTCACTACTCGGTGGTACGGTCAATACAGGAGATTGTTAGTCATTTTTGCTTCTTGAGCTCTTTTCGACTCTGCCAATTGTAAACCGTTGTTCAAGGCATCTTTAAATATCCTTCGGATGTTGTCCCTCCTAAAAGAGTAAACCTTGTTCTTTTTCTCCTCTAGGGAAGGAACCTCTCCTCCCAGCACTGGCTTTCGAGACCGGTTAGTTTTGGATTCGTCCGCCCTTCGCTTTTTTTCATAGTCGGACACATTAAAGACATTGGTACTGCTGAAACTCCCGCTTCTACGGTTGTCTTCCCGCTTGCTTTTCCAAGTCTTGTCTCTCTGAGAATCCGGGGTAGACTCTTGCTTCGAGCGTTCTGGCATTTTTACTTTCTTGGTTAGCTCTTGAAACGTCTTGAGGCCTACTGTATACAAGAATGGGACCATCCAATTGCTGAGGTTCCCAATGAGAAGGCTGATGGACTGGTTCTGCTCCAGCGGCGGTTCGCACTTGACTGTGAGATTACGCCATCGGGCGATAAATTCGGTGTTGCTTTCATTCTTCCCCGGCTTGGTCCTCACAAGGTCAGCAATGGAGATTTTATCACTGACACTCATGAACTTTGCCGAAATAGAGACTCAATTTGGGCAAAGGAATGACAGACCCGTCTGGTATACTCGCGTACCAGTCAAAAGAGACACCGGTCAGGCTGTTGACAAACTGACGAAGAAGGAGCGCATCATTGCCCCCTGTATTTCCGCACGATGCCTTGAAGTAGGTGACGTGCTGATTTGCAATTCCCGTTCCGTCAAATCTTCCGAACTTAGGAGTGACGTAGCCGCCCGGGAACTCGATCAGATCGTACTGTGCGAGATATGGCCGTACACTACTGCCAATTTCTTTCTGAGCTTCAGCTTCGGCCACCAATGTTTCAACCTTGCTGGTGACCAAATCCATTATTCGATCTTGTGTTAGCGGGATGGTGTTATCTGGGGCGAAGGCATCCCCAGAAGCGGAATGTGGCCGGCTTTCGTGCGGCTCGCCGAATCTTAGACCTAAAGGGACAGGCATCGGCCGCTTCGGATTGTCATCATCTGGTTCATGAGTAGCGACTTGTGCTTGATTGGGAGGTGCTCAAGCAATTTGAGTCATAAGCTGCATCACAACGTTCGTTAGGTCGTCAATTTTCGAATAGAGCTTGGCCATCTCTTTATCTTTGCTCTTGAGCTAATTTCGAAGCTCTTGAAGCAGCTCTTGCTCCGCAGTCCTGGGGCGGAAAGTCGGCTCTTCCTCGCTGTCCGAGCTTGACTCTGCCTAGACCGAAGGGTCCTTCTGCCTATCATCCTCATCGAGAGGGTTTTCATCATCCGGCGGAGGCGTCTGTTCTTGGGAAGCAACAACCACATTCAAGCCAGATCGGGCTTGGGATGTGGTGGCCCAATCCTTGCTTTTGCTGCGATGGTTGTCGGTGGGGCGTCCGCCTGCCATATATACCGTATGTATAACATATCCTGCCGTCTTTTTATTATCAGCGACTGATTTCTCGGATCGCTGTCTTGACCCTCCTGTTTTGGTAACAGGCAGACGACTGAAGGCGGCTGGCCTGGCCGGATTCTTGAATGGTGCTGACGCTTCCTTTTTGGTTTTGCCCCGCTGTTTTCGCACGGTACAGAGCTCCTGATAGACCCTTGAAGAGACAGTGTCATACTTTTTCTGTTGGGGCCGGGACACGTCTCTTTGTAGCGACGTTCGGACCGCTGTCTTCTTGATTCTGATGGTCATAGCATTTTTTTGAACCCACTTCAGAGGTTCGAAGGAATTGCTGATTTTTACGGCCGACTCAGCCGTCGTCGCGGAGTAACCCTGCTCTTGGAACCTCATAAGATGCCACTTGGCCGAAGTCCTGGCCCTCTTGTTGGCTCGATACCTGAGCCGCTTCTGCCTTAACTTTTCTGTTTTAAGCACTTGGCATACTTCGGCTCTTTGGGAAGACACCGTAGACCGGGCGATGGAGGATTTTGGAGATACGCTCGATTGTGCATTTTTTGGAATCATCGCCTGAGCTCGTCCGCAACATTTGATGTTGCCCTTTGTGCCGGAAGTCTTGCCCCCAGCTGGAGCATCAGAGAGTCATTCAGACACCGTCTTAAGTTTCGGTTGTGGTGCCTTAGCGATCACAACATTCGGCCTCTTGCCCCTTGAGACCGGTTTGGCCACCTGTTTTGCCGGTTCTTCTTCCAGATGTGTGCTTCTGGCAGGGTAGATGACGACAGAACCAAACTGGCAGGGAAGTTCCTCCGACTGCCGACTGAGGCTTGCGGGGAGAATCACACGAGCGTTGATCTTGACCACATAAGGAATCGAGATCGCGTTGGAAGCTGAATTCTTCTTGGGAGACATTGTCGTTGAAAGTTGGTTGCTGCACAGAAAAAATATTATTTCAGTACAAACATCGGCATATAAGTTAAATGAGTTCGAATGAACGCTTGACCCGAGATATGGGAGGAGAGAAAAGTCCCACCGGGCGTGCTAGAGTCTGTAGGGTGTTTTTCGTCACCCTATTGAGATGGGAATGCGTGCGCGCTTGTCAGGCGCATTACAGAATCCCCCTGCCTAGGGTAGGCTAGAGTTTATTGATTGTGGGGATCCAAATCTCCGGTAGCCGCGGACCAAGCTGTCGTTAATTACCCCTCGCATATGGAGCGAAAGAACCTCCGATTGATGGGTTAAACTGGTCATGCGAACTCAATGTGCAGTGTTGTGTTTTGAAGAGGTTTTGGATATATCGGGGGCCCCGTAGAGTTTTTACGGGGGTCCCGCTACCCGAATAGCGAGTTGTGGGTCAAGGGGGCTAGCAGCCCCCTTGCGGAGTGTGGGGCAGTGCCCCGTTAGAAATTTTTTCTAACAGGGACAGTGTCGTTGAGTATGTGTGTTTGTTTGTATATGCATATATATATACACACACACATAAGGGAAAAGGGCATCCAAAGGATGCGTTGGAGAAAGCGCTCGGGCGCTAGCGCTTTGAGCGCCAGGGCGCTAGCGCTCTGGGCCCACGTGCCAGGCACGAGGGCGCTCGGGCGCTAGCGCTTTGGGCGTTAGCGCTTTGAGCGCAATAGCGCTAGCGGTTTGAGCGCTAGCGCCCCACGTGCCAGGCACGTAGGTGCTCGGGCGCTAGTGCTCTAGGCGCAAGGGCGCTAGCGCTCTAGGCGCTCGGGCGCTAGCGCTTTGAGCGCAAGGGCGCTAGCGCTCTGGGCGCGCTCGGAAAGTAAAAGGGACTTGGTCCCTACAACGGGAGTTGTACTCCAAGAAAGGAACACTTATTATTTTGTGTGTGTGTGTGTGTCTATATATATATATATATATATATATATATATATATATGAGGAGTTAAACTCCTAGGATATTTTGAAGCTGATGAAGGGGCTTCTCCCCTTGAGCCCTGGATCTTCCCCAGAGTGGGGTTTCTGGAGATAGGACTCCTTCTTCTTCCTGTCGTTTAGCCGGATCTTGGAGAAAGGGGGTGGGATTTTAAAAATCTCTCCTTTTTAAGATCTGATAGAAGATCCAAGCTCCCCTTTGTGGGTTCCGTGGTAAAAAACTATTTAGTTTTGGAAAAGGAAAAGTAAAACTCTTGATTTAATTCAAAACAAAGAAGAAGGTTTTAGAACCTTGAGGAAAGAGAAAGATCACAGATCTAGATTCTTTTTGGGAGACAGAAAAAAGTTGTTGAGATATTTTCATTATCTTGGCCTTTATAGGCTATACACTTTACATATAGCCCATTGAGCTTTACAAAAATGGTATTTTGCCCATCCCATGGCTCACGTGCCATTTATTTTTGTACATAAGCCATGGGCTTTACAAAAATTTGGCTTTATGCCCATTTTCTTATATTTATTCATAAAATAAAAGAAAAGAAACACCACAAAATATTTATTACAAAAATTTTTATTTTGGCATGGGGGGAGGCCGGCCGCTTCATGTTCGGGCTCGACCCGGGCATTGTCCCACTTGACCTGGACTTAGGCCCACTTGGCTTGGGGTTGACTTTGATTTTGACTTGGTCAATCGGGGTGCAAATTTTGACCCCAACAGTTACATACGGTCACCCTAAATATCATAGTATTACCTTTATGATATAGTTGACCTAGGAATCGTTGTTTATTCGATTTCTACCAGCTGATGTTTTCAACTCACGAGTGGGAAACTCACCCCCATTGTGCCACAGTTGTTGCAGGTTGACCGCATGGATTGGTAGCGGTCTCGTTGGCACACAGCTTACAGTCGGGTGACTTGTTTTGGTTGGTGGGACAGTTGTATCGTGCCCACTCTTGTACTTATTATTCATATTGTATCTAGTCAACTCCATCAATCAAAACTAGTATTTGTATAAATAGTAAGACTTAGAAAGATTTGTAGTTGCGAGACTTGAGCGACGGGTTTTATGTTTGCTTTTTGGGTTGATGTCTTTCTTTATTCATTATCTTTTATGTTGATCTTCGCCGTTGGGCATCGTATACGTATATTTATGCTTTGCGTGGTTGTGGATCCGCCTATTGACGAAGAGCTAGCTCCCGCTTGGGGATGCCTTTTCATTATCATGTATTGTGGTTTTGGATCAAACTATACAAAGGAGGTGCTACCCAAATTTTCAAAAGACGAACATGTTTTACAACAAGTAGGATAAACTTGCATTTTTCATGTTCCCTTTTCTATGCATTTAAGAAAACACTTTTCTTCATTATACCTTATTTCAAAACTGCACCTCTTTTGTTTCATTAAAAGGTTTAGATTTCTGGATTTCAGCTTACTTGGATTACGTTCCTTTAGACGTTGCGTGATTTAAGTGCTGGTCACGAGCTAATATTTCGGGTCGTGACATTTGGTTTCTAGTCTTTGTCTTTGGTCCAGAAATCAACTCTAAAATCTTATAAACACTCACTGTTCTCTATTAACCACTTAACATCAACTTGGAAATTTTCAAGATCACATAACCTAACTAATACGAAATCTAAACTAACTAGAATATACTAAACACAAATACTTAACTAAAAGTGTATGGATTATCTCATTTGGCAACTTAGGAAAATTCTTGAGTTGCCCAAAATCTTCAAAATCCAAATTTGAATTGTTCAAAGGGTTTAAGATGAGGGTGTGCATCTTTTTAATGGAGGTGGCATGGGGTTTTGAAAAGGAATTAGTGATGATACATGGAGGTAGAGGAGGTTGAAGGAGACGAAGAAAAACAATGGGGAAATGAAATGATGATGGAAAAAGAGATGAAGGATTTGGTCAAGGGTTACTCTCTCTCTCTCTTTGCCTCACACTCTCTTAAGCTCACTCTCTCACAAATATCTATTTTGTTTTATTCTCACTCATTAACCATGGCATCTCTTTTATTTTATTTTCTTTTTAAATAAATCCAAATGAAATAAACAAACATGTAATAAAAATGCACATGACATGGTGCACTAATCATGGAAAATTGTAAAAATACGGAATTGGCTTAGTCGTGATTAATAGTGCACTAATCAATTTTATTTGAACTTGCATATATTTAATTATAAAAATACCAAAATCTGATAAATGTCTTTATAATAAATAAATCATTTTAATCTCCACTTATATTCCAAATATCGGTATATAATTATACCATTTTACGAAAAAACCCTATTCGTAAATCGAATCGTTTTCGCGAAATATATTATTTTAATATTAAATTTCAAAAAATTATATTTTATATTTCTGAAATGTTACAACTAGCGTATACTCTTCTTGACCCATATGATAGGCGATGGATGATCCCACATCCATTGGTTTTTGACATCAGAGAAGGTATACGGGTGCTCAGTGGAGACTGGGTACATTGAACGGACTCTCCGAGAACTCCTAGATGGTATTATACCTATCGTCAGATAACAGTTCTCTGGTGACACTGGTACAGGTTAGTCTGTAGACCCGAGATTGTCATAGAGTCTTGTGTGATTCCCACTGTGCTTTGATTTCCACCTTACCACGTTCAAGAGAACGTGCAAAACGGTGGTTTATTGGTACAGTCCCGAGTCACATGGAGGCAATGAGCGATAGGAAGGGATTCGTCTCTCCCGGTATTGGGGGTTGATATTGCACTATGCTTGATTGTCCATAACACGAAATCCATGACCAGGGTTGCTGAGATTTAATGGTAAGTGTTATCAGTAATTTCTCGAACCGTTATGGGCCTTGCATCGGCATGACTTATCGAGCTATTGGGTCTGACGTTTACCACCCCCAGGAGAGATATACGACATATCAGACGAAGAGACCGGACTGTACGGTAGTGTTACTGATTGGATTCACAGGAGTATGAGCAGGCTTGCTTGTTGATCCTCTGATCGCTCAATACCCGGGTGGCCGTTACGTCTAACACACTGCTGACGGCTTGTGGGTAACTGATATGATCACCACCTACTACCGGCGTATTGACGAGCCTTTAGAGTCCTACACAGAGGTTTCCTGGCTCAGGCGAAACGAAGTAGGAGCACTGTGATATGTGTGGGACCGAAATTAATATGTGTATGTGATACCGTATTCTATTCCCGCAATTTGTGTTATCGGTCGGTTATATGTGATATAGCCGGGTTATCGAATCAAGTGTTGATTCGATGAGTAGATACGTATGATATTAGTCGGTTATATATGATATAGCCGGATTATTAAATAAAGTGTTGATTTAATAATTTAATGTATAATTATATATCTGATATATTAATTTACATTAACTAATATTAGCTCACTTAAGCATTTCTTTTTCTCACATGTGTGCACTTAATATATATGAGATATATATTATTGTGGCATGCTTGTTGCTACATGCAACATGGGTGTATGAGACTCACACCATGCTTAACATAATGAAAGGTTTATTTATTTAAAGTAAATCAAAATTAGTTGGAAATTAGTCACATGGTTGAGCTTAGTGGAAGCTTGTAGAACCATTGACTTAGTCCATTAATTTTGTTTTACTTAAGATATTTGTTAACCCAACCATTATGATTAGCCATGGTTAAGTCTCTACATGAGTTATATGAGATATTTCTCACTCATGGTTTCCATTCAACACTTGCTTCATTCCATGGTTTCTTTTCTTCATCTCCTTCCTCAAGCTCTCTAGCTTCTTAGGAGGTGAAGAAAATGAGTGAGAAAATTAATTCTAAAGTGAGGAAAATTCCTACTTCATCAACCTACACTAGACTAGCCATTTAGTTTAGGTTGTTTGCTTCACTAATTCCACATTAGTGAAGAGGGAGCATGAGTTAGTGTCTCCTCGACGTAGATCATCTTCGGCCTTGAAGACTTCAAGCAAGCTTGTTCATTTCACCTTGTGGAGCCTTACTAGAGTCCGGGAGATCACTACTTGGAGTGAAGGGACTACTACACGGAGCTTATGAAGTGAAGAACCGGTCTACAAAGGTTGTATTCCTTGGTCACTTAGATGTAAATATGTTTACATTCTAGTTTTTGTCTAATTCTCTAGTCAAGATTCTGGGTTAGGGGTCTTTAGCGCGCCAATTTTTTTGAAAATGGCACGGTCGATGCCTACCAAAACCCAGTGGCGGTACTACGGAACCCAGTAGTGGTATCAGAGCCATGCTAGAGAATTAGACGATATTTGTAGAATTATGAAACCGAAACAACTTCGAAACATCGAAACAAAAAACCTAGTTTCTGTCGAATTTTTCAGTGTGTTTAAATTTTTTTAAGCAATTGCAGAATGTTGCATATGATGGAACATGAACACGAGACCAATACGAACCTATTTCGACGGATTTGACCCGGCGAAACAAGCCAAAAAATTGCCTGGCCGGTCTGGGTTTTGATTATGGCGTTCATTTTGGTTTGGTGCTTCAGGATCTGGGTTTTAGTGTTTCAGGTGTTGCTTGTTTTTACTGAGATTGCATGTGATGTTATCTTTATGTAAAGGCAATTCAGAGTGCTTCGTAGTCGTAATTCTAACATAGTCTCGGGTAATCATAACGACGTTAAAAAGTTCGAACGAATATCAAATACCCAACTTTTACCCTCGCTAGATATTTTCCAAAAGTTGGATTTTTCCAAGTTTAAAAACTTCAGAAAACCATACAGGTGTTTTATGTGGACCCTCTAGAAAAACGATACCCAAACTCGACTCTTTGACCACGGAACTACATCCAAACCCTAGAGTTTGTGGCAGTTCTGCGGCGCCATGAGTGAGGTATGGGTCGACTGGTCGCACGCTTTTGGCGTGTTGGAGTTCAAATTTCTAAAGTTATAACCGCGATCAGGACGGTGTCACTTTGCAGCTAGCCGGTTGAGCACGGGTCGATCCACAGGGAGATGGTTGTATGTCCGTTCGTGTTTTAGACGAGTCAATAAAGAATGTATATGTGTATTTGTTCAGTTCTATCCTAAGTGTTCGTATTTATATTCAAGTAAGCTTGTTAAGGTTAAGCTTGATTAGTAGAGTTAGAATTAGTCTTGTGCTTATCTTTGCCATTCTTAAAACGATGTTGGGATAATCGAAAGTAGCGGGGATTAGGAGGACATAGGATGGGATTTGCGAGTTTAAGCGAGCTTTCCAATGCTAAATCCATTCCTAGTGCCCCTTGTCCGTCCGCTAAATACACTTATTTCCAACTCCCGACCAAACACCCGCAACCATGTATCCAATTAAGTCACAACTACATGTCACGTTGTACTGCGCTTAAAGGACTTCTCGACTTAGGTCGCGGCTATATGTCACGTATAGCGCAACTAAGTGAGGGGGTTGCGTTTGTTTGGTCGGGGTTCGTTTCAAGATGTTTGGCGAAGAGAAGCACAAGGGATTTTTCCGTTCCAAATACCACCTTCCTTAGCCTTAAAAAGTGTGGAAATATTCACACATTTTAAAAGAAAAGAAAAACAAAACAAGAAAAAAGAAAAGAATGAAAAGGAAAAAATACGGTTTTACAAGCTAACTACTTGGGTCCTCACCTAAGCAAGGAACTCCGTCGAGTATCACGGCTTAAAAAATACGGATAAGAAAAGAAAAGAAAAGAGAACAAGCAAATAAATATCAACTACTACTTAATAAAAAGAATAAAATTACACTAGAAATTAAAAGACAATGCAAGAATTAAAAGATACAAGTTAAAAAATAACAAACCCTCATCTTCATTTCATCATCCACTCAATACTCTCACTACATTTTAATGGAGGAATACATAGAGAAGAAGAAGAAGCAAAACTAACAGTACACTAAATCTAACAAAAAGAAACATAAAAAGAAGACCTTTGGCTTGGCATAAAACTGGGCTATTTATAGGCTGAGTACTGAAACCCTAGGGCAAGATTCTGAGCTCAAATGAAATGTCCAAACTATCCCCAAAATCCGAGTTGACACTGAGTCAACTCGGCCGCGGATCCGCCGCGAATCAGCCATTTTGGCCGCAGATCCGCGCTTCTTTGAGGGAGTTGGGTTGGCGTTTTTTCTGGGTTTTCTTGTGTTGCTCTCTTCTGTTGTTCTACGTGCTCCAAATTGCAAATTGCCTTCACAGTTTCTTCAGATCTGCAACAGTCCAAAAATAGCTTCACTTTTGATTGATTTGACCTTTCTCCCTCGAGCTCCGCGCACCCATTGAATCATGTGCTGCCCCTCTCGTGCTTTGTGCATGCCCGAGACACGAATGACCACTGTCATTTGTCTTGTCTCTGGAACTAGTACGCGGCACTGGACGGATACAAATGATCGGAATCCGGCTTTTATCTATTGACAACAGATGTTCTGTATTTTGGCGTAACAGTGGAGATTTTGTATCATTTGCGTTATTTTGGACAAGGAACCTGTAGCCAGTAAATATGTAGCAAACTCGGATTAAAAGCACCTACCTATAAACAAACGAGCATAAGAATGGGCGGTATTAAATGCATTATTCTGGTATGAACAAATACCCCCAAACTTAACTTTTGCTCGTCCCGAGCAAAACCAATTATTCACAAAAAAGTCCTAATCTCACTTTCGCAGGGAACACGATTGCACTAAGCTCGTGCAATAAACCGTTAAACCTATAGGTGTCCCTAATAGGAGGAGTGTTGTCTCCTGAGGGTTTTCAGCGGATACTACCCACAAAATCCCGTCAAGTTAGTTTCATAAGTTAATGTCGATTCTACTCCAATAGTTTAGTATCTAGGTTAGAAATTCTATTATCCTAAGTTAGAAATATTCAACCCTTATGTTTCACACCTCCTATTTATTCAACCCCATATCCTATATGTTTTACAGTTTAGAAAGATCTCGGTCTCTCCAGAGTTTTCCTTCTAAAGTGCGGTCTCCAATCAGGGATTTTTATCAACTTTTCGGAAAACACAAGTCTTATTCTTTATTTCTATCTTTCATCCAAATATCGATTGTATACCCCTATGTGTGTGTAATTTTTCACCCCTACACTTAAGAATTCAATTCAAGCTATAATACTCTTGCCCTAATACCTAATACTACTTCTTTTCATTAATGATGGACGGTGTTGCTCACACACCTTTCATGCGACTATTAATGTTTCTTGAGGTACTAACGGCCGATTACTGAATGTGTGAGCATTAAAGCGTAAATAGCAATTTCCAGGTCTTGACTTTATTCTTTTTTTCTTTTCAGGACCGGATATATTTTTCAATGTGCTCTTTTGGTGTTTAGCATTAAATACCATTTTTTCTTTCATACTAGGCTTTCAGGCAAGAGTATTTATAGGTATCCTCTACTATCCCAAGTTTCAAGATGCGTGTAAGTGCAATTTGTAGGGTATATACTTTCTAAATTTGGACTCAAGAATAGAAACTATTTTTCAGACTTATCCTTCAGTAAAGGTTTCAATAATTTCCCTTCATCTCGACTTAACTCAAGAACTGAACTCAAGATTACTTACTTCTATAAAAAAAACTGTAAGGACGTCTAATTACCAAGATTAAACAGCATGAGGGTTAATTTTAGGGTTTTCAATTCCTAAGCCTAGGATTTAGTTATTTCTAAAGTATCCACTAAACTTTCGGAATAAAATCTAAGATACCCTATTAGCTAACTTGACGACAAAGTTTTTATATTTTAGTAAAAATTTTCGATTTTTATGGACTTTTTATAAGTATGCAAATGCAGAATATACAGATGAATGCGAAGGTAGAAAGCTTACCGAGCACACCCCCAAACTTAACCTTGACAGTGCCCTCACTGTCAGGCTACAGCAAGAGGGTCAAAATTGTCGGCGCTCAACTGTTTGTTTTTTTTTAATTATTTTTATTTATGAACAAAATATATATACACAAAAAGGTCTCCCCCCAAACTTAAGTGAAACAGTGTTTCCACTGTTTAAGCATTAAAGTTCAGAGTTAGGGGGGAGAACAGTATCAAGCTATACAAGGCCTTACAAAGGCCAATAGTTAACACCAACCATTCAAAAAGTTTATCGTTATAATGGTGTGGTTGGTGAAAGAATATGGAGAGGAAGGAAATGGAGAATATGCGAGACCGTATGCGGAGAGAAGCGGGATACAGTCTCGGTGGAGGAGAAGAATGGTGAAAAGGAGAAAGAAGTGGAATACAAACTTGAGGGTGGAAATGGATTGAATAAATTAGTACAATCTGTAATGATCGATGTGAAAAGATAGATTGTACTAATCTATCAATATGTAGAGAAATCGGGTCAAATCCCTCAAGATTCGTGAGAAAATATGGATAGGCCGAACTTGGTAAAGCAGACACAGGAAATGAAAGTAATATGGTGTCTTGCAAGGTCGGAATGACGGAAAGGATGGGGGGAAGTGATCGAGGAAGGGTATCTGTTAAAGGTTTTGGAGGGTGAGCACACTCGGTGGAAGGGACACGATGAATTGGAAAATCCGACTCATCAATTAAAGATGGTTCATCCTCAAAAATTTTCTCAATATTCTCATCAAAAATTAGCCCATCTATGCATTTATCATCAAATTCAAGACGCATATGGGGTTCGGAAAAACATTTAATGACTCAGGATGATGTCCGCACGGAAGTAAAAGTAAATGATGAATTTGAGAGACAAACTCATCCAAAGCTGTGGATTCATCATCCGAAATATTCCCAGCGTCGATATCCTCAATCAAGTGAAAATCAATATTCTCAGACACCTCATCAAAAGCATGGAGTTCAATCAATTGTGGTTCTAAGATGGAGGTGCAGAGGTCAAAAGGATTGGTGATGGTTTCACTCAAAAGGGACCCTTCTTAATCAGGTGAATCAAACACTACATAGTCGCACAACTCATTAAACGTTCTATCTTCAACTGGTGAATCATTTAGCACACTTGATAGACATTCAAACCCGGAGTTGTGGGATTCAAGTTGAAACGGGTAGGTTTGATTTGGAAGGGTATACAACTCACTCACTCCACTCAAATTCTCAACCTGTCCAACCGCCTCATCATATATTGGTAAATTTGGAGCTAGTTGGAAACTAGCTACCGGGTCACTAGGTAGTATGAGGGCGGCCATGGACGGATTCAAATCCATCATCTGTTGGTACAACGCTACCCGAAAGTCTTCCAACAACTGTTCTGGACTAGACATGGGTTGTAAAGGGGTTTCAGTAAAAGATTCAAAGTTATCTGGATATGTGAAACTCCTAAATGGCTGTGTAGAAGCAATGTCTAGGGAAGGTGCAACAGTTAGGTAGGATGGATAGGAATTGAATGGTTGGACAGGAGTTGGATCAACATTTGGATAAGAAGGTGATTAGAATTGTTGATCCAAAGAATTGGAAGTAGGGAAAGGAGTGAAAGATCGGCTACGAGATTGTTCAATACGTTCAGCAATGGACATAGGTCTTGGAGGTACAACAGGACTCTCAAAAGGGGTATCAACGTAAGAAGGGGTGAATGTTTGAAATGGTTGATACGAAGTGGATTGCGGAGTCCAATTGTTAGTCCGAGACGCGTCTATCCGATCTTTCAAAGAAATTTTGGGCATGGAGGGGTCGTTCGCTGTTCGACCAAAGTAAGAACCGTAAGAAGAAATGTATGGTTGTGGGTATCAAAGTTCGGCAAGAGTTGGTCGTTTTGGGGTACCCATGTTAGAAGAGTGAAAAGGTAGGGAGGGAAGGAAGTGGTTATTTTTTAATTTATTTTTTAAAAAAAATGTTTGTTTCTGGAGTTTTGAAATTGTTTGTTTTTGAAAGAATACGGAATTATGGGACAAACTTTTTACGAGCACAATCACAATCACAATATGCACAAACAGTATCTAGAGCTATGGTCTTCAAAGTCCAACTAGACCGCTCCTAGACTTCCAAGCGACAAGTTGCAGGATAACTCTCGAATCGTCTCTTCACTGCCAATTGTGGCCAGGTAAGCACAAGTGAGGTAAGGAGGGTTTCGCTCACGAATCACCGTAAGACGATCCTTTTAAAATTACCTCCTCACTTGTCTAGCCTAGGCACCACAAAGTCAAGTTTAGATAAACGACCGATTCTCCGCAATCTTCACTTGTCCTAATTGAGCGCGACAAGTCCTTATAGGTTTGGTCTAGATATTTTTTATTAACTCAAGGTGATGCGTATGCAATTAGTGATTTGTGGGGTCTTAGGAAGGGTGATGAAATCCCCACCCAATCTGAATTGGTATTATAGCCCCTTAAAGTCCGTATTATTGTATGCAAAGCGTATAAACAAACAAAATCTAAAACAACAAATATTTTATTTGGCGGCGGCGCAATCTATGCAAAGAAACCTGCATAAAATAAAGTTTTGTGGAATTCACAGAGGAGATAAAAGGAAAGAGAAAGCGTAGAAAAAAATTAGGGCACAGAGGCCTCAATACAACCGCGGAACCGCCGCGAAATCCCTACTTTGACCGCGGTCAAACTATGGAGTTGGGTCTTCGCATTTGGTTTCTGCACTCCCCTTGGTCTCTTCTCCAAAATAAAATTCTCTGTCTTCTTAAATGATTACTGTGCTTGCTTCAGATAACCTGCACACTTGCACACAAAAAATATCAAAAATAATAAAAAGATTTTATTTTATATTTATATTTATAATTTTATATATATACAAAAAGAATATTAACCGGAATAACAAGAAGGAAAATACGTTACCGTCTCCTCGGCAACGGCGCCATTTGATTGCACGCTTTTGGCGTGTCGGAGTTCAAAGTTCTAAAGTTATAACTGTGATCAGGATGGTGTCGCTTTGCAGCTAGACGGTTGAGTACGAGTCGATCCACAGGGAGATGGTTGTATGTACGTTCGTGTTTTAGACGAGTCGATGAAGAATGTATATGTGTGTTTGTTCAGTTCTATCCTAAGTGTTCGTGTTTATGTTCAAGTAAGCTTGTAAAGGTTAAGGTTGGTTAGTAGAGTTAGGATTATTCTTGTGCTTATCTTTACCATTCTTAAAATGATGTTGGGATAATCGAAAGTAGCGGGGATTAGGAGGACATAGGAATGGGATTTGCGAGTTTAAGCGAGCTTTCCAACGCTAAATCCATTCCTAGTTCCTCTTGTCCATCCGCTAAATACGCTTATTTCCAACCCTCGGCCAAACACCCGCAACCATGTATCCAATTAAGTTATAACTACAGGTCACGTTGTAGTGCGCTTAAAGGACTTCTCGACTTAAGTCGCGGCTATATGTAACGTATAGCGCGCCTAAGTGAGGGGGTTGCATTTGTTTGGTTGGGGTTCGTTTCAAGATATTTGGCGAAGAGAAGAACAAGGGATTTTTCCGTCCCTCATACCACCTTCCTTAGCCTTAACAAGTGTGGAATTATTCACACATTTTAAAAGAAAAGAAAAACAAAACAAGAAGGAAGAAAAGAATGAAAAGGAAAAAATACGGTTTTACAAGCTAACTACTTAGATCCTCACCTAAGCAGGGAACTCCGTCGAGTATCACGGCTTGAAAAATATGGATAAGAGAAAAAAAAGAAAAGAGAACAAGCAAATAAATATCAACAACTACTTAACAGCAAGAATAAAATTACACTAGATATTAAAAGACAATGCAAGACTTAAAAGATACAAGTTAAAAAATAACAAACCCTCATCTTCATTTCATCATCCACTCAATGCTCTCACTACATTTTAATGGAGGAATACATGAAGAAGAAGAAGAAGAAGAAGAAGCAAAACTAACACTACACTAAATCCGAACAAAAAGAAGTATAAAAAGAAGACTTTTGGCTAGGCACAATACTGGGCTATTATAGGCTAAGTACTGAAACCCTGGGGCAAGATTCTGAGCCCAAATGAAATGCCCAAACTACCTTTAAAATCCGAGTTGACACTGAGTCAACTCGGCCGCGGATCCGTCGTGAATCAGCCATTTTAGCTACGGATCCGCTCTTCTTTGGAGGGAGTTGGGTTGTCGTTTTTTCTGGGTTTTCTTGTGTTGCTCTCTTCTGTTGTTCTACATGCTCCAAATTTCAAATTGCCTTCACAATTTCTTCACATCTGCAACAGTCCAAAAATAGCTTCACTTCTGATTGATTTGACCTTTCTCCCTTGAGCTCCGCGCACCCATTGAATCATGTGCTACCCCTCTCGTGCTTTGTGCATGTCCGAGACACGAATGACCACTGTCATTTATCTTGTCTCTGGAACTGATACGCGGCACTGGACGGATACGGATGACCGGAACCCATCTTTTATCTGTTGACAACAGATGTTCTGTATTTTGGCGTAACAGTAGAGATTTTGTATCATTTGCATTATTTTGGACTAGGAACCTGTAGCCTGTAAATATATAGCAAATACGGATTAAAATCACCTGCCTATAAACAAACGAGCGTAAGAATGGGCGGTATTAAATGCAATATTCTGGAATGAACATCGGCCCTTCTACGGTTGGTCCATAGGTGTTGTAGCATGTTTTGGATAATTTCTAAGTGTTGAGCTCTTTGGGAAAAGTGGGTGTTTGTTGTTTCGATCGAAAAGTTTAACATCGTTGTTTATCACAGAAAACTGCATTTTAATACCACTCGTTCATTATCTATTTTTTGTATATATCGGTACTATTAAAAGTGTCTGCTCAGTAATTACAGATTATAGATCTCCATGACAAAATACAGGGAATACACTCAAAATCAAGGATATAACGTTTATGAGCTGACACTGCAACCGGAACTGGTAACCGACCAATATTTCTTGAGTTTCTTTTTGCAACATGTATGTGTACACACTTTTTATCTAAATGGTCCAACACATACAGGTGTGTACACTAGCTTGTTGGTTCTTGGACCTAGAGGGGGGCTGCCTATAGCGCAAACAAATGATGACTTTGTGCAAGTAGGCACATGGAAGTGATGTGTGTTTAATGCAAAAAGATATGTTGTGATTTAAAAATCATCAAGTTCCCTCCAAGCTACTGAGTACAACCCAGGCATCTATAGAGAAATCAAGTAGCACCAGTGGACTTGTCGAGAGAACACAAAACCACCACATCAACATGAGCCAAGATGCTCGGATTTTGGCCGGCCACATTCCCCATAAAACCGAGCTCGCCGGCCCTCTAGCCCCATTGAGCCCCAGTTTTCTACTGTGGATCCCTTGCAGTCATATCAACCTATTTCTATTGCATGTTTATGCTTCTTTTGTGCCTATAAAAGCAAACCAGTGACAAGAGAGAGGGGTTCATTCTTTGTCTTAGATTGTCCAAGTTTTGTTCAACATTTTGTTTCTCTTTTTGTTTTGTTTTTGTATATAGCTAGTCCCCCTTAAGTTCTTTGCCTTCTCTTGATCTTGCAACCTCTTCATTGAGCTTGCAAGTTTAAGTTTTGGTTATTGATCTCAAGGGTTGTATCTTCATTTGGAATCAATAAAGCTTTCTTCATTTGCCTTGTGTTCTTAGCCTTCTCTTGATCTTGCAATCTCTTCATTGAGCTTGCAAGTTTAAATTTAGGCTATTGAACCCATGGTTTGTAATGTGTTCTATGGTTCCTAGTATCTTTATTTCTTGCTTTACTTTCTTGCAATTTATTTCCATGCTTTACTTACTTGCAATTTTATTATCTTGCACTTACTTACTTGTAATGTTGTCTTTTCTTTTTTTTGTATCTTTTATTTGCTCTTTTTGTTTGTTGTTGAAATGGTTGTGAATATGTTGTTGTTCGAAAAGAAACCGATATAGTATGTTAAGATTTCCTTTATCATATCCTTTTCCCGATCTTTTCCATTAAACTTCGTCCAAACCTTATGCAAGCGCTCCATCAGGCACCCAACCCTACCAAGGTATCAGTGATTCCTAACCGTGACCGGTTGCGTTCGGATTGGCCTGAAGCGAAAGAAAGCGACAAGAACGGACGGACAAGGGTCAATAAGCCGGATTTCACAAATACCATGCTTAAGAACCTTAATCCACGTTGTTGCTGATTGCTCTAGCTTTAGCGATCGAGCTCGGCTCAAAAGATTGAGTACGGATTTTCTTAACTTACACTATCCTATCTAACCCTAACAAGCGTTTACGTTGCATATATACACATAGGTTAGATACGAACATTTCCGCAACGCGTATTAACTCGTGAAAACAAGAACGCAAAATGCACTGTCTTACTGCGGACGACCCGTACTCATCGCGGCTAGCTGCAAAGCGATACCGTCCTGATTGTGGTTAAGTTTAGAACTTAAAACTCGATACGCCAAAAGCGTGCAATCAAATGGCACCGTTGCCGGGGAGACGGTAACATTTTTATTCTTGTCATTTCGGATTAATCTTGTTAATATCATCTAACACCATTCTTAAAATCAAACTAAAAATTTCAAAAATATCAGAAACCAAAACAAAAACTAACATTGCTAACATTTTTGTCTCTGGATTTCTGACCTGCTACCATTTTGGATCTAAACAGAAAAGATAAACAATACCAGTGATACACTAGTAGAACACTGAGACACCTGAAGAAATTTGGAGCCAATATTCCTAAAGAAAACTGGCGACACCCCTATAAATTCTGAGCTCGCCAGCCCAGGAACCTCCTTTTGCCTCCAATTTCTTCTCTGTGCTCTAGTGTTTTGTTTTTATCCCATTTTTATTACTTGTTTTTTAATAATTTTTAGTGTGCAGGTATTTGGGCATTCATATCGCCTTTTCGGACTAAAAACCGTTTTCCGACATTTTCAGATTTTTTCGGATTTGCGAACTGCGATTGTGTGGAGCAAAGTGTACATTCAAGGCTAAGGTGATTGCAAAGTACACTGCCAAAGATTTGGGTAGTTTGACCCGCGCAAGAGAACTTTCCAGACTATTCGGATTCAATTCAACGAGGGTTTCTTAACCCCAAAATCTATCGGTACGTACTTTACTAACACCTTCTATCTCAAATCCGACGCATCCAATATACTATCTTTGCAGGATTCTTTGCAAGTTCGCTTTCAAACGCCAAAAATTGACTAACCCGTATTTGTTGCGGTGCCGTGCTTAACATAAAAAATGATTTTTTGATTCTTTGAATTTTTTTTTGAATTACGCATTGCATCCATTAATACGGACTTAAGGGAAAGCGAACCCCACAACATACAGTAAAGGATTTCATCCCCTTTTTCGTGGCCCTCAAATCACGAAATTGAGCATAACGTTTACCCGCACAAATTTTAAAAGAAACTAGACTTTAAGCCTTTAAGAACTTCACGCTCATTAGGAGAAGTTAACTGTGTTCAGAACACCGCTTAACGGTATATCGTTTACGGGGTGTCTAGGAAAGCTTTCACGGCGAAACCGCCAAAACAGAAAGGGTTATCTAATTAAGGACCTCCGCGAAAGCGTTGGAAAACCTCCCCTTATCTCTGCACTTACCTGGCCTCGTGATCATTATATCTTGAGCCAGTCTCTCAACAAAGTTTTACTTCGACAAATCAAGTTCTTGAGCAGGTCTAGTTGACCTAGGTGAACCCTAGACCAATTAGGTGTGTGGTATTGTGTCGTGATTGTTTTTTGTCCAGATTCTTTTTGTATGTATATTTCATTCTTTTGTTAATAACTAACTTATAAAAAAAACCACATTCTTTTTCCTCTCCTCTTCGTCTTCTTCTCTTCATATCATGGGTACCCCACCTCGAAAAACTCTTGCTGAATTTTGGTACCCACTACCAGACATTACTTCATACGGTTCTTGTTTTGGTCAAACTTCGAGCGATCCCTCTGTGCCTAAACTTTCTTTGAAAGATCGGATAGACGTGTCTAGGAAAAACAACCAGACTCCGCAATCCACTTTGTATCAACTGTTTCAACCTTCCCCACCTTCTTACGTTGATACCCCTTTTGCGAGTCGTCCCTTGTCCATTGCTGAACGTATTGACCAATTTCGTAGCCGATCTTTCACTCCTTTCACCACTGCAAATTCTTTTGATCAACAATTCCATTCGCCTTCTTATCCTGACGTTGATCATCATCCTGTCTAACCATTCGATTCTTATCAATCCTACCTAACTTTTGCACCTTCCCTAGACATTGCTTCTATACAGCCATTTGGGAGTTTCATGTATCCAACCAACATTGAATCTTTTACAGAAACTCCTCCATAACCCATGTCTAGTCCGGAACAGTCATTGGAAGGTTTTCGGGTAGCATCATGCCAACAGATGATTGATTTGAATGCGTCCATGACTGCCCTCATACAACCAAACGAACCGGTAGCTAGTTTCCAACTAGCTCCACATTTTTTAATGTATGATGAGGCGATAGGACAGGTTGCGGATTTGAGTCATAAGAGTGAACAGTACACCTTTCCAAATCAAACCTACCCATTCCAAGTTGAATTCCACAACTCCGGTCTTGAAAGTCTATCAAGTGTCCCAAAAAATACACCGATTGAAGATAGAATGTTTGATGAGTTGTGCGGCTTTGTAGTGTTTGATTTACCCGATTGTGAAGGGACCCTATCGAGTGAAACCACACCAAATCCCTTTGACCTTTACACCTCCATCTTAGAACCACAATTGTTTGAAATCCATGCTTTTGATGAGGTGTCTGAGAAATTTGATTTTCACTTGATCAAGGATATTGACACTGGGAATATTTTGGATGATGAACCCACAGGTTTGGATGAGTTTTTTTCTCCAATTCATCATCCCGAGTCATTAACTGTTTTTCCCGAACCCCATTTGCATCTGGAAATTGATGATGAAGCCATGGATAAGCTAAACTTTGAGGAGAAATTTGAGGATGGCTTTGAGGATGAACCAGTGTTACTTGATGAGTCAGATTTTCCAATTCATCCTATCTCTTTCATTGACTGTGCACACCCTCCTGAACCTTTACCTGATACCCTTCTTCAATCACTCCCCTCCATCATTTCCATCGTTTTGACCTTGCAAGACACCGTGTCACTTTCATTTATTATGTCTAGTTTACCAAGTTCGGTCTACCCATGTTTTCTCACGAATCTTGAGGGATTTGACCCCATTTTTCGACGGGTTAATAGATTAGTATAATCACTTTTTACACATCAGTCATCACAAATTGTGCTAATTTATTCACTCCACCCTCAAATTCGTATTCTATTTCTTTTTCCCTTCCGCCAACCTTCCGCCATTCTTCTCCTCATATACCGGGATAGTATACCACTTCTATCCCTATAAGGTCTCGCATATTCTCCATTTCTTTCCTCTTCGCATTCTTTCACCAGCCCGGGCCTTAACTTGATAAAATTTTTGAATGGTTGGTGCTCACTTTTGGCCTGTGTAAGGCCTTGTATAGATTGATACTGTTGTCTTTCCCCCCTAATCCTGAACTTCACCTCTTAAACAGTGGAAACACTGTCTCACTTAAGTTTGGGGGGATCCTTTTTGTGTATATATATTTTTTGGTTTTCTTTGTATATATTTCTTTTAGGAAGCACCGACAATTTTGACCCTTTTGGTGTATCCTGACAGTGAGGGCACTGTCAAGTTTAAGTTTGGGGGTGCTCGGTAAGCTTTCTTCCTTCGCATTCATGTGTATATTTTGCATTTGCATACTTACTTTAAAAAACCCACAAAAATCAAAAAAATTTACAAAATATAAAAACTTCGTCGTCAAATTAGCTAATAGGGTGACTTAGATTTCTATTTCCGAAACTTTAGTTCATACGTTAGAAATAACTAAATTCTAGGCTTAGGAATTGAAAACCATAAAAATAACCCTCATTTTGTTTAACCTTGGTAATTATACGTCCTTATAGTTTTTTTTTTATAGAAGTAGGTAATCTTGAGTTCAGTTCTTGAGTTAAGTCGAGATGAAGGGAAAGTATTGAAAGCTTTACTGAAGGATAAGTCTGAAAAATAGTTTCTATTCTTGAGTCCAAACTTAGAAAGTATATACCCTACAAACTGCACATACACGCACCTTGAAACTTAGGATAGTAAAGGATACCTAGAAATACTCTTGTCTAAAAACCTAGTATGAAAGAAAAAACGGTATTTAAAACTAAACACCAAAAGAGCATCACTGAAAAATATATCCGGTCTTGAAAAAGAAAATAAAGAAAAAAAAAGAAAAGAAAAAAAAGAATAATAAATAAAGTCAAGACTTGGAAACTACTATTTACGTTTTAAGCTTACACATTCAGTAATCGGCTGTTAGTGCGTCAAGAAGCATTAATAGTCGCATGAAAGGTGTGTGAGCAACACCGTCCATCATTAAATGAAAAGAAGTAGTATTAGGTATTAGGGTAAGGGTACTATAGCTTGAATTGAATTCTTAAGTGTAGGGGTGAAAATTTACACACACGTAGAGCTATACAATCGATGTTTGGAGGAAAGATATAAATAAAGAATAAGACTTATGTTTTCCGTAAAGATGTTAAAAATCCATGATTGGAGACTGCGCTTTAGAAGGAAAACTCAAGAGATACCGAGATCTTTCTAAACAGTAAAACGTATAGGATATAGTGTTGAATAAATGCGAGGTGTGAAACATAAGGGTTGAATATTTTCTAATTTAGGATGATAGAATTTCTAACCTTGATACAAAGCTGTATGAGTAGAATCGGCGTTAACTTATGAAGCTAGTTTGACGGAATTTTGTGGGTGTAATCCGCTGAAAACCCTCAGGAGACAACACTCCTCCTATTAGGGACACCTAAAGGTTTAACGACTTGTTGCACGAGCTCAGTGCAATCGCCTTCCCTGCGAAAGTGAGGCTAGGATTTTCTTTTGCTCGGGACGAGCAAAAGATAAGTTTGGGGGTATTTGTTTATCACAGAAAACTGCATTTTAATACCGCTTATTCATTATCTATTTTTTGTATATATCGGTGCTATTAACAGTGTCTGCTCAGTAATTACAGATTACAGGTATCCATGACAAAATACTGGAAATATACTCAAAATCACGGATATAACGTTTGTGAGCCGACAATGCAACCAGAACTAGGAACCGACCGATATTTCTTGAGTTTCATTTTGCAACATGCATGTGTACACACTTTTTATCTAAATGGTCCAACACATACAAGTGTGTACACTAGCTTGTTGGTTCTTGGACCTAGAGGGGGCTACTCATAGCACACACAAATGATGACTTGGTGCAAGTAGGCACATGGAAGTGATGTGTGTTTAATGCAAAAAGATATGATGTGATTTAAAATGCATCAAGTTCCCTCCAAGCTACTGAGTACAACCCAGGCCTCTATAGAGAAATCAAGTAGCACCAGTGGACTTGTCGAGAGAACACAAAACCACCACATCAACACGAGCCAAGATGCTCGGATTTTGGCCGGCCATATTCCCCATAAAACCGAGCTCGCCGGCCCCCTATCCCCATTGAGCCTCAGTTTTCTACTGTCGATCCCTTGCAGTCATATCAACCTATTTTTATTGCTTGTTTATTCTTCTTTTGTGCCTATAAAAGAAGACCAGTGAGCAAGGGAAAGGGGGTCATTCTTTATCTTAGATTGTCCAAGTTTTGTTCAACATTTTGTTTCTCTTTTTGTTTTGTTCTTGTATATAGCTAGTCCCCCTTGAGTTCTTTGTCTTCTCTTGATGTTGCAATCTCTTCATTGAGCTTGCAAGTTTAAGTTTTGGTTATTGATCTCAAGGGTTGTATCTTCATTTGGAATCAATAAAGCTATCTTCATTTTCCTTGTGTTCTTAGCTTTCTCTTGATCTTGCAAGCTCTTCATTGAGCTTACAAGTTTAAGTTTAGGCTATTGAACTCATGGTTTGTAATGTGTTCTCTGGTTCCTAGTACTTTTATTTCTTCCTTTACTTTCTTGCAATTTATTTCCATGCTTTACTTACTTGCAATTTTATTATCTTGCACTTACTTACTTGTAATGTTGTCTTTTCTTTTCTTTGTATCTTTTATTTGCTCTTTTTGTTTGTTGTTGTGATGGTTGTGAATATGTTGTTGTTAGGAAAGAAACCGATATTGTAAGTTAACATTTCCTTTCTCATTTCCTTTTCCCGATCTTTTTCCATTAAACTCTGCCCAAACCTTACGCAAGCGCTCCGTCAGGCACCCTACCCTACCAAGGTATCAGTGATTCCTAACTGTGACCGGTTGTGTTTGGATTGGCTGGAGGCGAAAGAGAGCGACAAGAACGGTCGGACAAGGGTCAATAAACCGGATTTCACAAATACCGTGTTTAAGCACCCTAATCCACGTAGTTGCCGATTGCTCTAGCTTTAGTGGTCGAGCTCGGCTCAAAAGATTGAGTACGGATTTCCTTAACTTACACTATCCTATCTAACCCTAATAAGCGTTTACGTTGCATATACACATATAGGTTAGATACGAACATTTCCGCTACGCGCATTAACTCGTGAAAACAAGAACGTAAAATGCACCTTCTCCCTACGGACGACCCGTACTCAACGCGGGTAGCTGCAAAGCGATAGCGTCCTGATTGCGGTTAACCTTAGAATTTAAAACTCGACACGCAAAAAGCGTGCAATCAATCGTCAACCTATCTGTGAATTGTGATACAATATTTGGAATCCACAATAATTAGTTTTGTGAAAACTAGTTCGAATTTTATAAATCTAGCAATTTAGTCTCTTGTGATCGGTTGCCATGGGATTTTGATGTGGATCAAAAGTCCTTCACAATCATGCAGTGTACGCGGATACTCGCCGGGTAACTGTCACGACCCGAAAAGTACCGAGCGTGACTGGCAGTTAAATTATGAAATGTCTCAAGGCGTACGTAATCTAAGTAAGCCAAAACCCAGAAATCAAAACCCAGTAAAGCAGTAGAGTGAAGGAAAAACCAATTTTAGAGCAAGAAGTTTAAAAACATAAGCCGAAGTATGCATTTTTAAAATATCAAGTCTTTTCAGAAAATTTCGGCAGAGTTTCCTTTGTAAATTCGGACCCCAAACGGGTACAAAACCTGATAAAGCATGTATAATGAATAAAGACATCCCCAAACGGGAGCTTGCTCTTCGCCAACCGGCGGACAAAACCACACAATGCAATATAATATACAACGCCGAAAGGCGAGGATCAAACTCAGGATAAAAATCCAACATCATCAAGAAAACCAGAGGAAATCCATAATAATATAGCGCGCGACTCTAAGATCGAAAGAATATACACTGGTCATCTATCTCTATCAAATATACAAGTCTGGTTGATGGAGTTTTACTAGATACAACTGAAATAACAAATATACAATGGTGGTCACGATGCAAGTGAACCCACCTACCAAAGCAATCACCCGGAAGGAACAGTGTGCCATCAAAGCCGCAACGAAACCTGTACGGCCAAACCTGCAAGGAACTGTGGCACAACGGGGGTGAGTTGCCAACTCGTGAATAGAAAACATCTACGAGTAGAAATCGCATTTATGACGCTATCCTAGGTCATATCAAGTAATATCATCAAATAAATATCTCGGTCCATCTATGTATACGTGTAATACTACATGCTCATGTCAGTGCCACAGATAGCAACATATCAGATATTTGATGTATGAATGCATGGAGAATGGAAACAGAATACATCATGAAATCAACAGAGAAATCAGTGTCAAGCATCGACACAAAACATAAATCTCAGTATCCCAATATCTAAAATCTTAAAATCTCAGTGTCTCAAATTCCAATATCTCAATATCTCAATATCTAGGGCTCCGTCAGTCCGGATCGGCCCATATCATCAAATCATACGACCACGGACGGTATCCTCCGGATATCCGCCGCGCCAGGTAAAATCACTGGTAGGTAGCACTCCCCTGCCAGGCTCATCGTCTACAACTCGAGCTTATTGCCCCGGCGTACCTTACTGGGCCCACCATGTACCCGAGACGGCTCATCCTCTCCTCACAACGGGTCTCGAAAACCAACATCAATCATGAAAACTCATGGTGGACGACTCATACATCATGAGAAAACCGCAACTTGCATTTTAAAAAGAGTGAGAGAGAGGATTTTATATATATTCTTCCGGTTTTCCCCTAAATCCAGAAATCTCATTGAAATCCGAAATCCAAGAATCAAGAGTAAGTAAAGAGTGAATATCGGCATAAATCTCCATAATACTACATGACCAATGAATATATGAATGCATCTGATATCATGTAATAAATACAATAGTTAAACTAGCTTATGGAAGCTATAAACTGTTGCGACTATCAGCTAGCAAGCTAGGTCAATGAAATAATATTCTCTAAGTGTACGTGATATGGAAATTACCGATGATGATGTGTGTGAGCCGGCAAGAAGGTGTATGTGGAGCATTCGCATCATCGGTAATGGTGCTGGTGTCCTGACAGCATGGTTTCATAATCACTAAGTACACAATAAACATGCAATGAAACGATAACAACATAATCGATCGCAATGAATAGTAAATGCAACTATAATATGCGGAACATGAATGATAACGTAACACTAAGGAATCTACATCGATATACATGTGTCATACTGTTTTGCCATTTGATATAATACGAATCGTGGTGTTTTTGAAAATAAGGGCTACGGTGTTTTTAAAAAAAGATGCATCCTTTGAAATATCCGTAGAATCCCTTGTCCTGTCTTTTAAAATACCCACGATTCGTTAGCTTTGAAATATGTATGAATCGAATATAGTTTAACATTAACAATAAACTACAGGATTGAGCGAACAGGCTAATCGAAAAGGGTAAGGAAACCACCTACATCTGAGCCGATATGTGTTGGAGATAATGCCCTTAGAGTCAATTATTGGATCACAGGCACGTAATTGCAATGATTGAGGGAGGACCTATCCCAGTAGGACAGTCTTACTCAAGATGATAGTATGCTATCTGGTTTATCTTTATCATCGTGTACTGCTTTAGGTGACCTTACGAGTCGCTATTACACGTTGATAGAGCCTCTAGGATTCTTGCTTGACTACCAGCAGTATAAGAGCGACCATATACGTGAGAGCTGGGGTCTATAAGCACATCCTTAAAAGGTCCCTAGTCGTGGGAGTTTCGAGACAGGGCATCGATTCTCCAGAGTAGACTAGTGTATACAGTCGAGACCCCGACGAGGGGCGGTGGCCGGTCTTACAAGCCACTGGTGTCAGTTGGTTCACCTAAGATGTATACAGGTGCTCATTGGGTTATGAGTACACCGGACAGGACTCGCCCGGAACCTGCTAGACGGTATTATACCTGACGTTAGATAGCAGTTCCCTGGTGACATGTGTACAGGTTAGTTCATCGACCTGAGATCGTCATTTGTCTCGTGTGAGTTCCCACTGTGCTTTGATTACTACCCTACCACGCTCAAAGGAGACGTGCAAACAGGTTTTAGTTGGGTACATTCCCGAGCCACATGGAGGCAGTGAGCAGATCTTCACGGGTTCGTCTCTCCCGGTATTGGGGGTGAGGTCGCGCTGTGTCTAGGAGAGCCAGTACATGAAAAGTCCTTGGCCAAGGCAGGAGATTTACTAGTAGGTATTCCAGTAGTATCTCAGGGTGTTCTGGGCTACACTCCGACACGACTTGTACCGCTTTTGGGGGTTTGACTTTTACCAACCCCCAAGGCCCGCCATGCGATGCTCATAGACGAACGGACCGGACTGTATGGATATTGTCACTGACAGGCTCAGTAGGGTGTCAGGATGAGTTCGCTCATCGACGTCCCTTTTGGTCAGTACCTGGTAGCCCGTTACGTATTGGCTAATACCTCTGACGTGCTAGTGGTTAAATCCACAACCAAACTATTGACGAGTCTTTAGAGTCCCCCACAGACCAGTTTCTCAAGTTTCGGGCGAAACGCAGTAGAGGCCGTATGGAGATATGGAAGGGTTCAATCAGATACGTACGGTATTGCACGGATCGTGATCGGACGAATTTTACTAGCCGGCTTTGGCTTAAGCCGGATCCTAGTATTAGATAGTGTAGATATTGTCTCTTTGCATTTGTGTTCAGTGGGAATACAAATGCGGGCATGTATATGCAGTCACGGGGTTTTCCTGTAATTTATTACGGGATCAGTTTTCTGAAGTTGCCAGTTTGCATTCCGTTCCGGCCGGTTTTCCTTTGTTCCTTCACTGCCGGACTTTCCGATGGAGGGGGTTATTTGCAGTTGTGCAAATTATCTTTTGTGGAGGGTTTATTTGTGAAATGGGAGATTATGAGAGCATCTTTTTATTCCATTCTTTTCTTTCATCATTTCTTGCATTGAATGAGATAAGAAAAGATTTGAAATGGTGTGACTTTTATTCCTAGTTTTCTTCATATCTCTTATGGTCACCTTGAGCTATCCTCCACTCACCTCCCTTCCTGAGTTTTTCTCCACCATATTTCATAGAGGGGCCGGCCACTTCATGGGAGATGATGATGTTTTCATTTGGTGTATGGAAAATTATTCTCATTCTCATTTTGTATCAAAGTTCACAAGCTCTCTCCAAAGTTCATTCCACCTCCATTATGGCAACTACATAAACCCCAAAGAGACATGGTTTCTACACTTGCCTACATTAATCCTTGGACGCGTCGGCTAGCCAACTTCGCGCTCGAGTTGCCTCGGTCCAGAGGTGGGAGCCCGTAAAAGAACCCGGCGATGTGGTGCCCGTTTCGACGAGAAGGCGACGGACGGAGATTCCGCGGGAGATCGGAGTGGAGACGAAGACCGAAAGACACGGATCGCTTGGTATAGCTTCTCTACTCTTTTCTAGTTTGCTAGTAGCTAGGTTAATGGCCCGATCCGGGTTAAAAGTGCGCGGTGGTGCCGGTTTGCTAGTTTGCAAAGTTTTTCGTTTCCGCATTTCCAGCGTCGGATCGACGGCCGGGGCGCCGCCATGCACTTACATTGGTATCAGAGCCACGCCGTTAACCTTGCCTAGCTTGCTCTAGTATGTTTAAAGACTCGATCGAACAAAAATCCCCAAAACTGTATTTTTCTTGCATCAGGTTTCTGTCGAAATTTTTTTAACTCCAAAATTTTTTCAGGGTGTTGCAGAATAACATGCAGGGAATTATAAGACTTCTGGGAAAATTTGGTGGCATGATTCGACTATTCCACTGCGGAACCATGGCCAAACCCATGCATTGGCCGCGGTTCCGCGGCCATTATAACTCCTTGCTGCACCAATTTTTTCCAGAGGGTATTATACTGTAAAATGGGGGTTTTGGAATATTCTTTTTGGGCCCAGATTTTCTGTGAGTGCTACAGTACTGCTTGGGGCCCACTTCGATAAATTTGTTCGATCGCAAAGTTTAAACATGCTAGTTCACAGTATTTACATTATATCTGCGACCGTGAATGTCATTTGATCGGTAAATCCTGTCTAACTGCTATAGCCCTTTTAGACGGATTTGCGAACGTGACATTCACGTTGATGTTCTGTGTTGTGCTGTGATGTTGCGGATTGGTCGTGGGGGATAGCCTGGATGCAATACTAGTACACTTTTTGTTGTATTATGTACATTTGATATTGCGGGGCGAGCGTCCGACATGTGGACTGCCGTTACTGCCTGTTTGTATATTATTCTTTTAGGGCACGACCGGGTCGAGGTCGATGTACTCGTTGTATGTATATTTTACTTTCTGTACTAGGATTACCCCAAGGTGGGGTGCATGGATAGCCGGGTTCTAGAGGGCAACGTGCCCGCATCTCATGGCGTTGAGACGGAGGTGGCTTTACTCTAGAATTGGCGGGCTATTCGCCGCACTCGTAGGGGGTACAGGTTGACCCAGGAGCGGTGCCCAAGTTACCGGATTCCGTGAAGTGCTGGGTGGTCCATTCACGTTGCTGAAGGGGCTGCCTCACTTCAGGTTTTGGCGGGTAACTTGCCGCGCCCGTAGGGGTCTAGGGTTTCATTGCACAGGCTATCCACACGACCAGAGGAACGTCGGGTTTCAGTAGCGGCTCTATGAAACCCGGGGATCCCAGATATCTGTATTGTTCTGTGATGCTGTACATTTCTGTGATTTTGCATTTTATCATGCCTTGAGCGAAATATTATATATTGATATATATACTAGTAGATGTTGTATATGTTTTGCATCCGCGCTAGTCCAGTCCCCGCTCTGTCGTTAGTTAAGTAACCTAACGGGTGATGACGGGACCCAATGGCGAATGCGGATGGCATATACGTACATCATTATTTTCGTTCTTTTGTGGTGTGATCAATTGATGGGACTGCGTTGATTCGAATCAATGCAAGATATACAAACCTATTCTGATGTTGTTGGAACACTTTTCAAAAAGCTGTTATTGCAAGGACGTTCACTTTTGTTTTGCACAGTGGTATTCAGTTGGAATATCCTGCTCTTCAGTCGACGAGGCAAGGGTCGAGATCCCTTCACCGGGAGTGACCCCTTGGACAGAAGTTTGCATCAGGGCAATAACTTCACTATAGCCGATTACTTTTGCTTTGTATCGTGGTATTCAGTTGGAATATCCTTCACCTCATTCTACGGGGAAAGAGCCGAGATCCCTTCACCGGGAGTGACCTCTTTAGCAAAGGTTTTCGCCACTATTTTTTTTAAAGCTATCCGGTTCCTTCAACGATATCAAGTTCATTACGTTAAAGGTTTTCGCCAGAAACCATTCGTAGCCCTCCGTCGTTTCATATGGATAGTCAATAGTATTCAAGCTGTGTTTGTTGGCCAAAGTCAAGGCACAGTGTTTGGTAGCTGTTGGGTATTCATATGCTGTATAGATAGATGCGTTGGTTTGGGACAGTCGTGTAGCCTTGTTGGCCAAAGTCAAGGGCTTGTACGGGTAGGTTCAAATTAACCAGGAGAACGACGGGTAGAGCTTGACTTGTGACTTATGATTTGTTGGCCAAAGTCAAGGTCATAAGAGCATGGGGCAAAAATCACATCGGGAGTTTCTAAAGAAGCTGAAACTTGCCAGATATGCGCATACCTTCTGGAGTGTGATAACATGAGCGGATTCCGTCACGTTATCATGCGATGATAGTTGGATCCCGATTCCCACTGATGAGTTGGTTTACTCCTCGGGTGATCCCGGCAAATTCTTCTTTCAGGTTTGGAGAAGAATTTGACGTTACAGTGGGAGGTTTCCAGATTAGATAAAGTGATAACCATTCTGATCTAGGCTAGAGTGCACGCTGAGTGTTTTTTTTCTCTCTCTCTTTGGCAGCGACCATTGACCGGACCCTAGACTATGACTCAGTGACCAAGTTGACCGAACCTTCTTAACACTGGCTTTTGGATTGTCAGAGTTGCAAACCTCGTTGCCACTCCTACTTTTACCCTTTTCTCCAGGACACCCCGTATTACTACGAACGTCCACTTCCATTGGACAAAACCATCGTATGGTTATATACAAACTCGAAGGAATTCGAGGATGGTTTCTGGTTCTGGAGAAAACGAATAGGACTATTCAGTTGTCATTTCCTTTTACCTTCCTCAGGTTGCGAGTACTCCTTGGTTTAGGAGATAGTACACCTATTACGCAAATTGGATAGTCTTCTTCCAAACTATAGGCAGGTGCCGACCGGTAGGGAATGAAGAAAACTAATTAGCCTAACGGTGGTGTACAGAAGGTATTATGTAAAGACAAAGAAAGAGATTAGTAAGAGGGCAAAGTAAATTGCGACTGCTATTCACGACCAAACCAAGTATTTCTTCGCCAATCCTAAATCACCTTTGTATTTCTCTAGGACACTCCGTATCACTACGAAGATCCCAAGTTTATTGGATAATCCATCGTATGGTTATATACGAACTCGAAAGGAACTTGTTCCAGTTCGGGGATGGATCCTGGTTCAGGAGAAATAGGAATAAGGTTCATTCGGTTGTCTTTTATCTTCACCTTCTCTCACATTGCGAGTGCTCCTAGGATCAGGACAGTACACCCATTATGCTTATTGGATAGTCTTCTTCCAAACCATAGGCTGGTGCCGAACGGTAGGGAAGGAAGAAAACCATTTGGCCTAAAGGGGTGTACAGAAGGTAATGACTAAAGACATATAAAGGGATTTGGAGAGATGGCAAAGAATTATACGGTTACAGTTGTGAATCTGATAATGGAAGAGGCATTACTTGGAATACCAGGAAACCCCTACGAAACATTTCAATGTTTCAGTTTCACTGTGTACTTTTAAAAGAAAACTGATTTCCAAATTAGACACTTGCTCCAGGGTATGTATTTACCAGGTATGATTCTCACATCTGTATGGTTTTACAGATGATGAGTGGGAGTAAGATATTGGGAATTAGGTGATCATCCTCATTATATCGGAATTCGTTGTAATTGGTGATATTTGAGGAAGTCACCTGGGTTGTTTGCCGGACGGCAAATATTTGGTTTTGAATATCCGTTGTTATGCACCAATTTCAAATTGATATATCTGTACGTCTATTTTTATAAAGTGAGATTTAACTTTTTGAAATTATGTCTATGACATTTACCTATATCAGTGGATGGTTAGGTAAGGAGCATTAAACAGCGGTGTAATTCTTCATAACCATAGTACAGTTTTCAACCTACGACACATAGTGAATAAGTTATTAGACTCAAGGGACTTATACAGAGTATTGTATGTTGTCCAGTGTCCATTAGGACAGAGGGGTTGGTCCTCGTACTATATTCTGTTTACTTATAACTTCCCTAGTTCTTAGACATGTGTTTCGTAGAAATACAAGGTCCAAGTTTTGAGAAGTTACAGGTATTAGAGTAAAGTAGAGAACCAGGTGTTGCAAGTATCGGGATTCTTCAAGGTGATCGAAGATGTAGATACTTGTATATGGTATTCAGTTGATAGTAGTGGTTAAGAGAACTTGCTTCTCATTCAGGTTACTCATAATTGGAAGCACTCCTAAGTTGAGTAACGCTGATCGGCCTCCTTCCATTTAGTGGACATGCACTGGAGACAGCTGCATGATTTGAATCTGGTTCAATTAAATCAGTGTCTCTGTTTCTATATTAGATATAGAACAGTTCATATCTTGACATTGTTAAGGTATGGGGAGTTGTCCGGCTTATGCTTAAAACCAGACACTGGATAACTCAAGGCACGTTTCTGTAATGGCTGTTTGTGGGTTGACCCGGGCTATGACGAGGGTTGACTTTCTACCATCTGGAAGATCAATAGTGATATTGTTCTTGACTCGCCACAGTTTTAATAAAAATGGATTTTTTCAGAAAACAGTAGTGGGAGTATGGTAGAACTGGAAGTGATTCCAGAACCGCAAACGATTACTGAAGATTTTATATGAACCTAAAGATTCAATCTGGATTGACATTCCATTGGCCACTCCGCAGATATGGTGGGTAACCTCAGGCACCCGAGAGGTACTCCGGTAGCCTCAAGGACGGTGACAGGGAGGTTCTTGTTTACTCAGACTTGCCATTGCTGTTGTTCCAGACTGTGAGACCCGGCAGGAGGATGAGTATAGCGTCGTTCTAAACTAGCTTTAGAAGTGTATGCCTATATGACTCTGCTAGAGGGTTGTCGTAGTCAGTGGGAGCAGCGGAAGCATTGGTGGACAGTTGGCATATGTCAATTTATAGACTAAAGCAGATACAGCGGAGATAGATCATTTATTTCTGATGTGACAGTCATAGGTTTGACTTCTTCAGAATAGGGGATGGATCTGTTAAGAAGGTAGTAGGGTGTGATGTCCTGGTATTTGATGACTTACACAGAGTAGGAAGTGATATTCCTATACTACGATCGGTTATACTTTGGTCGTCACACAATAGTTTCTCCACATAGGACTTGGATATTGTATCAGACATTCTGGTTACTAGATCTATGGTTTTAGATCTAGATTTGGGTGGTTTCCCAATCTGGGTACTTAGACAGCATTCTATGAGTATTTAGAATGGACGACTCCTGGCATGGTGGTGTACCTGCAGGTAATGGAGTCACCCTCTCTAAAGGTGTCTTACAGACTAAAGAGGAGAGGGATGTGCATGACTGGCAGATCACTTGCTTAGGCAATTGAGTCAATCATGAGATGTCAAGTACCACACCAGATGTTGTTCTTGCAGTAGGTGTAATAAGTTGATATTGATCCAATCCTGGAGAAACAGTCGGAAGCAGTTTTAGAACATAAGTTGATGTTCTAGGGATATGATAACAGCATTCTCCTTCAAGAGACAGTTATCATTCCAGGCTTCCAAGGTGACCTGGATGGCAGAGAGGTTGTCAGAGTTATAGTTTTCCCTCTGACGAGGGGCAGTATTTTGGACAGGTGTTCCAGGTGGATACTGAGGGAAGGCATGTCGCAGGATACTGATTAAGTTCAGTTGACGATACAGTCTAAGAAGTTTGGATTTGGAGTTCATTTATGAGCTAGGTCCCACCAGACATCCAGACACATTCTAAGACAGGTATTGCTCATTTCGGAAGATAGCTTTCTCTGCGAACTTGAGATAAAGAGAGACATAGAAAGAAACATCAGAGCGGATCCACTCACTGAGGCTATTCCTCGAACGCAATAGTTTCGCAAACGCGCTTTGTGAGACTGACTAGTAGGGGAGTTGGGTGTTCGGTAACACACGGGCTGTGAGTATGCGACATCGCAATAATTAGCCTTGAGTGCAAGTGGGAGATTGTTGGAGATAGTGCCCTCAGAGTCAATTATTGGATCACAGGCACGTGATTGCAATGATTGAGGGAGGACCTATCCCAGTAGGACAGCTTACTCAAGATGATAGTATGCTATCTGGTTTATCTTTATCATCGAGTACTTCTTTAGGTGACCTTACGAGTCGCTATTACACGTTGATAGAGCCTCTAGGATTCTTGCTTGACTACCAGCAGTATGAGGGCGATTATATACGTGAGAGCTGGGGTCTATAAGCACATCCTTAAAAGGTCTCTAGTCGTGGGAGTTTCGAGACAGGGCATCGATTCTCTAGAGTAGACTAGTGTATACAGTCGAGACCCCGACGAGGGGCGATGGACGGTCTCACAAGCCACTGGTGTCCGTTGGTTCACCTAAGATGTATACAGGTGCTCATTGGGTATGAGTACACCGGACAGGACTCGCCGGGAACCTGCTGGTTGGTATTATACCTGACGTCAGATAGCAGTTCCCTGATGACATGTGTACAGGTTAGTTCATCGACCTGAGATCGTCATTTGTCTCGTGTGAGTTCCCACTGTGCTTTGATTACTACCCTACCACGCTCAAAGGAGACGTGCAAACAGGTTTTAGTTGGGTACAGTCCCGAGCTACATGGAGGCAGTGAGCGGATCTTCAGGGGTTCGACTCTCCCGGTATTGGGGGTGAGGTCGCGCTGTGTCTAGGAGAGCCAGTACATGAGAAGTCCTTGGCCAAGGCAGGAGATTTACTAGTAGGTATTCCAGTAGTATCTCAGGGTGTTCTGGGCTACACTCCGACACGACTTGTACCGCTTTTGGGGGTTTGACTTTTACCAACCCCCTAGGCCCGCCATGCGATGCTCATAGACAAACGGACCAGACTGTATGGATATTGTCACTGACAGGCTCAGTAGGGTGTCAGGATGAGTTCGCTCATCGACGTCCCTTTTGGTCAGTACCTGGTAGCCCGTTACGTATTGGCTAATACCTCTGACGTGCTAGTGGTTAAATCCACAACCAAACTATTGACGAGTCTTTAGAGTCCCCCACAGACCAGTTTCTCAAGTTTCGGGCGAAACGCTGTAGAGGCCGTATGGAGATATGGCAGGGTTCAATCAGATACGTACGGTATTGCACGGATCGTGATCGGACGGATTTTACTAGCTGGCTTTGGCTTAAGCCGGATCCTAGTATTAGATGGTGTAGATATTGTCTCTTTGCATTTGTGTTCAGTGGGAATACAAATGCAGGCATGTATATGCAGTCACGGGGTTTTCCTGTAATTTATTACGGGATCAGTTTTCTAAAGTTGCCAGTTTGCATTCCGTTCCGGCCGGTTTTCCTTTGTTCCTTCACGGCCGGACTTTCCGATGGAGGGGGTTATTTGCAGTTGTGCAAATTATCTTTTGTGGAGGGTTTATTTATGAAATGGGAGATTATGAGAGCATCTTTTTATTCCATTCTTTTCTTTCATCATTTCTTGCATTGAATGAGATAAGAAAAGATTTGAAATGGTGTGACTTTTATTCCTAGTTTTCTTCATATCTCTTATGGTCACCTTGAGCTATCCTACACTCACCTCCCTTCTTGAGTTTTTCTCTACCATATTTCATAGAGGGGCCGGCCACTTCATGGGAGATGATGAGGTTTTCATTTGGTGTATGGAAAATTATTCGCATTCTCATTTTGTATCAAAGTTCACAAGCTCTCTCCAAAGTTCATTCCACCTCCATCATGGCAACTACATAAACCCTAAAGAGACATGGTTTCTACACTTGCCTACATTAATCCTTGGACGCGTCGGCTAGCCAACTTCGCGCCCGAGTTGCCTCGGTCCAGAGGTGGGAGCCCGTAAAAGAACCCGGCGATGTGGTGCCTGTTTCGACGAGGAGGCGACGGACGGAGATTCCGCGGGAGATCGGAGTGGAGACGAAGACCGAAGGACACGGATCGCTTGGTATAGATTCTCTACTCTTTTCTAGTTTGCTAGTAGCTAGGTTAATGGCCCGATCCGGATTAAAAGTGCACGGTGGTGCCGGTTTGGTAGTTTGCAAAGTTTTTCGTTTCCGCATTTCCGGCGTCGGATCGACAGCCGGGGCGCTGCCGTGCACTTACAATATGCATATATATCTATAGAATAGTTGGGATCCCGCCTCAGTAGTATCCCATACGATACACCATCTAATATGACATCCTTAAGTTAAGAGTGCAGAACTATCATCAATAGCTGGTACGGTAAATCCATCGTACGGCATCCAAAATTAGGGTACGGGTCAAATATCACATTTATCTCATTATTCATCTGGTATCCACATCATCATATACCGTGAGCAGGGGGTACTGATCTAAGTCTAGTACACTACTAATATCATCAACAATATCATGATCTGGCTACTGATCTAAAGTCTCATACAATCCGATGTCATCAACACATATTATCATATAGAAGTATATATCGCCAAAGCGATCCATTATAAATATCATAACATATCTCATCTCATATCTCGATCATATATCAACTATCATATATATATATCATCATCCACATGGTATCGTCGTCCAACGATCCACTATAACATCATGAAATATCTCGGTCACATATTAAATATCTCACGGCATCATGCCCGATCATATCGACTCGTTCCCAAGTATCATATAACATCCTCATCATCCAAGCATATGAATACCAATATATATATGTCCCCAATACGCACAAGGAAGTAAATGTACGCGAGTATGTGTATGTGCGTGTATGCAAATCTTTACTTTAGGGTTTCGTGACTAAGAAATCGACTAAAGTCCTTTCTTCAATTCTCGCTAACACCCCTAATCTCCTAAAGCTTTTCTAGCTAAGGTTCATATCACACACTAACATGAAGATCGACGAGCAAGCCCGCTCACACTCCAGTGAATCCGACCAGTGACACTACCGTACAGTCCGGTCTGATCGTCAGATATGCCGCATATCTCGCCTAGGGGTGGTAAACGTCAGACCCCAATAGCTCGATAAGTCGTGTCGATATGAGGTCTATAACAATTCGAGAAACTACTGGTAACACTTACCAGTAAATCTCAGCAACCCTGGCCAGGGATTTCTTGTTATAGCCAATCGAACACAGCGCAACATCAACCCCCTATACCGGGAGAGACGAATCCCCTCCTATCGCTCATTGCCTCCATGTGACTCGGGACTGTACCCAAAAACCACCGTTTTGCACGCCCTCGTGGACGTGGTAAGATGGAAATCAAAGCACGGTGGGAACCACACAAGACTCTATGACGATCTCGGGTCAACAGACTACTCTGTACCAGTGTCACCAGAGAACTGCCATCTGACGTGAGGTATAATACCATCTGGGAGTTCTCGGCGAGTCCGTCCAGTGTACCTAGTCTCCACTGAGCACCCGTATATCATCTCCGATGTCAAACACCAATGGATATGGGATCATCCATCGCCCATCTGTATGGGTCGAGAAGGTATACGCTAGTCTACTCTGGTATATCGATGCCCCGTCTCGATATACCCACGACTAGGGACTTTGAAGGATATACTTATGGACTACCATGTCCCCACTAGTATGATCCGCATCATAGTCCAGGTAGTCAAGTACAGATCCTAAGGGCTTTACCAACATGTAACAGAGAGACAATCAGTATACACGTTAAGGTAAAGTTCAACCAGATAGCATACTATCATGTCGAGCAAGAAAGTCCTCCCTATATATGTCCCAGCATCCACTACAATATACATCCTATGTACAGTAATGGCCTTTAGGGCATACATATAACTAACAATCTCCCACTTGCACTAGGGCCATCTGTAGCAGTGGTTGTAGTATCTCATACTCAACCATCCCATAAAAGTGTCTCTCTCTAGGAACAGGCCTTTGTGAGTGGATCCGCTGTGTTGTCCTCTGAGTCTACTCTCTAAACCTCGATCACCCTGGAGATCATCCATCTCCATGATCAGGTGACACTGCCTTAGAATATGTCTGGATCACTGATGGGACCGGCGTTTCTTGGCATAAGCCACAACTCCATTGTCACACAATGGTTGGAACGTAGTTCATCTCATGAACCAATATACACCCAGACTTCCTCTTTGGTAGCATCTTAAGTAGCGATGTATCGTGCCTTTATCGTCTAGTATGTCATGGTATCTAGCTTGGAACTCTTCCAACATACCGTCCCTCCACTGAGGGTAAAGACAATGCCTGTGACTGACATTCAGTCGTCATTATCACCCTGGAACCCTTCCAGTGATTCTCCCCAGGATCGGTTGATACCGTCTCACTACAACTAGTGAGAGTCCTAACATCCAATTAGATCTATCTCATAGATCCAAAAACCCAGGATTTAGGAGGTATCACTTTGATCCTATATGGAGAATCATTGTGATAAGCGGAGATTGATCGAGCGTAGCATAAGAAACTCCTTTCTTATCAAGAGTATGTCATCCACGTACTCTACGAGGATCGTCACCATACTCCCTACTATCTTTTTGTATATACAAGGTTCATCTACCATTTTGATGATGTCAAACTCTTTGACCGCTTCATCAAAACAGATGTTCCAACTCCGCGATGCCTACTTTATCCTATAAAGCATCTTGCACACGTTTCCGCTGCTCCCACTGTCTACGAAGCCCTCTGGCTGTGTACTTATAGACGCTCTCTTCTAAATCATCATTTAGAAAAGCAGTCAAGACACCCAACCACCAGATATCGCAGTCATGGTATGTAGCCGTGGCAAGTAGGATCTGGATGGACTTAAGCATAGTTACTTGAAAAGGTTTTAACATTATGATCCATATCTGGTCAATGATGCAAACCTTTAACAAGTCTAGCTTTGAAAGTCTCAACTTTTCCATCTACACCAAGTAATCTTCTCAAGATATACTTGCTCCTGATAGGGATTTAACCCTTCAGATATTGCAACCAAAGTCCATACTTTGTTGGTGTATAAGGATTCCATCTCAGATCGCTAAGCATCCAGCCATTCTTACAGAGTCTTACTCCTGATGGCCTGCTCGAAGCTAGTTGGGTCATCATCTCATGATGCAATCCTCGCTCCCACTGTCATCGAGAAACCGAAGTATCTCTCAGGTGGGTGAGGAACCCTACTAGATCGGCGGAGAGGCTGAGGTTCGTTGGTAACTATCGAATCCTTTGGTTCTTTCAAATTATCAGCTGCAGTTTGTATAGCTGGAACCTTTCCAGTTCTACATTACAGACCTTGCCTCGAGCTTGTCCGGATTTTGCTTTCAGACATAGGCCGGACAACCCCAAATCTTAACTAGCTTAAGACATGGGCTCTTCCCTTTCCATATCACATATGAAGTGGTAGGCAACTGATTTGATTTGAACCCTATTCAATAGGTATGCAGCTTCTCAAGTGCATAACTCCCATAAAGGAAATAGGTAACTCAATAGTACTCATCATAGAGCACACCTTATCACATAGGGTGTGATTGCTCCGCCCCGATATACCATCGTGCTATGGTGTATTCGGAGGAGTAATGCTAAGAGAGAATCTCATTCTCCTTTAGAATGATCCAGGAATTCCGTGCTCAAGTATTCTCCTCCTTGATCTCATCATAGGACATAATACTTATACCCTTATTGGTTCTCTACTTCTAACTTATATTCTGTGAATATCTCAAAAGGTTCGGACTTATGTTTCAACAGGAACGTATGTCTGAATCTTGAGAGATTATCAGAGAATGTAATGAAGTAAAAAGAACCAGTCCTGGCATTTGTAGACTGGGGACCTACATACATCAACATGTATCATCCCAAGAGTTCACTAACTCTTTCTCTGTTTCCAGTAAACGGAGCTATGGTCATCTTATCTTTGTGACATGACTGGCGAGTTTCACAAGATGTAAATTCAAACTGATTTAAATATGCATCTATATGTAACTCTAGCTAGTCGGGTCACATTGATCTGACCTAGTCTACAATACCTCAAGAAGGATCCGTTCATTTCTGAACTCTTCCTCTTGTGTGTGTTCCATATACTAAGAACTGTAGTTTGATTTAGAACATCAATGCTTTTAGATAACGTGCCTGAACTGATCAACCTTTGATATAGGAAATGTTCAAAACATTATCCATCAATACAAAATTATATCCTTTCTTTTCTAACAAAGAGAGTGATATGATTTGGTATATCAGGTTCGATATCTAATAACATTCGTTCAGAATCAATGTATTGTAATACAGGGTGACAGTGACCAACAGACTTGGCTGCAACATTTGCCCTGTTTTCTGTCTCATGAAACTTATCACCCGTTCTCAGTTTTTCTACCCTTTTGTAGCCCTATGTAACAGATTACATATTTGGGATCTTGATCCGGTATCATATACCTAGGATGCAGAGGATACTGAGAAACAGTTCTGTATAATGAACACACCCAAAGATGATGCATCAGCATGCACTCTCTTCGTTTGGGCGGCACGGGAATTCTGGTAATCCCCAATTTCCTGCTCTGTCTTATAACAATTATAAGTTGGAGCGGGACCAACGTTCCCCAGCTCAGTATAACAAGCGGGTTCGGTCAATATTCCGTATTATTATCTTGATTAAGGCGTGATATGGTCGCTACCAGGAGAGAGAGAGAAGAAAACACTCAGCGTGCGCTCTTGCAAGAATAGATTGGTTTTAATTTTATCTAATCAGGATGGCTCCCACTGCTTTTTATCAAATCTTCCTTCAAACCCTAAAAGGAAAGACTAGCCGGGATTAATTACACACTATAAGTTCGCCAATCTTTCAGCCAGGCCAGTGTCGGTACTTTGAGGGAGGTCCCCCGTGCTTTCGCACGAACCTAATTAATGTAAACCTCGTTTTCCCAGAGGCGTAACCCCGTTGACACCTTTCTAGACACCTATTTGATCGGCTAATTGTAATGTATAAAACTCTCCCAGGAGTAACTCTTACTCGCAGCGGGTATCGGGATCCAACTATCTCATAGAAGGTATGCAATCTCATTGCAAATTTCAACACTTGAAATTCCCGATAATATTTTGCCCCTAGCATCCTATGACCTTGACGGAGGTCAACAAACCATAGGCTACTAGTCAAGTTCAATCCGTCATTTCTTGATCGAATTAAACCCACCCGCACGACCCTTGACGGAGGTCAACAAGGCCGCACGACTACCCTAACTCAATCTGCATCATATGCATAAGCAGATAAATACTGGTTAGCTACCGCACACTGCGCCTTGACGGAGGTCAACAAACGCAGCACGAATACTAAACAGCACTTATCTGAAATGACGGAGGGCTACGACAGGTTTTTATGAAAACCTATTGCGTAATGAACTTGATATCGTTGTAGAATCAAATGAATTTTGAAATGGAGTGTTTTTGAGGCTTTTCTAGTTTTGCTAAAGGAGTCACTCCCGGTGAAGGGATCGTCGGTCCTTTCCTCGTCGAATGAGGTGCGGGATATATCACATATATCACTGTGCAAAGCAAAAAACACTTAAAAGCAATCAAAAGACAAACCGAGTGTGTAGCATCTGCCAGTTATTGCTAAAGGAGTCACTCCCGGTGAAGGGATCTCGGTCCTTTCCTCATCGAATAAGGTGCAGGATATATCGCATATACCGCTGTGCAAAGCAAGAACTGTAGCTACCTGTTTTATTTTGAAATTCGATTCTACAACATCTTAGGTTTCTTTTATTTCATTAATCACATTAATGAAGTCCCATCATTTAAGTACCTAAACATCACAGATAAATACGACGTACACTTATGCCATCCGCATTCGCCTCGATGTCCCCTCGTGCACCGTTAGGTTAGGTAACTAACGGCAGAGCGGGGCAGGGCTAGCGCGGGTGTAAAACATAAGTAACGTCTATATAATATATCATATATATTATATACTGTATCTATCACAGAACATCACATGATCACATCACAGATATCGCAGCAGAAGAAACATATGAAATATTGGATATACTAGGACGTCCGTGTTTTCAATACGAGCCAGTATAAAACACGGATTCCACGGTCGTGATGAATAGCCAAACCCACACCCCTAGACCCCTACGAGATCGGCAAGCAACCCTACCAATTCTGGAGTTAGGAGACCCGGACTCGACTCCTCGAGTTGGTCTCCCACTGGACTCCAGAACCCGGTTACTTGTGCTCCCCTCCTTGGGTCTATCCTAGTGCGGAAAAGTAAATAATATACAAAAGGTGACAACTTCCGCAACCTGGAAGCGCCCCAATAAAAGAATATTACATACAAGTTTTTACATGAATGAAAATGAAAAACACTCATCTCACATAAAAACCCCCGGCTATTCAAACACGACGATCCAATATAACATATCCAGCAACACATAACATCACATGTCATCAACGTAAGTAAATATGCGCATCCCAATTGTCGTTGACATATAGCAACGAAACCGGCGATATCACATATTACACTTACGGTCACAGAAAAGAAATTGTAAAACTACAACAGTTGGAATCCGCAACCATCTCAGACATCGCATGCCTGACCAAATGAATTACTTAGACATCACATGCCTAACAATTATAAACCCCGCATTTCAGTCTCATTATCGAAAACACTTTTCAATATCAAGTCGGGTAATTCAACAGGATTCCCGACATCCTGATCGAATGCTCGTCGCAAACTTCAGTAGACAGCTGCACCCCCGATACCGTCGACGAAGTGCACCAAGGCGGAACACCGCTACCGTGAGCACCCGAACGGATGCTTTCGGCTACGGGGTTCTCCTACAGTCACTTGGTCGGGGCTATGGGGTGAGGCTGTCTATTAAGTTTATCGGTGAGTATCCGCGTACGCTACGTGATTGCGACGGACTTTTGATCACATCAAAATTCCGTGGCAACCGATCAAGTGAGACTAAACCGCTAGATTTATAACATTCATTCAGTTATCACATAACTACTTGTGAATTCCAATTATTGTATCCCATTCCAGATAAACAGAAAATGTTAAAATTTTCGATCGAACATTCTAACACCCAAGTTTTCCCGATACAGATCAACACATGAAACTAGTCTAACAACATTCAGTTCGTACCTCAATACCAATGGTCCAGCCGTAGAAGGGTCAAGCCAACGCCTCACATGTGGCACGCCGTACTGCCCCAAACCCGAAGGTTCAAAGGGCAGTTCAAGACGGTCACATAATCGAGTTAAGGTTTGTTGTCTTCTAGAGGGACCATCGCGTTACTTGCACTACTTAGAACGTCGTTAAACTACGGAAAAATCCAACACTTGGAAATTTCCCGACAGGGGAAAAATTGGGTATTTATATCCGGTCGAACTTTTTAACATATTCTAAAAATTTATCCGGAAAGCCACATAGACAAAATTTGATACTCCGATCGAAACACCGAATCCCCAAAACAACTGCAGAAAATTCAACTCTTGAATAAATATTAAAAATTCCCAGAAAATCCAACTCCAGTAAATAGGAATTACTGTGCAAAGAAAAGTCAAAGAATCTACAGTCTCGCCGCGGAACCGCCGCTCCACGTGGGCTTAGGCCGCGGTCCCGCACCGTCATGACGGAGTTACAGCTCCGTTTTGCACAGTATTTCATAATAAACCCTGCTTGATTTTCTGGATATTTTTAATCTTGAAAAATCCACATTTTTAAAAATTGGACAGAGAGCATGTTTGTGATCGGGTTTCGGGTTCGTTCGGACTTCAAATTCCGTCTAGACTTCGCCTAAGGCTCTAGCTAGGCTCTGATACCACTGTAGGGTTCCTAGGCACCCTAATGAGGTCTCACAAGGCATCGATCATGCCAAATTAAAATTTTAACGGTGCCGAGAAACCCGACTACGGATCGTTTGCTAGAAAACTAGGCGAAAAAGCTAACTAGTTAACACTTAACTATAAGAATCGGAAATACAACCTTTGTAGATCCGGTCCTCCACCTCCACGGCTCCGAGATGAGGTCATCTCCGCTGTCCAAATCAAATCCGGGCTCTAGCGTCGGCTTCATCGGAGAATGCGCAAGCTAGGTCGTCGATGTCCATGCCGAAGATGATCTACGTCGAAGCATCGCAAGATCAAGCTCTCACTTCACCAAGTCATGAAACTTGTGAAGAAAACACACTCTACTACTTGGCAAGAGGTAGAGGATGAAAAAATAGGAAGTGGGTAGACTTTAGATTTGGATTTCTCACTATTTTTTATCACTTGCCATTGATGGAGGCAAGCTTTCTTCACTTGAAGAAATGAAGAAGAAGAAGAATAATATGATAAGAATTAAAATAAAAGGAAAAATCCATTCTTATCATAATTCTCACCATGGTTAGGTGTAGAGAATTAACTTGAGTTAATAGAAGTGGTTAGGGTTAAGCATGAGACAAAATGGTCAAAGTCTTCATGAAGATTCATGAATGGTCAAAAGAAAGCAACCATTTTCCTCATTATCTTTTCATTTATTCATTTATCAAAAATAAATGGATAATAAAATAAGATAAATGAATAACAAATAATAAACCCTAACCATTCCTTTAACCAAGGTTTAATTCTTTATACTTAACCATTTTTGCATGCACCATCAAATATGATACAAGCTAGTGCACAAATCATATCGCATATGCAATGCGCACATTTGAGCGAGAAAATCCATATAAAGTGAACCGATACTAGTTAATGCAAAGTAATATATCAAATATATAATTATGCATCAAATCATTAAATCAACACTTGATTTAACGATCCGGTCATATCGTATATAACCGACTAGTATGCAATGCATCGGTTTATCGAATCAACCCTTGATTCGATAACTAGGGTATATCGCATATAACCTAATCGATACATTCATCGCGAGAATGAAATACGGTATCACATACATGCATTATTCTCGGTCCCGCACATATCTCATATGCGCTCCTATTTCGTTTCGCTTGAGCCAGGAAACCTCTGTGTAGGACTCTAAAGACTCGTCAATACGCCGGCATCAGGTGATGATCATATCAAACACCCACAAGCCGCAAGCGGTCTGCTAAACGTAACGGCCACCCGGGTATTGAGCGATCTGAAGATCGACGAGCAAGCCCGCTCACACTCCAGTGAATCCGACCAGTGACACTACCGTACAGTCCGGTCTGATCGTCAGATATGCCGCATATCTCGCCTAGGGGTGGTAAACGTCAGACCCCAATAGCTCGATAAGTCGTGTCGATATGAGGTCTATAACAATTCGAGAAACTACTGGTAACACTTACCAGTAAATCTCAGCAACCCTGGCCAGGGATTTCTTGTTATAGCCAATCGAACACAGCGCAACATCAACCCCCTATACCGGGAGAGACGAATCCCCTCCTATCGCTCATTGCCTCCATGTGACTCGGGACTGTACCCAAAAACCACCGTTTTGCACGCCCTCGTGGACGTGGTAAGATGGAAATCAAAGCACGGTGGGAACCACACAAGACTCTATGACGATATCGGGTCAACAGACTACTCTGTACCAGTGTCACCAGAGAACTGCCATCTGACGTGAGGTATAATACCATCTGGGAGTTCTCGGCGAGTCCGTCCAGTGTACCCAGTCTCCACTGAGCACCCGTACATCATCTCCGATGTCAAACAACAATGGATATGAGATCATCCATCGCCCATCTGTATGGGTCGAGAAGGTATACGCTAGTCTACTCTGGTATATCGATACCCCGTCTCGATACACCCACGACTAGGGACTTTGAAGGATGTACTTATGGACTACCATGTCCCCACTAGTATGATCCGCATCATAGTCCAGGTAGTCAAGTACAGATCCTAAGGGCTTTACCAACATGTAACAGAGAGACAATCAGTATACACGTTAAGGTAAAGTTCAACCAGATAGCATACTATCATGTCGAGCAAGAAAGTCCTCCCTATATATGTCCCAGCATCCACTACAATATACATCCTATGTACAGTAATGGCCTCTAGGGCATACATATAACTAACAATTACAACATTTGTAGACCTCCCTTGGTGAATCCTTGGACCTTGGAGAGTTTAAAACGGATCGCTAGATACCTTCCTCGTCCACGATGATCCATCCGAAGTCTCTTTGCCCAAAGCTCCTTGTTTTACTTGATCTTTAAAAGAAATATAGCAAACACCTTACACAAATGAGCTAGAGAGGTGTAGAATGATGAGATGGTTTGTAATATCTAATCAAAACCCTTTCTTTTTGTCAACCTCACTCACTACAAAATTGAAGAGAGCTTGGAGGAGGAAGAAGATGATAATGGCAGAGCTTGAGCTCATGAGATAACGATATGATGAAAAAAAATTGAGAATAGAAATTATATATATATATATATATATATATATATATTTCACACTCTCATCCTTAACCATGGGTTAATAAATATCTAGATATTTATTTTGTGGTCAAAAGCCAAATGAAAACTAATCCATGGTTAAAAGTTAGGTCAAGTGTAGTCAAGTTTAGAAAGATGAGATAAATATCAACCATGAGTTAATTTTCATTTTCTTTAACACAAAAATAAATATATATACATATTTACAACCATGTGAGTCTTGCATTGCCATCTTTAGTGTATCAACAACCATAATACAATGTATGCATGTATGTGTCCATACACATCATCATGTGTATACATGCATGCACACACATCATATTAGAAAAGGGTTTAAATAAAGAATTGAACTAAAAGTCAAATGTTAAATCAACACTTGATTTAACAAATCGGTCATATTACATACGACCTGACCAATAGAAAAACGCTCGATCAATATATGGTATCACATACATGTATTTAATCGGGTCCCCGTGCATATCGTATATGCACACCACATCATTTCGCCTGAGCTAGGAAACTCCTGTGTGGGACTCTAAGACTCGTCAATACGGCGGCAGTAGATAATGATCATATCAAACACCCACAAGCCGCAAGTGGTCAGCTAAACGTAACGGCCATTCACGTATTGAGCGATCATAAGATCAACAAGCAAGCCTGCACAAACTCGTGTGAATCCAATCAGTAACACTACCGTACAGTCCGGTCTCTTCGCCTGATATGTTGCATATCCAGTCTAGGGGTGGTAAACGTCAGACCCCAATAACCGATAAGTCGTGTCAATGTGAGGCTCATAACGGATCGAGAAACTACTGATAACACTTACCAGTTGGTCTCCACATCAGCCCTGGCCAGGGACTTCCAGTTATAGCCAATCGTACGCAGCGCAACATCAACTCCCAATACCGGGAGAGACGAAACCCCTCCTATCTCTCATTGCCTCTATGTGATTTGGGATTGTACCCAAAAGCCACCGTTTTGTACGTTCTCATGAACGTGGTAAGGTGGAAATCAAAGCACGGTAGGAATCACACAAGACTCTATGATGATATCGGGTCTACAGACTAACCTGTATCAGTGTCACCAGAGAAATGCTATCTGACGATAGGTATAATACCATCTAGGAGTTCTCATCGAGTCCGTTCAGTGTACCCAGTCTCTACTGAGCACTCGTACACCATCTTTGATGCCAAACACCAATGGATATGGGATCATCCATCGCCCATCTTATGGGTCAAGATGCGTATACGCTAGTCTACTCTAGAGTATCGATGCCCTGTCTCGAAACACCCTCGACTAAGAACTGTTATAGGATGTACTCTTGGACTACCATGGCCCCACTAGTATGATCTGCATCATAGTCCTAGTAGTCGAGTACATATTCTAAGGGCTTTATCAACATGTGAGAGCAAGACAGTAAACCAATACAAGTCAACATTTTAAGATAAAGTGAAACCAGATAGCATACTATCATGTCGAGCAAAAAAGTCCTCTCTATATATATCTAAGCATCCACTATAATATACATCATATGTACAACAATGGCCTCTAGGGCATATACATAACTAACAATCTCCCACTTGCACTAAGGCCGGATGTTGTAGTATCTCATACCAAGCATCCCGAAGAGTCTCTCAAATTGTTTCTGGGGTATGGCCTTCATGAGTGGATCCGCAGTGTTTTCCTTCGTGTCAACTCTCATGACCTCAATCTCACGGCGATCAACTATCTCCCGGATCAGGTGATACCGCCTCAGAATATGTTTGGATTTCTGATGGGATCTAGGTTCCTTGGCCAAAACTACAGCTCCATTGTTATCATACAAAGGTATTGGAAGCTCAATAGGCGGAACCACTCCAAATTCAGTTATGAACTTTTTCATCCAGACAACCTCTTTGGCAGTATTGTTGGCAGCGATGTATTCATCCTCCATCGTCGAGTCTGCCACGGTTTCTTGCATGGAACTCTTCCAACAAAACGCCCCTCCATTGAGGGTGAAGAAAAATCCCGAGTGTGACTTAGAGTCGTCCTTATCACTTTGGAAGCTCGAATCGGTAAAGGACTCCACCTGAAGTTCTCCGTTACCATACACCAAGAATATCTCCTTAGTCCTTCTCAAGTACTTGAGAATGTTCTTCACAGCTGTCCAGTGACTCTCTCCTGGATCTACTTGATACCTATTCACTAAACTTAGTGAGTATGCTACATCAGGTCTGGTACATAGCATCGCGTACATGATAGAGCCTACTGCCGAAGCATAGGGTATCCCTTACATGCGAGCTCTTCCAAATCTGTCTTAGGAGATATCTCTTTGGAGAGAGTGAGTCCAGAGATCGTGGGTAAATACCCACGCTTGGATTCTTCCATACTAAACCTCTTTAGTATGGTGTCAATGTACCTTAATTAGGACAATCCCAGTATCCGTTTAGATCTATCTCTATAGATCTTAATCCGCAAAATGCAGGAGGCATCACCTAGATTTTTCATTGAGAATCTATGTGATAAGAAGAGCTTGACCGAGTCCAGCATAGGAACATCATTTCCTATCAAGAGTATGTCATCCACGTATATTACGAGGAAGACAACCTTACTCTATGCAACCTTCTTGTAGGTACAAGGTTCATCTACGTTCTTGATGAGTCAAACTCTTGGACTACTACATCAAAGCAGATGTTCCAACTCCGTGATGCCTGTTTTAACCCGTAAATTGATTTAAGCAACTTGTACACCTTTCCGCTGCTCCCACTGTCTACGAAGCCCTCTGGCTGAGTCATGTATACACACTCCTGTAAATCACCATTTACAAAGGTGGTCTTAACATCCATTTGCCAGATTTCGTAGTCATAGCATGCAGCAATGGCAGGTACGATCCGGATGGACTTAAGCATAGCCACTGGAGAAAAGGTTTCTTCATAATCCACACCTGGTCGTTGACGAAAACCATTTGCATCAAGTCTAGCTTTGAAAGTCTCAACTTTTCCATCTACACCAAGTTTCTTTTTAAAGATCCATTTGCTCCCAATGGGTTTTACCCCTTCAGAAGCAACTTCCAAAGTCCATACTTTGCTGGTGTACATGGATTCCATCTCAGATCGCATTGCATCCAGCAATTTCACAGAGTCCCCACTCGTGATGGCCTACTCGAAGCTAGTCGGGTCATCATCTTCCATGATATAATCCTCGCTCCCACCGTCTATTAGAAAACCGTAGTATCTCTCAGGTAGATGAGGAACCCTACTAGATCGGCGGAGAGGCTGGGGTTCGTCGGGAACTATCAAATTCTCTGGTTCCACCAAGTCTTCTGTTGTAGTTTGTGTAGCTGGAACTTCTTTCAGTTCTACCTCATTGCCACTAATTTCTTTTTCAAGAATTTCCTTTTCTAAAAAGGTGGCATGTCAAGAAACAAACACCTTTTGTTCCTCGGTGTGGTAGAAGATATACCCGTGCGAATGTTTGGGATATCCAATAAACTTACACAGAAAAGACCTTGCGCCGACCTTGTCCGGATTCTGTCTTTTCACATATGCCGGACAACCCCATATCTTAACATAATTAAGATATGGTCTCTTTCCTTTCCATATCTCATATGGAGTGGTTGGCACAGATTTGGTGGAAACCATATTCAATAGGTCTACAGCTGTTTCCAGTGCATATCCCCAAAAAGAAATAGGCAACTCAGCGGTGCTCATCATAGAGCGCACCATATCTAATAGGGTGCGATTCCTCCGCTCCGATATACCGTTGTGTTGTGGTGTATAAGGAGGAGTAAGCTGAGAGCGAATCCCATTCTCTTTTAAATAGTCCAGGAACTCATTGCTCAAGTATTCTCCTCCTCGATCAGATCGAAGGATCTTAATACTTTTACCTGTTTGGTTCTCTACTTCGTGCTTATATTCTTTGAATTTCTCAAAAGCTCCAGACTTGTGTTTCAACAAGAACACATGTCCGTATCTTGAGAGATCGTCAGTGAATTTAATGAAGTACGAAGAACCATTCCTGGCATGTGTAGACATGGGACCACATACATCACTATGTATCAGTCCCAAGAGTTCTGTAACTCTTTCTCCGTGTCCACTAAAGGGAGTTTTGGTCATCTTGCCTTCGAGACATGACTGGCAAGTATCATAAGATGACAATTCGAACAGTTTCAAATATCAATCCTTATATAACTTAGTTAGTCATGTCGCATTGATATGACCTAGTCTACAATGCCACAAGAAAGATTCGTTCATTTCTGAACTCTTCCTTTTGTGTGTGTTTTGCACATTAAGTACTGTAGTTTGATTTAGAACGTATATGCCATTATTTAACGAGCATGATCCAATCAACTTTTGATTCAGGAAGATGTTCATAACATTATCCTGTACTACAAAATTATATCCTTCTTTACTCAATAAAGAAACTGAGATAAGATTGTATATCAGGGTTGGAATGTAATAGCATTCGTTCAGAATCAATGTATTACCATTTGGTAACACAAGGTTATATTCGCTAACTGCTTTGGCTGCAACATTTGCACCATTCCCTATTCTTACGAAATGATCACCCATTCCCAGTTCCCTACCTTTCTTTAGCCCATGTAATATATTACATATGTGGGATCCCGATCCGGTATCTAATACCCAGGACATAGAGTGAACTGAGAAACAGTTCTCGATAACTAACACACCAGAAGAAGATGCATCAACATGCTTATTCTTCATTTGGACGGCGTGAGAATCCGGATATTCTCCTATTCCCTGCTCGGACTTATAACAATTATAAGTTGGAGCGGGACCAACGTTCCCCTGCTCAGTATAACAAGCGTGTTCGGTCAATACATCCATATTATTATCTTGATTAAAGCCTGACATGGTCGCTACCTGGAGAGAGAGAGAAGAAAACACTTTAGCGTATGCTCTTGCAAGATTAGATTGGTTATTATTTTATCTAATCAGGATGGCTCCCACTATTTTCATCAAATCTTCCTTCAAACCCTAAAAGGTAAGACTAGACGGGATTAATTACACCTTACAAGTTCGCTAATCTTTCAGCCAGGTCAATGTTGGTACTTTGAGGGAGGTTCCCTGTGCTTTCGCACGGACCTAATTAAAATAAACCTTGTTTTCCCAGAGGCATAACCCCGTTAACACCTTTCTAGACACCAACTTGATCGGCTAATTGTCATGTGTAAAACCCTCCCAGGAGTAACTCTTACTCGCTGTGGGTATCAGGATCCAACTATCTTATAGAAGGTGTGCAATCTCATTGCAAATTTCAACACTTGAAATTCCCGATAATGCTTTTGCCCCTAGCGTGCTATGACCTTGACGCAGGCTAACAAACTACAGTCCCCTAGTCAAGTTCAACCCGCCATTTCCTGATTGAATTAAACCCACCCGAACGACCCTTGACGCAGGCCAACAAAGTCGTACGACTACCCTAACACAATCTTATCTTATGTTGCAGATAAGCACTAGTTAGCTACTGCACACTACGCCTTGACGCAGGCCAAAAAACGTAGCACGAATACTAAGTAGTACTTATCTGAAATGACGAAGGGCTACGCAGGTTTTTCAGAAAACCTTTGGTGTAATGAACTTGATATCGTTGTAGAAACAAGTGATTTTGAAAAGAAATTTTTTTGAGGCTTTTACTAGTTTCACTAAATAGGTCACTCCCGTTGAAGGGATCTCGGCTCATTCCTTATTGAATAAGGTGCAGGATATTTCATAAATACCACCATGCAAAGTAAGAACTATAGAAGCAATCAAAAACATAACCGAGTGAGTTATAGCATCTGCTAGTTTCGCTAAAAATGTCACTCCCGGTGAAGGTATCTCGGCTCTTTCCTTATCGAATAAGGTACTGGATATTCTACAAGGAATGCCGCTATGCAAAGCAAAAACTAGAGCTACCCTTTTTTTATATAAAATTGATTCTACAACATCTTTTAGGTTTCTTTTTCTTTCATTAATATCATTAATGATTCCCATCATTTATGCTTCCTAAGCATCACAGAAGAAACGAAAATACAACATACACTTGTACCATCCGCATTAGCCACTGTGTCCCGTTATGCACCGTTAGGTTACTTAACTAACGGCATACCGGGACGGGACTAGCGCGGGTGCAAAACATAAGCAACATTTATTATATATCATATATACAATAATAAAGCATTCGTATCACACATATAATATGATCATATCACATAATATCAGCAAAAGAAGCTAACATATGAAATATTGGATATACTAGGAGGTCCGTGTTTTATTTTGAGCCTGTATAAAACATGGATTTCACGGTCGTGATGAATAGCCCATCCCACATCCCTAGACCCCTACGAGAGAGGCAAGCAACCATACCAATTCTAGGGTTTAGGAGACTCGGTCTCGAGTCCTCGAGATTGCCTTCCACTGAACCCTAGAACCCGGTCACTTGTGCTCCCCTTCTTGGGTCTATCCTAATGGCGAAAGGTAAATAATATACAATAATGGTAACATCATCCTCAACCCGGAAGTGGACCAAATAAAAGAATATTACATACAATTAATAATTACATGAATGAAAATAAAGACTCTCATCTCACATAAAAAACCCGGCTATTCAATCGTGACAATCATGCACATCATATCTCAGCAACACATAATATCACATATTATCAATGTAAGTAAGTATGCGTACCCCGATTGTCATTGATGTATAGCAACGAAATCGGCGATATACCACATACTACACTTACGGTCGTAGAAAAGAAAGTGAAAAACAACAATTGCAATTATCACATTCACATATATCAAGATGATGTTTAATGCTTCGATCGAATCAACATAGACCTACAAATTATCTCGAGAGCTCAACACTTGAGCAAAATCAAAATACTCAAAAGCGTGCCACGGTGTTTATGGACCAGCCGTAGAAGGGGTTAACCAATGCCTCACCTATGGCACCACGGAACTACGGCAAACCCTAGGGTTCTATCGCGGTTCCGTGGGCATAGAATCGAGTTAAGGTCATGTATTCTTGTAGAGGGTCCATAGGGATACTTGCACGACTATTGAATATATAATTAACTTAGGAAAATAACAACACTTGAAAATTTCAGCGGGGTACAAGATGTGGTGTTCGAAGTTCGTTCGAACTGTTAAACATTGTCTAGGTTACCAATACAGTGTTAGAATATACGACTACGAAACACTACGAATTAACCCCTAATCAAAATAAATATCAAATGAAAATTTGGGCTAAGCAAACAATACCAGAAACCCCAATTCCTACAGAACAGAGCACTAGTGAAATACGAAGTTGAATGGAGCACAGGGGGTCGGCGATGCCGGATTTGGGGAGGTGGTGCTCGGCCAAATTCCGAGATGAGGGCCTCGTATTTCACGTGTGTTCATATTGTATCACATACAGTTTTCTGCAGTTGCTAAAATAATTTTTAAATAACTTTTTAAAAAATTTCCAGAGAGCAAAATTAGAGTTTCATGATATCGTATTTTCGAAGTCGATTTCGTTTTCGTAATCGTTTTAACACCGTGTCTAAAATTCTAGCCTGGCTCTGATACCACTGTTGGGTTTCCCTTGCACCTAATCTAGGGTTTAGAACCATCACACATGCCACTTTAAAATTTAGATAGGTGCAAAGCAAACTAACCATGAATCTTTAACTAGAATGTTTAGAGTAACAAAACTAGTATCATATACAAATAAGAATTTATCACTAAGTGAAGAAATTACAACCTTTGTTGACCTCCCTTAGTGACTCCTTGGACCTTTGAGAGTTTGGAACGTATCGCTAGATACCTTCCTCATCCACGATGATCCACCCGAAATCTCTTTGCCCAAAGCTCCTTACTTTACTTGATCTTTAAAAGAAGTATAGCAAACACCCTACACAAATGGGCTAGAGAGGTGTAGAATGATGAGGTGGTCTGTATTCTCTAATTAAAACCCTTTCTTTTTAACAACCTCACTCACTAGAAAATTCAAAAGAGCTTGGAGGAAGAAGAAGATGATAATGGTAAAGCTTAAGCTCAAGAGATAATGATATGATGAAAAAAATGAGAATAGAAATTTTATATATATATATATATATATATATATATATATATATATATATATATATCACACTGTCATCCTTAACCATGGGTTAATAAATATCTAGATATTTATTTTGTGGTCAAAAGCCAAATGAAAACTAATCCATGGTTAAAAGTTAGGTCAAGTGTAGTCAAGTTTAGAAAGAGGAGATAAATATCAACCATGAGTTAATTTTCATTTTCATTAACACAAAAATAAATATATACATATTTACAACCATATGAATCTTGCATTGCCATCTTTAGTGTATCAACATCCATGATACAATCTATCCATGTATGTGTCCATACACATCATCATGTGTATACATGCATGCACACACATCATATTAGAAAAGGGTTTAAATAAAGAATTTAACTAAAAGTCAAATATTAAATCAACACTTGATTTAACAAACCGGTCATATCACATACGACCTGACCAATAGAAAAATGCCCGATCAATATACAGTATCACATACATGTATTTAATCGAGTCCCCGCGCATATCTCATATGCACACCACATCGTTTCTCCTGAGCTAGGAAACTCCTGTGTGGGACTCTAAGACTCGTCAATACGCCGGCAGTAGATGATGATCATATCAAACACCCACAAGCAGCAAGCGGTGAGCTAAACGTATCGGCTACCGGGGTATTGAGCGTTCAGAAGATCAACAAGCAAGCCTGCACACACTCCTGTGAATCCAATCAGTAACACTACCGTACTGTCCGGTCTCTTCGCCTTATATATCGCATATCCAGTCTAGGGGTGGTAAACGTCAGACCCTAGTAACCGATAAGCCGTGTCGATATAAAACTCATAACGGGTCGAGAAACTACTGATAACACTTACCAGTAAGTCTCCATATCAGTCCTGGCCTGGGACTTCCAGTTATAGCCAATCGAACACAACGCAACATCAACTCCTAATACCGGGAGAGACGAAACCCCTCCTATCGCTCATTGCCTCCATGTGATTCGGGACTGTACCCAAAAGCCACCGTTTTGCACGTTCTCATGAACGTGGTAAGGTGGAAATCAAAGCACAGTGGGAATCACACAAGACTCTATGACGATCTCGGGTCTATAGACTAACCTGTACCAGTGTCACCAGAGAACTGCTATCTGACGATAGGTATAATACCATCTAGGAGTTCTCATCGAGTCCGTTCAGTGTACCCAGTCTCCACTGAGCACCCGTACACCATCTTTAATGTCAAACACCAATAGATATGGGATCATCCATAGCCCATCATATGGGTCAAGATGCATATACGCTAGTCTACTTTGGAGTATCGATACACCCTCAACTAGGAACAGTTATAGGATGTACTCTTGGACTACCCTAGCCCTACTAGTATGATTTGCATCATAGTCCTAGTAGTCGAGTACATATCCTAAGGGCTTTATCAACATGTGAGAGCAAGATAGTAAACCAATACAAGTCAACATGTTAAGACAAAGTGAAATCAGATAGCATACTATCATGTCGAGCAAGAAAGTCCTCTCTATATATATCCAAGTATCCACTATAATATACATCATATGTACAACAATGGCCTCTAGGGCATATACATAACTAACAACAATTAGCCGATCAAAGTAGGTGTCTAGAAAGGTGTTAACGGGGTTATGCCCATGGGAAAACGAGGTTTATTTTAATTAGGTCCGAGCGAAAGCACGGGGAACCTCCCTCAAAGTACCGACACTGGCCTGGACGAAAGATTGGTGAAACTGTATGGTGTAATTAATCCTGGCTAGTCTTACCTTTTAGGGTTTGAAGGAAGATTTAATAAAAACAGTGGAAGCCATCCTGATTAGATAAAATAATAACCAATCTGATCTTGCAAGAGCATATGATGAGTGTTTTCTTCTCTCTCTCTCCTGGTAGCGACCATATCATGCCTTAATCAAGATAATAATATGGATGTTTTGACCGAACCGGCTTATTATACTGTGCTGGAGAACGTTGGTTCCGCACAATCTTATAATTGTTATAAGTCCGAGCAGGAAATAGGGGTGTACCAAGATTCCCATGCCACCCAATTGAGGAAAAAGCATGTTAATGCATATTCTTCAGGGTGTGTTCGTTACCGAGAACTGTTTCTCAGTATCCTCTACGTCCTGCGTATGAGATACCGGATCAGGATCCCGCATATGTAATCTGTTACATGGGCTACAGTAAGGTAGAGAATTGGGATTAGGTGATATGTCTCTAAGTGTAAAGAATGGTGCAATTGTTGTAGCCAAACTAGTTGGCAAATATCACCTTATATTTCCAAATATATTGATTCTGAACGAATGTTATTACATACCGACCCTAATATACAACATTACATCAGTTTCTTTATTAAGTTAAAAACGAATATAATTTTGTATTACAGGATAATGTTGTGAACATTTTCCTTAATCAAGAGTTGTTTGGATCAGGCACGTTATGTAATGGCATATACGTTCTAAATCAAAGCACAGTTCAAAATATATAGAACACACACAAGAGGAGTAGTTCAGAAATGAACGAATCCCTCTTGTGGCATTGTAGACTAGGTCATATCAATGCGACACAACTAGCTAAGTTACATAAGGATGAATATTTGAATCCGTTCGAATTTTCATCTTATGATACTTTCCAGTCATGTCTCAACGGTAAAATGACCAATACTCCTTTTACTGGAAATGGAGAAAAAGTTATTGAACCCTTGGACTGATACGTGGTGATGTACACGACCCTATGTCTATACATGCCAGGGTTGATTCTTTGTACTTCATTACAGTCATCGATGATCTCTCAAGATTCGGACATGTGTTCCTGTTGAAACACGAGTCTGAATTTTTGAGAAATTCAAGGAATATAAGTACGATGTAGAGAACCAAACGGGTAGAAGTATTAAGTCCTTCGATGTGATCGTAGAAGGGAATACTTGGGCATGGGATTCCTGGATTAACTAAAAAGAGAATAGGATTCTCTCTCAGCTTACTCCTTCATATACACCACAGCACAACGGTGTATCGGGACAGAGGAACCGCACCCTATGAGATATGGTGTGCTCTATGATGAGTACTGCTGAGTTTCCTGTTTCCTTTTAGGGGTTATGCACTTGAGAAACTGCATGCCTATTGAAGGTTCCAACCTGATCAGTTCTTACCACTCCATATGAGATATGGAATGGGAAGAGACCATCTCTTAAACGAGTTAAGATATGGGGTTGTCCGACCTATGTTGAAAGGCAAAATCCGGACAAACTTGAGGCAGGGTTAGTTCTGTAAGTTTGTCGGATATCCCAAACATTCGCAAGGGTATATCTTCTACCAAACTGAGGTGAAAAAGGCGTTTTTTTTCTCAGCATGCCACCATTTTAGAAAAGGGATTTCTTATGGTAGAAATTGTCGTCATAAGGTAGAACTGGAAGGAGTTCCAGCTACACAAACTGGAACTAGTGATTTAGTGGAACCAAAGGATTCAATAGTTTCCAACGAAGCTCAGCCTCTCCGCGAATCTGGTAGGGTTCCTCATCTACCTGAGAGATACTACGGTTTCCTCGGTGAGGGTGGGAGCGAGGATTGCATCATGGTAGATGATGACCCAACTAGGTTCAGGCAGGTCATCACAAGTGGGGACTCTATGAAATAGCTGGACGGAACATCTATTTTGATGTAGCAGTCAAAGAGTTTGACTTCATCAAAAAGGTAGAAGAACCTTGTAGATACAAGAAGGTTATAGAGAGTAAGGCTATCTTCCTCGTATTGTACGTAGATGACATACTCTTGATAGGAAATAGTTTCTTATGGTACATTGGGTCAAGCTCCTCTTATCACGAGGATTCCCAAGGAAGATCTGGATGATACCTACTATATCTTGTGGATTATGATCTATGATTATAAATCTAAGCGGATGTTGGGAGTGTCCCAAATCCAGGTACATTAACACCATACTAAAGGGGTTTAGTATAGAAGATTCTAAGCATGGTGGTTCGCCCACTTACTCAGGAATCATTCTCTCCAAAAAGATGTCTCCCGAGACTGATTTAGAGAGAGCTCGCGTGCAAGGGATACCCTATGCTTCGGCACTAGGCTCTATTATGTATGTGATATTATGTACCAGACCAGATGTAGCTGACTCACTAGGTGTAGTGATCAGAAATCAATCGGATCTTGAGAAAATCACTGGACAGCAGTGAAGGACATTCTTAAGTACTTGAGAAGCACTGAAAAAATGTTCTTGGTGTTTGGTAACGGTGAACTCCAGTGGGAGTCCTTTACCGATTCGGGATTCCAGAGTGATAAGGACGACTGAAAATCAGTCTCAGGATTTGTCTTTACCCTCAGTGGAAGGACAGTATGTTGGAAGAGTTCCAAGCAATATACCGTAGCAAACTAGACGATAAAGGTTGAATACATCGCTATCAACGATGCTGCCAAAGTGGGTGTCTGGATATTTCTTGTTCATGAGATGAACATGGTTCCTACTATTGAGCATCCAATAACTGTTATTGTGACAATAATGGAGTTGTAGGTTTGGCCTTGGAACCCCGGTCCCATCAGCGATCTAAACATATTCTGGGGCAATATCACCTGATCAGGGAGATGGTTGATCTCCAGGGGATCGAGATCAGGAGAGTTGACGCGAAGGATAACACGGCGGATCCACTCACAAAGGCCTTTCCCTAGAGAGACCGTTATGGGACGTTGGGTATGATATACTACAACAACTGTCCCTAGTGCAAGTGGGAGATTGTTAATTGTATGTATGCCTTAGAGGCCATTATTATACATATGATGTATATTATAACTGATGCTTGGACATATATAGGGTGGTCTTTCTTGCTTGACATGATAGTATGCTATCTGGTTGCTCTTTATCTTAACATGTACACTTATTGTCTCTTTGTTACATGTTCATAAAGGCCTAAGGATGAGTACTTGACTACCGGGATTATGATGTAGATCATACTGGTGGGGCCAGGGTAGTCGATAAGTACATCCTTCAATAGTTCCTAGTCTGGGAGTATCGAGACCGGGCATCGATATTCCAGAGTAGACTAGCGTATACGCTTCTTGACCCATATGATGGGCAATGGATGATCCTACATCCATTGGTTTTTGACATCAGAGAAGGTATATATACGGGTGCTCAGTGGAGACTGGGTACACTGAGCGGACTCACCGAGAACTCCTAGATGGTATTATACATATCGTCAGATAGCAGTTCTCTGGTGACACTAGTACGGTTAGTCTGTAGACCCGAGATCGTCATAGATTCTTGTGTGATTCCCACTGTGCTTTGATTTCCATCTTACCACGTTCAAGAGAACGTGCAAAACGGTGGTTTTTGGGTACAGTCCCGAGTCACATGGAGGCAATTAGAGATAGGAGGGGATTCGTCTCTCCCGGTATTGGGGGTTGATGTTACGCTATGTTCGATTGGCCATAACAGGAAATCCCTGGCCAGGGTTGCTGAAATTTACTGGTAAGTGTTATCAATAGTTTCTCGAACCGTTATGGGCCTTACATCGGCATGACTTATCGAGCTATTGGGGTCTGACGTTTACCACCCCCAGGCGAGATATGCAACATATCAGATGAAGAGACGGGACTGTACGGTAGTGTTACTGATTGAATTCGCAGGAGTATGAGCAGGCTTGCTTGTTGATCTTCTGATCACTCAATACCTGGGTGGACGTTACGTCTAGCACACCGCTGACGGCTTATGGGTGACTGATATGGTCACCACCTACTGCCGGCGTATTGACGAGTCTTTAGAGTTCTACACAGTAGGAGCACATATGTGATATGTGCGGGACCGAGATTAATACATGTATGTGATACCGTATTCTATTCTCGTGATTTGTGTTATCGGTCGGTTTTATGTGATATAGCCGGGTTATCGAATCAAGTGTTGATTCGATAAGTTGATACATATGATATTAGTCGGTTATATGTGATATAGCCGGATTATTAAATCAAGTGTTGATTTAATAATTTAATGTATAATTATATATTTGATATATTAATTTACATTAACTAATATTAGCTCACTTAAGCATTTCTTTTTCTCACTTGTGTGCACTTAATATATATGTGATATATATTATTGTGTCATGCTTGTTGCTACATGCAACATGGGTTTATGAGACTCACACCATGCTTAACGTAATGAAAAGTTTTATTTATTTAAAGTAAATCATAATTAGTTGGAAATTAGTCACATGGTTGAGCTTAGTGGAAGTTTGTAGAACCATTGACTTAGTCTACTAATTTTGTTTTACTTAAAATATTTATTAACCCAACCATTATGATTAGCCATGGTTAAGTCTCTACATGAGTTATATGAGATATTTCTCACCTATGATTGCCGTTCAACAGTTTCTTCATTCCATGGTTGCTTTTCTTCATCTCCTTCCTCAAGCTCTCTAGCTTTTTGGGAGGTGAAGAAAATGAGTGAGAAAATTATTTCTAAACTGAGCAAAATTCCTACTTCATCAACCAACACCTGACTAGCCATTTAGTTTAGGTTTTTTGCTTCACTAATTCCACATTAGTGAAGAGGGAGCTTGAGTTAATGTCTTCTCGACGTAGATCATCTTCGCCCTCGAAGACTTCAAGCAAGCTTTTTCATTTCACATTGAGGAGCCTTACTAGAGTCCGGGAGATCACTACTTGGAGCGAAGGGACTACTACACGGAGCTTATGAAGTGAAGGACCAGTCTACAAAGGTTATATTCCTTGTTCACTTAGATGTAAAGATATTTACATTCTAGTTTTTGTCTAATTCTCCAGTCAAGATTCTAGGTTAGGGTTCTTTAGCGCGCCAATTTTTTTTAAAACGGCATGGTCGATGCCTTCCAAATGTCACGACCCAAATGTGGCACGTGACCGGCACTTAAATCATGTAACATTTAAAGACGCCGACGCGGTTCAATTAAGCCGAAACCCGGAATCTAAACCTTTTTCTTTTGAAAACATTGGAGGTGAAGTTTTAATAATCATCAGATGGAATCATTTTAAAATAACCATTTAAATTTAACTAAGTATGTGTAAAGAGCATCTATGAAAATTTCAAATTCGACAGCACCTCCTTTGCAAATTTTGCATAAAACCCCGATACAACTACAACAATAAAATAGCATCCCAACGGGAGCTAGCTTCCACGCCCAAACGGTGGAGCAACCAAGCAAACGATATAAAAATTCGACTCCAATGAGTGCGATATCACAACACACAAATCCTAAGTCTCGCTTCTAAGTCTACAATATACCATTTCTATGTTGATGGAGTTTTTGCTGGATACAAGAATATATGAATAACCAAGTGCGAGTACGATACAATAAAAACTCACTTACCCAAAGCAATCACCGAAAGGAAGGTGTTCCAAGCCGCTGATAATCCAAGCGGTAAAATCTGCAAAAAACTATGGCACAACGGGGATAAGTTGCCAACGCAGTGAATAAAAGTACATCACAAGGAAGAAATCGATATGCACGACGATACCTAGGTCATTAGTATGATACTATCATAATCTGTACTAATATAATATATGATATACATATGTATCATAATGCAACATTAACTATCATGCAATCCCAAGTAGAATATCAAATGCAAATGACCTGTATCTAGGTATAAGCCCATTGTAGCCGGAATATATATACATACATACAGACACACAGACACACACACACACACACACACACACACACACACACACACACACATATATATATATATATATAAACTTCTTCTTTAAGAGGTTTACAATTTAAAGATCCCACCGTCATATCAGACATATCAAAATAATGAGATTATAGCTCGTTTTTGAATTCTCTTTTTATGTATGCAAATGTCCGTAAAGGATATGCAGGTACTGTCCCCCGGATCAGTCCTAGTCAGCTACAATAACTGTAATCTAACTGTGTACCTCATGATAACCACAAATCAATTTATATATGGATGTCCAGTACCGACACCCGAAATCAGAAATCTCTCGTGTCCATCACCGACACGTAAATCCTCAATTCTCTCGTGTCCATCACCGACATGCAAAAGCAGATACCGTCGACACCATCTCAATAGATGATCGCCACCCGATATCCCTGGCCCCGGTCGGTATCTCCTGGATATCCGCCGTGCCCAATCGAACCCCGGTCGGTATCCTCTGGATATCTACCGTGCTCATCTCAATCTACGGTATCGAGTATCCTCGCTAGGCTCCCCGCCTCAATGCGGCAATCCTGCCCCTTGGTCTCGATCCAGGTCCACCATGTATCAGACTGTATTTCTCCCCCTCTCAGTCCGGATAAGAAATAAGTCTGAAACCGTATAGCTACCCCACTCGGTTCGGAATAAAACCATCATAAAATATCAAACTCATGGTGGACATCAATTCATCATAACCAGAAATATCAAGTAAAGAATAAGAATACTTGCATAGATCATTCTGATTATATATTATATATATATACATATATAACAGCATCCCATACCACTGATATATAGCATCAGGAGTAAAACATCTAGAAAATCCATAAGTAGCAAATATACCATCTATAGTACTGGTACTCGCAATACGCAACAAGAAATAAAAGAAGACTGCGTAAATAAATCATACAGGCATAACGATATCAACTCTACTGTGTCATGGCACTACTAATGATATGTTATGTAACATACGCATTCGTGCTCGTGCAACATGGCAATCATTAGTATTTGTGTAAGTTTTCTAAAGGTGTAATAACCTACTCATATCAACATCTATATACGCATTACATAATATAACGATTCTACAGTGACATGGTAGTACCAATGAGGTGTAGTGTAACATATATGTATGTGCTTGTGCAGCATAGTACTCATTGGTAGTTGTGCAGTGTTCTATCATAGTGTTCTTATTACGGAAATGTATAATATCAATAATTATAACGTGAACAAGTAAATTAAATATAAGCAAAACTAATAATTGTAACTACTTGCAATGAGCTATACCATTATTTTTGAAAATGAACGAAACGTTGGTTTTGAAATTAGGAAGCTGTCTCGGATTGAAAATGGATATTTGTTTTAGAAATTAGCATCGCAACCTTATCTTTGATCATCAAAAGGAAAACGAATCGTTAGTTTTTAAAAGAGTATAGCTCACTCATGTATTTACGTTCTAAAATGAAATAAACATTATTCTACGAGTCTAAAGGAAACTGGGCCGCTATTCGGCATACGAAACTCATCACCACCAATACGGTATAATTTCTCATATTAAATCTCACATTATTACTATATCTCAAATCATCTCTAGTATTGCATGATCTTTCGTACCAACTTACCAAACAATCCGTAAACTATATGCAAATGAATATCATGCTAGATGCAAATTAATTACAATATCCAAGTCTTGAATAATTACTAAAACTACTATATATCATACTACTATTTATAAGGTTGCGGGGTTTCTATACTCCATCCACCCGACTTCCCCGTAGATGTAAATCTACTCACTAACTTGATAAGCTTGTTGAAATCCACGCTGCTATGTCCGCTAACTCCGTTTCGGAAATCTTCGCAATCGTACGTATAATCGTAGTTATATCATATCGACGTAAAAATCATATCAAAACTCAGAACAATGTGATAGACACCCATAGGTTAGAACCTACAGTATACTTAACCCAAAAACAATAATATGCCACTGAAATCTACGTACGAACGTCGATATTTCAGTCGCAGTACAAAATACGCAAAACCCGTATCGGAATATCGGAAATTTGATAAAACCCTTACTGAAACGTTCCCAAATTTTACTGTGTCATTATTGGGAAAAATCAAACAATACTGTAACTCATAATATAACAAACTAAAGCTACTGGGGAAAATCCAACACCAAACACCACCATAAAACCGGGGAGCTCGGATTTTTGGTATAAGTCATCGGCCAAAACATGGGTTTTGGGTTTCGGGCTTTGAGTAAAGTTCTCTAGTGGTCTCATTAAACTTTTGGTCTTCCTAGTTTTTCTAGTGGTTACACCTATTGATTCCAGATTCAATTACAGTAGGTTAAATATCACAAAACTGCAGTTTTTATAATGCTGCACATGTAAACAAATATTGAACAGAATTGATTAAGTAAAGAGAGAAAAAGATATACCTATTGAGATGATGCACAAAAGATTCCAGCTCAAGAATGGTATGATGGAGCATCTATGGTTTGTAGTGTATTGAGCTTAATGAAGTGCATAAACTTGATGGAAGAAATCATTGCTTCTCTTTTGATATTAAGAACATATAGGAATTGGGTATTGGAGCTTGAAGAATAAATTTTGTTCAGTTGAGGAAGCTAAGGAGTTTCCTAGGTGTAGTGTGGTGTAGAGAGAGAATGAGATGGAGAGTTGTGAGATGGAGGTGGCATGGTGAAGTAGGAGGTGTCAAGGGAGAAGTAGGATGTGCCACACTTGAAGGAGGAGGTGTAAAGTTATGAAGAAGGAGGTGGAGGGAGTTGAGAATGCTTGAGGGTGTGGTGTTGTGAGGTTGTAGCCTAGGTTAAATTGTAACAATCATTAAAAGAATTATCAAATCTCAAAACCTTTCATGTCACAAATTAAATCCATTTAACATAAAAGATATGAAATGATAAATCTATCACTTAAATGTCATTAGCTTAATGAAAATGCAATGTCATGTTAAAATAATTAAAATATCATTTTTATGACATCACACACTTTTATTCTTATTTACTGAAATAACTACATTTTTACGGATATAATTCCGATACCAAAAGTTGTATGTGATATCACTTTTATAAACACATTATTTTTATATTTCAAATTATAAATTAATATTTATAATTTTTCCAAAATGTTACAATCTCTCCCCTTTAAAGAAATTCGGTCCCCGAATTTAAATTAAACCCCCATAAAAAAACTTTTTTCTCAATAAACCAACATTTTTCAAATCATTTTGTCGGGGTCCAAGATTTAAAATACATCGTCCGCTCAATATAATGGAATTCCAAAGTCCCACATGAGCTAAAACATAACATAACGCAACAGTGTGCCTGAAAACTCGAAAGATATAATTTCATATAACTGTAACTCTAGCGGTTGCTATGAGAATTACTCCAGTTATGATGCAAATTGCCAAATACGAAAACCGTTGTCTATCCCAAGTACACAATCAATGCTATAGTCGTAATGCAATATCGGTGCACACGACCAAGCGAAAATATAGAAATCAAATCTATAACATATCCTATCAAGTGCAAAGCACGTAAACAAAATCACCACAATGGGTTTGCGTGCAAATCTTAAACCACACGTCACGGTGTTCATGAAAACAAAACAGCGCTAAGTGCAACAGGCATGCACGAAACGATATCCACTTCATCTACTGTGCATGGAACAAAACTGTACAAAATAGTATTAAGTGCATCTGAGTGCACGAAAATCAAATCCAAGTGCATCATGATGCACAAATAAATCTCCAGTGCATCAGGGTGCACAAAACATCAAAACATGTAACTGGTGTGCACCAAAATCATTCTAAGTATACATAGAGTGTGTGTGTATATATATATATATGTATGTGTGTGTATATATATATATATATATATATAATCTCTTAATCATGTGCATCTAATGTGCACGGAAAATATCAGTTTAGTGCATCCGGTGTACACAACACTCCAATCGAGTGCAGTTACCATGCAGGAAAATCTCAAACAAGCGCACCTGGTGTGCATAAAACATAAATCAAAGTGAAATCATTATACACGGAAATCTCATCAAGTGCACCTAGTATGCACAAAACATTATGTAACCCTCAAATCCTCAAAAATACCCATGTCAAAATAACGGACGTTGAGTTGTCCTTTCTTAAATGTTGAAAATGAATTATTTTAGATTATAAAAATTCACAAATCGAACTCAATGACATCGAAGCATATCCTCTTCAATGTCGAAAGGTTTTTATACACCCAGAATTGGCAGAGCAAGGATTACTACTTGTCGTCTGCCATGATCTAACGTTCTCTGTCTCTGAAATTCTGGTTCTTCTTGCGGATCTCTAACGTCATGGTCGCTTCAAATACTCGTCCGGTAAGGAGAAATGAAATAATCAGCCCACTGCTGATACATCTCCTTGGCCAGTAGTCCAGTCTCTTGCAATGTAACATATTGAGCGGAAATCTCTATCCTCTGCTTGTGTGTCAACAAATGATCCTGAGTCAAATCTTACTTATTATAAATTTCTGGAAAGAACCCTTCAAGTCTACTGCTGATTTCAGTTATCCAACCTGCCCGAAGCTAGTACTTATCACTGAATCCATATTCTCTTTAGTAACAACTGTCATTCCCTTAAGATTTTCCTCCTGAAAATGTAGTCGTACGCGTCTCAGTATATGCATAAAATCTTCAATATCGACGGTGAGGAATAACTGTCCACTGAAATATCGCACCAATCTCTTGTCCCATTACTCTCCAATATCAATCAATTAATAAGCGTATCGCGATAACTACGCGAATTGTAAGTCATACTTGGTTATGGCCAAGTTCGGAGTCTTACAAAACTCAGAAACACGAATCAGACATCTCTGATACTCTATAGAAGAATCTGGCTAAGCTTATCTTCGAACACTCGTCCCAATTCGTCGGAAGAAAACTTACTGCGCGATCTCTTTCTCGACCGACATGCATCCGGTCTAAGTAAGATCCATCTAAAGAAGCTAATTAATTTCACCGATCTCGTATCGGAGCACCACGAAGGATTAAAAGTCCTAACCATCCCACATCTGAACAGCTACGAATCCTCCATTCCATCTACACTTGTAGACATTTGCAACTGTCTACATCCTGAACTCTGGAAGCAGCATCTCGATAACCTCATCAACTATTGGTATCGCTGTCTGAACAGTACGCAACACCACAATCTTCGGAGAGGGGAAAACATCATGCCTCAAGTCCGACGGATCTCCGGCAATGACTCGACCATTTGGTGCGGATCCCAAAAAAACTCGTTTCAATATTAGAACTCGATCAAATATATATAAACGACGTGTCTCTATATCATCGAAAAGTCACCCTGGTCAGTCCTTGTCCCAGAAAAGTCTGCTCTGACCGTATCTCTAACTGCAGCTCTCTCGGCTCCTGTAAACATGGTGACCAGAACAATCACCATGCATTGACGAGGATAGATCAACGTAACGAATAGAAGGAAGATCGCAAGATATAAATCCTAAGGTAACTTAGGCGGAGTATCATATCGTAAATATGCCATGAAACATATGTACGGTAAGTTACTCTACTTAATTAGTACCTACTCCATCAACCAAGGTCATCCTATATAACGAAAGTTCGGGTATAAGACCCCCAAAGTCAAGTATAAGTCCTATAATGTAAGTCCAGGTAACAAAAGTGCATGCCTAGACTCCATATAGCCAAACCTAGACTCGAACAAAGGTTAAACCAAACGCTCTAATACCAACTTTGTCATGACCCAAATATGTCACGTGACCGGCACTTAAATCACGTGACATCTAAAGACGCCGACGCGGTTCAATTAAGCCGAAAACCGGAATCTAAACCTTTTTCTTTTGAAAACATTGGAGGTCAAGTTTTAATAATCATCAGATGGAATCATTTTAAAATAACCATTTAAATTTAACTAAGTATGTTTAAAGAGCATCTATGACAATTTGAAATTCGACAACACCTCCTTTGTAAATTTTGCATAAACCCCCGATACAACTACAACAATAAAATAACATCCCAATGGGAGCCAGCTTCCACGCCCAAACGGCAGAGCAACCAAGCAAACGATATAAAATGTCGACTCCAATGAGTGCGACATCACAACACACAAATCCTAAGTCTCGCTTTTAAGTCCACAATATACCATTTCTAAGTTGATGGAATTTTTGCTAGATACAAGAATATATGAATAACCAAGTGCGAGTACGATACAATAGTAACTCACTTACCCAAAGAAATCACCGAAAGGAATGTATGCTAAGCCGCTGATAATCCAAGCAGTAAAACCTGCAAGAAACTATGGCACAACGAGGATGAGTTGCCAACTCAGTGAATAAAAGTACATCACAAGGTAGAAATCAAAATGCACGACGATACCTAGGTCATAAGTATGGTACTATCATAATCTGTACTAATATAATATATGATATACATATATATCATAATACAGCACTAACTATCATACAATCCCAACTAGAATATATCAAATGCAAATGACCTGTATCTAGGTATATGCCCAATGTAGCCGAATATATATATATATATATATATATATATATATATATATATATATATATATATATAAACCTCTTCTTTAAAATAGTCGCGGAATAGATATGTCACGGCATAAAAGCAGACGTGATAATATGAAATAAAATAGGTATCTTCCTTAAGATATACATCCTGCTATTTTAGTGAACAATTTTAAGAGGTTTACAATTTAAGGATCCCAGTGTCATATCAGACATATCAAAATAATGAGATTATAGCTCATTTTTGAATTCCCTTTTTATGTATGCGAATATCCGTAAAGGATATGCAGGTATTGTCTCCCGGATCAGTCCTGGTCGGCTACAATAACTGTAATCTAACTGTGTACCTCATGATAACCACATATCAATATATATATGGATGTCCAGCATCGACACCCGAAATCAGAAATCTCTCGTGTCCATCACCGACACGTAAATCCTCAAATCACTCGTATCCATCACCGACACGCAAAAGCAGATACCGTCGACACCATCTCAACAGATGATCGGCATCCGATATCCCTGGCCCCAGTCGGTATCTCTTGGATATCCGCCGTGCCTAATCGAACCCTGGTCAGTATCCCGTGGATATCTGCCGTGCTCATCACAATCTCCGATATCGAGTATCCTCGCTAGGCTCCTCCGCCTCAATACGGCAATCCTGCCTCTCAGACTCGATCCGGGTCCACCATGTATTCGACTGTATATCTCTCCCACTCAGTCCGGATAAGAAATAAGTCTGAAACCGTATAGCTCCCCCACTCGGTTCGGAATAAAACCATCATAAAATATCAAACTCATGGTGGACGTCAATTCATCATATCCAGAAATATCAAGTAAAGAATAAGAATACTTACATAGATCATTCTGATGATATATTATATATATACATATATAACAGTATCTCATACAACTGATATATATCATCAGGAGTAAAACATCCAGAAAATCCATAAGAAGCAAATATAACATCTATAGTACTGGTACTCTCAATACGCAACAAGAAATAAAGGAAGACTGCGTAAATAAATCATATAGGCATAACGATATCAACTCTACTGTATCATGGCACTACTAATGATGTGTGATAAAACATACGCATTCGTGCTCGTGCAACATGGCAATCATTAGTATTTGTGCAAGTGTTCTAAAGGTGTAATAACATACTCATATCAACATCTATTTACGCATTACATAATATAGCGATTCTACAGTGACATGGCAGTACCAATGAGATATAGTGTAACATATATGTACGTGCTTATGCAGCATAGTACTCATTGGTAGTTGTGCAGTGTTCTATCATAGTGTTCGTATTACGGAAACGTATAATATCAATAATTATAACGTGAACAAGTAAATTAAATATAAGAAAAACTAATAATTGTAACTACTTTCTATGAGCTATAATATTATCTTTGAAAATGAAAAAAACGTTGGTTTTGAAATTAGGAAGCTGCCTCGGATTGAAAATTGATATTTGTTTTAGAAATTAGCATCACATCCTTGTTTTTTATCATCAAAAGGAAAACGAATCGTTAGTTTTTAAAAGAGTATAGATCACTCAAGTATTTTCGTTCTAAAATGAAATAAATATTATTCTACGAGTCTAAAGGAAACTGAGCCTCTATTCGGCATACGAAACTCATCACCACCAATACGGTATAATTTCTCGTATAAATCTCACATTATCATTATATCTCAAATCATCTCTGGTATGACATGATCCTTCGTACCAACTTACCAAACCATCCGTAAACTATATGCAAATAAATATCATGCTAGATGCAAATTAATTACAATATCCATGTCTTGAATAATTACTAAAACTACTATATATCATACTACTATTTATAAGTTTGCGGGGGTGCTATACTGCATCCACCCGACTTCCCCCGTAGATATAAATCTACTCACCAACTTGATAAGCTTGTTGAAATCCACGCTGCTATGTCCGCCAACTCTGTTTCAGAAATCTTCATAATCGTACCTATAATCGTAGTTATATCATATCGACGTAAAATTCATATCAAAACTCAAAACAACGATATAGGCACCTATAGGTTAGAACCTACAGCATACTTAACCCAAAAACAATAATATGCTACTGAAATCTGCGTACGAACGTCGATGTTTCAGTTGCAGTACAAAATACACAAAATCCATATCGGAATATCGGAAATTTGATAAAACCTTAACTAAAACGTTTCCAGATTTTACTGTGTCATTATTGGTAAAAATCAAACAATACTGTAACTCATAATATAACAAACTAAAGCTACAGAGGAAAATCCAACACCAAACACCACCATAAAACCGGCAAGCTCGGATTTTGGGTATATGTCGCCTTCAAAACATGGGTTTAGGGTCTCGGGCTTTGAGTAAAGTTCTCTAGTGGTCTCATTATACTTTTGGTCTTACTAGTTTTTGTAGTGGTTACACCTATTGATTCCAGATTCAATTACAGTAGGCTAAATATCACAAAACTGCAGTTTTTATAATACTGCACATGAAAACAGATATTGAACAGAATTGATTAATTAAAGAGAGAAAAAGATAGACCTATTGATATGATGCACAAAAGATTCCGGCTCAAGAATGGTATGATGGAGCATCTATGGTTTGTAGTGTATTGAGCTTAATGAAGTGCATAAACTTGATGGAAGAAATCATTGCTTCTCTTTTAATATTAGGATCATAGGAATTGAGTGTTGGAGCTTGAAGAATAAATTTTGTTCAGTTGAGAAAGCTAAGGAGTTTCCTAGGTTTAGTGCGGTGTAGAAGAGCATAAGGTGGAGACTTGTGAGATGGAGGTGGCATGGTAAAGTAGGAGGTGTCAAGGGAGAAGTATAATGTGTCACACTTGAAGGAGGAGGTGTAAAGTTATGAAGAAGGAGGTGGAGGGAGTTGAGCATGCTTGAGGGTGTGGTGTTGTGAGCTTGTAGCCTAGCTTAAATTGTAACAATCATTAAAAGAATTATCAAATCTCAAAACCTTTCATGTCACAAATTAAATCCATTTAATATAAAAGATATGAAATGATAAATTATCACTTAAATGTCATTAGCTTAATGAAAATACAATGTCATCTTAAAATAATTAAAATATCATTTTTATGACATCACAAACTTTTATTCATATTTTCTGAAATAACTACATTTTTATGGATATAATTCCGATACCAAAAGTTGTATGTAATATCGCTTCTATAAACTCATTACTTTTATATTTCAAATTATAAATTAAAATTTATAATTTTTCCAAAATGTTACACCGAAACCCAGGGGCGGTGCTACGGAACCCAGCATATTCCGTTATCTAATGTACCTGACCCAATCAAAGCTTGATTTAGGTGGATGTGGACCACATCACTTACAAATGTAAAATCATATCGTTCCTTAGAAAGTAAGGATACAGATATGATATTACAAGCTAGACTAGGTATATACAAACAGTTACATAGAATCAATATCTGCCCACTTGTCAATCCTAGATGATATTCCCCTACGGATTCAGCGTTCACGCTCATTCCGTTCGCAACTCTTAGAGTCATATCATCTATCCTGATAACTCTACGGTTTCTTAAAGCCTGTAATGAATTACAGATATGAGATCCTGATCCGGTATCTAGTACCCAAGAAGTAGAGTTAATTGACATGCAGTTTTCGATTACAAACACACCTGAAGTCGAAGCCACAACATATTTCGGATCCTGGATTCTGGCTTTCAATGCCCTGCAATCCCTCTGCCAATGCCCTTTCCCGTAATAATAGGAACATCCATCCTTCCCTACTGTCAGCACCGAAACTTTTGCCCTTCCCTGTCCCTCTACTTCACTGACACCGCATATCGGCTTTGTGGAGGTCTTCTTCTTCTCAACCTTTTCTTTCGCCTTGGATGTAGAAGAGGAAGATTTCCTAATAAGCAGAGCGGGTGTCTCCCTGGTTTCCTTCTGGGTGTAAGTAGAAGGTAGGGACTGTAGAATCTAGTCAGCATATGACTGATTCTCCAACGTGATCTTCAGGTCCGTGAGCTTATCAATATAGCTAGTATGTTTAAAGATGTTATCCCCTATAGATGACCCGATAGCCAAGCTCGCTTGAAACAATTCCTTCGAGGTATCATATCCTGCGATAAAAGATTGCTCTCCATATAAAACTTTGTTATAGAGGAAGATGGAAGCTAAGTCCATCTTCTCGTGCTGCCTCTGGTTCTCACCATCTACTGAGGCCAACACAAGGTACTTGGCATTTGCACTATTCTTTTCCCTTGTCTTACGGATATCAATATTCGTGACGGTGGAAACTGGACCTGGGATGGCGGGGGCTTTAGTAGTAATGAGGTGGTCCAGCTTCTTACAGGCAATGAACATCTGGACAAACCCTTGTCAGTTAGTATAGTCTGGCCCAGTCAATTTTTTAGCTAGTTGTAACCTATGTGTGGTCAACCGGACGCTGCAATTAGGAGCAAGAGAAGAAACACTTTAGCATGATACTCTTGCAAGTTTAGATTGGATTTTAATTTATCTAAACAGGATGGCTCCTACTGTTTCTCGAATTCTTCCTCAAACCATTAAAGAAGAATTAGTCAGGATTAATCTCACTGTACAATACTTGTTTAACCGTTCAGCCAGGCTAGTATCGGTACTTCGAGAGAGGTTTTACGACGCTTTCACGAAGTTCCTTAATTAACCAACCTCTTTTCCCTGGAGGCGTAACCCCACTAACACTGTTTTAGACACCTACTTGGTTTATAGCATTGATCATTAAGTAAAAAATCTCCCGAGGAGTAGCATACACTCACAGTAGGATCGGGATCCAAATATCATTGTGTGATAAAGTCGAATGAATCCTACCAAAATTATCACACTCCAAATGGTATGCAACACTAGCAAGTTTCAGTTTCTTTAGAAACTCCCGATGTGGATTTTTGCCTTATGCTCTTATGACCTTGACGAAGGCCAACAAATCATAAGTCACATGTCAAGTTCTACCCATCATTGTCTAGGTTAATTTGAACCCTCCCGTATATACCCTTGACGAAGGCCAACAAAGTAATACGACTGTCCCAAACCAACATATCTATTTATGCTACATATGAATACCCAGCAGCTACCAATCACTATGCCTTGACGAAGGCCAACAAACATAGCTTGAATACTACTGAATATTCATATGAAATGACAGAGGGCTACGAATAGTTTTGGCGAAACCATGAACATAGTGAACTTGATATAGTCGAAGGAACCTGATAACTTTTAAAAGGAGTGGTTTAAGCTCCGCATTTTAAAAGTCTGCTATTTTGAAAAAACCAAGTGGTTTTAAAATTTGTTCCAACGATTCAGCTTTGGTTTGTTTGTTTTGCATTAATGTAATGCGGTCCCATCATTTACACATATCATCACAGAAAGAAACGAAAATATGACATACGCTTATGCCATCTGCATTCGCCACTGGCCCCATCTTACACCGTTAGGTTACTTAACTAACGCCGGAGCGGGGCTCGACTAGCGCGGATGCAAAACATAAGCAACGTCTAATATATAATATATATATATTATAACCATTCATCTCATGCAATAATAAGCATTCCAGATCACAGATGAACATATTAGATATACTAGGAATTCCGCGTTTCGTTTAAGTCTGTAACGAAAGACGGGTTCCACAGTCGTGATGAATAGCCAAACCCCACGCCAGACCCTTATGGGTGCATCAAACTACCCACCAAATACCCGAAGGGAAGAAACTTCCCTCATCAAAGTGAGTAGGCCACTCGGCACTTCAAAGTACCCGATAGTTTGTGCACCCCACTATGGGTCTATCCTAGGAGAAAAAACAGTAAATGAAATAATACAACGGTGGATACAAGCTCAACCCGGATGTGCCCCGCAAAAATAATATTACATAAATTTAAAAATTTACATTGAATGAAAACCCTCATCTCACATCCCCGGCTATACATCCACGACGATCCAACAAGTTCATATACACAAACAAATATACACATCACAGATATGTGCAACCCCGACTAATCGACGTATACCAATTAGTTGACGTTTCCAAACAAATATACACATCACAAAGCTTGTAAAGTAACCGAGACATTAGAATTCCGCATGCAATTAGGAAACTAAACCAACTTTTTCCAAAACTTGAAAAATCCAGCGAGCTAAAATTCCAAAAATGATCGTTTTAAACCAATCTGAGAGTCGAAACGAACTCGAAACCCGTCTGAATCCTCGCGGAGGCGAAGATACCAAAATTAATTGTCAAATAGGGGGCCTCGGGGGGGAACCCACTGCCGGGGGCCACCACGAAGTGGCCTGTAGAGGAAGGCAGACCCGAGAGCACCATTCTTAGGTGCTCTTGGGTCACCACCTCCCAAAGCTAACTTGTGATGGTCTTGGGGGGTGGGCCTGGCCTTTGGTCCCCCCTAGGGTGTCCTCGGGGTGCGCACGGTCCACCCTACAGCTTCACGGTTCAAACCGTGAGCCCACGCGGTGTGCAAACAACTCAAAACATTATTTTTGGAAACTTTTTCTATCGGCAGTTTGGCGCGACAAAAACGGTGGATTTCAAACGTCGTACAAACTATCTAAGGTTTATGAAAGGCTCTGATACCACTGTAAGTTGATATCACGCACCCCACGTGTTCGTAGGGAGGCAGAAATTTCAAAAAAAGATTTTTATGGGCTTCACAACACCGACTAGAACCAAGGATCGATCATAAACCCTCGCTAGCAAACTACTTGAGGTTTAACTACTCGGATAAATGTTATACCTCATAGTATCGTGTCCTTCGGGTCTTCTCGCTGTCCTCCTCATCATCGTAAGCTCCGAGGATCGAAACGGATCGAAGCTTTCTCGTCGGCTTCCTCGAGTCAAAGACGATCCACCCAAGAGTCTATAGATCAAGCTTCAACCTCAAATCCGAGATAACTACGGCATCTAGTTCGTTAAAATAGATGGCATAGAGGATGTAGAGAGTGTAGATGGATTACTTTATCTCTTGGAACCCGAGTATTCTCAACACATGAGAACTTTTAGGGTTTAGAGGAATAAGAAGAAGACTTGAAAAAAATGAGAGTGAAGTATGAACTTGGAAATAGCTTGGTTGTCCTCTCTTTAAAAAAATGAAGCATACTTATATTTGGAAGAAAAAAATATCTAACCAAATATAAATATCTAACTAAATATCAATCATGCTTCAAAATATCTAAAGAGTGAGTCATAACCATGAGTCACCAAGTAGCCATGCTAGATTCAATGTAGAACTCCACCTCATTTCCTCCACCTAATAATGTTTAATCCAAAAAGAATAAAACCCTAAATAGGTGTCCTCTTCTAGAATCTTTCCCGAGTAAATTACGAGAATGCCCCTCATTCGTATATACATATCCGCATCCGCATTCTGAAGAATACGAATATAAAGAGATGAAAATAATCCATCAATATAACATTAGGATCCAGCTTAAACCAAAGCCCACTAGTATTATCCGTCCAATCATCATACGTTCATAAGTACACGTACGTGATTGAAGCCATGCCGTAAAACCATACGGCCTCTACATCTTTTTCCTGATGCAGGGAAACCCTCTGTATGGGACTCTAAAGACTCAACAGTACACTAGCAGTGTGTTTAGCCGCAAGCGGTACTAGCTGCATGTAACGACTACCCAGGTATATGTCGATAAGAAGGTCGATGAGCAAACCCATCTGAACTCCTACTAAGCCTGAATGTGACAATCTCCGTACAGTTCGGTCTGTTTGTCTAAGAGTATTGCATATCAGGCCTAGGGAGGCGGTAATCGTCAGACCCCTAATAGCGTAATAAATCATGCCGGGGTGTATCCCAAAACACCCTGAGAAACTACTGGAATACCTACCAATAAATCTCGCTTGCCCTGGCCAGGGACTTTGTGTAATGGCTCTTTAATCACAGCGCGATATCAACCCCCAATACCGGGAGAGACGAATCCTATCTAACCGCCACTGCCTCCAAGCACTTCGGGACTGCACCCAACTACTACCTATTTGAACGACTCCTTTGAGCCGTGCTAGGGTAGTAATCAAAGTACAGTGGGAACACACTGGAGGTGACGTAGCAGTGCCAAGTCGATGACTAAGCTGTACTCATGTCACCTGGCAACTGCTACCCGATGATAGGTATAATACCTACCAGCAGTCCCCGACGATTCCTGTCCAGTGTACTCATAACCTAATGCGCACCTGCATAATATCTCCAGTACGACGTACTAATGACTGTGGGACCGACCATCTCCCCTGCTGGGATGAGAAGCATATATACTAGTCTATTCTGGAGTATCGATGCTCCGTCTCAATAATCTTACGACTAGGGACCTGTATAAGGATGTGCTTGTAGACTACCTAGCCCCTACTAGTGTCACTACCATCACAATGCTGGCAATCAAGCAAACATCCTAAGCGCTCTACCAATATGTATAAGAGATATGCTAAAATAAACACAAGCACATATTGAGGTAGAAACAAACCAAGTAGCATACTACGATTTTGAGAATGACTGTCAATACAACTGTGAATATCCCAAACTTCCATTAAGTAATATACAAACCAGTATGATACAATAATGGCCTCTAGGGTATATATCGCTAACAACACTGACGTTTAGCTTTTTTGTATATGACTGTTTCGCTTTCTCGGTCAGCTTTGCTGTTTTGAAAGGCTTTGTTTAATTGCCTATCGATCGGGTCTTCCGGCGGTTTCGGGGGTTTTAGCGCCGATTCTGCACCCAGTTCCTCCGCATTTTTTTCTGACACCGATGGAGTTTCTTCGTCATTTAACAACGAATGGGAGACCAAGTGGCAACTTGCTACACGATCCCCGGTATCTCCTGATGAGTCATTTTTCTTATCGTTGTCACTATTTTCGTTCTCAAGAATATGCTTGAGGAACTCTTCGAGGGTGACCAGTGTCCGCGCTTTCTGGTTGTACTCCTCCAGCGCATCAATGTTCTTTTGTACGTCTGTGCGCTTATCGTCATACTCGGCGGCCTGCACAGACTTCTTATTCTTCTTCTTTTTCTTTGAAGACTTCGAAGGCTTGACTTAGGAGTTTTGCCCCTTGTCAACAGTCTTCGGTGCGGGACATAGTTTCAGCATCCCTTCGATGATTTCGGGTTCAAGTGGGCTTTTCCACCTGACTTCTGGACATGCTTTTAGATCTTTCAGCATTCTTTTGGTTTTTTTCTGAAAGAAGGACTTCCTATGGAGTTTCTTCCACGAGTGAGCATGATGCCCCCGGCGCATCCACCTTTTTAGAAGTATGCTTCTATGGTGGGTTTACCCTCCAGTTATCAGACAGTGTGAATTTCCCCTGTTGATACTAGCCATCGACCCGGTTCTTGAACACATAGCAATTCTCAACTGGGTGGCTTACCATTCTTTGATAGGAGCAATAATTAGGGTTGTTGACATCGCCGGGTTATGGTGGACATCGTGGGTCTGGCAATATGATGAGTTTTTTACGCACTGCTAATTCAAACAGTCTCCTCATCTTGTCATAGGGAAACGAGTAAGCGCGTCCTAGTATTTCCTCCAAGGATGGGTGCGGACGCGCGTTGTTTTGGCGAGTAGCTGGTTTTGGGCCACTCGGTTGTTGTTGCGTGTTGGAAACGAAGGCTGCTTTCCCTTTACCCTTGTAATTTCGAGGGTCCTTACTTGAGGAGGAAGACCCATGGCCCATCTGGTCCATTTAGGCCAGCTTATTAATCAGATTCTGGATGGTGGTTGGTTTGAAGAATGTCATGAACTGGGATACAGTCATTTGAGGATCAAGGGTCTCGATGAACATGCCGACGGTGGTAGATTCTTCAATGCGCTATTCGCACTTAGACCATAGGTTCCAACACCAGATCGCGTATTGGACCGAAGTTTCTCCCGGCCTTACCCAGGCATTGATTAATGCCATGATCAGGGTGCGCTCGCTTGCGCTGGCGAACCGCTATGTGAACAGCAGCTCCATCTCTGTGAATGTCTTTAAGGAGTCATTTGAGAGCTCTGAGTACCATTCAAAGACCGTTTCTGACATGCTGCTAACGAACTGGCGTAGCAATAGTTTGCCGCCGCCTCCCGTGTTGCCGCATAGAACTCTGAACTACGCGACGTGCTGGTGTGGGTTGCCTGTCCCTTTGTACACAAGGAACTTAGGGATTGTATATCCCGGTGGGTATTTGATTTGGTCTTACCAACATGGATACGGTCGCCCAGTTCTAACGATTTGGCCAGCCGTTTCATTAGCTTGATGAGCTCTTATTTGTTGATAAATATAATCATCAAGCTCATCGTTGGAGATTGTTTCTTCATTGGTTATTGATGAAGACGGAAGAGGGTTTGATGTTTCCTCTGTGATCCTCGATGATTATCAGCGGATCCTCGGCTGGGGGTTTTGGCTGGATCATCATTCCAACCATATCCTGAAACAAAAGCGCCATATTCTTCATGTTAGCAGCTTGCACAGCAGCCTCTTTGTCTTTTGTTTCAAGAACCGTTCGCAGGAACTCTGTATCGATCTTCTGCTCCTGGCGCTCTTCGGTCGTTGTATCCGGACTTTATTTCTGCTCGGTAAGTGTTGCTATTTTGGTCAGCATTTCCTGGAGTTTTTGTTGTTGCTCCTGAGCCTTAGTCAGCGACCGAGTTTGAGGTCGGTGACTCGCTGGAGCACGACTTTCTTCTTTCCTGGAAGCTATGTGGACCGTATGTATGATCATGCCCTTAGACTTAGGGCATTTGGGTCTATCACCTTTGGGATTTACCATAAGCGGTGGGATTTTCTCCAGCCTCGTCCTTTTGTCGGAGGTTGAAGTTGAAGGAGCCGATGTAACAGGCTCCTGTGTAGAAGAAATCCCTTGCTGTATGACAGGGGAGTGGTCCTTTTCTTGCCGAGCCTTCAATTTCTTTGGCCGAGAAGAGTAATCTTTATTGATCACAGAGTCCTGGACTTTCTGCTAGACCTTGTGAATTTGTGAGGAGAGCCACTGATGGGGCTGCTTCGACTTTTCTTGCACTGTGGCTTCCGCGGGCAGGGGCGATTTCTTTAGCACCGTCGTTGGAGAGTTCTTGTGTACCCTCCTGAGAAGATCAAAGTTGTTCCCGGTTTGAACAACAACATCAACTTCTATCATTAGAGCTGGTGGGGTAAGTCCAGAGGTGGAGTTGCCCCCAGCTTTTCTCACTCGGCGCCAGTGGCAACGTCGAGCGGCTTCTTCATGCCCCCAGCTTTGCTGAGGGGCTGCTGTTGGCGTCACCCTGTTGAAGACTGATGTCCTTGTTAAAGTTTGGGGAGGGCCGGCCAATCTTTCAAAGACCGACTTTCTGATAGGGGAAGCACATTTGACGACTTCACCTGTAGGAGGAGTTGGGAGGGCTATCCATTTTGGGGCAGTCCCTTCAGGTATTATGAGCCTCTTTGCGGGCTCGTTTGAGCTTTTGCTCAGCTTGTTGAAGACTGAGACACCATATTTGGACGACCCATTGAGAGGGGCCATTGTGGTTGCCAATCGATCAAAGACCGACCTCTTGGGAGCTTCCTCTTACGGCGCTGTTGCACCGAAATTCACCGGTAGGAACATGGTCCCGAAGAATCGTCCAGTAGTGGCTTGTGTAACTTGCCCTAATGGCATTGAAAAGATAGAGGCCGCGTTGGGCCCGTAGGTCACTCCTCCAATTGGGGTGGAGCGAGAGTTGCTGTTGCAAGAGGTGCGTTGGAAGCCATCAATTTTTCTGCACAGAAGCAAGACACCAAATTTTAGTACCTCGAATCCAAGGGAAACTATAGTGAACCGTGATTTTGTTCACGAAACGCGACACACGAAGTGTGGAGTGGAAAAAGGAAAGGGTCCCACCGGACGTGCCAGAATCTGTTCACCACCGGAAACATAGACGAAATGGGATAGATCGTCATGCTTGAATCTGGGGTCATATGCTATTTGGATTTATCTGTCCACCTCTCCGAAGATACCAATTTGATTAATGACACCATATATCAGAAGTATGGACAGACGCGACTATTGTAGCTGGTTTATCAGATTCCTCCTCATTTTATGAGGATTTTTTATTTATTGTGGAGACACTCTTCCCTACAGACGCAAGTCCCTGCTGTTAATTATGTTACCGCATTGCGATAACCACTTTCTCCTTCTCCAGCAGTTCACTTCGTGTCATGTGTGTTTTTTTTGTTTTGGTTTCCCGTGGATTGTATATGGAGACTAGTTTATGTCTTCACCTGTAACTTGCAGATTAGTCCAAATCCGTAAAATTTAGATTTGGGTTTGGTTTATTTAAGGACCGTTAATCTGGTTTGAGATTAAGATCGACTTAAAACATATGAGCATTTAGGCTCAATTTATTTTTAACTAAGGATACGTTAGCCATTTTTGAGACTAAGATCAACTTAGCAAAATTTTAAGGATCATTTTTATTTCAGATCCAACAACAAAGCATTTGTGCTCAGTTGCAAGAAAACCTTTTTAGAGAGACTAAACCAATTTGGGTTTAGTCTTCTCAGTCTTTTATTTTGTGATCGAAAGTGCTAAGAACTTATTTGGGCTCTGTTTGTTTAGTCTCCTTTTTTATGCAAATTTGCTAAGTACTTATTTGGCGTTCTGACATTCACATGGATATCATGTGAAACATTCAATTATGGGCGCTGCCCAATCTGTGCTAAGCACTAAGCCGTTCTGGCTGTATATGAAGTGCTAAGCACTTTTTATATGGTGCCCACATGAGGAGCATATGCGGCGCTGGGCGCTGCCCAATCATTGTTAAGAACTTAGCCGTTTTGGCTATATATGAAGTGCTAACTCTTTTTATATGGCGCACACGTGAGGAGCACGGGCGGCGCTAGGCGCTGCCCAATCAGTGCTAAGCACTTAGCCGTATTGGCTATATATGTAGTGCTGAGCACTTTTATTTGGCGCCCACATGTGTTTCACGTGAGGCGCTGGCCTTCTGCTTTGAGTGCCCCTGTGTTTTTAACGTGAGGCTCTAGGCACTGTTAAAAGGGCACCCCCGTGGGAAGCATGTGAGGCGCTAGTCTTTTCCCCCATTTTAGAGATTAAGTCTCTGTTAATAGCATTTTGACCATTAATGATCACCAAGATCTTTGTTTTTTTTGAAGATCTGGGATCAGGTTTTTCTTTAAGAACTAAGTTCTTTTATAGGTTCTTTTTCTTTTTCTTTTGGACCAAATTCTTTTCTGAATTTTTGATTCCCGAGAACAAGATTTGCTCAATGAGAATAAAATTCTCAACTTGTGGGAGGCTTGTTTTGTGGATCTCTGATCCAGAGAAAGAACTAAGTTCTTTGAATAGGTAAAAGAGATATTTTTTATCTCTGTGTTCTCTTTACCTCAGTTCTATTTTTTGAAAAGGAAAGCCTTGCTCTTTGAGAATTAAATTCTCTGTTCATTCAAGAGCTCACTGTATTTTTGCAGAAGCTTGTAAGGGGTTCCCTCTCTCTGAGACTTGAAGTCTCGGATCCTTTATATAATGGAGACAAGTTTGTTAATTAATTTTGAGAAAATCTCTCATTGAGAGATTCCAATTGATTTAGTTGGTCTCAAAATTGAGTTGGGGAATTTTACCCACCGTTGGATCTTTGATCCAAGGACTTCTGTTTTACATAATATGTTTTCTTGTTTTTGATAAGATTTTGGAAATATTTTCCCATATACAGAATTTATTCTTTAAAATGGTGATTTTTTAATCACCATTGGATTTTTAATCCAAGGGTTCTCTGTTTTACAGACAACAATCTCTTTTTGTTTGGAAAAATTGAGAGAATATATTCCCAAAATAGAATTTTATTCTATTATTGGATCATTGATCCAACCGAGAGTATATTTCTTATTTAGAAAGATTTGGGAGATATTTTCTCCTAATAGAATTTAATTCTATATTTTGATAATTTATTATCTCCATTGGATTTTTGATCCAACAGCTCTGTTTATTAGAGAGTTATCCAAATTCATATGTAGAATTTAATTCTATTGATCTTGACTTGGGCGTTGGCACTTCATGTGTTGTGCACGTGGGCGCCGCATAAGAAATTAATTCTTATGATGGGTACTCCTATGCTTTGCACATTGGCGCCTGCGTGATGAGGACATGCGGCGCCATATAAGAATTTAATTCTTACTCAGAAAGTGTTTCTGTGCTTTGCACATTGGCGCCCGCGTGATGAGTACGTGCGGCGCCATATAAGAATTTAATTCTTACTCAGAAAGTGTTTCTGTGCTTTGCACATTGGCGCCTGCATGATGAGCACGTGCGGCGCCATATAAGAATTTAATTCTTACTCAGAAAGTATTTCTATGCTTTGCACATTAGCGCTGGCGTCCTCGTAAGAAGCACGTGAGGCGCTGCCCCATTAAATTTCAACAGAGCTTTGCTCTTTCTATTTTTATTTTTATTTTTTTAGGGGGAACTGCAGCCACATTAAAAGTAAGGCGCCATCCACGTCCAAGCCGCATAGTCTCTCAGCTATATCTCCTGAAGAAAGGATGGGATGGGGATATTCTTTTCTCCGGAACAAGGCGAGGAAAATATTTAATCTCGCCATGAAGCACAAGACAGTAACGCTGCCCAAATGCAAGCGGCATTAGGAAGATAATGCTCTGGATCATCCTGACTACTGTCTCTACCATCAGGTTGTTGGTCATCCAATCGATGATTGGTTCGTCTTCAAGAATTGGGCGGAAGCCCAGTACATGCAATGCAATCTCAAACTAAGCGACAACTGGAAAGTGGAATCTCCGCAAAAATACGAGCCAATGCGAATGAACCCAGCCAAGTCAGAGCGTAACCAGCATGAGGTGCGTAAGCTCACCCACACTTGCCACATGATAAAACTTCTCGATGAAAAGGAGGATGAAGATACACTTCAGCGTCTCGACTGCTTGACCAATGAAGAAGAGGGAATCTTTGAGTTGCCTCTTGCACCTAGGGAGCTCGAAGATGGAGTCCATACCACTGCTGACGAATTGAAAAAGATAAACTTGGGAACCGAAGATGATTCTCGATCCACGTTCATTAGCAAGCTGTTGTCAGATGAACAAGGGGCTGATCTAAAAGAAGTACTCATAGAGTACAAAGATCGCTTTGCATGAAATTACTTCGAGATGCCAGGTCTCGATCCAAATGTAGCAGTTCACAAATTGGCCATATCGCTGGAAATAAAGCCGATCAAGTAAGCGCCAAGAAGGATGCAGCTCAAATTCGAGATGAGCATCAATGCCGAAGTCGAGAAGCTTATAAAATTTGGCTTCATCCGGGAGGTCCAGTACCCCGATTGGATTGCCAACATCGTCCCCTTGATGAAGAAGAACGGGACCGTCCAGATCTGTATGGACTTCCAAGACCTTAATAAGGCGTGTCCAAAGGATGACTTCCCGTGCCAGTCACAGAGTTGATGATAGACAATACGTCTACTCACAAAGTCTTCTCTTTTATGGACCGATCTTCAGGGTACAATCAGATAAAGATGGATCCAGAGGATCAGAAGTATACAACCTTTTGCACCCCGCTAGGCGTATTCTATTATAATGTGATTCCTTTCGGACTGAAGAATGCCGGGAAAACATATCAAAAGGCAATGACCAAGATATTTGATGATTTGATACATGACATCATTGAGTGCTACATCGATGACCTCATAGTCAAAAGCATATCGTATGAAAAGCACTTGGAGCATTCGAGGACAGTCTTCGAGCGCCTTAAAAAATACGAGATGAAGATGAATCCGCTGAAATGTGCCTTCGGTGTCTCCTCAGGAAAGTTTCTAGGTGTTATAATCCGCCGCCGAGGGATCGAAATCAACCCCTCCAAGATCAGGGCAATTATAGAAATGCCTTTTTCGAGAAATCTTAAACAACAGCAAACCTCCAAGGAAAGCCTGTGTACATCCAATGATTCATCGCCAACCTCTCTGGAAAATGTCGTCCATACTTCCATTTGATGAAGAAAGGGACCCTATTCATATGGGATCAGAAATGTCAGCTAGTGCTGAAGAAGATCAAACAATATTTGTAAAATCCCCCAGTCTTGGCCGCTCCGGTAAAGGGAAATCCCTTTATACTCTATACAACCGCACTTGATGGTTCTTTAGACATGCTGTGGGCACAAGAGAATGACCAAGGAAAGGAAATGGCTCTATATTATCTAAGTCAGGTTCTGCTAGAAGCAGAAAGCATCTACTCTTCAATCGAAAAACATTACCCGGGGTTGATCTTTGAAGCCACAAAGCTCAGACACTACACCCTGGCGCATGAAGTCCATCTCATATCGAAGGTAGATCTGCTAAAGTACCTCATGTCTAAGGCTATGCTGACCGGTAGGCTCTCCAAGTGGGCCTTCCTATTGATGGAATTCATGATTATTTATCGTCCCCTCAAAGCGGTGAAAGGACAGGCCATCGGGGATTTCCTCGCGGAACATCCGATTCCGGCCGACTCTCTGTTAAATAGCGAGCTGCCGGATGAATATGCTTTCAGCATAATGAAAGGATAGAAGAAATCGAAAAATACCGATAGGAATGATACATTGACGGAGCATCTTCAATGAAGGCCCGGAAGAGGAATACCCCAATAATCAAAGCCGGGGTAGGTCTTATCGTTGCGACTCAGCAAGGTGGAATACTCTGCTACGCCTTCTCGTTGACGGAACCAAGGACCAATAATGAGGCTGAATATTAAGCTCCCATTGTCGATCTCGAGATCACGATCGACATGCGCATTAAGGATTTTGTAATATACGAAGATTCACAGTCAGTCGTCAACCAAGCGAACGGCGACTACAAGACATTCAAGATAGAGCTAATAAAGTATAGGGTACAACAATTACTAATGCGGATTCACTTTTGTTCACTAAAAAGCGTATTGCGAGCGGAAAACAACAAAGTAGACGTGTTAGAAAAACTTGCAAAAGAAATGGCAGACGAAAATCTCGACGAGGTAAGGTTCAATGTTCAGAGCCGCAAGATCCAATCGCCAGCTAAATTTCTTTCGGATTCTCCAGTGGAAACACCCGAGGAAAAAGAAGAAATACTTGAAGAGACAGATTTTCAAGCCCAGGAAGATGAAGATTGGAGGTAGTCTTTATAGACTACTTCAAGTCCTAAACAACACCTCAAGATGCATTGCAAAGACACCAGCTTGTCAAACGAGCATTGATTTTTGCCCTAATCGATGGAACTTTATGCAAAAGATCCTTCGATCATATATGGATGAGATGTTTAGGTCCACAGGAAGCCAAAAGGGTCGTACAGGAAATCCACAACGGTTTTTGTGGGTCCCATTAAGCGAGCCCTAAGATGAAGTTGAAGATCAAGAGAATGGGTTACTACTGGCCCACGATGCTACAAGATTGCATCAAATACGTGAAGCATTTCTATTCAGGTCAAATTTACGAGGATTTCATACATCAGCACCCCAATTCTCTACAACCGACCGTAGCCAGCTGGCCGATTGAGATGTGGGGAACCAATATCATAGGTCCTATTGAACCAGTGTCATCAAGAGGGCATCAATTCATCTTGGTGACAACCGAATACTTCCCTAAGTGGACAAAGGCGATATCGCTGAGACAAGTAAAAATGGAGAGCATTCACCAGTTCTTCAAAACTCATGTGATATACTGGTTCAAAGTTCCACAGTGGATAAACTCAGAAAATGGACCCGCCAACAGGAGCCATAAAATTAGCTGTTTTCCAGGCAACACAAGAGATACTGGATGTATTCTTCCATCTATAACCCTCGAATCAACAGTCTAGCGGAAGCCATCAACAAGATGTTGACGAAACTGATAAAAAAGATGGTGTCCAATAATAAAAAGGATCGGCATGAAAATCTGCACAAAGCTCTTTAGGCGTATTGGACGACGTTCAATATAGCCACAAAGACAACATCACCAGAACCACAAGCTATTACCGAAAGCTTGGAAGAACCAGAAGTTTCAGGAGAACCGGACATTCCTGCGCCGCTCCGCAGGAGTAGTAGGCAGTCTCATCCGCCTAAGAGATACTACGGTTTTCTCATAGAAGGGGATAGAGAGGATTGCACTGTTGATTATGATGAGCCTACTAGCTTCCAGCAAGCCATTCAGAGCGGTGACTTAGTAAAATGGCTGGATGCAATGCGGGCCGAGCTGGAGTCCATGTACACCAACAATGTTTGGACTTTGGACTTTGCTCCAGAAGGGGTAAAACCCGTAGGCTGCAAATGGATCTTCAGAAAGAAGATTAGTGTAGATGGGCAGGTTGAAACCTATAAAGCTAGACTTGTTGCAAAGGGTTTTCGTCAAAGACCTGGTTTGGACTATGATGAGACATTTTCTCCAGTGGCTATGCTCAAATCCATTCGGATCTTTCTTGCCATTGCTGCCTTCCACGATTATGAGATCTGGCAGATGGACGTAAAGACGGCTTTCCTAAATGGAAATTTGGAAGAGTGCGTCTATATGGATCAGCCGGAGGGATTCATTCAGAGTGGGAGCAGCGGTAAAGTGTGCAAGTTGCTCAAGTCCATCTATGGACTGAAGCAGGCATCGCGGAGTTGGAACATCTGCTTTGATGATACTGTCAAAGAATTCGACTTTATCAAAAACCCAGATGAACCATGCATTTACAGTAAGATTGTAGGGAGAACTGTAGTATTCCTCATCTTGTACGTGGATGACATTCTCCTAATAGGAAATGATATTCTTATGTTACAGTCAGTCAAAGGATTCTTGTCACAGAGGTTCTCCATGAAGGACCTGGGCGATGCCAACTACATTCTGGGGATCCAGATCTATCGTGATAGATCTAAGAGGATGTTGGGACTTTCACAGTCCGGGTACATTGACACCATACTGAAACGATTCAGTATGGAAGATTCCAAGCGCGGTAATCTGCCGGCTTGTCACGGAATCACCCTCTCCAAGGAGATGTCTCCCAAGACTGATTTGGAAAGGGCTCGCATGTCATCAATTCCCTACGCATCTGCGGTAGGCTCTATAATGTATGCGATGTTGTGTACCAGACCAGATGTAGCATACGCATTGAGCGTTGTAAGCCGGTATCAGTCGGACCCAGGGGAGAAACACTGAATAGCAGTAAAGAACATTCTCAAGTACCTGAGAAGGACTAAGGAGATGTTCTTGGTGTATGGCGGAAAAGACCTCCAGATCGAGGCCTTTGCTGACTCCAGCTTCCAGAGTGACAAGGATGACTCCAAGTCCATGTCGGGTTATGCCTTTACCCTCAATGGAGGGGCGGTTTGCTGGAAGAGTTCCAAGCAGGAGACCGTTGCTGACTCAACTATGGAAGCGGAGTACATAGCTGCTTGCGATGCCGCAAAGGAAGCTGTCTGGATGAAGAAGTTCCTCACGGAGCTTCAGGTGGTTCTTACCATTGTTGATCCAATACCGCTGTATTGTGACAACAACGGCGCTATAGCTTTAGCGAAGGAACCCAGGTCCCATCAGAAGTCCAGGCACATTTTGAGGCGGTACCACCTGATCAGGGAGATCGTAGATCGCCGGAAGATTGAGATGAAGAGAGTAAATTCAGAAGATAACACTGCAGATCCACTCACGAAGGCCTTACCCCGGACTAATTTCGAGCGGCTGATCGAAATGATAGGTCTTCGATACGCCAGTACATGGCCTTAGTCCAAGTGGGAGATTGTTAGTGTATATGCCCTAGAGGCCATTACTGTATCATACTAGCTTGTATATTACTTGATGGAAGCTTGGGATATTCACAGTTGTATAGACAATCTTGCTCAAAATGGTGATATGATACTTGGTTTGTTTCTACTTCAATATGTGCATGTGTTTCTTTTAGCATATTGCTTATACATATTAGTAGAGCCCTTAGGATCTTTGCTTGATTACCAGCGTTGTGATGGCAGTCACACTTGTGGGGGCTGCGTAATCTATAAGCACATCCTTATACAGGTCCCTAGTCGTAGGACTATCGAGACAGGGCATCGACACTACAGAGTAGACTAGCGTATGCGCTTCTCATCCCAGCAGGGGAGACGGTCTGTCCCACAGCCGTCAGTACGTCATACTTGAGATAGTATGCGGGTGCTCGTTAGGTTACGAGTACACTGGACAGGACTCGTCGGGAACTGATTGGTTGGTACTATACCTATCGTCAGTTATCAGTTCCCAGGTGACATGAGTACAGCTTAGTCCACTGACTTGACACTGTCACTTCGCCTCGAGTGTGTTCCCACTGTACTTTGATTACTACCCTACCACGGCTCAAAGGAGTCATGCAAACAGGTAGTAGTTGGGTGCAGTCCCGAAGCACTTGGAAGCAGTGATGGTTAGACAGGATTTGTCTCTCCCGGTATTGGGAGTTGATATCGCGCTATGTCGAGGAGAGCCATTACACATAGTCATCCCTGGCCAGGGCAAGTGAGATATACTAGTAGGTTTCCAGTGTTATCTCAGGGTGTTCAGGGCTACACTCCGACACGACTTGTACCGCTATTAGGGGACTGACGTTCACCGCCCCCTAGGCCCGCCATGCGATATTCTCAGACGAACAGACCGGACTGTACGGAGATTGTCACATTCAGACTCAGTAGGAGTTCAGATGGGTTTCACCTCGTCAGTCTTCTTATCAGCATCTACCTGGGGGCCGTTACGCACAGCTAGTGCCGCTTGCGGTCTGTGGTTAAACCCACTGCCAGTATAGTGTCGAGTCTTTAGAGTCCCACACAGAGAGCTATTCGCCTTTAGGCAAAAGAGTAGAGGTCGCATGTTTTTACGACAGGGTTCGGTCACATCCGCGCACTTATGCACGTTTGGTGTCCGGGCGGTTATTACTAGCGGGCTTTGGTTTAAGCCAGATCCTAGTATATGTTTTGGGATTGGTTTTATCTCATTTGTATTCATGTTCCTCGGCACGCGGATGCGGGTGTGTATGCACAGTTGACAAAGGCAGAGGCAGACGATTCTCATTAGGGTTGTTGACTGTTGACTTTTTCTAAACCCTAATGAGAATAAGAAATATGATTATTAATAATATTAATTAAGTATCATTGTGCCATGGTTGGGTTGAAAGGTTGACTTTGTTGACCGGTTGACTAGGTTGGACTTGTTGACCATCATCATGACAATGGCTATCATTTCATGGCTAAGACTTTTTGCTTGCTTGTTATTCTTTACAAAATGAGTGCATGAAATGATAAAGCCGTTGACATGAACCATCACAAGAGGCTTAATTATTGTTATTGTTATGATTATTTTGGATTATGAAGAGGATGGTGAAAAAAGTCTTGCTCATTCTATCATTTGCTTTCTCTCTCATGAAAGCTCTCCTCTTCCTCTTGCTCTCCCTCTTCCTCTAGCTCAAAGGCAAAAATCTCTCATGTGTTGAGAACCATTTGCCTTAGAGATAAAACCCAAAACACTTCTCTACTCATCCTAGTGTACAAGGTCTAGCAAGCCAAGTATTCTAGTTTCCTCTAGATTGAGGTTGGAGCCAAAGGTAGAAGCTTTCGGGTGGATCCATCTTCGGCACAAGGAGACGACGAGGTGAGGCCTATCCGACCACCACAAGGAGTTGAAGAGAAGGAGTTCAAGATTAGGCATAACCCCTAACATAGTAGGTAAACTCTTAGCTAGGTTGTTAGATAGTTTGTTTAGCAAAGATCCAGTTTTTGAGTCCATGTTACCTCCACCGAAAAAATCGTTTTTCACCATTTCCGCAACCCCAAAGAACAAGGAAAAGGTAACGTGGACTTACAAAATGAAGCCCCCTCCGTCTCAACACCATGAGAAAGAATCCCCTCCGTCTCAATGCCATGAGATGCGGACTTGCTGCCTTCCTAGAACCCGGCTATTCGTGCACTCCACAGTGGGGTAATCCTAGTACAGAAAAAGAAAATAATATATACAAACGGTGACATCGACCTCAACCCGGTCGTGCCCCGAAATAATATACAACCCGGCAAAGACGGCAGTCCACATGTCGGACGCTCGCCGCGCAATAACAAATATACAAAAGAATTTAAACTGCACCACTAACATTTCATCACATGCTATCCAACATGACTATCCAACTACAACCACAGAACAAGCACACAACATCAACTCGAATGTCACGTTCGCAAAACCCGTCTAAAAGAACATATAGCAATCAGACGAGTTTTATCGATCGATTGACATTCCCGGTAGCAGATAAAAGTGAATGTACTGTAAAATACACATTTAAAATTTCGATCGACTAAACTTTTCCAAATAGGCCCCAAAAGCAAATCCAGCACTCAAATAAACCTGGGCCAAAACTATATATCACAAATATCAAATTTTCATGAACTAGATCCCCAAAAAAAATTTTGGGTACTGTAGCCCAAAAATCACCGCGGAAAGGCCGCACAATGCGCCATTTTGCTCATTTTCCGCGGCGGAATTTTGGAGTTAGGCCCCTAAATTTTTTCTGTAGCTATAGTTTCGCCTGCATGTAATTCTAAGATACTCATAAAAGTTTTAGGACAACTTCTAAAATCGACAGCAAGCTCATGAAAATAGATTCGTGACTCGGAAAAATTTGTAAATCGATATTTTAACCTTGTGCAAACTAGCTAGTAGGGTTTATGGGTAGGCTTTGATACCATGAAGGGTTACACTAGCGTCCCGGCTAACTTCCGTGGCTAAATGCGGAACAAAAATTTCGTAGCGATAACGAACTTGGCGCTAGAATAAACCTTAACCGGATCTTTACCATAAACCTTGTTAGCACTAAATAGAGTTCTATCTACTATGATAGAAAGTTATACCTTAAACTTGAACTCCTTCTTCTCCTTGTTGTGAGCTCCTTGGAATGATCTAGATGGCTCCTCCTCACCGACTTCTCTATATCGAAGAAGATCCATCCGAAGGCCTCTACCCTGAGCTCCTACCTCAACCATGAAGTAACTTGTGTGCTTTGCTTGCTAGACTAAGAACCCTAGAGTGAGTAGAGAGTGATTTTATGGTTTGATCTCAATTTCCCTTGGTTCTCAACACATGAGAGGTTAGGGTTTGAGAAAGAGGATGAAGGAGAGAGAGCTAGGAGAGAGAATGAATATGATAGAATGAAGAGATAGCTCTCATATTAGCATAAAAGAATAATAATTATAATTAGCAAAAAAGTTGTGATGGTTCATTTGATTTGACCATTATCATGCCACCATTAATGCTAAGCAAAGAATCTTTTGCTTAAGAAAAATATCTTAGTCAATTTTGGTCAACAAGTCAAATGGTCAATCCAAATAATCATAACACAATTATCACTAATTAAAACTATTAATCAATTACCTTCATCTCATTAAGATCTTAATCAAGTCAATGGTCAAAAACCCTAATGAGATGTCTCCTTCATTTGTCTCTGTCAACTGTATATACATACCCGCTTCCGCGTTCCGAAGAACACGAATGCAATGAGACTGAACCAAGACAAAATCAAATACTAGGATCCGGCTTAAACAAAACCCCACTAGTATCAACTGTCCGAACACCAAACGCGCACAAGTACGCATATGTGAACGAACCCCGTCGTAAAACCATACGACCTCTACTCGTTTCGCCCAGAACAACCCTCTTTGTGGGACTCTAAAGACTCGACACTACGCTGGCAGTGGGTATAACTACAGGCCGCAAGCAGTACTAGCCGTATGTAACGGTCCCGGCTAGATGCCGATAAGAAGACCGATGAGCTGAACCCATCTGAACTCCTACTGAGCCTGAATGTGACAATCTTCGTACAGTCCGGTCTGTTCGTCTAAGAGTATCGCATATCGGGCCTAGGGGCAATAAACGTTAGAACCCTAATAGCACTACAAGTCATGTCGGAGTGTATCCCAGAACACCCTGAAAAACTACTAAAAACACTACCAGTAAATCTCGCTTTCCCTGGCCAGGGACTTTGTGTAATGGCTCTCCTAGACACAGCGCGATATCTACTCCCAATACCGGAAGAGACGAATCATGTCAAACCGTCACTACCTCCAAGTGCTTCGGGACTGCACCCAACTACTCCCTGTTTGCACGACTCAATAGAGTCGTGGTAGGATAGTTATCTAAGAACAGTGGGAACACACTCGAGGCGAAGTGAAAGTATCAAGTCAACGGACTAAATTGTACTCATGTCACCTGAGAACTGTTAACTGACGATAGGTATAATACCAACCAACAGTTCCCGACAAGTGCTGTCCAGTGTACTTGTAACCTAACGAGCACCTGCATACTATCTCCAGTAAGACGTATTGATGGCTGTGGGACAGACCATCTCCCCTGCTAGGACGAGAAGCGTATGCACCAGTCTACTCGGGAGTATCGATACCCTGTCTCGATTATCCTAGGACTAGGGACCTGTATAAGGATGTGCTTATAGACTACCCAGCCCCTACTAGTGTGATCGCCATCACAACGCCGTTAGTCAAGCAAAGATCCTAAGGGCTCCATCAATATGTATTAGCGATATGTTAAAATAAACATATACACATATTAAGATAGAAACAAACCAAGTAGCATACTACTATATTGAGCAAGACTGTCGTAAACCCGTATATAGATCCCAAGCTTCCAAAATGTATTATACAAAGTAGTACTATACAATAATGGCCTCTAGGGCATACATATCCAACACTAGTATGTATGCAACATGAATGCAATTTAACACGTGATCCAGTATGTTTGATATTAGAAAGTCATTAATTTCATCTTAGAAAAACTCTTTTGAAATATCTGAAGTAATATCAATTAAATCCACTGAAATCCGTGTCAAGCATCGACACATCAAATGAATATCTCAGTGTCCCAAAGTATAGTTATCTCAAAAATCTCGGGCTCCGGCAATCCGGACTGGCCTATCTCAAGTATCAATATCTCAATACCTCATGACCACGGTCGATATCCTCCGGATATCCGCCGCGCCAAAAATCATCGGTAGATAGTCTTCCCCTGTCAGGCTCATCGTCTACTACTCGAACTTCTTACCCTGGGGTACCTTACCGGGCCAACCATATACCCAAGACGGTTCATCCTACTCCTCGAAACGGGTCTCGAAAATTAAAAGAAAACTTATGGTGGACGACACAAGTATCATGTCACGAGAAAACTGCAACTTGCAATATTTAAAATGATATCAGTTTTATTAAATCCTTGCGGTTTCTCCAAAATCTCATAAATCTCAAATGCTGAAATCCTCAAGAAAGAAAGTACCATAAGTACAAATGTCAATGATGATGAATGCATATGGTATCAACAATGTGAACTGCAATATATGACTAAAAGATTATGTATGATCGAAAGATGTAATGAGGTACATGCATATGACTAGCAATCCTACATGTTCATCTTGAGGCATTTAATATATTAGCACTGGTTTATACGTCCTATATGGTGAAATTATTCTAAATTCCGATTTAAACAAGTTATCTAGTGTTTGTGGCATAGCAATTACTAAGGCGTGTGTGTACGCATGAATAGTGCTCGTGCTGCATAAAACTATGCTAATGGTGCAAGTGTCCTTTGAGATGAAGTTGCACAATTATATATAATAAACTAAGCAAGCCAAATATTACTTGTGTCGCATAACTCATTTTAATGGTTCAATAGTTTCTATACGATGAATTAATACATATATAGATATAAAAGGTCATACAATACAGTAAAATAGATAACTAAGAACTACATGCAACAAGCTGGTAATACTAGAAATTCTAAACTATCAAGCGCCTCGCGCCATCCAAACTATTTTCCCCGTAGATGTATACATCTACTCACCGGAAATCCTCAGCTAGCCTGGTCCAATCACCGCTTTCTCTTTCCGTGCCGCGTCCGAAGTCTCCGCGACAGATCCTGGAATTGCACAACACAAAACATAAAATTACATATCCTGAAACGACGCCAAGTCACAAAATGAAAGGATCAACGTCCACAAGTTAGGCATATTGTGCACTTGGTGCGCGGAACATACACGACAACCACTACAACCCTTACTAGAATCGTCGTTCGGAACAACCATCAAAACTAAGACCCGAACAAACCAATACGCATTCGCACACCCTAAATACCGTAGTAGAAGCTAATAATATACTCAAGATAACCAAATTAATTCACCTCCTAATTGTATAGAAAACCTAGTAGGCACAAAATTTGCAAACTGGCGCAACCATCGTAGATTAGAGACTTAATGGAACATTCACAAATAATCAACCAACCACACAACTAGCTAGCCACTACACTTAATTTAACCTATTTGCAATGCTTCAAACCCCAATTCCAAAAATCAAACCCTTTCTTGAATTTCATAAACTTGCAATTACAATCAATATCACACTAGAAAAACCTAGATTAGGATGAATTGAAGCCCACTTAAGCAAAGTAACCTCTTAGATTAGGTTTGTATAAGAACTAGATAGCAAAATAAACTTAATTAACCTAGTAATGGTGTTTTAAACCCTAGTTCTAACTTAAACCATCCTCTTTAAAAAACTAGAATTGAAATTAGCACAAAAAATTAACACTAAATCAATTTAATTCAAGGAATTTAACCACATGTGTTAATTGGGGCAAGATTATACCTTAAATTTCTAGGGATCTAGCATGGTGATTTGCCTCCAAAGATGGCCTCCTTGCTCCAAGATTCATGCAAGATTGGCTAGGAAGAAAGGATGAAGAAATGGGCTTGAAATTGTAAGGTTTAAATTGGATTTTGATGGATTTTGTGATGAATTTTGAACAAAAAAGAGAAGGGGAAAATGAGTGGGATGTGGCTGCAGATTTTCGTCCAGGAGAGGAATGGCGAGAAGTGTGGGTGAATTGTGTGGAATTTCAAAAGTCAAACCCCTCCCATATCACAATAATACCCATACCTCAATTTAATATATTTAAATCCTTTCATATCTTTCATTCACATGAGTTGAAGAAAATTTTGAGTGGCTTGCTGCTGTGGTGGGGCCGGCCATAGGAGGGGTGAGGATGTGTGAGGGAGTACAAAGAAAATTCCATGCTAAAAACACCCCCACAAGTTCATAATTGCAACCTTAAGTTTAATTTATTTAAATTTAAATTTTCCTTTGACTAGAATCAACTAGAACTTGGGAATAACATACTAAAAATGTATATTACAAACTAGATTTTAATTATCATGGTTCTTAAGTATATAATTTGCCCATTCAAATTTGTATTTATCACTAATTTAATGTATATTTAATAGCTTAAAATAATATTAAAAATAATAAATTAGGGAAAAATTTTTAAACAACTAGAAATAAATAAGTGACTCATTAGCTACTAAATACTAGAAATTACCTATCCAAATAAGGTAAAATTATGTCTATATTGAAAAATAATTATAATTACAATTTACGGAAAAATACCAATTATTTACCGATTATCGGGAAAATACCTAAACGACTTTCAAGGCGTTACAATCTTCCCCCCTTAAAGAAATTCTGTCCCCGAATTTAAAAATCTAGCTACGCGTACCTTCAAAGAGATGGGGATATTTCTTCCTCATCTCGTCCTCGGTCTCCCAGGTGACCTCCTCACTGCTCGGGCCACGCCAAAGGACCTTGATGGTCGGTATAACCTTCGATCTGAATTTCTTCACCTTCCGATCCAGGATGACCACCGGCTGCTCTGTAAAAGAAAGGTCGCGCTCCAGCTGGACCGTCGAGTGCTGAATCGCATGAGAAAGGTCCTGAAGGTACTTGCGGAGTATCGAGACGTGGAAGATGGGGTGAACATCAGGAAAGCTGGGTGGAAGAGCCAAACGATACGTAACTGCGCCGATACGCTCGAGGATCTCGAAGGGACCCACAAATCTGGGACTAAGATTTCCTTTTCGCCCAAATCTCATCACGCCCTTCATAGGAGAAACCCTCAGAAAAACATGATCGCAAACTGCGAACTCTAGTCTGCGACGGCGTCTGTCCGCATACGATTTCTGCCTGCTCTGAGCCGCTCTCATCCGGTCTCAAATCAACTGTATCTTCTCGGTCGTCTCCTGCACGATCTGTGGCCCCAAAATACTGCTCTCGCTGAGCTCTGTCCAACAAATGGGTGATCTACATCTCCTCCCATACAAGGCCTCGAAAGGTGCCATCTGAATAGTATCCTGGAAGCCATTGTTGTAGGAGAACTCCACTGAGGGTAAATGATAATCCAAGCTACCACCGAAATCTAAAACGCACGCTAGGAGCATGTCCTCAAGAGTCTGAATAGTCTGCTCTGACAGGCCGTCGGTCTGCGGATGAAATGCTGTGCTGAAACTCAATCGGGTGCCCAACGCCTTCTGAAGTCTCTGCCATAATCGGCTGGTAAACTGGGTGCCTCGGTCGGACATGATACAACTCGGAACGCCATGCAACCATACGATCTCGTCGATGTAAATCTGGGCATACTGAGCAAATCCGAAAGTGGCCTTCACTGGCAGGAAGTGAGCCGCTTTCATCAATCGATCCACGATCACCCAAATAGAGTCTTACCCTCGACTGGTCCTGGATAGACCCACAATGAAATCCATAGAAATCTGCTCCCATTTCCACTCCGGAATGAGCAAAGGTTGCAACTCTCCCGTAGGCCTCTGGTGCTCGGCCTTGACTTGCTGACAAGTCAGGCATCTCGACACGAAATCTGTGATGTCCCTCTTCATTCCGTCCCACCAATAAACATCTCGCAAATCGTGGTACATCTTGGTGGAACCGGGATGAACGCTATACATCGATCTATGGGCCTCCTCAAGAATCTCACGCCGTTGTCCCTCAGAATCTGGTACGCACAATCGAGTCCCAAATCGCAGTACCCCCTGATCATCGATCACGAACTCAGAAACTCTGCCCTGCCGAACCTGCTCTATGATCTCTGAAAGACGGTCATCACTATGCTGTGCCTCTCGAATACGGTCAAGCAACTGCGAACGTGAACGAATATGGGCAAGTTGTCCCTCTGTCGGAGTGAACTCGAACTGCACTCGCCTGTCGCATAGAATCTGCCAATCTGCTGACGACTGCCTCTGCACGGCGCTCAAACAGGATAAACTACCTCCGGGCCTCCGACTCAAAGCATCTGCCACCATGTTCGCCTTGCCCGGATGGTAAAGGATCTCGCAATTATAGTCTTTCACCAGCTCAATCCAACGGCGTTGTCTTAGATTCAGGTCTCGCTGCTGAAATATGTACTTCAAGCTCTTGTGGTCCGTAAATATCTGGCACGACTCGCCGTATAGGTAATGTCTCCAGATCTTGAGTGCAAACACCACTGTAGCCATCTCTAAATCGTGCGTATGATAGTTCTGTTCATGTGTCTTCAGCTGCCGAGAAGCATACGCAATAACTCTGTCGTGCTGCATCAACACACAACCTAGTCCCACTCGAGAAGTGTCGCAATAAACCACGAATCCGCCCAATCCCGAAGGCAATGACAACACTGGTGCAGTAGTCAGACGAGTTTTCAACTGCTGGAAGCTATGCTCGCACGCCTCGGTCCAATCAAAAGGAACTCCCTTCCGGGTCAACCCGGTCAACAGTGCAGCAATACGGAAGAAGTCCTGAACAAATCGCCGGTAATAGCCAGCCAGGCCTAGGAAACTGCGGATCTCCGTAACTGATGCCGGTCTGGGCCAATTCTGAACGGCCTCGATCTTCTTCGGGTCCATATATATACCATCTCTCGTCACCACATGACCCAAGAAGTCGACACTGTCTAGCCAGAATGCGCACTTGGAAAATTTAGCGAACAGATGATACTCCCTCAAAGTCTGTAATGTGATCCGCATGTGCTGCTCGTGCTCCTCTCGGCTCCGGGAATACACCAAAATGTCGTCAATAAACACGATGATGAACAGATCTAGATACGGCCTGAAAATGCGGTTCATCAAGTCCATAAACGCGGCTGGTGTGTTGGTGAGCCCGAACGACATCACCAAAAACTCATAGTGCCCGTAACGTGTGCGAAAAGTTGTCCTTGGAATATCCTCCTGCCGCACCCGCAACTGATGGTAACCCGATCGCAAGTCAATCCTTGAAAAGTATCCCACACCCTGAAGCTGGTCAAACAAATTATCGATATATGGTAAGGGATATCTGTTCCGTACGGTAACCCTGTTCAGCTGGCGGTAATCAATGCACAAGCACAAACTGCCGTCCTTCTTGACTAACAGGACAGGAGCACCCCATGGGGACACACTAGGTCGAATAAGCCCTTTATCTAACAAATCCTGCGACTGATCCTTCAGCTCTCTAAGCTCCGCCAGGGCCATCCTATAAGGCGGAATGGAAATAGGCCCCGAGCCGGGAATCAAATCGATGCAGAACTCAACATCACGCTCAGGCGGTAACCCAGGCAGCTCGTCAGGGAAAATATCAGGGAACTTACTAACAATCGGGACCTGGTCCAAAGGAACCTCTGCAGCTCGAGTATCACAAACATACGCTAAGAATCCCTGACATCCCTTCCGCAAGAGCTAACCGGCGCGAAGAGACAGAATCAAGCTGGGAAGGGTGACGCTGCAGTCTTCCTGAATAACAAGGACTGGCTCTCTCGGAAAGCTAAATCTGACTGCATTCTCACGGCAGTCCACAGATGCATAACAAGTGGCCAGCCAGTCCATACCCAGAAGCACATCAAAGTTCAACATATCAAGGAGAATCAAATCAACCGAGGAATCCCTCTCCCCGATACGAACGGAACATAATCAAAACACAAAACGAGCGACAAATGACTCGCCTACTAGAGTAATAACAACAAGCGGCTGATCTAACGACGATGACTTACGGCCCAACATCGGTGCAAAGTGTGTAGATACATACGAATGTGTGGAACCTAGGTTGAATAATACTTGCGCGTCGAAAGAACATACTGGCAAGGTACCTGTCACAACGGCATTGGATGCCTGCGCATCCTGCGTAGTCAAAGCGAATACTCGGGAATGTCCCCCACTAATAGCTGGCTGTCCTCGGCCTCGACCTCCTCGTCCTCTCTGAATAGGACCGCCACGTCCACGGCCTCTGAGGGCGCCTAACTGACGTGGAGCATCACCGGGGGCAGGAAGTAGAGCTCTCTGAGGAGATAGTGAAGGTGGTAAATTCACGTGTGGAACCGTCGCCACTCCCTGTCGTCTTACCATACAGTCTCTGATACGATGGTACGGACTCCCACACCTAAAGCATCCTGGCAACGCCTGCTGGCCCTGCTGATAAGAACCAAATAGCTGACCCCGTTTGACTCCTCTGCCGCCACCATATCTCGGAAAGAATCTGTCACGATGCCTCTGAGCTGGCATATCGGTACGAATTCTATTCGGCCCAGAAACGGCCGAAGTCTCTGAAATGCGCGCCTCCATCCGTAAGGCCGTGTCCATAACAACTGCATAAGTGTCAAAGTGTTGGGTGTCGATGGCAAGAAATAACTGTGTGTCGAGTCCCTGCATAAACCTCTTTACCCTCTTCTCTTCAGTATCAACCAAGTACGGAGCATATCGGGACAACTGAGTAAACTGGATATCATACTCGGACACTGTCATCCCTGGAGTCTTGAGCAAAGCCTCAAAACTACGAGCTCTAGCATCACGAATGCTCTCTGGAAGGAAACGGGCTAGAAATACTGCTGTGAACTAATCCCAAGTCATAAGAGGTAGACCTGCAGCTCAACCTCTCTCAACCGACTCACACCATGTCTGCGCAAGGCGCTCTAGACGGAAACTCATAAGCTCCACCCATCTATCATCGGAACATTTGAGCGAACGGCAAATCCAAGCTAATTTGTCGAGGAATGTCTGCGGATCCTCCGCTGCATCTGTGCCGGTGAAGACTGGGGGCCTCAGTCTCATGAAATCCTGTAGTGATACTGGAATAGCCACTGTAGTAGTAGGAGCAACTGTCTGGACAGCAGGTACTATCGTAGTTTATGCTGTGGTAGGTACGTCCTCCGATCTCGGTGCACGACTGGCCTCTACTAAGGATCCCACCATCTGTCGTAACTCCTGCATACCTCCCATCATCTGTCGTAACTCCTGCATGCCTGACTCTAGCTTATCCATGCGGCCTAGGGAAGGCGGATCAGTCTGTCCCTGAGGGGTAGGTACGCCGTCCTGCTCGGTCCTCATCTCGGATGAGCCAGCTCGGATCTCATCTCGAGCGGAAGCCCTTGACGCTCTCGTAGCCTTCGGCGGCATAGTGGCTGGTACTGGAAACAAGATAATAAGAACAGTACAATAGAATCATAGGATACTCGGAATTGAAGAAGGAATTTTTCAAGCAAGTATATCCTAAAGCCATTTAGGTGGAGTATCGTATCGCAAGTATGCCGCGGACATACACACGCTATGTTACCCTGCTTAAGTCACTTACTCCATCTACTAAGGGTCATCCTACACACAGAAAGGTAAAACATATCGCTCTGATACCAACTTTGTCACGACCCGAAAAGTATGGAGCATGACTGGCACTTCAATTACGAAATGTCTCGAGGCGTACGTAATCTAAGAAAGCCAAAACCCAGAAATTCAAAACCCAATTAAGAAATAGAGTGAGGAAAAACCAATTTATTGAAAGCGATTTTAATCAAATAAGTCACATCAAGCTTTCAAAAGCAACATCCATTTTATTTCCGAAAATTTCGGCAGAGTCTCCTTTGTAAATACTGGCCCCCAAACGGGTACAAAACAGGAATATATGAATAACATGAAATAAGGCATCCCCAAGTGGGAGCTAGCTCTTCGCCCCAAGGCGGACTCAAATCCCACGCAATATAAATCATCAATGTGCAAAATAAGCATAAAAGGCACAAGTAATAAGCAACACGTCGGCTCAAGTGAGCTCGACCCAAAGAAACAACATATAAGTCCACAAATCTCACTGTCTCATCTCTAAGTCAATATACATCAGTACTGGTAGATGATACAGTAGATGGAGTACACTAGATACAATGAATATACAAGGTGGAAACAAAATAATCACACAGCCCACCTACGAGCATGAGCCTCAAATCCAAGAAAAAGGAGGAAGTGCGTCCGCCGCTACAGTGCTGACGGATCGGACATGCAAAAAGACTATGGCACAACGGGAGTGAGTTGCCAACTCGTGAGTAATATATAACATCTATAAAGACTACCGTAAGCATTACGCATAATGTCATAGCTCTATAATTATTGATATGGCATGATGTTCTAGAATGTATGCAACATGAATGCAATTTAACACGTGATCCAGTATGTTTGATATGAGAAAGTCATTAATTTCATCTTAGAAAAACTCTTTTGAAATATCTGAAGTAATATCAATTAAATCCACAGAAATCCGTGTCAAGCATCGACACCTCAAATGAATATCTCAGTGTCCCAAAATATAGGTATCTCAAAAATCTCGGGCTCCGGGAATCCGGACTGGCCCATCTTAAGTATCAATATCTCAATACCTTACGACCACGGTCGGTATCCTCCGGATATCCGCCGTGCCAACAATCACTGGTAGGTAGTCTGCCCCTGTCAGGCTCATCGTCTACTACTCAAACTTCTTGTCCTGGGGTACCTTACCGGGCCCACCATGTACCCGAGACGGTTCATCCTACTCCTCAAAACGGGTCTCGAAAACTAAAAGAAAACTCATGGTGGACGACACAAGTATCATGTCATGATAAAACCGCAACTTGCAATATTTAAAATGATATCAGTTTTATTAAATCCTTGCGGTTTCTCCAAAATCTCATAAATCTCAAATGCTGAAATCCTCAAGAAAGAAAGTACCATAAGTACAAATGTCAATAATAATGAATGCCTATGGTATCAACAATGCGAACTGCAATATATGAATAAAACACAATGTATGATCAAAGGATGTAATGAGGTACATGCGTATGACTAGAAATCCTGCATGTTCATCTTGAGGCATTTAATATATTAGTACTGGTTTATACGTCCTATATGGTGAAATTATTCTAAATTCCGGTTTAAACAAGTTATCTAGTGTTTGTGGCATAGCAATTACCAAGGCGTGTGTGTACGCATGAATAGTGCTCGTGCTGCATAAAACTATGGTAATGGTGTAAGTGTACTATGAGATGAAGTTGCACAATTATATATAATGAACTAAGCAAGCCAAATATTACTTGTGTCGCATAACCCATTTTAATGGTTCAATGGTTTCTATATGATGAATTAATACATATATGGATATAAAAGGTCATGCAATGCAGTAAAATAGATAACTAAGAACTACAAGCAACAAGCTGGTATTACTAGAAATTCTAAACTATCGGGCGCCTCGCGCCATCCAAACGATTTCCCCCGTAGATGTATACATCCACTCACCGGAAATCCTCAGCTAGCCCGGTCCAATCACCGCTTTCTCTTTCCGTGCCGCGTCCGAAGTCTCCACGACAGATCCTGGAATTGCACAACACAAAACATAAGATTACATATCCTGAAATGACGCCAAGTCACAAAATGAAAGGATCAACGTCCACAAGTTAGGCACATTGTGCACTTGGTGCACGGAACACACACGACAACCACTACAACCCTTACTAGAATCGTAGTTCGGAACAACCGTCAAAACTAAGACCCGAACAAACCAATACGCATTCGCACACCCTAAATACCGTAGGAGAAGCTAATAATATACTCAAGATAACCAAATTAATTCACCTCCTAATTGTATCGAAAACCTAGTAGGCACAAAATTTGCAAATTGGCGCAACCATCGTAGATTAGCGACTTAATGGCCACGTTCACAAATAATCAACCAACCACACAACTAGCTAGCCACTACACCTAATTTAACCTATTTGCAATGCTTCAAACCCCAATTCCAAAAATCTAACCCTTTCTTGAATTTCATAAACTTGCAATTACAATCAATATCACACTAGAAAAACCTGGATTAGGATGAATTGAAGCCCACTTAAGCAAAGTAACCTCTTAGATTAGGTTTGTATAAGAACTAGATAGCAAAATAAACTTAATTAACCTAGTAATAGTGTTTTAAACCCTAGTTCTAACTTAAACCATCCTCTTTAAAAACCTAGAATTGAAATTAGCACCAAAAATTAACACTAAATCAATTTAATTCAAGGAATTTAACCACAAGTGTTAATTGGGTTAAGATTATACCTCAAATTTCTAGGGATCTAGCATGGTGATTTTCCTCCAAAGATGGCCTCCTTGCTCCAAGATTCATGCAAGATTGGCTAAGAAGAAAGGATGAAGAAATGTGCTTGAAATTGTGAGGTTTAAATTGGATTTTGATGGATTTTGTGTTGAATTTTGAAAGAAAAAGAGAAGGGGAAATGAGGGGGAGGTGGCTGCAGATTTTCGGCCAGGAGAGGAATGGGGAGAAGTGTGGGTGAATTGTGTGGAATTTCCAAAGTCAAACCCCTCCCATATCACAATAATACCCATACCTCAATTTAATATATTTAATCCTTTCATATCTTTCATTCACATGGGTTGAAGAAAATTTTGAGGGGCTTGCAGTTGTGGTGGGGCCGGCCATAGGAGGGGTGAGGATGTGTTAGAGAGTACAAAGAAAATTCCTTGCTAAAAACACCCCCACAAGTTCATAATTGCAACCTTAAGTTTAATTTATTTAAATTTGAATTTTCCTTTAACTAGAATCAACTAGAACTTGGGAATAACATACTAAAAATTTATATTACAAACTAGATTTTAGTTGTCATGGTTCTTAAGTATGTAATTAGCTCATTCAAATTTGTATTTATCACTAATTTAATGTATATTTAATAGCTTAAAATAATATTAAAAATAATAAATTAGGGGAAAAAATTTAAACAACTAGAAATTTATAAATGACTCATTAGCTACTAAATACTAGCAATTACCTATCCAAATTAGGTATAATTTGGCCTATATTGAAAAATAATTATAATTACAATTTACGGAAAAATACCAATTATTTACCGATTATCGGGAAAATACCTAAATGACTTTCAAGGCGTTACACATATGAAAGATTGACCAGACGGAGAACATTCTCCCAAGGCGAACTCGTGCGGATTGTCGAAAGACCTATGATCCCGAACCGCGTAAACCGTAGGAAGTTCGAGCCAAACTATGAGGGTTCGTATGTTATGGAGGAAGTCTACCAAGATAGAGCTTACTAACTAGTGAATATGCACGATGAAAGAGTATATCGACCAATAAACGGTCGATTCCTCAAGATGTATTATGCTTAAGAAGTTACGACTTAGGTCAATGATAAATGACAATGTCTATGTCTGCTCCATATCTTCCTAAGTCGGAACTCTGAGAGTTAGTCACTTCGTCTCAAATATAAGAATGTTGGACCGAGATGTCCCTAATCTAGTGTCGGACTGAAATGTCCCTAAACTAGTATATCATCCCGAAGAAGGGAATGGTGGACTAAAATGTTCCTAAACTAGTATATCGTCCCGAACAAGAGAATGTTGGACCGAAATGTCCCTAAACTAACATATCGTCCCTAACATGGGAATGTTGGACCTAAATGTCCCAAAACTAGTATATCATCCCGAACAAGGGAATGTTGGACCGAAATGTCCCTAAACTAATGTGCCATCCTGAACAAAGAAATGTTGGACCGAAATGTCCTTAAACTAATACGTCGTCCCCAAACTTGGGATTGTTGAACATAATGTTGCCCCACGGACTCTTGGAGATTTGTGTTGCACTTAAAGTCCTACCGGTATGATCACAACTCGAGTCTCACCCGCAAGATTGCAACTAAATTCCACTAACAAGGGATTTTGGACTGCAACGTCCCTAAACTAATATGCTTCTTATGATCGACATTGCAACTTAAGTCCCACTGGTGAAGATTGCAACTCAAGTCTCACCTGCAAGGTTGCACCTGAAGTCCTACCGGTTATGAAGCTCCATCAATGATGCAGTCCTTAAAAAAGGGTATGTCCATAAGCAAAAGGGGTAAGAATGAAAACCCGAAAGGGCGCCATGAGTAAAAACAGCAAGACTGCCGGCGAGCTTGTGAAAACCCGAAAGGGCATAAACTCGTAAAAATATAATAATAGACTTGCAAAGTTCTCTCGACTTGCGAGGAGAACACCTAAGTGAGATCCTTACGATTCACAAAGATGAAAGACACTTATGAATCCCTATGATTTCTATGGAGAATATATGATTACAAGATCCTCTTTCGACTCGTAAGAAGAAAATACCCTTCCATAAGACCATCGGGGATTATAGAATTTAAAAGCCTTAGGTTACAGATCAAACCCTGTGTCTAAGCCATCATATACCCCTCTAAAATAGCCCTACAGGTAGTTCGATCTTGACTCTTGTATACAATCCACGGGCACAAATCAACATAAACAAACCTAAGTTCCACATGGTGGACCACACTTGTAGGTTCTCTCGACTTATAAGAAGAAAAACACTCTTGTAGGATCTTTACAACTTACAAGATTCACTTAGAAGTCCTCACAATTCTTAGGGAGAAAATGCACCTATAAGATCCTCTCGACCCATAGGGAGATGATAACTTTATGAGACCCTCATGGCTCGTAAACATTGAAAAGCCTTAGTTGATAGGATCTTAACCCCGTATTCTATGCCACTTTTTTCTAAATAAGCGAAGGAAAATGATGAGTCGCTCATGGCAATATTCCAGTCGTAGTGATACGGATGCCAAAATTGGAATAAGATTCAAAAAAAGAATGTAAAAATAGCCGAAATGATTAGGCAACTCGCAATAAAAAGCCACGAGTAAAAATAAAAAATATATAGCTGAAATGATTAGGCACTGTGAAAGGAAAAAAAATAGCCAAAATGATTAGGCGATCGTGACTTTCATGATATGAAAAGATGAAATGATAGCATAACGGATATAAAAAAATGATAATAAAATAAAAAAATTCTACTCAGCAGATGGGTCGAATCTCGACTTCTTCAGACAGATCATGGAAGTCCGACTCACTCCGGTGAAGTATGATTATGACGCCCGTAAGGACCAAAGGGTCAAATCAAAGTGGAGTGATGGAAAAATTCTAGATTTCGATGACAACATCTACAGTCTAGAAATTATCTCGACGTCCCTCAAGTAGTGTGCAGACGCAGCATCATGAAAGCTCTAAGGAGCAAAAGCTAAAATAGAATAATGGCAAAATCTTAACTCCAAGTCACGATGGCAATCTATGAGGCCAAAAGATCAATTCGACGTCTTTCTCATTCCAGCAGGATGTAGATGCAATGTCGACAAGGACCAAAGGGTCAAAGATGAAGCTAAGTGATGACATATTCCTAGCTTCGTGTCCCGATGGAAATACATGCGAAGACAAAAGATTATCGGACGTCATCCCACCCTAGAAATGTGCTGATTGGTAGATCTTTATGTTATGCGTTCTACGTGTTCTATACTTATCGCAATCAAGACAGTGTCGCTATGTAGCTAGCCGGTTGAGCATGGGTCGTCCGCAGGGAGATGGTTGTATGTCCGTTCTTGTCTTCAACGAGTCAATTCAAGAATGTATATGTGTATGTTTGAATCTATCCTAAGTGTTCGTATTTTATGTTCAAATAAACTTGTTAGGATTAAGATTGGTTAGTAGAGTTAAGATTAGTCTTGTGCTTGTCTTTTTCCAATCTTGAATTGATATTGGGATACTCGGAAGGAGCGAGGATTAGGAGGACAAAGAAATAGGATTTGCGAGTTTAAGAAAACTTTCCAACGCTAAATCCATTCCTAGTGCCCCTTGTCCTTCCGCTACGTGCACTTATTTCCAACCCTAGGCCAAACACCCGTAACAATGTATCCAATTGGGCCACAACTACATGTCACGTTATAGTGCGCCCAAAGGACTCCTCGACTTAGGTCACAGCTATATGTTACGTATAGCGCACCTAAGTGAGGGGGTTGTATTTGTTTGGTCTAGGTTCATTTTAAGATGTTTGGCGAAAAGAAGCACAAGGAATTTTTCTGTCCCTCATACCAACCTTGCTTAGCCTTAACAAGTGTGGAATTATTCACACAATTAAAAGGAAAAGAAAACAAGAAAGAAGAAAAGAATGAAAGGAAAATACGGTTTTACAAATAGTAGTAAGCCAACTACTTGGGCCTTCACCTAAGCAAGAGACTCCGTAGAGTATCATGGCTTATGAAAAATACAGTTAAGAAGAAAAGAAAAAGTGCAACAAATAACAACAACTACTTAACAACAACAAATAAAGTTACACTAAGAATTAAAATTACAATAAAAGAAATAAGAATACAAGATAATAAAAAACTCTCATCTTCATTAACATCCATTCAAAAGCTCTCACTACACTTTCAAGTAAAATAGATGAAGAAGAAAAAGAAATACAAGCTAAACTACACTAAATTCTACTAAAGAAAAAGCTTCTCTACTTAGCTCAAAACTGGACTATTTATAGGCAGAGAACTGAAACCCTAGGGTCATATTTTGAGCCCTTACATAATTACAAAACTACCCCCGAAATACGATATATATATGGCATGATGGGGCCACGGAACCGCCGCATATACACCATATTGGTCGCGGTTCCGCGGCCGTTTAGAGGTTGTCTTAAGTCATTTTTTTGGGGCTTCTCTATGTTGCTTTCTTCTTCTGTTTTTATAGGTCCCAAATTGCAAAATGGTTCCAAGATATCTTCAGATTTTCAAAAGTCCAAAATGGCTTCACTTTTAATCCATTTGACTTTTATCTCCCTCGAGTTCCGTGCATCACTTGAACTTTGTGCTGCCCCCGTCGTGCTCTGTGCTTGTCTGAGACACGAATGGCCATTGTTATTTATCTTGTCGCTTGAACTGGTAAGCGGCATACGACGGATACGGATGACCGGAACACGGATTTTATATATTTTTGAAAGATGTTCTGGATTTTGGCATAACTGTGGAGATTTTGCAAGATTTGCTTTATTTTGGACTAAAACCTGTAACCGGTAAATATGTAGTAAACACGAATTAAAAGCCCATGCCTATAAACAAACGAGCTGAAGAATGGGCGGTATTAAATGCAATATTCTGGAGTGAACAAATACCCCCAAACTTATCATTTGCTCGTCCCAAGCAAAACCATTTATTTTCAAAAAGCCCTAAGCTTCCATTCATAGGCATCACGGTTGCACTTAGCATGTGCAACAAGCCGTTAAAACTCTAGGTGTCCCTAGTAGGAAGAGTGTTGTCTCCTGAGGGTTTTCAGCTGATACTACCCACAAAATCTCGTCAAGCTAGTTTCATAAGTTAACGTCGATTCTAATCCTAAAGTTTAGCATCTAAGTTAGAAAGTCTATTAACCTAAGTTAAAAATATCCATCCATTATTTTTCACATCTCTTATTTATTCAACCTAAGATCCTATGTGTTTTGACAGTTTAGAAAGTTCTCGGTTTCTCTTGAGTTTCCCTTCTAAAGTGCGCTCTCCAATCCGGAATTTTTTATCATCTTTACGGAAAATATAAGTCTTATTATTTATTCCTATCTTTCCTCCAAATATCGATCGTATACCCCTACGTGTGTTTAATTTTTCACCCCTATACTTAAGAATTCAATTCAAGCTATAGTACCCTTGCCCTAATACCTAATACTATTTCTTTTCATTAATGATGGATGGATTTGTTCACACACATTTCATGCGACTATTACTACTTCCTGAGGCACTAACATCCGATTACTGAATGTGTGAGCTTAAAACGTAAATAGCAGTTTCCAGGTCTTTTATTTTATTTTTTATTTTTTTTAAGACCGGATATATTTTTCAATGATGCTCTTTTGGTGATTAGTTTTAAATACTGTTTTTTTCTTTCATACTAGACTTTTAGGCAAGAATATTTCTTGGTATCCTCTACTATCCTAAGTTTCAAGGTGTGTGTAAGTGCGATTTGTAGGGTATATACTTTCTGAATTTGGACTTAAGAATAGGAACTATTTTTTAGACTTATTCTTCAATAAAACTTTCAATCTTTTCCCTTCATCTCGTAACTTAAGAACTGAACTCAAAATTACCCACTTCTAAAAAAAACTGCAAGGACACATATTTACCAAGGTTAAACAGAAGGAGCGTTATTTTTAGGGTTTTCAATTTCTAAGCCTAAGATTTAGTTATTTCTAACCTATCAAGCTAACTTTTCGGAACAAAAATCTAAGTTAGCCTACTAGCTAAGTTGACGACCAAATTTTTATATTTTTGTAAAAATTTTCGATTTTTGTGGGATTTTAAATAAGTATGCAAATGCAAAATATACACAAAAATGCGAAAATAGAAACCTTACTGAGCACACCCACAAACTTAAACTTGACAGTGTCCTCGCTGTCGTGCTATACCAAGAGGTTCAAAATTGTTAAGAGGTAAAAATCTATCGGTGCTCTCTTGTTTTTATTTTTTATTTATTCTTTTATTTGTTTTTAGCTTTATAAAAGAAAAGGAAAACAAAAAAATATATGTACGCAAAAAGGACCCCCCAAACTTAAGTGAAACAGTGTTTCCACTATTTAGGTGTTAAAGTTCAGAGTTAGGGGGAGAGAACAGTTTCAATCTATATAAGGCCTTATGTAGACCAAAAGTTAACACCAATCATTCAAAGATTTTATCGTGATAATGCGCGGGTGTCACGACCCGAAAAGTACCGAGCGTGACTGGCACTTAAATTACGAAACGTCTCGAGGCGTACGTAAATTAAATAAGCCAAAACTCAGAAATCAAAACCAAAAGAAGCAGAAGAGTGAAGGAAAAACCAATTTAAAGCAACTAGTTTTAATAGCATAAGCCGAATTATGCGCTTTAAAAACATCAAGTCATTTCTGAAAATTTCGGCAGAGTTTCCTTTGTAAATACTGGCCCCAAACGGGGTACAACATGAATAATATACGAAATAATAAAAGGCATCCCCAAGCGGGAGCTAGCTCTTCGTCAATTGACGGTCACAACCACGCAAGCAAGATAATATACAACGCCGAAAGGCGAGGATCAAAACTCAAAAGAAACTCAAATCAACATGAAAACCATAATAATACAACGCGCGACTCTAAGGTCGAAATAAATACAAGTCTGGTTGATGGAGTTTCTAAATACAACAATGAAACTAAAATACAAGGGTGGTTACGATGCGAGTGAATCCACCTACCAAAGCAATCACTCGGAATGGGAGCAGTGTGCCAGAAAAGCCGCAACGATACCTGTACGGCAAAACCTAAAAGGAACTGTGGCACAACGGGGGTGAGTTGCCAACTCGTGAGTAGAAAACATCACAGAGCAGAAATCGCATGTATGATGCATCCTAGTTCATATCAAGTAATATCCTCAAATAATATCCAGATCCATCTACATATAAGTGCAATACTACGTGCTCGTGTCAGTGCATCAGATAACAACATATCAGGTATATGATGCATGAATGCATTATGAATGGAAATAGAATACATCATGAGTGAGACAACTGTTTTCTTTATGTAATGAGATTTCCATATGTATATAAATCGAATATCATCAATGAAATCAACAAAGAAATCAATGTCAACCATCGACACAAAACATGAATCTCAATATCTCAGGCTCCGGCTATCCGGACTGGCCTATATCATCAAATCTCAATATCTCAGTGTCTCAAATCTCAATATCTCAATATCCCGATACTTCGGGCTCCGTCAGTTCGGATCGGCCCATATCATCAATCACACGACCACGAACGGTATTCTCCGGATATCCGCCGCGCCAAACAATCACCGGTAGGCAGTCTACCCCTGCCGGGCTCATCGTCTACAACTCGAGCTTCTTGCCCCGGGATACCATACCGGGTCCACCATCTACCCACAGACGGTTCATCCAACTCCTCGAATCGGGTCTCGAAAACAATCTCAGAACCGAGAAGACATCATGGTGGACAAGACTCATCATATCAAGGAAAACCGCATCTTTCTCTTTAAAACAAATCATTAGTTTAAATAAACTTTCACATGCGGTTTCCAAATCCAGAAAAATCTCAAGAAGGATCTAAAATCATCAAATCACCATATCAATAAACAGTGAAAACCAACATAAATCTCCATAATACTGCATAACCAATGAATATATGAATGCATCTAATATCACGCAATGAGTGCAATAGTTAAACTAGCATATGAAAGCGATAACATATTACAACTATCAGCTAGCAAGCTATGTCAATGAAATAATATTCTCTAAAGTGTACGTGACATGGCAATTACCGATGATGAAGTGTGTGAGGCGGCAAGCAGGTGTACGTGGAACATATGCATCATCGGTAATGGTGCCGGTGTCCTGACAGCAAGGTATCATAATAATTAAAGATAACATATGTATAAGCATGCAATGCGATGAAACATCACGAATATACAGAAAGTGATATAGTAACAACAACACTGAGGAATAAACCTACCCAATATACGAGTCATACAGTTAGGTATTTTAAAGTACTCACGATTCACTGCATTTGAAAACAAGTATGACTCGAGCCCACTCAAAAGGGTAAGGAAATCCACCTAGGCCTGAGTTGACCTATAAATATATCTAGTAGTCAGTGATCTCGCCTCAATAGTATCACGTACGATACAATATATGTATACGACATCCTCGAGTCAAGAGTGCGTATCTGACCTCATAATTATATCTCGTACGGTAAATCTATCGTACGGCATCCCAAATCTGGGTACGGTTCGAATATCATATTTATCTCATTACTCATCTGATATCCTTATCATCACATATCGTGAACAGGGGGTACTGATTTATGTCTAGTACAATACTAATATCATCAACATATATGTATGCGTGCGTGTGAATACACATCGCCCATCAAATCCGCTAATATCATGTCGTATCTCATAATATGAACTAAATCTCATCACCGATCTCATGGCACTATGCCTAATCTTATCGACTCATCTCCAAATACTATCCTCATCATCCATGCATATTAATACGAATATGTGTGTGTGTGTGTGTGTGTGTGTGTGTGTGTGTCCCCAATACGCACAAGAAAGTAAATGTATGAGAGTGTGTATGTGCGTGCATGCAAATCTTTACTCTAGGGATCCGTGACTAAGAAATCAACTAAAGTCCTTTCTTCAATTCTCGCTAACACTAACTCATAATCTTCTAATATTTTCTTGCTAAGTGTTCAAATCTCTCAATAACATATAAATGTATATCTATATCATATCACATCATTTCTTACGACTTTGTGGGGGTGCTATACGCCATCCACCCGACTTCCCCCATAGATATATATCTACTCACCTGATCTTCGTTTGCTGGAGTCGATGACATCACGCTTTCATCGTCGTCTCAAAATCCACGTGGGGGCGCCTACATGTAAACATATAGTATCGTAAACCGAAATTGCGGATAAAAGCTCAAAACGGCATACGAATTTCACATAGGTCAAAACCTATGGTCCGGTCAAGCAAAAGAACCAAATAGCCCTCGACATCGGCGTACAGACGCCGATTGATCGAGAAACACCCAAACGTACCATTTGTGGTTTCGCAACTCACTAAATATAATATGAAATAGGGTACAATTCATCAAAACCTTAAAATAAATCAAATCGATTTATTTCCGAAAACCAAGAAGGCCTCGAATAACTGTTTTAGTACAAAACATGAGGTTGAAAAAAAACCAGTGGCCACAATATACTCTAAATATCCTAACTAAATCATATCCACCATTTCTATAGTTTAATCTCATCATTTTTCATTAAGCCCAAAATTCTAGTTTGCAAAATCAACCAATTTTCACAATTTAAATGTAACAATTTGAAAATTGACAACTATATTTCATTTTAACATGTCCTAAGATGTTAAATACATCACACAACCATAATCCCATTACTCAAAACCCTAACTAGAATTCAAACCTCATTCTTGAATTTCGAAGTCTTAATTTAAAACCTAATTAAGCATCTAATTAGCTTATATTGAAGTATGATAGCAACAATTAAACAACTTGGTTAGGATTAATACCTCTAAATTCTGAGTTCTAGCATGAAATCTAGCCTCCCAAACTTGCTTCCATGCACTAAGATTCGTGCTTGTTTGGATAAGGAATAATGGGTAAGTGTTGGATTTTGATTTTGTGGGATTTTTGTTTGGATTTTTGAGGAAAATTGATGAATTTTTTGATGAAAAAAGAAGTGGGGTTTGGGGGGCTGCTGCTGTGTGGTTTCGGCCAGAAGAGGAGGGAGGGGAGAGGTGAGTGGGGTATGGTGTTGGTCAACTCAAGAAAGTCCAAATACAATATATATCCTCACCTCACACTTCATTCTATATTCTATTCTATTCTTTTGCTTTTTTTTCTTTATGAGTAAGAGGAGTGGGGACTTAGGGATTGGGGCAGCCCAAAGGGTTCTGCCAGCAGCAGGAAGTGGGGGTGTGTGGGTTGGTGTGTGTGTGTGTATGGTTTCCCAAGTCAAAATAACCCCTACTCAAGTCAACAAGGCCCATGCTTCTTTCTTTATTAATCCTTTTTACATTTCCTTTTCTTTTGAGGTGAGAAATTGTGGGGGGAGGGGGGAGTGAACGCTGCTGCTAGGGGAGGGACTGTTGAAAATGGGGACGAAAAGGGGGGGTGTGAGTGTGGGTGTGGAAAAAAAAAAGATAAATACTATACCCCAATTCCCATTTACATTAATTTCACTATTTAAGCTTTTTTCTATCATATTTTAGAACAATTTCTTTTCATTTCAAAAACAATATGTTAAATTTTGGTTTAATGTATCATGATGCACAAAATTTGTATTAACCTATTCTAATCTGTAATCATCATTAATTAAATGTATTAGTGACGGCTTAAAATAATATTAAAATAATTAATTTCGGAAAAATTTTCAGTCAACTAGAAATTTGCATGTGACCCATTAAATACCAAATACTAGCAATTTCATAGCTAGAATAGGTATATTTAATTTTATATTAAAAGATATTTATATCTTGGTTTTTTTTACGGAAAACACCCGTTATTTTACCGATTCTCCGAAATTTCACCTAAACGATTTTCAAAACGTTACAACGGGTTGGTGAAAGAAAGCGCAGAGAAAAGAAATGGAGAATACACGAGACCGTGTGTAGATTGAAGCGGGATATGGTCTCGATAAAGGAGATGAATGACGGAGGGGAAAAAGAAACGGAACATGAATTTGAGGGTGGAAATTGAGTGAATAAATTAGTACAATTTGTAATGATTGAAGTGAAAAAAGGGATTGTACTAATCTATCAACATATGAAATGGGATCAAACCTCTCAAGATTCATAAGAAAACATGGGTCGACTGGATTTGGTGAACCAGACGTAAGAAATGAAGGTGATACGACGTCTTGCAAAGTGGGAATGATAGAAAGGATAGAGGGAAGTAATTGAAGAATGGTATCGGTTAAACGTTCAGGAGGGTGTGCACAGTCAATGAAAGGGATAGGATGAATTGAAAAATCCGATTCATCTAATAAAACGGGTTCATCCTCAATGCTATCCACAAGACTCTCCTCAAAATTCAGCTCATCCATGAATTTATCATCATCAATATCTAAACGCATATGAAGTTCGGGAAAGGCAGCTAATGGTTCGGGATGATGTTCACGTGGAAGTGAAAGAACATGATGAATTGGTGAGAAAAATTCATCCAAAACTGTGGGTTCATCATCCAAAATATTTCCAGCGTCGATATCCTCAATTAAGAGAAAGCTAAATTTCTCAGGCGCCTCATCAAAAGCATAAATTTCAATCAATTGTGGATCTAGAGTGGAGGTGTAGAGATCAAAAAGATTGGGTGTGATTTCACTTGAAATGGACCCTTCACAATCGGGTAAATCAAACACTTCATAGTCTCACAACTCATCAAATGTTCTATCTTCAATTAGTGAATCATTTCGGGCACTCGATAGACTTTCGAAACTAGAATTGTGGAATTCAATTTGAAAGGGTAGGTTTGAATTGGAAGGGTATACTGCTCACTCTGATGACTCAAATTCTCAAATTGTCCTATCGCCTCATCATACAATGGAAAATTCAGAGCTAGTTGGAAACTAGCTGCTGGTTCGTTAGGTTATATGAGGGCGGCCATGGACGCATTCAAATCCACCATCTGTTGGCACGACGCTACCCGAAATTCTTCTAATGACTGTTCAAGACTAGACATGAGTTGTGAAGGGGTTTCAGTAAAACATTCAAAGTTGTCTGAATATGTGAAACTCTCAAATGACTATTCAGAAGAAATGTCTAGAGAAGGTGTAAAAGTCGGGTAGGATTGATAGGAATCTAATGGATGTGAAAATGGACATGATTAGGATCAACATTTTGATATGAAGATGATTAGAATTGTTGTCCTAAGGAATTTGGAGTGGTGAAAAGAGTGAAAGATCGGCTACGAGATTGGTCAATTCTGCCAACAATGGACATGGGTTTCGGAGTCGCAACATGACTCTCAAAATGGGTATCAACGTAAGAAGGTGTGAAAGGTTGAAACGGTTGATACGAAGTGGATTGCGGTGTCCAATTGTTGATCCTAGACGCGTCTATTCGATCTCTTAAGGAAATTTTGGGTATGGATGGATCGTTCGAAATTCGACCGAAAAAAGAACCGTATGAAGAAATGTCTAATTGTAAGTACCAAAGTTCAGCAAGAGTTGATCGTTTTGGGGTACCTATGTTACGAAAAGAGTGAAGGGTGGAAAGTGGGTGAAATTTTATAAATTTTAGATTTTTTTTTTGTTTCTGGAGTTTTTGAAATTGTTTGTTTTGGTTTTTGAAAAATACGGAATTACGAGACTAAACTTTACATAAGTACAATCACAATCACAGTATGCACAAACAACACTTTGAGCTAGAGTCTTCAAGGTCCAACTAGACCGCTCCTAAACTTCCAAGCAATAAGTTGCAGGATAACTCTCGAATCGCCTCTTCACTGCCAATTGTGGCCAGGTAAGCATAAGTGAGGTAAGGAGGGTTCCGTTTACGAATCACCGTGAGATGGACCGTTTAAAATTACCTCCTCACTTGTCTAGCCAAGACACCACAAAGTCAAGTTTGGATAAAAGACTGATTCCCCGCAACCTTCACCTTTCCTAAATGAGAGCGACAAATCCTTATAGGTTTGGTCTAGATATTTTTTATTAACTCAGGGTAATGCGTATACTTTTTATGATTTATGGGGACTTAGTAAGGGTGATGAAATCCCCACCCAATCTTAATTGGTGTTATAACCCCTTAATGTCTGTATTATTATATGCAAAGCATTAAACAAACAAAATCTAAAACAACAAAAAATTTATTTGGCAGCGGCGCAATCTATGCAAAGAAATCTCCAGAAAATACAATTCAGTTGAATTCAAAGGAGAGCAGAGTGTTAGGATTTCCTCAGCACCTAGCCTAGGGTTTGCAAGCATTAAGCATGCCACAAAAAAAAATTTAAGGGGTGCTAAGCAAACATCCAAGGAATCATACTAGATAATTAGGGTAACAAAACCTTGTAATCAAACATTACAATAGAAGTGAAAAAGAGATACAACCTTTGTAGCCCGGTCCTTCACTTCAATAGCTCCGTGTTGTCATCCCTCCACTGTGATCATCGATCTCCCGGACTCAAGATAGACTTCACAAAGCGTAGTGAGCAAACATGCTTGAAGACTTCGAGGACGAAGATGATCTACGTCGAGGGAACTCAAGTACAAGCTACCTCTTCATAAAGCGATGAACTTTGTGAAGCAAACACCCTAAACTAAATGGCAAGTAGTAGAGGATGGTGAAGTAGGAATTTTGCTCACTTTGGATTTGATTTTCTCACAATATTTCTTCTCATCTTTAAACCCTAGAAAGCTTCTCAAGCTCAAGAAGAAGATAAAGATGAAAGAATAATAAAAGAATGAGAATGAGGTTAGATTTACAACCATGGTGAGTTAGTGTCATACACTAAACCATTGTAGAGACTTAACCATGGGCTATGATAATTGGTTGGGTTAACTAAATATGTTAAGTAAAAATAAATGTTGTGGACTAAGTCAATGGTTAGTAAGCTTCTCCATGCTTCTAGCCATGACAATTTCCAACAATTTTGTTAATTACGAAGATAAATCAAAACCCTAGAAGTATCATGGTTATGGTGTAAGTATTACACACACAAGTTGGAAATATAACCTTGCATGATACAATGTATATATCACATATATCACATATATACAAAAGTGAGAAAAAGAAACAATTAGGTGAGCAATATTAGATAATATAAATTCATATATCAAATATATAATTATACATTAAATTATTAAATCAATACTTGATTTAATAATCCGGCTATATTACATATAACCGACTATTATCAATAATATCAATTTACCGAATCAACACTTGATTCGATAACCCGGCTATATCACATATACCCGGCCGATATCACATATCGCGAGAATACAATACGGTATCACATACTCGTATCAATCTCGGTCCCGAGCATATCACATATTTTCTCCTACTCCGTTTCGCTTGAGCCAGGAAACCTCTGTGTAGGACTCTAAAGACTCGTCAATACGCCGGCAGTAGGTGGTGATCATATCAGTCACCTACAAGCTGCAAGCGGTCTGCTAAACGTAACGGCCACCCAGGTATTGAGCGATCAGAAGATCAACAAGCAAGCCTGCTCATACTCCTGCGAATCCAATCAGTAACACTACCGTACAGTCCGGTCTCTTCATCTGATATGTCGCATATATCGTTTAGGGTTGATAAACGTCAGACCCCGGTAATTTGATAAGTCATGCCGATGTAAGGTCCATAAAGGATGTGAAACTACTGATAACACTTGCCAGTAAATCACATCTACCTTGGCCAGGGATTTCAGTTATGGCCAATCGAGCATAGCGCAACATCAACCCCCAATACCGGGAGAGACGAATCCCCTCCTATCGCTCATTGCCTCCATGTGACTCGGGATTGTACCCAAAAACCACCTGTTTGCCTAACTCAGTAGAGCCGTGGTAGGGTGGAAATCAAAGTATAGTGGGAGACACACAAGACTCTATGACGATCTCGGGTCTACAAACTAATCTGTACCAGTGTCACCAGAGAACTGCTATCTAACGTGAGGTATAATACCATCTAGGAGTTATCGGCGAGTCCGTTCAGTGTACCCAGTCTCCACTGAGCACCCGTATACCATCTCTGATGTCAAACGCCAATGGATATAGGATCATCCATCGCCCATCGCATAGGTCGAGAAGCTATACGCTAGTCTACTCTGGAGTATCGATGCCCTGTCTCGATATTCTCTCGACTAGGAACAATTAAAAGATGTACTTATAGACTGCCCAGGTCCCCACTAGTATGACCTGCATCATAATCCAGGTAGTCAAGTACATATCCTAAGGGCTTTATCAACATGTAACAAAGAGACATCATGTGCACATGTTAAGATAAAGAGCAACCATATATCATACTATCATGTCGAGCAAGAAAGTCCTCCATATGTATGTCCAAGCATCCACTATAATGTACATCATATGTAGAATAATGGCCTCTAGGGCATACATATAACTAACAATCTCCCACTTGCACTAGGGCCATAAGTTGTAGTATCCAATACCCAACAATCAGCAGTGGTTATAGTATCTCATACTCAACCATCCCATAAATGTCTCTTTTAGGAAAAGGCCTTTGTGAGTGGATCTGCCGTGTTGTCCTCTAAGTCTACTCTCCTAACCCCGATCCCCTGGAGATCATCCATCTCCAAGATCGCGTGATACTGCCTTAGAATATATCTGGGTCACTGACGGGACAAGGGTTCTTAGGCCAATGCCACAACTCCATTGTCACATAATGGTAGGAACATTGTTCATCTCATGAACAAATATACACCCAGACTACCTCTTTGGTAGCATCGTTGGTAGCAATGCCTTCAACCTTTATCGTGTAGTTTGACACGGTATCTAGCTTGGAACTCTTCCAACATACCGTCCCTCCACTGAGGGTAAAGACAGTGTCTGTGACTGACTTTCAGTCAACCTTATCACCCTGGAAGCTATCCAGTGATTCTCTCCAGGATTGATTGATACCTTCTCACTACACCTAGTGAGAATCCTAAAATCCACTTAGATCTATCTCATAAATCCAAAAACCAGGATTTATGAGGTATCACCTAGATCCTATACGGAGAATCAATGTGATAAGAGGAGATTGACCGATCTTAGCATAGGAAACAATTTTCCTATCAAGAGTATGTTATCCACGTGCAATACGAGAATGACCACCATACTCTCTACAATCTTTTTTTTATTTACAAGGTTCATCTACCATTTTGATGAAATCAAACGCTTTGACTATCACATCAAAACAGACGTTCCAACTCCGCGATGCCTGCTTTATCAAGTAAAGCAACTTGCATACGTTTCCGCTGCTCCCACTGTCTACGAAGACCTCTGGTTGTGTTCTCATAGACGCCCTCTTCTAAATTAATATTTAGAAAAGCAGTCATGACACCTAACCGCCAGATATCGTAGTCATGATATGTAGCATGGCAAGTAGGATCCGGACGGACATAAGCATGGCTATTGGAGAAAAGGTTTCATCATAATCCATACCTGGTCGATGACGAGAACCTTTTACAACAAGTCTAGCTTTGAAAGTCTCAACTTTTCTATCTACGCCAAGTAATCTTCTCAAGATCTACTTGCTCCTAATGGGGATATAACCCTTCAGATAAAGCAACCAAAGTCCATACTTTGTTGGTGTATATAGATTCCATCTCAGATCGCTTAGCATTTGGCCATTCTTACAGAGTCCTTGCTCATGATGGCCTGCTCGAAACTAGTTGGGTCATCATCTCATGATGCAATCCTCGCTCCCACTTTCATCGAGAAACTGAAGTATCTCTCAGGCGGATGAGGAACCCTATCAGATCGGCGGAGAGGCTGAGATTCGTCGGGAGCTATTGAATCCACCGGTTCTACCAAATCATCAGCTGCAGTTTGTATAGCTGGAACTTATTCCAGTTCTACCTCACAACCATGAATTTCTTCCACAAAAAATTCCTTTTTCTAAAAAGGTGGCATGCCGAGAAATAAAACACCTTTTATTCCTCGGTGCGGTAGAAGATATTCCCTTGCGAATGCTTCGGATATCCAACAAACTTCCAAAGAATTGACCTTGCCTCGAGCTTGTCCGGATTTTGCTTTTGACATAGGCCGGACAACCCCAAATCTTAACTTGCTTAAGACATGGGTTCTTCCCATTCCATATCTCATATGGAGTGGTAGGCACCGATTTGGTTGGAACCCAATTCAATAGGTATGCAGCTTCTCAAGTGCATAACTCCCAAATGGAAACAGGTAACTCGGTAGTACTCAACATAGAGTGCACCATATCAAATAGGGTGTGATTGCTCCACCCCAATACATCGTTGTGCTGTGGTGTATACGGAGGAGTAATGCTGAGAGAGAATCTTATTCTCATTTAGAATAGTCCAGGATCTCTATGCTCAAGTATTCTCCTCCCTGATCACATCAAAGGACATAATACTTATACCCATTTTGGTTCTCTACTTCTAACTTATATTCTTTGAATTTCTCAAAAGCTTCAGACTTGTATTTCAACTGAAACATATGTCCGAATCTTGAGAGATCATCAGTGAATGTAATGAAGAACAAAGAACCAGTTTTGGCATATGTAGACAGGGGACTACATACATCATCATGTATCAATCCCAAGGGTTCATTAACTCTTTCTCTGTTTTCAGTAAACAGAGCTATGGTCATTTTATCTTTGTGACATGGCTGGCAAGTTTCACAAGATGTAAATTCAAATTGATTTAAATATGCATCTTAATGTAACTTAGCTAGTCGGGTCGCATTGATATGACCTAGTCTACAATGCCTCAAGAAGGATTCGTTCATTTCTGAATTCTTCCTCTTGTGTGTGTTCAGTACGTTAAGAACATGGGTTTGATTTAGAACGTATATGCTATTAGATAACGTGCCTGAAGAGATCAGCACTTGATATAGGAAATGTTCAAAAGATTATCCAACAATACAAAATTATATCATTCTTTACTTAATAAAGAGACTGATATGATGTTGTATATAAGGTTCGGTATCTAATAACATTCGTTCAGAATCAATGTATTTTGATAATACAAGGTGATAACTGCCAACTGATCTGACTGCAACATTTGCACCAATCTCTATACTTAGAGATATATCACCATATTCTCAGTTCTCTACCTTTCTGTAGCCCATATAATAGATTACATATGTGGGATCTCGATCCGGTATCTCATACCCAGGACACAGAGTATACTGAGAAACAGTTCTTGGTAATGAACACACCCGAAGAAGATGCATCAACATGCACTTTCTTCGTTTGGGCAGTACGGGAATTCTGGTAATCCCCTATTTCCTACTCGGTCTTATAACAATTATAAGTTGGAGCGGGACCAACGTTCCCCAGCTCAGTATAATAAGCGGGTTCGGTCAATGCATCCATATTATTATCTTGATTAAGGCGTGACATGGTCGCTACCTGGAGAGAGAGAGAAGAAAACACTCTGCGTGCGCTCTTATAAGATTAGATTAGTTATATATTTTATCTAATCATGATGGCTCCCACTGTTTTCATCAAATCTTCCTTCAAACCCTAAAAGGAAAGACTAGCCGGGATTAATTACACCCTACAAGTTCGCCAATTTTTCAGTCAGACCAGTGTCGGTACTTTGAAGGAGGTTCCCCGTGCTTTCGCACGGACCTAATTAAAATAAACCTTGGTATCCCAGGGGTGTAACCCCATTGACAACTTTCTAGACATCTACTTGGTCGGCTAATTTGTAAAGTGCAAAATTCTTCCAAGAGTAACAATTACTCACAGTGGGTATCGGGATCCAACTATCACATAGAAGATATGCAATCTTATTGCAAATTTCAACACTTGAAACTCCCGATAATGGTTTTTATCCCTAGCACTTATGACCTTAACTATGATCAACATATCATAAGCACCAGTCAAGTTCTACCCGTCATTTCATGATTAATTAGGCACACCCATATGACCCTCGGCTATGGTGGACATAATCATGTAACTGTCCTAACTAATCGCATCATATGCGGTGTACGAATACATCACTTAGCTACCGTAAACTACGCCTCGGCTATGGTCGACATACGCAGCACGAATACTAAGTACTCTACTTCCTAAAATGACGGAGGGTTGCGGATGGTTTTTAAGAAAACTTTTAACACTTTGAACTTGATCTCGTTGCAAAATCAAATGGTTTAAAATGGAGTGTTTTTTAGTCTTTTACTAGTTTCGCTAAAGAGGTCACTCCCGGTGAAGGGATCTCGGCTCTTTCCTTATCGAATAAGGTGCTGGATATTCTACAAGGAATACCACTATGCAAAGCAAGAACTAGAGCTACCAATTTTTAGAAAATTCTATTCCACAATATCTTTAGGTTTATTTTTCTTTCATTAATCTCATTAATGAAGGTCCCATCATATAAGTTACCTGAACATCACAGATAAATACAACGTACGCTTACACCATCCGGATTCGCCTCGAAATCCCGCCATGCACCGTTAGGTTAGGTAACTAACGGCAGGACGGGTTAGGGCTAGCGCGGGTGAAAAACATAAGCAACGTCTATAATATATATATATATATATATAATAATGTAAGGTATCTATCTTATAATATAAAATGATCATATCACAGAATATCAGCAGCAGAAGACAACATATGAAATATTGGATATACTAGGATGTCCGTATTTTGTATTTAGCCAACAATAGAAAATATGGATTCCACGTTCGTGATGAATATCCAAACCCACATCCCTAGACCCCTACGAGAGCGGCAAGCAACCTTGCCAATTCCAGGGTTAGGAGACCCGGTCTCGACTTCTCGAGATGGTCTCTCACTGGACCCCAGAACCCGGCTACTTGTGCTCCCCTCCTTGGGTCTATACTAATGCGGAAAAGTAAATAATATACATCAATGGTGACATCATACTCAACCCGGAAGTGCCCCAATAAAAGAATATTACATACATTGAATTTTACATGAATGAAAATGAAAAACTCCCATCTCACATAAAAAAAACCCGGCTATTCAAACACGACGATCCAGTATAACATATCATAGCAACACATAACATCACATATCATCAACGTAAGTAAATATGCGTATCCCAATTGTCGTTGACGTATAGCAACGAAACCGGAGATACACCACATATTACACTTACGGTCGCAGAAAAGAAAAAGAAAACTACAACAGTTGGAATCCGCAACCACCTTAGACATCATAAACCCGAAATATCTCATACTGCAGATTTCATGCTTAACAATATGAATTCCTTAGACATCGCATGCCTAACAATTATAAACCCCGCATTTTAGTCTCGATATTGACAACACTTTTTTATAACAATTCGGGTAATTCAACAAGATTCTCGACATCCCGATCGAATGCTCATCGGAAACTTTAGTAGACAGCCGCACCCCCCGATGCTGACGACGAAGTGCACTAAGGCGGAACACCGCAACCGCGAGTACCCGAACGGATGCTTTAGGTGACGGGGTTCTCCTACAGTCACTTGGTCAGGGCTATGGGGCGTTGCTATCTAGTAAGGTTACCCGACGAGTATCCGCGTATGCTACGTGATTGCGACGGACTTTTGATCATATCAAAATCCCGTGGCAACCGATCAACTGAGACTAAATTGCTAGATTTATAAAATTCAATTATTGTGGATTCCAAGTATTGTATCACAATCAACTAGACGATTTTAAACATTTCGATCAAATCAACAAACACCTTCATCTCCCTAAGAACTCAACACATGAGCAAAGTTGAAATACCCAAAACGTGCCACGGTACTTATGGACCAGCCGTAGAAGGGTCAAACCAATGCCTCACCTTTGGCACCGCGGAACTACGATCGAACCCTAGGGTTCGATCGAGGTTTCTTGGGCATAGAATCGAGTTAAGGTTTTTGTTCTTCTAGAGGGTCCATAGAGTTACTTGCACGACTATTGAATATACTCAACTTAGAAAACTCCAACTCTTGGAAAACTTCAGAGGGTATCATGAGGCAGTGTTCGAAGCTCGCTCGAAGTGTTAAACATCATCTAGGTTACCATTACAATGTTAAAAATACACGACTACAAAACACTCAGTTTTAGTCCTATATCAAAATTTACATCACATGAACTTTTGGACTAAACAAACAATACCTGAAACCCCACAATCTACGGTACAATGCACAGAACAAAAATGAGGCAGTTCTGGGTGAAAGTGGCCGGTTTTGTGGGTGTTGATCTCGAGTGAAATCCGAGCAAATGCTCTCAAATTTTTTCTGTGCACTATATGTATCACATATATCACTCTGCACTTATTTGCATAATTTTTAAAGACTTTTTCAAAATCGACAGAGAGCAAAATCTGCAGGGTTTCAGAAATCGTATTTCGGAGTTGTTTCGGTTTCGTATTAATCTAACATCATCTAAGTTTCTAGTTAGTCTCTGATACAATGTTGGGATTTCCTCGGCACCTAGCCTAGGGTTTGCAAGCATCAAGCATGCCACAACAAAAAATTTAAGGGTTAGGGTAACAAAACCTTGAAATCAAACATAACAATAGAAGTGAAAAAGAGATACAACCTTTGTAGCCCGGTCCTTCACATCAATAGCTCCGTGTTGTCGTCCTTTCGCTGCGATCATCGATCTACCGGACTCAAGATGGACTTCACAAAGCGTAGTGAGCAAACATGCTTGAAGACTTCGAGGCCGAAGATGATCTACGTCGAGAGAACTCAAGTACAAGCTACCTCTTCATAAAACGATGAACTTTGTGAAGCAAACACCCTAAACTAAATGGCAAGTAGTAGAGGATGGTGAAGTAGGAATTTTGCTCACTTTGGATTTGATTTTCTCACAATAATTCTTCTCATCTTTAAACCCTAGAAAGCTTCTCAAGCTCAAGAAGAAGATGAAGATGAAAGAATAATAAAAGAATGAGAATGAGGTTAGATTTACAACCATGGTGAGTTAGTGTCATACACTTAACCATTGTAGAGACTTAACCATGGGCTATGATAATTGGTTGGGTTAACTAAATATCTTAAGTAAAAACAAATGTTGTGGACTAAGTCAATGGTTAGCAAGCTTCTCCAAGCTTCTAGCCATAACAATTTCCAACAATTTTGTTAATTACTAAGATAAATCAAAACCCTAGAAGTATCATGGTTATGGTGTAAGTCTTACACACACAAGTTGGAAATAAAACCTTGCATGATACAATGTATATATCACATATATCACATGTATACAAAAGTGAGAAAAAAACAATTAAGTGAGCAATATTAGTTAATGTAAATTCATATATCAAATATATAATTATACATTAAATCATTAAATCAATACTTAATTTAATAATCTGGCTATATTACATATAACCGACTAATATCAATAATATCAATTTACCGAATCAACACTTGATTCGATAACCCGGCTATACCACATATACCCTGCCGATATCACATATCGCGAGAATACAATACGGTATCACATACTCGTATCAATCTCGGTCCCGCGCATATCACATATGTGCTCCTACTCCATTTCTCTTAAGCCAGGAAACCTTTGTGTCGGACTTTAAAGACTCGTCATTACGCCGGCAGTAGGTGGTGATCATATCAATCACCCACAAGCCGCAAGCGGTCTGCTAACGGCTACCCGGGTATTGGGCGATCAGAAGATCAACAAGCAAGCCTGCTCATACTCCTGCGAATCCAATCAGTAACACGACCGTGCAGTCCAGTCCCTTCATCTGATATGTCGTATATCTCGTCTAGGGGTGGTAAACGTCAGACCCTAGAAACTTGATAAGTCATGCCGATGTAAGGTCCATAACGAGCGTGAAACTACTGATAACACTTACCAGTAAATCACATCTACCCAGGCCAGGGATTTCAGTTATGGCCAATCGAGCATAGCGCAACATCAACCCCCAATACCGGGAGAGATGAATCCCCTCCTATCGCCCATTGCCTCCATATGACTCGGGACTGTACCCAAAAACCACCTGTTTGCATGACTCAGCAGAGCCGTGGTAGGTTGAAAATCAAAGTACAGTGGGAGACACCCAAGACTCTATGACGATCTTGGGTCTACAGACTCAACTGTACCAGTGTCACCAGAGAACTGCTATCTGACGTGGGTTACAATACCATCTAGGAGTTCTCGGCGAGCCCGTTCAGTGTACCCAGTCTCTACTGAGCACGCGTATACCATATCTGATGTCAAACACCAATCAATATAGGATCATCCATCGCCCATCGCATAGGTCGAGAAGCTATACGCTAATCTACTCTGGAGTATCGATGCCCTGTCTCGATATTTCCCCGACTAGGAACAATTAAAGGATGTACTTATAGACTGCCCAGGCCCCCACTAGTATGATCTGCATCATAATCCTGGTAGCCAAGTACACATCCTAAGGGCTTTATCATCATGTAACAAAGAGACATCATGTGTACATGTTAAGATAAAGAGCAATCAGATAGCATACTATCATGTCGAGCAAGAAAGTCCTCTCTATGTATGTCCAAGAATCCACTATAATGTACATCATATGTAGAATAATAGCCTCTAGGGCATACATGTAAGTCTACGGTAGCGCCCCGGCCGTCAATCCGAGGCCAAACGCGGAAACAAAAAACTTTTTACTAAACTGGCGCTAACGCAGACTTTTACTCGGATCGTACCATTAACCTATAACTAGCAATCTACAAGAAGTTAGAATAGCTATACCGATCGATCATTGTCCTTCGGTCTTCAGCCACCATCCCTAGCTCCTCGCAGCATCACCGATCTCGCTCGATCTCCGGTCTCCTCGTCGGAAAGGGCACCACATCAAGAAGTCATTTTACGGGCTCCCGCTTCGAACCGAAGCAACTCGGACATGAAGTTTGCTAGCCGACATGTCCAAGATGAAGTAGAGAATGTGTGTGATAACTTTGTCTCAAGCATCCAATGATTCCTAACTCATGAGATTTTATGGATGGAGGTTGAAGTGGATGCCATGGGAGAGGATGTTGTGAGCTCAAGAGAAGAATGAAGAAGGAGAAGAAACTTGCTATATGTTATTGTGTGAGATAATGTTGTGAGTGAGCAAGAATGATAATCCAAGAGCTAACCCCAAACATATGTGGCTGCCCTCTCTCTCCTCCCATCACAATCTCACCCAATAATCAATCATGAAATGATGGCATGCACAAAAATTAAGACCATGAGTCACTACCCTTGCACATGCCACATTTAATGTATCTAATGATGACTTGAGCTCTCAATTTCCACTTGCAAACATTAATCCAAATGTTTACAACAATAAATAGAATGGTATCTACTAAAGTAAACTCGTGACGGATCACAAGATTACCCCTCACCTGTATATACATACCTGCATCTGCATCCCAACTGAATGCGAATGCAATGAGACTAAAGTAATCCAACAAATCTAATACTAGGATCCGGCTTAAACTAAAGCCCACTGGTATGATCTGTCCAATCATGATCCGTGCACAAGTGCACGTATATGATCGAACCCTGCCATAAAACCATACGGCCTCTACAACGTTTCGCCCAAAACTTGAGAAACTGTCTGTGGGTTTAACCACAAGCACGTCAGTGGTACTAGCTGTACATAACGGCTACCTTTGTATTGACCCAAAGGAAAACCGGTGAGCGAACTCATCCTGAAACCTAACTGAGCCTGTCAGTGACCATATCCGCACAGTCCGGTCCGTTCGTCTATAAGTATCGCATGTCGGGCCTAGGGGGATGGTAAACGTCAGACCCCCAAAAGCGGTACAAGTCATGTCGGGGTATAGCCCAGAACACCCTGAGATACTACTGGAATACCTACCAGTAAATCTCCTGCCTTGGCCAAGGACTTCATGTAATGGCTCTCCTAGACACAGCGCGATCTCACCCCCAATACCGGGAGAGACGAAACCCCTGCTGATCCGCTCACTGCCTCCATGTGGCTCGGGACTGTACCCAACTAAAACCTGTATGCACGACTCCTTTGAGCCGTGGTAGGGTAGTAATCAAAGCACATTAGGAACTCATACGAGACAAATGACGATCTCAGGTCGATAGACTAACCTGTACACATGTCACCAGGGAACTGCTATCTGACGTCAGGTATAATACCAACTAGCATGTTCCCGGCGAGTCTTGTCTGGTGTACTCATAACCCAATGAGCACCTGTATACATCTTAGGTGAACCAACTGACACCAATGGTTTATTAGACCAACCACCGCCCCTCGTCGGGGTCTCGACTGTATACACTAGTCTACTAATGGAGTATCGATGCCCAGTTTCGAAACTCCTACGACTAGGGACCACTTTAAGGATGTGCTTATAGACTACCCAACTCTCACATATATGATAGCCATCATACTGCTGGTAGTCAAGCAAGAATCCCAAGGGCTTTATCAACATGTAATAGTGACCTGTAATGTCACCTAAAGCATGTACACGATAATAAAAATAAACCAGATAGCATACTATCATTTTGAGTAAGACTGTCCTTCCGGCATAGGTCCTCCCTCAATCATTGCAATCACATGCCTGCGATCCAATAATTGACTTTGAGGGCACGATATCCAACAATCTCCCACTTACACTCAAGGCTAATTATTGCGATGTCGCGTACTTACATCCCGTGTGATACCGAACACCTAACTCCTCTACTGATCAGTCTCACAAAGCCCGTTTGTGAAACTATTGTGTTTGAGGAATAGCCTCAATGAGTGGATCTGCCCTGATGTTTCTTTTTATGTCTCTCTTAATCTCAAATTCGCGAAAAAAGCCATCTCCCGAAATGAGCGATACCGGTCTTAGAATATGTCTGGATATCTGATGGGACCTAGTTCAAAAATGAACTCCAAATCCAGAAAACTTCTTAGACTGTATCGTCAACTGAAGTTATTCAGTATCCTGCGCCATGCCCCCCTCAGTATCCGCTTGGACCACCTTTCCAAACTACTGCCCCACTTTAGAGGAAAAACTATAACTCTGGCAGTCACTTTGTCTTCCAGGTCACCTTGGAAGCCTGGAATGATAACCGTCTCCCGAAAGAGGCTGTCGTTATCATATCCCTAGAATATCCACTTATGTTCTAAAACTGCTTCCGAACGTTTCTCCAGGATTGGATTAATATCAACTTATTGCAGCTAGTGCAAAAACAATATCTGGTGTGGTACTTGACATCTCATGATTGACTCAATTTCCTAAGCAAGTGATATGCCAATCATGCACATCTCTCTCCCCTTTAGTCTGTAAGACACCTTTAGAGAGGGTGACTCCATCACCTATAGGTACACTATCATGCCAGGAGTCTTCCATTCTAAAATACTTTTAGAATGTTGTCTAAGTACCCAGATTAAGACACTTCCCAAATCTAGATCTAAAACCATAGATCTAGTAACCAGAATGTCTGATAAAATATCCAAGCATTATGTGGAGAAACCACTGTGTGACAACTAAAGTATAACCGATCGTAGAATAGGAATTTTACTTCCTACTCTGTGTATGTCATCCAAATACCAGGACATCACATCCTACTAGCTTCTTAACAGATCCATCCCCTATTCTGATGAAGTCAAAGGCCATGACTGTCACATCAAAAAAGATGGTCTATCTCCGCTATATCTGCTTTGGTCTATAAATAGACACAAGCTACTTGTCCACTATACTTCCGCTGCTCCCACTGACCACAACAACCCTCTGGCAAAATCATATACACGTGCACTTCTAAAACAAGTTTAGAACGACACTATACGCATCCTCCTGCCGGGTCTCATAGCCTGGAACAACAGTAGTGTCAAGTCTGGGTAAACAAGTACCTCCCTGTCACCGTCCTTGAGGCTACCGGAGTACCTCTTGGGTGCCTGAGGTTACCCACCATATCCGCGGAGTGGCCAATGGATTGTCAAACCTGATTGAATCCTTAGGTCCTTATTAAATTTTCAGTAATCGTCTGTGGTTCTGGAATCACTTCCAGTTCTACCATACTCCTACGATTGTTTTCTGAAAAAATCCATTTTACTAAAACAGTGGCGAATCAAGAACAAAATCACTATTGATCTTCCAGATGGTAGAAAGTTAACCCTCTTCATAGCCCGGGTCAACCCACAAACAGCCATTATAGAAACGTGCCTTGAGTTTTCCAGAATCTGGTTTTAAGCATAAGACGGACAACTCCATATACCCTAATCTCGATAAGATATGAGCCATTCTATATCTAATATAGAAACAGAGGCACTGATTTAATTTGAACCAGATTCAAATCATGCAGCTGTCTCCAGTGCATGTCAACTAAATGGAGAGAGGCCGATCAGCATTACTCAACTTAGGAGTACATCCAAACATGAGTAACCTGAAAGAGAAACATGTTTCTCAAAACCATTACTATCAACTGAATACCAAACACAAGTATCTACATCTTCGATCACCTTGAAGAATCCCGATACTTGCAACACCTGGTTCTCTACTTTATTCATATACCTATAACTTCTCAAAACTTGGACCTTGTATTTCTACGAAACACATGTCTAAGAACTAGAGAAGTCACAAGTAAACAGAATATAGTATGAGTACAAACCTATCTGTCCTAATGGACAGTGGACAACATACAATACTCTGTATAATTCCCCTGAGTTGAATAACTCAAACCCTATGAATCGTAGGTTGAAAACTGTACTATGGTTAAGAAGAATTACACCACTGTTTAAAACTCCTTACCTAACCATCAACTGATATAGGTAAATGTCATGGACATAATTTGAAAAAGTTATATCTCACTTTATAAAATAAACATACAGATATATCAATTTGAAATTGGTGCATAACAACGGATATTCAAAACCAACATTTGCTGTCTGGCAAAAACCCAGGCGATTTGCTCAAATATCACCAATCACAACGAATCCCGATATAATGAGGATGATCACCTAATTGTCAATAACTTACTCCCACTCATCATCTGTAAAGCCATACAGATGTGAGAAGCATACCTGGTAAATACATACCCTGGAGCAAGGACTAATTGGGAAATCTGTTTCCTATTACCAATACACAATGAAACTGAAACATGAAAATGTTTCGTAGGGGTATCCTAGTATTCTTAGTAATGCCTCTTCCATTATCCAGATTCAGGACTATAACCGTATATTTCTTTGTCATCTCTCCAAATCCCTTTTATGTCTTTGCTCATTACCTTATGTACACCTTCTTAGGCTAAATGGTTTTCTTCCTTCCCTACCGTTCGGCACCAGCTTATGGTTTGGAAGATGACTATCCAATAAACGTAATAGGTGTACTGTCCTAATCCTAGGAGCACTCGCAACCCGAGAGAAGGTAAAGATGAAAGACAACTGAATAAACCTTATTCTCATTTCTCCTGAACCAGAATCCATCCCCGAACTGGAACAAGTTCCTTCGAGTTCGTATATAACCATACGATGGATTATCCAATAAACTGTGGATCTTCGTAGAGATACGAGGTGTTCTGGAGAAATGCAAAGGTGAAATAGGAGTGGCGATGAAATACTTGGTCTGGTCGTGAATGATAGCAGTCGCATTTTACTTTGCTCTCTTTCTAATCCCTTTATTTGTCTTTACTTAATACCTTCTGTACACCATAGTTAGGCGAATTGGTTTTCTTCATTCTCTACCTTTCGGCACCTACCTATGGTTTGGAAGAAAACTATCCAATTTGTGTAATAGGTGTACCGTCTCCTAATCCTAGGAGCCTTCATAACCTGAGAGAAGGTAAAAGGAAAAGACAACTGAATAATCCTATTCATTTTCTCCATAACCGGAAACCATCCTCGAATCTGGAACAAGTTCTTTCGAGTTCGTATATAACCATACGATGGTTTTATCCAATGGATGTGGATGTTCGTAGTGATACGAAATGTTCCGAAGAAAAAGGATAAAAGTAGGGGTAGCAATGAGGTATGCAACTCAGACAATCCAAAAGCCAGTGTTTTAAGAAGGTTCGGTTAACTTGGTCACTGAGTCATAGTCTAGGGACGGGCCATAGTCGCTGCCAAAGAGAGAGAGAGAAAAGAAACACTCTACGTGCACTCTAACCTAGATCAGAATGGTTATCAATTTATCTAATCAGGAAACCTCCCTTTGTAACCTCAAATTCTCCTCCAAACCTGAAAGAAGAATTAGTCGGGATCGTCCAAGGAGTAAACTAACTCATCAGTGGGAATCGGGATCCAACTATCATCGCATGATAATGTGATGGAATCTACTCACGTTATCATGCTCAAGAAGGTATGCGCATATCTGGCAAGTTTCCTGTATGTTTGAAACACCCGATGTGATTTTTACCCTATGCTCTTATGACCTTGACGAAGGTCAACAAATCATAAATCACATGTCAAGTTCTACCCATCATTGTCCAGATTAATTTGAACCCACCCATACAAGCCCTTGACGAAGGTCAACAAGGCTGTACGACTATCCCAAACCAACGCATCTATCTACACAACAGAAAGGTAACAAGCAGCTACCATTCACTATGCCCTGACGAAGGTCAACAAACATAGCATGAATACTAAGTGCTACCCGTCTGAAATGACGAAGGGCTACGAATGGTTTTTGGCGAAAAACCATTAACGTAATGAACTTGATATCGTTGAAGGAATCGGATATCTTTTTATAAATATAGTGGCGAAAACCTTTGCTAAAGAGGTCACTCCCGGTGAAGCGATCTCGGCTCTTTCCCCGTAGAATGAGGTGCAGGATATTCCAACTGAATACCGCGATGCAAAGCAAAAAGTAATCGACTATAGTGAAGTTATTATCCTGACGCAAACTTCTGTCTAAGGGGTCACTCCCGATGAAGGGATCTCGGCCCTTGCCTCGTCGAATGAGGTGCTGAATATTCATAACCGAATACCACTGTGCAAAACCAAAGAGAACGTCCTTGTAATAACAGCTTTTTGAAAATTGTTCCAACAACAACAAACAGGTTTGTTTAGCTTGCATTGATCCGAATCAATGCAGTCCCATCAATTAATCATACCAATAAAGAACGAAAATATGATGTGCGTATATGCCATCCGCATTCGCCACTGGGTCCCGTCATCACCCGTTAGGTTACTTAACTAACGACAGAGCGGGGACTGGACTAGCGCGGATGTAAAATATATACAACATCTACTAATATATATATATCAATATATAATAATCGCTCATGGCATGATAAATGCAACATCACAGAAAAGTAATAAGCATCACAGAATAATACAGATAATCTGGGATCCCCGGGTTTCATAGAGCCGCAACTGAAACCCGACGTTCCCCTGGTCATGTGGATAGCCTGTGCAATGAAATCCTAGAACCCTACGGGCGCAGCAAGTTACCCGCCAAAACCTGAAGCGGGGCAGCCCCCTTCAGCAAAGTGAATGGACCACCCAGCACTTCACGAAATCCGGTAACTTGAGCACCCCTCATTGGGTCAACCTATACCCCCTACGAGTGCGGCGAATAGCCCGCCAATTCTATAGTGAAGCCCCCTTCGTCTCAAAGCCATAAGATGCGGGCCCGTTGCCCTGTAGAACCCGGCTATCCGTGCACTCCACCGCGGGGTAATCCTAGTACAGAAAGAAAAAATATATACAACGGGTACATCGACCTCAACCCGGTCGTGCCCCAAAAGAATAATATACAAACAGGCAGTGACGGCAATCCACATGTCGGATGCTCGCCCCGCAATATCAAATGTACAAATATAACCAAACTGTACTACCATTGCATCCAGGCTATCCACCATGACAAATCCGCAACATCACAGCACAACACAGAACATCAACGTGAATGTCACGTTCACAAATCCGTCTAAAAGGGCTATAGCGATTAGACAAGATTTACCGATCTAATGACATTCACGGTCACAGATAGTAATGTAATACACTGCAAACATTAAACAATGTTAGATAATATCGACTCCGAAATAACCCCCAACTAGCCCAAACAACCTGATAAAACCATATCCTAATTGGGCTAAACAAATAATACCACTGCACTAAAATCCTAGAGACCAGACCACAGCCCAAGTACGAAGCCTAAAGACATCAAAAAGGCCGGCCTCACCGGATTTATAGGCTTGGTGCTCGGTTTTTTTCCGAGGGCTTGGGCTCGTATTTGGCCAGTGGTCATCTGGTAGGTTCAATAGTCTTCTGCACTTGTTAAAATATTTTTCTGGACACTTTTTAAAAACAATAGAGACTGTCAATTTCAGTGCAGTGTTTTGTAGTCGTTTCGATTTTGATACATTAACATTGTTTAGACCAAGTAGCTATGGGTTAATGGCGTGGCTCTGATACCATGTAAGCCTACGGTAGCGCCCCGGCCGTCAATCCGAGGCCAAACGCGGAAATAAAAAACTTTTTACTAAACTGGCGCTAACGCGGACTTTTACCCGGATCGTACCATTAACCTATAACTAGCAATCTACAAGAAGTTAGAATGGCTATATCAATCGATCTGTGTCCTTCGGTCTTCAACCCCCATCCCTAGCTCCTCGCGGTATCTCCGATCTCGCTCGATCTCCGGTCTCCTCGTCGGAAAGTGTTGGAGATAGTGCCCTCAGAGTCAATTATTGGATCATAGGCACGTGATTGCAATGATTGAGGGAGGACCTATCCCGGGAGGACAGTCTTACTCAAGATGATAGTATGCTATCTGGTTTATCTTTATCATCGTGTACTGCTTTAGGTGACCATACGAGTCGCTATTGCACGTTGATAGAGCCTCTAGGATTCTTGCTTGACTACCAGCAGTATGAGAGCGATCATATACGTGGGAGCTGGGTCTATAAGCAAATCCTTAAAAGGTCCCTAGTCGTAGGAGTTTCGAGACAGGGCATCGATTCTCCAGAGTAGACTAGTGTATACAGTCGAGACCCCGACGAGGGGCGGTGGCCGGTCTCACAAGCCACTGGTGTCAGTTGGATCACCTAAGATGTATACAGATGCTCATTGGTTTATGAGTACACCGGACAAGACTCGCCGGGAACCTGCTAGTTGGGATTATACCAGACGTCAGATAGCAGTTCCCTGGTGACATGTGTACAGGTTAGTTCATCGACCTGAGATCTTCATTTGGCTCGTGTGAGTTCCCACTGTGCTTTGATTACTACCCTACCACGGCTCAAAGGAGTCGTGCAAACAGGTTTTAGTTGGGTACAGTCCCGAGCCACATGGAGGCAGTGAGCAGATCTGCAGGGGTTCCTCTCTCCCGGTATTGGGGGTGAGGTCGCGCTGTGTCTAGGAGAGCCATTACACAAAGCCCTCGACCGAGGCAGGAGATTTACTGGTAGGTATTCCAGTAGTATCTCAGGGTGTTCTGGGCTACACTCCGACACGACTTGTATCGCTTTTGGGGGTCTGACTTTTACCAACCCCCTAGGCACGCCATGCGATACTCATAGACGAACGGACCAGACTGTACGGATATTGTCACTGACAGGCTCAGTAGGGTGTCAGGATGAGTTCGCTCATCGACGTCCCTTTTGGTCAATAGCTGGTAGCCCATCACGTATGGCTAATACTTCTGACGTGCTAGTGGTTAAATCCACACCCATAGTATTGACGAGACTTTAGAGTCCACCACACACAGTTACTCAAGTTTCGGGTGAAACGCTGTAGAGGCCGTATGGAGATATGGCAGGGTTCGATCAGATACGTGCGGTATTGCACGGATCGTGATCGGACGGTTTTTACTAGCCGGCTTTGGCTTAAGCCGGATTCTAGTATTAGATAGTGTAGATTTTGTCTCTTTACATTTGTATTCAGTGGGAATACAAATGCGGGCATGTATATGTTGTAGCGGGGTTTTCCTGTAATTTATTACGGGATCAGTTTTCTGAAGTTACCAGTTTGCATTCCGTTCCGGCCGGTTTTCCTTTGTTCCTTCACGGCCGGACTTTTCGATGGAGGGGGTTATTTTCAAGTTTGCAAATAACATTTGTGAGGTTTGCTTTGGATGTGGTCACCACGTTCTTATTTCCTACACTCACCTCCCTTCTTGTTTTTGCTCTCCATCTCATTCTCATCATATAGGGCCGGCCACATTTGATATGAGAGAGAGAGATTTTCATTTTTGTGGTGGAACATATTTCTTCATCTCATTCTTCTTGTGTAGAAAAAATGAAAGCACCATTTTTCCTTAACCTCATTCCTCCATCACCAATGGCAACATAAACCCCAATGAGACAAAGGTTCTACACTACAACCTACAGTACCCTTGGACGCGTCGGCTAGCCAACTTCGCGCCCGAGTTGCCTCGGTCCAGAGGTGGGAGCCCGTAAAAGAATCCGGCTACGTGGTGCCCTTTCCGACGAGGAGGTGACGGACGGAGATTCCGCGGAAGATCGGAGTGGAGACGAAGACCGAAGGACACGAATCGCTTGGTATAACTCTCTTCCCATCTCTTGTTAGCTAGCATCGGGTTAATGGTTACGATCCGGGTTTTATTGTCCGCGGTAGCGCCAGTTTAAAAGTTAAGAAAAATTTTGATTCCGTATTTTGGCCTCGAGTAGACGGCTGGGGCGCTGCCGTGGCGCAACATGGTATCAGAGCCACGCCATTAACCTAGTCTAGCTTTGTTTAATGTGTTTACATTTCCGATTGAACAAAAAATCCTAAAACCGCATTTTCATGTACATCAGGTTTCTATCGAAATTTTTTGGGCTCTAAAAATTTTTCAGTGCATTGCAGAGACATGTGTAGGGAACTCTAAGCATTCTGTGAAAATTTGGTCGCGTTATCTCACTATTACACCGCGGAACCGCGGCCAAACCCATGTATTAGCCGCGGTTCCGCGGCCATTTTAACTGTTCATTGGACCAAATTTTTTCAGTGAGCTTTTGGGTTGGGAATAGGGTTTTTTGGAACATTCTTTTTGGGCCCAGATTTTCTGTGAGTGCTACAGTAGTGCTTGGGGCCCACTTGGGTATATTTGATCGATCGAAAATTTTAAACATGTTAGTTCACAGTATTTACATTATATCTGCGACCGTGAATGTCATTTGATCGGTAAATCCTGTCTAACTGCTATAGCCCGGTTAGACGGATTTGCGAACGTGACATTCACGTTGATGTTCTGTGTTTGTGCTGTGATTTCGCGGATCGGTCGTGGGGATAGCCTGGTTGCAGTGGTAGTACAGTTTTGTTTTATATGTACATTTGATATTGCGGGGCGAGCGTCCGACATGTGGACTGCCGTCACTGCCTGTTTGTATTATTCTTTTGGGGCATGACCAGGTTGCGGTCGATGTGCCCGTTGTATGTATATTTTACTTTCTGTACTAGGATTGCCCCGCGAAGGGGTGCACGGATAGCCAGGTTCTAGAGGGCAACGAGCCCGCATCTCATGGCATTGAGACGGAGGGGGTTTTACTCTAGAATTGGCGGGCCATTCGCCACACTCGTAGGGGGTACAGGTTGACCCAGGAGGGGTGCCCAAGTTACCGGATTCCGTGAAGTGCTGGATGGTCCATTCACGTTGCTGAAGGGGGCTGCCTCGCATCAGGTTTTGGCGGGTGACTTGCCGCGCCCGTAGGGGTCTAGGATTTTCATTGCAGAGGCTATCCACACGACCAGGGGAACGTCGGGTTTCAGCAGCGGCTCTGTGAAACCCGGGGCTTCAAGATATCTGTATTGTTCTGTGATGCTGGTTATATTTCTGTGATGTTGCATTTTATCACGCCTTGAGCGAAAATTATATATTATATATATACTAGTAGATGTTGTATATGTTTTGCATCCGCGCTAGTCCAGTCCCCGCTCTGTCGTTAGTTAAGTAACCTAACGGGTGATGACGGGACCCAGTGGCGAATGCGGATGGCATATACATACATCATTATTTTCGTTCTTTTGTGGTGTGATTAATTGATGAGACTGCGTTGATTCGGATCAATGCAAGCTAAACAAACCTATTCTGATGTTGTTGGAACATTTTTTTCAAAAAAAGCTGTTATTGCAAGGGCGTTCTCTTTTGTTTTGCATCGTGGTATTCAGTTGGAATATCCTGCTCCTCAGTCGATGAGGCAAGGGCCGAGATCCATTCACCAGGAGTGACCCCTTGGACAAAAGTTTGCGTCAGGGAAATAACTTCACTATAGCCGATTACTTTTACTTTGCATCGTGGTATTCAGTTGGAATATCCTGCACCTCATTCTAGGGGGAAAGAGTCGAGATCCCTTCACCGGGAGTGACCTCTTTAGCAAAGGTTTCGTCACTATATTTTTATAAAAAGGCTATGCAGTTCCTTCAACGATATCAAGTTCATTACGTTAAAAGTTTTTCGCCAAAAACTAGACGTAGCCCTCCGTCATTTCTTACAAGTATTACTTAGTATTCGTGTTGCGTTTGTTGACTGTGTCAAGGCGTAGTGTGCGGTAGCTAAGTAGTGTTTGTTTGTGGCATATTAAAGGGATTGGTTAGGACAGTCGTGCAGCCTTGTTGACTGTGTCAAGGGCTTGTACGGGTGGGTTTAATGCAATCCAGGATAATTACGGGTTGAACTTGACTAGGACTCTTTGATTTGTTGACTATGTCAAGGTCACTTGGGTCCTAGGGGTAAAAATCACATCGGGAGTTTCTAAAGAAACTGAAACTTGCCAGGCATGCGCATACCTTCTGGAGTGTGGTGACGTGAGTGGATTCCGTCATGTTATCATGCGATGATAGTTGGATCCCGATTCCCACTAATGAGTTGGTTTACTCCTCGGGCGATCCCGACTAATTCTTCTTTCAGGTTTGGAGAAGAATTTGACGTTACAGTGGGAGGTTTCCAGATTAGATAAAGTGATAACCATTCTGATCTAGCTTAGAGTGCACGCTGAGTGTTTCTTTTCTCTCTCTCTTTGGCAGCGACCATTGACCCGACCCTAGACTATGACTCAGTGACCAAGTTGACCGAACCTTCTTAACACTGGCTTTTGGATTGTCAGAGTTGCAAACCTCATTGCCACTCCTACTTTTACCCTTTTCTCCAGGACACCCTGTATTACTACGAACGTCCACTTCCATTGGACAAAACCATCGTATGGTTATATACGAACTCGAAGGAATTCGAGGATGGTTTCCGGTTCGGGAAAAAACGAATAGGACTATTCAGTTGTCTTTTCCTTTCACCTCTCTCATTGCGAGTACTCCTTGGTTTAGGAGATAGTACACCTATTACGCAAATTGGATAGTCTTCTTCCAAACCATAGGCAGGTGCCGACCGGTAGGGAATGAAGAAAACCAATTAGCTTAAATGGTGTACAGAAGGCATTAAGTTAAGACAAGGGGAGGGATTAGTAAGAGGGCAAAGTAAATTGCGACTGCTATTCACGACCAAACCAAGTATTTCTTCGCCGATCCTAAATCACCTTTGTATTTCTCCAGGACACTCCGTATCACTACGAAGATCCCAAGTTTATTGGATAATCCATCGTATGGTTATATACGAACTCGAAAGGAACTTGTTCCAGTTCGGAGATGGATCCTGGTTCAGGTGAAATAGGAATAAGGTTCATTCGGTTGTCTTTTATCTTCACCTTCTCTCGCATTGCGAGTGCTCCTGGGATTAGGACAGTCCACCCATTATGCTTATTGGATAGTCTTCTTCCAAACCATAGGCTGGTGCCGAACGGTAGGGAAGGAAGAAAACCATTTGGCCTAAAGGGGTGTGCAGAAGGTAATGACTAAAGACATAAAAAGGGATTTGGAGAAGTGGTAAAGAATTATACGGTTATAGTTGTGAATCTGGATAATGGAAGAGGCGTTACTAGGAATACCGGGATACCCCATCGAAACATTTCAATGTTTCAGTTTCACTGTGTACTGTTAAAAGAAAACTGATTTCCCAATTAGACACTTGCTCCAGGGTATGTATTTACCAGGTATGATTCTCACATCTGTATGATTTTACAGATGATGAGTGGGAGTAACTTATTGGGAATTAGGTGATTATCCTCATTACATCAGGATTCGTTGTAATTGGTGATATTTGAGGAAGTCACCTGGGTTGTTTGCCGGACGGCAAATATTTGGTTTTGAATATCCGTTGTTATGCACCAATTTCAAATTGATATATCTTTTTGAAATTATGTCTATGACATTTACCTAAATCAGTGGATGGTTAGGTAAGGAGCATTGAACAGCGGTGTAATTCTTCTTAACCATAAGTACAGTTTTCAACCTACGACACACAGTGAATGAGTTATTAGACTCAAGGGACTTGTACAAAGTATTGTATATTTTCCAGTGTCCATTAGGACAGAGGGGTTGGTCCTCGTACTATATTCAGCTTACTTAAGACTTCTCTAGTTTTTAGACATGTGTTTCGTAGAAACACAAGGTCCGAATTTTGAGAAGTTATAGGTATAAGAGTAAAGTAGAGAACCAGGTATTGCAAGTATCGGATTTCTTCAAGGTAATCGAAGATGTAGAGACTTGTGAATGGTGTTCAGTTGATACTAATGATTAAGAGAACTAGCTTCTCTTTCAGGTTACTCATAATTGGAAGTACTCCTAAGTTGAGTAACACTGATCGGCCTCTCTTCCATTTAGTTGACATGCACTGGAGACAGCTGCATGATTTGAATCTGGTTCAATTAAATCTGTGCCTCTGTTTCTATATTGGATATAGAACAGTTCATATCTTGACATTGTTAAGGTACGGCGAGTTGTCCGGCTTATGCTTAAAACCAGACTCTGGATAACTCAATGCACGTTTCTGTAATGGCAGTTTGTGGGTTGACCCAGGCTATGACGGGGGTTGACTTTCTACCATCTGGAAGATCAATAGTGATATTGTTCTTGACTCGCCACATTTTTAAAAGAAATGGATTTTTCAGAAAACTATAGCGGGAGTATGGTAGAACTGGAAGTGATTCCAGAACCGCAAACGATTACTGAAGATTTGATAAGAACCAAAATATTCAATCTGATTTGACATTCCATTGGCCACTCCGCAGATAAAGTGGGTAACCTCAGGCACCCGAGAGGTACTTCGGTATGCTCAAGGACGGTGGCAGGGAGGTTCTTGTTTACCCAGACTTACCATTGCTGTTGTTCCAGACTGTGAGACCCGGCAGGAGGATGAGGATAGCGTCGTTCTAAACTGGTTTTAGAAGTGTACGTGTATATGACTCTGCCAGAGGGTTGTCGTGGTCAGTGGGAGCAGCGGAAGCATTGGTGTGTTAGTTATATGTATGCCCTAGAGGCCATTGCTATACATAGGATGTATATTGTAGTGGATGCTGGGACATATATAGGGAGGACTTTCTTGCTCGACATGATAGTATGCTATCTGGTTGATCTTTACCTTAACGTGTACACTGATTGTCTCTCTGTTACATGTTGGTAAAGCCCTTAGGATGTGTACTTGACTACCTGGACTATGATGCGGATCATACTAGTGGGGACATGGTAGTCCATAAGTACATCCTTCAAAGTCCCTAGTCGTGGGTATATCGAGACGGGGCATCGATATACCAGAGTAGTCTAGCGTATACCTTCTCGACCCATACAGATCGGCGATGGATGATCCCATATCCATTGGTGTTTGACATCAGATATGTTATACAGGTGCTCAGTAGAGACTGGGTACACTGGACGGACTCGCCGAGAACTCCCAGATGGTATTATACCTTACGTCAGATGGCAGTTCTCTGGTGACACTGGTACAGAGTAGTTTGTTGACCCGAGATCGTCATAGAGTCTTGTGTGGTTCCCACTGTGCTTTAATTTCCACCTTACCACGTCCAAGAGGGCGTGCAAAACGGTGGTTTTTGGGTACAGTCCCGAGTCACATGGAGGCAATGAGCGATAGGAGGGGATTCGTCTCTCCCGGTATAGGGGGTTGATGTTGCGCTGTGTTCGATTGGCTATAACCGGAAATCCCTGGCCAGGGTTGCTGAGATTTACTGGTAAGTGTTACCAGTAGTTTCTCGAACTATTATAGACCTCATATCGACACGACTTATCGAGCTGTTGGGGTCTGACGTTTACCACCCCTAGGCGAGATATGCGACATATCAGACGAACAGACCGGACTGTACGGTAAGTGTTACTGGTTGGATTCACAGGAGTATGAGCGGGCTTGCTCGTCGATCGTCTAATCGCTCAATACCCGGGTGGCCGTTACGTTTAGCAGACCGCTTGCGGCTTGTGGGTGTTTGATATGATCATCACCTGCTGCCGGCGTATTGACGAGTCTTTAGAGTCCTACACAGAGGTTTCCTGGCTCAAGCGAAACGAAATATGAGCGCATATGAGATATGTGCGGGACCGAGAATAATGCGTGTATGTGATACCGTATTCTATTCTCGCGATGAATTTATCGATATGGTTGTATGCGATATAACCTAGTTATTGAATCAAGGATTGATTCGATAAGCCGATACATAGGATACTAGTCGGTTATATGAGATATGACCGGATCGTTAAATCAAGTGTTGATTTAATGATTTAATTAATAATTATATATTTGATATATTACTTTGCATTAACTAGTTTGTGTTCACTTTAAATGGATTTTCTCACTTGATGTTCACAAGTTGTATATGTGATATATTTTTGTGCACTTGGATGTATCATGTTTGATGATACATGTTTGCTAGGGTTTGTGTAAAGAATTAAACCTTGGTTAAGTAAATGGTTAGGGTTTTTATTTAGTTATTCATTCATTTATCTTTTTAATTGGATTAAAAAGAAATGGGATAAGAAAACAAAATGGTTGCTTTCATTCTTGAAGCTTGTTGAAGCTTCATGAAGCTTTGACCAAAATGACCATTTTGTCTTCATCCTTAACCCTAACCATTCATCTAACCTTAGTCAATTCTCTACACATAACCATAGTTCATATTATGATAAGGATTCATTTTTCTTTTGGTTTTGAATTAACTTATCATAATATACTTCATCTTCTTCTTCTTCTTCACATGAAGAAAAGCTTGCTATCAACAATGGCAACTTGAGAAAATGAGTGAGAAATCCAATTCTAAAGTGAACCCACCTCCTATTTCTTCATCCTCTACCTCTTGCCAAGTAGTATAGGGTGTTTTCTTCACAAGTTTCATGACTTGGTGAAGTGGGAGCTTGATCTTGTGATGCCTCGACGTAGATCATCTTCGGCATCGTAGTCGATGACCTAGCCCGCCCATTTCTCCGATGAAGCCGACGCTAGAGCCCGGGATTTGATTTGGACAGCAAGGAGACTTCATCATGGAGCTATGGAGGTGGAGAACCGGTTCTACAAAGGTTGTATTTCCGATCACTTAGTTAAGTTGTTAACTAGTTGCATCTTTCGCCTAAAATTCTAGTTAACGATCCGTATTAGGGTTTCTCGGCACTTGTAAAATTTGAAATTGGCATGGTTGATGCCTTGTGAGACCTCATTAGTGTGCCTAGGAACCCTACATGGTGGACAAGTGGCTTATGTCTATTTATAGACTAAAGCAGATATAGCGGAGATAGATCATCTATTTCTGACGTGACAGTCATAGGTTTGACTTCATCAGAATAGGGGATGGATCTGTTAAGAAGGTAGTAGGGTGTGATGTCCTGGTATTTGGATGACATACACAGAGTAGAAGTGAAATTCCTATACTACGATCGGTTATTCTTTAGTTGTCACACAGTGGTTTCTCCACATAGGACTTGGATATTATACATTCTGGTTACTGGATCTATGGTTTTAGATCTAGATTTGGATGGTTTCCTAATCTGGGTACTTTGATAGTATTCTATGAGTATTTAGAATGGACGACTCCTGGCACGGTAGTGTACCTGCAGGTGATGGAGTCACCCTCTCTAAAGGTGTCTTACAGACTAAAGGGGAGAGGGATGTGCATGATTGGCAGATCACTTGCTTAGGCAATTGAGTCAATCATGAGATGTCAAGTACCACACTAGATGTTGTTCTTGTAGGAGATGCAATAAGTTGATATTAATCCAATCCTGGAGAAACAATCGGAAGCAGCTTTAGAACATAAGAGGATGTTCTAGGGATATGATAACGGCAGTCTCCTTCGGGAGACAGTTATCATTCCAGGCTTCCAAGGTGACCTGGATGACAGAGTGGCTGTCAGAGTTATAGGTTTCCCTCTGACGAGGGGCAGTAGTTTGGACAACTGGTCCAAGCAGATACTGAGGGAAGGCATGGCGCAGGATACTGATTAAGTTCAGTTGACGATACAGTCTAAGAAGTTTGGATTTGGAGTTCATTTATGAGCTAGGTCCTATCAGACATCCAGACATATTCTAAGACAGGTATTGCTCATTTCGGGAGATGGCTTTCTCCGCAAACTTGAGATATAGAGAGACATAGAAAGAAACATCACAGCGGATCCACTCACTGAGGCTATTCCTCGAACGCAATAGTTTCGCAGACGAGCTTTGTGAGACTGACAAGTAGAGGAGTTGGGTGTTCGGTATCACACGGGCTGTGAGTATGCGACATCGCAATAATTAGCCTTGAGTCCAAGTGGGAGATTGTTGGAGATAGTGCCCTCAGAGTCAATTATTAGATCACAGTCACGTGATTGCAATGATTGAGGGAGGACCTATCCCGGTAGGACAGTCTTACTCAAGATGATAGTATGCTATCTGGTTTATCTTTATCATCGTGTGTTGCTTTAGGTAACCTTACGAGTCGCTATTGCACGTTGATAGAGCCCCTAGGATTCTTGCTTGACTACCAGCAGTATGAGGGCGATCATATATGTGGGAGCTGGGGTCTATAAGCAAATCCTTAAAAGGTCCCTAGTCGTGGGAGTTTCGAGACATGGCATCGATTCTCCAGAGTAGACTAGTGTATACAGTCGAGACCCCGACGAGGGGCGGTGGCCGGTCTCACAAGCCACTGGTTTCAGTTGGATCACCTAAGATGTATACAGGTGCTCATTGGGTTATGAGTACACCGGACAGGACTCGCCGGGAACCTGCTAGTTGGGATTATACCAGATATCAGATAGCAGTTCCCTGGTGACATGTGTACAGGTTAGTTCATCGACCTGAGATCGTCATTTGTCTCGTGTGAGTTCCCACTGTGCTTTGATTGCTACCCTACCATGGCTCAAAGGAGTCGTGCAAACAGGTTTTAGTTGGGTACAGTCCCGAGCCACATGGAGGCAGTGAGCGGATCTGCAGGGGTTCGTCTCTCCCGGTATTGGGGGTGAGGTCGCGCTGTGTCTAGGAGAGCCATTACACAAAGCCCTCGGCCAAGGCAGGAGATTTACTGATTGGTATTCCAGTAGTATCTTAGGGTGTTCTGGGCTACACTCCGACACGACTTGTACCGCTTTTGGGGTCTGACTTTTACCAACCTCTTAGGCCCGCCATGCGATACTCATAGACGAACGGACCGGACTGTACGAATATTGTCACTTACAGGCTCAGTAGGGTGTCAGGATGAGTTCGCTCATCGACATCCCTTTTGGTCAATAGCTGGTAGCCCGTCACGTATGGCTAATACCTCTGACATGCTAGTGGTTAAATCCACAGCCATAGTATTGACGAGTCTTTAGAGTCCACCACACACAGTTACTCAAGTTTCGGGCGAAACGCTGTAGAGGCCGTATGGAGATATGGCAGGGTTCGATCAGATACGTACGGTATTGCACGGATCGTGATCGGACGGTTTTTACTAGCCGGCTTTGGCTTAAGATGGATCCTAGTATTAGATAGTGTAGATTTTTTTTCTTTGCATTTGTATTCAGTGGGAATACAAATGCGGGCATGTATATGCTGTAGCGGGGTTTTCCTGTAATTTATTACGGGATCAGTTTTCTGAAGTTGCCAGTTTGCATTCCGTTCCGGCCGGTTTTCCTTTGTTCCTTCAAGGCCGAACTTTTCGATGGAGGGGGTTATTTGCAAGTTTGCAAATAACATTTGTGAGGTTTGCTTTGGATGTGGTCACCCCCTTCTTGTTTCCTACACTCACCTCCCTTCTTGTTTTTGCTCTCCATCTCATTCTCATCATATAGGGCCGGCCACATTTGATATGAGAGAGAGAGAGATTTTCATTTTTGTGGTGGCACATATTTCTTCATCTCATTCTTCTTGTTTGGAAAAAATGAAAGCACCATTTTTCCTTAACCTCATTCCTCCATCACCAATGGCAACATAAACCCCAATGAGACAAAGGTTCTACACTACAACCTACAGTACCCTTGGACACGTCGGCTAGCCAACTTCGCTCCCGAGTTGCCTCGGTCCAGAGGTGGGAGCCCGTAAAGGAATCCGGCTATGTGGTGCCCTTTCCGACGAGGAGGTGACGGACGGAGATTCCGCGGGAGATCGGAGTGGAGACAAAGACCGAAGGACACGGATCGCTTGGTATAACTCTCTTCCCATCTCTTGTTAGCTAGCATTGGGTTAATGGTTACGATCCGGGTTTTATCCTCCGCGGTAGCGCCAGTTTAAAAGTTAAGAAAAATTTTGATTCCGTATTTTGGCCTCGAGTAGACGGCCGGGGCGCTGCCGTGGCGCAACAGAAAGGGCACCACATAAAGAAGTCATTTTAAGGGCTCCCACTTCGAACCGAAGCAACTCGGACATGAAGTTTGCTAGCCGACATGTCCAAGATGAAGTAGAGAATGTATGTGATAACTTTGTCTCAAACATCCAATGATTCTCAACTCATGAGATTGTATGAAGTAGAGAATGTGCGTAATGAACTTGATATCGTCGTAGAATCGAGTGATTTTTGAATGGAGTGTTTTTTAGGCTTTCACTAGTTTTTCTAAAGAGGTCACTCCCGGTGAAGGGATCTCGGCATTTCCTTATCGAATAAGGTGCAGGATATTTCGCAAATACCACTATTCAAAGCAAAAACTATAGAAGCAATCATAAGACAAACCTAGTGTGTGGCATCTGGTCGTTTCGCTAAAGAGGTCACTCCCAGTGAAGGGATTTCGGCTCTTTCCTTATCGAATAAGGTGCTGGATATTCTACAAGGAATACCGCTATGCAAAGCAAGAACTAGAGCTACCAATTTTTAAACAAGTTTCTACAATATCTTTAGGTTTCTTTTATTTCATTAATCTCATTAATGAGGTCCATTTTATTATGCTTCACAAGCATCACATTTGAAACGATATCTGCAATATAACATATATCCCATATATATAATATAAACATTCGTCTCAGACAGTAATATGATCTCATCACAGAACATTGCAGCAGAAGAACATATATGAAATATTGGATATACTAGGAGGTCCGTGTTTTAATACGAGCCTGTATAAAACACGGATTCCACGGTCGTGATAAATAGCCAAACCCACATCCCTAGACCCCTACGAGAGCGACAAGTAATCCTTCCAGTTCTAGATTTAGGAGACCCGGTCTCGACTCCTCGAGATAGTCTCCCTCTGGACCCTAGAACCCGGTTACTTGTGCTCCCCGCTTTGGGTCTAACCTAATGCGGAAAAGTAAATAATATTCAATGGTGATATCATCCTCACCCTGGAAGTGCCCCAATTAAAGAATATTACATACAAATGAATTTTACATGAAAGAAAATGAAAAGCTCTCATCTCACATAAAACCCCCGGCTATTCAAAACACGACGATCCAATATAACATATCACAGCAACACATAATATCACATATCATCAACGTAAGTAAATATGCGTATCCCAATTGTCGTTGATGTATAGCAATGAAACCGGCGATACACCACATATTACACTTACGGCGCAGAAAAGAAAGTGTAAAACTAGAACAGTTGGAATCCGCAACCTTCTTAGACATCGCATGCCTAACCAAATGAATTCCTTAGACATCGCATGCCTAACAATTATAAACTCCGCATTTTAGTCTCATTATCGAAAACACTTTTCAATATCTAGTTGGGCAATTCAACAAGATTCCTGACATCCTGATCGAATGCTCGTCGAAAACTTTAGTAGACGGCCGCACCCCCGATACCGTCAACGAAGTTCACTAAGGAGGAACACCACTGCCGCGAGCACCCAAAATGATGCTTTTGGCGACGGGGTTCTCCTACAGTCACTTGGTCGGGGCTATGGGGCATGGCTGTCTATTAAGTTTAACCGGCGAGTATCCGCGTATGCTACGTGATTGCGATGGAATTTTGATCGCATCAAAATCCCGTGGCAACCAATCATCTGAGACTAAACTGCTAGATTTATAACATTCAAATTAGTTATCTCATAACTACTTGTGAATTCCAAATATTGTATCACATTCCAGATAAATAGACAATGTTAAACTTTCCGATCGAATAAACAAACACCCAAGATTTCCCAAATAGCTCAACACTTGAGCAGAATTCAAAAATTCCAGAGCATGTCACAGCCCCAATGAACCAGCCGTAGAAGGGTCAAACCAACGCCTCACATGTGGTAACGCTAAACTACCACAAACCCTAGGGTTCAAGTGGCAGTTTTGACGGTCACATAATCGAGTTAAGGTTACATTCTTCTAGAGGGTCCACAGATACGCTTGCATGATTTTCCGGAAGTTTCAAACTCAAGGAAAAATCCAACAGTTGAAAGTTTTCCGTGTCTGGAAAAAATGAGTTATTGATATCCGTTTGAACTTTTTAACACGTTCTAAAAATACCCGGAAAAAACTTAAACGAAATTAAACTTTTCGATCGAATCAACGAATACAAAAGATCTCCAGAAAACTCAACACTTGAGTAATATTAAAAATTCCCAGAAGCATGTAGAAATAACTACGGATGTTACTGTAAAAAAGCTAACCCTAATTCCCCTGTACGGCCGTGGAACCGCCGCTCAAGGCATGGTATTGCCGCGGTTCCGCGGCGCTTTAAGGGAATTAGGATGTTGTTTTTCACAGCAATGCTTAGAATTCCCTGCTTAATTTTCTGAGTATTTTTAATACAGAAAAAAAATCAACATTTTAAAAAATTTCCAGAGAGGGGGTAAAACACGATGTTTCGGGGTTCGATCGGACTTTAAACTTCGTCTAAACTTTGCCTAAATCTCTAGCGTGGCTCTGATACCACTGTAGGGTTACTAGGCACTAGAACAAGGTTCTACAAGACATCAACCATGCCAAAATCAAATTTTTCATATGCCGAACAACCCAAGCAAGATCGTAAACTAGAGATTAGGCGAAACAATTAACAAGTAAACAACTTTACTTCTAAGAGAAAGGGATTACAACCTTTGTAGTCCGTTCCTTCGCTTCATAAGCTCCGAGTAGTAGTCCCTTCGCCGCGATCGATGAACTCCTGAACTCTAGAGAGGCTCCACAAGTCGAATGATGCATGCTTGCTTGAAATCTTCCAATTCGAAGATGATCTACCTTGAAGAAACTCAAACCCAAGCTCTTGCTTTGCTAATCAAGTATTAGCAAAGCAAACACCCTAATCTAAGTGGCAAGAATAGATGAGGATGAAGAAGTAGGAATTTAGCTCTCATTTGTTTTCGATTTCTCACTCATTTTCATCACTTCTCAAAAAGCTAGAAAGCTTTTCATCAAAAAGGAAGAAGAAGAAGCAAATCTTTTTTGATGAATAATGACTTGTGTTGTGTTTACAAATCCAACCTTGAGTTAAGAATGACAAGGATAACTCATGTAGAGAATGAACTGGAGTTAAAGGTTTAGGTTGGGTTAAATAATATCTTCACAAAATATCGTAACAAAATATCTTAGCTTAAAACAAAAATAATGCTTCTAGAAGTTTCATGAAAAAGCTAACCCAAATGCTAACCCAAATCAAACCCTAACTTGTTTAATCTCCACAAATCATGTTCTATTTGTAATCATAACTTGTTACAATATTATATATCGCATATATAATATATTTTTATAACAAAAGAAAATAATACAATTAACATATATCGCATATATATCAATGTATTATCCGGTGAGAAAATGAATCGATAAAGCGAGCTTATATTAGTTAATGTAATGTAATATATCACATATATAATTATACATTAAATTATCGAATCATCACTTGATCCGACAATCCGGCTATATCGAATATAACCAACTAATATAACATTTACCGATCGAATCAACACTTGATCCGATGACCCGGCTATATCACATATACCCGGCCGATATCATATATCGCGAGAATAGAATACGGTATCTCATATCGTATTATTCTCGGTCCCGCACATATCACATATGTGCTCCTACTCCGTTTTGCCTGAGCCAGGAAACCTCTGTGTAGGACTCTAAAGAATCGTCAATACGCCGGCAGTAGGTGATGATCATATCAAACACCCACAAGCTGCAAGCGGTCAGCTAAATGTAATAGCCACCTAGGTATTGAGCGATCAGAAGATCAACAAGCTAGCCTGTACATTCTCCTGCGAATCCAATCAGTAACACTCCCGTACAGTCCGGTCTCTTGTTTGATATGTCGCATATCTCGCCTAGGGGTGGTAAACGTCAGACCCCAGTAGCTTGATAAGTCGTGTCGATACGAGGTCTATAACAGTTCGAGAAACTACTGATAACACTTAGCAGTAAATCTCAGCAACCCTGGCCAGGGTTTTCCAGTTATAGCCAATCGAACACAGCGCAACATCAACTCCCTATACCGGGAGAGACGAATCCCCTCCTATCGCTCATTGCCTCCATGCGATTCGGGACTGTACCCAAAAGCCACCTATTTGCACGCCTCTTGGACGTGGTATGATGGAAATCAAAGCACAGTCGGAATCACACAAGACTCTATGATGATCTCGGGTCTACAGACTAACATGTACCAGTGTCACCAAAGAACTGGCATCTGACGTGAGGTATAATACCATCAGGGAGTTCTCGGTGAGTCCGTCCAGTGTACCCAGTCTCCACTGAGCACCCGTATACCTTCTCTAATGTCAAACACCAATGGATATGGGATCATCCATCGCCCATCATATGGGTCAAGAAGCGCATACCCTAGTCTACTCTGGAGTATCGATGCCCTGTCTCGGTACTCCCACGACTAGGAACATTTGAAGGATGTACTTAGCGACTACACTATCCCTACTAGTGTGATATGCATCATAGTTCTGGCAGTCAAGTACTCATCCTAAGGGCTTTATCAACATATAACATAGAGACAATCAGAGAACATGTTAAGTTAAAGAGCAACCAGATAGCATACTATCATGTCGAGCAAGAAAGTCCAACCTATATATGTCCAAGCATCCACTACAATATACATCGTATGTACAGTAATGGCTTCTAGGGCATACATATAACTAACAATCTCCCACTTGCACTAGGGCCATCTGTTGTGGTATCGCATACCCAACAATCAGCTGTGGTTGAAATATCTCATAATCAACCATCCCATAAAAGTCTCTACTGGGAAATAGGCTATTGTGAGTGGATCCGCGCTGTTGTCCTTTGTGTCTACTCTCCTAACCTCGATCTCCATTGAGATCAACCATCTCTATGATCAGGCGATACTGCCTAAGAATATGTCTGGATCTCTGATGGGACGGGGGTTCCTAGGCAAAAGCCACAACTCCATTGTCATACAATGGTAGGAACGAAGTTCATCTCATGAACTAGTATACATCCAGATTATTTCTTTGGTAACGATGTATCTTGCTTTTAATCGTCTTGTGTGTCAGGGTATCTAGCTTGGACCTCTTCCAACATACTGTCCCTCCACTGAGGGTTAAGACAATGCCTGTGACTGACATTCAGTCTACCTTACCATCTTGGAACCATTCCAGTGATTCTCCCCAGGATCGATTGAACCATCTCACTACAACTAGTGAGAATCCTAACATCCAATTAGATCTATCTCATAGATATAAAACCTAGGATTTAGGAGGTATCACTTTGATCTTATATGGAGAATCCATGTGATAAGAGGAGATTGACCGAGCGTAGCATAGGAAACTCCTTCCCTATCAAGAGTATGTATTCCTCGTACAATACGAGGATCACCACCATACTCTCCACTACCTTTTTGTATATACAAGGTTCATTTACCATTTTGATGAAGTCAAACTCTTTGACTACCACATCAAAACAGACGTTCCAACTCCGCGATGCCTGCTTTATCACATAAAGCACCTTGCACACGTTTCCGCTGCTCCCACTATCTACGAAGCTCTCTGGCTGTGTACTTATAGATGCTCTCTTCTAAATCATTATTTAGAAAAGTAGTCCTGACACCCAACCGCCAGATATCGTAGTCATGGTATATAGCAGTGGCAAGTAGGATCTGGATGGACTTAAGCATAGCTTTGAAAGTCTCAACTTTTCTATGTACACCAAGTAATCTTCTCAAGATATACTTGCTCCTGATGGGAATTTAACCCTTCAGATAAAGCAACCAAAGTCCATACTTTGTTGGTGTATAAGGATTCTATCTCAGATCGCTAAGCATCCAGCCATTCTTACAGAGTCCCACTCCTGATGGCCTGCTCGAAACTAGTTGGGTCATCATCTCATGATGCAATCCTTGCTCCCACTGTCATAGAAAACCAAAGTATCTCTCAGGTGGGTGAGGAATCCTACTAGATCGGCAGAGAGGCTGAGGTTCGTTGGTTACAATTGAATCTTTCGGTTCTACCAAATCATCTGTTGTAGTTTGTATAGCTGGAACTCCTTCCAGTTCTACCTCATGATCACTAATTTCTTCACAAGAAATTTCCTTTCTCAAGGGTGGCATGCTGAGAAACAAAACACCTTTTGTTCCTCGGTTAGGTAGAAAGATATTCCCTTGCGAATGCTTAGGATATCCAACAAACTTCAACAGAACAGACTTTGCCTTGAGCTTGTCCGGATTTTGCTTTTAGACATAAGCCGGACAACCCCAAATCTTAATATCCTTAAGAGATGGGCTCTTCCCATACCATATCACATATTGAGTGGTAGGCACCTGATTTGATTGGAACCTTATTCAAATAGGTATACAGCTTCACAAGAGCATAACTCCCAAAAGGAAATAGGCAACTCAGTAGTACTCATCATAGAGCACACCATATCACAGGTATGCAGCTTCACAAGAGCATAACTCCCAAAAGGAAATAGGCAACTCAGTAGTACTCATCATAGAGCACACCATATCACATAGGGTGTGATTGCCCCCCCCCCCGATACACCGACGTGCTGTGGTGCATACAGAGGAGTAATACAGAGAAAGAATCTTATTGTCCTTTAGAATAGTCCAAGAATCTCGTGCTCAAGTATTTTCCTCCATGATCACATCAAAGGACATAATACTTATACCCGTTTTGGTTCTCTACTTCTAACTCATATTCATTGAATTTCTCAAAAGGTTCAGACTTGTGTTTCAACAGGAACATATATCCGAACCTTGAGAGATAATCAGTGAATGTAATGAAGTATAAAGAACCGGTCCTGGCATGTATAGACAGGGGACCTTACATACATCATCATGTATCAATCCCAAGAGTTCACTAACTCCTTCTCTGTTTCCAATAAACAGAACTGTGGTCATCTTATCTTTGTGACATGATCGGATAGTTTCATAAGATGTAAATTCAAACTAATTAAAATATGCATCTAAATGTAACTTCAGCTAGTCGGGTCACCATGATATGACCTAGTCTACAATACCTCAAGAAGGATTCATTCATTTCTGAACTCATTCTCTTGTGTGTGTTCTGTACATTTAGAACTGTGGTTTGATTTAGAACATATATGCTTTTAGATAACGTGCCTGAACCGATCAACTCTTGATATAGGAAATGTTCAAAACATTATCCAACAATACAAAATTATATCCTTATTTACTGGATAAAGAGAGTGATATGATGTTGTATATCAGGTTCGGTATCTAATAACATTCGTTCAGAATCAATGTATTCTGGTAATACAGGGTGATAACTGCCAACAGACATGGCTGCAACACTTGCACCGTTTCCAACTCTTGAAACTTATCACCCGTTCTCAGTTTTCTATCTATCTGTAGCCCACGTAACATATTACATATGTGGGATCCTGATCCGGTATCTCATACCCAGGACGGAAAGGATAATGAGAAAACAGTTCTGTGTAATGAACACACCCAAAGAAGATGCATCATCATACACTTTCTTCGTTTGGGCGGCACGGGAATTCTGGTAATCCCCAATTTCCTGCTCGTTCTTATAACAATTATAAATTGGAGCGGGACCAACGTTCCCTAACGCAGTATAACAAGCGGGTTCGGTCAATACATCTGTATTATTATCTTGATTAAGGCGTGATATGGTCGCTACCTGGAGAGAGAGAGAAGAAAACACTCAGCGTATGCTCTTACAAGATTAGATTGGTTATTAAAATATCTAATCAGGATGTCTCCCACTATTTTAGTCAAGTCTTCCTTCAAACCCTAAAAAGGTAAGACTAGTCGGGATTAATTACACCCTACAATTTCGCAAATCTTTCAGCCAGGCCAGTGCCGGTACTTTGAGGGAGGTTCCCCGTGCTTTCGCATAGACCAAATTAAAATAAACCTCGTTTTCCAAGGGGTGTAACCCCATTAACACCTTTCTAGACACCTACTTGATCGGCTAATTGTAATGTGTAAAACTCTCCCAGGAGTAACTCTTACTCGCTGCGGGTATAGGGATCCAACTATCTCATAGAAGGGATGCAATCTCATTGCAAATTTCAACACTTGAAATTCCCAATAATATTTTACCCCTAACATCCTATGACCTTGACGAAAGCCAACAAACCATAGGCCACTAGTCAAGTTCAACCCGTTATTTCCCGATTGAATTAAACCTACCCGCACGACCCTTGACGAATGCCAACAAAGTTGCACAACTACCCTAACTCAATCGCATCATATGCTAGCAGATAAGCATAAATAGCTACCACACATTACGCCTTGACGAAAGCCAACAAACGCAGCACGAATACTATGAAGTACTTATCTGAAATGACGGAGGGCTACGACAGGTTTTTAAGAAAACTCTTTGCGTAATGAACTTGATATCGTCGTAGAATCGAGTGATTTTTGAATGGAGTGTTTTTTAGGATTTCACTAGTTTTGCTAAAGAGGTCACTCCCGGTGAAGGGATCTCGGCTCTTTCCTTATCGAATAAGGTGCAGGATATTTCGCAAATACCACTATGCAAAGCAAAAACTATACAAGCAATCAAAAGACAAACAGAGTGTGTAGCATCTGCTAGTTTCGCTAAAGAGGTCACTCCCGGTGAAGGGATCTCGGCTTTTTCCTTATCGAATAAGGTGCTGGATATTCTACAAGGAATACCGCTATGCAAAGCAAGAACTAGAGCTACCAGTTTTTAAACAAGTTTATACAACATCTTTAAGTTTCTTTTATTTCATTAATCTCATTAATGAAGTCCCATTTTATTATGCTTCACAAGCATCACATTTGAAACGAAATCTGCAATGTAACATATATCTCATATATATAATATAAACATTCGTCTCAGGCAGTAATATGATCTCATCACAGAACATTGTTGCAGAAGAACATATATGAAATATTGGATATACTAGGAGGTCCGTGTTTTAATACGAGCCTGTATAAAATATGGATTCCACGGTCGTGATAAATAACCAAACCCACATCCCTAGACCCCTACGAGAGCGGAAAGTAATCCTGCCAGTTCTAGAGTTAGGAGACCCGGTCTCGACTCCTTGAGATAGTCTCCCTCTGGACCCTAGAACCCGGTTACTTTTGCTCCCCGCCTTGGGTCTAACCTAATGCGGAAAAGTAAATAATATACAATGGTGACATCATCCTCACCCCGGAAGTGCCCCAATAAAAGAATATTACATACAAATGAATTTTACATGAAAGAAAATGAAAAACTCTCATCTCACATAAAACCCCCGGCTATTCAAAACACGACGATCCAATATAACATATCACAGCAACACATAATATCACATATCATCAACATAAGTAAATATGTGTATCCCAATTGTCGTTGATGTATAGCAACGAAACCGGCGATACACCACATATTACACTTACGGTCGCAGAAAAGAAAGTGTAAAACTACAACAGTTGGAATCCGCAACCTTCTTAGATATCGCATGCCTAACCAAATTAATTCCTTAGATATCGCATGCCTAACAATTATAAACTCCGCATTTTAGTCTCATTATCGAAAACACTATTCAATATCTAGTCGGGCAATTCAACAAGATTCCCGACATACTGATCGAATGCTCATCGAAAACTTTAGTAGACGGCCGCACCCCCGATGCCGTCGACGAAGTGCACTAAGGCGGAACACCGCTGCCACGAGCACCCAAAAGGATGCTTTTGGCGACGGGGATCTCCTACAGTTACTTGGTCGGGGCTATGGGGCGTGGCTGTCTATTAAGTTTAACCAGCGAGTATCCGCGTACGCTAGGTGATTGCGACGGATTTTGATCGCATCAAAATCCCGTGGCAACCGATCATCTGAGACTAAACTGCTAGATTTATAACATTCAAATTAGTTATCTCATAACTACTTGTGGATTCCAAATATTGTATCACATTCCAGATAAATAGACAATGTTAAACTTTCCGATCGAATAAATAAACACCCAAGATTTCCCAAATAGCTCAACACTTGAGCGGAATTCAAAAATTCCAGAGCATGTCACAGCCCCAATGAACCAGCCGTGTAAGGGTCAAACCAACGCCTCACATGTGGCAACGCTAAACTACCACAAACCCTAGGGTTCAAGTGACAGTTTTGACAGTAACATAATCGAGTTAAGGTTACGTTCTTCTAGAGGGTCCACAGATACGCTTGCATGATTTTCCGAAAGTTTCAAACTCGAGGAAAAATCCAACACTTGAAAGTTTTCCGTGTCGGGAAAAAATGAGTTATTGATATCCGTTTGAACTTTTTAACACGTTCTAAAAATACCCGGAAAAAACTTAAACGAAGTTAAACTTTCCGATCAAATCAACGAATACAAAAGATCTCCGGAAAACTTAATACTTGAGTAATATTAAAAATTGCCAGAAGCATGTAGAAATAACTACGGATGTTACTGTAAAAAAGCTAACCCTAATTTCCCTGTACGGCCGCGGAACCGCCGCGCAAGGCATGGTATTGCCGCGGTTCCGCGGCGCTTTGAGGGAATTAGGATGTCATTTTTCACAGTAATCCTTAGAATTCCCTGCTTAATTTTCTGAGTATTTTTAATACAGAAAAAATCAACATTTAAAAAAATTTCCAGAGAGGGGGTAAAACACGATGTTTCGGGGTTCGATCGGACTTTAAAATTCGTCTAAACTTCACCTAAAGCTCTAGCATGGCTCTGATACCACTGTAGGGTTACTAGGCACTAGAACAAGGTTCTAAAAGGCATCAACCATGCCAAAATCAAATTTTTCATGTGCCGAACAACCCAAGCAAGATCGTAAACTAGAGATTAGGCGAAACAATTAACAAGTAAACAACTTTACTTCTAAGAGAAAAGGATTACAACCTTTGTAGTCCGTTCCTTCGCTTCATATGCTCCGAGTAGTAGTCCCTTCGCCGCGATCCATGAACTCCCGAACTCTAGAGAGGCTCCACAAGTCAAATGATGCATGCTTGCTTGAAGTCTTCCATTTCGAAGATGATCTACCTAGAAGAAACTCAAACCCAAGCTCTTGCTTTGCTAATCAAGTATTAGCAAAGCAAACACCCTAATCTAAGTGGCAAGAATAGATGAGGATGATGAAGTAGAAATTCAGCTCTCATTTGTTTTCGATTTCTCACTCATTTTCATCACTTCTCAAAAAGTTAGAAAACTTTTCATCAAAAAGAAAGAAGAAGAAGAAGCAAATCTTTTTTGATGAATAATGAATTGTGTTGTGTTTACAAATCCAACCTTGAGTTAAGAATGACAAGGATAACTCGTGTAGAGAATGAACTGGAGTTAAGGGTTTGGGTTGGGTTAAATAATATCTTCACAAAATATCATAACAAAATATCTTAGCTTAAAACAAAAAATAAAGCTTCTAGAAGCTTCATGAAAAAGCTAACCCAAATGCTAACCCAAATCAAACCCTAACTTGTTTAATCTCCACAAATCATGTTGTATTTGTAATCATAACTCGTTACAATATTAAATATCACATATATAATATATTTTTGAAACAAAAGAAAATAATACAATTAACATATATCGCATATATATCAATGTATTATCCGGTGAGAAAATGAATCAATAAAGCAAGCTTATATTAGTTAATATAATGTAATATATCACATATATAATTATACATTAAATTATCGAATCAACACTTGATCCGACAATCCGGCTATATCGAATATAACCGACTAATATAACATTTACCGATCGAATCAACACTTGATCCGATGACCCGGCTATATCACATATACCCGGCCGATATCATATATCGCGAGAATAGAATACGGTATCTCATATTGTATTATTCTCGGTCCCGCACATATCACATATGTGCTCCTACTCCGTTTTGCCTAAACCAGGAAACCTCTATGTAGGACTCTAAAGGATCGTCAATACGCCGGCAGTAGGTGATGATCATATCAAACACCCACAAGCTGCAAGCGGTCAGTTAAACGTAACAGCTACCCAGGTATTGAGCGATCAGAAGATCAACAAGCAAGCCTGTACATTCTCCTACGAATCCAATCAGTAACCCTCCCGTACAGTCCGGTCTCTTGTCTGATATGTCGCATATCTCTCCTAGGGGTGGTAAACGTCAGACCCCAGTAGCTTGATAAGTCGTGTCGATACGAGGTCTATAAGAGTTCGAGAAACTACTGATAACACTTAGCAGTAAATCTCAGCAACCCTGGCCAGGGATTTCCAGTTATAGCCAACCAAACACAGCGCAGCATCAACTCCCTATACCGGGAGAGACGAATCCCCTCCTATCGCTCATTGCCTCCATGCGATTCGGGACTGTACCCAAAAGCCACCTTTTTGCACGCCCTCTTGGACGTGGTATGATGGAAATCAAAGCACAGTGGGAATCACACAAGACTCTATGACGATCTCGGGTCTACAGACTAACCTGTACCAGTGTCACCAGAGAACTGGCATCTGACGTGAGGTATAATACCATCTAGGAGTTCTCGGCGAGTCCGTCCAGTATACCCAGTCTCCACTGAGCACCCGTATACCTTCTCTGATGTCAAACACCAATTGATATGGGATCATACATTGCCCATCATATGGGTCAAGAAGAGCATACGCTAGTCTACTCTGGAGTATCGATGCTCTGTCTCGGTACTCCCAGGACTAGGAACATTTGAAGGATGTACTTAGCGACTATACTGTCCCCACCAGTATGATCTGCATCATAGTCCTGGTAGTCAAGTACTCATCCTAAAGGCTTTATCAACATGTAACATAGAGACAATCAGAATGCATGTTAAGATAAAGAGCAACCAGATAGCATACTATCATGTCAAGCAAGAAAGTCCTACCTATATATGTCCAAGCATCCACTACAATATACATCGTATGTACAGTAATGGCCTCTAGGGCATACATATAACTAACAAGGGAGACCGGTGAGCAAACTCATCCTGAAACCCTACTGTGCCTGTCAGTGAAAATATCCGCACAGTCCGGTCCGTTCGTCTATGAGTATCGCATGTCGGGCCTAGGGGGCTGGTAAACGTCAGACCCCCAAAAGCGGTACAAGTCGTGTCGGAGTGTAGCCCAGAACACCCTGAGATACTACTGGAATACCTACCAGTAAATCTCCTGCCTTGGCCAAGGACTTCGTGTAATAGCTCTCCTAGACACAGCACGATCTCACCCCCAATACCGGGAGAGACGAAACCCCTGCCGATCTGCTCACTGCCTCCATGTGGCACGGGACTGTACCCAACTAAAACCTGTTTGCACGACTCCTTTGAGCCGTGGTAGGGTAGTAATCAAAGCACAGTGGGAACTCACATGAGACAAATGACGATCTCAGGTCGATAGACTAAATTGTACACATGTCACCAGGGAACTGCTATCTGACGTCAGATATAATACCAACTAGCATGTTCCCGGCGAGTCCTATCCGGTGTACTCATAACCCAATGAGCACCTGTATACATCTTAGGTTAACCAACCGACACCAATGGCTTATGCAACCAGCCACCGCCCCTCGTCGGGGTCTCGACTGTATACACTAGTCAACTAATGGAGTATCGATGCCCAGTCTCGAAACTCCCACGACTAGGGACCACTTTAAGGATGTGCTTATAGACTGTCCAACTCTCATGTATATGATCGCCATCATACTGCTGGTAGTCAAGCAAGAATCCCAAGGGCTCTATCAACGTGTAATAGTGACCTGTAATGTCACCTAAAATATGTACACGATGATAAAGATAAACCAGATAGAATACTATCATCTTGAGTAAGACTGTCCTTCTGGCATAGGTCCTCCCTCAATCATTGCAATCACGTACCTGCGATCAAATAATTGACTTTGAGGGCGCTATATCCAACAATACATATAGCTAACACAGAGAAGAAGCCAGAAAAATTTTGGGGGCACGAAGACCAAGCTTGGCTGCGGTTCCGCAGCCTTAACCACCTATTGGCCGCGGTTCCGCATTGGGTTTAATGAGTTGGAGCTCCAAACTTGTTCTGTACACTTTCCTCTTTTTACTCTTCTGTATAAAAGCCTCTGTTTCTTGATTACACCACTGTACTTGCTCCAGATTTTCCTGCACACTTGCATAAAAAAATATCAAAAAAATTTAGTTTTTATTATATTTATTTATTATATATATAAAAAAATATTAACCTGAATAACAAGAAAGAAATACGTTATCGTCTCCCTGGCAGCGATGCCATTTGATTGGTAGATCTTTATGCTATGCGTTATACGTGTTCTATACTTACCGCAATCAAGACGGTGTCGCTTTGCAGCTAGCCGATTGAGCACGGGTCATCCGTAGGAAGATGGATGTATATCCGTTCTTGTCTTAGGCGAGTTAATTCAAGAATGTATATGTGTATATTCAAATCTATCTTGAGTGTTCGTATTTTCTGTTCAAGTAAACTTGTTAGAATTAAGGTTGGTTAGTAGAGTTAGGATTAGTTTTGTGCTTGTCTTATTCCAATCTTGAAATGATGTTGGGATACTCGGAAGTAGCGGAGATTAGGAGGACATAAGAATGGGATTTGTGAGTTTAATATGTTAGTTATATGTATACCCTAGAGGCCATTATTGTACATGAGATGTAAATTATAGTGGATGCTGACATATATAGGGAGGACATTCTTGCTCGACATGATAGTATGCTATCTGGTTGCTCTTTATCTTAACATGTACACTTATTGTCTCTTTGTTACATGTTGATAAAGCCCTTAGGATGAGTACTTGACTACCAGGATTATGAAGCAGATCATACTAGTAGGGCAAGGGTAGTCGGTAAGTACATCCTTCAATTGTTCCTAGTCGTGGGAGTATCGAGACGGGAATAGATATTCCAGAGAAGACTAGCGTATACGCTTCTTGATCCATATGATGGACGATGGATGATCCCATATCCATTGGTGTTTGACATCAGAGAAGGTATACGGGTGCTCAGTGGAGACTAGGTACACTGAACAGACTCGCCGAGAACTCCTAGATGGTATTATACCTATCATCAGATAGCAGTTCCCTGGTGACACTGGTACAGGTTAGTCTGTAGACACGAGATCATCATAGTGTCTTGTGTGATTCCCAATGTGTTTTGATTTCCACCTTATCACGTTCAAGAGAACGTGCAAAACGGTAGTTTTTGGGTACAGTCCCGAGTCACATGAAGGCAATGAGCGATAGGAGGGGATTCGTCTCTCCCAGTATTGGGGGTTAATGTTGCACTATGTTCAATTGGCTATAACAGGAAATCCCTAGCCAGGGTTGCTGAGATTTACTGGTAAGTGTTATCAGTGGTTTCTCAAACCGTTATAGGCCTTGCATCGGCATGACTTATCAAGCTATTGGGGTCTGACGCTTACCACCCCCAGGCGAGATATCCGACATATTAGACGAAGAGACCGGACTGTACGGTAGTGTTACTGATTGGATTCACAGGAGTATGAACAGGCTTGTTTGTTGATCTTCTGATCGCTCAATACCTGGGTAGCCGTTACATTTAGGAGACCGCTGATGGGTTGTGGGTGACTGATATGATCACCACCTACTGCCGGCGTATTGACGGGTCTTCAGAGTCCTACACAGAGGTTTCCTGGCTCAGGCGAAACGAAGTAGGAGCACATATGTGATATGTGCGGGACCGAGATTAATACGTGTATGTGATACTGTATTCTATTCTCGCGATTTGTGTTATCGGTCGGTTATATGCGATATAGCCGGGTTATCGAATCAAGTGTTGATTCGATGAGTTGACACACATAATATTAGTCGGTTATATATGACATAACCGGATTATTAAATCAAGTGTTGATTTAATAATTTAATGTATAATTATATATTTAATATATTAACTTACATTAACTAATATTAGCTCACTTAAGCATTTCCTTTTCCCACTTGTGTGCACTTAATATATATGTGATATATATTAATGTATATTTTTTTGTGACATGCTAGATGATACATGTGACATGGGTGTATAAGACTCACTCCATGCTTAAGGTAATAAAGGGTTTTATTTTTTTAAAGTAAATCAAAATTAGTTGGAAATTAATCACATGGTTAGAAGTTTAGAGAAGCTTATAGTGACCATTGACTTAGTCCACTAATTTTGTTTTAGATTAGATATTTATTGACCCAACCATTATCTTAAACCATGATGATGTCTCTTCATGAGTTATATGAGATATTTCTCACCCATTGTTGTCATTCTACACTTGCTTCTTTCCATGGTTGCTTTCTTCATCTCCTTCCTCAAGCTCTCTAGCTTTTTGGGAGGTGGAGAAAATCAGTGAGAAAATATTTCTAAAGTGAGCAAAATTCCTACTTCATCAACCTACACTAGACTAGCCATTTAGTTTAGATTGTTTGCTTCACTAATTCCACATTAGTGAAGAGGTAAGTTGAGTTAGTGTCTCCTCGACGTAGATCATCTTCGGCCTCGAAGATTTCAAGCAAGTTTGTTCATTTCACCTTGTGGAGCCTTACTAGAGACCGGGAGATCACTACTTGGAGCGAAGGGACTACTACACGGAGCTTATGAACTGAAGGATCGGTCTACAAAGGTTGTATTCCTTGTTCACTTAGATGTAAAGATGTTTACATTCTACTTTCGTCTAATTCTCTAGTTAAGATTCTAGGGTTAGGGTTCTTTAGCATCACAATTTTTTGAAAACGGCGTGGTCAATGCCTCCCGAAACCCAGTGGCAGTGCTGTAGAACCCAGCAGTGGTATCAGAGCCATGGTAAAGAATTAGACTATGTTTGTAGAATTAAGAAACCGAAACAACTCCGAAACATCGAAACATAAAACCTAGTTTCTGTCGAATTTTTTAGAGTGTCAAAAATTTTTTTAAGCAACTGCAGAATGTTGCATATGATGTAACATGAACAAAAGACCAATACAAACCCTTTTTGCTGGATTTGACCCGACGAAATGAGCAAAATATCCGTCCTGGCCGGTTCTAGTATGTGTTTTGGGGTTCGTTTTGGTTTGGTGCTTCAGGCTCGGGGTTTTGGTGTTTTAGGTGTTGCTTGTTTTTGCTAAGATTGCATATGATGTTATCTTTCTGTACAAGCAATTCAGAGTGCTTCGTAGTCGTAATTCTAACATCGTTTTGAGTATTTTAGACGACGTTAAAAAGTTCGAACGAATATCAATAACCTATTTTCTCACTCACTGGAAATTTTCCAAAAGTTGGATTTTTCCAAGTTTAAAATCTTCAGAAAATCATGCAGGTGTTTTCTGTAGACCATCTAGAAGAACGATACCCAGACTCGACTCTTTGACCGCGGAATCACGGCCAAACCCTAAGGTTTGCGGCAGTTCCGCGGAGCCATGAGTGAGGCGTGGGTCGGCCCTTCTACGGTTTGTCCATAGGTGTTGTAGCATGTTTTGGGTATTTTTTTAAACACTGCTCAAATGTTGAGCTCTCTAGGAAATTTTGGGTGTTTGATGATTAGATCGAAATGTTTATCATCTAGCTATCTGTAATTGTGATACAATATTTAGAATCCACAATAATCGGTTTCGTGAAAAATGATTTGAATTTTATAAATCTAGCAATTTAGTCTCATTTAATCGGTTGCTACGGGATTTTGATGTGGATCAAAAATCCGTCGCAATTACGTAGTGTACGGGAATACTCACTGGGTAACCTTACTAGATAGCCATGCCCCATAGCCCCTACCAAGTGACTGTAGGAGAACCCCGTTGCCTAAAGCACCCGTTCAGGTGCTCGCGGCCGCGGTGTTCCACCTAAGTGCACTTTGTCGATGGCATCGGGGGTGTGGCCGTCTACTAAAGTTTCCGACTAGCATTCGATCTGGATGTTAGGAATTTTATTGAATTGCCCGACTTGTTATTGGAAAGTGTTTTCAATATCAAGACTGAAATGCTTGGTTTATAATTGTTAGGCATGAAATTCGGAATATGAGATATTCCGGGTTTATGATGTCTATGGAATTCATTTGGTTAGGCATGAAATCCGAAGTATGTGATACATTGGGTTTATGATGTCTAAGGTGGTTGCGGATTCCAATTGTTGTAGTTTTCACTTTCTTTTCTGCGACCGTAAGTGTAATATGTGGTGTATCGCCGGTTTCGTTGCTATATGTCAAGAACAATTTGGATACGCATATTTAGTTACATTGATGACATGTGTTGTTATGTGTTGCTAGAATATGTTATATTCGATCGTCTTGTTTGAATAGCCGGGGGTTTTTATGTGAAATGAGAGTTTTTCATTTTCATTCATGTAAAAACTTGTATGTAATATTCTTTTATTGGGGCACTTCCGGGTTGAGGATGATGTCACCTTTGATATATTTTATTTACTTTTTCGCATTAGGATAGACCCAAGGTGGGGAGTATAAGTAACCGGGTTTTAGAGTCCAGTGGGAGACCATCTCGAGGAGTCGAGACCGGGTCTCCTAACTCTAGAATTGGTAGGGTTGCTTGCTGCTCTCGTAGAGGTCTAGAAATATGGGTTTGGCTATTCATCGCGACCTTGGAATCCGTGTTTTTTACTGGCTTAATTTAAAACACGGAATTCCTAGAATATCCAATATTTCATATGTGGACTTCTGCTGCTGATATTCTATGATGTGATCACTTTATATGATGAGACGAATGTTGTTATTATATATATGATATATAATAAACGTTGCTTATGTTTTGCACCCGCGCCAGTCCTACCCCTCTATGTCGTTAGTTAAGTAACCTAACGGTGCATAACAGGACACTATGGCGAATGCGGATGGCATAGGCGTACGTTGTATCTTCGTTTCTTCTTTGATACTTAGGAAGCATAAATGATGAGACTACATTAATGAGAATAATGAAAAAGAAAGAAACCTAAAGATGTTGTAGAATCCTGTTTTAAAAACTGGTAACTCTAGTTCTTGCTTTGCATAGCGGTATTCCTTGTAGAATATCCAGCACCTTATTCGATAAGGAAAGAGCCGAGATCCCTTCACCGGGAGTGACCTCTTTAGCGAAACTGGCAGATGCTACAACCCACTCGGTTTTGATTTTGATTATTTTTTTAGTTCTTGCTTTGCATAGTGATATTCATGAATATCCAGCACCTCATTCGATGTGGAAAGATCCGAGATCCCTTCACCGGGAGTGGCCGCTTTAGCAAAACTAGCAAAAGCCTCAAAAACATTCCTTTCAAAAATCACTTGATTCTGCAACGATATCAAGTTTATTACGCAAAGGGTTTTCTTAAAAACCTGTCATAGGCCTCCGTCATTTCAGATAAGGACTATTTAGTATTCATGTTACGTTTGTTGGCCTTTGTCAAGGCGTAGTGTGTGGTAGCTGATTAGTGCTTATCTGCTTAAGCATGTGATGCGATTGGATTAGCGTAGTCGTGCAACCTTGTTGGCATTTGTCAAGGGTTGTGCGGGTGGGTTTAATTCAATCATGAAATGTACGGGTTGAACTTAACTAGCATCCTATGGTTTGTTGGCCTTTGTCAAGGTCATAGGAGGCTTGGGGAAAAATATTATCGGGAATTTCAAGTGTTGAAATTTACAATGAGATTGCATACATTCTATGAGATAGTTGGATCCCGATACCCACTGCAAGTAAGAGTTACTCCTGAGAGAGTTTTGTACGTTACAATTAGCCGATAAAGTAGGTGTCTAGAAAGATATTAACGGGGTTACGCCCCTGGAAAAATGAGGTTTATTTTAATTAGATCCGTACGAAAGCATGGGGAACCTCCCTCAAAGTACCGACACTGGCCTGGCCAAAAGATTGGTGAACTTGTAAGGTGTAATTAATCCCAGATAGTCTTACCTTTTAGGGTTTGAAGGAAGATTTGATAAAAACAGTGGGAGCCATCCTGATTAGATAAAATAATAACCAACCTGATCTTGGAAGAGCATACGTAGAGTGTTTTCTTTTCTCTCTCTCCTGATAGAGACCATATCACGTCTTAATCAAGATAATAATATGGATGTTTTGACCGAACCTGCTTATTATACAGAGCTGGGGAACGTTGGTTCTGTTCTTTCTTATAATTGTTATAAGTCTGAGCAGGAAATAGGGGAATATCCGGATTCCTATGGCACCCAATTGAAGAAAAAGCATGTTGATACATATTCTTCGGATGTGTTCGTTGCCGAGAATTGTTTCTCTGTATCCTCCACGTCCTGGGTATGAGATACCGGATCAGGATCCCACATATGTAATCTGTTACATGCGCTACAGAAAGGTAGAGAACTGGGATTGGGTGATATGTCTCTAGGTGTAGAGAATGGTGCAATTGTTGCAGCCAAATCAGTTGGCAGATATCACCTTGTATTACCGAATACATTGATTCTAAACGAATGTTATTACGTACCGAACCTGATATACAACATTACATCGGTTTCTTTATTAAGTTAAAGAAGGATATAATTTTGTGTTACTGAATAATGTTATGAACATTTTGCTTAAACAAGAGTTAATTGGATCAAGCACGTTATGTAATAGCATATACGTTCTAAATCAAGCCACAGGTCAAAGTATATAGAACACACAAGAGGAGTAGTTCAGAAATGAATGAATCCTTCTTGTGGCATTGTAGACTAGGTCATATCAATGCGACACAACTAGCTAAGTTACATAAGGATGAATATTTGAATCCGTTCGAATTTTCATCTTATGATACTTGCCAGTCATATCTCAAAGGTAAAATGACCAATACTCTGTTTACAGGAAACGGAGAAAAAGTTATTGAACTCTTGGGACGGATACATGATGATGTATACGGTCCTATGTCTACAAATGCAAGGGTTGGTTCTTTATACTTCATTACATTCATCGACGATCTCTCAAGATTCGGACATATGTTCCTGTCGAAACACAAGTCTGAAACTTTTGAGAAATTCGTGGAATATAAGCTTGAAGTTGAGAACCAGATGGGTAAAAGTATTAAGTCCTTCGATGTGATCGGAGAAGGGAATACTTGTGCATGGAGTTCCTGGATTATCAAAAAGAGAATGGGATTCTCTCTCAGCTTACTCCTTCGAGTACACCACAGCACAACGGTGTATCGGGGCAGAGGTATCGCACCTTATGTGATATGGTGCACTCTATGATGAGTATTGCTAAGTTGCATGTTTCCTTTTGGAGTTATGCACTTGAGAAGCTGCATGCCTATTGAATAAGGTTCCGACCAAATCTGTGCCTACCACTCCATATGTGATATGGTATGGGAAGAGACCATATCTTAAACGAGTTAAGATATGGGGTTTTCCGGCCTATGTTGAAAGGCAAAATCCGGACAAACTCGAGGCAAGGTTAGTTCTGTAAGTTTGTTGGATATCCCAAACATTTGCAAAAGAATATCTTCTACCATATCGAGGAACTAAAAGTGTTTTGTTTCTCAACATGCCACCTTTTTAGAAAAATGAATTTCTTGAAAAAGAAATTTGTGGTCATGAGGTAGAACTGGAAGGAGTTCTAGCTATACAAACTAGGACTGATGATTTAGTCGAACTAAAGGATTCGATAGTTTCCAACGAACCTCAGCCTCTCCGCGAATCTGGTGGGGTTCCTTATCCACCTGAGAGATACTATGGTTTCCTCGGTGACGGTGGGAGTGAGGTTGCATTATGGTAGATGATGACCCAACTGGGTTCAAGCAAGCCATCACGAGTGGGGACTCTGTGAAATGGCTTGAAGGAACATCTGTATTGATGTGGCAGTCAAAGAGTTTGACTTCATCAAAAAGGTAGATGAACCTTGTATATACAAGAAGGTTGTAGAGAGTAAGGTTGTCTTCCTCGTATTTTACGTAGATGGCATACTCTTGATAGGAAATGGTTTCCTATGCTACATTCGGTCAAGCTCCTCTTATCACGAGGATTCTCCATGGAAGATCTGGATGATACCTACTACATCTTGTGGATTATGATCTATGGTGATAGATCTAAGTGGATGTTGGGAGTGTCCCAAATCGAGATATATTAACACCATACTAAAGGGGTGTAGTATGGAGGATTCTAAGCGTGGTGGTTCGCCCACTTACTCCTGAACCACTCTCTCCAAAAAGATGTCTCATGAGACTGATTTGGAGAAAGCTCGCATGCAAGGGATACCATATGCTTCGGCGGTAGGTTCTTCGGCGGTAGGTTCTATCATGTATGCGATGTTATGTACCAGATCAGATATAGTTAACTCACTAGGTGTAGTGATCAGGAATCAATCAGATCTTGGGAGAATCACTGGACAGCTGTGAAGAAATGTTCTTGGTGTTTGGTAATGGTGAACTCCAGTGGGAGTCCTTTACCAATTTGGGCTTACAGAGTGATAAGGTCGACTGAAAGTCAGTCGACGGCTTTGTCTTTACCCTCAGTAGAGGGACGGTATGTTAGAAGAGTTCCAAGCTAGATACCGTGGCAGACTAGACGATAAAGGCTGAATACATCGCTACCAACGATGTTACCAAAGTGGATATCTGGATATTTCTTGTTCATGAGATGAACATGGTTCCTACCATTGAGCGTCCAATAACTGTTATTGAGACAACAATGGAGTTGTGGCTTTTTTCTAGGAACCCCAGGCTCATCAGCGTTCCAGACATATTCTGAGGCAGTATCACCTGATCAGAGAGATGGTTGATCTCAAGGGGATCGAGGTTAGGAGAGTTGACGCGAAGGATAACACGGTGATCCACTCACAAAGGCCTTTCCCTAGAAAGACTTATATGGGACGTTGGGTATGAGATACTACAACAACTGGTCTTAGTGCAAGTGGGAGATTGTTAGTTATATGTATGCCCTAGAGGCCATTATTGTATATGTGATGTATATTATAGTGGATGCTTGGACATATATAGGGAGGACATTCTTGCTCGACATGATAGTATGCTATCTGGTTGCTCTTTATCTTAACATATACACGTATTGTCTCTTTGTAACATGTTGATAAAGCCTTTAGGATGAGTACTACTAGGATTATGATGCAGATCATATTAGTGGGGGCAAGAGTAGTCGGTAAGTACATCCTTCAATTTTTCCTAGTCGTGGGAGTATCGAGACAGGGTATCGATATTCCAGAGTAGACTAGCGTATACGCTTTTTGACCCATATGATGGGCGATGGATGATCCCACATCAATTGGTGTTTGACATCAGAGAAGGTATACAGGTGCTTAGTGGAGACTGGGTACACTGAATGGACTCGCCGAGAACTTCTAGATTGTATTATATCTATCGTCAGATAGCAGTTTTCTGGTGACACTGGTACAGGTTAGTCTGTAGACCCGATATCGCCATAGAGTCTTGTGTGATCCCCACTGTGCTTTGATTTCCACCTTACCACATTCAAGAAAACATGCAAAACGGCGGTTTTTGGGTACAGTCCTGAGTCACATGGAGGCAATGAGCGATAGGAGGGTGTTCGTCTCTCCCGGTATTAAGGGTTGATGTTGCGCTATACTCGATTGGCCATAACAGGAAATCCCTGACCAGGGTTGCTGAGATTTACTGGTAAGTGTTATCAGTAGTTTCTCAAACCGTTATGGGCCTTGCATCAGCATGACTTATCAAGCTATTGGGGTCTGACGTTTACCACTCCCAGGCGAAATATGCGACATCTCAGACGAAGTGACCGGACTGTACGGTAGTGTTACTGATTGGATTCGCAGAAGTATGAACAAGCTTGCTTGTTGATCTTCTGATCTCTCAATACCCGGATGACCGTTACGTTTAGTAGACTGCTGACGGCTTGTGGGTGACTGATATGATCACCACCAACTGCCGGTGTATTGACGAGTCTTTAGAGTCCTACACAGAGGTTTCCTGGCTCAGGAGAAACGAAGTAGGAGTGCATATGTGATATGTGCGGGACCGAGATTAATATGTGTATGTGATACCGTATTCTATTCTCGCGATTTGTGTTATCGGTCGGTTATATGTGATATAGCCAGGTTATCGAATCAAGTGTTGATTCGATAAGTTGATACACATGATATTAGTTGGTTATATGTAATATAGCCGGATTATTAAATCAAGTGTTGATTTAATAATTTAATGTATAATTATATATTTGATATATTAACTTATATTAACTAATATTAGCTCACTTAAGCATTTCTTTTTCTCACTTGTGTGCACTTAATATATATGTGATATATATTAATGTACATTTTTGTGTGTCATGCTAGATGATACATGTGACATGGGTGTATGAGACTCACACCATGCTTAAGGTCATAAAGGAATTTATTTATTTAAAGTAAATCAAAATTAGTTGGAAATTAGTCACATGGTTAGAAGCTTGGAGAAGCTTGTAGTGACCATTGACTTAGTCCACTAATTTTTTTACATTAGATATTTATTAACCCAACCATTATCTTAAACCATGGTGATGTCTCTACATGAGTTATATGAGATATTTCTCACCCATGGTTACCATTCTACACTTGCTTCTTTCCGTGGTTGCTTTCTTCATCTCCTTCCTCAAGCGCTCTAGCTTTTTGGGACGTGAAGAAAATCAGTAAGAAAAATATTTCTAAAGTGAGCAAAATTCCTACTTCATCAACCTGCACTAGACTAGCGATTTAGTTTAGGTTGTTTGCTTCACTAATTCCACATTAGCGAAGAAGGAGCTTGAGTTAGTGTCTTCTCGACGTAGATCATGTTCGGCCTCGAAAACTTCAAGCAAGTTTGTTCATTTCACCTTATGGAGCCTTACTAGAGTCCGGAAAATCACTACTTAGAGCGAAAGGACAACTACACGGAACTTATGAAGTGAAGGACCGGTCTACAAAGGTTGTATTCCTTGTTCACTTAGATGTAAAGATGTTTACATTCTAGTTTCGTCTAATTCTCTAGTTAAGATTCTAGGGTAAGGGTTCTTTAGCATCCCAATTTTTTGAAAACGGCATGGTCGATGCCTCCCGAAACCCAGTGGTGGTGCTGTAGAACCCAGCATAATCAATCTTTCCAACGCTAAATCCATTCCTAGCGGCCCTTGTCCTTCTACTACATGCGCTTATTTCTAACCCTAGGCCAAACACCCACAACCATATATCCAATTGGGTCACAACTACTTGTCACATTGTAGTGTGCCCAAAGGACTTCTCGACTTAGGTCGCGGCTATATGACACGTATAGCGCGCCTAAGTGTGGGGGTTGTGTTTGTTTGGTCTAAATTAATTTTAAGATGTTTGCCGAAGAGAAGCACAAGGGATTTTTCCGTCCCTCATACTAACCTTCCTTAGCCCTAACAAATGTGGAATTATTCACAAATTTTAAAGGAAAAGAAAACAAGAAAGAAGAAAAGAAAGATAAGAAAATACTGTTTTACAAATAGTAGCAATCTAACTACGGCCCTCACCTAAGCAAGGGACTCCATAGAGTATCATGGCTTGAGAAAAATACGGTTAAGAAGAAAAGAAAAGGTGCAACAAATAACAACAACTACTTAACAACAACAAATAAAGTTGCACTAAGAATTGAAATTACAATACAAGAAATAAAAATACAAGATAATAAAAAACCCTCATCTTCATTAACTTCCACTCAAGAGCTCTCACTACACTTTCATGGAGAATAGATGAAGAAGAAGAATAAATACAAACCAAACTACACTAAATTCTACTAAAGTAAAACCTTCTCTACTTGGCTCAAAACCGGACTATTTATAAGCAGAGAACTGAAACCCTAGGGTCATATTCTGAGCCCTTAGATAATTACAAAACTACCCCCAAAATACGATATAGAGATGACAAGATGGGGCCGCAGAACAGCTATGTAAACTGATAGTTATATGTATGCCTTAGAGGCCATTACTGTACATATGATGTATATTGTAGTGGATGCTTGGACATATATAGGGATGACTTTCTTGCTCGACATGATAGTATGCTATCTGGTTGCTCTTTATCTTAACATGTACACTTATTGTCTCTCTATTACATGTTGATAAAGCCTTTAGGATGAGTACTTGACTACCAGGATTATGATGCAGATCATACTAGTGGGGACAGAGTAGTCGGTAAGTACATCCTTCAAATGTTCCTAGTCATGGGTATATCGAGGGCATCGATATACCAGAGTAGACTAGCGTATAGCTTCTCGATCCATGTCGATGGGCGATGGATGATCTCATATCCATTGGTGTTTGACATCAGAGATAGTATACGGGTGCTCAGTGGAGACTGGGTACACTGGACGGACTCGCCGAGAACTCCCAGATGGTATTATACCTCACGTCAGATGGCAGTTCTCTGGTGACACTGGTACAGCTTAGTCTGTAGACCCGAGATCGTCATAGAGTCTTGTGTGATTCCCACTGTGCTTTGATTTCCACCTTACCACGTTCAAGTGAAGGTGCCAAACGGTGGCTTTTGGGTACAGTCCCGAATCACATGGAGGCAATGAGCGATAGGAGGGGTTTCGTCTCTCCCGGTATTAGGAGTTGATGTTGCGCTGTGCTCGATTAGCTATAACAGGATGTCCCAGGCCAGGACTGATTCGGAGATATACTGGTAAGTGTTATCAGTAGTTTCTCAACCCCTTATGAGCCTCACATTGGAATGACTTATCGAGTTACTGGGGTCTGACGTTTACCACCCCTAGACTAGATATGCGACATACCAGACAAAGAGAACGGACTGTACGGTAGTGTTACTGATTGGATTCGCAGGAGTATGAGCAGGCATGCTTGTTGATCTTCTGATCGCTCAATACCCGAGTGGCCGTTACGTTTAGGAGACCGCTTGCGGCTTGTGGGTGTTTGATATGATCATCACCTACTGCCGGCATATTGACGAGTCTTTAGAGTCCTACACAGAGGTTTCCTGGCTCAAGCGAAACGGAGTAGGAGCACATATGTGATATGTGCAGGACCGAGATTAATACGATATGTGATATCGTATTCTATTCTCGCGATATGTGATATCGGTCGGTTATATATGATATAACCGGGTTATCGGATCATGTGTTGATTCGATAAGTTGATTCATTTGATATTAGTCGGTTATATGTGATATAGGCGGATTATTAAATCAAGAGTTGATTTAATAATTTAATGTATAATTATATATTTGATATATTACATTACATTAAATAATATTAGCTCACTTAAGATTTCTTTTTCTCACATTTGCTACACTTTACATATATGTGATATATGTATTGTTTTCTTTTAACACATAAATATGTATGTGATATATATTCATGTGTCATGCTGGGTCACATATGCAACAGGGGTGTATGAGACTTATATCATGCTAGGGTTAGTGTTAGGGTTTGATATTTATTACTTAAGTTATCATAAATTAGTGAAGACTTAGTCAATGTTTCAAGCTTGGATAAATCTTGTAGAACATTAACCAAGTCCACTCTTTTGTCTTTGCTTAAGATATTTGTTAACCCAACCTTAACCCTTAACCTTGGTTTATTCTCTACATGAGTTAGGCATAGCATAAGAACTCACCATGGTTGCATTTCTAACCTTATGTTATTGTTCATCACTTCATCATCTTCTTCTTCCTCACATTGAAGCTTTCTAGCTTCATGAAAAGTGATGAAAAATAGTGAGAAAATTAAATCTAAAATGTGTAAAATTCCTACTTCATCATCCTCTACTATTTTCCATTTAGTATAGGGTGTTTGCTTCACTAATTCCACAATTAGTGAAGAGGTTGCTTGGGTTAGTATCTCCTCGACGTAGATCATTTTCGGCCTCAAAGACTTCGTGCAAGCTTCCTCATTTCTTCAGGAGAACCCTTTCGAGAGTTCGGGCGTTCATGATTCGCAGCGAAGGGACCACTACACGGAGCTATTGAAGTGAAGGACCGGTCTACAAAGGTTGTATTCCTTGTTCACTTGTTTGCAAAGTTGTTTGCATAATGTTTCGTCGGATTTTCTAGTAATAATTCTAGGGTTAGAGTTAGCTAGAACGGCAATTTTTTAAATTGGCATGGACAATGCCTCCTGAAACCTTGCTGCCGTGCTAGACAACTTTGCAGTGGTATCAGAGCCATACTAGAAAATTTGACGATATTTGTTAGATTACGAAACCGAAACAAATCCGAAACTTAAAACACGAAACATAAATTCTGTCGATTTTAAAAAGTCTTCAAAAAAATTTTTAAACAACTGTAGAATGTTGTATGAGATATAATATGAACACCACAAAAATTTGAGGCAATTTGATCACTTTTTGGCCGGCCACATTAGCCAAATTTCCGAGCTGCTCGATTTTCCAGAGGAGTTTGGGCTTCAAATTTTTGTAGTGTTCTAGTCACTGAGTTTTGGTGTTTCAGGTGTTGTTTGTTTTTGCTAATTTTGCATGAGATGTGATCTTACTCTATAAGCAATTCGGAGTGTTTCGTATTCTTTGTTTTAACAATGTTTCGGGTTTTCGCATGTTGTCTAGGCGAAGTTAAAAAATTCGATCGAATGTCAAAACCCTATTTTTCCAAGTTTAACGTATTCAACAAATCATGCAAGTAATTCTGTGAACCCTCTAGAAGAATGAAACCCTAACTCGACATAATGACATTGGAACCACTTTCGAACCTTAGGGTTTGCGGTAGTTCCACGGTGCCATTAATGATGCTCAGGTCTGCCTTTCTACGGCTGGTTCACAGGTTCTGTGGCATGTTCTGGGTGTTATTAAACTGTGCTCAAGTGTTGAGCTCTCGGGGAATTGTGGGACTTTGATGAATCGATCGAAAAGTTTAACGTCGTCCGGGTATCATGTAATGGGATACGATACTTGGAATCCACACATATTTGAATTTTATAAATCTAGCAATTTAGTCTCGTTTGATCGGTTGCCACGGAATTTTGATGTGATCGAAAGTCCGTCGCAATCACGTAGTGTACGCGGATACTCGCCGGGTAACCTTACTACATAGCCACGCCCAATAGCCCCGACCAAGCGACTTTAGGAGAACCCTGTCACCAAAAACATCCGTTCGGGTGCTCGCGGCCACAGTGTTCCGCCTTAATGCACTTCGTCGACGGCATCGGGGGGTGCGGCCGTCTGCTAAAGTTTCCGACGAACATTCGATCAGGTTATCAGGAATCTTGTTGAATTACCCGACAGGTTATTGGAAAGTGTTTTCAATATCGAGACTAAAATGCGGGGTTTATAATTGTTAGGCATGTGATGTCTAAGGAATTCATTTTGTTAGGCATGAAATCGAAAGTATGTGATATTTCGGGTTTATGATGTCTAAGGTGGTGGTGGATTCCAACTGTTGTAGTTTTTCACTTTCTTTTCTGTGACCGTAAGTGTAATATGTGGTGTATCGCCAGTTCCGGTACTATATGTCAACGACAACAGGGATACGCATATTTACTTACGTTGATGACATGAGATGTTATGTGTTGTTGTGATATGTTATATTGGATCGTCGTGTTCTGAATAGCCGAGGTTTTTTATGTGAGATGAGAATTTTTCATTTTCATTCAGGTAAAAGGTTGTATGTAATATTCTTTTATTGGGACACTTCCGGGTTGAAGATGATGTCACCATTGTATATTATTTACTTTTCCGCATTAGGATAGACCCAAGGAGGAGAGCACAAGTAACCGGGTTCTAGGGTCCAGTGGGAGACCATCTCGAGGAGTCGAGACTGGGTCTCCTAACTCTAGAATTGGTAGGGTTGCTTACCGCTCTCGTAGGGGTCTAGGGATGTGGGTTTGGCTATTCATCACGACCGTGGAATCCATGTTTTATACAGGCTTAATCTAAAATACGGAAATCCTAGTATATCTAATATTTCATATGTTATCGTCTGCTGGTCTGTGATGTGATCACTGTGATATGTTCAGACGAATGCTTATATTATATATATATATATATGATATATATTATATATTGTTGCTTTCGTTCATATGTGATGCTTAGGAAGCATATTATGATGGGACTTCATTAATGAGATTAATGAAATAAAAGAAACCTAAAATATGTTGTAGAAACTTGTTTTAAAAACTGGTAGCTCTAGTTCTTGCTTTGCAAAGCGGTATTTCTTGTAGAATATCCATCACCTTATTTGATAAGGAAAGAGCCGAGATCCCTTCACCGGAAGTGACCACTTTAGCGAAACTAGCAGATGCTACAACCCACTTGGTTTGTCTTTTGATTTCTTTTGCAGTTTTTTCTTTGCATAGCGGTATTCCCTGTAGAATATCCAGCACCTTATTCGATAAGGAAAGAGCCGAGATCCCTTCACCGGGAGTGACCTCTTTAGCAAAACTAGTAAAAGCCTCAAAAACACTCCTTTTCAAAATCACTCGATTCTACAACGATATCAAGTTCATTACGCAAAAGCTTTTCATAAAAACCTGACGTAGCCCTCCGTCATTTCTAATAAGTACTACTTAGTATTCGTGCTACGTTTGTTGACCATATTAAGGCATAGTGTGTGGTAGCTAATTAGTGCTTATCTGTTAAAGCATGAGATGCGATTGGATTAGGGTAGTCGTATGACTTTGTTGACCATGTTAAGGGTCGTGCGGGTGGGTTTAATTCAATCAGGAAATGACGGGATGAATTTGGGTAGCGCTTATGATTTGTTGACCGTGTTAAGGTCATAAGTAGCTAGGGGCAAAACATTATCAGGAATTTCAAGTGTTGAAATTTGCAATGAGATTGCATACCTTCTATGAGATAGTTGGATCCCGATACCCATTGCGAGTAAGAGTTACTCCTGGGAGAGTTTTACACATTACAATTAGCCGATCAAGTAGGTGTCTAGAAAGGTGTTAACGGGGTTACGCCCATAGGAAAACGAGGTTTATTTTAATTAGGTCCGTACGAAAGCACGAGGAACCTCCCTCAAAGTACCGACACTGGCTTGGCCAAAAGATTGGCGAACTTATAAGGTGTAATTAATCCCGGCTGGTCTTTCCTTTTAGGGTTTGAAGAAAGATTTGATAAAAACAGTAGGAGCCATCCTGATTAGATAAAATAATAACCGATCTAATCTTGCAAGAGCATACACAGAGTGTTTTGTTCTCTCTCGCTCTCCAGGTAGCGACCATGGCACGCCTTAATCAAGATAATAATATGAATGTATTGACCGAACCCGTTTGTTATACTGAGCTGGGGAACGTTGGTCCCGCTCTAACTTATAATTGTTATAAGACCGAGTAGGAAATAGAGGAATACCAGGATTCCCGTGCCGTCCAAATGAAGAAAGTGCATGCTGATGCATCTTCTTCGGGTATGTTCATTACCAAGAACTGTTTCTCAGTATCGTCTACGTCCTGGGTATGAGTTACCGGATCAGGATCCCATATATGTAATCTGTTACATGGGCTACCGATAGGTAGAGAACTGGGAATGGGTGATAAGTTTCAGGAGTTGGAAATGGTGCAAGTGTTGCAGCCAAGCTTGTTGGCAGTTATCACCCTGTATTATCAAATACATTGATTCTGAACAAATGTTATTAGATACCGAACCTGATATACAACATCATATCAGTCTCTTTATTATACAAAGAAGGATATAATTTTGTATTGTTGGATAATGTTTTGAACATTTCCTATATCAAGAGTTGATCGGATCAGGCACGTTTTCTAATGGCATATACGTTCTAAATCAAACTACAGTTCTTAAAGTACAGAACACACACAAGAAGAAGAGTTCAGAATTGAACGAATCCTTCTTAAGGCATTTTAGACTAGGTCATATCAATGCGACACAACTAGATAAGTTACATTTAGATGCATATTTAAATCAGTTTGAATTTACATCTTGTGAAACTTTCCAGTCATGTCACAAAGATAAGTTGACCATAGCTCCGTTTATTGGAAACAGAGAAAGAGTTAGTGAACTCTTGGGATTGATACATGATGATGTATGTAAGTCCCCTATCTATAAATGCCAGGACTGGTTCTTTGTACTATATTACATTCACTGATGATCTCTCAAGATTCGGACATATATTCCTGTTGAAACACAAGTCTGAAGATTTTGAGAAATTCAATGAATATAAGTCAGAAGTAGAGAACCAAAACGGGTATAAGTATTATGTCCTTTGATGTGATCAGGGAGGAGAATACTTGAGCACGGAATTCCTGGACTATTCTAAAGGAGAATGAGATTCTCTCAGCATTACTCCTCCGATTACACCACAGCACAACGGTGTATCGGGACAGAGCAATCACACCCTATTAGATATGGTGGGCTCTATGATGAGTATTACTGAATTGCCTATTTCTTTTGGGGGTTATGCACTTGAGAAGCTGCATACCTATTGAATAGAGTTCCAACCAAATCTGGAGCCTACCGCTCCATATGAAATATGGAATGGAAAGAGCCCATGTCTTAAGTAAGTTAAGATTTCGGTTGTCCGACCTATATCTAAAAGCAAAATCCGAACAAGCTCGAGGCAAGGTCGGTTCTGTGGAAGTTTGTTGGATATCCTAAGCATTTGCGAGGGAATATCTTCTACCACACTGAGGAGCAAAAGGTGTTTTGTTTCTCAGCATGCCACCTTTTTAGAAAAAGAATTTCTTGTGAAGAAATTAGTGGTCATGAGGTAGAACTGGAAGGACTTCCAGCTATACAAACTACAGCTAACGATTTGGTAGAACCGGAGGATTCAATAGTTCCCGATGAACCTCAGCCTCTCCGCCGATCTGGTAGGGTTCCTCATCCACCTGAGAGATATTTCGGTTTTCTCTATGACAGTGGGAGTGAGGATTGCATCATAAGATGATGATCCAACTAGTTTCGAGCAGGCATCAGGAGTGGTGACTCTGTAAGAATGGCCGGATGTTAAGCGATCTGAGATAGAATCCATATACACCAACAAAGTATGGACTTTGGTTGTTATATCTGAAAGGTTAAATCCCCATCAGGAGCAAGTATATCTTGAGAAGATTACTTGGTGTAGATGAAAAAGTTGAGACTTTCAAACCTAGATTTGTTGCAAAAGGTTTTCGTCATCAACCAGGTATAGATTATGATGAAACCTTTTCTAGTGCCTATGCTTAAGTCCATCCAGATCCTACTTACCATTGCTACATATCATGACTACAATATCTGGCAGTTGGGTGTCATGACTGCTTTTCTAAATAATGATTTAGAAGAAAGTGTCTATAAGTACACGGCCAGAGGGCTTCGTAAACAGTGAGAGCAGCGAAAACGTGTGCAAGTTGCTTTACGGGTTAAAGCAGGCATCGCGGAGTTGGAACATCTGTTTTGATGTAGTAGTCAAAGTGTTTGACTTCATAAAAATGGTAGATGAACCTTGTATGTACAAAAAGGTAGCAGAGAGTATTGTGGTCTTCCTCGTATTGTACGTAGATAACATACTCTTGATAGGAAAGGTGTTTCCTATGCTACACTCGGTCAATCTCCTCTTATCACAAAGATTCTTCATATAGGATCAAGGTGATACCTCCTAAATCCTGTGGTTTTAGATCTATGAGATAGATCTAAAAGGATGTTAGGATTATCAATAGGTGTAGTGAGATGGTATCAATAGATCCTAAGGAGAATCACTGGATAGTTTCCAGGGTGGTAAGGTCGACTGAATGTCAGTCACATGCATTGTCTTCACCCTCAGTGGAGGGATGGTATATTGGAAGAATTCCAAGCTAGATATCGTGGCAAACTAGATGATAAAGGTTGGATACATCGCTACCAATGATACTACCAAAGATAGAGTCTGGGTGTATATAAGTTCATGAGATGAACTCCGTTCCTACCATTGTGTGACAATAGAGTTGTGGCTTTGGCCTAGGAACCCCGTCCCATCAGTGATCCAAACATATTCTAAGGCAGTATCACCTGATCATGGAGATGGTTGATCTCCAGGGAGATCGAGGTTAGGAGAGTAGACACGGAGGACAACACGGTGGAAACACTCACAAAGGCCTTTTCCCAAAAGAGACTTTTTATGGGATGGTTGTGTATGAGATACTACAACCACTGCTGATTGTTAGGTATTGGATACTACAACAGATGGCCCTAGTGCAAGTGGGAGATTGTTAGTTATATGTATGCCCTAGAGGTCATTACTGTACATATGATGTATATTGTAGTAGATGCTTGGACATATATAGGGAGGACTTTCTTGCTCGATATGATAGTATGCTATCTGGTTGCTCTTTATCTTAACATGTACACTTATTGTCTCTCTATTACATGTTGATAAAGCCCTTAGGATGAGTACTTGACTACCAGGATTATGATGCAGATCATACTAGTAGGGACAGAGTAGTCGGTAACTACATCCTTCAAATGTTCCTAGTTGTGGGTATATCGAGACAGGGCATCAATATACCATAGTAGACTAGCGTATAGCTTCCCGGCCCATGTAGATGGGCGATGGATGATCCCATATCCATTGGTGTTTGACATCAGAGATAGTATACGGGTGCTCAGTCGAGACTGGGTACACTGGACAGACTCGCCGCGAACTCCCAGATGGTATTATACCTCACGTCAGATGGCAGTTCTCTGGTGACAATTGTTCAAGAGAACGTGCAAAACGGTGGCTTTTGTTAGTTATATGTATGACCTAGAGGCTATTATTGTACATATGATGTATATTATAGTGGATGCTTGGATATATATATATAAAGGACTTTCTTGCTCGACATAATAGTATGCTATCTGGTTACCTTTATCTTAACATGTAGACTTATATTGTGATACTGTCTTGCTCTCACATGTTGATAAAGCCCTTAGGATATGTACTTGACTACCAGGACTATGATGGAGATCATACTAGTGGGCCAGGGTAGTTCACAAGTACAACATTTAATTGTTCCTAGTCGAGGGAATATCGAGACAGGGCATCGATATTCCAGAGTAGACTAGCGTATACGCTTCTTGACCCATATGATGGGCGATGGATGATCCCACATCCATTAGTGTTTGACATCAGAGATGGTATACGGGTGCTCAGTGGAGACTGGGTACACTGAACTGGACTCACCGAGGACTCCTATGTGGTAGTATACCTATCGTCAGATAGCAGTCCTCTGGTGACACTGGTACAGGTTAGTCTGTAGACCCAAGATCATCATAGAGTCTTGTGCGCTCCCACTGTGCTTTGATTTTCTCCCTACCATGCTCAAAGGAGACGTGCAAACCAGTGGATTTTGGGTACAGTCCCGAGTCGTATAGAGGCAATGAGCGATAAGAGGGGTTTCGTCTCTCCCGGTATTGGGGATTGATATTGCGCTATGCTTGATTGGCTATAACTGGAAGTCCCTGACCAGGGCTGCTGACGAGATATACTGATAAGTATTATCAGTAGTTTCTCGAACCGTTATAGGCCAGACATCGACATGACTTATCACGTTACTGGGGTCTGACGATTTCCACCCATAGACATGATATGCGACATATCAGACGAAGAGACCGGACTGTACGGTAGTGTTACTGATAGGCTTCATAGAGACTATGGACGAGCTTGCTTGTTGATCTTCATATCGCTTAATGCCCGGGTAGCCGTTACGTCCAGCTAGTACCGCTGATGGATTATAGGTGACTGATATGATCATCGCCTACTGCTGGCGTATTGACGGGTCTTTAGAGTCCCACACAGAAGTTCCCTGGTTCAAGTGAAACGAAGTAGGACACATATGTGATATGTATGTGGGCCTGATTAAATATGAGTATGTGATACCGTATTGTAATCTGGCAGTCATCTGTAATCGGTGCGGTTATATGTGATATAACCAGATTGTCGAATCAAGTGTTGATTCGATAATGTGATATACAGATAAATGATATTAGTCGGTCATATATGATATAACCGGATTATTAGATCAAGTGTTGATTTAATAATGTGATATAAATTATATGCGATATAATTATATATTAACTAATATCATTAGCTCACTAATTATTCTTCATTAGATATATATATATATATATATATATATATATATATATATATATATTATAATGAAGCATGGCATTTAAATTTCTATTTTGTGAAATTAGAAATGAGGTGGAAAATGAAGCATGGTTGCAAGCATGGGATTAATTCTTGTTTATTCATTCTTGACTCACTATTCAAGTATGGTTACAATTTTATATTGCATAATTCCATACTTGAATGAGTGAGGGGTCATATGTTGCCACTGATTCTTGCTCATTCTCAACACTTAGCCATTTTTCCAATGGTTGCTCTCTAGCTTCTTCTTCCTCCTCTTCTCATGCCTCAAGCTTCAACCCTCACATGTGATGTGAATCATGAAACTTGAATACAAACTAGTGAGCTTTTAATATCCCCTACTTCATCATCCCACACTAATCTAGCAATTTAGTGTGGTGTGTTTCATACACTAAAGAAGTTTAGTGTAGAGTTAGCTTGATCTAGAGGAGCTTCGGGTGGATCGTCTTTGGCGCGAAGACAACAAAGGAGGCTCGTTCAAAGTCTCAAGACAAGCCTAGTAGAGTCGCGGGACTACTACACGGAGCAAGTGAAGAGAAGGACCATCCACAAAGGTTGTATTGTTGTTCTCTTTAGATGTAAAGTAGTTTACATTAGCTTTTGTCTAAATCTCTAGTTAAAGATTCTTAGTTTAGGGTTCGTTAGCATGGAAATTTTTTGAAAACGGCATGCACGATGCCTTCCGAAACCTTGCTGTCATGCTAGGAAACCTTACAGTGGTATCAGAACTAAGATAAAGATTTAGAGAAACTTTGTTAGATTACGAAACCGAAACTGCTCCGAAACTGAAACACGGAAAACTGGTTTCTGTCGGTTTTTATGAGCTCTAAAAATTTTTCAAACAACTGCAGAGTGTTGTATGTGTTATAACATGAACACTGGAGAAATTTGAGGCAATTCTGGAAATTTTTGGCCGGCCACAACCCCCCCCCCACCCCCCATCTCGGCCCAAATCCGAGCTCCCCCCATCAAATTTCTTCAGTGTTTCAGTGACTAGGTTTTAGTGTTTTAGGTGTTGTTATTGTTAGTGTATATGCCCTAGAGGCCATTACTGTATCATACTAGTATGTATATTACTTGATAGAAGCTTGGGATATTCACAGTTGTATATACAATCTTGCTCGAAATGGTAGTATGCTACTTGGTTTGTCTCTGCTTTAATATGTGCATGTGTTTCTTTTAGCATATCGCTTATATACATATTAGTAGAGCCCTTAGGATCTTTGCTTGATTACCAGCGTTGTGATGGCGCTCACACTCGTGGGGACTGGGTAATCCATAAGCACATCCTTATACAGGTCCCTAGTCGTTGGACTATCGAGACAGGGCATCGATACTCTGGAGTAGACTAGCGTATGCGCTTCTCATCCCAGCGTGGGAAACGGTCTGTCCCACAGCCGTCAGTACGTCGTACTTGAGATAGTATGCGGGTGCTCGTTAGGTTACGAGTACACTGGACAGGACTCGTCAGGAACTGTTGGTTGGTATTATACCTATCATCAGTTATCAGTTCCCAGGTGACATGAGTACAGCTTAGTCCGCTGACTTGACACTGTCACTTCACCTCGAGTGTGTTCCCACTGTACTTTGATTACTACCCTACCACGGCTCAAAGGAGTCGTGCAAACAGGTAGTAGTTGGGTGCAGTCCCGAAGCACTTGGAGGCAGTGACGGTTAGACAGGATTCGTCTCTCCCGGTATTGGGGGTTTACATCGCGCTGTGTCTAGGAGAGCCATTACACGAGTAGTCCCTGGCCAGGGCAAGCGAGATATACTGGTAGGTTTCCAGTGTTATCTCAGGGTGTTCTGGGCTACACTCCGACACGACTTGTACCGCTATTAGGGGACTGACGTTTACCGCCCCCCTAGGCCCGCCATGCGATGTATCAGACGAACAGACCGGACTGTACGGAGACTGTCACATACAGGCTCAGTAGGAGTTCAGATGGGTTCACCTCGTCAGTCTTCTTATCGGCATCTACCTGTGGACCGTTACGTACAGCTAGTACCGCTTGTGGTCTGTGGTTAAACCCACTGTCAGCGTAGTGTCGAGTCTTTAGAGTCCCACACAGAGAGCTATTCGCCTTTAGGCAAAAAGAGTAGAGGTCGCATGGTTTTGCGACAGGGTTCGTTCACATCCGCGCACTTGTGCACGTTTGCTGTCCGGACAGCTTATACTAGCGGGCTTTGGTTTAAGCCAGATCCTAGTATATGATTTGGGATTGGTTTTATCTCTTTGTATTCGTGTTCCTCGGATCATGAATACGGGTGCGTATGCACAGTTGATTGAGACAGAGGGAGAGGACTTTGATTAGGGTTAATGACCATTGTCATTTTGCTAACCCTAATGCTTATGTGTGTATTATGATTAATTGATATTAGTTATATATAATTGTGCATGGTTAGGGTTGATGACTATTTGACCACTCTTGACTTGTTGACCTAGGTTGACATTTTGACCATCATCATTCCATATAAAAGATGCTCTTTGATCCTTGCAATTAGCATTAAATATGAAATGATAATGGTCATGTCTTGATTAAGCCATGACAATTATCTCACTAATTATCAATTTACAATAATTCACACATATATGTGAGAATGCTTCATTATTCTCTATTTCTATCATATTCATTCTCTCTCCTCCTCTTCCTTTCTCTCAAGCTCTCCCCTTTCATGTGTTGAGAAACACTTGAGCTTGAGAAAACCTCTTCTAGATAATCTCTACTCTCATCTAGGGTTCTAGGATTAGCACTTCTAGCACCTTAGTTACTTCTAGCTTGAAGTTGAAGCCAAAGGTTGAGGCTCTCGGGTGGATCCTTCTTCGACTAGAGAAGGCGAGAAGATGATACCTTTCTACCACTCCAAGGAGCAAGGAGAGAAGGACATAAAGCCCAAGGTATAACCTTTCTACCCTATAGCTAAATCTAGTTAGCTTTTATTTAGTTTTTGTTTAGCAAAGATCCTCCTTTGTCTAGTCCATGTTGCCTAGCATGATAAAAATCCAATTTTTATTCCGTTTTCCGCCTCCCCGTAAGCACCGGGGTGGGCAACGTGGACTTACTGTTATCCCCTCTATCGCTCACTACCTCCAAGTGATTCGGGATTGCACGCAAAAGCTACCTATTTGCACAACTCTTTAAAACCGAGGTAGGATAGCAATCAAATTACAGTAGGAACACACTCAAAATAAATGATGATTTTGGGTCGACAGACTACCCTGAACTAATGTCACCTGAGAACTACTATCTGACAATTGGTATAATACCATCTAGCATGTTCTCGGTGATTCCGTCCAGTGTAACTCATAATCCAATGAGCATGTGTATACAATTTTTGGGGACTAACTAACACCAATGGCTGTGAGACTGTCACGACCTGAAATTGGCACGTGACCGGCACTTAGATCACGTAACGTCTAAAGATGTCGACGCAATCTAAGTAAGCCGAAAACCCAGAATCTAAACCTTTTTATGAAAATAGTGGAGGTGAAATTTAAAATGAATTATTAAATGGAATCAAGTTTCCTTCTTAAATTTGTAAATAAGTTTGTTTGAAAAACGCCTATGTCGTTTTAAAATCGAGCAGCACCTCCTTTGTAAATTTGGAATAAAACCTAATACAAGCATAATATATATAAAGCTTCCCAACAGGTGCTAGCTTCCACGTCCAAACGGCGGAGCAACCACACAAATAATATACGACGCTCAAGGCAAAGAAAAGAAAGCGAAACATGAACAAAAATAATAAAAGTCAACTCCAAATGAGCAAGACACCCACAAACACATAACCTCCAAGTCTCGCTTCTAAGTCCACAAATATACAAGTTTTGGTCGATAGAGTTTTTAACTAGATATAAAAGAATATACACATATACAATATGTGGTTACGATACGACATGTAACATACCTACCAACGCAATTACCGTAAAAAGAAGTTTGCCAGCAAGTCGCTACGGATCCGAGCGATAAATCTTGCAAGAAACTAGGGAACAACAGGGGTGAGTTGCTAACTCAGTGAATAAAAGTATATCACAAGGTAGAAATTGAAATGCACAACGATCTACCTAGGTCATAAAATATAGTACTATCATATCTGTTCGGCATAATTTTTTACATTATAACACCACCCATTTCTATCATTTTGTCAATAAACAGTGCTATTTAATCTTTGTCTGCTCATTTATACAGATTACAGGTACGTAGACAGAAACACTGAAATTTGTACACAACATGCACAAGAAGACGGGTTTTTAGCTGGAACTGTAAACGGGATAGAATACAGATCAAGATTTAAAAGAGTTTGCAATAAATAAAGTGTGTGTACAAAAAGAATTTGTGAAATGGTCCAACACATACAAGTGTGAGCACCCTTTTTGTGATGTATAAACCTAGGGGGCTGCCTTGGCACACAATAATGATGAGTGATGCAAGTAGGAGCGATGTGCATTAAATGCATAAAGTATTGATGTGATATGAACTTTTGCACTTGATCTCCTCTCTGTGATTTAGCTCCAGATTGCACATATGTGTTAATTAAAAAGAATTGCAATTATAGAGAGATGCCCAAGAGACCAGAAGACTACTGAAGAATGGTAGGCCTCAGACTCCAACCTTAGGCTGCAAATATATTCAGTTTGGCCGCAACGTGCGGCCAAGATGGTTCCATTCTGTCTTGTTCAAATATGGTGGGTCCCTGGTGGTCATTTTAGTCTTTTGTTATCTGCAACTTTTGATTTGGGATTCTCTATAAATAGCAGATCAGTTCATGAGGCCAGAGGGAGAACTTTTGCATTATTTGTAACTATTTTGATAAATTTCTTGTAGCTCTTGGGATTAGACTGAGTTCTTTGCCTTACTCTGGTCTTGCAACCTCTATCTTTTAAGCTTGCAAGATTAGATTTTGGTAGTTGAATTCATTTGCTTGTATTTGGATGTCATTGCAATAAAACCTTCATTAAAGTTCAAGTTTGATTCTTGTGTCTCTTCTCTATTTCATTGTTATTACTTTTTATTATTCAGTTGTGATATTCCTATGATAATGTGTGACTAGTTATGCTTGGGCCATGGTGAGGCAGGTTGTGGAATGACTTTACTTCCAACCCCTCCCTTTTGATTCTTGCATTTTTCTCTTCTTTTATTAATTGTGCAATTTTATTATGTTTGCTTTATAGGATATACCATTTTGAATGGTTTCAAATCAATCTTTAACATATATCATATTCCTTCTTTACATTTTATTGTTGCTATATTATGATTTGAAGTTGAAATGAATACGGAATTACGTTAAGTGTCGCAACTAGCTAAATAGGATATATAGCCTACATGCATATATTCTATACTTGTTAACTTCACTTAACTAACTCCGTATTCATTTTATTCTCAATCTCATTCTTTTTAGTTTCCGTTTTACTTAATCTTGATATCGTATTCTATCTCGACGCATGTTTCGGATAGATGCGGCATGCTTTCACAATTCAAATGGAAACTAAAAGAAATGAACATTGAATCAAAACGGAGAGTTGGGAGTAAATGTCGTATTTCACTCATACTAAAGCTTAGCCTAAGCTTTCCCTAAAACAAAACCTTTCTTCTTTTGATTATTGTAAAAAAAAAACGTGACATACACCCATTTTCCAGTCCATTGTTCCATAACTCTATTTGATGTCGTGATATCCACTCCTTGTGGTTCGACCCGTGCTTGCCGGCTTACTTCAACGCACCGTGCACTTGAGGTATTTTTAAATCTCGAGAATCACGTCGTGCACTATTTTCATTAACAAAACCGACATATCTAATATTGACCTTATCCTTCCAAAGCATGACACCGTGAGTTTCGAACAAGTTTTTGGCGCCGTTGCCGGGGAGTGGCAACACCACGAAGTTATTTTGAGTTATCTCTGTATATACTTTAAAAAATCTATAAAAAAAACACCAAAAACACCACAAATAATCTGATTTTTGCTCTCTGTGTTTCTATTCTTCTGTTGATATGATTGTTATAAAAATATTCTGCATATAGAAAAGGGATACTAATAGAACTAAAAGAAGACACCAAGAAATTGGAGCAAAAATACCACATTTTGGCCGCAAATTTAACCAATATGGCCGCAATTTGCGGCCTCACTGTGGTATTTTGCCCCAATTCTTCTGTTACTTCTCTATATTGCTGTTATTAATCCATTTTTAGATGCAAATTTTATAATTATGTTGTTCCCCTCCGAAGGACGGTGCACAGGACCGCGAAGTGTCCTGACGCTGGGATTCGGGGCAGATGCTATTTTGGTTTTATCCGTCCACCTCTCCGAAGATGCCAAGTTGATTTATGGCACCGTGTATCGGAGATTTAGACGGATGCGGCCGATGTAGCAGACTTCGTCAAATTCCCCCTCGCTAGAGGGGTTTTTGATCGTGGGGACGCTCTTCCCTGCAGGCGCAAGCCCCTGCAGTTAATTACGCTACCGCTTCGCGGTAACAACTTTCTCCTTCTCCAGAATTTCACTTCGTGTCGTGGGTATTTGTTTTGTTTGTGTTTGCCCGTGGATTGTATACGGAGACCGAGTAATACCGTTGCCCGTAGGACGTGGACTAGTCCAAATCCGTATTTACTTAGATTTGGGTTTGGTGTTTTTAGTTTAAGGATGCATTAGTCGCGTTGCGGCTAAGATCAACTTAAACGTTTGTCAAGGATACGTTAGTCCTGTTTGAGACTAAGATCAACTTAACGGGGTGATCCATTTAATATATGGCCGTCGGGACTCGTCGCCTCTCTGACGTCGTTGAAGGATTACAACGACAGATGTCAGAGGAGTTTGGAGATGTACCCTTGAACCAAGGTCGATTTGGAATTTTATCGTTCATTTGAGTGTTTAAGGATACGTTAGCCGTATTTGGGGCTAAGATCAACTTAAACGGGACCGTTTAGATCCGGCAAAAGAGCATTAGGAGGCTCTATTGTTCCAGTTTAGGGACGTGGTGGTCCATATTCCAGTTTAGGGACGTGGTGGTCCACCGTTAGTTTAGGGACGTTTCGGTCCAATATTAGTTTAAGGACATTTCGGTCCACGAGTTTAAGGACCCCGCAGTCCACATTGATGTGTGGTCGTTGGGACCCGTCACCTCTTTGACGTCGTTGAGGAATTAGAACGATGGATGTCAAAGAAGTTCGGAGATGTACCCTCGGACCGATTGTAAATTGATTTAGTAGAGCAATTTTGCTCAGTCAAGTTAATTTAAGGACTTATGGCCAAAATCGGGCTAAGTCCAGTTGAGAATATCCAACGTTTTATCTGCTTTTGCAGAGCATTTTCTTTTTATTTTTATTTGGGCCTTGCCCAGGAAGGATGCAGAGCATCAATTTTGTTTTGGGCCCTGCCCTTTATAATGATGCAGAGCATCAATTTCATTTGGGCTCTGCCCTTTATTGCTTTGCAATTTATTTTGGCTTGTTAGGTCTTTCTGATTTGGGCCTGGCCCTTCAAGTAATGCATTGCATTTGTGCAGAGCACTAAGAATCTTTTTTTTTAGATTCAAGAACAGAAGTGCAAGGCGCTTTTTAATCTCCTGATCTAAATTTAGATCAAAGAAAAAAAAACAAGTTTTTCTTTTCTTGTTTTTCTTTATCCCAGAGAACCAAGGGTTCATAACAAGTGCAAGGCCCTATTTATTTTTTTATTTATTTTATTTATTTACTTATTTATTTGTTGTCGAAGATCCATGATCCTGTTCTTAGATCAATGATCTGTTTCTAAGAGAATTTTCTCTTCTTTTAAAGGTTTTACCTTTTTTTTGTATTCTTCAAGAATTCTCAAGAGTTCTCTTCTCTCTTTTTTTTTAGCAAGATCTTCCTTTTCTTGAATTAAGGTCTGGGGTCCTTTTTATAGTGCCCATTAATTAGTTAAATTTGTTGCATAGATTTTTTTCTGAGTGATTTGGGGAATTTTCCCCACCGTTGGATCTTTGATCCAAAGGCCCTGCCTTATATAAGAAAATCTTCTTGTTTTAACAAGATTTATTCTGTTTTGCGCAAGAATCCCCAGTGCGTGACACGTGTCGCGCGGTGAAGCGCTTGCGCAGCTGCGCTTGCGCAACTGCGCAGACACGTGTCGCGCCGTGAAGCGCCAAGCGCAGCTGCGCAGACACGTATCGCGCAGTGAAGCGCTTGCGCACCTGCGTTTGCGCAACTGCGCAGACACGTGTCGCGCCGTGAAGCGCCAAGCGCAGCTGCGCAGACACGTATCGCGCAGCGTAGCGCTTGCGCACCAGTATTTGCGCAACAGCGCAGACACGTGTCGCGTAGAGGTGCGCTTGCGCAACAGTGCGTGCGCAACTGCGCAGACACGTGTCGCGCACCGGTGCCCTTGCGCAGTTGTGTTTGCGCAACTGCGCAGACACGTGTCACGCAGCGCAGCGCTTGCACAACTGAGCGTTGCTTTTGTTTTTTAAAGAGCCTTGCTCTGATTGGACGCACTGCCTTGGACGTTGTGCTGGCGTGTCAACTTTTGACACGTGGCGCATTGCGCGCAACGCACGGAATTTGAAGCGTTGCTTCAAAGATTTGAATTTTAAAATTCAAACAGAGCCTTGCTCTGATTGGGGGAACAAATGCCCCCCCACCGTTGCGCTCACGTGGCGCGCACGTGAGTGCAGCGGTGGCAAGATCCTAGCCGTTGGATCAAGGGGGTCAGTTGAAGGGGCGCAGGCGCCTATAAATAGGACCCTTGGTCCTCAGAAAATTCTTTACCACTTAAAGAATTCTGACTCAGAGCCTTGCTCTTGCTTAAGAATTTTCAGAGCCTTGCTCTTGATTTTTTTTCCAAGAACTCCAGAGTTCATAACCATCGTAGGTATTTAATAAAATAAAATAAAATTAAATTAAATTAAATTAAATTAAATTAAAGCTGATTAATAGAGCCTTGCTCTCATAGATCTTTGATCTAAAAAGAACCCCTCTGGGGTTTCATCAACAGAGCCTTGCTCTCAAAAACTCACAGATTTACAGAGATCTGGTCCATGGGTTTTAACCCATGAACAGAGCTTTGCTCTTGGATCCACTGTAGATCTTTTTTAGATTTTGAAAAATAAAACACTTTTTTTCTTCTTCTTTTTTTTATAAGTTTTCATGGGTTTTTCAAGATTCCAAAAATTCTAATTCTAAGTAAAAAAAATTGATGGATCTTTCCATTATTACCACAGAGCTATGTTCTTTTAAGGAATCTTGTTCCCTTGAGACCAGAGTTTAACAAATGCCACTCTGTGACAGAGCTTTGCTCTAAAAGAGGAAATTTTCTTCTTGTCTCTAGGGATGTCCCATCAATGAGGGTATTTTCTTGAGGACCTTTTTATTAATTGACAGTCTCATCTAATGATGGGGTTGTCTTATTAAATGATGTACCGTCATCCAGATTTTGTGGGTCCCCTTTTTGTCCCCTACCCATTACATCACAGTGTGGAGTAAGATTTTAAAATTCCAAGTGTCAACACTAACGGTTATTTTTGTCTTTCTACAGGAAACATGTCTGACGACTTGTCTTTCCCTTTTGCTCGCTCGGAAGGAGGGTTCCCCCATTCACCGGTGGACCGGGTGGTGTTCTCTTTGATTAAAGATCATGACCCCGAGTGCAAGAAACTCCACATGTGGGGAAGGTGGTACAGCCAAATCATCCAAGGCCGTCGCAGCTTCAGCTCCGCCTCGCCCTCTGAGCCCATAGTTACGATCCCTTATGCGGACGAGCCCCCGGTGAAGTATGCCGTGGAGGTTAAAAACTGGAATTCTGATGACCTCCTCCAGCCTGCGATCGGTGCCATCCCAGTGCAGCCGCCGCCGGTGATAGACATCTTGGGGAGACGAATCTGTCAGGGTGAAGCACGCCCTTGGGGACAGGCTTACAATATTGGATTGATCCCGCGACCGCTTGCCGGATATTTGCAATGGGCCCGGTACATTTTATCGGCGAAAAGGACTCATCTAACGAGGATTGGTTTATATTCGGCCATCTACGTTTCGCTTTTTAAGTATTCCTCTCTTCCAACGTGGTGGGTCAAGGCCTTTATTGAACAATGGAATATCCCCACTCACACCTTCCTGATGGCGGATAGGGAAGTCTCTATCTCCTTGGAGGAATTCGCTGAGATTTCGGGTCTACCAATGAGGGGAGAGCACTACGAGGAGCTGCTTCATCCTGACGAGTACGTCTTTGCCACCAAGCAGCTGGTGTTTGACTTAACTCCGGAGAATGCCATTCAGCATCAGTATCCGGGCTTGGTGAAGGTGTTGGAGATCTATGAGGAACTCCATTTAGGATCGGGCGAGCGGGGCGTCAGTTTCGCAGATTTTATTGCTCGCTTTATTCGCCCGGAATTCCTATCAGAGCAGGGCGAGAAGTTCGCTCGGCTTGCTGACCCTTTTGGTTTCGGCTTGGACCGCCGACCTGTATCGGAAAATGACCAGCGGGATTTTTATCTCCCCGGCACTGCCAACGTCCCTTTCTCAGAGATCGCCGTTCCTGGCATGGACGAGGAGACCTTTTTTATAGGGTTCTTGAATTTATGGTTATGCAGCTTCGCGCTTCTCACGCACCCACGCCTCATGCGGCCCTCCGTCTTTTACCCGGCGCATCGAATGGTGGCTGGTTTGCAGTTATCGGTAGGGATCGCCGGGCTAGCTTACCTCTATAATGGACTTAGCGTAGCGGCAGATGCTAGTGAGCCTGGAGTACAGCCTGCCAACTTCCCGATGCACTATTTCACTTCTTGGATGGAGATGCACGTGCAAGGGCTGTTTGGTGCTCATAAGACTCCTCCGTTCTTTGAGAAATGTAGACTTCCGAGAATCATGCGGTTGGTCGGGGCTTTAATTGTGGTCGCATCCCCGCGGGGTTCTAGGGGACTGCTCCTGCGTCCACATCTGGTCGGAGCGAAGATTTCTTTTGAGGATAAGGTCATCACCATAGGCTTTGAGACCACTAAGTCAGTGGTGCCACTACGTGATGATTTTAAGGGCGGGGCTTCTGTACTGAAGGCTCGGGAAATCCTCCACCTCTACTCCATTCGGCCGGGCTATCTAGTGTTTAGGCAGAATGAGACAGCTCTGTTTATGAGGTATAACCCACACCGATTTGCCCGGCAATCGAGTTACAACCAAGGGATCCCGATGGAAGCTTTTCTGGAAACACCTGTGGACAACCAAGAGGGGATAAGGAATGCGACGCATCATTTCATACGGCTTAATACAGGTTCCTATTTCTTTATCAGTGAACCCAGCTGTGCCCCTAAGATGCTTAATTCATATGTGGCCTGGTATGCGCACGCGATGGGCCCAATTATCTTAACGGAGAAGCGTATGCTAGTTGACCGTAGGGGTGCGCCTCCTGGCGGTGATCGCAAGGCTCCCTTGCAGCCAAGGATCCAGGTCATTCTCCCGATAAAAGATGCCGGAGTTGATCGACCACGCGTGTTGAGCCCCCCGTGTGGATTGCCACTGCCTGCTACGGTGGATGCACCACCGGCGCCCCGTGCTCCCACAAAGACGGTTAATGTGGTATCGCCAGGGTCCAGCGCAAGAGCAGATATCGGGACCCGCCGCCCTAAAATAACTGCCAAGCGCAAATCTATTCCGGGTGGATCTAAGGCTGGCGGACAGAAGAAGAAGAAGAAGTCCGTCCTTTCCCTTGACGCGGTCCTCAGCTTAGAGCCTGCAGCTCCTCCCAATGAAGGCATAAGTGAATATGGCAGCAATGAGGACTTCTTGGTAGACCCTGCAGACACCAACTTGGCTGCCGCCATTGCAGCTTCGGAGCGATCGGCGAGGCTCGAAGCGATGTTAAGTAAACTCGCTGAGTCAGGTAATCATCAGCCACTTTCTTCGTCATTTTATTGCACTTTTTATTATTATCTTTAACTAATATTTGCCCGATTTTCAACAGGTGTCTCTACTGAAGAGGCTATCGCTGCCTCTTTGAAAACCTTCCAAGAGGAGGAGGAGAAGCGCGCTCTAGCAGGAGTTGGTATGTCCCACCCCTTTCTCTTTTATAAGGAAAGTTTGTCATCTTTTCTGATGGTCAACCTAACCTTCTTTCGTTTCTTAGCAGGGGTTATATCAGTTGATGCGGGGATCCTTCCCGAGCCTGTTACTGAAGTCCCGGTCTCGTCGAGGCTGCTGGAGGAGCCTCGACTTGACAAAACGACGAGGGATGCCCTGAAAAATCTGGAGGCATCCCTATTCACGGATGAGGACGCCTCAATTAAAGAAGCCCTAGTGGCATCCGTCTCAACGGCTCGGGAGGAGCGGAAGCGGTTGAGACGCGAAGCAAAGGCGCGCAGAGCTGCTTTGGCCGCGGGAGCGGGCCCTAGCACTATTCCTCGCGCTGACACTCCTTCTGAAGAGGTCCATGTCGCTCTATCTACTGCTCATAGGCAAGTAGCGCGCGCGGCCCGAAGTGCAAACAATAAATCCCCTTCAGGTAGCATCTCTTTCAGAACCTTGTTGTAAGAATTATTATAAAGCCATTGGCTCATATGCATTCCATCTTGCAGGGCCAAGTCCGACTGAGGGGGAGGCGGAGACCGTTGAACCCAGGAAAACGGCAGAAGTGGTGCCTGCCGAACCCGAGCCGACGGTGAACAACGTCGTTGGTGCCACGGGACCCGAAGCAGAGGTTGGGGGACCTGCAGCCGAGAGGGTCATGGACGCCGAACCTGAAGTGGCGGCAGATGAGATGATTGTCTTAACCGAGCCGAAGGTAGTAGAGGGCAAGGCGCTTGAGGCTGGAGACCTCGCGGCGCCGATGGACGAGATAACCGTGACCGCAGAACCCGAGGGAGTATCGGGTGAGGCGGCCACGATTCCTGAGGAGGAGCTAACCGCTCTTTCCTAGGAATCTGGCAATACCCCAATCATAGCCCTCCCCGCGTATGGTCCCCTGCCGTCTCCAGGGCTTGCGAGCACAACAACGGTTCCCATTGAGTCGGGTGATGAGGCTACGGGCGGTGGCCTCATGTCAATGGAGGAGGGGATTGCCTCAGTTTCGGCTGGCAGCTCGTCGGGTAAATTTCGAGTTACCAGCGTTTTTCTTTTTATATATCTTGCGATCTCTTCTAACAAGTTTGTCTTTGCAGGTGCGGCCAGTGCCGACGCTCCATTGCTCGAAGGAGCACCGTCAACTACTGCTTTGGCGGTGGTCACCTCCCCGCCTTCCCTTGTGCCATCACGGATGTTGGAAGGTATGGATTTACGACTCATGAGTTAATCTTTTAAACGTGTAGCTTCTGTACTAACGTTATACCACTGTGTCCTTTTAGGAGTGCTCTTTGATCATCTATACCAAGTGTTGCTCCCACACTTCTCCTTCCCATCCGAACTCGCTTCTCCTTCTAGTGGTGCCGGTGAGTGTTATTTCGATGTCTTTATTTACTCCCTTTTTTTAGCAATGGGATGATTTCTGACTTTTCCTCTTCCTTATTGCAGTGCCACAAATCGAAAGAGGGGACGCAAGACCTGCCACGCCACCGGCCCTTCCGGCTTTGCCGTCCGTTGCAGCTGGTATAGTAAATTGCCTTTTTGATAACCCTTCAACATCTCTTGAACCATCGTTTAACCATGTTTTGTTTTGCAGCTATTGTTCCGGCTCCGGTCCCTCTTGAGTCTCGCGTCCTTTCACCGGCAGGCCCTTTCTTGAAACGTCCATTTTCAAAAGGTGCTGTGATGAGTTTGGGCATGCTGAGCGGGTATATCGAAGAGCTTAATATGGACGCTCTCCCTTCTGCCGTGGATTTCGCCATGGAGGTTAACCCGATGTTGGCGGCGCTCGTAAACTTTCACAACGAAGGCGTCGTTGAATCTTGGGTTAACCACTGCAGAGAGATTGAGGCCTGCCTGCATCGGTTGGAGTCGACGCGCCCTTCTCCCGAAGTTTTGGATATAAGCACCCAACGGACAGCTTGGCTCGAGCAAAGCACTTCTTACTTCCGCCATTTGGAGCAAGAAGCAGCTTTACGGTTGAAGGAACGTCAGGAATCTTCAAGCGCAACTGCTCGCCTGCGCGCTGAAGTTAGGACGAACGCTGCCGAGGTGAAAGCTGTCTTCGAAGGCCTGCTGGAGCGTATTTCTAATGGGCTAGCACTGAAGCCGAGACTTGATGCCGCCGAGCGTGATGCCCGAGGCCGTGAAGCAGCTCAGCAGGTCGTTGGGGAACAGCTTGCATCCTTCAGGCAGCAGCGGGCTCAAGCAGAGGCCGAACTGGCGGTGGCGGCTGGTCAAGAGAAGGCGTGGAAGGAAGTATGTGAGCAATTGCTAAATCTATGCAAGACGCTTCCTTCTCAGTAATTCTCCTTGTATCATTTGTACTTGTAAAATAGATGTATATATTTTTTTATTCTTTAGTACAATGTATCCTGTACTCGATCAATATTTATGAGTAAAAGATGCACATTTTTGTAATGTCTTGTGTCATTTCTCCGCCCTTTTTTTTTGCATGATATCTTTGATGAACCTTATTGGCCGATAACTTCATTTCTCCCAGAGATAGCGATGGCTTAGGCCGCAGGTTCAGGTCTACCGCCTAAGACTTTTCAACTCTATGAGCCATGAGGGTCTCATAGAGGCTTTTCTCCCTACGGGTCGAGAGGATCTCGTAGGTGGATTTTTCTCCTTAAGAATCATGAGGATTCCTAAGTGTGGTTTTCTCTTATAAGTCGTAAGGATCCTATAAGAGAATTTTTCCCTCTTATGAGTCGAGAGGACCCGTAAGTGGTTGTTTCCCTCCTTACCGAAACTCGACTTTGGAGAGTGAGACCCGTGAATAGTATGCAAGAGACCTTCTCAGATCGACTTGTAGTGCCCCTTTTTTTTTTTTTAGGGATCAAGTTTTCACTCCTCCCCCGCCTGAGGTTTCATCTTGCAATTTGAGAAGCAAGCTGAATTTGTTAAAGAAATCTCTCTCTGAGTGATTTGGGGAATTTCCCCACCGTTGGATCTTTTGATCTAAGGGCTTCTATTTTACGGAAAAATCTTCTTGTTTTAACAAGAATAGAAGAGATTTCTTTAGAACTTTAATTCCGTTTGGCGTAAATACTCCAGAGCGTGATACGTGTCACGCAGTGCACGGCGTCGCGCAACTGTGTTAGCGCATCTGTTGCGCTGACACGTGCCGTGCAGCGCACGGCGCAGCGCAAATAATCTGAAGCGCTGCTTCATTTAATTTTGCTTGAAATAGAGTTTTGCTCTGATTGGGTGCGCTGCCTTGGGCACTACGCTGATACGTCTGCGCAAGACACACGGCGCGTTGCGCAGTGCAGATAATCCGAAGCGTCGCTTTATTTATTAGTTTTGAAAGCAGAGCTTTGCTCTGATTGGGGGAAGATGAAGCGTTGCTTCGTCTCCCGCCTCGGAATTTGAATCGTCGTGACAACTTTTGGGAGCCAAAGAGGCACATGATGCCTATAAATAGGACCTTTGGTCCCCCACCGATGCTTATTATCTTTCAGATTTTATTTTCAACAAACTTCAGGGCTTTGCTCTTGCCTTCTAGAATTCCAGAGCTTTACTCTCTCTCTTTCAGCGTTCTTAGAAAAACTTCAGGTAACACCGATTCTTGGATTAACTCTAATTAATCCTAACCAGAAGAGCTTTTAGAGAAAACTTAGCCCTCTATGTATATTGTTTTTTCTTCTGTCGCTAATCTTCTGTAGTATTTCTTTCAGGCGTAATGGCGGTGCATCTATACAGCTTGCACGAGTTCATTACTTACGACGATATCCGCGCACAGGGTCGTGAACAAAACCAGGAGTTACAGACGCTCAATGTGCAGAGGTTATGGGTCACCTGAACGCAAGCGGCGGTTGGCTGCTACCTCGTCGTTCGGCTCTTTTGAAAGTCGTGCTGAGGGCAATATGGAGAGCACTTCCGGGTCTTCACGAGGCCTTACCACTCAATGCGCTGGATGATGCCGAAGACAAGGTGCATTCGGTGTACTTGACGGGGCTGATTTCGAAGAAACGGCGAAACAACCTCATTGATATCCTACATCAAATCTTTCAGCAGACGACGATCGTTGCTGCTTATCAAAGGCCGGAAGGGCTTGCCGATGATATCGACACCGAGGAGCGCGAGAGGCTGCGCATAAGAATAATTAGAAAGGCCAGAAGAACTTTGAACAGCCTTACTTTTGAATTCCTCAATCCATGCCCTGGATCTGAAGTTATTCTATTGTGATAATATTTTCTTTTATTGTTTTTCATGATTGTAAGAATTTTTGCCAATATGAATGGAAACTTTTTATTTTAGCTTCTCTTATTTCTCGTCCTGAGTTTTCTGCCCGTGCATGAACGAGTATGTCTCGAATGCTTAATCAGATGTAAATCGAATGTTCCATCCCTTTTTTTTTGGTCTGCCATCTTAATAAACATGGTCGACGGATAATAGAGCGCGCGTCTTGGCTTCCTTAAGAAATGGCGATGGCTTAGGCCGCAGGTTCAGATCTGCCGCCTAAGACTTTTCAATTCTATGAGCCGTGAGGGTCTCATAGAGATCTTTCTCCCTACGGATCGAGAGGATCTCATAGGTGGATTTTCTCCTTAGGAATCGTGAGGATTCCTAAGCGTGGTTTTCTCTTATAAGTCGTAAGGATCCTATAAGAGAATTTTCCCCCTTACGAGTCGAGAGGATTCATAAGCGGTTGTTTCCCTCCTTGTCGAAACTCGACTTTGGAGAGTGAGACCCGTGAATAGTATGCAAGAGACCATTTTGGATTGACTTGCAGGGCCCCATTGTTCAGGAAGCAAGTTTTTTCAATCTTTGCTGCCCGAGACTTCATCTTGCAAGGTGGGACGAACAGTGGTGGCTCTGCGAGTTGACGTAAGTCGGGAGGCTCTCGTCACGGAGTATTTGTATCCGTGAGTCGAGGATTTTTGCTAGGGATTATTTGTTTCCCAAGCGCCAAGGATTATTTGTTTCCTTGGGGTTTGAAACGAGTCGAGGATTCCCACGGAGACGCTGGTGGCTCTGCGAGTTGACGTAAGTCGGGAGGCTCTCGTCACGGAGTATTTGTATCCGTGAGTCGAGGATTTTTGCTAGGGATTATTTGTTTCCCAAGCGCCAAGGATTATTTGTTTCCTTGGGGTTTGAAACGAGTCGAGGATTCCCACGGAGACGCTGGTGGCTCTGCGAGTCGACGCGGATCAGGAGGCTCTCGTCAAGGAGTGTTTGTATCCGTGAGTCGAGGAGTTTGCTAGGGATTATTTCTTTCCCGAGCGCCAAGGATTATTTGTTTCCTTAGGGTTTGAAACGAGTCGAGGATTCCCACGGAGACGCTGGTGGCTCTGCGAGTCGACGCGGGTCAGGAGGCTCTCGTCAAGGAGTGTTTGTATCCGTGAGTCGAGGAGTTTGCTAGGGATTATTTGTTTCCCAAGAGCCAAGGATTATTTGTTTCCTTGGGGTTTGAAACGAGTCGAGGGTTCCGACGGAGGCACTGGTGGCTCTGCGAGTCGACGCGAATCAGAAGGCTCTCGTCAAGGAGTGTTTGTATCCGTGAGTCGAGGATTTTTGCTGAAGACACTGGCTTCTTCGGTTGGAATGAACCGTCGAGGTTTGGCTTCGTCGTCTGACGGAGTCTTTTGGGAAAGTACGGTTCCCTCTTTGTTTACGCCCTTGGATTGTATACAGGGATCGATGTGATCTTAGCTGTAGGGCCAAAGTTTTATCATCATCATTTTTTTTACTCATTTTCTTTATTTTGTTTCCGCGATGCTTTAACATTTCAGCTTTTATATCGCGAAGGTCGCGATTGCCCAATCATTTCGGTTATTCTTCGTGGTGCCCAATCATTTCGGCTATTTATTTTATCTTTACTCGCTGCTTTTTATTGCGGGTTGCATCATCATTTTGGCTATTTCGCATGCATACCTTTTTACTTGCTGCTTTTTATTGCAAGCTGCCCTATCATTTCGGCTATTTCGTACGCATGTGCGGCCTATTGGCTTTTTCGCTGTAAACCGATTTCGGCATCAGCACCGCTACAACTGGGATATTGCCAGGAGCGAATCATCATCTGCCTCTATCGATGTTGAACAAAGGTGGCTTAGCGACCAGGGTTAGGATCCTGTCGTCTAAGGCTTTTAACTTCATGAGCCGTAAGGGTCTCACAAAGGTATTTCTCCCTACAAGTCGTGAGGATCTTGGAGGTGTATTTTCTCCTTAGGAATCGTGAGGATTCCTAAGTGTATGTTCCTCTATAAGTCATATGGATCCTACAAGAGGGTTTTCTCCCTGTAAGTCGAGAGGATTTACAAGGGTTGTTTATAATGCGAACATATCCCTAGTCTCAAATGGGACTTAGTTAGGGAAATGTTTATTCGCGCCCGTGGATTGTATACAAGGGCCAATACCGGACCACTTGTAGGGCAATGTCGAAAGTTGTGGGGGTTGCTTAAGCACAGGTTTAGGTATCTGTAACTTAAGACTTTCAAATCTTACGAGCCGTGAGGGTCCCATAAGAGAGTTCTCCTTACGAGTCGTGAGGATCTCGCAAGTGTATTTTCTCCTTAGGAATCGTAAGGATTCCCAAGTGTGTTGTTCCCTTGTAAGTCGTAAGGATCTTACGCGGGTGGTTTCTCCTTACAGGGTCGAGAGGACCCTATAAGTGTTTCTTAACGAGGTTGCGCCCTTTCGGGTTTTCACAAACACTCGCCGGTAGTCCTGCTGTTTTTACTCACAGAGCCCTCTCGGGTTTTCATCCGTGCCCATTTTGCTTATGGACATACCGTTTTTTTTTATTATTCTTTTTATTTTCTTTTTTTTTATGAGGTCGCGCCCTCTCGGGTTTTCATGAACACTCGCCGGTAGTCCTGCTGTTTTTACTCACGGAGCCCTCTCGGGTTTTCATCCGTGCCCATTTTGCTTATGGACATACCGCTTTTTCTATTCTTTTTATTTTTATATGTTTCCCTTCTTCTTTTTTTTATATCTCGTCAGCCTAAGAATGCTGTAGGAGTAGTTAAAGACGTTTCGGTCTGCTATTAGTTTAAGGACATTTCGGTCCGCTATTAGTTTAAGGACATTTCGGTCCGACATTGAGAGGCTGGCTACTGCTTATAAAACTTGAGCTTAGGAAGATAGCGAGCGGACATGGTCGTCGTCATCTATCATTGACCTAGGCTGTGGCTCATTAAGCGTAGTATTTCTTCAGGAAGCGACCGTTTATCGGCCTGAAAGGCCTTTCACCGTGCATGTCCATGAGTAGATAGGCCCCACCCTGGTAAACTTTATCTATGATGTACGGGCCTTCATAGTTCGGCTCGAATTTTCCCCGCTTGGCGCGATTGGGGATCATAGGCCTTTTGACCACTAGCACGAGTTCGCCTTGGTGGAATGTCCTTGGTCGGGTCAATCTTTCGTATGAGCGCATCATCTTTGCTTTATAAGCTTCCAGATTTTGTTGCGCTATGAGCCGGGTTTCATCAAGGGCGTCAAGCTCCTCAAGCCGAAGGTGGGCATTTTCTTCGTTCGTCAGCTCGTAGTGGACTGCTACTCGTAGAGAGGGTAACTCTATCTCGAGAGGGAGTACTGCTTCTGTACCAAATACCAACGCATATGGCGTGGCGTTCATGGCCGTCTTGAATGTAGTTCGATACGCCCAAAGAGCTTCTTGCAATCTCTCATGCCAGTCTTTCTTATTTCGGGACACTGTTTTCTTTATAATTTTCGTCAAGGTCTTGTTGAAGGCCTCGGCGAGACCGTTAGCTCGTGGATTATAGACTGAGGAATATCTCCAGTCTATGTTATGCTGCTGTGCGAAGCGGCTGATCTTATGACTTCGGTAGGCTGGCCCGTTATCGGAGATGATCCGCCTCGGAGTTCCAAACTGATATATAACGTGTGTTTTGAAGAAATGGAGGATATTCTCCGTCTTTACTTCTCTCAACGGTACTGCTTCTGCCCATTTGGAGAAGTAGTCAGTCGTCGCCAGGATGAAACGATGTCCCCTAGACGATGCTGGTTCGATGGGGCCGACTATGTCAGTTCCCCACATTTCAAACGGCCAGCTAGCCACTGTTGGATGTAGTGGATTGGGATGCTGATGGATGAAGTCCCCATGAATTTGGCATGAGTGACATTGTTTCGCATATTCGAGGCTGTCCTGAATCATCGTGGGCCAGTAATAGCCCATCCGTTTGATCTTTAACTTCATCTTTGGGCCTGCTTGGTGAGAACCGCAGATTCCGTCATGAACCTCTTGAACGACTCTTTCCGCTTCGTCCGGTCCTAAGCACCTCAGCCACAGAGAATCGAATGACCTTTTGTATAGAGTATCATTGACGAAGGCGAAAGACAGAGCTCGTTTCATGAGCTGGTGTCGTGCGGACGCATCTTCGGGCATTTGGTGGGATTTGAAGTAGTCTATAAAGACCTCCCTCCAATCCTCAACCTTCTCATGGTCTTTTATTTGTAAGGTCGCTTGTTCAGTCACTCCCTTCTCTTCGGGTGATCCCGGAGGTATTTCTGCGGGGGCGAGCACCCGACGACTTTGTACCATGATTCTAACCTCATCGAGGTTCTCGTCAGCCAGTTCTTTAGCGAGCTTAGCTAACGCGTCCGCTTTGCTATTTTCTGCGCGTGGTATACTTTCCAAAGTATAGGAGGGAATTTGGGTCAGCAGTTGTTGCACCTTTTCCCCGTATTTTACCAATTCCGGTTTGCATGTTTGGTAATCGCCGTTCACTTGACTGACGACTAGCTGGGAGTCCCCATATATGAGGAGGCTTTCAATTCCCATGTCAATGGCGATCTCGAGACCTGCTATCAAAGCTTCATATTCAGCTTCATTATTCGTTCTCGGTTCTGTTAAGGAGAAAGCGAAGCGCATTATTCCTCCTTGTGGGGTCACGAAGATAAGGCCTACTCCCGATTTGATCATTGGCGTACTTTGTTTGTGCTTTTACATGGAAGATGCTCCATCGAAATAAAGCTCCCAACGGGTATCACCACTGTCAACTGCGTCAAACACATGTTTGTCTGGCAAATCGCACTTTAGGGGAGAATCGGCAGGTATCGGGTGCTCAGCAAAGAAGTCGGCGATGGCCTGGCCTTTCACTACCTTGAGAGGTCGGTACGTTATCGAGAACTCCATTAAAAGCAGGGCCTATTTAGCGAGTCGTCCCGTCAATATGGCCTTTGACATTAGGTATTTGAGAGGGTCCACCTTTGAAATGAGATGGACTTCATGTGCTAATGCGTAATGTCTAAGCTTTGTTATTGCGAAGATCAACGCTAAGCAGTGTTTTTCAATGGGGGAGTAGTTGCTTTCTGCCCCCAGCAGAACTCGACTTAAGTAGTAGAGTGCTCTTTCTTTTCCCTGGTCATTCTCCTGCGCCCATAACGCGCCTAAAGAACCTTCGAGAGCAGTTGTATAAAGAATGAGAGGCTTTCCCTTAACCGGAGCAGCCAACACCGGCGGGTTCTGCAGGTATTGCTTGATCTCGTCTTGCGCGCTTTGGCATCTTTGATCCCAGACGAATGGGGTTCCCTTCTTCATCAGGTGGCTATAGGGACGGCACTTGCCTGAAAGATTGGCTATAAATCGCCGTATGTATGCGAGCTTCCCTTGGAGAGACCGCAACTGTTTGAGAGTCCTCGGCGGAGGCATTTCCATGATTGCCTTGATCTTGGACGGATCTATTTCGATACCTCGGTGTCGAACAATGAATCCCAGGAATTTTCTTGAGGAAACTCCGAATGCACACTTGAGCGGATTCATCTTCAAGTTGTATTGCCGAAGACGTTGAAATACGGTCTTCAGATGCTCGAGATGTTCCTTATATGATTTGCTTTTAACAACGAGGTCGTCGATATAGCATTCGACGATTCGTGTATAAGGTCATCGAAGATCTTCGTCATGGCCCTTTGGTAGGTGGCACCGGCGTTCTTTAAACCGAAGGGCATCATCTTGTAACAGAATATTCCCAAAGGAGTCCGAAAAGCCGTATGTTTCTGGTCTTCAGGATGCATTTTTATTTGATTATATCCTGATGAGCCGTCCATGAATGAGAAAATCTCATGCGTGGACGTATTGTCTATCATCAGTTCGGTGACTGGTACTGGGAAATCATCCTTTGGGCAGGCTTTGTTGAGATCCCGAAAGTCCACGCATATGCGCACCGTCCCATTTTTCTTCATCACTGGGACGATATTAGCAATCCATTCAGGGTATTGAACCTCCTGGATAAAGCCGGAGTCTATCAGCTTTTTGACTTCAGCGTTGATGCTCATCTCGAGCTCGAGCCGCATTCTTCTCGGCGCTTGTTTGACTGGCTTGACACCCGAGGATATCGCCAGTCTATGTACAGCAACTTCTGGATCTAGTCCCGGCATCTCGGAATAGTTCCATGCGAAGCAATCTTTATGCTGTACAAGGACGTCTTTTAACGCAGCCACCGTCTCTTCAGATAGCAGCTCGCTGACGAATGTCGGTCGCGGATCGTTTATCGTCCCCAACTCAATTCTCTTGAGGTTATCTGCAGTGGTATGTATTCCATCCTCCAGTTCTTTCGGAGCTGGGGGAAATTCTGAGATCACCTCATCATTGCTGTTTTCGAGGTACCAGGGAAGGCTGTCCATGTTCTCGGATTCTTCTTGTAGTATTGTTATCATGTGACAGGTACGAATTCGTTTCCAATCCCAATGTGGAACTGGTTTTTCTTTCGTGGCCTTAGGCTCGTGCTTTTGTGGTGGTGCTACCCTCCAGTTGTTGGACAGAGCGAATTTGCCAAGCTGATATTGATCTTTGACCCAATTCTTGAAGGTGAAGCAATCTTCAAGAGGATGACCTACTACTCGATGGTAAGAGCAATAGTCCGGGTGTGAGGCTTCGCCTGCTTGTTCAGGGTGTTTAGACTCCGGCAATGTAAGCATTTGATGTTTCAGGGCGAGATCAAGTATTTTCTTCGTCTTGTCCCGAGGAAACGAGTATGCTCGCCCCATTTTCTTCATAAGGGATAGATCAATAACGCTCGACTCCCGTTTGCGTGGCTTCTTAGCCCTGCTTTGTTGTTGTTGAGTGCATTTTTGGCCTTTCGACTTATTTCTGCTTTTGAGCTGAGCCTTCTTTATAACGGGTTGATAAGGGGCGGCATTTTCATCCTTTACGGCCTGTTGGAGTAGGCGTTGCGTCTTGGCTTTCTCGTAGATGGCCGTCTCACGGTTGTGATCATCTCGGACTTTTTGACCAGCTTTCTTTATGAATCTGTCCATTTATTCCTCGAACGACGGACTGGGCTCTTTTACATCTGGAACTTTCACTGGCTTAGGATTAGCGTCCTCCCATTGAGCATCCGCTTCTTCATCAAGGTCATACATGACGTAGAAGCCGGGTAGTAACTTTCGTTTCTTTGACCGGATGTATCCAAGCCCTCTTGTTTCCATTCTCCCGTTAAGCAGTTTGCGTTGGGTCCCGGGAATGTTCCAGACCCTGTCATAGAATTTGGCCTCTCTAACGGCCTGTTTGAAGGATATCCCCTGGCGTTTCAGCAGCTTCTTCAAGCCCTCTGTATAATATCTGGGAAGACGGATAGGCTGAAGCCTGTCGAGCGCAGGATCTGCGCCATGCCAGATTTCTTTTTTCACATTGGTTTCTTCAGAGCGGTAAAACAGAATTGCTTTCTCGTTTTCTCGCCTTGGAGGGATATAGAATGTCCGCAGCTCTTCTACACTGTAGATATTAAGTGCGTCCAGTTCTTTATGATGTTTAGGCGGCACCATGGCGACTTGCAGACTTTGCTCTTTATCAGCGGAAGCTTGTATTGAAGGTCAAGCAGAGAATACGACATGGACCTCATCCTCCGAATCGCTACCAAAGACCAATGTGGGAGTGGACGGTCCTGGCTTTTCATGTTGGGGCGGACCCGAATACACTATCTCCTCTTCTTCCTCGGTGTCACTGCCGAAGACAGGGATGGTGGCATTAGTTTTATTCTCCGTCTTATGACACTTCTCCGTGTCTTCGAAATCCGGCAAGAAGTATTTGGTATCTTCGTATTTGCGGACCTCGTTCACAGAGAACGGGTTCAGTTCTCCCGTCACGGTATACTCGAAACCATCCTTAAAATACTTCATACACTGATGTTGTGTAGAAGGGATGATGTTGTACTCGTGTAACCATGGTCGGCCGAGCAAAGCGTTGTAGCATGTCTTGGCGTCTATGACGTGGAACTTAATGTCCGTGACGAGTAGCCCGAAGCGTAGTGTCAGTATCACAGATCCAAGAGTCTTTGACGATTGGGAGTCAAACCCGGAGATGGTGATCTTGTCCCGAGCAAGGTGCTGGACGCTCATGCAGATTTCCTTCAACACCCGCACGTTGAGTAGGTTAACAGACGACCCGTTATCGATCAGGATTTTGCCTATCTTTATATCATGGCAGTATCCCGAGACATAGAGATGGCGATTGTGTTCGCACGTCCCAAGTAGAAGGTCTTCATCGCCAAAAGTAACATCAGCCGTGTGCACTTCCTCTAATTCATCCTTCATCTTTTCCTTGTCCAGGCATGCTTGGAATTGTTCCGGGTCTTGGAACGCCTTAATCAACGAATCTCTCGCCTCTTTTGATAGCAAAAGGGCGTCAAGAATGCTGAGCTGTGAGGGCAGCTTCCTCAGATGCGCCAAAACGTTGTAGTCTACCTTATTTCTCTTCGGCGGGTTCTTGGCGTTTAACTCTTCCGCCACTTGGTCATCTAAGATGATATCTTCAGAGACCTTTTCTTTCCCTTTATCTTTTCTGTTCGAGGGTCCGAGGTTCTTTTCGGGCAGCGTGCGATTACGTAGCCGGATATTTTCGCAAACCTTTGGTTCTTCTTCTGTTCTCGAAGCGGACTCTTTGAAGAGAGGGGCAAGTTCTAGTTCTTCATCAGAATCACTCCCGAATGTAGGCACTTGTGATCCACCGGTGTTAACCACGCAACAATCGCCAGCAGTTCTTTTAAGCCTTTCGGTCATATTTCTTTGCTCTCGACGAGCTTTACGCTTTTCCCGCTTAAAGTGTTGTCGGTGAGCAACGTATCCTTACCACCATCTATCGAAAGCTTTGCACTCTTGAGTGGGATGCGAAATCTTTTGATGATACAAGCAATAAGACGGGTGCATTTTCGCTTCACCGGTAATTTCTTCTTCGGAGGATGGTAGCTTCATACCCATTGACATGGCCTTAGCAAACTTCTTTTTTATCTTGAATTGGCTTTTGTTGGTAGCGGAGATGTTCAGCTCCAACGAGATCGTCTCAGCTCCTTCATCAAGTCGCTGGCGCTTGGCCCTTTCAAATATAGCCGCCTCGCACTCCCGATCAGCTTTACTTTTCAACCGAGCCTCATTAAGGAATGCGTTAATTACTTCATCTGATGGCCCCAGAACTTTTGGTTCAGAATCTGCCCCCAGCGTTTCAGTACAAGGGGTCTCCTCATCGTTCGAATGGGAAATCATATGACAGCTCGCCACGCATTCTTCAGCTTCATCTAACGAGCTTTCTCCCTCACCTTCCTCTTGAAAGACGTGGTTGAGGAATTCTTGGAGCGTAATGGGAGTCCGCGCCTTTTGGTTGTATTCTTCCAACGCGTCAATTTGCTTTTGTAAGTCCGTGTGTTTGCCACCAGGCTTCACGGGCTTCGTAGATTTCTTCTTTTTCTTTTTCGAAGATTTTGACGACTGGTTGCGAGTGCTTGAGCCACCACCATCGGTCTTTGGAGTTGGACGCGGTTTCAACATCCCTTCAATGACCTGCGGTTCCAACGGGTTCTTCCACTCGATCGCTGGACATGTCTGAAGATCGTTTAGCATCCTCTTTGTCTTGGCTGATAATACAACCTCCCAAGGAGCTTCTTCAATGACGGAGCATGTTGCCCCCGGTGTATTCGTCCCCTTAGAGGTGTGTGGCTGCGGGGGATTCACCTTCCATTTGTCAGATAACGCGAACTTGCCCTGTCGGTACTGGTTTTCAAGCCAATTCTTGAAGACGTAGCAATCTTCAATCGGATGGCCTAGTACTCGATGATAAGGACAGTAGTTGGGCTCGTTGACGTCACTTGGTTGCAACGGACGTTTTGGATCTAGGAGGTTTATGAGTCTGTTGCGTAACGCCAGCTCGAATAATCTCTTCGTTTTATCACGGGGAAAGGAGTAAGGACGCCCTAGTCTTTCCTCAAGGTCTACGTACGGACGCGTATTACCTTGACGCATAACCGGCTTCGCATTATTCGGCTGTTGTTGGGTATTAGCGACAACGATCGCTTTTCCCTTCCCTTTATCATTTCGGGAGTCCGGCTTTGGGAGAGGGGGTTTATGGCCCATCTGGTCCATCTGCGCTAGTTTGTCAATCAAAGCCTGGAAGGTTGTCGGCTTGAAGAACATCATAAATTGCGAGATGGTTGCTTGTGGATCGAGGGTTCCCACAAACATACCCACCGCGGGAGCTTCTTCAATGCGCTGCTCATACTTTGACCATAAGTTCCGCCATCGTATAGCGTGCTGAACCCACGTCTCGCCGGGTTTTACCCTAGTGTTAATCAGTGCTGTCATCGGGGTACGTTCACTAGCGCTTGCAAAACGCTGGGTAAACAACAGCTCCATCTCCGTGAAGGTTTTAATAGAGTCGTTCGGGAGCTCAGAGTACCATTCGAACACCGTATCCGATAAGCTTCCAACAAACTGGCGAAGTAAAAGATTGTCATCTCCACCGGTATTGCCGCAGAGTGCCCTGAACTGGGCAACATGCTGGTGAGGATTGCCCGTCCCCTTGTAGACATGGAAATTGGGAATCGTATAACCTGGCGGGTATTTGATTTGATCGTACCAACTCGGATATGGTCTCCCCGTTTTCACGACCTGGCCGGCTGTTTCGGTTGCATGATGAACCCTTATTTGCTGGGCGATGTATTCATCCAAATCAGCTTTGGAGATTGTATCCTCTTTAGCTGCGAACAAAACTAGTGGAGGATTCGACGTCTCTTCCCTATCGTCTTCAAGAATGATTGGGGGATCTTCAGCAGGTGGAACTTGTTGAATCATCATACCCACCATATCCTGGAACAGGAGGGCCATCTTCTTTATGTTGGCTGCCTGCTCCGCAGCCTCTTTATCCTTCTTCTCTAGTACGCGACGAAGGAATTCAGCGTCCGTTTCTTGTTCTTGACGCTCGTCCGAGGATGTTTCAGGGGTTTCTTTTGGCCCTGTAAGTGCGACCATAGCGTTCATCATCTCTTGGAGCTTCTGCTGCTACTCCTGAGCCTTGGTCACTGACCTCGTGTGCGGTCTATGACCTGTTGATATGCGGCTATCCTCCTTTCCCGATGCTACATAAACTGTATGAACTATCATGCCCCCTGACTTAGGGCGTTTGGGTTTGCCATTTTTAACTTTTGCCACTGACGCAGGAGTTTTCTCTAGCCTCCTTCTTTTGTGGGCCGTTGAGGTTGAAGGAACCGTTGAAGAGGGCATCCTAGCGGCTGCTGTTCCCCGTTGTTTAATGGGACGGTCCTTGTCTTTTTCCACCTTCGCCTTTTTCTGGTGACGAGAGTGACCTGGGTCAATCACGGAGTCTTGAACCCTCCTCCAAACTTTATATATTTTTTAGGACAGCCGTTGAGGGGGCTGTTCTTGCTTCGTTTCTGAAATTCTCTCCGCGGGTGGAGAAGATCTCTTCAGTGTAGCGGTTGGAGAGTTCTTCCATACCCTCCTCAGCAGTTCAAAGCTGTTCCCGGTTGGGATAGCAGCGTTGACTTCCACCACTGGAGACGGTGGAGTTAGCCCTGAGGGAGAGTTGCCCCTGCCTTCCTCATTCGTTGCCAATGGCGACGTCGAGCACGGCGAGCCGTTGGGATTGGCTCAGAGATTGAGATAGTTTCTTTTTGCCCCCTGTCTGAATGAGGCGCCGCCGGTGTTAATCTCTTAAAGACTGAGGTTGTCTTCTGAGGGGTGATATTCAACCTGCCGAAGAAGGATCCCTGAGCAGATGTAGGAGCAGGAATCGTCAGCCTTGAAAAGACTGACTCTTTGATAGGGGAAGCCGCCTTGACGACTTCTGAGGCAGCAGTTATTGCCTTCCTTTGGACAGCCATTTTAGAGTTCAGATTTAGCCTGGTGAAAACAGAGGCTGTCAGTTTGGTAGCGGGCGATCCGTCGACAGGGGCCGCAGTAATTGAAAGTCGATCGAAGACCGACTTCTTAGAAGCTTCTTGTCCGGGCATAGGAGTGATAAAGCTCATTGGCGGGAGCATGGTCCCGAACAAGAGCCCAGTGGTGCTTGAGTTACCTGTTCCACTGGCATGGTGGACAAAGAAGACGCTTGGGGCCCGTAGGTTATGCCCCCAGTTGAGGCCGGACGCGAGCTGCAACCGCAGTTGGAGCACTTTGAACCGGTTTTGGCCATCGATGCTTGTTTTCTTTTCTGCACCAGATGAGAGACCAAATCTTTGTAAACTTGAAATCCACAGGCAACCATTTTTAACGAACCGCGATTGGTTCGCGAAGACGACACACGAAGTGTGGAGTGGAAAGAGGAAAAGGTCCCACCGGGCGTGCCAGAATCTGTTCCCCTCCGAAGGACGGCGCACAGGACTGCGAAGTGTCCTGACGCTGGGATTCGGGGCAGATGCTATTTTGGTTTTATCCGTCCACCTCTCCGAAGATGCCAAGTTGATTTCTGGCACCGTGTATCGGAGGTTTAGACGGATGCGGCCGATGTAGCAGACTTCGTCAGATTCCCCCTCGCTAGAGGGGTTTTTGATCGTGGGGACGCTCTTCCCTGCAGGCGCAAGCCCCTGCAGTTAATTACGCTGCCGCTTCGTGGTAACAACTTTCTCCTTCTCCAGAATTTCACTTCGTGTCGTGGGTGTTTGTTTTGTTTGTGTTTGCCCGTGGATTGTATACGGAGACCGAGTAATACCGTCGCCCGTAGGACGTGGACTAGTCCAAATCCGTATTTACTTAGATTTGGGTTTGGTGTTTTTAGTTTAAGGATGCATTAGTCGCGTTGCGGCTAAGATCAACTTAAACGTTTGTCAAGGATACGTTAGTCCTGTTTGAGACTAAGATCAACTTAACGGGGTGATCCATTTAATATATGGCCATCGGGACTCGTCGCCTCTCTGACGTCGTTGAAGGATTACAAAGACAGATGTCAGAGGAGTTTGGAGATGTACCCTTGAACCAAGGTCGATTTGGAATTTTATCGTTCATTTGAGTGTTTAAGGATACGTTAGCCGTATTTGGGGCTAAGATCAACTTAAACGGGACCGTTTAGATCCGGCAAAAGAGCATTAGGAGGCTCTATTGTTCCAGTTTAGGGACGTGGTGGTCCATATTCCAGTTTAGGGACGTGGTGGTCTACCGTTAGTTTAGGGACGTTTCGGTCCAATATTAGTTTAAGGACGTTTCGGTCCACGAGTTTAAGGACCCCGCAGTACACATTGATGTGTGGTCGTTGGGACCCGTCACCTCTTTGACGTCGTTGAGGAATTACAACGATGGATGTCAAAGAAGTTCGGAGATGTACCCTCGGACCGATTGTAAATTGATTTAGTAGAGCAATTTTGCTCAGTCAAGTTAATTTAAGGACTTATGGCCAAAATCGGGCTAAGTCCAGTTGAGAATATCCAACGTTTTATCTGCTTTTGCAGAGCATTTTCTTTTTATTTTTATTTGGGCCTTGCCCAGGAAGGATGCAGAGCATCAATTTTGTTTTGGGCCCTGCCCTTTATAATGATGCAGAGCATCAATTTCATTTGGGCTCTGCCCTTTATTGCTTTGCAATTTATTTTGGCCTGTTAGGTCTTTCTGATTTGGGCCTGGCCCTTCAAGTAATGCATTGCATTTGTGCAGAGCACTAAGAATCTTTTTTTTTAGATTCAAGAACAGAAGTGCAAGGCACTTTTTAATCTCCTGATCTAAATTTAGATCAAAGAAAAAAAAACAAGTTTTTCTTTTCTTGTTTTTCTTTTTCCCAGAGAACCAAGGGTTCATAACAAGTGCAAGGCACTATTTATTCTTTTATTTATTTTATTTATTTACTTATTCATTTGTTGTCGAAGATCCATGATCCTGTTCTTAGATCAATGATCTGTTTCTAAGAGAATTTTCTCTTCTTTTAAAGGTTTTACCTTTTTTTGTATTCTTCAAGAATTCTCAAGAGTTCTCTTCTCTCTTTTTTTTAGCAAGATCTTCCTTTTCTTGAATTAAGGTCTGGGGTCCTTTTTATAGTGCCCATTAATTAGTTAAATTTGTTACATAGATCTTTTTCTGAGTGATTTGGGGAATTTTCTCCACCGTTGGATCTTTGATCCAAAGGCCCCTGCCTTATACAAGAAAATCTTCTTGTTTTAACAAGATTTATTCTGTTTTGCGCAAGAATCCCCAGTGCGTGACACGTGTCGCGCAGTGAAGCGCTTGCACAGCTGCGCTTGCGCAACTGCGCAGACACGTGTCGCGCAACGCAGCGCTTGCGCACCAACGTTTGCGCAACAGCGCAGACACGTGTCCCGCAGAGGTGCGCTTGTGCAATAGTGCTTGCGCAACTGCGCAGACACGTGCCGCGCAGAGGTGCACTTGCGCAACAGTGTTTTGCGCAACTGCGCAAACACGTATCGCGCACCGGTGCCCTTGCGCAGTTGTGTTTGCGCAACTGCGCAGACACGTGTCACGCAGCGCAGCGCTTGCGCAACTGAGCGTTGCTTTTGTTTTTTAAAGAGCCTTGCTCTGATTGGACGCACTGCCTTGGGCGTTGTGCTGGCGTGTCAACTTTTGACACGTGGCGCATTGCGCGCAACGCACGGAATTTGAAGCGCTGCTTCAAAGATTTGAATTTTAAAATTCAAACAGAGCCTTGCTCTGATTGGGGGAACATATGTGTTTACATAACTTTGGCTATAGATATCGTATTGTGCACTAAATATCGTATTTTTTTCAACAAACTCCAGATTTCGATGAAAATACGAACTACGATCGTGCGGAGCTAAGAGCAGAATTCTTGAACAAGGCGTTAAGAAGTTAACAGTGCCAAAGATCCAGGTAGATCGACCCGTGCAAGCGAACACTCAAGCAATCACGGATCAAGTCAACGGGAGTTTTTAAACTCAAGAATTTAAGGTACGCACATTTCCTAACACCTTCTCCTCAAATCCGACGCTCCAATACTTCAATTTTCTGCAGGATTTCTTTTGCAAAATCCGCTGCACAAGTGCCAAAGAAAACTAACCGTATTTTTTTTTGCAGCACGCCGCTTATAACATAAAAAACGATTGATTGATGAATCGAAAAAATGTTATTGTTTGCGCATTGCATAAATTTAATACGGACTTAAGGGCAAAGAACCCCAACAAGATACGGTAAGGGATTTCATCACCCTTCTCCATGGCCCAAAAACCACAAAGAACAAGCATTTTCACACACCCATTAAATTTAAAAGAAATTAGACTTTTAGCCTCTAAGGACTTCGCGCTCACTAGGGAAAGTTAAGTGTATTTCGAACACCGTCCATCGGTACATTGTTCAAGAAGTGTCTAGGAAAATGTGAAAGGCGCAACCGCCGAAAGAGAGAAGGTTATTCTAATTAAGGAACCTCGCAAAAGCGAGGGACAACCTTCCTTCTTCTCTACACTTACCTGGCTTCTCGATTAGTCCATGTTGGGCCCGTTTCGTAGTACATTTTTACTTCAAAAAGCAAGTTTTTTTTAGCAGGTCTGTTGACCTAGGTAACCCTAGACTGTTTAGGTGTGTACAGTGTGTCTTGTTTGTATTCTTTTACACCTTTTCGTGTGATTTTTGTTGTGGTTGTGAATATTTTGGTAAACAACACATTTTCCTCCATTTCCTCAGTCTTTCCCTGTCACTTACGGATAGTGCATGTCAGCTTGGACTAGAGATTCACAATCTCGATTAGTCCGGTTTGTGACTGTATCTTCCGACTCTTCTATACCTTCTGATTCCTCGGAACCTTCCGAGACCTTCTTACCTTCTGCTTCATCGGAGCCGTCCGATCCTACACCTTCACCTTCTTCTCCTACACCACCGACAATGACGAAGCAAACGATCGTTGAGCAACAGGAGGCGGCGTTACAGGACAGATGCTACCCACACCGTTCATCCCTTCCTTCATGCATAGTTTTGCCTACTATTGCGGCAAACAACTATGAGATCAAGCCTAAATTCATACCACTACTCCCGAAATTCCACGAACTCGAGTCCGAGGATGCTTACCTTCTAATCAGTGAATTTGAAGGAGTGTGTGCTATGATGAAAATTCACGGAGTGGGTAAGGATGTCGTTAAGCTCAAATTCATTCCCTTTGCACTTAAGGACAATGCGAAAAGTTGGTTAAAAAGTTTTCCAGCTAGATCAATCACGACATGGGATGACTTGGTAAAAGTTTTTCTAAAAAATTTTTACCCTATCCATAAAACCGTGCGAATTCGAAATGAACTCCACAATTTCAAACAAAAAAAGGCTGAGATTTTTTGGAAATGCTTAGAAAGATTTAAAGACATCTTAATCAAATGTCCCTATCACGGGTTTAAACAGTGGAGGTTATGTCAGATTGTCTATGAAGGTTTAGACTCCAGTACACGCATGATGTTAGAGTCCATGTGTCAGTGCAAATTTTTGAGCTATGGTGCTAAGGACGCATGGAATTTTTTAGAGGAACTGGCTGACAAGACCATTCAGTGGGAGAGTGTGAGTGAGAAATCATCTGTTACTAGGGGCGGTGCATACATAGTTGGCACCTCTATAGTTGCCGAAGCAAAAATCGCCGCTCTTGTACGGCGTATGGAAGGTTTAGAGGGCAAAAATTCACCGCTACCGGTCAATCAAATTTCTCCGACTTTGTGCACTGACTGTCAGCATCCTAGACACATAACAAAAGAATTTCCATTTCTCGTTGGGTCCCAGGGACCTGAAAACGTTAATGCGCTATATCAAAACTAGCGTCCCAGGAACGACCCCTTCGCACAGACATACAACCCTGGTTGGAAGAATCACCCCAATTTTGCTTGGAATCGGGCACTTTTTCAAAACAACAATTCAAACCCGCCTTTCCAACAATTTCAAAATTCAAATTTTCAAAACCAGAAATTAGGATACTTAACCAACCAACCTCAACACCCCCAACGGCCCCAACAGCCGAATCAGCACAACCCAACCTTTACACCCCCTGGGTTCGCCCAAGACGACAAGAGGGTGTCATCCATTGAAAAAGGTTTGGAATTTGATTAAAATTTCTGCGCAGATTTCATCTAGTCTGGCTACTTTTATGCAAACATCCGTTCAGTTGCATAGTGCTAACACTCAATCAATATCCAGACAAGAAATCCAAATTGGTCAACTGGCTGCCACAGTTAATGAACGTGAAAAGGGAACATTTCCCTGTCAACCCATAATGAACCCTAGAGAGCAGAGAAACAATAATGCTCATATTGTTCAGCAGAACAATATTAAGAATGCAAATATCTTCACTATCCTCAGATCAGGATAGATGATTGACAACAAGGTTTTCAACCCCAACGACTCATCCAAACGTGCGGTTGTCAGTTTACCAGCACGTATCTCATCTTCTATTCCTTATTGTGATCCGTTGTCATCTTCATCACCTTCTTCTTCTTCTTCTCCATCGTCGTTGTCTGCTACACCTCTTTAAAAGCAGTTTAAGAATTCGCCGCAAAACCACCCTGATGATCCAGCAAGAACATTCCCGCCTTCTGCACCTATTCCATCTGTAGCTTCTCCAAACGTAGTGTTTGGGCCCAAGGCTCCCTATCCTAATAGGTTGAAATTGAAGAAGCCGTCTGCAAATATGGAAAAAGTGTTAGAAGTTTTCAAACGCTGTGAAGTCAACATTCCTTTGTTGGACGTGGTCCAACAAGTTCCGGCATATGCAAAATTTCTGAAGAATCTGTGCACGCAAAAACGACGCACAAATGTGCCCAAAACAGTCTTCTTGGCCGTCACACTAAGCGATGTCTTGTCCAAATCCATTCCGGTGAAATATAAGGATCCTGGCTATCCAACTATTTCTTGCACTATCGAGGACATGCAAATCAATTGTGCCTTGTTAGACTTAGGGGCCAGCGTGAACCTTCTCCCCTACTCGGTTTACGAACAACTGGGATTGGGAGAACTGAAGCCAACCAAAGTGACCCTGCAACTGGCAGATCGACCAATGAAGGTACCGAGGGGAGAAATCAATGATGTTCTAATTAAGGTCGGGGAATTCATATTCCCCGTAGATTTCATTGTATTGGAGACAGAACCCGTCGCCAATCCCAGCGGTCAAATTCCGGTCAATTGGGACAATCTTTCCTCGCCACATCCAACGCGTTGATCAACTATCGCAATGGATCCATGAAACTCTCATTCAGAAACATGACAGTTGACCTCAACATCTTCACTCTAGGAAACCAAGCCAGCGAGAAACACGACGACAGCTTTGAAGTCAGCGCTGTATACGATATGTCTGAGGAGGGGACATTTGACTTCAAAAATGAGTGTCTTGACGAGACATTTGAAGAACTGTTTTCTGAGGAGCTTCTTTTCCTTGAGAAGCTAAGTCCTGAACAGGCATCCTAGGCACATTGGGGGCCCCAATTTGAACCACTTCGTAATGAACCGGCCCCTGAGGTGAGACCATTTGTAGAGGAGCCACCACAACTTGACCTCAATGTTCTTCCTGACCACCTCAAGTATCCATACTTGGGAAATAATGAAACGCTTCCAGTAATAATCACAACTGACCTTACGCCTGAGCAAGAGTTGGCCCTCATGGACATTCTGAGAAAGAACATGGAAGCGATTGGGTGGTCAGTGGCTGATATCAAAGGAATCAGACCTGCTATCTGCCAGCACAGAATCCATATGACTGATGATTCCAAACCCTTCAAGGATCCTCAACGGTGGCTTAACCCGATGATGAAAGAAGCGGTAAGGAATGAAATGTTGAAGTGTCTGGACAATGGGATCATCTATCCCATATCTGATAGAAAATGGGTAAGCCTCATTCATGTGGTACCAAAGAAATTGGGACTCACTGTAATCATGAATGAAGCAAATGAGCTAATCCCAACCCGCATACAAACAGGATGGAGAGTCTGTATTGATTACAGAAAGCTCAACGCAGCCACTCGCAAGGATCATTTCCCGCTGCCCTTCATTGATCAAATTCTTGAACGCCTAGTCGGACATGCCTACTATTATTTCTTAGATGGGTATTCCGACTAAAATCAAATCCCGATTGATCCGGAGGATCAGGACAAAACAACCTTCACTTGTCCTTTTGATACCTTCGCCTACCGTCGCATGCACTTTGGGCTATGCAATGCACCTGCAACATTTCAGCGGTGCATGATGAACATATTTTCTGATATGGTAAAGTGATTCTTAGAAGTTTTCATGGATGATTTCTCCATCTTTGGAGATTCATTTTTTGAGTGTTTGAGGTATCTGGAGTTAGTCATGCTACGATGCAAAGAAAAACACCTTACACTCAACTGGGAGAAGTGTCATTTCATGGTCAAACATGGCATCGTGTTAGGCCATATCATTTCTGAAAAAGGTATTGAAGTTGATAAGGAAAAAATCGACGTCATTTAAAGCCTCCCACCTCCACGAACTGTCCGTGATATTAAGGCGTTCTTAGGCCACGCCGGTTTTTACAGGCGTTTCATCAAGGATTTTAGCAAACTGGCTAGACCCTTGACTTCTTTGCTGGCTAAAGAAACTCCCTTTGATTTCAACTCTGAGTGCCTTTATGCGTTCAAGCTTCTAAAGTCGAAACTCACTTCTGCTCCAATTTTAAGTGCACCAGACTGGAGTGAACCTTTTGAACTAATGTGCGACACTTCTGACTTTGTGATAGGTGTTGTCTTAGGACAACGATTTGAAAAGAAGCCACATGTTATCCATTATGCGAGCAGGACGTTGAATGACGCGCAGCTGAATTACACCACCACAGAAAACGAATTCTTAGCTGTTGTGTACGCACTTGAGAAATTTCGTCCTTACTTGAGCGGAACCCACGTCATGATTTACACTGATCATTCTGCGCTTAAGCACCTCTTTGCAAAAAAGGATGCCAAGGCCAGATTGATACGTTGGATTCTCCTTCTTCAAGAATTTGACTGAACCATCAAAGATGAGAAGGGAACCGACAATGTTGTGGCCGATCATTTGTCTCGCTTGCCAAATGCACCAACCAAGGAAATTCCAATCAATGAGAAGTTCCCTAACGAACAACTTCTCTCCGTATCAGTCGAACCCTGGTTCGCTGATATCGTGAACTTTTTAGTCACCGGAGAAGCACCCTCTTTTTGGTCGAATCAGGACAAGTCTAAATTTCTCTCCCAGGTCAAATTCTTTTACTGGGATGAACCATACTTGTTCAAATATTGTCCTGATCAGATTATTAGACGGCGCATCTTAACTCTGAGACAAGAAGTGTTCCGTCCTTCTGCAATGACCAAGCTTGTGGGGGCCATTTTGGACCCAGAAAGACGGCTGAAAAGGTTTTGCAAAGCGGTTTCTACTGGCCGACGCTTTTTAAGGATGCTTTTCAATATTGCAAGACTTGTAGCCGCTGCCAGGACATGGGAAAGATTGGAAAGCGGAATCAGATGCCCTTACAATCCATTCCGATTGTAGAAATTTTCGACGTCTGGGGTATTGATTTCATGGGGCCATTCCCAAACTCTTTTGGGAATTTGTACATTTTGCTGGCTGCGGACTATGTGTCCAAATGGGTGGAGGCTATCCCATGTTGAACCAACGACAACAAGGTTGTCGTAAAATTCTTGAAAGAAAACATCTTTTCTCGGTTCGGTACGTCTCGCACCATCATCAGTGATAATGGAACACATTTTTGCAACCGATCTTTTGAAGCACTGATGAAGAAGTACTCCATCGACTACAAACTGTCAACACCCTACCATCCTCAGACTTGCGGTCAGTTCGAAGTCTCCAATAGACAGATTAAACAGATTTTGGAAAAGACAGTCAGCCATCACCGCAAGGATTGGTCATTGAAGTTAAATGACGTGCTTTGGGCATTTCGCGCCGCTTTCAAAACAAATCTTGGTATGTCCCCATACCGACTCATCTTTGGAAAAGCGTGCCATTTGCCTGTTGAATTAGAACACCGCGCATTCTGGGCAATCAAACAGCTCAATGTCGACCTAAAAAAGGCCGGTGAGGCTCAAAAACTTCAATTGAATGAGCTTGACGAGATACGCAATGACGCGTACGAGAACGCAAAACTGTACAAAGAAAAGATGAAAGTTTTTCACGACAAGGAGATTCTCCGAAAAACATTCACTGTGGGACAAAAGGTTCTGCTTTATGATGCCAGGCTTCATCTGTTCCCTGGGAAATTGAAGTCATGTTGGACAGGTACGTTTACTGTGCGCACCGTCTTTCCGCACTGTGCAGTCAACATTTAAGATCAGTACTCTGGCAACACTTTTAAGATTAATGGCCAACGTCTGAAGCCATTCTTAGAACTGCCTGCGGAAACAGGGAAGCTCATGTTTTAATATGAGCCACGATATCTGGATTAAATCACATCTCCATGTTGTTTTTCCTGTATATACTTTTTTTGAGTCTTTTTGTAATTATTTGCGCGTTTTATTATTTCATTTTGAAGGGGGTTGTTTTTGCAAACTTGCCTTTAAATACACCCTCAGCCTAACACGAGCCTCATCTTCAGTTTTTCCCAGAAATTTACATCTCTCTCCTCAAAACAAACCCTAGCACCCAAGATCCACCCCAATCCCTCCAATAAGGCCGCCGGAAAAGCCTATCTGGCCGCAAATTGCGGCCTGCTCTCTACCATCAGCACTGATTCTCTTCTCTCTGTAAGAAGTTCTTCTCTTCTTGGTTAATTTCTGTGCAAAATTCATTTTTTCTGAATATGGTGGCATTTGATTGTGAGAAGAATTTCTTCGAAATTTTTTTCGATGAAACTTACGGACAGTATTTCTATGGAGAAATCTGTCAAAGGGGGTAAGATTTTCTGATTTACAACAACGATGATCTTTTCGCTATAAGAGAATTAGTGGATGATTTTTATGAGGCATTAAGAAATGGTGAAACCGGATCGTGGTATGTGGAATTTTTCTTTCAAGGGAGACGTAGAATTTTTCATCCCGAAACAATATCAAGGGTTACCAACATCCCAATGCGGCCGGGAAATCAGCAACCGCGTGAATTAGCGGTTTATCGATCATTATTAGGGGATTTTGTGGAATTGAAGGATAAAGGGTTGAACCTTGCGCAAATGTACAGGAACGTACTTGCGGTCTGCCGGTAGGAAAACTACAACATCAGGTGTAAAAGCCATGTCTCTTCTTTTCCGGCTGGAGTGGGACACATTGTGCACTGCCTGATGGAAAAGGATCAACATTTCTGTGTGGTGACACAGTTGTTTAGCACGATTATGGAGGGGGTCGCCCAGAAGAAACTCCTGCTGCCAGTCCTAGTAACCCTCCTTTCAAAGTACTATATGGAGAGGATAGAGTTCGATGGTTATGCAGCAGTATACGCAAATTGGCCGGTTGAGCGAGAACGGATTTTACAGGGATACACCGGCGGCCATTACGAACAAAAGAATTGGACGAAAGAGGACCCGAGCGAGCATCCAGGCCCCGAAATCTCGACGAAAGCACTTCTAAATGAACCTGAACCAGAAAACGAGAAAGACTTGCAACGCTTGACGTTTCGAAGTATCCGCCACATACTTAAGAAACAACAAAAGATGCAGGAGCAGTTAGACAGGATTGAATCATCTCAGCAAGCAGCGCAAGAAGATGCAAGCGGCAGCAGGAAGGGGAAAGAGAAATCCAGAAGGCATTAAGGACAGTGTCTATTTTAAGTTTGGGGGTGTTAACATATAGTTGCATTTGCACGTTTCCTGCATTTTCGCACTTTCATTCATGTACTTTTTCCTTTATTTTCATATAGTTGCATTGCATATTTGCTTTTGTACTGCATTTGGTTTATTGTAATATAAAAAAAAAGTGTGTATATTTTTGCATTGACACACTTATTAAAAAACCCATAAAATTTGAAGAAAAAAATTTTCAAAAACATAAAAACTTTGTTAGCTAACAGGGAAACTTAGAATCAAAGTCTGACGGTTTAGTTGATAAGTTAGAAATAACTAAATCCCTTTTGTGAAATCGACGACCCGAAAAATAACCCTCCTTTGAGTTTAACCATAGCCGATTTACGTATTTTATAAGCACTTTACACGTGTCGTATGTTTTTGAGAGTTAGATAAATGTATGGTATGTCTTTAAAACCTTTTGAAAATTGATAAATATCTTTAGGATCAAACAGGTTTGTTCTGAATTAAGTAATATCAAGAATAGTTCAGAAAATGAAATGAATATGAAGGACATTATTGAGGTTTTAATAGAAGCGATAAGTCTGAAAAATAACCCATCTGAAACCTTGTTGGAGTAATTACACACCTTATCACATGTAACGTCTTCAGATTTAAAAGAAAACGCTGGCTATATCTCCGTTTTCACTGAGTGCAAAATTTAAAACAAAATGAGTCTTTCGTTTTGTGGCCTTGGTAACTTGGGTAATTAAGTCTTTGGGGTGTCTCCACACCCAATGCACTAAAACCATCTGGTTTGGGAGTCATTGACCCAAAACTCGCTAAGTTTCCAATCTCCAGATAAAACAAGGTAAGCAGATGTTCTCTCCGAGTTAAAAGTCCTAACGGTTCTTTGTGGGAGAATAATCTTGGCGGAGACGAATTTTCTATCAAAACAGTTTTTTCACGGAGATATGAAGTTTGTATTTATTAAGACGTTTTGCACGATAAGGAAATAGTGTGTATGAACAAAAACAGGTGAAAGGGTGGAGTGAAGTATAAGACTTAGGTTCTCTGTTAAAATTGATATATATTCTGACTTGAAACCTAACTGAAGAATAAAACTTGAGAAAATCATAAGTCTTTTCAAACTCGTATGATCCGACGTCTATCCTGGTCCATATTTTTTACATGATGACCCGAACTAGTTCTTAGAAACCTATGGACACTATCCGCACAAATCACGTAAAAGACGCGTATTAGCTTATGTTGAACAAACTGGGAGGAGTGAAAAATAGGGTTGGACGTTTTCTAACTAGAATGATAGAACTTCTAGTTTTGACACTTAACCTTAAGATTAGAATCAACTGTTTTCTCGTGAAACTAACTTGACTGGATTTTGTGGGTGCAATCCACTGAAAACCCTCAGGAGACAACACTCCTCCTACTAGGGACACCTAGAGATTTAACGGCTTGTTGCACATGCTCAGTGCAATCGCGTTCCCTGCGAAAGTGAAGCTAGGATTTTTTGTTTTGCTCGGGACGAGCAAAAGATAAATTTGGGGGTATTTTGTTCGGCACAATATTTTACATTATAACACCGTCCATTTCTATCATTTTGTCAATAAACAGCGTTATTTAATATTTATCTGCTCATTTATACAGATTACAGGTACGTAGACAGAAACACAGAAATTTGTACACAACATGCACAAGAAGACGGGCTTTTAGCTGGAACTGCAAACGGGACAGGATACAGATCAAGATTTAAAAGAGTTTGCAACAAATAAAGTGTGTGCACAAAAAGAATTTGTTAAATGATCCAACGCATACAGGTGTAAGCACCCTTTTTGTGATGTATAAACTTAGGGGGCTGCCTTGGCACACAACAATGATGAGTGGTGCAAGTAGAAGTGATGTGAATTAAATGCATAAAGTATTGATGTGATATGAACTTTTGCACTTAATCTCCTCTCTGTGATTTAGCTCCAGATTGCACATATGTGTTAATTAAAAAGAATTACAATTATAGAGAGATGTCCAAGAGACCAGAAGACTACTGAAGAAAGGTGGGCCCCAGACTCCGACCTTAAGCCGCAAATATATTCAGTTTGGCCGCAATTTGCGGCCAAGATGGTTCCATTCTGTCTCGTTAAAATATGGTGGGTCTATGGTGGTCTTTTTAGTCTTTTGTCAGCTGCAACTTTTGATTTGGGATTCTCTATAAATAGCAGATCAGTTCATGAGGCCAGAAGGAGAACTTTTGAATTACTTGTAACTATTTTGATAAATTTCTTGTAGCTCTTGGGATTAGACTGGTTTCTTTGCCTTCCTCTGGTCTTGCAACCTCTATCTTTTGAGCTTGCAAGATTAGATTTTGGTAGTTGAATTCATTTGCTTGTATTTGGATGTCATTGCAATAAAACCTTCATTAAAGTTCAAGTTTGATTCTTGTGTCTCTTCTCTATTTCATTGTTATTTCTTTTTATTATTCAGTTGTGATATTTCTATGATAATGTGTGAATAGTTATTCTTGGGCTATGGTGAGATAGGTTGTGGAATGACTTTACTTCCAACCCCTCCCTTTTGATTCTTGCATTTTTCTCTTCTTTTCTTAATTGTGCAATTTTATTATGTTTGCTTGATAGGATATATCATTTTGAATGGTTGCAAATCAACCTTTAACATATATCATATTCTTTCTTTACATTTTATTGTTTCTATATTATGATTTGAAGTTGAAATGAATACAGAATTATGTTAAATGTCGCAACTAGCTAGATAGGATATATAGCCTACATGCATATATTCTATACTTGCTAAATTCACTTAACTAACTCCATATTCATTTCATTCTCAATCTCATTCTTTTTAGTTTCCGTTTTACTTAACCCTGATATCGTATTCTATCCCGACGCATGTTTCGGATAGATGCGGCATGCTTTCGTAATTCAAATGGAAACTAAAAGAAATGAACCTTGAATCAAAATGGAGAGTTGGGGGTAAATGTCATATTTCACTCGTACTAAACCATAGCCTAAGCTTTCCCTAAAACAAAACCTTTCTTCTTTTGATTATTGTAAAAAAAACGTGACAAACACCTATTTTCCAACCCATTGTTCTATAACTCAATTTGATGTCGTGATATCCACTCCTTGTGGTTCGACCCGTGCTTACCGGCTTGCTTCAACGCACTGTGCACTTGCGGTATTTTTAAAACTCGAGAATCACGTCGTGCACTATTTTCATTAACAAAATCGACATATCCGATATTAACCATATCCTTCTAAAGCACGACACCGTGAATTTCGAACAATATCATATACTAATATATGTATAGTGCACAAGTACTGTAAACGCATCATTATCGATCGCGTAAACCTGTAAGTACATCATATATGTATATATGTATATATGTATATATATATATATATATATATATATATATATATATATATATCGTACATCCAAGTATAAGCCTATAAAGTAGCCGAAAGATATATGTAAAACACTTTCAAAATAGTCGTATGGTAAGTATGTCACAGCATAAGTAGTTGACGTAGTTTTATGAAGTATTATATGTATTTTGTGTAAAATATACGTCTCGCTTTTTAGAAATGAGTTTTAAGAGGGTTACCGTTTAAAAGATCCTTGTCATCCCAGACAGGTCAAAAAAGTGAGACTATAGCTCATTTGAAAACATCTAATGTGTATCAACATATGAAAATAGTATTCATGTACTGTCCCAGTCCTATTCAGCAACTATATAATATAAACTATAATAGCGTATCTCGACGGATCGCGCAACATCAATATAAGAGTGTCCAGCATCGACACTCCAAATCTCACGAGTGTCCATCATTGGCACTCAACTCATCATCTACCGAGTGTCCATCACCGACACTCAGAATCATAATAATCTTGTGTTTATCACCGACACGTAAATCAAGATACCGTAGGCACCGTCTTATCAGACCAGTCTTCCATCGATATCAATAGCCCCGGTCGGTATCCCCTATATATCCGCCATGCTCAAATCTATCTTCGGTATTGAGTGTACTTGCTAGGCTCCCTGTCTCTAATGCGGCTTTCATGCCCCTCAGCCTCGACCGGGTCCACCATATATCCGACTGTATACTACCCCACTCAGTCCAGATATGTAGCATGTCCGCAACCATATAGCTTCCTTATTCGGTTCGAAATAAAATCAAATCCGAAAACATCAAACTTATGGTGGACGTCAACTCATCGTATCCAGATAAAATATCAAGTGAAGAAGAACAATAATTGCATAATTTATTTTGATGATATAATATACATATATATATATATATACATATATATATAATCACATATATATAGTAGTGTCCCATACTACTGCGATATATCATCGCAGATAAAATATCATAAAACTCATAACAATCATATACGAATACCTATGGTAATAGTATTCGCAACTCAATCAACACATAACAAAATGTGTCGTACGTAAATATAGTCAATCATGAAAACAAATGCGATAGTTCTACTATATCATGGCAATAATAATGATGTGTAGTGTAGCATACGCGTTTGTACTCGTGCAGCATGACAATCATTAGTATTGGTGCAAGTGTTCTATAAATGTGTTCATAGCAAAATAGAATTCAATCCCTATCCACAGCATACACATACACTAATCAATCCCCTGGATATAGGGAAGTCATACTAAACTGTATCAACATTTACGTGAATATAACGTAGTATAGCAGTCCTATAGTGTCTTCGCAGTACTAATGAGGTGTAGTGTAACATGTGCGTCTGTGATTATTGCAATGTAATACTTATTGGTAGTTGTGCAGTATTCTATCAGTGTGTTCGTATAAGAATAATAACTCAAATAATATATATAACGCAACTAACTTATATAACCGGTAATCGTATCATGAGCGTATAAATGTAATTTAATCGTATCGTGCATAATTATTAAATGTAACTAATTATTATGAGCTATACCGTTACCATTGAAAATGGAACAAAACGTTGTTTTGCAAATAAGGAAGTTGCGGTATATTTAGATAGATATCCGTTTTAGAAATAGCAGTGCATCCTTTTCATTTATCATTTAAAAGTGGAAACGAATCGTTGGTTTTAAAAGAGTATACCTCAAGAAATCGTAATGTCCCAAGTCGGAATAAACGCATGACTCCGCGAGTCCAAATGAATCTCGGCCGTATTCGGCACACTATCCTCATCATCACAAGTACGGTATGATCCCTTATACAATATCCATCCAATCTTGCATCCATATCGTACGGATCTATAGTCACATACATATGTCACAATAATCATATATCAAGATATAACCATACCCATATGTAATCTACTAGATACCTACTATACACTAATTTAGTTGTAGGCTAAGTAATCTAACATATCACTACAGACTAGTTATATAATATAAGTATTCTAATTAATTGGTTGTGGGGGTGTTATACGACATCCACCCAATTTCCCCCATAGATTTAATCTACTCACAGACATATCGAGCTAGTTGAAATCCACAATCGCTTTGCCCGTCTTTGCCGTCTTGGAAATCCCCTCGATCGTTCCTACAATCGTAATTATGATATAACGGCTTAAATATCCAATCAAAAACGATACAACATGCTAAGCGCACATAGGTTAGAACCTATAGCTCACTTACTTCAAATACGACAAAATACCCCAGACGTCAACATACGAACATCGAACAATTCAGTCGAGATATAGAAATACGAAAAACAAAGTTTTAAATGTCGGAAACATTGCCAAAACCATACTAAAACACTCCCAAATTTATCTATATATAATCTAAGACAAAACAAACAATACAATAGCCTAATTACTACCAAATGAATCTACAGAACAAAATTCAAAACCCAATTCAACAGTAAAACCGCCGGTAGCAGGGATTTTGGATTTTCTGGCGGTTGAAGTAAGGTGTTAGGGGCTCAAGCTTTAAGGATAGTCTCCTACTGGTCTCACCATATCACAGTATTATTAGCTTTTCTTATAGATAAATCTACTAGTTCCAGTTTCAATTTGATCATCACAAATATCACAAAAAACCTATTTTCTAATATTTGAACTAGGAAAACTGATATTTAACAAAATGAAACTTGCAAGAAAGAGGATATTTACCACTAAAGAATATGCGCAAGGAATTTCCAACTCATGAAGTGATTGCTTGAGACTTCTTGAGGTGGTAGTGGCTCTACCTTGATGATATGAACAATATTCATGAAGGAACCATCAAATTTCCATTTGGTATGGTAAAGAAATAGCAACTAAGGAATTGGGGCTTGAAAGAAGATGCTTTCTCAGTTTGAGAGTGATAAGTGTTGGAGATAGTGCCCTCAGAGTCAATTATTGGATCTCAGGCACGTGATTGCAATGATTGAGGGAGGACCTATTCCGGTAGGACAGTCTTACTCGAGATGATAGTATGTTATCTGGTTTATCTTTATCATCGTGTACTGCTTTAGGTGACCTTATGAGTCGCTATTGCACGTTGATAGAGCCCCTAGGATTCTTGCTTGACTACCAGCAGTATGAGGGCGATCATATACGTGAGAGCTGGAGTCTATAAGCACATCCTTAAAAGGTCCCTAGTCGTGGGAGTTTCGAGACAGGGCATCGATTCTCCAGAGTAGACTAGTGTATACAGTCGAGACCCCGACGAGGGGCGGTGGCCGGTCTCACAAGCCACTGGTGTCAGTTGGTTCACCTAAGATGTATACAGGTGCTCATTGGGTTATGAGTACACCGGACAGGACTCGCCGGGAACCTGCTAGTTGGGATTATACCAGACGTCAGATAGCAGTTCCCTGGTGACATGTGTACAGGTTAGTTCATCGACCTGAGATCGTCATTTGTCTCGTGTGAGTTCCCACTGTGCTTTGATTACTACCCTACCACGCTCAAAGGAGACGTGCAAACAGGTTTTAGTTGGGTACAGTCCCGAGCCACATGGAGGCAGTGAGCGGATATGCAGGGGCTCGTCTCTCCCGGTATTGGGGGTGAGGTCGCGCTGTGTCTAGGAGAGCCAGGACATGAAAAGTCCTTGGCCAAGGCAGGAGATTTGCTGGTAGGTATTCCAGTAGTATCTCAGGGTGTTCTGGGCTACACTCCGACACGACTTGTACCGCTTTTGGGGGTCTGACTTTTACCAACCCTCTAGGCCCGCCATGCGATACTCATAGACGAACGAACCGGACTGTACGGATATTGTCACTGACAGGCTCAGTAGGGTGTCAGGATGAGTTCGCTCATAGACATCCCTTTTGGTCAATAGCTGGTGGCCCGTTATGTATTGGCTGATACCTCTGACGTGCTAGTGGTTAAATCCACAGCCATAGTATTGACGATCTTTAGAGTCCACCACACACAGTTACTCAAGTTTCGGGCGAAACGCTGTAGAGGCCGTATGGAGATATGGCAGGGTTCGATCAGATACGTGCGGTATTGCACGGATCGTGATCGGACGGTTTTTACTAGCCGGCTTTGGTTTAAGCCGGATCCTAGTATTTGACAGTGTAAATTTTGTCTCTTTGCATTTATGTTCAGTGGGAATACAAATGCGGGCATGTATATGCAGTCACGGGGTTCTCCTGTAATTTATTACGGGATCAGTTTTCTGAAATTGCCAGTTTGCATTCCGTTCCGGCCACATTTGAGAAGGGAGATGAGAGGTTCTTTTTTTTTTGGTGTGGCATATTTCCTTCATCTCATTCTTGCAAGAAAATATAGCTCCATTTTTCCAAAAGCTCATTTTCTTTCTCCACCTCCACATCCATGGCAACTTCATAAACCCCAAAGAGACATAGATTATACACTAGTCTATAGCACTCCTTGGACGCGTCGGCTAGCCAACTTCGTGCCCGAGTTGCCTCGGTCCAGAGGTGGGAGCCCGTAAAAGAATCCGGCTTCGTGGTGCCCTTTCCGACGAGGACGTGACGGACGGAGTTTCCACGGGAGATCGGAGTGGAGACGAAGACCGAAGGACACAGATCGCTTGGTATACTTCTCTACCCATCTTGTTGTTTGCTAGTAACTAGGTTAATGGCCCGATCCGGGTTAAAAGTGCGCGGTGGTGCCGGTTTGCTAGTTTGCAAAGTTTTTCGTTTCCGCGTTTCCGGCGTTGGATCGACGGTCGGGGCGCCGCTGTGCACTTACATTGGTATCAGAGCCACGCCATTAACCTAGTCTAGCTTTCTAACGTGTTTAGAACTCGATCGAACAAAAAGTCCCAAAAACCGTATTTTCAAAAGCACAGGTTTCTGTCGAAATTTTTTTAGCTCCAAAAATTTTTCAGGTTGTTGCAGAAACACGTGCAGGTAATTCTAAGCATTCCGTAAAAATTTGGTCGCCTGAACTCACTATATCACCGAACCGCGGCCAAACCCATGCTTGGACCGCGGTTCCAATGCACTTTGTACTGTTCATTGTACCAAAATTTTACAGTAGGCTTATAAGTTAAAAATGGGTGTTTTGGGATATTCTTTTTGGGCCCAAATTTTCTGTAAGTGCTACAGTAGTGCTTAGGGCCCACTTCGATAATTTTGATCGATCGAAAATTTTAAACATGCTAGTTCACAGTATTTACATTATATCTGCGACCGTGAATGTCATTCGATCGGTAAATCCAGTCTATCTGCTATAGCCCTTTTAGACGGATTTGCGAACGTGACATTCACGTTGATGTTCTGTGTTGTGCTGTGATGTTGCGGATCGGTCGTGGGGATAGCCTGGATGCAATGGTAATACAGTTTTATTTTATATGTACATTTGATATTGCGGGACGAGCGTCCGACATGTGGACTGCCGTTACTGCCTGTTTGTATTATTCTTTTGGGGCACGACCAGGTTGCGGTCGATATACCCGTTGTATGTATATTTTACTTTCTGTACTAGGATTACCCCGTGGAGGGGTGCACGGGTAGCCAGATTCTAGATGGCAACAGGCCCGCATCTCATGGCATTGAGACGGAGGGGGCTTTACTCTAGAATTGGCGGGCTATTCGCCGCACTCGTAGGGGATACAGGTTGACCCAGGAGGGGTGCCCAAGTTACCGGATTCCGTGAAGTGCTGGGTGGTCAATTCACGTTGCTGAAGAGGGCTGCCTCGCTTCAGGTTTTGGCGGGTAACTTGCCGTGCCCGTAGGGGTCTAGGATTTCATTGCACAGGCTATCCACACGACCAGGGGAACGTCGGGTTTCAGTAGCGGCTCTGTGAAATCCGGGGATCCCAGATATCTGTATTGTTCTGTGATGCTGTACATTTCTGTGATGTTGCATTTTATCACGCCTTGAGCAAAATTATATATTATATATATACTAGTAGATGTTGTATATGTTTTGCATCCGCGCTAGTCCAGTCCCCGCTCTGTCGTTAGTTAAGTAACCTAACGGGTGATGACGGGACCCAGTGGCGAATGCGGATGGCATATACGTACATCATTATTTTCGTTCTTTTGTGGTGTGATCAATTGATGGGACTGCGTTGATTCGGATCAATGCAAGATAAACAAACCTATTCTGATGTTGTTGGAACACTTTTCAAAAAGCTGTTATTGCAAGGACGTTCACTTTTGTTTTGCATCGTGGTATTCAGTTGGAATATCCTGCTCCTCAGTCGACGAGGCAAGGGCCGAGATCCCTTCACCGGGAGTGACCCCTTGGACAAAAGTTTGCATCAGGGCAATAACTTCACTATAGCCGATTGCTTTTGCTTTGCATCATGGTATTCAGTTGGAATATCCTGCACCTCATTCCATGGGGAAAGAGCCGAGATCCCTTCACCGGGAGTGACCTCTTTAGCAAAGGTTTTCGTCACTATATTTTTTAAAAGGTATCAGGTTCCTTCAACGATATCAAGTTCATTACGTTAAAGGTTTTCGCCAGAAACCATTCGTAACCCTCCGTCGTTTCATATGGATAGTCAATAGTATTCAAGCTGTGTATGTTGGCCAAAGTCAAGGCACAGTGTTTGGTAGCTGTTGGGTATTCATATGCAGCATAGATAGATGCGTTGGTTTGGGACAGTCGTATAGCCTTGTTGGCCAAAGTCAAGGGCTTGTACGGGTGGGTTCAAATTAACCTAGAGAATGACAGGTAGAACTTGACATGTGACTTATGATATGTTGGCCAAAGTCAAGGTCATAAGAGCAAGGGGCAAAAATCCACATCGGGAGTTTCAAAAGAAACTGAAACTTGCCAGATATGCGCATACCTTCTAGAGTGTGATGACGTGAGCGGATTCCGTCATGTTATCATGCGATGATAGTTGGATCCCGATTCCCACTGATGAGTCGGTTTAATCCTCGGGTGATCCCGGCTAATTCTTCTTTCAGGTTTGGGGAAGAATTTGACGTTACAGTGGGAGGTTTCCAGATTAGATAAAGTGATAACCATTCTGATCTAGGTTAGAGTGCACGCTGAGTGTTTCTTTTCTCTCTCTCTTTGGCAGCGACCATTGACCCAACCCTAGACTATGACTCAGTGACCAAGTTGACCGAACCTTCTTAACACAGGCTTTTGGATTGTCAGAGTTGCAAACCTCATTGCCACTCCTACTTTTACCCTTTCCTCCAGGACACCCCGTATTACTGCGAACGTCCACTTCCATTGGACAAAACCATCGTATGGTTATATACGAACTCGAAGGAATTCGAGGATGGTTTCCGGTTCTGGAGAAAACGAATAGGACTATTCAGTTGTCTTTTCCTTTCACCTTCTCTCATTGCGAGTACTCCTTGGTTTAGGAGATAGTACAACTATTACGCAAATTGGATAGTCTTCTTCCAAACCATAGGCAGGTGCCGAACGGTGGGGAATGAAGAAAACCAATTAGCCTAAACGGTGTACAGAAGGCATTAAGTTAAGACAAGGGGAGGGATTAGTAAGAGGGCAAAGTAAATTGCGACTGCTATTCACGACCAAACCAAGTATTTCTTCGCCAATCCTAAATCACCTTTGTATTTCTCCAGGACACTCTGTATCACTACGAAGATCCCAAGTTTATTGGATAATCCATCGTATGGTTATATACGAACTCGAAAGGAACTTGTTCCAGTTCGGAGATGGATCCTGGTTCAGGTGAAATAGGAATAAGGTTCATTCGGTTGTCTTTTATCTTCACCTTCTCTCGCATTGCGAGTGCTCCTGGGATTAGGACAGTCCACCCATTATGCTTATTGGATAGTCTTCTTCCAAACCATAGGCTGGTGCCGAACGGTGGGGAAGGAAGAAAACCATTTGGCCTAAAGGGTTGTACAGAAGGTAATGACTAAAGACATATAAAAGGATTTGGAGAGGTGGCAAAGAAATATACGATTACAGTTGTGAATCTGGATAATAGAAGAGGCATTACTAGGAATACCAGGATACCCCATCGAAACATTTCAATGTTTCAGTTTCACTGTGTACTGTTAAAAGAAAACTGATTTCCCAATTAGACACTTGCTCCAGGGTATGTATTTACCAGGTTTGATTCTCACATCTGTATGGTTTTACAGATGATGAATGGGAGTAAGTTATTAGGAATTAGGTGATCATCCTCATTATATCGGGATTCGTTGGTGATATTTGAGGAAGTCAGCTGGATTGTTTGCTGGACGGCAAATATTTGGTTTTGAATATCAGTTGTTATGCACCAATTTCAAATTAATATATCTGTACGTCTATTTTTATAGAGTGAGATATACCTTTTTGAAATTATGTCTATGACATTTACCTATACCAGTGGATGGTTAGGTAAGGAGCATTGAACAGCGGTGTAATTCTTCTTAACCGTAAGTACAGTTTTCAACCTACAACACACAGTGAATGAGTTATTAGACTCAAGGGACTTATAAAGAGTATTGTATGTTGTCCAGTGTCCATTAGGACAGAGGGGTAGGTACTCGTACTATATTCTGTTTACTTGTGACTTCTCTAGTTCTTAGACAGGTGTTTCATAGAAACACAGGGTCTGAGTTTTGAGAAGTTATAGGTATATGAATAAAGTAGAGAACCAGGTGTTGCAAGTATCGGGATTCTTCAAGGTGATCGAAGATGTAGATACTTGTGTGTGGTATTCAGTTGATAGTAATGGTTAAGAGAACTTGCTTCTCTTTCAGGTTACTCATAATTGGAAGTACTCCTAAATTGAGTAACGCTGATCGGCCTCCTTCCATTTACTTGACATGCACTGGAGACAGCTGAATAATTTGAATCTGGTTCAATTAAATCAGTACCTCTGTTTCTATATTGGATATAGAACAGTTCATATCTTGACATTGTTAAGATACGGGGAGTTGTCCGGCTTATGCTTAAAACCAGACTCCGGATAACTCAAGGCACGTTTCTGTAATGGCTGTTTGTAGGTTGACCCGGGCTATGACGAGGGTTGACTTTCTACCATCTGGAAGATCAATAGTGATATTGTTCTTGACTCGCCACAGTTTTAATAAAAATGGATTTTTTCAGAAAAACAGTAGTGGGAGTATGGTAGAACTCGAAGTGATTCCAGAACCGCAAACGATTACTGAAGATTTGATAAGAACCTAAAGATTCAATCTGGTTTGACATTCCATTAGCCACTCCGCAGATATGGTGGGTAACCTCAAGCACCTGAGAGGTACTTCGGTATGCTCAAGGAAGGTGGCAGGGAGGTTCTTGTTTACCCAGACTTGCCATTGCTGTTGTTCCAGACTGTGAGACCCGGCAGGAGGATGAGTATAGCGTCGTTCTAAACTAGCTTTAGAAGTGCACGTCTATATGACTCTGCCAGAGGGTTGTCGTAGTCAGTAGGAGCAGCGGAAGCATTGGTGGACAACTGGCTTGTGTCTATTTATAGACTAAAGCAGATATAGCGGAGATAGATCATCTATTTCTGATGTGACAGTCATAGGTTTGACTTCATCAGAATAGGGGATGGATCAGTCTAAGAAGGTAGTAGGGTGTGATGTCCTGGTACTTGGATGACATACACAGAGTAGGAAGTGATATTCCTATACTACGATCGGTTATACTTTGGTCGTCACACAGTGGTTCTCCACACAGGACCTGGATATTATATCAGACATTCTGGTCACTAGATCTATGGTTTTAGATCTAGATTTGGGTGGTTTCCCAATCTGGGTACTTAGAAAGCATTCTATGAGTATTTAGAATGGACGACTCCTGGCATGGTGGTGTACCTGCAGGTAATGGAGTCACCCTCTCTAAAGGTGTCTTACAGACTAAAGGGGAGAGGGATGTGCATGATTGGCAGATCACTTGCTTAGGCAATTGAGTCAATCATGAGATGTTAAGTACCACACCAGATGTTGTTCTTGCAGTAGGTGCAATAAGTTGATATTGATCCAATCCTGGAGAAACGATCGGAAGAAGTTTTAGAACATAAGTCGATGTTCTAGGGATATGATAACAGCATTCTCCTTCAGGAAACAGTTATCATTCCAGGCTTCCAAGGTGACCTGGATGGCAGAGTGGCTGTCAGAGTTATAGTTTTCCCTCTGACGAGGGGCAGTATTTTGGACAGGTGGTCCAGGTAGATACTGAGGGAAGGTATGGCGCAGGATACTGATTAAGTTCAGTTAATGATACAGTCTAAGAAGTTTGGATTTGGAGTTCATTTATGAGCTAGGTCCCATCAGACATCCAATCATATTCTAAGACAGGTATTGCTCATTTCGGGAGATAGCTTTCTCCGCGAACTTGAGATGAAGAGAGACATAGAAAGAAACACCATAGCGGATCCACTCACTGAGGCTATTCCTCGAACGCAATAGTTGTTAGTGTTTATGCCCTAGAAGGCCATTACTGTATCATACTAGTTTGTATATTACTTAATGGAAGCTTGGGATATTCACATGTATATGACAGTCTTGCTAAACATGGTAGTGTGCTACTTGGTTTTTCTATCTTAATATGTGAGTATACGTATTGATAGAGCTCTTAGGATCTTGCTTGACTACCGGCGTTGTGATGGCAGTCACACTAGTGGGGGCTGGGTAGTCTACAAGCACATCCTTATTCAGGTCCCTAGTCATTGGATTATCGAGACAGGGCATCGATACTCCGGAGTAGACTAGTGTGTACGCTTCTCATCCCAGTTGGGGAGATGGACTGTCCCACAGCCGTCAGTACGTCGTACTGGAGATAGTATGTAGGTGCTCGTTAGGTTAGGGTACACCGGACAGGACTCACAGGGAACTGTTGGTTGGTTTTATACCAGTCGTCAGTGAACAGTTCCCAGGTGACATGAGTACAGCATAGTCCGCAGACTTGACACTGCTACTTCGCCTCGAGTGTGTCCTACTGTTCTTAGATTGCTTCCCTACCACGGCTCAAAGGAGTCGTGCAAACAGGTAGCAGTTGGGTGCAGTCCCGAGCACTTGGAGGCAGTGGCGGTTAGACAGGATTCGTCTCTCCCGGTATTGGGGGTTGATATCGCGCTGTGTCAGAGAGCCATTACGCAAAGTCCCTGGCCAGGGCAAGCGAGATTTGCTGGTAGGTTCCAGTAGTTTCTCAGGGTGTAATGGGCTTCGCTCCGACACGACTTATACCGCTATTAGGGGACTGACGCTTGCCGCCCCCTAGTCCCGATATGCGATAGTCTAAGACGAACGGACCGGACTGTACGGAGATTGTCACATCAGACTCAGTAGGAGTTCGGATGGGTTTTCCTCATCGGCCTTCTTATCGACATCTACCTGGGGACCGTTACGTACAGCTAGTGCCGCTTGCGGTCTGTGGTTAAACCCACTGCCAGCGCAGTAGTCGAGTCTCTAGAGTCCCACACAGAGAGTTTCCCTACTCTAGGCGAAACGATATAGAGGTCGTATGGTTTTACGACAAGGGTTCGGACGCATACGTGTGTTTACGCACGTACGACTTTCGGACAGTTTTTACCAGTCGGCTTTGGTTTAAGCCAGTTACTGGTATCCGGTTATTGGATTTATACAGTCTAAAGTTTTTCCGTATTTTTGCGGAAAGGAGGGGCGTTCTCGTAATTGTGCGAGAAGCTTCTAGAAGATGGTGACTAAGGAGGTTTAGGTGGCATATACATTGAATGAGATTAGTGAGTCATATGGATGATTCATCCATGTCATTAATGCTTCATAATTGCTTAATGACTCATGGAGATGAATCACCACAAGATATTTATCAAGCATGGTTGTAAAATGATTTCTTTTCTTTTCTTGATAAAAAGAAATGCTTGATATATATTATGATAACTCATTCTTCTCGCTTCACTATTATCTTCATCTTCTCTTTCCTCAAGCTCTCTCTCTTCAAACCCTAATCCTCCCCTCTCATGTGTTGAGTACAAGGATTAGTTAGACTAATTAAACCATAACCCTCACTCTATATCGCCTAGCTTCTTTGATTAGCACTTAAAGAAGGTTAGTTGCCTCAAGTTTAGAGGCTAAGCTTGGAGTAAAGCTCTCGGGTGGATCGTCTACTACTTCGAGAAGGCCGAGGAGGAGGTGGAGTTCGCAAAGATGAAGGACACGATTCATTAGGTATAATCCCTAAACATAGTAGCATAGAAACTCTATGTTTGTAGTTAGTTATCGTTTAGCTTCGATTCAAGCGGTTAGTCGATGTTTGTTCACTAAACAAGTTCGTTTTTGAAAATTCCGCCTCCCCACAAGTACTCGGGTGTTGTACATTGACTTACAGTGGTATCAGAGCCTCGCTAAATAATAAATAACTTACTTGCAAATTTGTATGAATTTCGAACGGAAAAAACGAAACCGGAAAACCCCAAAATCACTAGTTTCTGTCGAATTTTAAATGAAGTCCTAAAATTTTTCAGGGAGGTTCAGAAAGCTTAAAAAGACAGTAGAAGAACACCCAAGAAATTTGGGCCCCTGAATCGCCTAAAGCGCCGCGGAACAGCGGCGAATCGCACCGATCCGCCGCGCTTCCGCCGCCGAGTTGGCGATTCAGGAACCCAAATTTCCTGTGTTGCTTCTCTGTGATATTTGGTATTTTCTGGAATATTTTATTTTTGCTCAGGTTTCAGGTTTACAGAGAAGTATTGGAGCAAAATTAAAAGTGTTTAATCGATCGAAATTATACGGTATTTGCTTGATGGATTATATCTGTGTTTGTATAATGTGTTCGTAAACCTCCCCTAACTGCTAGTATGTCGGTTGGCAGGGGGTTGCACATTTCTGTAATGGTTTTTACTGTTTGTGGATATGAACTGTGTTGGACTGTTGTGATGTATAGCCGGGGTTATGTGATGGGTTATTATTTAATTCATTTGATGTAAATGTAATTTGTTGTAATATTATTTTGCGGGGCACATCCAGGTTGCGGTTGTAGCCACCGTTGTATTATTTCATTTTACTGTTTTTGCTCCTAGGACAGACCCAAGGTGGGGTGCACAAACTGCCGGGCGGGTAGTTTGCCGTACCCGTTGGGGTCTTGGGTGGGGTAATGGCTATTCATCACAACTGTGTAATCCGTCTTTTGTTGCAGGCTCAAAACAAACACGAATTACTTGCAAATCCAATAAAGTTCATCTGTGATCTGGAATGCCTATTATTGCGTTTGACGAATGTACAATATCTATATATGATAGCTATTTAGACGTCACTTATGTTTTACACCCGCGCTAGCCCAGCCCCCGCTCTGTCGTTAGTTAAGTAACCTAACGGGTGATGACGGGACCCCGTGGCGAATGCGGATGGCATAAGAGGACGTTGTATTTTCGTTGTTTTCTGCAATGATAGGTTAATGATGGGACGCATTATTTATAATGCAAAGAAAATAAACCAAAAGTTTAACCGTTGGAACAATTTAAAAGAAACCACTCGGTTAATTTTAAAAACAGATATTTTTAAATGCGGAGCTTTAACCACTCCTTTTAAAAAAGCTATCAGGTTCCTTCGGTTATATCAAGTTCACTACGTTCACGGTTTCGCCAAAATCATTCGTAGCCCTCCGTCATTTCATCTGGGTATTCAGTAGTATTCAAGCTATGTATTTTGACCAACGCCAAGGCATAGTGTTTGGTAGCTGCTGGGTATTCATTTGTTGCATAGATAGATGAGTTAGTTTGGGACAGTCGTATGATCATTTTGGCCAACGTCAAGGATATGTACGGATGGGTTCAAATTAACAAGATAATGATGGGTAGAACTTGACATGTGACTTATGATATTTTGACCAACGCCAAGGTCATAAGAGCATGGGGCAAAAATATATATCGGGAATTTCTAAAGAAACTGAAATTTGCAAAGAGATGCATACCATTTGGAGTTTGATGAAAGTTGGTAGGATTCCTTCAACATTATCATACGATGATATTTGGATCCCGATCCTACTGTGAGTATATGATACTTATCAGGATATTCGTCACTTAACGATCAATGCTATAAACCAAGTAGGTGTCCAGAAAAGTGTCAGCGGGGTTACTCCCCCAGAGAAAAGAGGTTATTTAATTAAGGAACTTCGCGAAGGCGTTGGAAAACCTCCCTCGAAGTATCGACACTGGCCTGGCTGAACGGTTAAGCAAGAATTGTACGGTGAGAATAGTCCTGGCTAATTCTTCTTTTATGGTTTGAGGAAGGATTCGAGAAACAGTGGGAGCCATCCAGTTTAGATAAACTAAAAACCACTCTAAACTTGCAAGAGCATCATGCTAAAGAGTTTTCTTCTCTCTCTCCTAATTGCAGCGACCCTGAAAATGACTGGACTTAAGTTACTTTTAGAGAAAAATATACTGACAGGGCCAAACTATAAAGATTGGCTGCGGAATGTCAAAATGGCTTTGACCTATGACAAACTGGGGTACGTCCTCACCGCTACGGCACCTGCTGTCCCTGGTCCCAAATCCAGCAATGCGGATAAGGAAATCCGCAAAACCTGGGATTTAGATTGCGCGAAAGCCAAGTGCATCGTGCTTGCCTCAATGAACAATGAACATCAGAGGAGGCACGAGGATATGACCCTAGACGGCATATTTCTCCATACAAAGGAACTTTATGGAGAGCAATCTCGTATAGCAAGATACGAGACCTTTAAGAACTTGTTTCGAGCGAGGTTGGCTGTCGGGTCATCGGTAGGAGAACATGTCCTAAAGATGATCGGCTATATTGAAGAGCTCGCAGACCTTGGGACGACTTTGGATAATGAGCTCTATACAGACCTTATTCTCCATTCCCTTCCTCCCACCTACGCCCAGTTTATCCTGAACTTCAACCTTCAAAGAAAAGAAGTTGAACTTCCGGAACTCCTGAACATGTTAAGGAGTGCAGAGGGCACCTTGCAGAAGGCAAGGGAAGCACCCGCTATGTTTGTTGGCGGTGCATCTTCTTCCGGGTCCAAGGCTAGGGCCAAAGGAAGGAAGAAGAAGGCCGTCCCCAGACCTAGAGGAGGTGTTAGTAAGGTGGGAGGGAAGGGAAAGAAAAAGTTTGCGGTACCGGTAGTGGGCCAGGATGAGTGCTTCCATTGTCACAGGAAAGGGCACTGGAAGAAGGATTGCAAGGCGTGGAACGCCAAGAACCAGGAACCGAAGCAAGCTGTGGCTTCGACTTCAGGTGTGTTTGTAATTGAGAATTGTCTGTCGATCAACTCTACTTCCTGGGTATTGGATACCAGATCAGGATCTCATATTTGCAATTCATTGCAGGCACTGAGAAACCGTAGAGTGCTGAAGGAAGGTGATATGACCCTAAAGGTTGCTAACGGAGCTAGCGTGGGAGCTGCGTCCGTCGGGGATTATCACCTAGGATTGACGAGTGGACACATTTTGGTTTTACATAACTGTTATTTTGTACCAAGCTTAACGTGTAATATCATATCAGTTTCCTTGTTATCAAATAAAGGTTATGATTTCACGTTTGTAAGAGATGTTGTTAACATCCACCTTAATCATGGTTTGATTGGGTCCGGTACTCTAAATAACGGTATATATGTTTTAAACCAACTCCAAATTTTCAATGTCCAGAACACACTAAAAAGAAAGTCTCCAGATTTAAATAAAGCTTTCTTATGGCATTGTAGACTGGGTCACATCAATGAGAGAAGGTTGACTAAGTTGCATAGAGAAGGATATTTGGACTCGTTCAAATATCAAACTTATGACACTTGTCAATCTTGTCTCAAAGGAAAGATGACAAAGACTCCATTCACTGGACAAGGAGTAAGAGCGAGCGAGCTCTTAGGACTCATACACAGCGATGTATGTGGTCCATTGTCTACACATGCAAGAGGTGGTTTTTCCTATTTCATTACTTTCACGGATGATTACTCAAGATACGGATTCATTTATCTGATGAAACATAAATCCGAGGATTTTGAGAAATTCCAAGAGTATAAGAATGAAGTAGAAAACCAAACCGGCAAAAGTATCAAGACACTTAGATCTGATCGAGGTGGTGAATACTTAAGTGCCGAGTTCCTAGGTTACTTAAAAGAGAAAGGAATTCTCTCTCAGCTTACTCCTCCATACACTCCACAGCATAACGGTGTATCGGAGAGACGGAATCGAACCCTATTGGATATGGTACGATCCATGATGAGTAATGCTGAGTTACCGCGATCTTTCTGGGGTTATGCGCTAGAATCAGCGGCATATCTTTTGAACATGGTTCCTACCAAGACTGTGCCTACCACGCCATATCAGATGTGGAGTGGAAAGAAACCCTATCTTCAGTATCTGAAAATATGGGGATGTCCAGCTTTTGTTAAAAAGCAGCATGTGGACAAGCTCGAGGCACGATCAGTAAAGTGTCAGTTTGTGGGATATCCAAAGAACTCCAAGGGGTATCTATTCTATTACGCAGAGGAACAAAAGGTGTTTGTTTCTCGTAATGCCCATTTTCTAGAATATCAGTTTTTAGAAAAGGAAATAAGTGGGAGTGAAATAGAACTGGAAGAAATTCCAGAACCACAAACTGCTACTGAAAGTTTGGTAGAACCGATAGTTCAAGAAGAACTGGACATTCCCGCACCCCTCCGCAGGAGTAGTAGACCGTCTCATCCGCCTGAGAGATACTACGGTTTTCTCATAGATGGGGATAGAGAGGATTGCATCATAGATGATGATGAACCTACTGACTTCCAGCAGGCCATCCAGAGCGGCGACTTGGTACGATGGCTAGATGCAATGCGGACCGAAATGGAGTCCATGTACACCAACAAAGTATGGACTTTGGACTTTGCTCCAGATGGGGTAAAACCCATAGGATGCAAATGGATCTTCAAGAAAAAGATTGGTGTAGATGGACAGGTGGAAACCTATAAGGCTAGACTTATTGCAAAGGGTTTTCGTCAAACACCTGGTTTGGACTATGACGAAACTTTTTCTCCAGTGGCTATGCTCAAATCCATTCGGGTCCTTCTTGCTATTGCTGCCTTCCATGATTATGAAATCTTGCAGATGGACGTAAAGACGGCTTTTCTGAATGGAAATTTAGAAGAGAGCGTCTATATGGATCAGCCAGAGGGTTTCAATCAGAGTGGGAGCAGCGGAAAAGTATGCAAGCTGCTTAAGTCCATTTATGGACTAAAGCAGGCATCGCGGAGTTGGAACATCTGTTTTGATAAGACAGTCAAAGAATATGACTTTATCAAAAATCCAGATGAACCGTGCATATATAGTAAAGTTGTAGCCAGAAGTGTCGTATTCCTCGTCTTGTACGTGGATGACATTCTATTGATAGGAAATGGCATTCCTATGCTACAATCTGTCAAAAGATTCTTATCACACAGGTTCTCTATGGAAGACCTGGGTGATGCCTCTTACATTCTGGGGATCCGGATCTATCGTGATAGATCCAAGAGGATGTTGGGACTTTCGCAGTCCAGGTATATCGACACTGTACTGAAAAGATTCAGTATGGAAGATTCTAAGCGCGGTAATCTACCGGCTTGTCACGGAATCACCCTCTCCAAAGAGATGTCTCCCAAGACTGATTTGGAAAGGGAACGCATGTCTATTATACCCTACGCTTCTGCGGTAGGCTCTATAATGTATGCGATATTGTGCACCAGACCAGATGTAGCTTACGCACTGAGCGTGGTAAGCCGGTATCAGTCAGACCCAGGGGAGAAGCACTGGATAGCAGTAAAGAACATTCTCAAGTACATGAGAAGGACTAAGGAGATGTTCTTGGTTTACGGCGCAAAAGACCTCAGGTTGGAGGCCTTTGCTGATTCCGGCTTCCATAGTGATAAGGACGATTCCAAGTCCATGTCGGGTTATGTCTTTACCCTCAATGGAGGGGCGGTGTGCTGGAAGAGCTCCAAGCAGGACACCGTTGCTGACTCAACGATGGAAGCGGAGTATATAGCTGCTTGCGATGCCGCAAAAGAAGCAGTCTGGATGAAGAAGTTCCTAACAGAACTTCAGGTGGTTCCTACCATAGTTGATCCAATACCTCTGTATTGCGACAACAACGGAGCTATAGCTTTAGCGAAGGAACCAAGGTCCCATCAGAAATCCAGACAAATCTTAAGGCGGTATCACCTGATCAGGGAGATCATTGATCGTCAGGAGATCGAGGTTCGGAGAGTTGCTTCTGAAGAGAACATTGTTGATCCATTCACAAAGGCCCTACCTCAGATTCAGTTCGAGAAGCTACTCAAGATCATCGGTCTTCGATACGCCAGTACATGGCCCTAGTGCAAGTGGGAGATTGTTAGTGTTTATGCCCGAGAAGGCCATTACTATATCATACTAGTTTGTATATTACTTAATGGAAGCTTGGGATATTCACATGTATATGACAGTCTTGCTAAATATGGTAGTATGCTACTTGGTTTTTCTATCTTAATATGTGAGTATACGTATTGATAGAGCTCTTAGGATCTTGCTTGACTACCGGCGTTGTGATGGCAGTCACACTAGTGGAGGCTGGGTAGTCTACAAGCACATCCTTATTCAGTTCCCTAGTCGTTGGATTATCGAGACAGGGCATCGATACTCCGGAGTAGACTAGTGTGTATGCTTCTAATCCCAGTTGGGGAGATGGTCTGTCCCACAGCCGTCAGTACGTCGTACTGGAGATAGTATGCAGGTGCTCGTTAGGTTACGGGTACACCGGACAGGACTCACAGGGAACTGTTGGTTGGTTTTATACCAGTCGTCAGTGAACAGTTCCCAGGTGACATGAGTACAGCATAGTCCGCAGACTTGACACAGCTACTTCGCCTCGAGTGTGTCCCACTGTTCTTAGATTGCTTCCCTACCACGGCTCAAAGGAGTCGTGCAAACAGGTAGCAGTTGGGTGCAGTCCCTTGCACTTGGAGGCAGTGGCGGTTAGACAGGATTCGTCTCTCCCGGTATTGGGGGTTGATATCGCGCTGTGTCAGAGAGCCATTACGCAAAGTCCCTGGCCAGGGCAAGCGAGATTTGCTGGTAGGTTTCAGTAGTTTCTCAGGGTGTAATGGGCTTCGCTCCGACACGACTTATACCACTATTAAGGGACTGACGCTTGCCGCCCCCTAGGCCCGATATGCGATAGTCTAAGACGAACGGACCGGACTGTACGAAGATTGTCACATCAGACTCAGTAGGAGTTCGGATGGGTTTTCCTCATCGGCCTTCTTATCGACATCTACCTGGGGACCGTTACGTACAGCTAGTGCCGCTTGCGGTCTGTGGTTAAACCCACTGCCAGTGTAGTAGTCGAGTCTCTAGAGTCCCACACAGAGAGTTTCCCTACTCCAGGCGAAACGATATAGAGGTCGTATGGTTTTACGACAAGGGTTCGGACGCATACGTGTGTTTACGCACGTACGACTTTCGGACAGTTTTTACCAGTCGGCTTTGGTTTAAGCCAGTTACTGGTATCCGGTTATTGGATTTATACAGTCTAAAGTTTTTCCGTATTTTTGCGGAAAGGAGGGGCGTTCTCGTAATTGTGCGAGAAGCTTCTAGAAGATGGTGACTAAGGAGGTTTAGGTGGCATATACATTGAATGAGATTAGTGATTCATATGGATGATTCATCCATGTCATTAATGCTTCATAATTGCTTAATGACTCATGGAGATGAATCACCACAAGTTATTTATCAAGCATGGTTGTAAAATGATTTCTTTTCTTTTCTTGATAAAAAGAAATGCTTGATATATATTATGATAACTCATTCTTCTCACTTCACTATTATCTTCATCTTCTCTCTCCTCAAGCTCTCTCTCTTCAAACCCTAATCCTCCCCTCTCATGTGTTGAGTACAAGGATTAGTTAGACTAATTAAACCATAACCCTCACTCTATATCACCTGGCTTCTTTGATTAGCACTTAAAGAAGGTTAGTTGCCTCAAGTTTAGAGGCTAAGCTTGGAGTAAAGCTCTCGGGTGGATCGTCTACTACTTCGAGAAGGCCGAGGAGGAGGTGGAGTTCGCAAAGACGAAAGACACGATTCATTAGGTATAATCCCTAAACATAGTAGCATAGAAACTCTATGTTTGTAGTTAGTTATCGTTTAGCTTCGATTCAAGCGGTTAGTCGATGTTTGTTCACTAAACAAGTTCGTTTTTGAAAATTCCGCCTCCCCACAAGTACTGGGGTGTTGTACATCGACTTACAATAGTTTGGCAAACGAGCTTTGTGAGACTGACTAGTAGAGGAGTTGGGTGTTCAGTATCACACGGGCTGTGAGTATGCGATATCGCAATAATTAGCCTTGAGTGCAAGTGGGAGATTGTTGGAGATAGTGCCCTCAGAGTCAATTATTGGATCACAGGCACGTGATTGCAATGATTGAGGGAGGACCTATTCCGGTAGGACAGTCTTACTCGAGATGATAGTATGCTATCTGGTTTATCTTTATCATCATGTACTGCTTTAGGTGACCTTACGAGTCGCTATTGCACGTTGATAGAGCCCCTAGGATTCTTGCTTGACTACCAGCAGTATGAGGGCGATCATATACGTGAGAGCTGGAGTCTATAAGCACATCCTTAAAAGGTCCCTAGTCGTGGGAGTTTCGAGACAGGGCATCGATTCTCCAGAGTAGACTAGTGTATACAGTCGAGACCCCGACGAGGGGCGGTGGCCGGTCTCACAAGCCACTGGTGTCAGTTGGTTCACCTAAGATGTATACAGGTGCTCATTGGGTTATGAGTATACCGGACAGGACTCGCCGGGAACCTGCTAGTTGGGATTATACCAGACGTCAGATAGCAGTTCCCTGGTGACATGTGTACAGGTTAGTTCATCGACCTGAGATCGTCATTTGTCTCGTGTGAGTTCCCACTGTGCTTTGATTACTACCCTACCACGCTCAAAGGAGACGTGCAAACAGGTTTTAGTTGGGTACAGTCCCGAGCCACATGGAGGCAGTGAGCGGATCTGCAAGGGTTCGTCTCTCCCGGTATTGGGGGTGAGGTCGCGCTGTGTTTAGGAGAGCCGGTACATGAAAAGTCCTTGGCCAACGCAGGAGATTTGCTGGTAGGTATTCCAGTAGTATCTCAGGGTGTTCTGGGCTACACTCCGACACGACTTGTACCGCTTTTGGGGGTCTGACTTTTACCAACCCCCTAGGCCCGCCATGCGATACTCATAGACGAACGGACCGGACTGTACGGATATTGTCACTGACAGGCTCAGTAGGGTGTCAGGATGAGTTCGCTCATCGACGTCCCTTTTGGTCAATAGCTGGTGGCCCGTTATGTATTGGCTAATACCTCTGACGTGCTAGTGGTTAAATCCACAGCCATAGTATTGACGAGTCTTTAGAGTCCACCACACACAGTTACTCAAGTTTCGGGCGAAACGCTGTAGAGGCCGTATGGAGATATGGCAGGGTTCGATCAGATACGTGCGGTATTGCACGGATCGTGATCGGACGGTTTTTACTAGCCGGCTTTGGTTTAAGCCGGATCCTAGTATTTGACAGTGTAGATTTTGTCTCTTTGCATTTGTGTTTAGTGGGAATACAAATGCGGGCATGTATATGCAGTCACGGGGTTTTCCTGTAATTTATTACGGGATCAGTTTTCTGAAGTTGCCAGTTTGCATTCCGTTCCGGCCAGTTTTCCATTGTTCCTTCCCGGCCGGACTTTTCCGTTGGAGGGGGTTATTTGCAAGTGTGCAAATAACATTTGTGGAGGGGGTCCTTTGTAAATTGGCAGCATCATGATGAGATCCTTTTTCCATCCACTCTTTGCTTTAATTGAGATTACAAATGAGATGAAAGTTGATTTGATATTGTTATCATAACCTTTTGATATGGTCACCTCTTTTCATTTCCTACACTCACCTCCCTTATTGTTTTAGTCTTTTTCTCTCCACCATTTCCTTGATGAGGGGCCGGCCACATTTGAGAAGGGAAATGAGAGGTTCTTTTTATTTTGGTGTGGCATATTTCCTTCATCTCATTCTTGCAAGAAAATATAGCTCCATTTTTCCAAAAGCTCATTTTCTTTCTCCACCTCCACATCCATGGCAACTTCGTAAACCCCAAAGAGACATAGATTATACACTAGTCTACAGCACTCCTTGGACGCGTCGGCTAGCCAACTTTGCGCCCGAGTTGCCCCGATCCAGAGGTGGGAGCCCGTAAAAGAATCCGGCTACATGGTGCCCTTTCCGACGAGGACGTGACGGACGGAGATTCCGCGGGAGATCGGAGTGGAGACAAAGACCGAAGGATACGGATCGCTTGGTATACTTCTCTACCCATCTTGTTGTTTGCTAGTAACTAGGTTAATGTCCCGATCCGGGTTAAAAGTGCGCGGTGGTGCCGGTTTGCTAGTTTGCAAAGTTTTTCGTTTCCGCGTTTCCGGCGTCGGATCGACGGCCGGGGCGCCGCCGTGCACTTACAATAAGTCCTTGAGAATAATGATTATAAGGGGAGGAGGAGGTGTAAAGAATGGAGTAGTGCAAGTATGAGATGTAGGGAGGTGAGGGTGCATGTGAGGTGTGGTGTTGTGAAGGTTTATTCCTAGCCTAAGATATAACACTTCCCTTAAAACAAATAAAAACCCTGCTACAAATACTTATCATTACACTTAAATACCACAATCTTATAATAAAATCTCATATCACTCTAAAATAATTTAGTTATCATTTTTATGATATCGCATATTTTTCATTTTCCTCAAAATAATTACATTTTTGTGGATATCAATCCAAAACCCAAAAATGCATACACGATATTACTTTCGTAAACTCATAATATTCATATTTAAATTATAAATTAATATTTATAATTTTCCAAAATGTTACAATATCCCCCCTTAAAAAACTTCGGTCCCTGAATTTAAATTTAACCCCAATCTTAAAATATTTTACTCAATCAAATCAAATTCTCGGGGTTCAAATTATGAAAACATATAGTCCGCTCCAATAAACAGAACTCCAAAGTCTCTCATGAGCTAGGACTACACTAACGCAACATGTGCGCATGAAAAATTAAAAATATATACTCCCATAACTGTAACTCTAGCAGATGCTATGAGAATTATACCAGTTTTGATGCAAAGTAAAAAACGTGAAATCAACTGTGTACATCGAGTACACAATCATTGTCATAACCATAGTGCAATATCTATAGCACACGACCAAGCGAAAATATAAAATCAAAGTTATAATATATCTTCTCAAGTGCAATACACGAAAATGAAATCAACCCCAACGGGTATGCACAAAAACCAAATCACATGCCACGGGTGTGCATGAAAACAATGTCAAGTGCAACGGGTGTGCACAACAACAACATCCAATGCATCGAATATGCATGGAACCAACATCAAGTGCGTATAGAGTGCACGAAATCAACATTGGGTGCATCGGGACGCACAAAATCAACATCAAGTGCATCGGGGTACAAAATTAATATCGTGTGCATCGAGGGACACAAAATCAATACCGAGTGCATCAGGGTGCACAAAATATCAACACGTACAACTAGTGTGCACAAAATAATATCAAATGCGTCTAGAGTGTACAAAAATCTCAATCAAGTGCAACTGATGTGCACGAATATATCAATCTAGTGTAACTGCTGTGAACGGAAATCTCAATCCAATACACCTGATGTGCACCAATCATATATGTAACCGTCAAATCATCAAAACACATAAGTTAAAATAACGGGCATCGAATCAACTTTTCTTCAACATCGAAAACGTGATATTCGGATCACCAAAATTCAAATAAAAAACAAATGACATTAAATCACACATTTTTCAATGTCGAAAGGTGTATGTACACCCGGAACTGACAGGACAATGATTCCCACTAGAGTTCTGCCCACGGTCTGACATTCTTTATCTCTGGATTCTTGTTCTCTCTGCGGACCACTAAGACCATGGCTTCACTATATAATCACCTGGTGAGGAGTAGTGACACAAACAGTCCCACGCTGACACCTCTCAGGACACTTCCTTGCCAAGTAACCTGGCCTCTCGCAATGAAACAGTCAACGACGATGGCCTCTGGTCCTTTGAGTATGCGCCATACAACTGGCCCTGGGTCCAATCTTTATCACAATAGAATCACGGAAATAACTCGTCACGACTTCTGCCGATATCACTGCCCAGAAACTAGCACTCCTTAATGAATCCAGTTCCGTTTCGGAACAACTGCAATCTCATCAAGACTTTCTTCTAAAAATGTGGCCGTATACAACGCCTCTGTATACATATCAAATCTCCAGTATCGATGGAGAGGAACAACTGCGCATCGAGACTTCACACAGATCTCATAATCCATTTCTCTTCAGTATCGATTAAATAGGGAGCATATCGCGATTGCTACGCAAACTACAAGTTATACTCGGCCACGATCATGCACGGAGTGTTACACAAAGACTTAAAAGTACGAATTTGGCATCTCTGACATTCTATGAAAAAAATCTGGCTAAGTACACTATCAAAAACACGTCCCAAACCATCGGAGGAAGACTCACAACTCGGTCTCTCTCTCTCGATCAACTCACACCAGGTCTGAGCAAGACCCGTCAAAAAAAAGCTAATCGACTTCACCGATCTTTAAGGTATGGTGTTGTGAAGGTTTATTCCTAGCCTAAGATATAACACCACCCTTAAAACAAATAAAACCCCATCGATAAATACTTATCATTAATCTTAAATATCACAATCTTATAATAAAATCTCATATCACTCTAAAATAATTTAGTTATCATTTTTATGATATTGCATTTTTTTCATTTTTCCCAAAATAATTACATTTTAACGGATATCAATCTGAAACCCAAAAATACATACACGATATTACTTTCGTAAACTCATAATATCCCTATTTAAATTATAAATTAATATTTATAATTTTCCAATATGTTACAAAGACCAGACACCACCCCTCATCGAGGTCAAGAAACGTATACAGTCTACTCTGGAATATCGATGCCTAGTCTCGATATTCCCAGGACTAAGGATATTTAAGGATGTGCTTATAGACTACCCAGTTCTCACAAGTCTGATCATCATCATAACCCTGGCAGTCAAGCATGAATCCTATGGGCTTTATCAATATGTAATAGTGATATGCTATGCTACACAAGACATATACATAATGATAAAGTCAAACCAAATAGCATACTATCATCTCGAGTAAGACTATTCTAATCATATAGATCTTCCCTCAATCATCATAATCGTCTGCTTGTGATTACAATAATTTCCTTGAAGGCACTATATCCAACAATCTCCCACTTGTACTTAAGACTGATTATTACGGTATCGCATACCCACAGCTTCTGTGCTACCGAATACCCAACTTCTTTACTAATCAGTTTCACAAACCGTGTTTGTCAAACACTCGTGTTCAAGAAATAACCTCAATAAGTGGATCCACTCTAATGTTTCTATCTTTATCTCTCTATATCTCAATTTCGTGGAGAATGTCTATCTCCCAAAATGAGTGATACATGTCTTAGAACTTGTCTGGATATCTAATGAGACTAAGTTCATAATATGAACACCAAATCCAACAAATTTCTTAGATTGTATCTTCCACTGAATTTAATCAGTATCCTGCGCCATGCCTACCTCAGTATCTGTTTAGATCCCTGTCCAACACACTGCCCCTCAGAAGGGGTAAACTTATAACTCTGACAGTCACTCTGTCACATAAGTCATCTTGGAAGCCTGAAACAATAACCGCCTCCTGCAGGATGTTGCCATTATCATATATATACCAAGAACATCCTCCAATGTTCAAACCCGCTTCCTATTGTTTCTCCGGTATTAGATTATACTTGCTAACTACATTAAATGCAAAAGCAACATTATCCAGATCCTGTGTGGAGAAACCCTTGTGACATCCAAAGTTTGACCGATTACAGTATAGGAATCTCACTTCCTATTCAGAGTATGTCATCCAAATCCCTGGATAGTACTCCCTATTACCTTCTTACCAGGTTCATCTGCTATTTTAATGAAGTCAAACATTATAACTGTCACATCAAAATAGATCATCCATCTTCGCTATACCTGCTTTAGTCTATAAATAGACGTAAGCTACCCGCCCACTACGCTTCCACTGCTCCCACTGACTACAATAACCTTTTGGCAGAGTCATATACACGTGCACTTCTAAACTCATTTAGAATGACGTTATAGTTATCCACCTGCCATGTCTTATAGTCAAGGACAGCAGTAGTGATAAGCTTGTGTCATCAAAACCTCCCCGTCACTGTCTTTGAGGAAACTGAAATACTTCTCAGGTGGCTGACGTTACCAACTAAATCTGTGGAGTAGCTAAATGGATCATTGAATCAATTGAATCCTTAGGTTCAACTAAATTTTCAATTATCATTTGTGGTTCTGGAATCACTTCCAGTTCTACCATAATGTTTTCTAAAATGAATTCATTTTACTAAAATTTGTGGTGAGTCAAGAACAAAACAACGTTTGATCATGAAAATGGTAAAATGTTAACCCTCATCTATGCCCGGGATAACCCACAAACTGCCATTAATGAAACGTGCCTTGAGTTTATCCGGATTCTGGATTTAAGAATAAGCCGGACAACTCTATATACCGTAATATCATTAAGATATGAATCCATTATATGTCCAATATAGGAAGAAAGGCACAGATTTAGATGAAATCAGATTCAAATAGTATGCAGCTATTTCTAGTGCACATCACCTAAATGGAAGAAGGCCAAGCATCATTGCTCATTAAGGAGCGCATCCACGAATGAGTAACCTGTGAGAGTAACAGTATTCCCATCATTACTTTAGCGGAATACTTAGCATAAGTATCGACATTTTCGATCAACTTGAAGAATCCTGATACTTCAAATGAATAGTTTCCTACTTTATTCCTATACCTATCAACTTCTCAAGGTTTTGAACTTTGCATAAATACATGTCCAGAAGAAAAGAAGTTATAAGTAAACGGAATATAGTACAACCACCAACCCCTTATCCTGATGGACATTAGACAACATACAATACTTTGTATAAGTCCCCCGAGTTTACAAACTCAAACTCTGTGTGTCATAAGTTGAAAATTGTATTTTGGTTAAAAAGAATTACACCGTTATTGAATGCACTTTACGTAATCATCAACTAATAAAGGTAAATTTTGTAAACATAATTTCAAAATTTTATATCCCACTTTATGAAATAAACGTAGAGATATATCAGTTTGAAATTGGTGCAAAACAACGGATATTCAAAACTAACAAATCGCCAATAGGCAAACCCAAATATCAACAATTATAACGAACTGTGATGTTGAGGATCTAAGCATCCAATTCCCAATATTCTACTCCAACACATCATCTATAATACCATACATATATGAGAATCTAAACCAGTATATACATACCCTGAAGTCAGAATGTAATTACGAAAGAGTTTTTAATAACTACTGCACAGGAAAACTGAAACATGGGAATGTTTCGAAGGGGTGGTCGGGTATTCCTAGTAACGCCTCTTCCAACACCAGATTCATGACAGCCGTCATAATTTCCTTTTCCCTTACTTCAACCTCTTTATATGTCTCTACAACTTTCCTTCTATATACCATACTTAGGCTAGTTGGTTTTTTTCCTTCCCTACCTTTCAGTACATGCCTAAGGTTTGGAAGAAGACTATCCAATAAGTATAATATGTGTACTCTTCTAATACAAGAAGCTCTTGCAATCTGAAAGAAGGTAAAAGAAGAGACAACTAAATAATCTTATTCAATTTCCCCAGAACCGAAATCCATTCTCGAACAGAAATAAATTTCTGCGAGTTCGTATGTAATTATACAAGATATTTTTATCCATTCTATCAGGATCTTCATAGTGATATGGAATGTTCTAGAGAAAGCTAAAGGTAAAGTAGGAGAGGCATGGATATACGTGATTTTGTCATGAATCTAGATGATCCAAAATCCTAATGGTAAAATATTCGGTTTAACTTAGTAATGAGTTTTAGTTTAAAGCAAGGCACGGTCGCTGCCAGAGAGAGAGAAAAGAAACACTCAGCGTGCACTCTAACCTAGATCAGAATGGTTAATTAATAATTTATCTAATCTGGATGGCTACCAATATTTTCTCGAATTCTCCTTCAAAGCCTAAAAGGAGAACTAGTCGGGATAACCCGAGGAGTAATTCCTACTCATCAGTAGGAATCGGGATCCAACTATCATCGCGTAGAAACTTTATGGAATCCACTCAAATCACTACACTCCAGAAGGTATGCGCATACTTAGCAAGTTTCCTTTTATGCTTAAAACTCCCGATATAGTTTTTACCCCTAGGACCCAAGTGACCTTAACTGAGTCAACAAGTCAAAAGATCCTAATCAAGTTCTTCCCGTCATTATCTTCATTGCATTAAACCCATCTGTACGAGCCCTTAACTAAATCAACAAGGTCGTACGACCGTTCTAACCAATCACATTTAATGCTTCAAATAAGCAATACTTAGCTACAACAAACTACGCCTTAACTTAGTCAACAAACATACCATGAATACTAAGCATTACTCGTAGGAAATGACGGAGGGCTATAGCTAGTTTTTGGCGAAAAACTTTTAACGTAATAAACTTGATCTCGTTATAGGAACCATGTAATTTTGAAAAGGAGTGGCTTAGCCTCCGCATTTAAAATGCTGGTTTTGAAGAAAACCGAGTAGGTAATAGTACCGCAAACTTTTGCTAGAGTGGTCATTCCCTTCAAGGGATCTAGGCCCTTTCCTTATCAAATGAGCTTCGGGATATTCATAAACAAATACCGCTATGCAAAGCAAAAGATTACGACTATTGTTTTTAAAACTGAACATCCGACAATATCATTTTATCAGGTTTGTTTTCTTACATTAATGAGGATTAATGCAATCCCATCAATTAATAATATCACACCAGAAGAAACAAAAATAATCATGCACATATATGCCATCCGCATTCGCCACAGGGTCCCGGGTCTTCACCATAAGATTACTTAACTTACGGCAGGGTGGAGACAGGACCAGCGCGGATGCAAAAACATATATAGCATCTACTAATATATATGAAAGTATATATAACAATATTCGTCTCAGGCATGATAGTATAGCAAATACAGAAGCAAACACAATATGGAAATGCGGATAAACTTGGAAAAGTACATTTCAGTGGAGCCAAACATGAAATGCAATTTTCACGGTCGTATGGACAGCCCGTAGTATCAGACCCTAGACCCCTACGAGTGCGGCAAGCCATCTGCCAATCAAAGAAGTGAGGCAGCCTAAATCAACGAAGTGAGTGGGCCACCCAGCACTTCCAAAATCCGGTGAATTTGGCACCCCTCCGCGGGTCAATCCTTTACCCCCTACAAGTGCGGCAAATAGCCCGCCAATTTTAGAGTAAGGCATCCTGGTATCAACGCCATGAGATGGTGGCCCATTGCCCTCTAAAACCCGGCTACTCGAGCACTCCGCCGTGGGGTAATCCTAGCACCTGTAATGAATACATGAATATACAACGGCGACTACATCCGCAACAAGGACGTGCCCAAAAGAATAATATACAAACCGCTATAACGGCATTCCACATGCCGGATGCTCGCCACGCAATATGAATATACATTACATCATCACAGAGCTTCTAATACTACATACACCGGGTTTTCCATCACGACAATCCAACACAACCATAAATAAGCAATATCACAGGATATTGCACATAATGTAAGTAAAATATACGTACCCACTATGTCATTGACATATAGCAATGAGATTGGAGAATACCACCATATATCTACACTTACAAATATTACAGAACAAGCATGCATATAACCAATACAACTCATAATCCATAAGCCTTAATTTTCAAAAGTGCAAACAACATAACATTTCCAAAAACACCCCCGGCACAAACAAAAACACATTTCCATTGAAATTTTCCGAATCAGCGTTCACCGATTAAACCCCGAAGCGCCAAAATACGGAAAATAACTAAAGTACGACGTACCCTAAGATTCTGCCGGGGGAGTTAGGGCGGACCCCAAGCCCGAGACCACCTTAGGTAGTCTTGGGTGGGGTAACCCCCACCCACCCTCACTGATCGCTCCCCGCCGTAATTTCGCGTTTCCCGGCTCAAGTGGCAGCACTTCACAAGTCCAAAATGGGATTCAATTTCAAGGGGGATGATTTATAAGGTGAATTAGAAACTAGGTTTTGAAAAAATGGAAAATATGAGTTGAATAAGTTGTAATCTTTAGTTAGGCTCTGATACTAGTTGAAAGAACTAATGCACTCTTGTATGCAATTTTAAATGATGATAACATAGGGTTTTAAAAATTGTAGAGAGCAATTAGTCCAAACCATCGGATCTTAGCTAGAAATAATAACTTGTAACAAAGAAAAGAGAGCAAATAAGCTATAAGGTTGAAACCGCAACCTTTGTAAGATCTTCAAGTGCTCTATTTTGTGTTGGACTCCATTGTAGGCTCTTAGAAACTCTATGGAACAAACTTGCTAATTCATCTCCTCCATCAAAGATGATCCACCATGAAGGCACAAGTGCAATGGCTCCAAACTCAAACTAGAATTAACTTAAGTAGTTAGGTTACTAAGCTAACTAGTTAGGAGTTGTAGTTCAAGCTCACTACTAATTTTCTCTCTTTTTATTTTCTTTTTTTATAATCTATTTTCTCATAAAAGAGGAGGAAGAGACCTTCATGGCTCAAAAAGAGGAAGAAGAAGAGAATAGAATTTATCAACCATTCACTTAAAAAGAAAAGGGTTATAAATACCATTCTCTACAAATTCCTAACCATAGGATTTAATCAAGAAAACAAGTGTTCAAGCTTTTCTCCCTCCTCCACATGTTACCATATAGAGATAGACACAGGGATATGTTATTCATTTGGAATAACATATGCTTAAGAAAACAAAAGAAAAAGAATAAACAAAAACAATATATACATTTATATGTAATAAATTATACAAAATACATATACTTATAATTGTTATCCAAGGTATTTAAAATATATAAAAGAGAGATTAATTAATGGTGACATGATACTATTAAATACATATACAATATATATGTTTAAAATATTAAATCGGCATCCGATTTAATAACAGTTTTTCTAAAAAGACAGGTTAGTATTACAACCGTCCGATTACCATCAGTGTATAGAATACACTAGTTTTAATCGAACCCAAGCGTGTGCTAAAGTACCTCAACTATAACATTTCTCTAAAGCCAGAAACCCGCTGTGTAGGACTCTAAAGACTCGAAAATAAACTGACGATGGTCGCATCAGAAGTCGTGCTTGATTTCTGAGACATCGTTGTTGATGGTTGTTGAAAGTTGTTAATCTGCATGAAAGAGCATGATTTCAGTACAAAAAAATGATTTTTATGTTGAATGAGTTCGTATGAACGCTTGACCCGAAATATGGAAGGAGAGATCTGTCATACCAGGCGTGCTAGAATCTGCAGAGTATTTTTCATCACCCACTAGGATGGATGAGCTACCGTGTCAGGCGCTTTACAAATTTCCCCTGCTTAGGGTAGGCAGGAGGCAAAAACCCTAGTATTTTTGTGGGAATTGGAAAACTTAACATTTCATCATATGTTGAAATTTAAATACCCCTTACAAAATTGCATATTAGTCCTTGTGCTTTACAATTTTGGGTTTTTGCCTCATTCTTTACATCAATGTGCACACATTTTGCACTTTAGTCATGAACTTTAGATAATTTGGCTTTTAGCTTATTTTCATTACATTTTTCTACTTATTTAAATATAAAATCTATTTACAATAATTTTCTCTTCTTTTCTTTCTCTTTCCTCTTGATGGTCGGCCGGCATCGCTAGGGCTCGAGATGATTTGGTCTTGGGCCTACTTGCTTGGTCTTGGGCTCAGGATGATTAGGTTTGGACCCACTTGTTGGGCATTGGCTTCGACTTTTGACTTTAACTTTTGGCAACAGCGTGTATTTTTTGACCCCAACATCTATCAAAACAAATATCGAATGTTTTTGAGTAGTTCGCTAGAAAACTAGATTTTCAAACACGTTCTAACATCTCTCATGTCCTCTAACACGACTGTGGAGAACAACCACATCCCAAAATGTTATTATGTTTCTAAGTCACTTTTAGTTATTGCAATATCGTCCACATAATAAGATTACGGAACTTACAGTTCTCGCATTCAATATCGTTAATCCATAGCTATATATACGAATAGGCAATATCGTACATTTACATTCAACCCCTTGAAAAACTGTTTTAAGTCATAAATTGGTTTCGAAAAACCGCAGGCAGATCTCATATATCTCCTTTTCCAAGTCTCATACGAGAAATACAATCCAAGTCTAATTAGACCGGTTCAAGATCATTAAATGTAATGATTCATTAGGAAAGGTGGGTAGACATAGTCATCGCCTCAAGCAAGAATATCTATTTCTAGTCTGTCCATCCTTGAACAGATAATTTCACCATAAAAGATAACTTGCATCTTTCGACAACATCTTTCTTTGGCGTGACTTTGGAAAAATTAATTTTCAACGAAGTCTTGCACCTGACAGGAAAGTTGATCAAGTCCTAAACTTGATCATCTATATTAGCTCTTTCGCTTATCCATCGCTATTATTCACTCCCTTAGTAATAGGCCCTTAAGTAGCATCGTTACTTGACTTGGGTTCCGCAACATATGCGATGCCATCATGAATGCTTCCTCTTTTATATTAAAATATCTCTGAAATGCTATTCTCCAGGCTTTATGAGGTTTCGAGCTTCTGCGATTGGCTCAAAACTATCACCAAGAATCTCGCTACTATTTACCTTAGCTACTGGAAAAAACTGATTTCTCTTATGCTAACCGACAAAAATGGCTCCCACTGTCCTTAACTGCTGGAGAAAACTAATTTTTTCTATGCTATGAAACAAACAGATTCCCACAAATCTCCAATTGCTAAAGAAAACCATTTCTCCCACTTTATTTGACTGATAGGGCTCCCACTGTTCTTAGCCGTTGGAAGAAAACATAAACATCCTGCGCCGGTGGACTCGGAAGTATATATGCCTCGTAAAAACCTAAATCCTGACCTACTTTCCCTTTTGCGGTTGTTACTTCTGAGGAATTCAACTTCGCACGACCTATTGTAGCTACTTTCCAAATCTACTAGCCTGCAAATACATGTCCCTTCGAATTATCTCAAGGGACTAACTTCTCATATGAATGTGGAGTAGTAAATGTATTAAGGCAGTACGTAATACGGGCACAAGTAACCTTCTTAGTCTCTCACTCGTCCATATTTAATAGGTGCTGACAATTATTAAATTGTGAAGATACACAGTTGAGAAATATGAGCTGCTCTCTAGATCTCACCTTCCCAAAAAAATATAGGAAAATCGGTTTGTGCCATCATGTTGCTTACTATACTTAAAGTATCATATTTCATCTACCTGCAACACCGTTGGTCATATCATAATATTGCATCTTAATACCCCCTCATTCATAATCATGCTGCATGTAAATGGTGCTTTTAATCCATGTCTGCTACATAAGTGCAGGGAAAGAGGTGTTGGAGCAGTTGATGGATTTTCAAGATTAAACCAGACCAAATTGGACCCAGTCAAAGCCAATGGTCAACAATTCAAACCTGTAGATTACAAAGTTGCCAAAATCAAAATATCAAGTGCTAGATAACCATTAAAAATGCAGAAAAGAAAATGAGAAAAATCCAGAGAACCAACTCCTTTACTTGGATGCTAAGTCGCGGCCAAGTCAATACATTTAGCCGCTAAAACGTGTCCGTCTTGGTACCTCGGGACAAAAATTTAAGGGTTATTTTTGTCTTTCCATATGCTTCCAGAATTTTGCTAGGGTTTCACCCTTCAGTCCCTATAAGTATCTCTGATCATCAGCCAAGAAAAGGATCTTAGTTTTTATTTTTAGGTTAAAAAAGTGTTTAGAATTTGTAGCCTCTTTCTTTCTCTTAGCCATTAAAAATTGTAGAAGCTTGTGTTTTTAATAAAAGGTTGGTTTCTTTCTATCTTGTTTTATTATCTTGTCATTTTCTTATCATGTCTCGTTATTTAAATTCATTAGATAAAATTGTATTAGATGTGATGAATGGATATAATAATGTAGTTGTTGGTTTTTATTGATTCTATATTCTTTTTCTCTTAGATCTAGTTTTTTAAGCAATGAAACTCGATGGTTGCTCCTTACATTTGTGAGGGGCCAAGTGATTAGCTTTTACCATTATTTTCATCTCTTCTATCTTATTCTCTTCTACTTGTTTTATTTTTCTTTTAACATGAGTGATTAGAGTAGGGTGTTTTTCGTCACCCCATTGAGATGGGGATACGCGCGCGCTTGTCAGGCGCATTACAGATTCCCCTTATTTAGGGTAGGCTGGGGTTTATTGATTGTGGGGATCTGAATCTTCGACAGCCGTGGACTAAGCTGTCGTTAATTACCCCTCGCCTTTGGGGCGAAGGAACGTTTGATTGACGGGTTAAACTGGACAAGTGAACTCAACGTACGGTGTATGTGTTTCGAAAGGGTTTTGGATATATCGGGGGGCCCGCAGAGTTTTACGGGGGTCCCGCTACCCAAATAGTTGGCTGGGGGTCAAAAGGGCTAGCAGCTCCCTTGCGGGGTGCGGGGCAGTGTCCCGTTAGAAATTTTTTCTAACGGGGACAGTGTTGTGGAGTGTGTATATAAAAAAAGGGAAGAATAGCATCCAAAGGACGCGTGGGTGCCAGCGCCTCACGTGCCTAGCATGCGGGCGCTGGGCGCAGGCGCCCCACGTGCTTGGCACGAGGGCGCTGGACGTCAGCAGGAAAAGGGACTGGGTCCCTGCACTGGGAGCTGTGCTCCCGATTTGTCTTATGGCGTTAAACTCCTAAAAAGAGATTGATTTATGGAATTGAACTCCAACAGATCTTGAATGGAGTTAAACTCCTAGAAATCTTTAGAAATGATCAAAGGGGCCCCTTTGTTTCTCTCCCCTTTGGCCCTGGATCTTCACAAGATGGGAATTTTGGAGATGGGTCTCCTTCTTCTTCCTCTCGGTTGGCTGGATCTTGGAAAAAGGGTTGAGATTTAAAAATCTCCCCCTTTTGAGATCTGATGGAAGATCTGAGCTCCTCTTTGTGGGTTTTGTGGTGAAAAACTATTTAATTTTGGAAAAAGGAAGAGTAAAACTCTTAATTTAATTGAAAAGGGGAAGAAGGTTTAGAACCTTGAGGAAGGGGAAGGAGGCACAAAAACCTAGATTTTGAGAGGAATGAAAAGTATGCTTTATTTTATTATCATGTTGTCTTATATAGGCTTACAAAATTACACATAGCCCCTTGGGCTTTACAAAATGGTATTTTGCCCATCTCATGCTTCATGTGCTCATTTCTTTTGCACATGAGCCATGGGCTTTACAAAAATTTGGCTTTATGCCTATTTTTCTTACATTCATGTATGAAAATTACATCAAAATTATTTATTACATAATTTTCATTTTGGCATGGGGGAGGCTGGTCGCGGGGCTCGACTTGGGCATGGGCTCACTTAGCCTGGGCTTAGGCCTACCTGGCTTTGGGTTGACTTTGACTTTGACTTGGTCAACAGGGGTGTAATTTTTTACCCAAAAAAGTGCCCCCCATCAATAAATGCACACCACACATGTGGTTCGTATGCATGAAATTGATGGATCTTCTTTCACGTGGAGGCGACTTGATTTGGTTCCCATTTTTTGGGAAGCCGGCACTGCCTTTTTTATGACATGGGCGGTCGATACTTGACGTGTCCCCAAGACGGAGTGTCGGTGTATGACCTATCCCCGGCATGGAGTGTCGCTAGTCAACGTTTTCCCGGCTCGGCGTGTCGCTAGTCGACTTTTTCCCGGCACGGAGTGTCGCTGGCTGTTCAACCTGTCCCCGGCACGGAATGTCGCTGGTCGACTTGGCCCCGGCACGGAGTGTCGCTGGCTGTTCGACTTGTCCCCGGCATGGAGTGTCGCTGGTCGACTTATCCCCAGCACGGAGTGTCGCTGGTCGACTTATCCCCAGCACGGAGTGTCGCTAGTTGTTCGAATTGTCCCCGGCATAGAGTGTCTCTGGTCGACTTGTCCCCGGCATGGAGTGTCGCTGATCGACTTGTCCCCGGCACGGAGTGTCGCTGGTCATTTGACTTTTCCCCAACATGGAGTGTTGCTATGTCACGTCCCGAAAGTACGGAACATGACCGGCACGTAAACTACGAACGTCTCGAGACGTACGTAATCTAAGTAAACCGAGAACCCAGAAAACCAAACCAAGAAAAGTAGTAGAGTGAAGGAAAACCAATTTAAAACAAGTAGTTTCAATAGCATAAGCCGAATTATGCGGTTTTTAAAAACATCAAAAATTTACTGAAAATTTCGGCAGAGTCTCCTTTGTAAATACTGGCCCCCAAACGGAATACAACATGAATAGTATACGAAATCAATAAAAGGCATCCCCAAGCGGGAGCTAGCTCTTCGTCAATCGACGGTCACAACCACACAAGCAATATAATATACAACGCCAACGGCGAGGATCAAAACTCAAAACCACAAGAAAACCACAGAAATAAAACGCGCGACTCTAAGGTCGAAAGAATAACATCACTGGTCCCTATCTCTGAAATAAATACATGTTTGGTTGATGGAACTTCTAGATACAACAGAGTAATAATATACAAGTTATATAATGGGGGGTACGATACAAGTAAACCCACCTACTAGCAAATCACCCGAAGGAAACTATGCCCGCAAGCCGTAATGAAACCTGTACGGCAAACCTGCAAGAAACTGGGGCACAACGGGGGTGAGTTGCCAACTCGTGAATAGAAAAACATCTACGCACAGAAATCGCATAAATAACGCAATCTAGGTCAATGATCATAATATATCCTCAAATATATGAATAACATGCAGCCTATAACAATGGCTAGGGTAATATCTAACCCGAGTGTGATCTCATGTGCCCGTGTCAGTGCCTCAGGTAGCAATATATCATATGAATGAGATATGAATGCATGAAAACAGAATACATGTAAATGAAGAAACTGTTTTCATAAATTAGTGAGATTTCCTTTGTATTTTTAAAATGAGGTATCATAAATGAAATCAGCATCAACAGTATCTAGCATCGACACAAAACATAAATCTCAATGTCTCAAAACCTCAGGCTCCGGCTATCCGGACTGGCCTGTATCATCAAATCTCAGTACCTCAATATCTCGAAATCTCAGTATATCTAGGGCGCCGTCAGTCCAGACCGGCCCCTACCATCCATCTCAAGACCACGACGGTATCCTCCGGATATCCGACGCGTCGGGTAAAATCGCCGGCAGGTAGTCTCCCCCTGCCAGGCTCATCGTCATCACCACGAGCTTCTTGCCCCGGGATACCTTACCGGGTCCACCATGTACCCGAAACGGTTCATCTAACTCCTCGAATCGGGTCTCGAAATCCATCAGCAAACTCATGGTGGACGACTCATACTTCAGGGGAAAAATCGCGCTTTTTATTTAAAAAGAGAAAGAAGAAGTTCGTATATGTTTTGCGGTTTTCCCCAAATCCAGAAAATCTCATGGAAATCCGAATCCAAAACCTCAATAGCACGTAAAAAGTGAATATATGCATGAGAATCCATGAATGCGGCATAACAATGAATAACAGTATGCATGAGATAGCAGGTAATAACTACAATGTCTAAACTAACATATAAGGCAAGTACACTAATATCATGTCTAAACTATTAGCTAACAGGCTATGTCAAGCAATAATATTTTCTAAGGTGTACGTGACATGGCAATTACCGATGAAGATGTGTGTGAGCCGGCAAGTAAGTTACGTGGTACATACGCATCATCAGTAATGGTGCTGGTGTCCTAACCACAAGATATCAACAGTAGAATATGAAGCATAATATAAGCATGTGATGCGGAGCAAACAACAATAATGAGCGGAAGATGAATACTAGACGCAACGATAACTAATCTGTTTTAACCTAATATAAGTCCTACAATGGTGCCTTTTGAAATAACACGAATCGTGGGGTTTTGAAAATAGGGGCTACGGTGTTTTTAAGAAAAGATACGTTTTTTTTTAAAATATCCGTAGAATCCCTTGACTTGTCTTTTAAAATACGCACGATTCGTAAGCTTTGAAATAGGTAGGAACCGAATCTAATCTAACAACTAACTAAACTAAAGGGCTAAGCTATAAGCTAGACTACAGGTAAGGAAACCGCCTAACATCTGAGTCGATACATATACATACCTGTATATATATTAGTCGGTGATCCCGCCTCAATAATATCATATCCGATACCATATCTATAATCAGACATCCCAAGTCAAGAGTGCGGATCAATCATCAAGATATAGCTCGTACGTAAATCCGTCGTACGGCATCCCCAAATCTGGGTACGGGTCAATATCATATTCCTCACACTATTCCTCTGGTATCCTCTTTATCCAAGATCATAGTCTAGGGTACTGACCTATGTCTAGTACAATACTAATATCCTCAATATACTCATAATCTGACTACTGATCGACAATCTCGTACAAACCGATATCGTCAGCACATATCATCATCAAGGGGTATACATCGCCCGATACGGCCTAATATCAAGATCCTAGCATATCATGCCTCATATCACGATCACATGTCGACCATTTTATTTATAACACTATTCACCCGTATCGCCGCCCCAAGATCTGCTATAACACCAGGACGTACCTCAAGTACGAATCCTGCCATATCACCGATATCACAACCACAAACAAATCTCATCGACTCAGCTCAATCCCAAGTATCATCCTCAAATCCATATGTGAACACATAGTCCCATACCCATGTGAACACATAACTATAAAGAATCCCATGAGCACATATAAATAGGAATGTATGCAAGTATGTATGTGTGTATGTGTAGTGCAACACTACCCTAGGGTTCGCGACACTAAAATAATCCAACACACCAATATCCATCCTAAACATCATTATTAATCCCAAACAACATATAATAATTGTTGGTGTGTATACGCATCCGTATACACCACCACGGACTGCGGGGGTGCTATACGCCATCCACCCGACTTCTCCCCGTAGATATAAATCTACTCACCTGGTCCTCGCTCGCCGGTGCCGACGTCGCCACGCGCTTGCTTGTCGTCTCGAAGTCCACATGGGGGTACCTACATGCCACAATGTATCGTATCGCAAAACCAAATTCGAAATCGAAACGGCATACGAAAATCAAATCGGCACGCGTATCATGCATAGGTCAAAACCTATCGCCTACGCATGCAAGAATAGCCAAACCAACCCTCGATGTCGACGTACAAACGTCAAACCCTCGTGAAAAATCCAAACACACTCATTTGCGCATTCACGAACACTAATTATAATATAAAATAGCTTAAAAATTCACAAAAACCCCAAATTCACTTTAAAAGCCATTTTTCCGAAAATCTAGCAAGCACAAATTACCCATTTTAGTACCAAACTCGACGTTTAAACAATCTAATGGCCATAATACTTATTAAACATCTTAAATAAGTCCTAAAACAATTTTCATAATTTAATCTCATTAAATTCCATTAATCCCAAAATTCTAGTTTACAATATACCCAAATTTTAACTATTTAATAGCAAAATGCACAAACAACAATTTAGCTTGGATTTTCATGAACTAAAGTATTAAGCTACACTTAATAATGTTAATGAAGTCATGAAAAACCTAATTATATTTTTAAACCCAATTATTTAACCATTTTCAAAAACCTAGTTTGTTAAAACTCCAATTTTAACAATTTTAAGTTACAATATACAAAACAACTACTAGACTAGATTTGCATATCATAAGATGCTAAATACATATCACAACCATCATCAATTTATCACAACCCTAACATGATTCAAATCCTTCTCTTGAATTTCACAAACCCTCACTTTAAATTAGAAACCCAAACAACTTTTAACTACTTTAGCTTAAGCAAAATACCAACAATTTAACCATTTGGACAAGATTTATACCTCCAAGACTTGTAGATCTACATGCAATTTAGCCTCCCAAATTAGCTTCTATGCCCCAAGATCCATGCTAGATGAGATAAAGAATAATGGGTAGGAGTTAGATTTTGATTTCGGTGAGGTTTGCTTGATTTTTCATGGAATTTTTTTGTAGATTTTTGGAGAGAGATGTGGTGAGGAAATTTAGAGGGGAGGGGCTGTAGAAATCTGCAGTTTTCGGCCATAATGGGAAGGGGAAATGAGTGAGGGAGGAGAGAGAGTGGGGTGGAGAAAGTGGGAAAGTCAAAGTACACATTTTCTTTTATCATTTTCTTTTCTTTTCTTCTCTTTTCTTTGTGATTGGAGAGAGAGAGGAAGGGAGGGCTGTCATGGTGGGGTCGGCCACATGGGGAGAGGGAGAGGGAGTGAGTTATGGGTGTATGGGTGAGGAAAAATGATAAATATTATACCCCAATTCCCATTAGCACTAATTTCACCCAAAAAAAAGCCTTTTTCTTCGATATTTTCTAAACCGTTTTGGCAAACGATTTCGTTTCGAAAACCAAATGATAAAATTTTATTTAAAGTTTTATGATGCACAAAATTTGTTTCAACTCATTCTAATTTGTAATTTTCCCTAATTAAATGTATTAGTGACGGCTTAAAATAATAATAAAATAAATTTTTTTCAGAAAATTTGAAATTTCACCAGTGGCTCAATAAACACCAAATACTAGCAATTACATAGCTAGAATATGTATATTTAATTTTTATAATAAGATATTTGCATTTTGACTTTTTACAGAAAACCTCCTTATTTTACCGATTTTCCGAAATTTCACCGAAACGATTTTCAAAACGCTACACGCTAGTTGTTCAACTTGTCCCCGGCACGGAGTGTCGTCGTTCGATTTGTCCCCGGCATGGAGTGTCGCTGTTAGATTTGTCCCCGGCACGGAGTTTCGCTGGTCGACTTGTCCCCGGCACAGAGTGTCGCTGGTCGACTTGTCCCCGGCACGAACTGTCGCTGGCTGTTCGACTTGTTGTTAGTTATATGTATGCCCTAGAGGCCATTATTGTACATACGATGTATATTGTAGTGGATGCTTGGACATATATATGGAGGACTTTCTTGCTCGACATGATAGTATGTTATCTGGTTGCTCTTTATCTTAACATGTACTCTAATTGTCTCTATGTTACATGTTGATAAAGAGCTTAGGATGAGTACTTGACTACCAGGACTATGATGCAGATCATACTTGTGGGGACAGTGTAGTCGCTAAGTACATCCTTCAAATGTTCCTAGTCGTGGGTGTATCGAGACAGGGCATCGATATATCAGTGTAGACTAGCGTATAGCTTCTCGACCCATATAGATGGGCGATGGATGATCCAATATCCATTAGTGTTTGACATCAGAGACAGTATATGGGTGCTCAGTGGAGACTGGGTACACTGAACGGACTCTCCGAGAACTCCCAGATGGTATTATACCTATCGTCAGATGGAAGTTCTCTGGTGACACTGGTACAGATTAGTCTGTAGACCCGAGATCGTCATAGAGTCTTATGTGATTCCCACTGTGCTTTGATTTCCACCTTACCACGTTCAAGAGAACGTGCAAAATGGTGGCTTTTGGGTACAGTCGTGAGTCACATGGAGGTAATGAGCGATATGAGGGGTTTCGTCTCTCCCGGTATTGGGAGTTGATGTTGCGCTGTACTTGATTGGCTATAACAGGAAGTCCTTGGCCAAGGCTACTTCAGAGATATACTTTTAAGTGTTATCAGTAGTTTCTCAACCCGTTATGAGCTTCATATCGACACGACTTATCGAGTTACTGGAGTCTGACGTTTACCACCCCTAGACGAGATATGCGACATATCAGACGAGACCGGACTGTACGGAAGTGTTACTAATTGGATTCGCAGGAGTGTGAGAAGGCTTGCTTGTTGATCTTCTGATCGCTCAATACCCGGGTGGCCGTTACGTTTAGGAGACCACTTGCGGCTTGTGGGTGTTTGATATGATCACCACCTACTGTCGGCGTATTGACGAGTCTTTAGAGTCCTACACAGGGGTTTCCTGGCTCAAGCGAAACGGAGTAGGTGCACATATGTGATATGTGCGGGACCGAGATTGATACGATATGAGATACCGTATTTTATTATCACGATATGAGATATCGATCGATTATATATGATATAGCCGGGTTATCGGATCAAGTGTTGATTCAATAAGTTGATTCATATGATATTAGTCGGTTATAGGTGATATAGACGGATTATTAAATCAAGAGTTGATTTGATAATCTAATGTATAATTATATATTTGATATATTATATTACATTAACTAGTATTAGCTCACTTATGATTTCTTTTCTCACTTTGGATACATTGATGTATATGTGATATATGTTAAATGTATCAAGCTAGGTTAAAAATGCAACTAAGGTTAATGAGGGTTAAACCATGCTAGGGTTAAGATTAGGGTCCATAATTTTATCATTAAGTAATTCAAAAATTGTTGAATTAGTCATGGTTGATATTTTTTGAAAGCTTGTAGAAGCTTGTAAGAATCTTTGACTTTGTTCACTCTTTTTGTCTAGCTTAAGATATTATTTGACCTAACCTTTAACCATAGCTTATGGTTAACTCTCTACAAGGGTTAAGGATGACATTCTTAACCCTTGGTTGCATTTCTAACCTCAAACAAAAATTCATTCTCACTTGATGAGTTGATTCTTCTACTTCTTCCTCAAAGCTTTCTAGCTTCAATGGAGTTGTGAGAAAATGATTTCTAAAGTGAGCAAACTTCCTACTTTATCATCCTCTACTACTTGCCATTTAGTATAGGGTTTTTGCTTCACTAATTCCATGATTAGTGAAGAGGTAGCTTGGGTTAGTGTCTCCTCGACGTAGATCATCTTCAGCCTCGAAGACATCGAAGAAAGCATGTTCGTTTCTTCATGGGAGCCTCTCTAGAGTCCGGAGTTCACGATCGCAGCGAAAGGGACTACTACACGGAGCTATTTGTAGGGTTACTATGCACTGTCACAAGGGTCTATAAGGCATCAACCATGCCCGATTTAAAATTTAGACGTGCCGAACAACCCAAAGCGAGGATCTTTGCTAGATTATTAGGGTTAAACATGCATGTAAACATCTTTCGACTAAGAGAGAGGGATTACAACCTTTGTAGTCCACTCCTTCGCTTCATAAGCTCCGATTAGTAGTCCCTTTGCCGCAATCCATGATCTCCCGGACTCAAGAGAAGCTCCACAACCCGAATGATCCATGCTTGCTTGAAGTCTTCCTTTTCGAAGATGATCTATCTTGAAGTTTCTTTAACTCAAGCTCTCACTCACTAATCAAGTATTAATGAAGTGAAAACCCTAATCTAATAGGCTAGATTAGAAGAGGATGATGAAGTAGGATTTATGCTCCCTTTTATTATCAAATTCTCACACTAATCCATCACAAAATAAAAACCTAGAAAGCTTTTCAAGAGCTCAAGGAAGAAGAAGAAGAATCATCCCATTTTGTGATGAATAATGAATTGTTATTATCATTACAACTACAACCATGGTTAAGTCAAGAAAGACTTAACCATTGTAGAGATTCAACTAGGGTTAAGGGTGTGGGTTCGGTTAGAAAAATATCTCCAAAATATCAACACATAATATCTTTACAAGAAACAAAAGAAAAGCTTCTAGAAGCTTCATGAATAAGCTAACCCAAATCAAACTCTAACCATGTTTAATCTCCACTAATCATGTTGCATTTGTAATCATAACTTGTTACAATATTATATATCACATATATAACATATTTTTGTAACAAAAGAAAATAATACAATTAAAATATATCGCATATATATCAATGTATTATCCGGTGAGAAAATGAAATAATAAAGCGAGCCAATATTAGATAATGTAATGTAATATATCACATATATATTTATACATTAAATTATCGAATCAACACTTGATCCGACAATCCGGCTATATCGCATAAAACCGACTAATATATCATGTACCGATATATCGAATCAACACTTGATCCGATGACCCGGCTGATATCAAATATCGCAAGAATATAATACGGTATCTCATATTGTATTATTCTCGGTCCCGCACATATCACATATGTGCTCCTACTCCGTTTTGCCTGAATCAAGAAACCTCTGTGTAGGACTCTAAAGAATCGTCAATACGCCGGAAGTAGGTGATGATCATATCAAACACCCACAAGCTGCAGGCGGTCAGCTAAATGTAACAGCCACCCAAATATTGAGCGATCAGAAGATCAACAAGCAAGCCTGTATATTCTCCTGTGAATCCAATCAGTAACACTCTCGTACAGTCCGGTCTCTTCGTCTGATATGTTGCATATCTAGTCTAGGGGTGGTATACGTCAGACCCCAGTAACCGATAAGTCATGTCGATGTGAGGCTCATAACAGGTCGAGAACCTACTGATAACACTTACCAGTAGTTCTCTATATCAGCCCAGGCCAGGGACTTCCAGTTATAGCCAATCGAACACAGCACAACATCAACTCCCTATACCGGGAGAGAAAAATCCCCTCCTATCGCTCATTGCCTCCATGTGATTCGGGACTGTACCCAAAAGCCACCGTTTTGCACGCCCTCTTGGACGTGGTAAGGTGGAAATCAAAGCATAGTGGGAATCACACAAGACTCTATGACAATCTCGGGTCTACAGACAAACCTGTACCAGTGTCACCGGAGAACTGCCATCTGACGTGGGGTATAATACCATCTGGGAGTTCTCGGCTGTTGGATATATGTATGCCCTAGAGGCCATTATGTGATAGTGGATATATCTATGCATGTATACATATTCAGTATGCATTCTTGCTCGACATGATAGTATGCTATCTGGTTCTTCTTTATCTGACATGTTGATTTGATCATGCTTATTATTCACTCATACATGCTGATAAAGCCCTGAGGATATTGGCTTGACTGCTCTGATTATGATGGAGATCATACTAGTGGGACATCTGTAGTCTATAAGCATATCCTGGAAAGTCCCTAGTCGTAGGTATATCGAGACAGGGCATTGATATACCAGAGTAGACTAGCGTATATGATACTAGACCCATATGATGGGCGATGGATGTTCCCACATTCATCGATGTTTGACATCAAGATCATATACGGGTGCTCAATGCTGACTGGGTACACTGAACGGACTCACCGAGAACTCCTATATGGAATTATATCTATCGTCGGATAGCAGTTCTCAGGTGACACTGGTACAGGTTAGTCTGTAGACCCGAGATCGTCATGGAGTCTTGTGTGTTCTCCCACTGTACTTTGATTGCCACCCTACCACGGCTCTACTGAGTCATGCAAACAGGTGGCCGTTGGGTACAGTCCCGAGACACACGAAGGCAATGAGCGATAGGAGGGGTTTCGTCTCTCCCGGTATTGGGAGTTGATGCTGTACTGTGCCCGACTGGTTATATCAGTAAGTCCCTGGCCAGGGCTGCTGAGAATTGCTGATAAGTGTTATCAGTGGTTTCTCGATCTGTTATAGACCATTCACCGGCACGACTTATTGAGTTATTTAGGGTCGACGTTACCATCCCTAGGCTCGATATGCGGCATATCTGACGAAGAGACCGGACTGTACGGTAGTGTTGCCGGTTGGCTCGACGGGAGTTGTAGCAGGTTCGCTTGTTTTCTTCTGATCGCTCAATACCCGGGTGGCCGTTACGTTTAGCTGACCGCTTGCGGCTTAGGGGTACCTGATATGATCATCACCCTCTGTCGGCATATTGACGAGTCTTAGAGTCCCACAAAGGAGTTACCCTGCCCAGGCGAAACGTTGTGGTACGCGTATGCGATATGCGCATGCACCCGATTAAAATGTGCGTATATGATACCGAACATTGATCGGGTGGCCTGCTTTTGGTGGGGTCATATGAGATATGACCGGATTGATAAATCAAGTGTTGATTTATCATCTAACCATTAGTTTTCTCACTTGAAACCTTTCTAGAATTTGATGGATGTATGCATGCATGCATGTGTTTCTTTCTTTCATTCTAGTTTCATGCACATGTGGATGTGCATACATGCATACATACATACACCCATCTATCATGGTTGTTAGTACATGGAAATGGTGGCAATATAAGACTCACACCATGGATTAAGTAATTGTTTTTTATTTGATTTTGTATTTAAAACAAAATTGAAAAGAAAAGGATAATCTTTACTAGCTTCTACATTCTTCTTCTAACCTAACCAAGCTCACCTACCTCTAACCTTGGGTTATCCTTCTCTTTATCATTTAAAACTCAAGTTAAATAAACTCTCCATCACTTAACCATGGTTGGATGCAAGAAGGAATAAAATATAAAAGGTTATATTTCATTTCTTTTTCAATGGTCAACTTTTATCTTTTACACTTGCTAAAAAGAAAAGCCACCATCTTCATCCTCCTTCACCATTTGCTCTCTAGGTTTTTCTAGTGAGTAAAACACACTTAAAGAAAGGTTTTTGAAGTGAGATTCTAAACCACAACATCATTCTATGCAAGTTTAGCCAACTTGTTTAGAGTGTTCTCTTCGGTTTTGCGAAGTTGCGAGCTTGGACGGGGAACTCCGGGTGGATCGTCGTAGACGCAAGAGGACTTCAAGAGGACCTCCACTCAACACCCTAGAGACCAAGGAGTCCAGCGAAAGGGAGCTACAAAGGTTGTAGTCTCGAAACCCTTGTTTTATTCGCTTTACATTTCGAAACCCTAATTTTCTAGGATCGATTCCTTTGCATGCTTGTTTAGCACCGTCAAAATTAAAACTTTAAGGCATGTGATGCTTCAAAACTCTTCATAGGGTGCTAGACAAACCTTATATTGGTATCAGAGCTACTAGGCATTGGATGTCGACCTATGGGGGGTTCTCACTGTGTGACAGTGTGGCGAAGCATAGGCTCTTACCCCCAGGGTGTCCCGAGACCGGAAGGTGTTCCGGCGGGTTGTAGTCCTCGTGAGGGGGCATGCGTAAAAAGTAGCTACTGAGGGACCCGTGGGTGCCATGGTGACCCCATTGGATGGGGTGGCTGCCTGACCTACATTGGTATCAGAGCCGACCTAGAACATTAGGCGACGCTTTTACGAAGTAAAAATCCCGATCGGACAAAAAATACGATTTTTTGGACCCTCTCTGGACAAATTTCAAAATCTGACATTTTTCAGAATTAAAAATACTTAAAAAATACAGCAGGGAAAACTAAGAATAATGGTGAAAAACGATGCAGTGTACTGTTCATATGGCCGCGGAACTACGGCAATTCCTTGCTTAGGTCGCGGATCCGCGGCCGTACAATGGAATCATGCTATGAAAATTGCACCATAATTCCTAGGTCTGCTAGTATACTGTTTTAGGTATGTTTAATATGAATATAGTACTGTATTTTCTGGAGATGGTTTTGGACGCATAGTTTTGATCGGTATTTTCATTTCGTAGTTTTTCCGGGTAAATTAGAAAGCATTGAAGTGTTTGAACGAGTATCATTTGCTCACTATTCACGGGGTTTAAATGCTTTGGAAATACGTGCAAGTCTTTTTGTGGTGGTCCCTCTAGAAGACAACAAACCTTAACTCGATTATGTGACCGTCTTGAACTGCCCTTTGAACCTTAGGGTTTGGGGCAGTACGGCGTGCCACATGTGAGGCGTTGGCTTGACCCTTCTACGGCTGGACCGCTACTACTGTGTCACACTCCAGGTGTTTGAACTCTGCTTAAGTGTTGGGCTTTAGTGAATCCTGGGTATTTGATCGTTCGTTCGAAAACTTCAATACTGTCTGTTTATCCGGAATGTGATGCAATGTGTGGAATTCATATTACTAGACATGAAATACGGAATATGTGATATTTCGCATTTGTGATGTCTAAAGCGAATGTGGATTCCAGATATTGCAGTTTTACAATTTCTTTTCTGTGACCGTAAGTGTAGTATGTTCGATATCGCCGGTTTCGTTGCTATACATCAACGACAATTGGGGTATGCATACTTACTTACGTTGATGATATGAGATATTAAGTGTTGCTGAGATATGATGTGCAGGATTGTCGCGATTGAATAGCCGGGGGGGTTTTATGTGAGATGAGAGTTTTGTATTTTCATTCATGTAAATTCAAATGTAATGTAATATTCTTTTATTCGGGGCACTTCCGGGTTGAGGTTGCTGCCACCAGTGTTGTATATTATTTACTTTTCCGTATTAGGATGGACCCAAGGAGGGGAGCACAGGTGACCGGGTTCTGGGGTTCAGTGGGAGGCCATCTCGAGGAGTCGAGACCGGGTCTCCTAAACTCCAGAATTGGCAGGGTCACTTGCCGCTCTCGTAGGGGTCCAGGGTGTGAGCTTGGCTATTCATCACGACTGTGGAGTCCGTATTTTCTATTCTGGCTAAATACTAAATACGGACGTCCTAGTATATCCCACGTTATATCTGTATTTCTGATGCCTGTGTTCTGTAACATCTGAGACGAATGACATATTATATATATGATATATAGTAGACGTTGCTTATGTTTTACATCCGCGCTAGTCCCGTCCCGGTATGCCGTTAGTTAAGTAACCTAACGGTGCATAACGGAACATTGCGGCGAATGCGGATGGCATAAGCGTACGTGTTATTTTCGTTTCTTTTCTGTGATTGGCTTAAGGACTTAAATGATGGGATTACATTAATGTGATTAATGTAAAGAAAATAAACTTAAAAGATGTTGTAGAATCGGATTTGAAAACTTTTCGGCTATTTCTAAAAAAGCTATATTTCAAAACTGCGGAGCTTAAGCCACTCCTTTTAAAAACCAGTTGATTCTACAACGATATCAAGTTCAAAGCGTTAAATATTTTCTTAAAAATCATTCGCAACCCTCCGTCATTTTAGGAAGTAGAGTACTTAGTATTCGTACTACGTTTGTTGACTTTAGTTAAGGCGTAGTGTACGGTAGCTAAGTGATGTCTTCCTATATTGCATATGATGCAGATTAATTAGGACATTCTTATGACTTTGTTGACCTTAGTTAAGAGTCATATGAGTGGGTCTGATTAATCAAGAAATGACGGGTAGAACTTGACTGGTACTTATGATTTGTTGACCTTAGTTAAGGTCATAAGTGCTAGGGGTAAAAACCACATCGGGAATTGCAATAGTTGAAATTTGCAATGAGATTGCATACTTTCCATGTGATGGTTGGATCCCGATCCCATTGTGGGCAATAGTTGCTCCTAGGAGAGTTTTACGGTTTACAATTAGCTAACTCATTAGGTGTCTAGAAAGGTGTTAACGGGGCTCCGCCTCTGGGAAAACGAGGTTTACTCTAATTAGGTCCGTGCGAAAGCACGGGGAACCTCCCTCAAGTACCGACACTGGCCTGGCTGAACGGTTAGCGAAGTTGTAGACTGTAATAAATCCTGGCTAGTTTTTCTTTTTAAGGTTTGAAAGGAAAACTCGATAAAAAGCAGTGGGAAACATCGATTAGACAAGATAATAACCAACCTAATCTATGCAAGAGCTTTCGCTGAGTGTATTCTTTTCTCTCTCTTAATGGCAGATACCCATGACTGGACTCAAGCTTCTACTAGATAAAAACAAACTGAATGGGACCAACTATAAACACTGGCTGAGGAATCTGAAAATCGCCTTGACTTATGATAAAGTATCATATGTCCTCACGGCTTCAGCCCCGCCCGTCCCTGGTCCAAAATCCTCAGTTGCGGACATTGAAGTCCGCAAGACATGGGACGCTGACTGTGCCATGGCCAAATGCCTCGTGCTTGCATCGATGGACAACACACATCAAAAGCAGCACGAGGACATGGACATTCACGGTATATTGCTCCATACAAAGGAGTTGTATGGGGAGCAATCCCGCGTATTACGATACGAAGCATCAAGGAAATTGTTTCAGATGCGGATGGCCCCTGGCACACCAGTAGGAGACCATGTTCTGAAGATGATAGCTCTCATAGAAGAGCTTGAGGACCTTGGATGGACGATGGACAATGAACAATATATAGATATTATTCTGCAGTCCCTCCCCTCCACCTTTGCTCGGTTCATAGTGAACTTTAACATGCATGGCATGGAGAAGGAACTCCCTGAACTCCTTAATATGTTAAGGAGTGCAGAGAGCACAATGAAGTTAGCAAAAACTCCCGTTATGACTATTGGACAGTCTTCTTCTTCTCGCCCGAAAGCTAAGGCCAAGGGAAAGAAAAAGAAGAAACCCACTAATCCTAAGGGCGGAGTTAAAAAGGTAAAGGGAAAGGGAAAGTCCAAAGCTGGAGACCCGGGGAAAGGCGAATGTTTTCATTGCCACAAGACAGGACATTGGAAGCGCAATTGCACGGAGTACTTAAGTCTCAAGAAGAAGCATGGTGATGCTTCTGCTTCAGGTGCGTTTGTGACTGAAAACTGTTTTTCTATAAACTCTGCTTCCTGGGTATTGGATACCGGTTCAGGTTCTCACATTTGCAATTCTATGCAGGGGCTGAGAACTAGCAAGGCTTTGAGGACAGGTGACCATACTCTCCGCGTTGGAAATGGTTCCAATGTACATACAGTCGCAGTGGGAGAGTATCACTTGGGGTTGCCATCTGGATGTATTTTGGTTTTAAATCCATGTTATTTTGTACCAAGTATGCTATGTAATATAATATCCGTTTCTTTGTTGGACAATGAAGGGTATAATTTTGTATTGCAGAACAATGTTATGAACATTAACCTGAATCAAATGTTAGTTGGGTATGGTACGCTTAACAACGGAATATATGTCCTAAATCAACACACAGTTTTCAGTATACAACACACTAATAAAAAAAAACTTTCAGAATTAAATGAAGCTTTTCTTTGGCACTGTAGACTTGGTCATATTAACGAAACAAGACTAAACAAGTTACACAAAGATGGATATTTAAATTCTTTTGAATATAAATCTTATGCGACTTGCCAGTCTTGTATCAAGGGTAAAATGACCAAAACTCCGTTTACCGGATACGGAGAAAGAGCTACTCAGCTCCTGGGCCTCATACATAGTGATGTATGTGGGCCTGTGTCTACACAGGCTAGAGGCGGTTTTTTATACTTCATTACATTCACTGATGATTTCTCAAGATTCGGTCATGTATTTTTATTAAAACACAAGTCCGAAGCTTTTGAGAAATTCATTGAATATAAACAGGAAGTAGAAAAACAAACCGGCTTGAGTATCAAGATGCTTCGATCAGATCGAGGTGGTGAGTATCTCAGTGCAGAATTTGCAAACTTCTTGAAAGAGAATGGGATTCTCTCTCAGCTCACTCCTCCTTACACACCACAGCACAACGGTGTGTCAGAACGAAGGAATAGAACCCTATTAGATATGGTCCGGTCCATGATGAGTGATGCTGAGTTACCCGTCTCGTTTTGGGGGCATGCATTGGAGACTGCAGCGTTTCTACTAAATAGGGTTCCAACCAAAGCCGTGTCTACCACACCATATGAGATATGGCATGGAAAGAGACCATCTCTTAAGAGAATTAAGATTTGGGGTTGCCCGGCCTATGTTAAAAAGCAGAATCCGGACAAACTCGAGACACGGTCGGTCTTATGTAACTTTGTGGGATATCCAAAGAATTCTTATGGATATCTATTCTACCACAAAGAGGAACAAAAAGTGTTTGTTTCTCAGTATGCCACATTCTTGGAAAAAGAGTTTTTCACAGATAAAGATAATGGCAAGGTGGTAGATCTAGAAGAGGTTCTAGAGACACAAACTACAAATGACGATTTGGTTGAACCAGCTGTTGCAGCAGAAACTGAAGAACCTCGGCCACTCCGTAGGTCTGGTAGGACTTCTCGTCCACCGGAGAGGTACTATGGTTTCCTCATTGATGGTAACGGAGAAGATTGCATCATGGATGATGATGATCCTACCAGTTTTCAGCAAGCTATCACGAGTAAAGACTCTGTGAAGTGGCTGGATGCCATGAGATCCGAAATGGAGTCTATGTACACCAACAAAGTGTGCACTTTGGACGTTGTACCCCCTGGGGTGAAACCTGTGGGGTGCAAATGGATCTTTAAAAGAAAGATTGGTGTAGATGGGCAGGTGGAGACCTATAAGGCAAGACTTGTGGCGAAGGGTTTTCGTCAAAGACCAGGTTTGGACTATGACGAGACATTTTCTCCCGTAGCCATGCTTAAATCCATTCGGATCCTACTTGCTATTGCTGCTCACTACGACTATGAAATCTGGCAGATGGACGTTAAAACCGCATTTCTGAATGGAAATTTAGAAGAATGCGTTTATATGGATCAGCCAGAGGGCTTCATTGACAGTGGGAGCAGCGGGAAAGCATGTAAATTGCTTAAATCCATATATGGGTTAAAGCAGGCATCACGGAGTTGGAACATCTGTTTCGATGATGTCATCAAAGAGTTTGATTTCATCAAAAATCCAGATGAACCTTGTGTTTATAAGAAGGCTGTAGGAAGAGCTGTCACATTCCTCGTATTGTACGTAGATGACATTCTTCTGATAGGAAATGATATTCCTATGCTACAGTCGGTCAAATCTTTCTTGTCACTAAGGTTCTCCATGAAGGACCTGGGTGATGCCACATACATTCTGGGTATAAGGATCTATAGGGATAGATCCAAAAGGTTATTGGGATTGTCCCAAACCAGGTACATTGACACCATCCTAAAAAGGTTTAGTATGGAAGACTCCAAGCGGGGTGCCTTACCTGCTTGCCATGGGGTCACTCTCTCTAAGGATTCTTGCCCAAAGACCGATGAAGAGAGAGCTCGCATGAGTATTATACCCTATGCTTCGGCAGTAGGATCTATAATGTATGCGATGTTATGTACACGCCCAGATGTAGCTTATGCACTTAGTGTTGTAAGCAGGTATCAATCCAACCCAGGGGAGAATCACTGGACAGCTGTGAAGAACATTCTTAAGTACTTGCGAAGGACTAAAGAATTGTTCTTGGTGTATGGTAATGGAGATCTCCAAATGGAGGCCTTTACCGATTCGAGCTTCCAGAGCGACAAGGACGACAGCAAATCTATCTCTGGGTTTGTATTTACCCTCAATGGAGGGGCGGTGAGTTGGAAGAGTTCCAAACAAGATACCGTTGCAGACTCTACGATGGAAGCTGAGTACATTGCTGCAAATGATGCCGCCAAGGAAGCCGTCTGGATGAAGAAGTTCGTCTCGGAGCTAGGAGTAGTTCCAACCATTATTGATCCAATACCTTTGTATTGTGACAATAATGGGGCTATGGCGTTAGCCAAGGAGCCCAGATCCCATCAGCGGTCCAGACACATCCTGAGGCGTTTTCATTTGATCCGGGAGATTGTAGATTGCCGCGAGATCGAGATTAGGAGGGTAGACACAAAGAATAACGCCGCGGATCCATTCACCAAGGCCCTCCCTCAGCCGCAGCATGAGCGACTTTTTGAGATGTTGGGTATGAGATACGCCAATAACTGGCCTTAGTGCAAGTGGCGAGTCCGTCCAGTGTACCCAGTCTCCACTGAGCACCCGTACGCCATCCTTGATATCAAACACCGATGGATATGGGATCATCCATCGCCCATCATATGGGTCAAGATGCGTATACGCTAGTCTACTCTGGTGTATCGATGCCCTGTCTCGACACACCCTCGACTAGGAACAGTTATAGGATGTACTCGTCGACTACTCTGGCCCCATTAGTATGATCTCATCATAGTCTCAGCAGTCGAGTACATATCCTAAGGGCTTTATCAACATGTGAGAGCAAGACAGTAAACTAATATAAGTCAACATGTTAAGATAAAGTGAAACCAAATAGCATACTATCATGACGAGCAAGAAAGTCATCTCTATATATATCCAAGCATCCATTATAATATACATCATATGTACAACAATGGCCTCCAGGGCATATATATAACTAACAATCACCCACTTGCACTAAGGCCAGCTGTTGTAGTATCTCATACCTAACATCCCAAATAATCTCTCAAACTGTATCTGGGGAATGGCCTTCGTGAGTGGATCCATAGTGTTGTCCTTCATATCAACTCTCCTGACCTCGATCTCCTGGTGATCAACTATCTCCCTGATCAGGTGATACCGCCTCAGAATATGTCTGGACTTCTGATGAGACCTGGGTTCCTTGGCCAAAGCCACAGCTCTATTGTTATCGCAATACAACGGTATTGGATGCTCAATGGATGGAACCACACCAAGTTCAGTAATGAACTTCTTCATCCAGACAGCCTCTTTGGCAGCATCGTTGGCAGCGATGTATTCAGCCTCCATCGTCGAGTCTGCAACGGTATCTTGTTTGGAACTCTTCTAATACACCGCCCCTCCATTGAGGGTAAAGACAAATCCCGAGTGCGACTTAGAGCCATCCTTATCACTCTGGAAGCTCGAATCGGTAAAGGACTCCACCTGGAGTTCTCCGTTACCATACTCCAAGAACATCTCTTTAGTCCTTCGTAAGTACTTGAGAATGTTCTTCACAGCTATCCAGTGACTCTCTCCAGGATCTGCTTGATACCGACTCACTACACTTAGTGAGTATGCTACATCGGGTCTGGTACATAGCATCGTATACATGATAGAGCCTACTGCCGAAGCATAGGGTATCCCTTGCATGCGAGCTCTCTCCAAATCAGTCTTGGGAGACATCTCTTTGGAGAAAGTGAGTCCAGAGATCGTGGGTTGGTTACCACGCTTGGATTCTTCCATACTAAACCTCTTTAGTATGGTGTCAATGTACCTGGATTGGGACAATCCCAATATCCGTTTAGATCTATCTCTATAGATCATAATTCCCAGTATGCATGAGGCATCACCTAGATCTTTCATTGAGAATCTTTGTGATAAGAAGAGCTTGACTGATTACAGCATAGGAACATCATTTCCTATCAAGAGTATGTCATCGACGTACAATACGAGGAAGACAACCTTACTCTCTGCAACCTTCTTATATATACAAGGTTCATCTACGTTTTTGATGAAGTCAAACTCTGGCTGCTCTCACTATCTACGAAGCCCTCTGGCTGAGTCATGTACACGCACTCCTGTAAATCACCATTTAGAAAGGTGGTCTTAACATCTATCTTCCAGATTTCTTAGTCATGGTATGCAGCAATAGAAAGTAAGATCCGGATGGACTTAAGCATAGACACTGGAGAAAAGGTTTCGTCATAATCCACACCTGGTCGTTGACGAAAACCCTTTGCAACAAGTCTAGCTTTGAATGTCTCAACTTTTCTATCTACACCAAGTTTCTTCTTAAAGATCCACTTGCTCCCAATGGGTTTTACTCCTTCAGGAGCAACTTCCAAAGTCCATACTTTGTTGGTGTACATGATTCCATCTCAGATCGCATTGCATCCAGCCACTTCACAGAGTCACCACTCGTGATGGCCTGCTCGAAACTAGCCGGGTCATCATCTTCCATGATGCAATCCTCGCTCCCACCATCAACGAGAAAACCGTAGTATCTCTCAGGTGGATGAGAAACCCTACTAGATCGGCGGAGAGGCTGGGGTTTGTCGGGAACTACTGAATCCTATGGTTCCAATAAATTATCAGTTGTATTTTGTTGTGCTGGAACCTCTTCCAGCTCTACCGCATCGCCACTAATTTCTTTTGCAAGAAATTCCTTTTCTAAAAAGGTGGCATGTCGAGAAAAAAACACCTTTTGTTCCTCGCTGTGGTAGAATAGATATCCATGTGAATGTTTAGGATATCCTACAAACTTACAAAGAACTGACCGTGCCCCGAGTTTGTCCGGATTTTGCTTTTTAACATAGGCTGGACAGCCCCATATCTTAACTCGTTTAAGACATGGTCTCTTCCTACTCCATATCTCATATGGTGTGGTAGGTACAGATTTAGATGGAACTTGATTCAATAGGTATGCAGCTGTCTCCAGTGCATGTCCCCAGAAGAAAATAGGTAACTCAGCAGTGCTCATCATAGAGTGCACCATATCTAATAGGGTGAGATTCTTCCGCTCTGATACACCGTTGTGTTGTGGTGTATAAGGAGGAGTAAGCTGAGAGAGAATCCCATTCTCTTTTAGATAGTCCAGAAACTCATTACTCAAGTATTCTCCTCCTCAATCAGATCGAAGGATTTTAATACTTTTGCCCGTTTGGTTCTCTACTTCGTGCTTATATTCTCTGAATTTCTCAAAAGCTTCAGACTTGTGTTTCATCAGGAACACATGTCCTATCTTGAGAGATCGTCAGTGAATGTAATGAAGTAGGAAGAATCGTTCCTAGCATGTGTAGACATGGAACCACATACATCACTATGTACCAGTCCTAAGAGTTCCTCAACTCTTTCTCTGTGTCCACTAAACGGAGTTTTGGTCATTTTACCTTTGAGACATGAATGGCAAGTATCATAAGATGATAATTCGAACGGATTCAAATATCCATCCTTATGTAACTTAGCCAGCCGTGTCGCATTGATATGACCAAGTCTACAATGCCATAAGAAAGATTCGTTCATTTCTGAACTCTTCCTCTTGTATGTGTTTTGTATATTAAGGACTGTATTTTGATTGAGAACGTATATACCATTATGTAACGAGCCTGATCCAATCAACTTTTGATTTAGGAAGATGTTCATAACATTATCCTGTATTAAAAAATTATATCCTTCTTTACTTAATAAAGAAACTGATATAATGTTGCACATCATGTTCGGTATATAATAGCACTCGTTCAGAATCAATGTATTACTACTTGGTAATACAAGGTGATATTCGCCAACTGCTTTGGCTGTAATACTTGCACCATTCCCTACTTGTACGGAATGATCACCCTTTCCCAGTTCTCTACCTTTACGTAGCCCACGTAACAATTTAAATATATGGGATCCTGATCCGGTATCTAATACCCAGGACATAGGGTGAACTAAGAAACAGTTCTCAATAACTAACACACCCGAAGAAGATGCATCAGCATGCTTGTTCTTCGTTTGGGCGGCATGAGAATCCAGATACTCTCGTGTTTCCTGCTCAGTCTTATAACTCTTATAAGAAAGAACGGGACCAATGATCCCCTGCTCAGTATAATAAGCGGGTTCAGTCAATACATCCATATTATTATGTTGATTAAGGCCTGACATGGTCGCTACCTATAGAGAGAGAGAAGAAAACATTTTAGCGTATGCTCTTGCAAGATTAGATTGGTTATTATCTTATCTAATCAGGATGTCTCCCACTGTTTTTATCAAATCTTCCTTCAAACCCTAAAAGGTAAGATTAGCCGGGATTAATTACACCCTGCAATTTGTCAATCTTTCAGCCAGATCAGTGTTGGTACTTGAGGGAGGTTCCCCGTGCTTTCGCACGGACCTAATTAAAATAAACCTCGTTTTCCCATAGGCATAACCCCGTTAACACCTTTCTAGACACCTACTTGATCGGCTGATTGTCCTGTGTAAAACTCTCCCAGGAGTAAGTCTTACTCGCAGTGGGTATCAGGATCCAACTATCTCATAATAGGAATGCAATCTCATTGCAAATTTCAACACTTGAAACTCTCGATAATACTTTTACCCCTAACCCCTATGACCTTGACAAAGGCCAAGAAACCATATGAAGCTAGTCAAGTTCAACCCGTCATTTCTTGATTGAAATAAACCCACCAGCACGACCCTTGACAAAGGCCAACAAGGTCGTACGACTACCCTAATCCAATCGCATCACATGTATAAACAGATAAGTACTAGTCAGCTACCGCACACTACGCCGTGAAAAAGGCCAACAAACGCAGCACGAATACTAAATAGTCTTTATCTGAAATGACGGAGGGCTACGCAGGTTTTTCAGAAAACCATGAGCATAATGAACTTGATATCGTTGTAGAAATAAGTGATTTTGAAAAGGAGTGTTTTTTATGCTTTTCTAGTTTCGCTAAAGAGGACACTCCCGGTGAAGGGATCTCGGCTCTTTCCCCATCGAATAAGGTGCAGGGTATATCATATATACCGCTGTGCAAAACAAGAACTATTTAAGCTGTCAAAAACTAAACCGTGAGTTTGTAGCATCTGCCAGTTTTGCTAAAGAGGTCACTCCCGGTGAAGGGATCTCGGCTCTTTCCACATCGAATAAGGTGCAAGGTATATCATATATACCGCTATGCAAAGCAAAACTGTAGCTACCTTTTTTATAAAGTTTTGATTCTACAACATCTTTTAGGTTTCTTTTCTTTTATTAATCTCATTAATAAAATCCCATCAATTAATGCTTCCTAAGCACCACAGAAGAAACGAAAGCAGTAATATTTATATATCAACATATATATATAGTATGAACATTCGTCTCAGGCAATAATATGACCTCATCACAGAACATTGTAGCAGAAGATAACATATGAAATATTGGATATACTAGGATGTCCGTGTTTTATTTCGAGCCTGTATAAAATACGGATTCCACGGTCGTGATGAATAGCCAAACCCACATCCCTAGACCCCTACGAGAGCGGCAAGTAACACTGCCAATTCTAGGGTTAGGAGATCCGATCTCGACTCCTCGAGATGGCCTCTCACTGGACCCTAGAACCCGGTTACTTATGCTCCCCTCCTTGGGTCTACTTAATGCAGAAAAGTAAATAATATACAATGGTGACATCATCCTAAAACTGGAAGTGCCCCAATAAAAGAATATTACATACAAATGAATTTTAAATGAATGAAAATAAAAAAAAACCTCATTTCACATAAAACCCCCGGCTATTCAGAACACGACGATCCAATACAACATATCACAGCAACACATAATATCTCATATCATCAACGTAAGCAAGTATGCGTATCTCGATTGTCGTTAATATATAGCAATGAAGCCGGCGATACACCACATACTACGCTTACAGTCATATAAAAGAAAGTGTAAAACTACAACATTTGGAATCCACAATCACTTTAGACATCATAAATCCGAACTATCACATACTTCGCATTTCATGCCTAACTATATGAATTCCACATATTGTATCATATGCCAGATAAATAGACAAAATTAAACTTTCCGATCGAATAATCAAATACGCAAGATTTCCCAAATGTCTCAACACTTGAGAAGAGTTCAAAAAATCCCAGAACATGTCACAGCCCCAGTGAACCAGCCGTAGAAGGGTCAAACCAACGCCTCACATGTGGCAACGCCAAACTACCACAAACCCAAAGGTTCAGTAGAAGTTTTGACGGTCACATAATCGAGTTAAGGTTACGTTCTTCTAGAGGGTCCACAGATATGCTTGCATGTTTTTTCGAAAGTTTTAAACTCAAGAAAAAATCAACACTTGAAAGTTTTTCGTGTCGGGAAAAAATAAGTTATTGATATCCGTTCGAACATTTTAACAGGTTCTAAATATCTGGAAAACTAAACGAAATTAAACTTTCCGATCGAATCAACGAATACAAAGGATCTCCAAAGAACTCAACACTTGAGCAAGATTAAAAATTCCCAGAAGTATATACTAATAACTACAGATCAACCCTACTAATACAAGTCCTTAACTCCCAAGTACGGCCGCGGAACCGCCGCGGGAAGCATGTTCCTGCCGCGGTTCCGCGGGAGTTGGGAGCTCATATTTTACAGTAATCCTTATAATTGCCTGCTGAATTTTCTGAGTATTTTTAATACGGAAAAAATCAAATTTTTAAAAAATTTCCAGAGAGGGGTCAAAATACAACGTTTCGGGGTTCGATCGGACTTTTAACTTCGTATACACGTCGCCTAATGCTCTAGCTTGGCTCTGATACCACTGTAGGGTTACTATGCACTGTCACAAGGGTCTATAAGGCATCAACCATGCCCAATTTAAAATTTAGACGTGCCGAACAACCTAAAGCGAGGATCTTTGCTAGATTATTAGGGTTAAACATGCATGTAAACATCTTAACAACTAAGAGAGAGGGATTACAACCTTTGTAGTCCGCTCCTTCGCTTCATAAGCTCCGAGTAGTAGTCTCTTCGCCGCGATCCATGATCTCCCAGACTCAAGAGAAGCTCCACAACCCGAATGATCCATGCTTGCTTAAAGTCTTCCTTTTCGAAGATGATCTACCTTGAAGTTTTTTTAACTCAAGCTCTCACTCACTAATGAAGTATTAATGAAGTGAACACCCTAATCTAATAGGCTAGATTAGAAGAGGATGATGAAGTAGGATTTATGCTCTATTTTATTCTCAAATTCTCATACTAATCCATCACAAAATAAAAACCTAGAAAGCTTTTCAAGAGCTCAAGGAAGAAGAAGAAGAATCATCCCTTTTTGTGATGAATAATGAATTGTTATTATCATTACAACTGCAACCATGGTTAAGTCAAGAAAGACTTAACCATTGTAGAGATTCAACTAGGGTTAAGGGTGTGGGTTGGGTTGGGAAATATCTCCAAAATATCAACACATAATATCTTTGCAAGAAACAAAAGAAAAGGTTCTAGAAGCTTCATGAATAAGCTAACCCAAATCAAACCCTAACCATGTTTAATCTCCACTAATCATGTTGCATTTGTAATCATAACTTGTTACAATATTATATATCACATATATAACATATTTTTGTAACAAAAGAAAAATAATATAATTAATATATATCACATATATATCAATGTATTATCCGGTGAGAAAATGAAATAATAAAGCGAGCCAATATTAGATAATGTAATATAATATATCACATATATATTTATATATTAAATTATCGAATCAACACTTGATCCGACAATCCGGCAATATCGCATATAACCGACTAATATATCATGTACCGATATATCGAATCAACACTTGATCCGATGGCCCGGTTGATATCAAATATCTCGAGAATAGAATACGGTATCTCATATCGTATTATTCTCGGTCCCGCACATATCACATATGTGCTCCTACTCTGTTTTGCCTGAGTCAAGAAACCTTTGTGTAGGACTCTAAAGAATTGTCAATACGCCGGAAGTAGGTGATGATCATATCAAACACCCACAAGCTGCAAGCGGTCAACTAAATGTAACAACAACCCAGGTATTGAGCGATCAGAAGATCAACAAGCAAGCCTGTACATTCTCCTGTGAATCCAATCAGTAACACTCTCGTACAGTCCGGTCTCTTCGTCTGATATGTTTCATATCTAGTCTAGGGGTGGTATACGTCAGACCCCAGTAACCGATAAGTCGTGTCGATGTGAGGCTCATAACAGGTCGAGAACCTACTGATAACACTTACCAGTAGTTCTCTATATCAGCCCTGGCCAGGGACTTCCAGTTATAGCCAATCGAACACAGCACAACATCAACTCCCTATACCGGGAGAGACAAATCCCCTCCTATCGCTCATTGCCTCTATATGATTCGGGACTTTACCCAAAAGCCACCGTTTTGCACGCCCTCTTAGACGTGGTAAGGTGGAAATTAAAGCACAGTGGGAATCACACAAGACTCTATGACGATCTTGGTCTACAGACTAACCTGTATCAGTGTCACCGGAGAACTGCCATCTGACGTGAGGTATAATACCATCTGGGAGTTCTCGGCGAGTCCGTCCAGTGTACCCAGTCTCCACTGAGCACCCGTACACCATCCTTGATGTCAAACACCGATGGATATGGGATCATCCATCGCCCATCATATGGGTCAAGATGCGTATACGCTAGTCTACTCTGGTGTATCGATGCCCTGTCTCGACACACCCTCGATTAGGAACAGTTATAGGATGTACTCGTCAACTACCCTGGCCCACTAGTATGATCTCATCATAGTCCCAGTAGTCGAGTACATATCCTAAGGGCTTTATCAATATGTGAGAGCAAGACAGTAAACTAATATAAGTCAACATGTTAAGATAAAGTGAAACCAAATAGCATGCTATCATGACGAGCAAGAAAGTCCTCTTTATATATATCCAAGCATCCATTATAATATACATCATATGTACAACAATGGCCTCTAGGGCATATATATAACTAACACTATTGAAGTGAAGGACCGGTCTATAAAGGTTGTATTCCTTGCTCACTAGACTTGCAAAGTGTTTGCATTTATATTTCCGTTGATTTCTAGTTAACGATTCTAAGTTAGGGTTAGCTAAAACGGCAAAGATTTGAATTTGGCATGAACAATGCCTCCCGAAACCTTGATGCCGTCTTTGGAAACTTTTCAGTGGTATCAGAGCCATGCTAGAAATTTATACGGATTTTGTGAAGATTACGAAACCGAAATACTGCGAAACTTGCATCGCCAAAACCTGCTTGCTGTCGATTTTAAAATGATGTCAAAAAAAATTTCAAACAAGTACAGAGTGTTCTATGGGATATAACATGAACACTGACAAAATTTGAAGCTGTTTGGAGAATTTTTGGCCAAGCCCCATACCCTTGATCTCGGCCAAATTCCGAGCTCACCCCCTGATTTTTTGCCTGTGTTCAAGTGACTGGGTTTTGGTGTTTTAGGTGTTGTTTGTTTTTGCTAATTTTGCATGTGATGTAATCTTACACTATGAATAATTCGGAGTGTTTCGTATTCGTAGTTTTAATATTGTTTCAGGTTATTCACATATTGTCTAGGCGAAGTTAAAAAGTTCGATCGAATGTCAAAAACCCATTTTTCCAAGTTTAACGTATTCGGAAAAACATACAAGTAATCGTATGAACCCTCTAGAAGAATGAAACCCTAACTTGACTTTTTTGGATCGCGGAACCGCGGTCAAACCCTAGGGTTTCTCGTCGTTCCGTGGCAACATGAGTGAGGCTTGGGTTTGCCCTTCTACGGCTGATGCATAGGTACTGTGGCATATTCTGGGTATTACTAAAACTGTGCTCAAGTGTTGAGCTGTCGGGAAATTGTGGGATTTTGATGAATCGATCGAAAAGTTTAACGTTCGTCCGGGTATAATGTAATAGGATACAATATTTGGAATCCACAAATAGTTATGAGATAACTAATTTGAATATTATAAATCTAGCAATTTAGTCTCATTGATCGGTTGCCACGGGATTTTGATGTGATCAAAAAGTCCGTCGCAATCACGTAGCGTACGCGAATACTCGCCGGGTAAACTTAATAGATAGCCACGCCCCATAGCCCCGACCAAGTGACTGTAGGAGAACCCCGTCGCCAGAAGCATCCGTTCGGGTGCTCGCGGCTGCGATGTTCCGCCTTAGTGCACTTCGTCAAAGGTATCGGAGGGTGCAGCCGTCTACTAAAGTTTCCAACGAGCATTTGATCTGGATGTCGGGAATCTTGTTGAATTGCCCGACTCGATATTGAAAAGTGTTTTGAATATCGAGACTAAAATGCGGGGTTTATAATTGTTAGGCATGCGATGTCTAAGGAATTCATTTGGTTAGGCATGAAATCCAAAGTATGAGATATTTCGGGTTTATGATGTCTAAGGTGGTTGCGGATTTCAACTGTTGTAGTTTTTCACTTTCTTTTCTGCGACCGTAAGTGTAATATGTGGTGTATCGCCGGTTTCGGTGCTATATGTCAACAACTATTGGGATACGCATATTTACTTATGTTGATGACATGTGATGTTATATGTTGCTGTGATATGTTATATTGGATCGTCGTGTTTGAATAGCCGGGGTTTTATGTGAGATGAGAGTTTTTCATTTTCATTCATGTAAAATTCATTGTATGTAATATTCTTTTATTAGGGCACTTCCGGGTTGAGGATGATGTCACCATTGTATATTATTTACTTTTCCGCATTAGGATAGACCCAAGGCGGCGGGGAGCACAAGTAACCGGGTTCTAGGATCCAGTGGGAGACCATCTCGAGGAGTCGAGACCAGGTCTCCTAACTCTAGAATTGGTAGGGTTGCTTGCCGCTCTCGTACGGGTGTAGGGGTGTGGGATTGGCTATTCATCACGACCGTGGAATCCGTGTTTTATACAGGCTTAAAATAAAACCCGGAAATCCTAGTATATCCAATATTTCATATGTTTTTATTCTTCTGCGATATTCTGTGATGTGATCATTGATTATATTCTGAGACGAATTCATATATTATATAAATGAGATATAATTAATATTGCTGCTTTCGTTTCATATGTGATGCTTGGGAAGCATAATAAATGGGACTTCATTAATGAGATTAATGAAATAAAAGAAACATAAAGATATTGTAGAAACTTGTCTCGAAAACTGGCAGCTCTAGTTCTTTCTTTGCATAGTGGTATTTGTGAAATATCATGCACCTTATTCGATAAGGAAAGAGCCGAGATCCCTTCACCGGGAGTGACATCTTTAGCAAAACTAGTAAAGGCCTCAAAAACACTACATTTCAAAATCACTCGATTCTACGACGATATCAAGTTCATTACGCAAAAGGTTTTCTTAAAAACCTGTCATCGCCCTCCGTCATTTTAGGAAGTAGAGTACTTAATATTCGTTCTGTGTTTGTTGACCTTAGTTAAGGCGCATTGTACGGTAGCTAAGTGATGTCTTCCTACATAGCATATGATGCGATTAATTAGGAAAGTCATGTGACTTTGTTGACCATAGTTAAGGGCCATGTGGGTGGGTCTAATTAATCACGAAATGAATGGGTAGAAGTTGACTAGTGCTTATGATTTGTTGACCATAGTTAAGGTCATAAGTCACTAGGGGCAAAATATTATTGGGAATTTCAAGTGTTGAAATTTGCAATGAGATTGCATACCTTCTATGAGATAGTTGGATCCCGATACCCACTGCGAGTAAGAGTTACTCCTGGGAGAGTTTTACACATTACGATTAGCCGATCAAGTAGGTGTCTAGAAAGGTGTCAACGGGGTTACGCCCATGGGAAAACGAGGTTTATTTTAATTAGGTCCGTGCGAAAGCATGGGGAACCTCCCTCAAAGTACCGGCACTGGTCTGGCCAAAAGATTGGCGAAATTGTAGGGTGTAATTAATCCCGACTAGTCTTTCCTTTTCGGGTTTGAAGGAAGATTTGACTAAAACAGTGGGAGCCATCCTGATTAGATATATTAATAACCAATCTAATCTTGCAAGAGCATACGCTGAGTGTTTTCTTCTCTCTCTCTCTAGGTAGCGACCATATCACGCCTTAATCAAGATAATAATACGGATGTATTGACCGAACCCATTTGTTATACTGAGCTAGGGGAATGTTGGTTCCACTCCAACTTATAATTGTTATAAGACCGAGCAGGAAATAGGGGATTACCAGGATACCCGTGCCGCCCAGACGAAGAAAGTGCATGTTGATGCATCATCTTCGGGTATGTTCATTACAGAGAACTGTTTCTCGGTATCCTTTACGTCCTAGGTATGAGATACCGGATCAGGATCCCACATATGTAATCTGTTACATGGGCTACAGATAGGTAGAGAACTGGGAATGGGTGATATATTTCAAGAGTTGGAAACGGTGCAAGTGTTGCAGCCAAGTTTGTTGGCAGTTATCACCCTGTATTACCAGAATACATTGATTCTGAACAAATGTTATTAGATACTGAACCGGATATACAACATCATATCGGTCTCTTTATTTAGTAAAGAAGGATATAATTTTGTATTGTTGGATAATGTTTTGAACATTTCCTATATCAAGAGTTGATCGGTTCAGGCACGTTATCTAAAAGCATATACCTTCTAAATCAAACTACAGTTCTTAACGTACAAAACACACACAAGAGGAAGAGTTCAGAAATGAACGAATCTTTCTTGAGGTATTATAGACTAGGTCATATCAATGCGACCCGACTAGATAAGTTACATAACGATGCATATTTAAATCAGTTTGAATTTACATCTTGTGAAACTTGCCAGTCATGTCACAAAGATAAGATGACCATAGCTCCGTTTATTGGAAACAGAGAAAGAGTTAGATGTACTCTTGGGATTGATACATGATGATGTATGTAAGTCCCCTGTCTACACATGCCAGGACTGGTTCTTTGTACTTCATTACATTCACTGATGATCTTTCAAGATTCGGACATGTATTCCTGTTGAAACACAGGTCTGAAGCTTTTGAGAAATTCAAAGAATATAAGTCAGAAGTAGAGAACCACAATGTGTATAAGTATTATGTACTTAGATGTGATCAGGTAGGAGAATACTTGAGCACGGAATTTCTGGACTATTCTAAAGGAGAATGAGATTCTCTCTCAGCATTACACCTCCGCATACACCACAGCACGTTAGTATATCGGGGCGGAGCAATCGCACCCTATGTGATATGGTGTTCTCTATGATGATTACTACTGAATTGCCTATTTCCTTTTGGGGGCTATGCACTTGAAAAGCTGCATACCTATTGAATAGGGTTCTAATCAAATTAGGTGCCTACCACTCCATATGTGATATGGTATGGGAAGAGCCCATCTCTTAAGAATGTTAAGATTTGTGGTTGTCCGGCCTATGTCTAAAAACAAAATCTGGACAAGCTCGAGGTAAGGTCAGTTCTGTAGATGTTTGTTGGATATCCCAAGCATTCGCAAGGAAATATCTTCTACCACACTAAGGAGGAAAAGGTGTTTTGTTTCTCAGCATTCCACCTTTGGGAAAGGGAATTTCTTGTGAAGAAATTAGTGGTCATGAGGTAGAACTGGAAGCAGTACCAGCTATACAAATTGCAGCTGATGATTTAGTAGAACCAGAGGATTCAATAGTTCCCGACGAACCTCGGCCTCTTCGCCGATCTGGTAAGGCTCCTCTCCCACCTGAGAGATACTTCAGTTTTCTCTATGACAGTGGGAGCAAGGATTGCATCATGAAATGATGACCCAACTAGTTTCGAGCAGGCCATCAGGAGTGGGGACTCTGTGATGATGGCTGGATGCTAAGCGATCTGAGATGGAATCCATATACACCAACAAAGTATAGACTTTGGTTGCTTTATCTGAAGGGTTAAATCTCCATCAGGAGCAAGTATATCTTGAGTAGATTACTTGGTGTACATGGAAAAAGTGAGACTTTCAAAGCTAACACTTATTGCAAAAGGTTCTCATCATCGACCAGGTGTGGATTATGATGAAACCTTTTCTCCTGTATGCTATGCTTAAGCCCATCCGGATCCTACTTGCCACTGCTACATACCATAACTACGATATCTGGCGGTTGGGTGTCATGACTGATTTTCTAAATAGTGATTTAGAAGAGTGCGTCTATAGGTACACAGCCAGAGGGCTTCGTAAACAGTGGGAGCAGCGAAAATGTGTGCAAGTTGCTTTATGGGTTAAAGCAGGTATCGCGGAGTTGGAACATCTGTTTTGATGTGGTAGTCAAAGCGTTTGACTTCATCAAAATAGTAGATGAACCTTGTATATACAAAAAGGTAGTAGGGAGTATGGTGATGATCCTCGCATTGTACGTGGATGACATACTCTTGATAGGAAAGGAGTTTCCTATGCTACACTTGGTCAATCTCCTTTTATCATTAGGATTCTCCATATAGGATCAAGGTGATACCTCCTAAATCCTGGCTTTGGATCTATGTGATAGATCTAAGTGGATGTTAGGATTCTCACTAGGTGTAGTGAGATGGTATCAATCGATCCTGTGGAGAATCACTAGATAGCTTCCAGGGTGGTAAGGTCGACTAAATGTCAGTCACAGGCATTGTCTTTACCCTCAGTGGAGGGACGGTATGTTGGAAGAGTTCCAAACTAGATGTCGTGGCAAACTAGACGATAAAGGCTGGATACATTGCTACCAAGGATGCTACCAAAGAAGCAGTCTGGGTGTACATAAGTTCATGAGATGAACTCCGTTCCTACCATTGTATGACAATGGAGTTGTGGCTTAGGCCTAGGAACCCCTGTCCCATCAGAGATACAGACATATTCTTAGGCAGTATCACCTGATCATGGAGATGGTTGATCTCCAGAGAGATCGAGGTTAAGGAGAGTAGATACAGAGGAGAACAGGATAGATCCACTCACAAAGGCCTATTCCCAGGAGAGACTTTTATGGGATGGTTGAGTATGAGATACTTCAACCACTGCTGATTGTTGGGTATGAGATACTACAACAGATGGCCCTAGTGCAAGTGCAAGATTGTTAGTTATATGTATGCCCTAGAGTGTTAGTTATGTATATGCCCTAGAGGCCATTGTTGTACATATGATGTATATTATAATGGATGCTTGGATATATATAGAGATGACTTTCTTGCTCGTCATGATAGTATGCTATTTGGTTTCACTTTATCTTAACATGTTGACTTGTATTGGTTTACTGTTTTACTCTCACTTGTTGATAAAGCCCTTAGGATCTGTACTCGACTACTTGGACTATGATGAGATCATACTAGTGGGGCCATCGTAGTCGATGACTACATCCTATAACTGTTCCTAGTCGAGGGTATATCGAGACAGGGCATCGATACGCCAGAGTAGACTAGCGTATTCGCATCTTGACCCATATGATGGGCGATGGATGATCCCATATCCGTCGGTGTTAGACATCAGAGATGGTGTACGGGTGCTCAGTGGAGACTGGGTACACTGGACGGACTCGCCGAGAACTCCCAGATGGTGATATACCACACGTCAGATGGCAGTTCTCCGGTGACACTGGTACAGAGTAGTCTGAAGACCCGAGATCGTCATAGAGTGTTGTGTGATTCCCACTGTGCTTTGATTTCCACCTTACCACGTCCAAGAGGGCGTGCAAAACGGTGGCTTTTGGGTACAGTCCCGAATCACATGGAGGCAATGAGCGATAGGAGGGGATTCGTCTCTCCCGGTATAGGGAGTTGATGTTGTGCTGTGTTCGATTGGCTATAACTGGAAGTCCCTGGCCAGGGCTGATATAGAGATTTACTGGTAAGTGTTACTAGTAGTTTCTCGACCCGTTATGAGCCACACATCGACACGACTTATCGGTTACTGGGGTCTGACGTATACCACCCCTAGACTTGATATGCGACATATCAGACGAACAGACCGGACTGTACGGGAGTTTTACTGATTGGATTCATAGGAGAACGCACAGGCTAGCTTGTTGATCTTCTGATCGCTCAATACCTGGGTGGCTGTTACGTTTAGCTGACCGCTTGCAGCTTGTGGGTGTTTGATATGATCATCATCTGCTACCGGCGTATTGACGATTCTTTAGAGTCCTACACAGAGGTTTCTTGGCTCAGGCGAAACGGAGTAGAGGCACATATGTGATATGTGCAGGACCGAGAATAATGCGATATGGGATACCGTATTATATTCTCGCGATATTAAGTTATGAACCGGTTAATCGGATCAAGTGTTGATTCGATGAATCGGTACATGATATATTAGTCGGTAATATTCGATATAGCCGGATCGTCGGATCAAGTGTTGATTTGATGATTTAATGTATAATAATATATATGATATATTGTATTACATTATCTAATATTGGCTCGCTTTATTATTTCATTTTCTCAGTGGATGATACATTGATATATATGCGATATATGTTAATTGTATTATTTTCCTTTGTTGCAAATATATAATATATATGTGATATATATTATTGTGACATGATATGATTAATTGTTAAACATGTTTAAGGATGATTAATTGAGGTTAGGGTTTGATTAGGGTTGGATGCTTCATGCACCTTCTAGAAGCTTTATTCTTTTGTCATTCTTAGGATATTTTTGGATGACACTTATTTAACCCAACCAAAACCTAACTCTAGTTATTTCTCTACTAAATCCTAGCCACTCATCCTTGACCATGGTTTACAATTCAATCATATAGCTTTTATTCTATTCATCACAAAAGAAAATGATTCATGATCTTTTCCATTATCATCTTCTTCTCTCTTGAAGAAAGCTCACTTGATTTTCCTTATGTGATGAAATAATATGAGAAAATGATTTAAAAAGAAAAAAAAATACTACTCTCTCATACTCATCTCATCTAGCCCATGAGATTAGTGTGTTCATCTCTTTAGAGTGAGAAAGCTTGAGTCTTTGCAATTTCGAGGTAGATCATCGGAGATTTGGAATACTTCGAGCTAGCATGGATCGTTCGAGTCGTGGAGCCTCTCATGAGTCCGGGAGATCGTGGATCGCGGCAAAAGGACTTCTACTCGGAGCTTGTGAAGTGAAGGAGCGGACTACAAAGGTTGTAATCCCTCACACTTAGATAAAAGTTATCATCTTGCATGTTAAACCCTAATAATCTAGCAAAGATCCCGGCTTTGGGTTGTTCGGCACGTCTAAATTTTTATTCGGGCATGTTTGATGCCTTTTGAACCTTCACAAGAGTGCCTAGGAACCCTACAGTGGTATCAGAGCCTAGCTAGAGCATTAGGCGATGTGTTTGCGAAGTTAAAACTCCGATCGAACCCGAAACGACGAAACTAGACCCCTCTCTGGAAATTTTTTAAATTTTGGGATTTTTCTGAATTAAAAATATGTAAAAAAATCAGCAGGGAATTCTAAGAATTACCATAAAACCCGAGCCCCCAATTCGATCAAACGGCGGCGGAACCGCGGCGTAAGCATGCTTACGCGGCGGTTCCGCGGCGGATTGATAGGATTGTGACACGTGGCTTTTATGGTAATGTCCGTAGGTGCTTGTTGATGCTTCTGGGTATTTTTAATCTGTTTCAGGTGTTGAAAATTCTGGGGTTTGTTTTGTAATAGTAGACTCGATCGGAAATTTTAAATTCGTATTTCTTTCCGGATATTTAGAAATTGTTAAACTATTTGAACGGATATCATTAACTCACTGTTTCCCGGTACGGCAAACTTTCAAGTGTTGAATTTTTATTGGGTTTAAATCTTTCGGAAAAATTGTACAAGTTAAGCGGTGGACCCTCTAGAAGACAACAAACCTTAACTCAATTATGTGACCGTCTTGAACTGCCTTTTGAACCTTCGGGTTTGGGGCAGTACGGCGTGCCACATGTGAGGCGTTGGCTTGACCCTTCTACGGCTGGATCACCGGTACTGTGACATATTCTGGGATTATTTGAACTCCGCTCAAGAGTTGAGCACTTTAGGAAACTTTGGGTATTTGATTATCTGTTCGGAAAGTTTAATACTGTCTATTTATCTGGAATGTGATACAATATATGGAATTCATAGAGTTAAGCATGAAATGCGAAGTATGTGATATTTCGGATTTACGATATCTAAAATGATTGTGGATTCCAAATATTGTAGTTTTACACTTTCTTTTCTGTGACCGTAAGTGTAATATGTGATATCGCCGGTTTCGTTGCTATATGTCAACGACAATTGGGATGTGCATATTTACTTACGTTGATGATATGTGATATTATGTGTTGCTGTGATATGTTATATTGGATCGTCGCGTTCAGAATAGCCGGGGTTTTATGTGAGATGAGGGTTTTTATTTTCATTCATGTAAAATTCATTTGTAATGTAATATTCTTTTATTTGGGGCACTTCCAGGTTGCGGTTGCTGTCACCAGTGTATATTATTTACTTTTCCGCATTAGGTAGACCCAAGGAGGAGAGCACAAGTAACCGGGTTCTAGGGTCCAGTGGGAGGCCATCTCGAGGAGTCAAGACCGGGTCTCCTAACCCTAGAATTGGCAGTGTTACTTGCCGCTCTCGTAGGGTTACTTGCCGCTCTCGTCGCGACCGTGGAATCCGTGTTTTATACAGGCTCGTATTGAAAACACGGACGTCCTAGTATATCCAATATTTCATATATGTTCTTCTGCTGCAATGTTCTGTGATGAGATCATATTACTGCCTGAGACGAATGCTTATATTATATATATATATGCTGATATATAAATATTACTGCTTTCGTTTCTTCTGTGATGCTTAGGAAGCATAAGCTGATGGGATTTTTATTAATGAGATTAATAAAAGAAAAGAAACCTAAAGATGTTGTAGAATCAAAACTTTATAAAAAGGATAGCTATAGTTTTGCTTTGCACAGTGATATATATGATATATCATGCACCTTATTCGAAAAGAAAGAGCCGACGATCCCTTCACCGGGAGTGACCTCTTTAGCGAAACTGGCAGATGCTACAAAACGCGGTTTGTCTTTTGATTGCTTTTAATGTTTTGCTTTGCACAGCGGTATATATGATATATCCTGCACCTTATTCGATGAGAAAAGAGCAGACGATCCCTTCACCGGGAGTGACCCCTTTAGCGAAACAAGAAAAGCCTCAAAAACACTCCTTTTTCAAAACTTCACTCGATTCTACGACGATATCAAGTTCATTACGCTCAGGGTTTTCTAAAAAACCTGCGTAGCCCTCCGTCATTTCAGATAAGTAATCTTTAGTATTCGTGCTACGGTAGTTTGGCATGCGTCAAGGCGTAGTGTACGGTAGCTGATTATTACTTATCTGCAGCATGAGATGCGATTAGATTAGGGTATTCGTACGGCGTTGTTTGGCATGCGTCAAGGGTCGTACGGGTGGGTTTAATTCAATCACGAAATGTACGGGTTGAACTTGACTAGTGGACTATGGGTTGTTTGGCATGCGTCAAGGTCATAGCACACTAGGGGTAAAAGCTTTATCGGGAATTTCAAGCGTTGAAATTTGCAATGAGATTGCATATCTTCTATGAGATAGTTGGATCCCGATACCCACTGCGAGTAAGAGTTACTCCTGGGAGAGTTTTACACAGGACAATTAGTCATTCAAGTAGGTGTATAGAAAAGTGTTAACGAGGTTACGCCTCTGGGAAAACGAGGTTTACTTTAATTAGGTCCGTGCGGTAGCACGGGGAACCTCCCTCAAAGTACCGACACTGATCTGGCTGAAAGATTGACGAAATTGTAAGGTGTAATTAATCCCGGCTATTCTTACCTTTTAGGGTTTTAAGGTAGATTTGATAAAACCAGTGGGAGACATCCTGATTAGATAAGATAATAACCAATCTAATCTTGCAAGAGCATACGCTCAAGTGTTTTCTTCTCTCTCTCTCCAGGTAGCGACCATGTCATGCCATAATCAAGATAATAATATGGATGTATTGACTGAACCCAATTATTGTACTGAGCTAGGGAATGTTGGACCCGTTCTTTCTTATAAGAGTTATAAGACTGAACAGGAAATAGAAGAATATCTGGATTCTCACGCCGCCCAGAAGAACATGCATGTTGATGCATCTTCTTCGGGTGTGTTAGTTATTGAGAACTGTTTCTCAGTTCACCCTACGTCCTGGGTATTAGATACCGGATCAGGATCCCACATATGTAAGTTGTTACATGGGCTACGAAAAGGTAGAGAACTGGGAAAAGGTGATCATTCCGTTCAAGTAGGGAATGGTGCAAGTATTGTAGCCAAAGCAGTTGGCGAATATCACCTTGTATTGCCAAGTCGTAATACACTGATTCTAAATGAGTGCTATTATATACCGAACATGATGTGCAACATTATATCAGTTTCTTTATTGAGTAAAGAGGGATATAATTTTGTAGTACAGGATAATGTTATGAACATATTCCTAGATCAAAAGTTGATTGCATCAGGCTCGTTACATAATGGCATATTCATTTTAAATCAGAATACAGTCCTGAATATACAAAACACACACAAGAGGAAAAGTTTAGATATGAACGAATCCTACTTGTGGCATTGTAGACTTGGTCATATCAATGCGACACGACTGGCTAAGTTGCATAAAGATGGTTATTTGAATCCGTTCGAATTATCATCTTATGATACTTGCCATTCATGTCTCAAAGGAAAAATGACCAAAGCTCCGTTTAGTGGACACGGAGAAAGAGTTACTGAACTCTTAGGACTGGTACATAGTGATGTATGCGGTCCCATGTCTACGCATGCCAGGAACGGTTCTTCCTACTTCATTACATTCACTGACGATCTCTCAAGATTCGGATATGTGTTCCTGATGAAACACAAGTCTGAAGCTTTTGAGAAATTCAGAGAATATAAGCAAGAAGTAGAGAATCAAACGGGCAAAAGTATTAAGATTCTTCGATCTGATCGAGGAGGTGAATACTTAAGCAGTGAGTTCCTAGATTATCTAAAAGAGAATGGGATTCTCTCTCAGCTTACTCCTCCTTATACACCACAGCACAACGGTGTATCTGAGCGAAGAAATCGCACCCTATTAGATATGGTGCGCTCGATGATGAGTACAGCTCAGTTACCTATTTCTTTTTGGGGGTATGCGCTTGAGACAGCCATAGACCTATTGAATAGAGTTCCTACCAAATCTGTGCCTACCACTCCATATGAGATATGGAAAGGGAAGAGACCACATCTTAATTACATTAAGTTATGGGGTTGTCTGGCCTATGTCAAAAGACAAAATCTGGACAAACTCGAGGCAAGATCTGTCTTATGTAAGTTTGTAGGATATCCCAAAAACTCACAAGGGTATATCTTCTACCACCCCGAGGAACAAAAGGTGTTTGTTTCTCGACATGCCACTTTCTTAGAAAAAGGTTTTCTTATGAAACAGAACAGTAGCATTGAGGTAGAACTGGAAGAGGTTCCAGCAGAACAAACTACAACAGATGATTTAGTGGAACCAGAGGATTCAGTAGTACCCGACGAACCCCAGCCTCTCCGCCGATCTAGTAGGGTTTCTCGTCCACCTGAGAGATACTACGGTTTTCTCATTGATGGTGGAAGCGAGGATTGCATCATGGATGATGATGACCCGACTAGTTTCGAGCAGGCCATCACGAGTGGTGACTCTGTGAAATTGCTGGATGCAATGCGATCTGAGATGGAATCCATGTACACCAATAAAGTATGGATTTTGGAATATGCTCCTGAAGGGGTAAAACCCATTGGAAGCAAGTGGATTTTTAAAAAGAAATTTGGTGTAGATGGAAAATTTGAGACTTTCAAAACTAGACTTGTAGCAAAGGGTTTTCGTCAACGACCAGGTGTGGATTATGACAAAACCTTTTCTCCAGTGGCTATGCTTAAGTCCATCCGAATCTTACTTGCCATTGCTGCATACCATGACTACGAAATCTGGCAAATGGATGTTAAGACCGCCTTTCTAAACGGTGATTTAGAAGAGAGCGTGTACATGACTCAGCCAGAGGGCTTCGTAGATAGTGGGAGCAGCGGAAAGGTGTGCAAGCTGCTTAAATCCATTTATGGGTTAAAGCAAGCATCGCGGAGTTGGAACATCTGTTTTGATGTTGTAGTCAAAGAGTTTGACTTCATCAAAAATATAGATGAACCTTGTATCTATAAGAAGGTAGCAGAAGGTAAGGTTGTCTTCCTCGTATTTTACGTGGATGACATACTCTTGATAGGAAATGATATTCCTATGCTGCAATCAGTCAAGCTCTTCTTATCACAGAGATTCTCAATGAAAGATCTAGGTGATGCCTCCTGCATATTGGGAATCATGATCTATAGAGATAGATCTAAACGGATACTGGGATTGTCCCAATCCAGGTACATTGACACCATACTAAAGAGGTTTAGTATGGAAGAATCCAACCGTGGGAACCAACCCACGATCTCTGGACTCACTCTCTCCAAAAGATGTCTCCCAAGACTGATTTGGAGAGAGCTCGCATGCAAGAGATACCCTATGCTTCGGCAGTAGGCTCTATCATGTATGCGATGCTATGTACCAGACCCGATGTAGCATACTCACTAAGTGTAGTGAGTCGGTATCAAGCAGATCTTGGAGAGAGTCACTGGACAGCTGTGAAGAACATTCTCAAGTACTTACGAAGGACTAAGGAGATGTTCTTGGTGTATGGTAACGGAGAACTCCAGGTGGAGTCCTTTACCGATTCCAGCTTCCAAAGTGATAAGGACGACTCTAAGTCGCATTCGGGTTTTGTCTTTACCCTCAATGGAGGGGCGGTATGTTGGAAGAGTTCCAAACAGGATACCGTTGCAGACTCAACGATGGAGGCTGAATACATCGCTGCCAACGATGCTGCCAAAGAGGCTGTCTGGATAAAGAAGTTCATTAGTGAACTTGGTGTGGTTCCATCCATTGAGCATCCAATACCTCTGTATTGTGATAACAATGGAGCTGCGGCTTTAGCCAAGGAACCCAGATCCCATCAAAAGTCCAGACATATTCTGAGGCGGTATCACCTGATCAGGGAGATAGTTGATCGCCGAGAGATCGAGGTCAGGAGAGTAGATACGAAGGACAACACTACGGATCCATTCACGAAGGCTATTCCCCAGATACAGTTTGAGAGATTATTCGGGATGCTAGGTATGCGATACTACAGCAGCTGGCCTTAGTGCAAGTGGGAGATTGTTAGTTATGTATATGCCCTAGAGGCCATTGTTGTACATATGATGTATATTATAATGGATGCTTGGATATATATGGAGATGACTTTCTTGCTCGTCATGATAGTATGCTATTTGGTTTCACTTTATCTTAACATGTTGACTTGTATTGGTTTACTGTTTTACTCTCACATGTTGATAAAGCCCTTAGGATCTGTACTCGACTACTTGGACTATGATGAGATCATACTAGTAGGGCCATCGTAGTCGATGAGTACATCCTATAACTATTCCTAGTCGAGGGTATATCGAGACAGGGCATCGATACGCCAGAGTAGACTAGCGTATTCGCATCTTGACCCATATGATGGGCGATGGATGATCCCATATCCGTCGGTGTTAGACATCAGAGATGGTGTACGGGTGCTCAGTGGAGACTGGGTACACTGGACGGACTCGCCGAGAACTCCCAGATGGTGATATACCACACGTCAGATGGCAGTTCTCCGGTGACACTGGTACAGAGTGGTCTGAAGACCCGAGATCGTCATAGAGTGTTGTGTGATTCCCACTGTGCTTTGATTTCCACCTTACCACGTCCAAGAGGGCGTGCAAAACGGTGGCTTTTGGGTACAGTCCCGAATCACATGGAGGCAATGAGCGATAGGAGGGGATTCGTCTCTCCCGGTATAGGGAGTTGATGTTGTGCTATGTTCGATTGGCTATAACTGGAAGTCCCTGGCCAGGGCTGATATAAAGATTTACTGGTAAGTGTTACTAGTAGTTTCTCGACCTGTTATGAGCCACACATCGACACGACTTATCGGTTACTGGGGTCTGACGTATACCACCCCTAGACTTGATATGCGGCATATCAGACGAACAGACCGGACTGTACGGGAGTGTTACTGATTGGATTCACAGGAGAACGCACAGGCTAGCTTGTTGATCTTCTGATCGCTCAATACCTGGGTGGCTGTTACGTTTAGCTGACCGCTTGCAGCTTGTGGGTGTTTGATATGATCATCACCTGCTACCGGCGTATTGACGATTCTTTAGAGTCCTACACAGAGGTTTCTTGGCTCAGGCGAAACGGAGTAGAGGCACATATGTGATATGTGCAGGATCGAGAATAATACGATATGGGATACCGTATTATATTCTCGCGATATTAAGTTATGAACCGGTTAATCGGATCAAGTGTTGATTCGATGAATCGGTACATGATATATTAGTCGGTAATATTCGATATAGCCGGATCGTCGGATCAAGTGTTGATTCGATGATTTAATGTATAATAATATATTTGATATATTGTATTACATTATCTAATATTGGCTCGCTTTATTATTTCATTTTCTCAGTGGATGATACATTGATATATATGTGATATATGTTAATTGTATTATTTTCCTTTGTTGCAAATATATAATATATATGTGATATATATTATTGTGACATGATATGATTAATTGTTAAACATGTTTAAGGATGATTAATTGAGGTTAGGGTTTGATGAGGGTTGGATGCTTCATGCACCTTCTAGAAGCTTTATTCTTTTGTCATTCTTAGGATATTTTTGGATGACACTTATTTAACCCAACCAAAACCTAACTCTAGTCATTTCTCTACTAAATCCTAGCCACTCATCCTTGACCATGGTTTACAATTCAATCATATAGCTTTTATTCTATTCATCACAAAAGAAAATGATTCATGATCTTTTCCATTATCATCTTCTTCTCTCTTGAAGAAAGCTCACTTGATTTTCCTTATGTGATGAAATAATATGAGAAAATGATTTAAAAAGAAAGCAAAAATACTACTCTCTCATACTCATCTCATCTAGCCCATGAGATTAGTGTGTTCATCTCTTTAGAGTGAGAAAGCTTGAGTCTTTGCAACTTCGAGGTAGATCATCGGAGATTTGGAATACTTCGAGCTAGCATGGATCGTTCGAGTCGTGGAGCCTCTCATGAGTCCGGGAGATCGTGGATCGCGGCAAAGGGACTTCTACTCGGAGCTTGTGAAGTGAAGGAGCGGACTACAAAGGTTGTAATCCCTCACACTTAGATAAAAGTTATCATCTTGCATGTTAAACCCTAATAATCCAGCAAAGATCCCGGCTTTGGGTTGTTCAGCACGTCTAAATTTTTATTCGGGCATGTTTGATGCCTTTTGAACCTTCACAAGAGTGCCTAGGAACCCTACATAGAGGCCATTACAGTACATACGATGTAAATTGTTGTAGATGCTTGGACATATATATGGAGGACTTTCTTGCTCGACATGATAGTATGCTATCTAGTTGCTCTTTATCTTAACATGTACTCTAATTGTCTCTATGTTACATGTTGATAAAGCCCTTAGGATGAGTACTTGACTACCAGGACTATGATGCAGATCATACTAGTGGGGACAGTGTAGTCGATAAGTACATCCTTCAAATGTTCCTAGTCGTGGGTGTATCGAGACAGGGCATCAATATACCGGTGTAGACTAGCATATAGCTTCTCGACCCATATAGATGGGTGATGGATGATCCCATATCCATTAGTGTTTGACATCAGAGACTGTATACGGGTGCTCAATGGAGGCTGGGTACACTGAACAGACTCACCGAGAACTCCCAGATGGTATTATACCTATCATCAGATGGCAGCTCTCTGGTGACACTGGTACAGGTTAGTTTGTAGACCCAAGATCGTCATAGAGTCTTGTATGATTCCCACTGTGCTTTGATTTCCACCTTACCACGTTCAAGAGAACGTGCAAAACGATGGCTTTTGGGTACAGTCGCAAGTTACATGGAGGTAATGAGCGATAGGAAGGGTTTCGTCTCTCCCGGTATTAGGAGTTGATGTTGTGCTGTGCTCGATTGGCTATAACAGGAAGTCCTTGGCCAATGCTGCTTTAGAGATATACTGTTAAGTGTTATCAGTAGTTTCTCGACCCGTTATGAGCCTCATATCGACACGACTTATCGAGTTACTGGGGGTCTGACGTTTACCACCTCTAGACGAGATATGCGACATATCAGACGAAGAGACCGGACTGTACGGTAGCGTTACTGATTGGATTTGCAGGAGTGTGAGAAGGCTTGCTTGTTGATCTTCTGATCGCTCAATACCCGGGTAGCCATTACGTTTAGGAGACCGCTTGCGGCTTGTGGGTGTTTGATATGATCATCACCTACTGCCGGCGTATGGACGAGTCTTTAGAGTCCTACACAGGGGTTTCCAGGCTCAAGCGAAACGGAATGGGTGCACATATGTGATATGTGCGGGACCGGGATTGATACGATATGAGATACCGTATTTTATTCTCGCGATATGAGATATTGGTCGGTTATATATGATATAGCCAGGTTATCGGATCAAGTGTTGATTCGATAACTTGATTCATATGATATTAGTCGGTTATAGGTGATATAGCCGGATTATTAAATCAAGAGTTGATTTGATAATCTAATGTATAATTATATGTTTGATATATTACATTACATTAACTAGTATTAGCTCACTTATGATTTCTTTTCTCACTTTGGATACATTGATGTATATGTGATATATGTTAAATGTATCAAGCTAGGTTAAAAATACAACTAAGGTTAATGAGGGTTAAACCATGCTAGGGTTAAGATTAGGGTTTATAATTTTATCATTAAGCAATTCAAAAATTGTTGAATTAGTCATGGTTGATATTTGTTGAAAGCTTGTAGAAGCTTGTAAGCATCTTTGACTTTGTTCACTCTTTTTGTCAAGCTTAAGATATTAGTTGACCTAATCTTTAACCATAGCTTATGGTTAACTCTCTACAAGGGTTAAGCATGACATGATTAACCCTTGGTTGCATTTCTAATCTCACACAATAATTCATTCACCTTTGATGAGTTGATTCTTCTTCTTCCTCCTCAAAACTTTCTAGCTTCAATAGAGTTGTGAGAAAATGAGTGAGAAAATGATTTCTAAAGTGAGCAAACTTCCTACTTCATCATCCTCTACTACTTTCCATTTAGTATAGGGTTTTTGCTTCACTAATTCTATGATTAGTGAAGAGATAGCTTGGGTTAGTGTCTCCTCGACGTAGATCATCTTCGGCCTCGAAGACATCGAAGCAAGCATGTTCGTTTCTTCATGGGAGCCTCTCTAGAGTCTGGAGTTCACGATCGCAACGAAAGGGACTACTACACAGAGCTATTGAAGTGAAGGACCAGTCTACAAAGATTGTATTCCTTGCTCACTAGACTTGCAAAGTGTTTGCATTTATATTTCCGTCGATTTCTAGTTAACGATTCTAAGTTAGGGTTAGCTAAAACGGCAAAAATTTGAATTTGGCATGGACGATGCCTCCCGAAACCTTGATGCCGTCTTTGGTAACCCTTCACTTGTCCCCGGCATGGAGTGTCGCTGGTCGACTTGTCCCCGGCACGGAGTGTCGCTGGCTGTTCGACTTGTCCCCGGCACAGAGTGGCTGTTCGACTTATCCCCGGCACGGAGTGTCGTTGGTCGACTTGATTCCGAGGCGGAGCATAATTCCGACAGGGAAGGTAGATATCCCGAGGCGAAGCATGATTTCGACACGGGGTACATTCTGGGATGAAGCATGATTCCGCCGCAGAGGTTGTTAGTTTGATTTGATTTGGGTTGACATCAGCATCGCTACACTGGAATATGGTACCAGGAGCGAATCATCATTTGCCATGAGTGGATTTGGGGATTTTGGTTTTGGTTTGGCATCAACATCGCTACACTGGAATATAGTACCAGGAGCGAATCATCATTTGTCGTGAGGGGATTTCCCTCATTCCCAGTTTAACGACTTAGGGGTCATCTGTTCCCAGTTTAACGACTTAGAGGTCATATGTTCCCAGTTTAAAGACTTAGGGGTCTACTGTTTCCAGTTTAAAGATTAGAGGTCATCTGTTCCAACAGTTTAAAGACTTAGGGGTCTACTGTTTCCATTTTAAAGACTTAGAGGTCATCTGTTCCCAGTTTAAAGACTTAGGGGTCTATTGGATCGGAAGTTTAGAATTTTGTGCTAGGGGTAGGGGTAGGGGTCGGCATCAGCGTTGCTAACACTGAAGCACTGCCAGGAGCAACTCATCATTTGCCCCGGGAGGACTTGGGATTTTTTTTTTTGGTCAGCATCAGCACCGCTAACACTAAAGCAATACCAGGAGCGACTTATCATTTGTCATTGTGCGTTGGGGAGAAATGGCTTAAAAGACAAGTTTAGGTCCCTATCACCTAAGACTTTTCAATTTTATAAACCGTAAGGGTCCCATAAAAGTATTTTCTCCCTACGAGTCGAGAGGATCTCGTAAGTGTATTTTCTCTTTAGGAATCGTGGGGACTCCCAAGTGTGTTTTTCCTTTGTGAGTCGTAAGGATCTCACGAAGGTGTTTTCTTACGAACCGAGAGGATCTCGTAAGTTTGTTCTCCTTATGTATGTGAGGACACATGAGTGGGTCTTCCCAAATGGAGCATAATTCCAAGAGCGGAGACCGGCCGCATGACTGGTGGTTGCGGTGGGCATGGATATGAGGAGAACTATTTGAGCCCGTGGATTATATACGGTAGTCAATTTGGGGACCATCCGTAGGGCTGGGAGAATTTTGGGATTTTGTTGGCGTCTGTATCGCTGCACTGGAATATGGTATCAGGAGCAACTCATCGTTCACCGTTGGGACATTCAGAGATTTGAAATTTTGTTGGCGTCTGCATCGCTGCACTGGAATATGGTACCAGGAGTGACTCATCATTCGCCATTTTGGAACTTGGATTTTGGTTGGCGTCTGTATCGCTGCACTGGAATATGGTACCAGGAGCGACTCATCATTCGCTGTTTGGGAACTTGGATTTTGGTTGGCGTCTGCATCGCTGGACTGGAATATGGTACCAGGAGCGACTCATCATTCGCCGTTGGGGATTTGAATTTTGGTTGGCGTCTGCATCGCTGCACTGGAATATGGTATCAGGAGCGACACATCTTTCGCCTTTGGGGATTTGAATTTTGGTTGGCGTCTACTACGCTGCACTGGAATATGGTATCAGGAGCGACTCATCATTCGCCTTTAGAAGGTTTTTTTTATTATTATATTTTTTTACCGCGATTGCTCTATCATTTCATATTTTCTTATCGTGAAAGTCACGATTGCCCTTTCATTTCGGCTATTTATTCACGGTTGCCGCCATCATTTCGGCTTTATTTTACGCGCTGATTTTTATTGCGAGTTGCCCCATCATTTCGGCCGTTTATTTTCATTTTTTTATTTACACATTTTTACATCCCCAGTTTAACGACTTAGAGGTCGATTGTTCCCAGTTTAACAACACGGTGGTCAACGGTTGTTCCCAGTTTAACGACATAGTGGTCAATTGTTCATAGAAAAAGGAAGATGTCTGAGAAAATCAGGTTCTCGAAAGACTTCGGTCTCCGTTTGTATGAAATTGGCGGTCGCAGCTTGACTGTTTATTAACACGCCTTTAGACAGTTCTCTCTCTCTTGCCTTGTATTGCTTTTCGACCCAATCTTTGAAGACGAAGCAGTCCTCAATGGCATGACCTATCACTCTGTGATAGGGGTAGTATTTGGGGTCGTTAGTCATATTGGCTTCTTGCGGTCTTTTTTATTCTGGCAATTGTAGACCATTCCTAAGGGCGTCTTTGAATATTTTACGGAATTTGTCCCTTCTGAAGGAATAGACCTTATCCAGTTTCTCTTTTAGAGGCGATTCCCCTCCCCCTCCCAACACCGGTTTTCGAGGTTGGTCGGTATTAGGTTCGTCTGTTGTCCACTTACGACGTTCGTGTTAGATATATGTATGCCCTAGAGGCCATTACTGTACATGGGATGTATATTGTAGTGGATGCTTGGACATATATAGGGAAGAATTTCTTGCTCGACATGATAGTATGCTATCTTTTTGCTCTTTATCTTAACATGTTGACTTGTATAAGTGATGTTGTCTTGCTCTCGCATGTTGATAAAGCCCATAGGATGTGTACTTGACTACCAGGATTATGATGGAGATCATACTAGTGGGGCCAAGGGTAGTCCACAAGTACACCCTATAATTGTTCCTAGTCGTGGGAATATCGAGACAGGGCATCGATACTCCAGAGTAGACTGGTGTATACGCTTCTTGACCCATATGATAGGCGATGGATGATCCCACATCCATTGGTGTTTGACATCAGAGAAGGTATACGGGTGCTCAGTGGAGACTAGGTACACTGAACGGACTTGCCGAGAACTCCTAGATGGTTTTATACCTATCGTCAGATAGCAGTTCTCTGGTGACACTGGTACAGGTTAGTCTGTCGACTCGAGATCGTCATAGAGTCTTGTGTGATTCCCACTGTGCTTTGATTTCAACCATACCATGGTCAAGAGATTGTGCAAAAAGGTGGTTTTTGGGTACAATCCCGAGTCATATGGAGGTAATGAGCGATAGGAGGGGATTCGTCTCTCCCTGTATTGGGGGTTGATGTTGCGCTATACTCGATTGGCCATAACATGAAATCCCTAGCCAGGTTTGCTGAGATTTACTGGTAAGTGTTATCAGTAGTTTCTCGAACCGTTATAGACCTTGCATCGGCATAACTTATCAGGCTATTGGGGTCTGACGTTTTACCACCCCCAGGTTACGATATGCGACATATCAGACGAAGAGACTGGACTGTACGGTAGTGTTACTGATTGGATTCTCAAGAGTATGAGCAGGCTTGCTTGTTGATCTTCTGATCGCTCAATACCCGGATGACCGTTACGTTTAGCAGACCACTTGTGGCTTGTGGGTGTTTGATATGATCATCACCCACTGCCGACATATTGACGAGTCTTTAGAGTCCTACACAGAGGTTTCCTCGTTCATGCGAAACGAAGTAGGAGCACATATGTGATATGTGCGGGACCGGGATTAATGCGCGTATGTGATACCGCATTCTATTCTCGCGATATGTGATATCGGTCGGTTATATGTGATATAGCCAGGTTATCGGATCAAGTGTTGATTCGATAAGTTATTACATTTGATATTAGTCGGTTGTATGTGATATAGCCGGATTATTAAATCAAGTGTTGATTTGATATTTTAATATATAATTATATGTGTGATATATTAATTTACATTAACTAATATTAGCTCACTTAAACATTTCTTTTTCTCACTTGTGTGCATATATATATATATATATATATATATATATATATATATATATATTAATGTACAACCATTGTGTCATGCTTGATGCCACATGCAACATGGGTGTATGAGACTTACACCATGCTTATAATAATGTGAAGGTTTTTATTTATCTTGGTAATTCACAAAATTAGTGGTAATTAGTCATATGGTTGAAGCTTGTAGAAGCTTGTGGAACCTTTGACCAAGTCCACTCATTTTGTTTTACTTGAAGATATTTATTAATCCAACCATTATTGTTTACCCATGGTTTATTATCTACATGAGTTAGTGTATGATACTAACTCACCCATGGTTGCTATTCTCACCTCATGAGTTCATTCTCTCTTCTTCATTTCTTCACTTGAGCTTCTTCTTCCTCATGAGAAAGCTCACTAGCTTTTTTCGTAGTGAGAAAATAATGTGAGAAAAATAAAACTAAAGTGAGCTCATTTCCTACTTCATCATCCTCTACTATTAGCCATTTAGTTTAGGGTGTTTGCTTCACTAATCTACCATTAGTGAAGAGGTAGCATAAGCTTGAGTCTCCTCGACGTAGATCATCTTCGGCTTCGAAGACTTCGAGCAAGTTTGTTCATTTCTTCATGTGGACCCTTACTAGAGTTCGAGAGTTCACTACTTGGAGCGAAGGGACTACTACACGGAGCTTTAGAAGTGAAGGACCGGTCTGCAAAGGTTGTATTCCTTTTACACTTAGTATGTAAAGTTGTTTGCATGCTTATTGTTTAAAACTTTAGTTAAAGATTCTAGGTTAAGGTTCTTTAGAACGGAAAAAATTTTAAAACGGCATGGACGATACCTCCCAAAACCTTGTTGCCGCTCTAGGGAACCCTACAGTAGTATCAGAGCCATGCTAGAGATTTAAATGATATTTTTTAGATTACGAAATCGAAACTGCTCCGAAACTTGAAACACGAAATCCAGTTTCTGTCAAATTTAAAAAGGCCTCTAAAAATTTTTTAAACAACTGCAGAATGTCATATGTGATATGACATGAACATAGAGAAAATTTGAAGGGGTTTGCTCGGAATTCGGCCGAGCACATGGGCATGAAAACCGAGCAGGCTGGCCAAGTGAAGGCATCTGGGGTCAAATTTTTTCAGTGTTCCAGTCTCTGGGTTTTGGTGTTTCAGTTGTTGTTTGTTTTTGCTAAATTTTCATATGATGTTAACTTTCTGCAAAGGCAACTCGGAGTGTTTCGTAATCGTAAATCTAACAAGTATTCGGGATATTTAGACGATGTTAAAAAGTTTGAACGGATATCCCAATTTTTCCCCCCCGGAAATTTTCCAAGTGTTGGATTTTTTCCGAGTTTAAAATATTCAAAAAATCATACAAGAGATTCTGTGGACCCACTAGAAGAATGATACCTAAACTCGACATTTTGGATCGCGAAACCGCGGTCATACCCTAGGGTTTGGCGCAGTTCCGTGGCGGCATGAGTGAGGCATGGGTCGGCCCTTCTACGTATGGTTCATAGGAGGTGTGGCAGTTTCTGGGTACTTTTTGAACTCCGCTCAAGTGTTGAGCTTGTTGAGAAATTTTGGATGCTTACTTATTCGATCGAAAAATTTAACTTTGTCTAGCTATCTGTGATTGTGATATAATATTTGGAATCCACAAATTTAGTTATGAGATAACTATTTTGAATTTTATAAATCTAGCAGTTTAGTCTCATTTGATCGGTTGCCACGGGATTTTGATGTGATCAAAAGTCCGTCTCAATTACGTAGTGTACGCGGATACTCGCCGGATAACCTTACTAGATAACCATGCCCCATATCCCCGACCAAGTGACTGTAGGAGAACCCCGTCGCCAAAAGCATCCGGTAGGGTGCTCGCGGCCACGATGTTCCGCCTTAGTGCACTTCGTCGGCGGCATCAGGGGGTGCGGCCGTCTACTAAAGTTTCCGACGAGCATTCGATCAGATTATCGGGAATCTTGTTGAATTACCCGACAGGTTATTGAAAAGTATTTTCAATATCGAGACTAAAATGCGGGGTTTATAATTGTTAGGCATACAATGTCTAAGGAATTCATTTGGTTAGGCATGAAATCCAAAATATGTGATATTTTGGGTTTATGATGTCTAAAATGGTTGCGGATTCCAATTGTTGTAGTTTTTCACTTTCTTTTCTGCGACCGTAAGTATAATATGTGGTGTATCGCCGGTTTCGGTGCTATATGTCAACGACAACTGGGATATGCATATTTACTTACGTTGATGACATGTGATGTTATGTGTTGCTGTGATATGTTATATTGAGTCGTCGTGTTTGAATAGCCGGGGGGTTTATGTGAGATGAGAGTTTTTCATTTTCATTCATGTAAAAGTTTGTATGTAATATTCTTTTATTGGGGCACTTCCGGGTTGAGGATGATGTCACCATTGATGTATATTATTTACTTTTCTGCATTAGGATATACCCAAGGAGGAGAGCACAAGTAACCGGGTTCTAGGGTCCAATGGAAGACATCTCGAGGAGTCGAGATCGGGTCTCCTAACTCTAGAATTGGAAGGGTTGCTTGCCACTCTCCTAGGGGTCTTGGGATGTGGGTTTGGCTATTCATCACGATTGTGGAATGCGTGTTTTATACTGGCTTAAATTAAAACAATGAATTCCTAGTATATCCAATATTTCATATGTGTTCTTCTGCTGCTGATATTCTATGATTTGATCACTTTATATGTTGAGACGAATGCTTATATTTTATATATATGATAAATATTATTGCTTTCGTTTCTTCTGTGATGCTTAGGAAGTATAAATTGATGGGGTTTCATTAATAAGATTAATGAAAGAAAAAGAAACCTACAGATGTTGTAGAAACTTGTTTTAAAAACTGGTAGCTCTAGTTCTTGCTTTGCATAGCGGTATTCCTTGAAGAATATACAGCACCTTATTCGATAAGGAAAGAGCCGAGATCCCTTCACCGGGAGTGATCTCTTTAGCGAAACTAGCAGATGCTACAAACTCGGATTGTCTTTTGATTGCTTTTATAGTTTTTGCTTTGCATAGTGGTATTTGTGAAATATCCTGGACCTTATTTGATAAGGAAAGAACCGAGATCCCTTCACCGGGAGTGACCTCTTTAGCAAAACTAGTAAAGGCCTCAAAAACACTCCTTTTCAAAATCACTCGATTCTACAACGATATCAAGTTCATTGCGCTCATGGTTTTCTTAAAAACCCACGTAGCACACCGTTATTTCAGATAAGTACTACTAAGTATTCATGCTACGGTAATTTGGCCTCCGTCAACGTAATGTGCGGTAGCTGATTAGTGCTTATCTGCATAAGCATATGATGCGATTGGATTAAGGTATTCGTACGGCGTAGTTTGGCCTCCGTCAAGGGTCATGCGAGTGGGTTTAATTCAATCAGAAAATGACGGGTTGAACTTGACTAGCGCCCTATGGGTAGTTTAGAATCTGTCAAGGTCATAGGACGGTAGGGGTAAAAACTATTATCGGGAATTTCAAGTGTTGAAATTTGCAATGAGGTTGCATACCTTCTATGAGATAGTTGGATCCCGATACCCACTGGGAGCAAGAGTTACTCCTGAGAAAGTTTTACACTTTACAATTAGCCGATCAAGTAGGTGTATAGAACGGTGTTGATCAGTCGAAAATATTGCATTTTTAACACATCAATTTCCCTACTCTTTGCAATCATCTAAAGGTGTTCGGTATGAATATAGCACATATTAGCAATTTGTCTGTAAAATACCAAATAACATGTGTTATACATTATAATCGGCATTTTGAGGGAAATTGTGTGTTTATTATTGCACGCATGATCTTTTGTGAATCAACACTTGTCTCGAGATTGTGTGCAGGAAATTCTCCAGGTAAAAGAGCCGGAACTGCTAAAAGTGCTGATAAAATACGTCAAGTCAAAGACTTGAGATCTGGTAGAAATCAAGAAAGAAAAATAGGATTCCAGACATCAGATAAAGACCCTAAACCCAACAGAAGAATCCCCTAGAAATTGCATGCAGGACTTCACCAAAATGGCCTCGGATCCACGGCCAAGTTGGCCTATCCGCCGCAGATCCGCGGCTGGTTGGACACGTCAGCGTTTCAAATTCCTCCACGTGGCTTCTTGTAACGGCCAAGCTTCCAGGAGACTCCCAAAGACCACGTAGCTTCATCCAGAAGGCTCGTCCTAACAACCTTATCCTAGAATATTCCTTATTCTAGAATATTCCCTCCAACAAACTTCTTCTAGAAGACTCTCTCTAACAACCTAGCTTTGGATGGAAGATTCAAATGAGGTGGTTATAAAAATGGATCTAAATCTAGGGTTTGGAGGTTGTTGAATTTGGAGGGAAAACATTTTGAGTGATAAAAGTGAGATCCAAATCAATTCTAAATCAAATTGAGTGACACAATTTGATCAGAATCAAGATCCACCGAGTACCGAACCAAAGCAAGACTTCAACGAGCATTTTGAAGCAACGCCGATCTTCATCCAAGTAAGTGATCCATGACGATTCGCGACTCAAGAAGACGATGCGAAGCTAGTTCAACGATTGAGTTCTCTCCTCAAAATCTTGTAGTCTTTGAGTGAATTGTAACGAAATGTTGAATAATAAAAGGTGAAAATTCTTGATCTTGCTTTTCTTTACATTTGAGCATTATGAAGAGTTATCGATTCTTGATTGTTATCTTGTTCATGATGTTTGAATAAAAACTCCGCTTGTGGATGAATCGAGAAAATAGATAGATGATGATGATTAAATTCTTGAACGATTCTTAAGTTTTATGAGTTTTGTAAACTTTAGGAAATTGAATTATCGACAACCTAATTTGAGCGAGTTGCTTTCTTGAATGTTTTCGCTCCAAATTAGAGATCAACGATCGATGATTGAATTTCCTAGAGGCTAGAATTTGAATGATAATCAACGAAAGAACAAGGGATGATGATGGAGAAACCCTGGTTTCTTCAATAGATCCCTAATTCTCGTTGATCGTCATCAATCTAGCAACAAATCATCAATAGATAAGAATTTGTAATCATAATTCTTCATCATCACTATCGATTGGATTGATTCCTACAAGCCTCTTTACAAATCTTGATAATTCATTCGATTTGGACATCTTCTTGAACTTTATTGATTCTTGATTTTAGATCTAGTTCTTTATGATTCTTGAAACTAAATTTCACAAATCTTGAATCAATTATCTTGCAATTTTCTTTTATCTTTTCATTTCGACTCATCTAAAAAATAATCAATCAAAACACACATCTCAGTAGACGATCCGTATTCATTAACGCGCTACATCGACACCGTTAATTGATTGCGGTATAAATTTCTTTGATTGTGAACACTTTACATTTTCATCACGACTAAGACGATCAATCAAATGGCGCCGTTGCCGGGGATGTGTGCTATTTTGTTCGTTGTTTTTATTTGAGTTGAAAAATTATTATTCCATCAGAATATTTAGATCAAAATCGCATCAAGTGCTTAACGATAGTGTTTGAATTTTTGCGAGGGAATATGGCATCACTGTAGAAAGGATCTCAAGATTCAGAGAACATCTGAAAAGTCCAGAGAAGCACATGGACCTGCAGAGAAAATTTTAAACCCTAATTCCCCAATCAAGCCGCGGAACCGCGGCCAATGAGGCGTTTTTGCGGCAGTTCTGCCACCATTTAGGGTTTGCACTGTACCCAATTTTTCAGGTATACTCTTTGTTCTCTCCTCTCCTCTCTGATTTTGTCCAATAATCAATTTCTTGCAGGATTCTTTGCAAATATTCGCAGCGCTGCTAAAAGAAAAATTATTGTTGCGATTCTTGAAATTGGTTGTTTGTGCATATTTTAATATGGAAATTAAGGGGAAAAGACCAAATTCAGATTAGGTGGGGATTTCATTACCCTTCCTAAGCCCCAAAAATCATAAACTTGCATCCGCATCACCCTCATTAACTAAAAAATATCTAGACAAGACTCTAAGGACCGTCGCGCTCAATTAGGACAGAAGGAGGTCATGGGTAATCTATTGCTTATCCGCGTTTCTTTTGTGGTGTCTAAGGCAAGTGTGTCTAAAGCAAGTGGTTATTTAATTAGGCCCACTACTTACGTAGTGGAGAACCTCCCACTTACCTGGCACTTACCTGGCCACAGAAGGGACAAAGAGGCAATAGAGGATTATCTTGCGACTTGTCTTCTAGAAGTCTAGGAGCGGTCCAGAGACTTAACCTAGGTGACCACGAGATTTAAGGTTGCTTGTGCATTGTTTGTGATTTGATTTTTCAAAAATCCGTATTTTTCAAAACAAACACCAACCAACTTTTTCTCTAATTATCACTAACGCTGACACTTGTGCTACAACCATTTAGCACATGTTAGGATGGACACGGGATTCTATTTCCCGTCTTGTCCGCGTTTCTTTTATCGACCCCAGAGTCGGTAATTCTTCGTCTTCTTTCCCACCATCCACCATGACCGCGATGGATGGATATCTATCAAACTTTAACACTACTCTGCCACCGCCCGCAGGTGTGCAGAATCCTCCACGCATTTCTCTCCAAGAGAGATGCTATCCTACACGTGTTCCCCTTCCCACCTGTCTTTCAATACCACCAGCCAATGGGGACAATTTCGAAATTAAACCCCAATTCATCAAACTTTTACCCAAATTTCACGGGCTCAAGTCTGAAGACGCATACGTTTTTATCACCAAATTCGAAAACGTGTGTGCTTTGATGGATAATTCACAACTGTCTGTGGATGCTATGCGTTTACGTCTTATCCCATTCACTTTGTGCGATTTAGCCGAGAAGTGGCTTTACAACACACCCGCACATTCTATTTCAATATGGGACGAGTTCGTTGCAGCATTCCTTAAGAAATTTTATCCCAATCACAAGACCGCCCGTGTTCGGAGCGAAATCTTCAAATTTACCCAACTTCCCAATGAACAATTTTGGAAATGCTTTGAACGGTTCAAGGATCTTCTTATCAAATGTCCTCATCATGGAATCCCTAGATGGGATCTGTGTCGAATTCTTTATGAGGGTATTGATTTCACGACTAAACAGATGCTTGAAACCATGTGTCATTGCCAATTCCTATCTAAAGATGATGGTGAAACTTGGAAATATCTAGAAGATTTAGCTCAAAACACATTACAATGGGAAAGTGTTAGACCACCATTGTCTGGGGAAGGTATCAATCAGCTCGATGTTTCCGTCACAATGAGAGCCGAAATAGCCGCAATGCAAAGGAAGCTTGACGCTATAGAAAACAAGTTCTCTTCAGCCTCCCTAAACCAATACACACTTCCCAAAACTGTGTGTGGCTGCTGTTCAAACCCATCACATTTGACGGAAGAATGTCCTTTGAATATACCGTTTCAAGGTCACACTAATGCTGCATTTCAGTAAAGACCTAGAAACGATCCTTCTTCTTCCTCATATAATCAATATTGGAGGAACCACCCTGATCATTCATGGATCCAACAGCAAACTCAATACACGGATCCAAACCATAATAACTTTCAATAGGTCCCTCCACAGCAACAGCAACCACCATAACTGAGTCAGCACCCTTTTCAACCACAAAATTTTCAAAACCCGGCCAACAACTTTGATCCATCTTCTGTCGGTATTGCTACACCCTCTGCACTCGAACAAACCATGAATTTGCTGTTGAAATATACCATGCAATAGACGGCTGACTTTAAGTCTTCTATCGACACAATAAAGAATAACTCCGCCTCCCAAGGTGAGATTATTAAATCAATAGAAGCACAAATCGCACAACTGACTGCCGAAATGAGTGCTGGAGAGAAAGGGACTCTTCCATCTCAACCCCTACCTGATCCTGGACCTTCACATTACACTAATGTGGATGCAATTACCACGTTGAGATCTGGAAGAGTGCTAGACAATCATGTGGGTGAACAAATTGATAATGATGAACTGATCATTAACACCCCGGCTTCCACTTTCACTTCCACTCCCACTTCTACTTCTTACCCTATTTCATCCAATTTACCTTCTTCTTCCGAGCCTATTCTCCATTTTCCCAAAGGCTCGAACCCTCCACCCACTTCATCCTTTCCATCCCCACAAACTTCTCCACAAATGTTGGACCCAACACTTATTGATAGAGCCCCATTTCCGGAAAGGTTGGGGCCCAACAAACCTAATGCACAAATAGAGAAGATTGTGGACATGTTTAAGGAAGTTAACATCAACATACCTCTCCTACATGCTATCCAACAAGTTCCGTCTTATGCGAAAATTCTTAAGAACGTGTGCACTAGGAATAGGAAGACTTAGGTGCCGAAAAAAGTGTTCATGTCGAGTACTGTGGACATGGCTTTTCCCCAACAATTACCAAGGAAACGTAAGGACCCTGGCTGTCCTACTATTTCTATTTCTATTGGGAATAAACACATTAACTGTGCTTTACTTGACCTTGGCGCTAGTGTTAACTTGCTTCTATATTCAGTCTATGAGCAACTAGGTATCGGAGTGTTAAAGCCCTCGAACATAACTCTCCAGATGGCCGACCGATCAATCACTAAACCTAGGGGCGAACTTGAGGATGTGTTGATAAAAATTTGTATTCCCTGTGGACTTTATTGTTCTTGATACACAGCCTATAGTGAACCTACAGAACCAAATTCGGGTGATTCTAGATCGTCCCTTTTTGGCTACTTCCAACGCTGTAATCAATTGTAGAAATGGTTCTATGAACCTATCTTTCGGAAATAAGTCGATTGAGCTCAACATTTACAAGTTGGGAAGTCAACCATCCGATCCTCATGCTCGAGTATGTTCTGTCGAATTAATGGATGTCGACAGCAGCGAATTTGATCAGCTTCACGATACAGATCCAGACTTCCTTTATACGTTGTTGTTTGACCCAGATATGTATCATATACATACGGACTCTTCTTTCGAGTTGTCCGGGTCAACATCTAACGTCGATTATGAACCTTTTCTGGAGTCTGAGTATCATCTTGTTCTTTCAAATGAGAATATTCTTCAGGATATTGATGAAAGCTTCAAGGAAATGTTCGCTGATAGACTTGCATTCTTAGCAAACACGGGTGTTGAGATGAATCATCTCCACAATGAAGAAATTGAACCTCCACCCCTTCTTCTTTACAATCATGAGAATGCGAGTAATCCATCACAATCACTGTGTCATCTCTCCAAAACGAGACGCAAACACATTCTTTTACACCACTTATCTTTTCCCCACTTCTTTCTGGCTCCTTATAACATGTCATTCCACCAACCGGTGCACTACACAGATAAAATTTTTGAATGGTTGGTGTGGACTTTCGGTCTTTGCAAAGCTTGGCATTGACCAATAACTTTGACCCCCTCTTGTGATTTTAAAAAGATTAACATTGTTTAACTCAAGTTTAGGGGGGTGTATTTTTGGCTCTTGAAAATAACTGTTGTCCTCAATATTGTGAGCCAAAAAAAAGTTTGGGGGAGGATCTTCACTTTAATATATCTTGCCCCCGTTAATAAATGTCCTCCTAAGCTTACAGGTTTTTTGAGTTTTAGCAGAAAGCAATAGTGAGGACACTGTTGAAAACAAGTTTGGGGGAGGTTTGTGCTTATTTACGCATCACTTTGCATCATACTTTGCATAAGTACAAAACATAATAAAAAAATTAAAAATATATATATATAAAAAATTGTACATAAATAAGATAATAAAAGATTAGATAGTGAAAAATTACATCTAAAAGATTGGAAAAATTTAAGAAAACCAAGAAAATTAGAAGTTTTCTTAAACGAACTAGTAATAAGTAGTTATGAGCCGTTGTCCCAAGGGTTAGTAAGATGAAGGAAGTCACTAATCTGAGAATAAAAATAAGTCTGAAAAATAGTTCCTATTCTGGAAGCCAAACATTTGAATGTTGATACCCTACTATACGCACTTACACACGTCTTGAAACTCGGGATAGTAGAGGATACCTTGAAATGCTCTTGTCTAAAAGCCAAAATATGAAGGAAATTATAAATGAATAAAAGATAAAATGGTGAAGAAAAATAAACACTAGTTTTGTTATCACCAAGGCAGCAATAAAAAAATAAAGCGAGGGTGCTTCATCACCTAGTGCCTTAGACCAACTGGTCTGGGAGTCACTGCTAAGCCTTAGATGGTGCAAGACGAGAAAAATACTAATACACCTAATAAGCAAGCACATGAGTAATCGGTCGGTTAGTACCTCAAGAAGTATTAACGGTCGCATGAAAAATGTGTAAGCAAATCCATCTAAATATTCATTAATTAAAAAGTACTGAGGTCGATGGACAAGAGTATGATAGCTTGAATTGAATTCTCCGAGTGTAGGGATGTTCTTTACACACACGTAGGGGTATATGATCGATGTTTGGAAGAAAGGTAGGAATGAAGAATAAACACGATGTTTTAATGCGGGATGATGTGATTTCTAATATCTTTTCATGACTATTAAGATAGGGCTCATGACAACCGAAAAACTAGTATTAGTTGAAAACTCTAATTTTCAAAGTCTTTCTTTTATAATTCTTATCTTTATATGTAACTTTCACGGTCTTCCTCTTATTATTGAATTTTGTGGGTGCAATCCGCTGAAAACCCTCAGGAGACAACACTCCTCCTACTAGGGACACCTAGAGTTTTAAAGGTTTGTTGCACGTGCTCAGTGCAATCGTGTTGCCTACGAAAGTGTGCTAGTTAGTTTTTCTTTTTCTTTATTTTCTCCTTCTTTCTAATAAAACAAGTTTGCTCGAGACGACCAAAATTAAATTTGGGGGAATTTGATCAGTCGAAAATATTGCATTTTTAACACATCAATTTCCCTACTCTTTGCAATCATCTAAAGGTGTTCGGTATGAATATAGCACATATTAGCAATTTGTCTGTAAACTACCAAATAACATGTGTTATACATTATAATCGGCATTTTGAGGGAAATTGTGTGTTTATTATTGCACGCATGATCTTTTGTGAATCAACACTTGTCTCGAGATTGTGTGCAGGAAATTCTCCAGGTAAAAGAGCCGGAACTGCTAAAAGTGCTGATAAAATACGTCAAGTCAAAGACTTGAGATCTGGTAGAAATCAAGAAAGAAAAATAGGATTCCAGACATCAGATAAAGACCCTAAACCCAACAGAAGAATCCCCTAGAAATTGCATGCAGGACTTCACCAAAATGGCCGCGGATCCACGGCCAAGTTGGCCTATCCGCGGCTGGTTGGACACGTCAGCATTTCAAATTCCTCCACGTGGCTTCTTGTAACGGCCAAGCTTCCAGGAGACTCCCAAAGACCACTTGGCTTCATCCAGAAGGCTCGTCCTAACAACCTTATCCTAGAATATTCCTTATTCTAGAATATTCCCTTCAACAAACTTCTTCTAGAAGACTCTCTCTAACAATCTAGTTTTGGATGGAAGATTCAAATGAGGTGGTTATAAAAATGGATCTAGATCTAGGGTTTAGAGGTTGTTGAATTTGGAGGGAAATCATTTTGAGTGATAAAAGTGAGATCCAAATCAATTCTAAATCAAATTGAGTGACACGATTTGATCTAAATCAAGATCCACCGAGTACCGAACCAAAGCAAGCCTTCAACGAGCCTTTTGAAGCAACGCCGATCTTCATCCGAGCAAGTGATCCACGACGATTCGTGACTCAAGAAGACGATGCGAAGCTAGTTCGACGATTGAGTTCTCTCCTCAAAATCTTGTAGTCTTTGAATGAATTGTAACGAAACGTTGAATAATAAAAGGTGAAAAAAATTTATCTTTCTTTTCTTTACATTTGAGCATTATGAAGAGTTATCGATTCTTGATTGTTATCTTGTTCATGATGTTTGAATAAAAACTCTGCTTGTGGAGGAATCGAGAAAATAGATAGATGATGATGATTAAATTCTTGAACGATTCTTAAGTCTTATGAGTTTTGTAAACTTTAGAAAATTGAATCATCGACAACCTAATTTGAGCGAGATACTTTCTTGAATGTTTTCGCTCCAAATCAGAGATCAACGATCGATGATTGAATTTCCTAGAGGCTAGAATTTGAATGATAATCAACGAAAAGACAAGAGATGATGATGGAGAAACCCTAGTTTCTTCAATAGATTCCTAATTCTCGTTGATCGTCATCGATCTAGTAACAAATCATCAATAAATAAGAATTTGTAATCATAATTCTTCATCATCACTATCGTTTGGATCGATTCCTACAAACCTCTTTACAAATTTTGATAATTCATTCGATTTAGACATCTTCTTGAACTTTATTGATTCTTGATTTTAGATCTAGTTCTTTATGATTCTTGAAACTAAATTTCACAAATCTTGAATCAATTTTCTTGCAATTTTCTTTTATCTTTTCATTTCGACTCATCCAAAACAAAATCGATCAAAACACACATCTCAGTGGACGATCTGTATTCATTAACGCGCTACATCGACACCGTTAATTGATTGCGGTATAAATTTCTTTGGTTGTGAAACATTTCCATACACACGAAGATAATGATCAATCAGGTGTTAACGGGGTTACACCCCTAGGAAAACGAGGTTTATATTAATTAGGTCCGTGCGAAAGCACGGGGAACCTCCCTCAAAGTACCGACACTGGCCTGGCTGAAAGATTGGTGAACTTATAAGGTGTAATTAATCCCGGCTAGTCTTACCTTTTAGGGTTTGAAGGAAGATTTGATAAAAAACAGTGGGAGCCATCCTGATTGGATAAAATAATAACCAATCTAATCTTGCAAAGAGCGCACACAGAGTGTTTTCTTCTTCTCTCTTTCTCCTGGTAGCGACCATGCCACGCCTTAATCAAGATAATAATATGGATGCATTGACCGAACCTGCTTATTGTACTGAGCTGGGGAACGTTGGTTCCGCTCTATCTTATAATTGTTATAAGTCCGAGCAGGAAATAGGGGGACACATCGACTCGCCAACTTCGTGTCCGAGTTGCCTCGGTCCAGAGGTGGAAACCCGTAAAAGAACCCGGGGATGTGGTGCCCTTCCGACGAGGAGATGAAGACCGGAGATTCCGCGGGGAGATCGGGATGACGACGAGAAGACCGAAGGACACGTATCGCTCGGTATATCTCTCTACCCTTTCTCTAGTTAGCTAGGAGTAGGTTAATAGCCCGATCCGGGTTTAAAGTGCGCGGTAGTGCTGGTTTACAAGTTTCGTAAAAGTATCGTTTCCGCATTTTGGCCTCGTTCCGACGGCCGGGGCACCGCCGTGCACTTACACTGGTATCAGAGCCACGCCATTAACCTAGTCTAGCTTGCTCTAACGTGTTTACAAGTTCGATCGAACGAATTTCCAAAAACCACATTTTCCATGCATCAGTTTCTGTCGAATTTTTCCAGTCGTCAAAAAATTATTTGGTACATTGGAAAATTACGTGCAGGGTTTCTTGAGAATTCTGTGAAAATTTGGTCGGCTGATATTACTGTAGCGCGGCGGATCAGCGGCCAAAACCATGTTTTGGCCGCGGATCCGCCGCCGTTTTGTGTCCAAACTGCACCAAATTTCTACAGTGGTTTTCTGACTTGGAAATAGGGTTTTTGGTATATTCTGTTTGGGCCCAGATTTTCTTTGAGTGCTACAGTTGTGCTTGGGGCCCACTTCGGTAAATTTAGTCGATCGAAAATTTTAAACATGTTAGTTCACAGTATTTACATTATATCTGCGACCGTGAATGTCATTTGATCGGTAAATCCTGTCTAACTGCTATAGCCCTTTTAGACGGATTTGCGAACGTGACATTTACGTTGATGTTCTGTGTTGTGCTGTGATGTTGCGGATTGTCGTGGTGGATGGCTTGGATGCAATGGTAGTACAGTTTGGTTTATTATGTACATTTGATATTGCGGAGCGAGCGTCCGACATGTGGACTGCCGTCACTGCCTATTTGTATATTATTCTTTTGGAGCACGACCGGGCTGAGGTCGATGTACCCGTTGTATGTATATTTTACTTTCTGTACTAGGATTACCCCGCGGAGGGGTGCACGGATAGCCGGGTTCTAGAGGGCAACGAGCCCGCATCTCATGGCGTTGAGACGGAGGGGGCTTTACTCTAGAATTGGCGAACTATTCGCCGCACTCGTAGGGGATACAGGTTGACCCAAGGAGGGGTGCCCAAGTTACCGGATTCCGTGAAGTGCTGGGTGGTCCATTCACGTTACTAAAGGGGGCTGCCTCGCTTCAGGTTTTGGCGGGTAACTTGCCGCGCCCGTAGGGGTCTAGGATTTCATTGCACAGGCTATCCACACGATCAGGGGAACGTCGGGTTTCAGTAGCAGCTCTATGAAACCCGGGGATCCCAGATATCTGTATTGTTCTGTGATACTTATTACATTTCTGTGATGTTGCATTTTATCACGTCTTAAGAGAATATTATATATTGATATATATACTAGTAGATATTGTATATGTTTTGCATCCGCGCTAGTCCAGTCCCCGCTCTGTCGTTAGTTAAGTAACCTAACGGGTAATGACGGGACCCAGTGGCGAATGCGGATGGCATATACGTACATCATTATTTTCGTTCTTTATTGGTGTGATCAATTGATGGGACTGCGTTGATTCGGATCAATGCAAGCTAAACAAACCTATTCTGATGTTGTTGGAACATTTTTCAAAAAGCTGTTATTAAAAGGGCGTTCTCTTTTGTTTTGCACAGTGATATTCAGTTGGAATATCCTGCACCTCAGTCGACGAGGCAAGGGCCGAGATCCCTTCACCGGGAGTGACCCCTTGGACAGAAGTTTGCGTTAGGGCAATAACTTCACTATAGTCGTTTACTTTTACTTTGCATCGTGGTATTCAGTTGGAATATCCTGCACCTCATTCCACGGGGAAAGAGCCAAGATCCCATCACCGGGAGTGACCTCTTTAGCAAAGGTTTTCGTCACTATATTTTTATAAAGCTATCCGGTTCCTTCAACGATATCAAGTTCATTACGTTAAAGGTTTTTCGCCAAAAATCATTCGTAGCCCTCCGTCGTTTCATATGGATAGTCAATAGTATTCAAGTTGTGTTTGTTGGCCAAAATCAAGGCGCAGTGATTGGTAGCTATTGGATATTCATATGCAGTATAGATAGATGCGTTGGTTTGGGACAGTCGTACTACCTTGTTGGCTAAAGTCAAGGGTAGGTACGGGTGGGTTCAAATCAACCTAGAGAATGACGGGTAGAACTTGACATGTGACTTATGATTTGTTGGCCAAAGTCAAGGTCATAAGAGCATGGGGTAAAAAATCACATCGAGAGTTTCTAAAGAAACTGAAACTTGCCAGGTATGCGCATACCTTCTGTAGTATGATAGCGTGAGTGGATTCCATCACGTTAGCATGCAATGATAGTTGGATCCCGATTCCCACTGATGAGTTGGTTTACTCCTCGGGTGATCCCGACTAATTCTTCTTTCAGGTTTGGAGGAGAATTTGACGGTACAGTGGGAGGTTTCCTGATTAGATAAATTGATAACCATTCTGATTTAGGTTAGAGTGCACGCTGAGTGTTTCTTTTCTCTCTCTCTTTGGCAGCGACCATGACCCGACCCTAGACTATGACTCAGTAACCAAGATTAACCGAACCTTCTTATAAGACTGGCTTTTAGATTGTCAGAGTTGCATACCTCATTGCCACTCCTACTTTTACCCTTTTCTCCAGGACACCCCGTATTACTACGAACATCCACTTCCATTAGATAAAACCATCGTATGGTTATATACGAACTCGAAGGAATTTATTCGAGGATGGTTTCCGGTTCTGGAGAAAACGAATAGGACTATTCAGTTGTCTTTTCCTTTTACCTTCTCTCAGGTTGCGAGTACTCCTTGGTTTAGGAGATAGTACACCTATTACGCAAATTGGATAGTCTTCTTCCAAACCTTAGGCTGGTGCCGAACGGTAGGGAATGAAGAAAACCAATTAGCCTAAATGGTGTACAGAAGGTATTAAGTTAAGACAAATAAAGGGATTAGAAGGAGGGCAAAGTAAATTGCGACTGCTATTCACGACCAAACCAAGTATTTCATTACCACTCCCACTTCACCTTTGTATTTCTCCAGAACACTCCGTATCACTACGAAGATCCACAGTTATTTGGATAATCCATCGTATGGTTATATACGAACTCAAAAGGAACTTGTTCCAGTTCGGGGATGGATTCCGGTTCAGGAGAAATAGGAATAAGGTTTATTCAGTTGTTTTTTATCTTTACCTTCTCTCGGGTTGCGAGTGCTCCTAGGATTAGGACAGTACACCCATTATGCTTATTGGATAGTCTTCTTCCAAACCATAGGCTGGTGCCGAACGGTAGGGAGGGAAGAAAACCATTTGGCCTAAAGGGGTGTGCAGAAGGTAATGACTAAAGACATATGAAGGGATGTGGAGAGATAGAATAGAAATATACTGTTACAGTTGTGAATCTGGATAATGGAAGAGATATTACTAGGAATACCAGGATACCCCTACGAAACATTTTAATGTTTCAGTTTCACTGTGTACTGTTAAAAGAAAACTGATTTCCCAATTAGACACTTGCTCCAGGGTATGTATTTACCAGGTATGATTCTCACATCTGTATGGTTTTACAGATGATGAGTGGGAGTAAGTTATTGGGAATTAGGTGATTATCCTCATTATATCGGAATTCGTTGTAATTGGTGATATTTGAGGAAACCACCTGGGTAGTTTGTCGGACGGCAAATATTTGGTTTTGAATATCCGCTGTTATGCACCAATTTCGAATTGATACATTTGTACGTCTATTTTTATAGAGTGAGATATACCTTTTTGAAATTATGTCCATGACATTTACCTATATCAGTGGATGGTTAGGTAAGGAACATTAAACAGCGGTGTAATTCTTCTTAACCATAGGTACAGTTTTCAACCTACGACACACAGCGAATGAGTTATTAGACTCAAGGGACTTATACAGAGTATTGTATGTTGTCCAGCGTCCATGAGGATAGAGCGGTTGGTTCTCGTACTATATTCGATTTACTTATGACTTCTCTAATTTTTAGATAGGTGTTTCGTAGAAACACAGGGTCCAAGTTTTGAGAAGTTATAGGTATAAGAGTAAAGTAGAGAACCAGGTGTTGCAAGTATCGGGATTCTTCAAGGTGATCGAAGATATAGATACTTGTGAATGGTATTCAATTGATAGTAATGGTTTTGAGAAACTTGTTTCTCTTTCAGGTTACTCATAATTGAAAGCATTCCCAAGTTGAGTAATGCTGATCGGCCTCTCTCCATTTAGTTGACATGCACTGGAGACAGCTGCATGATTTGAATCTGGTTCAATTAAATCAGTGCCTCTGTTTCTGTATTGGATATAGAACAGTTCATATCTTGACACTGTTAAGGTACGGGGAGTTGTCCAGCTTATGCTTAAAACCAGACTCTGGACAACTCAAGGCATGTTTCTGTAATGTCTGTTTGTGGGTTAACCCAGGCTATGACGATGGTTGACTTTCTACCATCTGGAAGATCAATAGTGATACTGTTCTAGACTCGCCACAGTTTTAATAAAAATGGATTTTTTCATAAAACGGTAGTGGGAGTATGGTAGAACTGGAAATGATTCCAGAACCGCAAACGATTACTGAAAATTTGATAAGAACTTAAAGATTCAATCTGGTTTGACATTCCATTGGCCACTCCGCAGAGATGGTGGGTAACCTCAGGCACCCGAGAAGTACTCTGGTAGCCTCAAGGACGGTGACAGGGAGGTTCTTGTTTACCCAGACTTGCCATTGCTGTTGTTCCAGACTATGAGACCCGGCAGGAGGATGAGTATAGCGTCGTTCTGAACTGGCTTTAGAAGTGTACGTGTATATGACTCTGCCAGAGGGTTGTCATGGTCAGTGGTAGCAGCGGAAGCATAGTGGACAAGTGGCTTATGTCTATTTATAGACTAAAGCAGATATAGCGGAGATAGATCATCTATTTCTGATGTGACAATCATAGGTTTGACTTCATCAGAATAGGGGATGGATCTGTTAAGAAACTAGTAGGGTGTGATGTCCTGGTATTTGGATGACATACACAGAGTAGGAAGTGATATTCCTATACTACGATCGGTTATACTTTGGTTGTCACACAGTGGTTTCTCCACATATGAATTGGGTATTATATCAGACATTCTGGTTACTAGATCTATGGTTTTAGATCTAGATTTGGGAAGTGTCCCAATCAGGGTACTTAGACAGCATTCTAGAGGTGCTTTAGAATGAACGACTCCTGGCATGGTGGTGTACCTGCAGGTGATGGAGTCACCCTCTCTAAAGGTGTCTTATAGACTAAAGGGGAGAGGGATGTGCATGATTGGCAGATCACTTGCTTAGGCAATTGAGTCAATCATGAGATGTCAAGTACCACACCAGATATTTTTGCACTAGATGCAATAAGTTGATATTGATCCAATCCTGGAGAAACGATCGGAAGCAGTATTAGAACATAAGTGGATGTTCTAGGGAAATGATAACGACAGCCTCATTCGGGAGACAGTTATCATTCCAGGCTTCCAAGGTGACCTGGATGACAGAGTGGCTGTCAGAGTTATAGTTTTCCCTCTGACGAGGGGCAGTATTTTGGACAGGTGGTCCAGGTGGATACTGAGGGAGGCATGGCGCAGGATACTGATTAAGTTCAGTTGACGATACAGTCTGAGAAGTTTGGATTTGGAGTTCATTTATGAACTAGGTCCCATCAGATATCCAGACACACTCTAAGAAAGGTATTGCTCATTTCGGGAGATGGCTTTCTCCGCAAACTTGAGATAATGAGAGACATAGAAAGAAACATTAGGGCGAATCCACTCACTGAGCCTATTCCTCGAACGCATTAGTTTCGCAAACGGGTTTTGTGAGACTGATTAGTAGAGGAGTTGGGTGTTCGGTATCACATGGGCTATGAGTATGCGATATCGCAATAATTAGCCTTGAGTGCAAGTAGGAGATTGTTCGAGATAGTGCCCTCAGAGTCAATTATTGGATCACAGGCACGTGATTGCAATGATTGAGGGAGGACCTATACCGTTAAAACAGTCTTACTCAAGATGATAGTATGCTATCTGGTTTATCTTTATCATCGTGTGCTGCTTTAGGTGACCTTACAGGTCACTATTGCGCGTTGATAGAGCCCTTAGGATTCTTGCTTGACAGCCAGCAGTATGATGGCGATCATATACGTGGGAGCTGGTAGTCTATAAGCACATCCTTAAAAAGTCCCTAATCGTGGGAGTTTCGAGACAGGGCATCGATACTCCAGAGTAGACTAGTGTATACAGTCAAGACCCCGACGAGAGGCGGTGGCCGGTCTCACAAGCCACTGGTGTCAGTTGGTTCACCTAAGATGTATGCAGGTGCTCATTGGGTTATGAGTACCCCGGACAGGACTCGCCGGGAACATGCTAGTTGGTCTTATACCAGACGTCATATAGCAGTTCCCTGGTGACATGTGTACAGGTTAGTTCATCGACCTGAGATCGTCATTTGTCTCGCAAGAGTTCCCACTGTACTTTGATTACTACCTTACCACGCTCAAAGGAGACGTGCAAATAGGTTTTAGTTGGGTACAGTCCCGAGCCACATGGAGGCAGTGAGCGGATCTGCAGAGGTTCGTCTCTCCCGGTATTGGGGGTGAGGTCACGCTGTGTCTAGGAGAGCCATTGCACGAAGTCCTTGGCCAAGGCAGGAGATTTACTGATAGGTATTCCAGTAGTATCTCAGGGTGTTCTGGGCTACACTCCGACACGATTTGTACCGCTTTTGGGGGTCTGACTTTTACCAACCCCCTAGGCCCGCCATGCGATGCTCATAGACGAACGGACCGGACTGTACGGATATTGTCACTGACAGGCTCAGTAGGGTGTCAGGATAAGTTCGCTCATCGACGTCCCTTTTGGTCAATACCTGGTAGCCCGTTACGTATGGCTAATACCTCTGACGTGCTAGTGGTTAAATCCACAGCCAAAGTATTGACGAGTCTTTAGAGTCCCCCACAGACCATTTCTCAAGTTTCGGGCGAAACGCTGTAGAGGTCGTATGGAGATATGGCAGGGTTCGATCAGATAGGTGCGGTATTGCACGGATCATGATCGGACGGATAATACTAGCGGGTTTAAGCCGGATCCTAGTATAGTACAGTGTAGATTTTGTCTCTTTGCATTTGTATTCGGTCGGAATACAAATACGGGTATGTATATACAGTCGCGGGGTTTTCCTGTAATTTATTACGGGATCAGTTTTTTGAAGTTGCCAGTTTGCATTCCGTTTCGGCCATTTTCCTTTGTTTCTTTCTTTAGCTGAAATTTGGTGGAGGGGGTTATTTGCAATTGTGCAATTTATTATGTGGAGAAGACTTTTTATGGCACATGATAGCTTCATGATGGTTCTACCATCTTTTGACTTCATTTTTTCATCATGGCTTAACTTTTGGAGATATGATAGTTGATGGATATGGGTATGATTATTGAGGTGACTTTCTTCATGATTAGCATCATTCATTCATGCTTGCATTATTGCTTCCCCACCCTCTTGACTTTTCTCTCTCACTCCCTTCACCATGCAAGGGCCGGCCACAACTAGTGAGGGCTGTCCAAAAATTTGAGAAGAGAATTTTATCTCTTTTGCTTGCCAAAAATTCTCTAGTTCATCCAAAAAGCTTACTACTCTTTCTACACATCAATATGGCAACTTCCTTAACCCCATTGAGACAATATAGTTCTACACTATCCTACAGCATTCTTGGACACGTCGACTCGCCAACTTCGTGCCCGAGTTGCCTTGGTTCAGAGGTGGGAGCCCGTAAAAGAACCCGGCGATGTGGTGCCCTTCCGACGAGGAGATGAAGACCGGGGATTCCACGGGAAGATCGGGATGACGACGAGAAGACCGAAGGACACGGATCGCTCGGTATATCTCTCTACCCTTTCTCTAGTTAGCTAGGAGTAGGTTAATGGCCCGATTCGGGTTTAAAGTGCGCGGTAGTGCCGGTTTACAAGTTTCGTAAAAGTATCGTTTCCGCATTTTGGCCTCGTTCCGACGGCCGGGGCGCCGCCGTGCACTTACAATACCAATGCGACACGACCAGCTAAGTTACATAAGGATGGATATGAGAATCTGTTCAAATTTTTCATCTTATGCTACTTGCCAGTCTTTTCTCAAAGGTAAAATGACCGATACTCCGTTTACTGGAAACAGAGAAAGAGTTACTGAACTCTTGGGACAGATACATGATGATGTATATGGTCCTATGTCTATAAATGCCAAGGTTAGTTCTTCATACTTCATTATATTCACTGATCTGCTCTCAGGGTTCGGACATATGTTCCTGTTGAAACACAAGTCTGAAACTTTTGAGAAATTCAAGGAATATAAGCTTGAAGTTGAAGAACCATATGGGTAGAAGCATTAAGTCCTTCGATGTGATCGGAGAAGAGAATACTTGCGCATGGAGTTCCTGGAGTTTTTAAAAGGAGAATGTGATTCTCTCTCAGCTTACTTCTTCGTATACACATGATTGATATAGAGATTTTACGCGCGCTTGCGCTTTCAAAAGATGAATCAAAAAATTAATTACCGCAATCAAAAACGGCGTCGCTTAGTAGCTAGCCGGTGAGTACGGGTCGGTCCACAGGGATTTTGTGTATTTTCTATTTGTTCTAATGAGTTAATTCCAATTGGTGTTGGATTGATTATCACTAAAAACTAAGGTTGATTTAGATTAGGATTAAAACCTTGCTAGGATTAGATTTAGGTTAAGTTGGAAATTTAATATTTCTCACCGCTTTTAATGCCCTAATTAAGATCTATTTAGGTGTTATAGTAATAATTAATAAAGTGGATTAGTACCATCGGGAAGAAACTAGGTTTCTTCCTTTAGATTCTTGTCCGTCCTTTCTTAATTATTACCCTAACCTCCATGGAAAACATGCACAACCGGTCTGTAACTATGGTATCACCGCTACCTCGTAGGATAGGGTGCCGTAGTGAGCGGTGTGTGTACGTATGCATAGAGTCCTATTTAAAATTGTATGAAAGGCAAGAAAGGGGTGAGAGATTTTTCATCTCTCAAACCTTCCCTATTCCTAACCCTAATAAGTGAGGAACTACTCACTCATTAGGGAATTGATAAAAATATACATTTTTTATGAGTTTTTAATTCAATAACCTAATTATCTAAGCTACGGCAAATGAATAAAATTTCTAATTAATTAACTAGGGCAGATAATAAAGTTGCTAAACTACGGCAGAAAAGAAATTACCTAGGGCATAGAAATGAAAAACTTACTTTATTTGATGCTCTCTTCAAACATTCACAACGAATTAAAATTCTGAAATAGATGAATAAAAAGAGGCATACCCTCACAAAGAGCTTTAGGGTTTCTATTTATAGATTATAGAAACCCTAGGGTTACATTCGATTCATATCTGTATTTACAAAATTACCCCTAAGAAGCCTAGTCAACGCACCGCCACACCGTCACAATATGCACCGACACGTGCTCATCATGGCCGCGGAACCGCGGCCAAAAGCCCTGTTTGGCCGCGGATCCGCAGCCATCTTGGAAGCTCTTGGGCTGGAGTTTTCTGGGATGCTTCTGGTTGCATTTGGCTTCTTGTTTCTTCATTTGGTTTCTCAGATTGTCTTCTAGTTCTTTTCCGGATTTCCACAGTGCATAATGTTGTGAACTTTTACCCTTTACTTTGTGTCGAAGTCTTGAACCTTGCGCTGCCTTTGTGCTTTGTGAAATTTTCCATTGATCTCTGTTTATTCCTCAAACTATAGGCATGATCAAGATTCTTCCATTTGTTAGTCGTAGTCTCACTTTTGTATCGTCTTTTCATAATTTTCACTGTTTTGTTCCGAGAACCTGTAACCTGCAACTATGTAGCAGACATGGATCAAAAGCACATGTTTATTTGTCAGATGAATAAGAATGGGGAATTAATAATACAAAATTATGATATGAGCAAATACCCCCAAACTTATCTTTTGCTCATCCTCGAGCAAAACTAGTTTTATTCTCGAAAAAGACCTAGCCTCGTTTTCGCAGGAAAACGCGATTGCACTGAGCTCATGGAACAAGACGTTAAACCTCTAGGTGTCCCTAGTAAGAGGAGTGTTGTGTCCTGAGGGTTTTCAGCGGATACTACCCACAAAATCCTATCAATTCGGCCTATTGACTTTTGTTTTCCAATTCGATTTTCTAACAAGAAATTCTATTATCTTTAACTCAGAAATTATCAACCCGTATTTTTCACGCTTCCTTATCATTTAACTTAAGATTGTATATGTTCTGTAAATTCACTTAGGTTTTAGCATCTTTTGAATTTTCCTTCTAAGGTTACATCTCAACTTAAGAATTTTTATCATCTCTACTAAACATATAAGTCCTATATTTTATTCCTATCTCTCATCTAAACCCCAATCACATGCTCCTACGTGTGTGTATGTATCACCCCTACACATTCTTCATGCGACCGTTAATATTTCTTGAGGTACTAACGACCGATTACAAAATGTGTTTGCATATTAAAGCGTAATTCCTGGTTTTGTAACACCTAAGGATTTTAGCAGTGACTCCCAAACCAGTTGGTCTAAGGCACTAGGTAATAAAGCACCCTCGCTAAATATTTTTTCTATTTATGCAGCCTTAAGTAATTACAAAAACCAGTGTTCATTTTTTTTTATCTCTTTATTCACACTTGTATTTTTATTTTATTTCTCTTTATACTAAGGACTTTAGACAAGAGCATTTCAAGGTCCCTTCTACTATTCCAAGTTTCAAGGTTCGTGTTTGTGCAATTTGTAGGGTATATATTTTCAGAATTTAGACATAAGTTTAGGAATTATTTTTCAGACTTATATTTTAATAAAAATATCAATACTTTTCCTTTGTTTTAACTTAGCCCAAGAAATGAACTCGAAATTTGCCTATTTCTAAATAAACTACAAAGACATATATTTTCTACCGTTAAATTTTAAGAAAGGTTATTTTTAGTGTTTTTAATTTACTAAGTCTAAAATCTAGTTGTTCCTAACTACTTAACTTTCTTGTCAGACTCAAGTCAATTATGGCCAAAATTGAATGTTTTAATTTTTATAATTTTTCAAATTTTTCAGCTTTTATTTGATTTTTATATTTTTATATTTTTTTTTATAAAAAATTTCAATTTTTATGATTTTTATATAAAGATGCAATGCAGAATTTAAACATGCAAAAGAAAAAGAAAAAAATATATACAAAAATTTTAAAAAGTATGCAATGCAAAAGGTAACTATTTACAACCACCAACTCCCCCAAACTTATCACAAGCAGTGCCCTCACTGCTCGGCCCCACGCCGCGCCCTCGAGCGTGAACGGGAATGCTCGGCCCTACCCAGCAGGGTTCGAATCCCCTGCTCTATCTCAGTCAACCGCCTATCATGCTCCCTAGATATCCCCCTCAACTCCTCTATGCCCCTAACAGCTCTTCGTATCAAATTCGCATGTTCTAAAGGGGTCATTTCTCCTTCGCTCGCGGTCGAGTTGGAGCTAGGTGTGCGGGCGGGCACGTGCTCCGCCGGTTCAGTCCTCGACTACACATCCATCAATCATGAATATGACGTAGAAACGCCCTCAATAAGAGGCCTGACAGGTATGCCTTCAAGCATGTAAAATTCGAACTTCTCCACGGGGAGGAAATATCGACATATTTGTGTAACAAGCATGGGACAAGGGTAATTTGCGGCTCGTTTGCCCGCACCTATAGAGTTTAGCAAAACTGTGCACATGTCGAAACGGGGGTTTCTTGTCATGAGGGTATGCATGTTGGATATAATGCCCTCAAAGTCAATTATTGGATCGCAGGTACGTGATTGCAATGATTGAGGGAGGACCTATACCGATATGACAGTCTTGCTCGAGATAATAGTATGCTATCTGTTTTATCTTTACCATCATGTACATGCATTAGTTCACAATTGCATATTGATAGAGCCCATAGGATTCTTGCCTGACTGCCAGCAGTATGATGACGATCATATACGTGGGAGCTGGGGTCTATAAGCACATCCTTAAAGTGTCCCTAGTCGTAGGAGTTTCAAGACAAGGTATCGATACTCCAGAGTAGACTAGTGTATACAGTCGAGACCCCGACGAAGGGCGGTGGCCGGTCTCACAAACCATTGGTGTCAGTTGGTTCACCTAAGATGTATACAGGTGCTAATTGGGTTATGAGTATACCAGACAGAACTCGCCGGGAACATGCTAGTTGGTATTATACATATCGTCAGATAGCAGTTCCCAGATGACATGTGTACAGGTTAGTCTGTCGACCTGAGATCGTCATTTGTCTCGTGTGAGTTCCCACTGTGCTTTGATTACTACCCTACCACGGCTCAAAGGAGTCGTGCAAACAGGTTTTAGTTGGGTACGGTCCCGAGCCACATGGAGGCAGTGAGCGGATCGTCAGGGATTCGTCTCTCCCGGTATTGGGGGTGAGATCGCGCTGTATTTAGGAGAGCCATTACACGAAATCTCTGGACAGGGTATCGAGATTTACTGGTAGGTATTCCAGTAGTATCTCAGGGTGTTCTGAGCTACTCTCCGATACGACTTATACGGCTATTGGGGGTCTGACGTTTACCAGCCTCCTAGGCCCAATATGCGATACTCATAGACGAACGGACCGGACTGTATGGATATTGTCACTGTCAGGCTCAGTAGGGTTTCAGGATGTGTTCGCTCATCATCTTCCTTTTCTTTCAATACATGGGCAACCGTTACGTACAGCTAGTAACTCTGACGTGCTAGAGATTATACACAGTGCCAGTGTATTGATGAGTCATTAGAGCCCCCCACAGACAGTTTCCCAAGTTCGGGCGAAACGTTGTAGAGGCCGTATGGATATATGGCGGGGTTCGATCATATTCGTGCACTTGTGCACGGATCAGGATTTGACGGATAATATTAGCGTGCTTTGGTTTAAGCCGGATTCTAGTATTATAAAGTATAGGAATATTTTTGTCTCATTACATTTGTATTCGGTCGGAATACAAATGCAGGTATGTATTTGCAGTTGAGGTGTAATCTCGTAATTCGTTACGGGATTATTTTGGGAGTTGCCAGTTTTTTTTTTCAGTCTCCGTCTTAATCACCACCCTCTTTGTTAATCCTTGTGAGCCTTTTGACCTTTGACCTTGACCATTTTGTTTTTTTCCCCCTTCTTGCACTGATTTTCTTGTGAAGGGGGTTTCTGCCCATTTCGAGCATGTACAGTGGCATCATGGGCAAGGCATGGGGGGCTGTGGATTATTTGTGAGTGTGGGAAAAGGATTAATAATTGATGGTGGCTGTAGTTTGTTTTTTTTTTTTTGGGGTGCGGGGGGATTATTTTGTAGTGTGGGGATTAATTAATCTAGGGTCACCACTTCATTCTGAGAAATTGGTACAGCAACAATTTCTTTCACTTGGCCGAGACCATTGATTTCTTTTCTTCACTTGCAAAAAATTTCCTTTGCTCTCATTTTCTAGACTTGGCAACTCCAATTCCCCTCCACCCAATCACTTGGCTTTCTTGAGACAACTTATTCCACACTCTCTCTACTGCATTCTTGAACATATCGGCTGGCAAACTTCATGTCCGAGTTGCCTCGGTCTTGAGGCGGGAGCCCGTATACAGATTCATCGATGTGGTGCCATTTTGACGGACCTGATCGGGGAGCGGATTTCGTCGGCGCAGCAGCGAGGAGTTAGACCCGGAGATTGAAGACCGAAGGACACGGATCGATCGGTATAATTTCTTAACTCCTTTTACAGTTTGCTAGTTTACGGTTAATGGAACGATCCGGGTATTTGGGCTGCGGTGGCGCCGGATTTGTAAAAAGTTTTTATTCCGCATTTGGCGTCGGTTTGACGGCCGGGACGCCGCCGTAACCCAACATGGTATCAGAACCACACATTAACCGTATTCTAACTTGTTCTAATATGTTTAAAAGCTCGATCGGACAAAATTTCCAAAACCACATTTTCAAGTTCAAAAGTTTCTGTCGATTTTTGTTTGTCATCGAAAAATTATTTTGAGTGTTTCAGAAAACTAGGCAGGCCTTTGTAAGACAACTGTAAAAATTTTATTGCATGATTCCTCTGTTACGCCGTGGAACCGCGGCCGCAACCACGTTTTGGCCACAGTTCCGCCGCAGTGTTGGGGTTTCAATGCACTAAATTTTTTCTTTGTGTCTTTAACTTGGAATTGGGGTTTCTGGAATATTTTGTTTGGGCCCAGATTTTATTTTGAGTACTGGATTTCTACTTGGGGCCCACTTCGGGAAGTTTTGCCAATCGGAATTTTAAATGTGTTGGTTCACAGTGGTTACATTATATCTGTGACCGTGAATGACATTCGATCGGTAAAACTTGTCTAATTGCTATAGTCCTTTTAGCCGGATTTTGCAAACGTGACACTCACGTTGATGTTCTGTGTTTTGCTGTGCTGTTGCGGATTTGTCGTGGTGGATAGCTTGGTGCAATATTAGTACTGTTTGGATTTATTTGTTCATTTAATATTGCGGGACGAGCGTCCCGCATGTGAACTGCCGTCACTGCCTGTTTGTATATTATTCTTTTGGGGCACGACCGGGATAAGGTCGATGTACCCGTTGTATATATTTTCTTTTCTATACTAGGATTACCCCGCGGTGGGGTGCACGGATAGCCGGGTTCTAGAGGGCAAAGGGCCCGCATCTCAAAGCGTTGAGACGGAGGGGGCTTCACTTTAGAATTGGCAGGCTATTCGCTGCACTTGTAGGGGGTACAGGTTGACCCATGGAGGGGTGCTCAAGTTACCGGATTCCGTGAAGTGCTTGGTGGTCCATTCACTTTGCTGAAGGGGGCTGCCTCGCTTTTGGTTTTGGCGGGTAACTTGCCGCGCTCGTAGGGGTCTAGGATTTCATTGCACAGGCTATCCACACGACCAGGGGAACGTCGGGTTTCATTTGCGGCTCTATGAAACCCGGGGATCCCAGATTATCTGTTTTGTTCTGTGATACTTATTATTTTTATGTGATGTTGCATTTATCATACCTGGAGCGATTATTATGTATTGATATATATACTAGTAGATGTTGTATATGTTTTGCACCCGCGCTAGTTCAGTCCCCGCTCTGTCGTTAGTTAAGTAACCTAACGGGTGATGACGGGACCCAGTGGCGAATGCGGATGGCATATACGTACATCATATTTTCGTTCTTTTCTGGTGTGATCAATTGATAGGATTGCGTTGATTCTTATCAATGCAAGAAAAACAAACCTATATATGATGTTGTTGGAACTAAGTTTTTAAAAACTGACATTACAGACATACGCTTTTGCTTTGCATCGTGGTATTCAGTTTGGAATATCCTGCACCTCATTCGACGAGGCAAGGGCTGAGATCTCTTCATCGGGAGTGACCCCTTGGGCAGAAGTTTGCGTCAACGTAATAATTTCACTATAGTCGATTACTTTTTGCTTTGCATCGTGGTATTCAGTTTGGAATATCCTGCACCTCATTCGACGAGGAAAGAGCCGAAATCCCTTCACCGGGAGTGAGCTCTTTAGCAAAAGTTTTCGTCACTATATATTTTTATAAAACTACTTGGATTCGTTCAACGATATCAAGTTCATTACGCTAAAGTTTTTTCGCCAAAAACCAGTCGTAGCCCTCCGTCATTTCAGACGGGTATTGCTTAGTATTCGTGCTACGTATGTTGACCTAGTCAAGACGTAGTGTTCGGTAGCTCTGCAGTACTTTTCTGTTGTATGGATATGCGATTGGTTAGGACAGTCGTATGGTCATGTTGACCTAGTCAAGGGCTCGTACGGATGGGTCTAATTAATCCAGGATAATGACGGGTTGAACTTGACTTGCGACTTATGATATGTTGATCTAGTCAAGGTCATAAGTCGCTTGGGGTAAAAATCACATCGGGAGTTTCAAACATATAGGAAACTTGCCAGGCATGCGCATACCTTCTGGAGTGTGATAACGGGAGTGGATTCTATCACGTTATCATGCGATGATAGTTGGATCCCGATTCCCACTGATGAGTTGCTTTACTCCTCGGGTGATCCCGACTAATTCTTCTTTCAGGTTTGGAGGAGAATTTGAGAAAGCAGTGGGAGATTTCCTGATTAGATAAAATGATTAACCATTCTAATCTAGGTTAGAGTGCACGCAGAGTGTTTCTACTCTTTCTCTCTTTGACTGGGACCATGACCCGACCCTATACTATAACTCAGTGACCCAGTTGACCAAACTTTCTTAAAACACTGGCTTTTGGATTGTCTGAGTTGCATACATCATTGCCACTCCTTACCCTTTGCATTTCTTCAGAACACCCCGTATCACTACATACATCCAATTCCATTAGATATATCCATCGTATGGTTATATACGAACTCGAAGGAACTTTTTCGAGGATGGATTCTGGTTCAGGAGAAATAGGAATAAAATTTATTCAGTTGTCTTTTATCCTTACCTTCTCTCAGGTTGCGAGTGCTCCTAGGATTAGGACAGTATACCTATTATGCTTATTGGATAGTCTTCTTCCAAACCATAGGCTGGTGCCGAAAGGTAAGGAAAGAAGAAAACCATTAAGCCTAACGATGGTGTATAGAAGGTAACGACTAAAGACAAATAAAGGGAATTGGAGAGATGGCAGGGAAATATACGGTTATAGTCATGAATCTGAATAATGGAAAAGGCATTAATATGAATACCCGGATACCCTTTCGAAACATATTCATATTTCAGTTTCACTGTGTATTGTTAATAGAAAACTGATTTCCCAATTAGACCCTTGCTCCTGGGTATGTATTTACCAGGTATGATTCTCACATCTATATTGTTTTACAGATGATGAGTGGGAGTAAGTTATTGGGAATTAGGTGATCATCCTCATTATATCGGAATTCGTTGTAATTGGTGATATTTGAGGAAATCGCCTGGGTACAGTTTTCAACCTACGACGCACAGAGTTTGAGTTATTCAACTCAGGGGACTTATACAAAGTATTGTATATTGTCCAGTGTCCATTAGGACAAAGGGGTTGGTCCTCGTACTGTATTCTGTTTACTTGTGACTTCTCAAGTTTTAGACAAGTGTTTCGTATAAATACAAGGTCTAAGTTTTGAGAAGTTATAGGTAAAAGAATAAAGTAGAGAACCAGGTGTTGCAAGTGTTGGGATTCTTCAAGGTGATCGAAGATGTAGATACTTGTATTTGGTATTCAGTTGATGGTAATGGTTTTGAGAAAATTGTTTCTCTTTCAGGTTACTCATAATTGGATGCACTCCTAAGTTGAGTAATGCTGATCGTCCTCTCTCCATTTAGTTAACCTGCACTGGAGACAGCTACACGATTTGAATCTGGTTCCAATTAAATCAGTGCCTCTATTTCTATATTATATATAGAATGATTCGTATCTTAACGATGTTAACGTACGGGGAGTTGTTCGGTTTATGCTTAAAACCAGACTCCGGATAACTCAAGGCACGTTTCTGTAATGGCAGTTTGTGGGTTAACCCGGGCTTTGACGAGGGTTGACTTTCTACCATCTGGAAGATCAATAGTGATATTGTTCTTGACTCTCCACAGTTTTAGTAAAATGGATTTTTTCAGAAAACAGTAGTGGGAGTATGGTAGACCTGGAAGAAATTCCAGAACCGCAAACGGTTACGGAAAATTTAATAGGACCTAAAGATTCAATCAGGATTGACATTCCATTAGTCACTCCGCGGATATGGTGGGTAACCTCAGGCGCCCGAGAGGTACTCTGGTATCCTCAAGGACGGTGACAAGGGGGTTCTTGTTTACCCAGACTTTCCATTACTGCTGTCCCAGACTATGAGACCCGGCACGAGGATGACTCGGCCAGAGGATTGTTGTAGTCAGTGGGAGCAGCGGAAGAATAGTGGATAAGTAGTTTATGTCTATTTATAGACTAAAGCAAATATAGCGGAGATAGATCATCTATTTTTGATGTGACAGTCATGGGTTTTGACTTCATCAGAATAGGAGATGGATCTGTTAAGAAGATAGTAGGGTGTGCTGTCCTGGTACTTGGATGACATACACATTGTAGGAAGTGAAATTCCTATACTACGATCGGTTATACTGTGGTTGTCACACAGTAGTTTCTCCACATAGGATATGGATATAATATCAGGCATTCTGGTTACTAGATCTATGGTTTTAGATCTAGATTTGGGTCGTTTTCCCAATCTGGGTAGTTAGACAGCATTCTAAAGGTATTTTAGAATGAACGACTCCTTGCATGGTGGTAAACCTGCAGGTGAAGGAGTCACCCTCTCTGAAGGTGTCTTACAGACTAAAGGGGAGAGGGATGTGCATGATTGACATATCACTTGCTTAGGCAATTGAGTTGTCATGAGATGTCAAGTACCACACCAGATGTTGTGTTTGCACTAGATGCAATAAATTGATATTAATCCAATTCTGGAGAAGCGATCGGAAGCAGTTTTAGAACATAAGTGGTTGTTCTAGGGATTTGATAACGACAGCCTCCTTCGGGAGACAGTCATCATTCCAGGCTTCCAAGGTGACCCGGATGACAGAGTGACTGTCAGAGTTATATTTTTCCCTCTGAGGAGGAGCAGTAGTTTGGACAAGTAGTCCAAGCGGATACTGAGGGAGGTATGATGCAGGATACTGATTAAATTCAGTTGACGATACAGTCTAAGAAGTTTGCTGGATTTGCAGTTCATTTATGAACTGGGTCCCATCAGATATCCAGACATATTCTAAAACAGGTATTGCTCATTTCGGGAGATGGTTTTCTCCGCGAACTTGAGAAAAAGAGAGACATGGAAAGAAACTTCAGGGCGGATCCACTCACTGAGGGTATTTCTCGAACACAATAGTTTTACAAACGAGCTTTGTGAAACTGATTAGTAGAGGAGTTGGATGTTCGGTATCACACGAGCTGTGAGTACGCGACATCGCAATAATTAACCTTAAGTGCAAGTGGGAGATTGTTAGATATATTGCCCTCAAAGTCAATTATTGGATCGTAGGTACGTGATTGCAATGATTGAGGGAGGACCTATACCGATATGACAGTCTTACTCGAGATGATAGTATGCTATCTGGTTTATCTTTATCATCGTGTACATGCTTTAGTTCACTATTGCATGTTGATAGAGCCCATAGGATTCTTGCTTGACTGCCAGCAGTATGATGGCGATCATATACGTGGGAGCTGGGGTCTATAAGCACATCCTTAAAGTGTCGCTAGTCGTAGGAGTTTCGAGACAGGGCATCGATACACCAGAGTAGACTAATGTATACAGTCGAGACCCCGACGAGGAGCGGTGGCCGGTCTCACAAGCCATTGGTGTCATTTGGTTCACCTAAGATGTATACAGATGCTCATTGGGTTATGAGTATACCGGACAGGACTCGCTGGGAACATACTAGTTGGTATTATACATATCGTCAGATAGCAGTTCCCAGATGACATGTGTACAGGTTAGTCTGTCGACCTGAGATCGTCATTTTTCTCGTGTGAATTCCCACTGTGCTTTGATTACTACCCTACCACGGCTCAAAGGAGTCGTGCAAATAGGTTTTAGTTGAGTACCGTCCCGAGCCACATGGAGGCAGTGAGCGGATCGTCAGGGATTCGTCTCTCCCGGTATTGGGGGTGAGATCGCGCTGTATTTAGGAGAGCCATTACACGAAATCTCTGGCCAGGGTAATCGAGATTTACTGGTAGGTATTCCAGTAGTATCTCAGGGTGTTCTGGGCTACTCTCCGACACGACTTATACGGCTATTGGGGGTCTGACTTTTACCAGCCCCCTAGGCCCGATATGCGATACTCATAGACGAACGGACCGGACTGTACGGATATTGTCACTGTCAGGTTCAGTAGGGTTTCAAGATGAGTCCGCTCATCATCTTCCTTTTCTTTCAATACATGGGCAACCGTTACGTACAGCTAGTAACTCTGACGTGCTAAAAGTTATACCCAGTGCCAGTGTATTGATGAGTCATTAGAGTCCCCCACAGACAGTTTTCCAAGTTCGGGCGAAACGTTGTAGAGGCCGTATGGATATATGGCGGGGTTCGATCATATTCGTGCACTTGTGCACGGATCAGGATCGGACGGATAATACTAGCGGGTTTTGGTTTAAGCCGGATTCTAGTATTATAAAGTGTAGGAATATTTTTGTCTCATTACATTTATATTCGGTCGGAATATAAATGCAGGTATGTATTTGCAGTTGAGGTGTAATCTCGTAATTCGTTACGGGATTATTTTGGGAGTTGCCAGTTTTCTTTTTCCGTCTCCGTCTTAATCACCACCCTTTTTGTTTAATCCTTGTAAGCCTTTTGACCTTTGACCTTGACCCTTTTGGTTTTTTTTTCCTTGTTGCGCTGATTTTCTTGTGAAGGGGTTTTCTGCCCATTTCGAGCATGTACAGTGGCATCATGGGCAAGGCATGGGGGGCTGTGGATTATTTGTGAGTGTGGGAAAAGGATTAATAATTGATGGTGGCTGTTAGTTTTTTTTTTGTTTGTTTTTTTTTGGGGGGGTGGCGGGGTGGCGTGGGTGGGGTGGGGTGGGGGGGGGGGGGCGGGGAGGATTATTTTGTAGTGTGGGGATTAATTAATCTAGGGTCACCACTTCATTCTGAGAAATTGGTACAGCAACAATTTCTTTCACTTGGCCGAGACCATAGATTTCTTTTCTTCACTTGCGAAAAATTTCCTTTGCTCTCATTTTCTAGACTTGGCAACTCCAATTCCCCTCCACCCAATCACTTGAGTTTCTTGAGGCAAGTTATTCCACACTCTCTCTACTGCATTCTTGGACATGTTGGCTGGCAAACTTCATGTCCGAGTTGCCTCGGTCTTGAAGCGGGAGCCCGTATACAGATTCATCGATGTGGTGCCATTTTGATGGACCTGATCGGGGAGCGGAATTCGTCGGCGCGGCACCGAGGAGTTAGACCCGGAGATTGAAGACCGAAGGACACGGATCGATCAGTATAATTTCCTAACTCCTTTTACAGTTTGCTAGTTTACGGTTAATGGAACGATCCGGGTATTTGGGCTGCGGTGGCGCCGAATTTGTAAAAAGTTTTTGTTCCGCATTTGGCGTCGGTTTGATGGCCGGAACGCCGCCGTAACCCAACAATGCACAATATGCAGTAAGGGTGTAAAAAATGTGGTATTGTGGGAGCTTCCAAAAATGTTGGTTTGTGCCCAACGGCACACAGCTAAGACATTGGCAAAAATGGTTCTCGCTTGGATCCCCTTTCGCGGCTCCCTTGAGCAATCATTGCCCATCAAGGGCATGTAATTCTCAAATTGTAATGGTTGGACATGAGCGGGTATCCGAGGGATTAATGTAATTTTATGTATGATGTCCCTATCTATGATAATTTCCCTATCACCCCACTGCAATTTTATAAAGCCGAATTGGGAAAGACACCCCTCTTCCATGCACTCGTAAAAACGAGTGACTGATTCCGGAAGTGCATAAGCGTTAGGATGATTATATATCAAAAAGTTCCAACCCCTACGCGCTATCTCGTTCGCAAAATAACTCCCATACACATCGTGTGAAAAAATTTGTGAAAAATCACGTTCAAGTTGCATACTGCGTGCCATCAGGTGATCTACGATCTACAGAAATTAAAAACAGAAAGGGTTTTGAGAGACCGTACCTCCCATGAAAAATCCGGGGGTGAAGACAGAGATCTGCGGTGGAAGCGCGGCGGGAAGGAGGCTTCGGCGGCGGTTCGGCGGCGCACTGGGGCGATCACTCTGCAGAAAAAGCGGCTGCAGCTAGAGTTTGTGTCACGACCCGAAAGTACGGAACATGACCGGCACTTAGACTACGAACGTCTCGAGGCGTACGTACTCTAAGTAAGTCGAACCCAGAAATCCAAACCAAGAAAAATAGTAGAAAGTAGGAAGAACCATATCAAATCAACCTGTATGCAACATAATATACAACGCCTAAAGGCGAGGATCACAACAGAAATGAAACTCAGCCAGCAAGAAACCCAAGGAAATATAATGCGCGACTCTAAGGTCGAAATAATACACATCACTGGTCTCTATCTCAAATAAGTACAAGTTTGGTTGATGGAAATTCTAGATACAACTGAAATATAATATACAATGTATAATGATGGGTACGATACAATAAACCCACCTACTAGCAAGTCACCCGAAAGGTACAGTGCCCGCAAGCCGTAATGAAATCCGTACGGCAACACCTGCAAGAAACTGGGGCACAACGGGGGTGAGTTGCCAACTCGTGAGTAGAAAAAGATCTACGAACAGAAAATCGCATGTATGACGCAATCCTAGGTCATACGATTAAAATATATAATCCTCAAATGTATAACCAGCAATTCTAACCATGTCTAGGGTAAATATCTAACCCAAGTGTAAACCCATGTGCCTGTGTCAGTGTATCAGGTGGCAATATGTCATATGGATAATGTATGAATGCATGAAACCGAATGCATGTACTGAAGAAAACTGCTTTTGTAACTTTGTGAGATTTCTGTATTTTTAAAATGAGGTATCATAAAGAAATCAGCATAAAACAGTGCCTAGCATCGGTACAAAACATAAATCTCAGTATCTCGATATCTCTGTATCACAATCTCTGTACCTCAGTATCTCAAATCTCAATATCTCAATCATAATATCCAGGGCGCCGTCAGTCCAGATCGGACCCTACCATCCATCTCATGACTACGACGGTATCCTCCGGATATCCGACGTGTCGGGTAATATCATCGGTCGGTCGTGCTCCCCTGCCAGGCTCAACGCCATCTCCTGCGATCTTCTTGCCCCGGGGTACCGCACCGGGCCCACCATGTACCCGAAACGGTTCATCCGCCTCCTCGAATCGGGTCTCGAAATCCATCAGCAAACTCATGGTGGACGACTCATACATCATGGAAAAACCGCATTTTCATAAAAGAAGAGTGAAAGCAGTTTATATATGTTTTGCGGTTTTCCTCCAAATCCAGAAAACATCATGGAAACCCGAATCCAAATCCTCAATAGCATGTGAAATCATGAATATAAGCATGAGAATCCATGAATGCAGCATATAATGAACAACAGTATGCATGAAGTGGCAAGTAATAGCTACAATGTCAAGCTAGCATATAAGGCAAGCATACCAATATCATGTCACTACCAACTATCAAGCTAAATCAAGCAATAATATTTTCTAAGTGTTCGTGACATGGCAATTACCGATAAAGATGTGTGTGCGACAGCAAATAAGTGTACGTGGTACATACGCATCATCGGTAATGGTGCTGGTGTCCTAGCAGCAGGATATCAATAATAGAATATGAATCACAATAGTATGCGATGCAGAGCAACAATAATAATATGCGGGAGCTGAAATACTGAACACCATGATCACTAAACTGCATCTAATGTCATAAGAGTCACATAGCTACACCACTACAAGGCCGAGCTAAAGCTAACAGTAGGTAAGGGAAACCGCCTAAACTCTGAGTCGATACATATATATACACATATATAGTCGGTGATCCCGCCTCGATCATATCACATCCGATACCATATCTCTATAATCGGTTATTACCAAGTCAAGTAAGCAGATCAAACATCAAATTATAGCTCGTACGTGAATCCGTCGTACGGCATCCCCAAATCTGGGTACGGGTCAATATCACATTCGACCTATCATTCATCAAATATTCTCTTTATCAAATATCATAATCCGGGTACTGACCTACGTCTAGTACAATGCTAAAATCATCACTATAATCATAATCAGACTACTGATCGACAGTCTAGTATAAATCGATATTATCACCATATATCTTCACCAGAGTATACATCGCCCAAGACGGCCTATCACAAGTATCCTGTCATATCATATTATATCATATCTCATAACATAATCGCATGTCGATCACATAATATATATGTCACTATTACTATGGCATCATCATTCCCAAAATCCTTTATAGTATCAAAGAGTATCTAAATTATGAATTTTGTCATATCACCGACATCATGATCTCATATCAAACCATTGACTCACATCGATCCCAAGTATCATCCTCAAATCCGTAATGAACACATAGCCTCATACCCAAGTGAACACATATCCTAACGAATCTCATAACCATATATGAACTAAGGATGTATGCAAATATGTATATGTGTGTATGTATGTGTAGTGCATCCACTACCCTAAGGTTTCGTAACCATTCACCAATCCAACATACCAATATCCATTTAAACATCAATAATTAATCCCAACAACAATTAATAGATTGTTGGTGTGTATACGCATCCGCATACATCACCACGGACTGCGGGGGTGCTATACGCCATCCACCCGACTTCTCCCCGTAGATATAAATCTACTCACCTTTCTTTAAGCGTGCCGGTGTCGATATCTCCATTTGCATCTCCAACGCTCCGACGCCACGTGGGGTACCTATAAGGATATCACACGCTAAAATACATGAAAACCATGTCGGAAACAAAAATGGTGCGCGCTACGCTCATAGGTAAGATTCTGTGGCCTCGCGTGCAAACACAGCCAATATCCGCTGTCGTTGTCGTCCAAACGCCACCCGACAGAAACGAATCATCGAATACCAATAACCCATGTTAAACAAATCGTAAATCATACGCCAACTCATGAAAATCAACTCAGATTCTATCCAAACTGGAATCAGTCAAAACTAGACATACAGGGGGTCAAGTTTACATGAAATAGAGCTGTGCACGCAAAACGAGGCAGTTTTACCCTGCTCTGGCCGCAAATTGCGGCCACAAGGATTAAATCTGCGGCCGGGGTTTTGAGATGGGGGCTAGGGCTTTGGGTAGTGGTTCCAGGATGCCTGCACAGCTCACAGCCAAGTCAATTTTACTCTAGGAGGCCCCGGGGTGAAAGCAGGTCTCAGAAAGGTCTATAAGTCGACAAAAACGCTAAATACGCCAAGTATAGCAAATCTGGTAATTTGGTGAAATCTGGAACAAATCTTGGTCACAATGGTCTCAAATACACCTAATAAGGCTACCCTAACATTCAAAACCAACTCTTGGCCCAATCTCACTCAAAATCACTAAACTAGCACTAGATTATGGATATAACAGTAACTTTCAGTTTTAATTAACCATAACTTGACAAAAAGGAGTTGGGTTGCAAGATTATACCTCAAGAGAATCCTAGAATGATGGAGAAAAGAGGAGGAAGGAAGGAGGAGTGGATTGGTGCTGCCGGAGTGCCCCGGGACTGCAGTTGCTGTTGCAACAGATGCTGTTGCTGCTTCTGTGGCTACTACTGCTGCTTGTTGTTTGCTATAACCTGTTGTTGATGAAGTAGCAGCTAAAGAAGGGGTTTGAGGTATTTGTGGTGAAGTGTTGGAGTTGTTTCAATGATGCTAGGGGCTGTTTCCTGCTGCTGTAGCAGCTGATGCATTTGGGGATGTTTCAGGTGTTTGCAAAGGTGCTGATGCTGGAGTTGTGATGCTGGAATTGTGATGGCTGTTGTTGCTGTTGCTTAGGTGTTGTGGGAATGGTTGTGGTGGTGTGGTGGTGTTGTTTCAAATGATGTTGCTGCTGGGGCTGCAGATGCTGAAGCTGATGGTGAAATGTTGGGGCTGAAACTGCTGATGATGCCACTGCTGCTGCAGCTGAAGTGTTGGGGTGGCTGATGTGAGGGATTTGGGGCTGATGTGTTGATATGGGGGCTGATGTGAGTGTGTAGGTATTGGGCTAAGGGGGTTAGGAGCTGGTGTAGGGTAGCTAGTGGGGTGTTGATGGCTGAGGGTATTGTTTCAGCTGAAATTTAGGGGCTGATGTTGCTGTTGTAGATGGCTGAAGCTGTTACATCAGCTGCTGTTGTAGCAGTTTTGGTGGCTGATGTAGGATGAAGTGTTGTAGGTGTTGGGCTAAAGCTTTGTTCCAGCAGCTGATGCTGGTTTTCTATGAGGGGTGAGTTGTTGTGTGAGGGTGAGAGGGAGAGATGTGATAAATGAGAGGAAGTTTAAGAGTGGAGGGGGTGTGAAGGAGCACACAATGGATAATGAAAAATTGGATGGATCATGGCACACTCTAGCCATCTCTCTCTCTCACTCAAGTGCTAGCACACACAAGCCAACAAATCCTTTCTCACTACACTAGGTCAACTAACACTAATCACCCTTAACCAAGCTAAAACCCTTAATTAAGCCAATTAACCTAATCAAATGGTTCAACCCACCATGGTCATCTAAGCATGGTTCAACCTTAGGCTACCATGACCAAAACATGAAACAAGTGTAGAAAATGTTATGTGCAACATTTTTGCACAAAAAGCCAAAAATCCAATTAGCGATTTTTAATCGCGGTTAACACCAAAATATCATATAATCCATCATAAAAACTGCAAAAATGGCATATGTCCACAAAATAAGCTATTTTAGAATTTCCATAATTTTTTCCTCAAAATTTTCCTTATTTATCGGTATTTAATTATACCGACTATTAAAATATTCATTAAAATTAATATTAAATTATGAAAATTCCCAGAAATAATATTTTATTTTTTTGAAATGTTACAGTCTTCCCCCCTTAAAGAAATTCGGTCCCCGAATTTAAATTTAAACCTCCAAATTCTAAAACATTTCAATAAAATGTCCAAACCAACGGGGCTCCGGAATCATCAAAAGGCATCATAGCGCAATACATGCGCATGAGTAGCGAGCAGATAACTCGAAAACAAAACTCCGTCAAGCATCCCGCAATAATCGGAGTCAAGGTGAAACACAAATGCCAAATCCAAACAAAGCCGATTTGCTATAAACCGGAACTATACGTGTAAATATATGAAGGAAATGCATGCCAAATTTCTTTAAAATCGATGTGCAATGCACATAACACTGCACAGTGGCGGACGCCTTTATAAGAAAATAATCATATATGTATATCTCTTTTGTTTAATATGCACGTCCCGCCATTTGAAAACAATTTAGAAGGGTTCTTCCTCGTTTAAACGTTTCGTGTCATATCAGACACGTATGTAATAATGAGACTATAGCTCGCTTTTTGAAATCCCTTAGAAAACTGTCAATGCATGCAAAATATACCCAGGTACTGTCCTCTGACTAGTCCTGCTCAGTAAGAAAACAAATCGCAATATCATAAAAATGTACTGCTCCATAAGAATCAATCCCAAAAGTGCATATGAATACCCTGTGCGTCTGGTGAGCACAGAAATCAAAATCCATACATGTGCCAAGCAGGTGCACAAAACAACATCAAGGTGCAACAGTTGTGCACACAACATCGGTCATAGGCAACGTGCGTGCCTGACCGTAAAATCAGGTGCATCTGGCATGCACGAAAAATCTCGAATTAGTGCATCTGGTGTGCACCAAATTGCAACTCATAACAGGCGCCCAACATGCGCTAAAAATTCCAAATCCGGTGCATCCATCATGCATGAAATCATGAAATCCAATATCGAGTGTCGAACACGCGCGAAATCCAATCAGGTGCATAAAGTGCACAAAACAAATATCGAGCATCACCCTCGAAATCGAAATCCAGTGCATCTAAGTGCACAAAATACATGCCATTGCACTGCAAGCATATATGGACTATACCGAGTGCAAAAACAAAATCGTGTGCGTGCATACGCACAAAATCAACTCAAATGTCTAAACCCCATAATCACAGCATGTGAAACCAAGGCACGAAAATGATATCAAGTGCAACAACTGTGCAAAAATCGTAAATCCTCAATCATCAAAATCAAATCATGCGAATAAATCACCCAAAACATCGAAATCAAGTATGGCGGACTAGTTTCGCTCAAGCACGTCCTCTAAGAATCTCTGGCCAACTGTCGCGGTCACTCGTAGGACATCTCGTCGACGATTCTGAACTCTGGCCTGCTGGGGTGCATAACATGACCACTCCTGGGTCCAAGTCTTCTCGTAATTTATTTCAGGAAGGTCCTTATCTTTTCTGTGGATTATCAATCTCACGATCCGTCGGCTCATCGGCCCTGTCAGGTGTGCTAACGGGGACGATTCCGTTCTGGCACTTCTCTGGTCATTCCTCGGTCAATCCTGACGACCACTCGTAAAGCAGCAGGTCACTGGCGTCGGCCTATGGCTCTCTGAATGCACGTGACACATCCGATCCTGGGTGTAATCATCATTGCAGCAGTGTTCTGGAAGGAATCCTGCTCACGGTCTCTTCCAAGTCTCATCTCTGCCAACTATCCGGGAGTCATCATCCTTTACTATATCTGCTTCTTGTTTTGGAGCGGCTGCATACTCATCGTGACTCCTTCTGGAAGGTATATCCAAGTACTATGCATCGGCATGCGCATCGCATTTCTGTTGTCGGCGGAGTGGAACGTCATCTCATCAAGACCCCGTACGAATCTGTTATTCTACTTTTCTCTAATGTCGACTGCTTCAGACTCGTCTCGTCGTGGCTGCATGGACTGAGCTCCAACGGCTATCCTCGTATCTGGAGTCTCCCAAGAAGTGCATCTCACCACCTAGCATCCGAATTAAGTCGAGCCATCTGATCGAGTCGTCAAAACCTTATAATCCCCCAAGAGCTCAACATCTTGGGTACAGTATAATAGTATCGAGTGCATACCACAGCATCGGTGGTCCAGCCATAGAAGGGCAAACCCAAGCCTCACCAATGGCGCCGAGGAACCGCCGTGAACCCTAAGGTTCAAAGGCTTTCACACGGTCATTAAATCGAGTTAGGGTTTCATTCTTCTAGAGGGACCATAGAATTGCCTGCATGTCTTTACGAATACTTTAAACTTGGAATAATAGGTTTCTGACATCCAATCGTCTCTGTCGACTCTCAACGTCTCCGCGTGAAGTCGTCTCTAGCTGGAATGAAACTATCTGATGACCTCGCATCGGGGTAGCGAACAATCCACATGTCCTAGTCATTCATCCTCGGTGACTAGCGACCTCCTATCATCTCTTAGTACGATCTCGTACTGCCATAGCTCCAATCATCTGGGGCGATATCTCGTCATTCGCAGCAATAACTGGCCCACTCGTCTGCATGCTGAACCGTACCTCAATCATCATGAACAAGCAATGCACCAACGGTCATCAAGATTTGGCTGGCCTCTGTCAGTGGTTCAATCCTCTGGTGCTGATCTGCACGTCCGAGTAATCTCATACAGCGATCCATCCAACGCTCATGGCGCAAAACACAATCAAAAGACACATCTCTGCAATCGTGTGTCGCCGAAATCATGCCATGGTCAGTCCTCGTTCGTGACGAGCTCGTGCTGACTGCAACTCTAGCCGTAGCTCTCCCTGCCCGTAATCGTGGCAGCAAAACCATAACTGGTACTGATGAGGCTAGATCAAGAAGGAATATGATACTGAACAAGGAAATTTACATCCTAAGGCTTCTTAAGTGGAGTGGCGTATCATAAATATGCCGCGGACATACCACGTTACGTTTCTCTACTTTAGTCACCTATTCCATCAACCAAGGGTCATCCTAAACTCCGAAGGTAAAACCTAACGCTCTGATACCAACTTTGTCACGACCCGAAAGTACGGAACATGACCGGCACTTAGACTACGAACGTCTCGAGGCGTACGTACTCTAAGTAAGCCGAACCCAGAAATCCAAACCAAGAAAAGTAGTAGAGAGTAGGAAGAACCATATCAAATCAACCTGTATGCAACATAATATACAACGCCTAAAGGCGAGGATCACAACAGAAATGAAACTCAACCAGCAAGAAACCCAAGGAAATATAATGCGCGACTCTAAGGTCGAAATAATACACATCACTGGTCTCTATCTCAAATAAGTACAAGTTTGGTTGATGGAAATTCTAGATACAACTGAAATATAATATACAATGTATAATGATGGGTACGATACAATAAACCCACCTACTAGCAAGTCACCCGAAAGGTACAGTGCCCACAAGCCGTAATGAAATCCGTACGGCAACACCTGCAAGAAACTGGGGCACAACGGGGGTGAGTTGCCAACTCGTGAGTAGAAAAAGGTCTACGAACAGAAAATCGCATGTATGACGCAATCCTAGGTCATACGATCAAAATATATAATCCTCAAATGTATAACCAGCAATTCTAACCATGTCTAGGGTAAATATCTAACCCAAGTGTAAACCCATATACCTGTGTCAGTGCATCAGGTGGCAATATGTCATATGGATAATGTATGAATGCATGAAACCGAATGCATGTACTGAAGAAAACTGCTTTTGTAACTTTGTGAGATTTCTGTATTTTTAAAATGAGGTATCATAATGAAATCAGCATAAAACAGTGCCTAGCATCGGCACAAAACATAAATCTCAGTATCTCGATATCTCTGTATCACAATCTCTGTACCTCAGTATCTCAAATCTCAATGTCTCAATCATAATATCCAGGGCGCCGTCAGTCCAGATCGGCCCCTACCATCCATCTCATGACTACGACGGTATCCTCCGGATATCCGACGTGTCGGGTAATATCACCGGTCGGTCGTGCTCCCCTGTCAGGCTCAACGCCATCTCCTGCGATCTTCTTGCCCCGGGGTACCGCACCGGGCCCACCATGTACCCGAAACGGTTCATCCGCCTCCTCGAATCGGGTCTCGAAATCCATCAGCAAACTCATGGTGGACGACTCATACATCATGGAAAAACCGCATTTTCATAAAAGAAGAGTGAAAGCAGTTTATATATGTTTTGCGGTTTTCCTCCAATTCCAGAAAACATCATGGAAACCTGAATCCAAATCCTCAATAGCATGTGAAATCATGAATATAAGCATGAGAATCCATGAATGCAGCATATAATGAACAACAGTATGCATGAAGTGGCAAGTAATAGCTACAATGTCAAGCTAGCATATAAGGCAAGCATACCAATATCATATCACTACTAGCTATCAAGCTAAATCAAGCAATAATATTTTCTAAGTGTTCGTGACATGGCAATTACCGATGAAGATGTGTGTGCGACAGCAAATAAGTGTACGTGGTACATACGCATCATCGGTAATGGTGCTGGTGTCCTAGCAGCAGGATATCAATAATAGAATATGAATCACAACAGTATGCGATGCAGAGCAACAATAATAATATGCGGGAGCTGAAATACTGAACACCATGATCACTAAACTGCATCTAATATCATAAGAGTCACATAGCTACACCACTACAAGGCTGAGCTAAAGCTAACAGTAGGTAAGGGAAACCGCCTAAACTCTGAGTCGATACATATATATACACATATATAGTCGGTGATCCCGTCTCGATCATATCACATCCGATACCATATCTCTATAATCGGTTATTACCAAGTCAAGTAGGCAGATCAAACATCAAATTATAGCTCGTACGTGAATCCGTCGTACGGCATCCCCAAATCTGGGTACGGGTCAATATCACATTCGACCTATCATTCATCAAATATTCTCTTTATCAAATATCATAATCCGGGTACTGACCTACGTCTAGTACAATGCTAAAATCATCACTATAATCATAATCAGACTACTGATCGACAGTCTAGTATAAATCGATATTATCACCATATATCTTCACCAGAGTATATATCGCCCAAGACGGCCTATCACAAGTATCCTGTCATATCATATTATATCATATCTCATAACATAATCGCATGTCGATCACATAATATATATGTCACTATTACTATGGCATCATCATTCCCAAAATCCTCTATAGTATCAAAGAGTATCTAAATTATGAATTTTGTCATATCACCGACATCATGATCTCATATCAAACCATTGACTCACATCGATCCCAAGTATCATCCTCAAATCCGTAATGAACACATAGCCTCATACCTAAGTGAACACATATCCCTAACGAATCCCATAACCATATATGAACTAAGGATGTATGCAAATATGTATATGTGTGTATGCATGTGTAGTGCACCCACTACCCTAAGGTTTCGTAACCATTCACCAATCCAACATACCAATATCCATTTAAACATCAATAATTAATCCCAACAACAATTAATAGATTGTTGGTGTGTATACGCATCCGCATACATCACCACGGACTGCGAGGGTGCTATACGCCATCCACCCGACTTCTCCCCGTAGATATAAATCTACTCACCTTTCTTTAAGCGTGCCGGTGTCGATATCTCCATTTGCATCTCCAACGCTCCGACGCCACGTGGGGTACCTACAAGGATATCACAAGCTAAAACACATGAAAACCATGTCGGAAACCAAAATGGTGCGCGCTACGCTCATAGGTAAGAACCTGTGGCCTCGCGTGCAAACACAGCCAATATCCGCTGTCGTTGACGTCCAAACGCCACCCAACAGAAACGAATCATCGAATACCAATAACCCATGTTAAACAAGTCGTAAATCATACGCCAACTCATGAAAATCAACTCAGATTCTATCCAAACTGGAATCAGTCAAAACTAGACATACAGGGGGTCAAGTTTACATGAAATAGGGCTGTGCACGCAAAACGAGGCAGTTTTACCCTGCTCTGGCCGCAAATTGCGGCCACGGGGATTAAATCTGCGGCCGGGGTTTTGAGATGGGGGCTAGGGCTTTTGGTAGTGGTTGCAGGGTGCCTGCACAGCTCACTGCCAAGTCAATTTTACTCTAGGAGGCCCCGGGGTGAAAGCAGGTCTCAGAAAGGTCTATAAGTCGACAAAAACGCTAAATACGCCAAGTATAGCAAATCTGGTAATTTGGTGAAATCTGGAACAAATCTTGGTCACAATGGTCTCAAATACACCTAATAAGGCTACCCTAACATTCAAAACCAACTCTTGGCCCAATCTCACTCAAAATCACTAAACTAGTACTAGATTATGGATATAACAGTAACTTTCAGTTTTAATTAACCATAACTTGACAAAAAGGAGTTGGGTTACAAGATTATACCTCAAGAGAATCCTAGAATGATGGAGAAAAGAGGAGGAAGGAAGGAGGAGTGGGTTGGTGCTGCCGGAGTGCCCCGGGACTGCAGTTGCTGTTGCAACAGATGCTGTTGCTGCTTCTGTGGCTACTACTGCTGCTTGTTGTTTGCTATAACCTGTTGTTGATGAAGTAGCAGCTAAAGAAGGGGTTTGAGGTATTTGTGGTGAAGTGTTGGAGTTGTTTCAATGATGCTAGGGGATGTTTCCTGCTGCTGTAGCAGCTGATGCATTTGGGGCTGTTTCAGGTGTTTGCAAAGGTGCTGATGCTGGAGTTGTGATGCTGGAATTGTGATGGCTGTTGTTGTTGTTGCTTAGGTGTTGTGGGAATGGTTGTGGTGGTGTGGTGGTGTTGTTTTAAATGATGTTGCTGCTGGGGCTGCAGATGCTGAAGCTGATGGTGAAATGTTGGGGCTGAAACTGCTGATGATGCCACTGCTGCTGCAGCTGAAGTGTTGGGGTGGCTGATGTGAGGGATTTGGGGCTGATGTGTTGATATGGGGGCTGATGTGAGTGTGTAGGTATTGGGCTAAGGGGTTAGGAGCTGGTGTAGGGTAGCTAGTGGGGTGTTGATGGCTGAGGGTATTGTTTCAGCTGAAATTTAGGGGCTGATGTTGCTGTTGTAGATGGCTGAAGCTGTTACATCAGCTGCTGTTGTAGCAGTTTTGGTGGCTGATGTAGGATGAAGTGTTGAAGGTGTTGGGCTAAAGCTTTGTTCCAGCAGCTGATGCTGGTTTTCTATGAGGGGTGAGTTGTTGTGTGAGGGTGAGAGGGAGAGATGTGATAAATGAGAGGAAGTTTAAGAGTGGGAGGGAGTGTGAAGGAGCACACAATGGATAATGAAAAATTGGATGGATCATGGCACACTCTAGCCATCTCTCTCTCTCACTCAAGTGCTAGCACACACAAGCCAACAAATCTTTTCTCACTACACTAGGTCAACTAACACTAATCACCCTTAACCAAGCTAAAACCCTTAATTAAGCCAATTAACCTAATCAAATGGTTCAACCCACCATGGTCATCTAAGCATGGTTCAACCCTAGGCTACCATGACCAAAACATGAAACAAGTGTAGAAAATGTTATGTGCAACATTTTTTCACAAAAAGCCAAAAATCCAATTAGCGATTTTTAATCGCGGTTAACACCAAAATATCATATAATCCATCATAAAAACTGCAAAAATGGCATATGTCCACAAAATAAGCTATTTTAGAATTTCCATAATTTTTCCCCTAAAATTTTCCTTATTTATCGGTATTTAATTATACCGACTATTAAAATATTCATTAAAATTAATATTAAATTATGAAAATTCCCAGAAATAATATTTTATTTTTTTGAAATGTTACAGTTTGAGAGGAAAAATTTTTTTTAGGGTTTAGATCAGAGAGGGTCGGGTTCTTTATATAGGGCAGAGTTTTGGAAATTTTGCAAATCAATCTCTCTAAAAAAAGGAATTTATTTGCAAATAAAAATTTTATTTTATTTTAAAATCTGGAACTTTACAAAAATACCCAAAAAAATTTTATTTTTATTTTTAAATTTTTATTTTTTATGTTATTTTTGAAAGCCAAATTATACCCCCCCCCCCAAACTTGAGTTAAACAATGTTATCACTACTACGAATAAAGGTTGCCCCTACGGATTTACCCGTAGGGGCAAACCACTGCCCCTACGGATATATCCGTAGGGGCAAAAAAATAACCTGTAGGTGCAAACGCCGTAGTTGCAAGTCGAAGCCCTGCACTTGCCCCTACGGACAAAAACTTGCCCCTACGGAGTTCTGTGTAGGTACATTTGCACCTACGGATTAGGGCGTAGGGGAAAAAAAGTTATTTTATTTATGGTTATTTTAATTATATTAACTGTACCTACGGATATATCCGTAGGGCCAAGAAGTATCCCCTACGGATATATGCGTAGGTACATATCCGTAGGGGCAAAATATGAGGAATCCTGATATTTTTCCCCTACGGATATATCCGTAGGGGTCTTGGTTTGCCCCTACGGATATATCCGTAGGGGTCTTGCCTAACCCCCCTGACACTGAGATCGGGGGGAAATATCAGTTACTGCTGATATTTTGCCCCTACGGCTTAATCCGTAGGGGCAGCATGTGTACTTACGGATTAATCCGCAGGTACACATTATCTTTTTTTTTTTTTTAAAAAGGGGCTGCCTTATTTTTTCTGGCCCTGTGCACAATAATATATATATCAGTAAAATATAATATTAATCATCACACAACATATATCGCAGTATTCATAATCACATCTCACGCATATAATATACAAAAGAAAGCCAAATACTGAATATGATATAAATATAAACCAATATCAATATCGTTTCAAAATATAGTACAATATGTACATGTTTCAAAAAATAAGAACCAAAAAGCTACCCTACCTCGGTCCAGCTCCACCTCTGAATAACGATAGAATAACGCGCGCCTGCTCCTCGGTCAATAAACTTTGCAATTCGGCGCGAGCCGGAGTCTGAGCGTCCTGTGGAGCTGGCGATGTAGTCTGCGCAGCCGCCGTCGAGGGAGTCGCTTGCGGAGCCGCCGCTGCGGGAGTTTGAGCGGGCGCTGGAGCTATAGGAGCTGTCTGCGGAACCGCAGCCGATGTAGTGGCTTGCGGAGCCGTAGCCGAAGGAGATGCATGACATGTACCCTGTCGCGTCTGGACCTAACGTGTGTAAGAAGCGTGTAAGAACTGTGTATTACTCGAATTCGTATCATTATCAAGTTATTTCGAAATCCCATTTGGATATCTAGTTTGAATAACCATTGTTTATTTTAATTACATATGTATGTATGATTAATCAAACCTAACTTTAAAACCAAATAAGCTTAAACTACGTACTAATTATGGATATGTTGATATGTATAATATGACATGATATTTTACTATAAAGTAGTATACATACCAGCATCTCCTTTAACTCCTCAACGGTGGCCCTTAAGCTCTCCAGTTCCTGCTGGACACGTCGCTCACTGGAGACGGAGGAAGTAACCGCCGGGGTGGAGTCCAACCTCATATGGGCCCTGCTAGGGCCCAGTCCCCGGCCTCTCTCCCAACCTCCGTGGTGCCCTCCATGTGCGGCGTCCAGAACTGGGGTCAACAGCCTCGGATCGTTCTGTCCGGTAAAATCGATCCCCGAGGCCTCGGCCTGCTCAACCACCCGCTCCTACACCCACATTAAGCAGTAAAGTATAAGTATAAAATTTAAACTTGAAGCTTCCAAAACTAAAATTTCAAATATGGGTAGAATAAATATTTAACACTTACGCAATACTCTTGGGTAGCGACGTTGGGATATCGAAGCTCGTCCGTGGCGGGATCTGTCGAAGTGCCGTGGACGGCAAGATATGCGGACAGCACGCTCGGTGTACCGCCTTGCGCCACGGTCCGAGCTGTCTGCAATATTAGAAAATAACTCTTAATATTAGAAATATTAGAAAATAACTCTTAATATTGCAGAATTTCAGAAAGGTCGGTCTATTGTAATTTACCGATAACTCCATGGCTCGAGTAATATTCCTCGAGCCACCTGTGTAAGTGGGGCGACCCCTCTTCGCCGACTTCCTGTTCTCTGTATTCTGAGCGGCCTGTTTTTGCACAACGCATTAACATTTAGTTTTCTAATTAAGGAACATAAAGAAATAAATTATATCATAAACAATGAATTACATTTAAAATACATACCTGTTTGCGTTGGGAGTCGAAATAATCGCACAATAGAGGTCATGTCTCTACGTCGACTCTCGCAAACGCCGGAGTAGATAGGAGGGCCGCTCTCTCTGCCTCGGGGGTCGCCATCCACAGGGAGTAGCAGTCGTCCTTCAGCTCATTCCTGTTGTATCGGACCTTGGTCTGCATGTTCTTCATCAGGCCATTGTATAGAGCATGAAGGTCGAGCACCCTCCCAGGGTGATCAGGGTCGGCTGCAGGCTGAAAATCGTAATCCAACTGAAAATACAAAAAAAACATTATTATTAGATTGCAAGTGTTAATAATAAATATATTTGATAAATCAAATGAAAATAGGCCGTTAATACGTACCCGAGCCTGATCAAAGAAGAGGGCGAATGAGCGCTGGTGCTGCTCGCCCCACTCAACGTGAAGTGGATAGTTCTTCACGAGCCGGCTCTCATCCCCCATATACCGGCCGAACCTTTCGGCATGAGGACCGGTATAGCGATAGTCAAGGGTAAAAAGGAGGGGGAATGGTGCCTCCCCCTAGCTCTGTCAGGCCTCGGCCTATGGGACTGATTCGGGCCTCGAGTTCCCCTCTGGGGATGGGGAAGCCCTGCGTCTGCACGAAATATCAAGACAATCAATATTAAGACAAATTTGTATTAAGAAATCAAGCTTAAGCGAAAATTGAAGTGTGATATATACCTCCGATGACTATCGCACGAGCCTGGGCCCGGGCAGCAACACGAGCGGGACGATAGTTCCTCCGGTGAGGAACAACCGAGGTCCCGGATGCGGACGCATCCCCTGCAACTAGAAAATAAACATTGACGCTAAATTTCCATAAAGTTCATATTTATTCTATAGAGCATATGTAAAATGAATAAATATTTTATATTTATTCATACTAACCTGCAGACGATGCGGATGGTATGGAAGCGGCAGGAGTGTCCCCTGCGGAAGATGTTGACGCACCACCTATAATTAGATAATTAAAAATAGATTATATAAGTAATTGCAAAAAGAATGTGTAGATTAATAATATAATGTTCTAAATCAATATGCATGCACTATAGGATATATAAACATACCCGCAGGTGCGGTGGTGTCACCTCCTACAGCTAGACAATAATAAAAATTGCTAAGTAAGAGCAAAAGGAATGTGTGTATATTTATGATATAGCATTCTAAATCAATATACATGCACTATATGATATATAAACATACCTGGAGGAGCGGGAGTGGCCACTGTCCCAGATGTGGACGCATCACCAATAACTAGACAATCAAACATTGACAATATAAGTAATTTTGATATAAACAGGCATGAATATCTGTAATATTACATTCAAAATGGATATGCGTGTAGTATACCTGGATGTGTGGCAAAATCCACACGGAAGGAGGAATCCGAAGGGGGCTCCGATCTGGGTGCAAGACCAGCCCTCTGAAGCTCCCTACGGAGCTCTCCGGACGGCAGAACTGCTCTGCCTCTGCCTCTGCCTCTGCCTCTGCCGCGGCTGGAGCTCCTGCCGCCCCTCGCTGCTCCCGACATCGTCATCAAATCTAGATAAACGGTTCGTGGACGCATTAGACAATCATTAAAAGTATTGACTATATATGTATAGAGTGTAAAATGTGAAGTAATAATATAACATTACCGATAACCTTTTTCGTTTCATGGGCGCATTATACATATCTACTTGGATTTCATCGTCGATATCATTTCTAACCCACGTAACTTCATGATCGGTCGAAGACAACCCGTCCTTCGAAACAGACGGTCGGAGCACTTTAAGCCTTCTCTCTTCTTTGTCCTCATCGCTGTCCTCGTATTCTGGGACATCGTAGACATCTCTGGGTTTCCATCGGCATACAACACTCCACCCCGGATGCTTCAAACATTGTGAGTAGTATACTTGGAACGCTTGGTTCGGAAAGATAAACGGATCTTCCTGACAGTAAAATCGAAGTGTGTTCACACTGGTCAATCCATATTCATCTTTCCAAGTCCCAAGATTACTTCTCCACCTGTCCGTATCGGTTCGCGTATCGTACCAAGTACACTGGAATATATAAAAGGGTTCTGATCGTCCGGGATAGTGGATGCCGAGTATACAATTTAAGTACCCATAATAAATCACACCGTCCGATCCTACCGTCGCAATCCCACCATTCTGAGTGGTTCTAGATGTTTCTAATTCCTTAACTTCGAATTTGTATCCAAGGACACCAAATCCTTTGTAATATGCAACCTCCGTACTAGGAAATTGAGCTAAACATCTTGAATCACTCTCAAATGATGCAGACAAGTTCGGATCGTGGATCTAACAAAACAAATTTTACGACAAATACATAACGATACAAGTTTAGATTAAAACTGCTAGCAATAAAATGTTATTCGAATAACTTACATGATCTGTGACCCAATCACAAAAATTATCCTGATGATATTTTTCCAATTGTTCTTCATTCCAATCAGGATGCCCCTCACGTACCTCGTTAAAATGAATTCTGTTTTCGACAAATAATGGTGACAGTAATATTATATCATTTCATACACACACAAACACAGATATAACAATTAATCCAAAAAAACTTACTCTCTAATTTGTTCAAGGCATTCGCAATTAAGCAAGATAAACCGGTATATCTTGTTGATAAACATAGTGTCTACGCTCTTATACTCGGCTTTACCATATGGTCCGTCTTGAATTCTTCGTGGTCGGTTAAGCCTTGTCTCAATGTTCTCGTCCAGATAGCGGGAACAAAATGTGGTTGCTTTATCAAGAAGATAACCTTGCATGATAGAACCCTCTGGTCGATTTTTATTGCGTATATACTTCTTAAGAGTGTAGAGGTACCTAATGAAAATATGTTGAATAAATAAATACGGGCATACAGGACAATAATAAATTTTTAAATTGCGCGAAACGAAAAATTACACGCACCTCTCGACGGGATACATCCATCGATATTGTACCGGTCCGGCTAATTTCGCCTCAGTTGCAAGATGAACCGTCAAGTGTATTATGATATCGAAGAATGACGGTGGGAAAATACGCTCAAACTTGCAAAGTATCAACGCAATAGAATTTTCTAGTTTATCCAGTGTCACAACCTCCAGTGTTTTAGCACACAACTCCCTGAAAAAACAACATATGTCGTTGATTACTAGACCAACCGAGTCGGGGAGAGAAGTCTTGAGGGCTAAGGGAAGAAGGTGCTCCAAGATAACATGCTGATCATGACTTTTCAGCCCATCGATCTTCCCCTTCACAATTTTTATTTTCTTGCTGAATGATCCTGAGAAACCTGTGGGGACTTTCAAATCATGCAACACCTGCAGGAATCTTTTCTTCTCCGGTTGTGACATATGATAAGCGGCATTGGGAAGTACAAACTTGTCCGGTTTACCCGCTACCGGTCTAGGGTGCAATTCACTTCTTATTCCCCACTCTTGTAGATCCATCCGAGCATTCATGTTGTCTTTAGATTTCCCGTCTTTACAAAGAAGCAAGTTAAGTATGTGCTCTGATACTCCCTTCTCTATATGCATGACGTCCAGACAATGACGCACTGAATTTGTAGACCAGTACGGAAGCTCGAAGAAAATGCTTAACTTGTTCCAATATGGTGGTTTGACCTGTTTCGTCGGATCCATCCCGAAGGTCACGTTATTGTAACCATCCCATTTAGCAGCCACGTCCTCTCCAGACAATGGGGATGGAGGTCCAAGAATCTCCTGATGACCATCAAAGTGAACCGTGTCTAACCTATAGGGGTGGTCTGGAGGCAGGAAACGTCGATGGCCGTAATAACAAACCTTCCTGCTAAAATTCAAGAATTTCGATGTTGTGTGTTCATGGCAATGAGGACATGCTTTGTGACCATGTACGGACCAACCTGATAGCATTCCATACGCAGGAAAGTCATTAATTGTCCACATTAAAGCCGCACGCAGTATGAAGGTTATCTTTGTGTTTGCATCATATGTCTCTACACCATCAACGAACAAAGATTTCAACTCCTCGATCAGAGGTCGGAGATAGACGTCGATATTGTTCCCCGGTGAGTTTGGTCCGTCGATAAGAAGAGGCATCATAAAGTATGATTGGTCCATAGCCAACCAAGACGACAGAATATAAATTATCATTACAACGGGCCATGTGCTGTGACTTCCAGCCATATAGTTGAATGGATAGAAGCCATCAGTAGCCAGTCCGAGCCGGACATTATGAGGATCGCTACTGAATATTGCGTGCCTCCTATCGAAATCCTTCCATGCCGGTGAATCTCTTGGATGGCTCATTTTTCCATCTTCACTTGGAGGAGCACGGTGATGCCAAATCATTGCCTCGGCTGTTTTCTTGCACCTGAATAGCCTCTGTAGCCTCTGTGTTATGGGAAAGTATCATGCTGTCTTCACAGGTATATCAGGCTTCTTATCAGAATCTTTCGGCTTATACCTGGCCTCTCCGCATGTTGGACACTCTTTCAAATCTGAATGCTCTTTCCGGTACAACACGCAATTTTTAGGACATACTTGAATCTTCTCGCACTTTAGACCCAAATCAGACATCATCTTCTGGGCTTCGTACCAGCTGTCGGGCACATTATTTCCCGAAGGCATACAATTTTTCAAGAACGAAAGAAGCATTGTGAATGACTTGTTGCTCCATCCATTTAGACAATTAATCTGGAAAAGTTGGACGAACCATGAGAGGGTGGAATACTTCGCATTCTCATAAATTGGTTTCCTAGAATCATTCATGAAATTTTCATATTTATCCGCACGAGGTCCTTGACCGGAAGGAATGTCATCTTCGGTACGAATAGATTCACCTAGGGCAGCCTCTACCATATCTTCCATTTCTTCTGATGGAAATAAATTACCGCCTTCTCCTTCTGCCGCATTACCGAATTCTTCTTCTCCTGCCGCATTATCGTGTTCTACTTCTTCTGCCGCAGTACTGTATTCTTCTCCTTCCCCGTGATATTTCTAAGTTGTATAAAGTCTAGTAAACCCATGTTTTACAATATGAAGCTCTGCCAATTCTACCTTCTGCCGGTACTTATTGCCACATCTATCGCACGGACAGAGAATCTTCTCTATTATGATCTTATTATGTGCGCGCACAAATTCAAGGAAAGCAGCAACTCCTGCGACAAACTTAGGTTGCATACGTTGTTTCCAATCCACATACATCCAGTCCTTAGCTCTGACGTACTCATGAGCCATGTTAGACTGTATAACATATAAATTGTAGGTTATGCTTACTATATTGTGAAATATAAGAACGGGATAGTTACTGACAAAGGAGAAAATCCGTGTATATGCATTAGAATTAAGCTCCTATGGAGAACGTATCTCCTTTTAATATTATTAAATGTTTTCATGTAGTGCGCACGTGCATTGCACGTGGTGCGCGCATAGCGGGCATACGTGCGTTGCACGTAGCGCACATGGCGCTTGCGCATATGCGCATTATGGGGAGGAGCAGGCTCCTAACTTGGAGAACTAAGCTCCTTTTAATATTATTGAATATTCTCATGTGGTGCACACGTGCATTGCACGTGGTGCGCGCATGGCGGGCACACGTGCGTTGCACGTAGCGCACATGGCGCTTGCGCGTATGCGCATTATGGGGAGGAGCATGCTCCTATCTTGGAGAACTAAGCTCCTATGGAGAACTAAGCTCGTTTTAATATTATTAAATATTCTCATGTGGTGCGCACGTGCATTGCACGTGGTGCGCGCATGGCGGGCACACGTGCGTTGCACATAGTGAACGTGGCGCTTGCGCATATGCGCATTATGGGGAGGAGCATGCTCCTATCTTGGAGAACTAAGCTCCTATGGAGAACTAAGCTCCTTTGAGAATTGAGCATTAAAGAACTAAGATGCATTAGACTTGAGATTGAGATACATACCTGCAACATAGAAAAGAAATCAATAAACAAGATGAATATAATATAAATTTAAGTTGAAAGAATATATATCCTCCTTTCAAATGCAATTAAGTCTCGATGATGCTGAAGATGTTACCAGAAAAACATCTTCTGCCAACCTTCATGTGTGAAGGGGTGTGTGTGGGAAAATTGGGTACACGGTGTCAGAAAAAACATTTTCTGCTTTTTCCTAAATACACGACTCATCCTTTCTATTATTCGTTACTTGTTGTTCTTGGTATCAGACTGCAGGACAAATCGTTAGAGCATATCAAAGCCCTCCAATCTCATTAGACAACATTAGAAAATACTAACATTGCAACATAAACGAGAAGAACCCAACAATTCAAACCTGATCAAATTATAAAGTAAATATTTGATCTTCAAAATTGCATTCTAAGATCAACAAGATAGCTAATACCTAACCCTAAATTCACCCTTCACCTAAGAACCAGCAACAAAACAAAACAATTCAAAGAAAAAAGCTTAGACCCTGAAATCCAAAACCCCAACCCCAACCCTAACCCTAACCCTAACCCCAACCCCAACCCCAACAGCAACCCCTTTCCGAACCCCAACCCCAACCGCAGACCGAGCCCCAGCCCCAGCCCCAGCCCCAGCCCCAACCCTAATGCTAACCGCAGCCCGAGCCTAAGCCCCAACCCCAACCACAGCCCTAGTTGCAGCCCGAGCCCTAGCCCCAACCCTAGCCCGAGCCCGAGCCCCAACCCCAGCCCCAGCCCGCAGCCCCAGCCCCAGCCCCAATCAAGAAGTGCTCAGGGACACACAATCCCAACCCCAACCGCTACCCCCTGCCGAACCCCAACCCCAACCGTAACAGCAGCCCCCCAGCCCCACCCCTAACCCTAACGCTAACCCCAACCGATGCCTACCCAAACCATGAACCATAGTCCTAAAACAATCAAAAATTTGTTTAATTAAGATTTCCTAACCTGTGCAGGCGGTGGCGACGACGAATCGGTGGCGACGACGAATCGGCCGTGGGTTGAAGAAGCAGGCGATGGCGACGACGAACGGAGATGAGGATGAAGCAGGCGGTGGCGACGACGATTCGGCCGGCGCTGGCGACGACGACGCTGGCGACGACGAGAATGGCGATCGGCGGGAACGTCGAGGGTTTGGGGATTTGGGTTCGCGCGCAACTGTGATCGATAAAGGGAATAAGAAATAATCAGCGTAGGGATCGATCACTTAAATCCCTATTTAGATGCCCCTACGGATATACCCGTAGGTGCTTGGTTTGAGGCTCCGTAGGGGCAAACATTACTTTAAGATTTAATAATTTTTAAATAAATATGGAAGGACCGTAGAGGCAACCGTTTGGCCCTACAGATTAATCCGTAGGGCCAAACTTTATCTGCCCCTACGGATGTTGTTATCCGTAGGGGAAACCCCTTATTTTACTAGTGTATAAGTCAATGCCAAGCTTTGCAAAGACCAAAAGTCAATACCAACCAGTTGAAGAATTTATCTGTATAACGTATAGGTCGGTGGAAGAACATGTTATAAAGAGCTAAGAAGAAGTGGGGAAGAGATAAGTGGTGGTATGGACAGGGTTTGTGTGAACGTGAATGTTGTTAGTTATATGTATGCCCTAGAGGCCATTACTATACATGAGATGTATATTGTAGTGGATGCTGGGACATATATAGGGAGGACTTTCTTGCTCGACATGATAGTATGCTATCTGGTTACACTTTATCTTAACATGTACTCTGATTGTCTCTATGTCACATGTTGATAAAGCCCTTAGGATGAGTACTTGACTACAAGGACTATGATGCGGATCATACTAGTAGGGACAGTGTAGTCGCTAAGTACATCCTTCAATTGTTCCTAGTCGTGGGTGTATCGAGACAGGGCATCAATACACCAGAGTAGACTAGCGTATACGCATCTTGACCCATATGATGGGCGATGGATGATCCCATATCCATTGGTATTTGACATCAAGGATGGTGTACGGGTGCTCAGTAGAGACTGGGTACACTGGACGGACTCGCCGAGAACTCCCAGATGGTATTATACCTCACGTCAGATGGCAGTTCTCTGGTGACACTGGTACAGGTTAGTCTGTAGACCCGAGATCGTCATAGAGTCTTGTGTGATTCCCGCCGTGGTTTGATTTCCATCATACCACGTCCAATAGGGCGTGCAAAAAGGTGGCTTTTGGGTACAGTCCCGAATCACATGGAGGCAATGAACGATAGGAGAGGATTCGTCTCTCCCGGTATAGGGAGTTGATGTTGCACTGTGTTCGATTAGCTATAACTGGAAATCCCTGGCCAGGGTTGTTAAGATTTACTGATAAGTGTTATCAGTAGTTTCTCGAACTGTTAAAGACCTTATATCGACACGACTTATCAAGCAATTGGGGTCTGACGTTTTCCACCCCTAGGCGAGATATGCGACATATCAGACGAAGAGACCGGACTGTACGGGAGTGTTACTGACTGGATTCACAGGAGAATGTACAGGCTTGCTTGTTGATCTTCTGAGCGCTCAATACCTAGGTGGCTGTTACGTTTAGCTGACCGCTTGCAGCTTGTGGGTGTTTGATATGATCATCACCTACTGCCGGCGTATTGACGATTCTTTAGAGTCATACACAGAGGTTTCTTGGCTCAGGCAAAATGGAGTAGGAGCACATATGTGATATGTGCGGGACCGGGAATTATACGTATATGCGATACCGTATTAGATTCTCTCGATATGTGATATCAGCCGGGTATATGTGATATAGCCGGGTCATCGGATCAAGTGTTGATTCGATGAACTGATACAGATTATATTAGTCGGTTATTTATGAAATAGTCGGATTATCGGATCAAGTGTTGATTTGATAATTTAATGTATAATTATATATTTGATATATTAAATTACATTAACTAATATAAGCTCACTTAAAAATTCTTTTTCTCACTCGGGTAATACATTGATATATATGTGATATATGTTAATTGTATTATTTTATTTTGTTACAATAAATATTGTATATGTGATATATAACATTGTAACATGTTGTGGTTATAAATGCAACATGTTTTGTGGAGATTAATTGAGGTTAGGGTTTGGATTAGGGTTAAATCTTCATGAAGCTTTCAAGAAACTTCTTGAAGCTTTGACTTTGACTTGAATATTTTGCATAGATATTTCCTTAACCCAACCCAACCCTTTACCCTGGTTAAATCTCTACATGGGTTAAGTCTTCATACTTAACCCATGGTTGCAATTCTAACCATAAACTAGAGTTTCATTATTCATCACAAAGGATTCTTCTTCTTCTTCTTCCTTGAGTTCTTGATGAAAAGCTTTCTAGCTTTTTCATTAGTGATGAAAATGAGTGAGTTTAAGAAAATAAATGAGAACTAAAATCCTACTTCATCATCCTAATCTATCCTAGCCATTTAGATTAGGGTGTTCACTTCATTTGTGAGTGAGAGCTTGTGTTTAAGAAACTTCAAGGTAGATCATCTTAGTTATCGAGGATCGGAAGCAAGTTTGCATCATTCTCTTCGTGGAGCCTCTCTAGAGTCCGGGTATATGATGATCGCAGTGAAGAGACCTCAATACGGAGCTTATGAAGTGAAGGACCGGACTACAAAGGTTGTAATCCCAAACTCTTAGATGTTAAAGTGTTTAACATGCTTTGTTTCGCCTAATCTCTAGTTTAAAGATCTTGGTTAGGGTTGTTCGGCACGTCTAAATTTTAAATCGGGTATGGTTGATGCCTTATAGACCCTTATGAGAGTGCCTAGTAACCCTACAAATGTGAGGAGATATGAGGTGATGAAAAATAAAAATGAGAATGTGAATGATCAGCACTAAGTGGAATATTTGCATTCTCGTATTTTATTAAAAGAAAAGGTGGTGGTTCAACTTCTATTGGTGAAGGTTGATTAACCACACAATTCTCGAGGTGTTTCTGTGGATCCTTTACTGGCTTGGCATCATTCATCATATGTATATGATGTTCAATTATGAGGGGACTAATCTCCTTGATGTCCGCCATAGTCCAGCCAAAATCTTGCCGGTTGTTTTGTAAGACCATTAACGGGGCTTTCTCTTGCTCGAGAGCTAGAGATGCCGAGATGATAACAGGAAGGGTCTCATTCCCACTTAAATAACCGCATTTAGAGTGAGACGGCAACAGCTTGAGTTTGAGTTTTGGAAGCGAAACAATTGAAGGTAAAATTGGTGAACTTGTCTCGAACTCGAAGGATTCCATCAATGGTTCGAAATCACTGTAAGCAACCGAGTCAGATGGTTCAACTAACTCATCCGAAAATTCAAAGGACTCAAACTCGGGCAGTGAGTCTTCAAAGTCGTCCGAAAAAGTGAAACACTCATAATCGTTATCGGTTGTGCAAACTTTGTCAGATTCAAGGAGGAACGCACTAGTGGCGTCAAAACTGTTGTGATCAAACAGAAATTTTTCAAGCTCACAGTCCTCCTGCGTGATTTCGTGGATCGAGCAAACATCACGTATACTAGCTTTAGGCACGGAGGGCAGACTTCCTATCTTGTAAATGTTGAACTCACTTGACATCTTCCCGAAGGATAGAGTCATAGAGCCATTGCGATAATTGATTACAGCATTGAAAGTGGCAAAAAATGGTCGACCGAGAATCACCGGAATTTGGTTCCGTGGGTTAGCCACAGGCTGTGTGTCCATAACGATGAAATCAACGGGGAAAATGAAATTCCCAACTTTTATCAACACATCCTCTAACTCACCCCTAGGATAAGTGATGGATCGGTCGGCCATTTGGAGAGTACAATGAGTTGTTTTCAACTCTCCAACGCCTAATTGCTCATACACGGAATAGGGAAGCAGGTTAACACTGGAACCAAGATCTAAAAGTGCTCGATTGATGTTCTTATCCCCAATTGTTATTGAAATTGTAGGACAGGCAGGGTCCTTTCATTTTTGGGGCAAAGGTTGAGGTTGGGTGATAGCATTGCTCACGGCACTAGCTAAGAGCACTTTCTTGGGTACCTAAGACTTTCTCTTCGTGGTGCATAAACCCTTTAAGATTTTCGCGTAAGAAGGGACTTGTTGGATTGCATCTAAAAGAGGTATGTTAATGCTAACCTGCTTGAATAACTCCACAATTTTCTCCATTTGAGGAGTTGGTTTATTGGATCTCAACCTGTTTGGAAATGGAACATTTTGAAAATTTGTTGAATCCAATGTTTGTGAAGTAGATTGAGGAGTTGGAACAGATCCCAGTATTGGTGTGTTCGTGGAGTGAGATGTGGGTCCGTTCGAAGAAGTAGAAGTAGAGCCCTGTGGAGAATGAAGAACAGGCTCTAACAAGAAGATGAAGAAGAATGCAGTCACTAGAACTATCAGATAACAATTCGGCTTCTAGCATTATATGGTAATCAGTAAAATATAATACGGATAAAGAGAATGCAGTCACTAGAACTATCAGATATAAAGGAAACTGAGCAAATTGGAAGTAAACAAAAGGGACAACTAACCGGGATATCGAAAGAAAGATACTACTGGTTCATTGGTCTGGATCTCCACGATCTTCTCGAAATTAGACGGATCCACTTCTATCACTGAGCATGCATACTCAGATCGTCGGGGCGACGCAATAGCAATAATATGATAACAATAACGTGGCATGAAAAACAAAAGGTAATAACAGTGGAGATAGTGAATGAAGGAAATCGATATATCATTATCGATGTAGTATATGGGGTATGTTCTGATTGGTCTTTAGGTCAATTTGAAATTGAATCATGGAAAGGAGTGATCACATTTAACGAGGGTTTCATACGTACCCGAGACTACGGCCTACTGTTGCCCGAGACATAACCCTGTCAGTCGGACCGCTAAGTCCAAATCTAATATATATAAGAGTCGTTGTTCGAATGGTCATTCTCTAAATCGCTAACCTCGCTAAATACAGGTTCCTTTCCGCTTCGATTTCCCATTTTTCCTCAGGTTTCAATAAATACAAGTATAGGGCTAGTTGTGTATAAGTTCGCACCAATAACATTGTTTTATTCATTTTTCACTGCACCGTTCACTATCACAAATCGTTCACTTTTCACTGGCGTACTCGACACAACTAATCTAATACCACTCACGTCCAACAATGCAATATTGGATAAGAATCAATAAGAGCGCTCACTATCACTAAAGGTATCACGGTCGGGTAAATATGTGAATTATGCCGCTAAACTAGTCATGTGTAATATAGGTCACTACGCGCCTCAAGAATCCAGAAAATCATATCAAATCTTACGATCATAATTAAGTAAAAAAATACAAAGGGGGTAAAAATTAAACTTAATTAGCAATCCAACGAACCTGGTTTCAGGTCAATTGGATTTCGGGTTTGCGAGTTACGGTCATTTTATTTTAAGTGCTCTCTGCTGAAAATTTAGTTCATGAACTGAAGGTCCATTTCGTAACACAGTTTTCAACCTGTTGGGATTATAATTAGGCTTGGTAATATTTAGATCTATTAATTAGGTTACGAACGCACCAGACGGATCGACAATATCCACCGTGTGCTGGAAGACATGCATTGTTTAAGATCAGGGTATACGTTCTGTCCCTGCTTGGGACTGCAGTACGGAACGACAATTTAAAATATGATTAAAATAGCAAACCAAAGTAAAAACAAATGAAACCACCACCAATGGTTAGCTAACAGAATAATATTCGCAACAGTATAGGGTTCCAGAAAATATTATTTTCACACAGAGTTATAAAAGTATTTTAATTCAGGTGTCGACAAGCAGTACTGCTCTGGACTGCAGTCCAGAGCCACATTCCCGAACAATTTTCATCATCGGATTTTAACAGTATCGAAATATAATTTACTGTGGGTTCTATATCATCGAGTCAGCTTCGATACAAGCCCTCGAACACTGCATTCAAGTATGTATCCAAATTACTATGATTTTCGCAAGTTAGGTGTATGGGAAAAATTCATATTTAATGAATCTAGATGGGGGTGTCATTTCACGGTGTTAGAGACCGTATTTTCGACCCAACTTTCTACGCATCATCCATTGTCTCTACAAGAATCTAGTAATCATAAATTTTGCCACACTAGATTCGCTTTCGCATAAGATACGTATAAAACACCTAATGTAGGCATTTGGTATCAACAAAACACACGTTTTCATAGATTTCTCGTACAGGCTGTTATCTATAATTTTTACATGTGATACCAACTTGTCATCAGTCCTAGTGTGGCTCTACTCAGATTACGTCATCATGAGGATTCATTATACCACGTTCAAACACATATATATAAGCATATCGATATAGTTGTATTTGTTTGTTTTGTTCATATATCTAGCTCTAATATAATTTCATATACTGTAGCATGAAAACAAGTGAAGATTTTCACTTGCTTAGAGTTGAAATGACGATCGCGACGGTGACAACAGTAATTGCACAGGTATGACCACAGCGAGGCTTGGCTACGATACGGCGCGACACGGGAGTAGGCACGTGGATGGTGCGGGTAAGGTGCGGTGGCGACACGGGCTTGGTACGGTACTGGGCAGTGATCGTGGCACGTCTGGGCACGCAAGTAGGCACGGTCGTGGTGCGCTATGGGCACGTGAGTGGGTACAGTCGTGGTGCGCTGTGGGCACACGTGTGGGCACGACATGGCATGGATGCAGGGCACGGGGTGACTCGGTGCTAGTGTGGAGGTAGGCACGGCGCTGGGCACTAGGTGGCATGGTGCTGGTGTGGAGGTGGGTACGGTGCTGGACACAAGGTGGCATGGGGAAGTGGTAGTGATGGCTCCGGCGATGTCTTGCAGCGGCATAGCGGCGCAGAGAGTTGGTTCAAGGTGTCGGTGGCCGGGAATGCTTGTCGGCAAGGGACGACGTCGCGGTGGTGGTTTCGGTCAGCGTCGGTGATATTGGTAGAGGAGCCCGAGGGTAGAGGTAGGTGGAAATGACTTGGTGAGTTGTGGAGTAGAGGGTGATGGTGATAGGAGGCTCGGGTGAAGGTGATGGAGCTGCGAGTCGCGTAGGCGGAGGAGAGAAACAACCGGCGGTAATGATGGGCTTGTGGGTTTTTTGGTCGAAGAAGAAGAAGAAGGCGATGAAGGAGATGTAGGCGAAGGCTGTTGGGTTGTCGAAGGGGTGCTGGAGGAAGAGTGGTGGCTGTGGTAATGACCTCGGCGACGATCTAGGCAACGGTGGTGGTGGTGTTGTGGGGTCGGAGTTGGTTCAATGGTGAGTGGGGTCGGTGGTTATTGGAGGAGGGGAGGTAAGGATGACCGGTGATGGAGGCGCAGTCTCATGGGGGGTGTTGTGGGTTTGTCGGCGGTTAGCGGTGGTGGTGGTCGGAAAAAACGAGAGGGAAATAAGGAGGGAGGGAGATCGAGATGAGAGAGAGAAGGAGTGAGTGAGAGATAGAGAGAGAGTGAACGGGGGAGAGAGGGAGTTTAAAGAGAGAGAGTGGGGAGAAAATATTAAAAATAATTTAATAAGAATTAATGGGATTGATTTGAGAATTTAAAGAGATTAAAGAAAATTGGTTTGGTTTTAATTGGGATTTAAAGTGGGGAGTTCGAAAGGAAAAAGTGGCAGTTTGAAGCCATTGGAATAACACTTGTTCTGTAGTTTCGAACGTGACAACGAGGTCATCTTTACCGCTTGAGCTTGATCCAGTGAGAACCACGGGCTCCTTTGGCTTATCGGCTTGAGCGGGCTCTTTATTATCTAGACCGAATCGACATTGGGTAGCGTCAACCATATCATCACCATGGCTATCAAGTATAGGAGGGTTCGTTTCTTCATGTCCGACCACATAGACAGTGTGGACCACATATCCAGCCATCTCTTTATCTTTGGTGGCTGATTTTGTAGAGCGTTCCGGGCTTTGGAAATTCATAAATTCTAACATGGCCAGAGCCCTAGCCCTTTTGTTGGCTCTGTATCTGAGCCGTTTCTGCCTCAGCTTCTCTGTTTTGAGCACTAGGCAGGCTTCTGCACTCCGGGAAGCCGCCATAGGCCGAGCGATGGGGAGTTTTGAGAAAACATCCGCTCGCGTGGCAGTTGAAGGTATCGCCTGGGCTTGCCTGCGACGTCTGGAAACTTCTTTTATTCTGACGGCTTTGCCCCCAGCTGGGGCCATGGAGAGCCGTTCGAACACCGACTTGCGTTTAGGTCGGAGCGCCCTTGAGACCACCACATTTGGCTTCTTGCCTTTCGGCGCCAGTTTGTCGGTTACCGGAGCTTGAGGAACTGAGATAGTGCTAGCTGGCATGAATAGAATAGAGCCGAACTGTAGCAGCAGCTCTTCCCACTGTCGCCCGAGACTGGCCGAAAGGACCGTCCCGACGTCCATCTTCATTGTGTAGGAGATGGGAGCGGCGTTGAGGGCTGAGGTTATCCTCAGAGACATTTTCGGCGCGTCCGAAGATTGCAATTGGCAACTGTTAACCTACAAAAAGAGGCACGATTTCAATACAGGTAATTGATATGTATATTGATTGAGTTCACATGAACGCTTAACCCGAAATATGGAAGAGAGATATGTCCCACCGGGCATGCCAGAATCTGCAGGGTGTTTTTCGTCACCCCATTAAGATGGGGATACGCACGCGCTTGTCAGGCGCATTACAGATTCCCCCTAGGCCAGGCTGGGGTTTATTGATTGTGGGGATCCGAATCTCCGGAAGCCGCGGACTAAGCTGCTGTTAATTACCCCTCGCTATTGGGGCGAAGGAACCTCCGATTGACGGGTTAAACTGGACATGCGAATTCAATGTGCAGTATACGTGTTTTGAAAGGGTTTTAGATATATCGGGAGCCCCGCAGAGTTTTACGGGGGTCCCGCTATCCGGATAGTGGGCTGGGGGTCAAGGGGCTAGCAACCCCCTTGCGGGGTGTGGGGCAGCGCCCCATTAGAAAATTTTTCTAACAGGGACAATGTATTGGAGTGTGTGTGTATAAAAAATGGGAAGAATAGCGTCCAAAGGACAAGTGGGCGCTGGGTGCCGGCGCCCCATGTGCCTGGCACGCGGGCGCTGGGCGTCAGCAGGAAAAGGGTCTTGGTCCCTGCACTGGAAGCTGTGCTTCTGATTTGACTTATGGAGTTAAACTCCTAAAAGGAGATTGATTTATGGAGTTGAACTCCAACAGATCTTGAATGGAGTTAAACTACTAGAAATCTTTAGAAATGATCAAAGGGACCCCCTTGTTTCTCTTCCCTTTGGCCCTGGATCTTCCCAAGATGGGATTTTCGGAGATGGGTCTTCTTCTTCTTTCTCTCGGTTGGCTGGATCTTGGAGAAAGGGGGTAAGATTTAAAAATCTCCCCTTTTTCAGATCGGATGGAAGATCTGAGCTCCCTTTTATGGGTTTTGTAGTGAAAAACTATTTAATTTTGGAAAAATGAAGAGTAAAACTCTTGATTTAATTGAAAAGGGGAAGAAAGTTTAGAACCTTGAGGAGGGAGAAGGAGGCACAAAAACCCTAGATTTTGAGGGGAATGAAAAGTATGCTTAATTTTATTATCAGGTTGCCTTATATAGGCTTACAAAATTACACATAGCCCCTTGGGCTTTACAAAATGGCATTTTTCCCATCACATGCCTCATGTGCTCATTTTTTTTACACATGAGCCATGGGCTTTACAAAAATTTGGCTTTATGCCCATTTTTCTTACATTCATGTATGAAAATTACATCAAAATTATTTATTACATAATTTTCATTTTGACATGGAGGAGGCTGGCCGCGGGGCTCGACTTGGGCAAGGGCTCACTTGGTCTGGGCATGGGCCCACCTGCCTTAGAGTTGATTTTGATTTTGACTTGGTCAACTGGATGTAATTTTTGACCCCAATAATTAGCTTTCTTACTTGTTAGGGTTTAGGAGAGGGTGGTATGAGAGATGAAAAAAATCCCTTATGCTTCCTTTTGCCCAACATCATAACTTGAACTTCGACCAGGGAGGCACAACCCTCTCTTTTTAGGCGCACTATCCTTCATGATAGTTGTGACCTTAATTTGAGACACGTTGTTTTTTCTTGGCCGAAAGCTAAGGTTAAGAACAAAGAACGGAAGGACAAGGGTTAACAAGAAGGTACTTAGTGTTTGGAAGGTATTGTCTAAACCTGCAAGTACCCTTCTTAAGAAGTCTAATTCAAATTGTTTCCGAATACTTTAGCATTAATTCAAAGAGAGGAATAAATGAGAGTATAAGGAATTCTTAACTTAACTACCTAATCCAAAACCCTAACAAGCTTTTTCTTTGACATAATACACTTCACATAGGTTAGAAACGAACACCCTTGAACATTTCGACATAACTCGTCTAAAACAAGGAAAAGAACATACCATCTCTTCGTGGACGGTCCGTACTCATCTCGACTAGCTTATGCGACACCGTCATGGTTGTAGTATTTAAAACTTCATAGATCACAAACGATCAATCAACCTTTTTGTCGCAATGCATGGGCTTATCGGCTTTCTAACAATTCCAACTTCTCACACAGCTTCCAAAACTGCTCAAATTGATACTCTTGTCTTGAGTTCAGTTTCAAACTGACCAATCAAATACGCACATCCTAGTGTGCATAAATTCAGCACTCCACTGATGTAGCAGTTGATTCAAATCGGCGCTTCAGTTCCATACAAATATAGCAGCCATGTGTCGAGTAATCATTTGTGAGGTTTCAAATAGGTAAACTAGCATGTGCCTTCAAACTAATTTGGCCTGCGTTTGTTGGAGTAAATTAATTACAATGAACATATTAATGATTTTACCTTCTATAACAAAGCCATATAAGCAACGCCTACAGGTAGATAAGTCAACGTTCGACCTAAATGCCAATCAATTCGACCAACACGGTCAAGTCAATCCAGATGGTTAATTTTACCTACTCATATGTTGACTCAGTCTATAATGTCATGTAAACATATATAGAAACATCAACCCATAAAACCATAAATCATATAAGAGACAAAAACGTTTCATTAAGCTAACAAACCATCTTAAGTCTATTTTGACTGATCATAGAGAAGTTATTTAATGGAAAACCATCTACATCTAAATGCAGAACTAAACTCATATGTATCTGTCACGCCCCGCTTCCCAGAGTACGCAAGATTGGGCACGTGACATAGCCAACCATGCTACCTGTGGGTAGGAAGTATCCATCCACAGTCACATTACGGTTGTAAGGATATCAAGAACAAGATAATAAGCTAATCTACTACATGTCCAAATCCATAATAACAAGAATCAATAAACAATAAGTGCGGAAGCAAATGATCCAATGCAATAATAGAAAGGTACGTCCCGTAATGCGGGATCACACCTGGAAATAAAATGCAATAAATGAACTAACCACTACAGAACTCACAAATCAGCCTGCTGGCTGAAGTACTCCTGCTCGGTCGACGACAGTGGTACGGAATCTGGGCCATGCAAAACCCAGACGTCAGCGCGTCATGACATCAAGTATATAATGTAAACATGGTGATAAGCAATGCAAATATGAACATGAATAAAGCAGTACTAAGAAATAACAGAGCAGGGTAATGTGCAATGGTGACTGAACTGTCCTATCAGGTTTCTACTCTATAGTCTTTGAAATCAATTGATGAATCGTCGATGTAACCCAATAGTATCCCGTACATACCCGGGACCACGGCCACAATATTCTCGGCGGCAGCCGAGACATGCCGTTAGGCACAGAATAGGAAAGTGTACACTCGGTATTACCCCGTACATACCCGGGATCACGGCCACAATATTCTCGGCCGAAACCGAGACATGCCGCTGGGCACAGAATAGGAAAGTGTACACTCGGTATTACCCCGTACATACCCGGGATCACGGCCACAATATTCTCGGCTGAAACCGAGACATGCCGTTAGGCACAGAATAGGAATGTGTACACTCGAACGGTAGTGAACTGTCGAGTTACAAGTCAGGTTCATCTTTGATTTCCCCATACCCCCAAGCTATGTATGTCAGGTCAGGTATTCAGTAGTCAAGGACTAATGCCAACACAAAATCCGGTAAGAGTAGGTCTGTCTGGATAGACAGCAGGGATGGTCGGGTTTGTCGGCATTAGGCATGAGATCATGAAACAAGTCATGTCATGGTACAACAGGATGAGTTGGTATGTATGTATATGTCATGTGTAGCAGGGTCAGGCCAATATGTAGTGCAATCGGGTATGTGCTCACGACAGGTATACAATCAAATAATGAACAGCGGCAGGCAATAGTAAATAACCATATTATTCCATGTAACCACAGTGATGTTTTGTATTCTCTTATTAACAGGTTCACGCACCTTTGGGGTGCAATAGCCACAAGGTGAAGCAATATCCACAATCATAAAGTAATGAAGCTACATGAATTTAAACTAAGTATAATAATTGTCTCGTGAATGATTTAACAATTAAAGCAGATATGATCCAATTGTTTTATTCAGTTGAAATATGGATTGATAGTGGGTTGATTAATTACGAGAAACTATTATAACGATTCCATGTTAAAGATAACTGCAACTGTCAATTCTAACTTATCATATAATATCAATTACCATCATTAAGTTGTAGTATTATATAGTATGATATTCAACTGCATGGCAAGACTAGATCTCGCACGCTAGCATGTTAAAGCAAGTATTCAGATACTTGCCTCGACGGTTTTGCAAACCGGAACACGGATGCGATGTCGGCAGAAAACACGATATAGGTGCACGGGACACGGATCGAGTCCCAACAGAGAACAACGGGATCACACGGACCAGGGTACTTCGCTGGAGCGTCGGGTTCACAAGACGGCACGGTCGGATTCCGGCAACAACAACGGCAACGGAGTTAGCAACAAAGATAAACTTAAAACGATCAGCGGGGGTTTATGCACAAAGGGAAAGATGAGAAAGCTTACAGAGAGATATACCAGGGTGACCCCGGCGGGCTCGACGGCGCTGGAACGCCGGCGAGGCAGCGACGGCGGCTGCGAAGACTTGAACGGCCTCGGGGGTGCGCGGGAGAGGGTGCTGCGACGAGTGGAGGAGAGGGTGGTCGGCTCTGGTGGTCGAGGGGGAGACGGAGGTGGCTCTGGTGACGACGGCGAGGATCGCCGGCGCGTTCTCCGGCGAACAGTAGAGGGTACTTGATGGGGTTATGGGCTCGGGTTGGTGGTCCGGCGAGGGGAGGAGGGAAAGCGACGACGAGGTTGCAACGAGGAGGGGGAGAGGGAGTCGCGGGAGCCGTCGGCGACGGGAGGTGGCGTCGACGGCGAGGTCTGCGGGGGTTGGAGGCGTCGTCGGGGTTGGGTGCAGGCGCGGGAATCGGCGGAGGAAGGAGGTAAGTGGGTGCGGTGAGGTCGACGAGGTGGTGACGGCGACGGCGAGGTCGTGAGGAGGTCGGCGGTGAGGTCGCGAGGCTAGGGTTAGGGTTTTCGTTGGGTTCTCGTGATGGAGGAAAAGCGAATGGGGGCTGCTGCATGGAAAACTTTTTAAAGGAGAAGAGAGAGAGAGATTGGAGAGAGAGGGAGAGAGAGATTGAGGGAAGAGAGAGAGAGAGATAGGGAAAGGGAGGCGGGGCCCACGCGGGTATATTCCCCCGCTGCGATTGGCTGGAGGAAAACAAGAAAATTTTAAAAGATTTCGAAAGGATTTAAAACTGTTAAGGATAATATACGTATAATATATAGTTTAAGATATTAAATTGAAATGGGCCTTTTTGGCGCGAAATGAAACATTTCCAAATCGCGCCCGGGTTGCGCCCAAATGTTCCAAATTCAAATTATAGGATTTTAAGCGGGTTCCAAATTTTGAAAAGAGGTGTTTAATGATTAAAATGCATGCCCCCAAGTCGGACACTTGCACGCGCGCGTAGTCGTCCAAACTTGCCCGTTTAGCCGAACGGGACGGAATCTCGACAAGCGGACGCTACCACGCGACTAGTGGCGACGAGTAGGCCAATATGGACACTTTTAATTTCATTTTAGGGGTTAAAATTTGTTATGTGCCAAAATGACTTAACCGGTTAAAATTTAGCAATAAACCCCAGAAAAACAGAATAATTGGAAATGAGCAATATATAACCCTCAACTAGTAATATAGATAGTATTATTGGGCTCGGGTGTTACAGTATCAGACACACGAATCACTTCCATAAACATAATAGCTCGTAGCAACTAACTATTTCCACTCAATCCAATGACGAGCGAAGCTGTTCATACTCCCATAATCAAAACAATTTGTGACTTTGCTCTTTTCACTATTGCTATATTTCTTCCCCCTATAAGTTCACTTAATTTTCGGCATGTTATCTTCTGTTTTTCTTAACTCAAATGAAGTGCACGTGCGTTTAGGATACAAATCCTTCCGCACTGAATATTTCACCGATATGTGAGTAGCGCTCTTGGTTTAAGGCCCTTAATGGCGTAATCATAAGCTTCGGTTATCCAAACGAACAGCCAAACGTCATTACATTCTCTTTCCGGATAACAAACAGATTTGATACAAAAACATACATAATCGCTTAATATTGTTGCTCGATAGACAGACTGGACAAGACACATCTCGCAATTTGTTTAGCATCTAGATAACAAAATATCTAGTGCACAATTTATCGTTCCGCACAGCACACCTGCTCAACAGAAACACTAGAACAACTTGCTTCACTCAACAGACAAACTGAAGTAGCAATGTATGCTCAACAAATAAATTGGAGTTAAAAACTTGATCTACATAAATTGGAAAACAAAAAAATTGATGCATCGTTACAACACGACATGTCTCGCAATTTGCTTAGCATCTAGATAACCAAATATCTTGTGCACAACATATAAATATCTTGTGCACAACATATCGCTCCGAACAGTACGCAGTTGTTTGGTGTGTAGATAACTGTATACTTATCCACTCGTAAACCGCATTGGTTTATCAATCAAGAAAAAGAAATCCAATTACTGCTAATTATTTCGTTCTATAAAACGATCTTTGATACGCCAAATCTCCGAAGGTTACTGTATCTCAGGCGGTGCCGCGTCATGAAGCGTTGCTACCTCATCAGTAGCATATGGTTCTTCAACTTTTCCATGAAATACTTGTTGGGGTCAAAATTTGCACCCCTAGTTGACCAAGTCAAAGTTAAGGTCAACCCCAAGTCAGGTGGGCCCAAGCCCAGATCAAGTGGGCTCATGCCCGAGTCGAGTCCGAACATGAAGCGGCCGGCCCTTCCCGTGCCAAAATAAAAAATTATGTAACAAATAATTTTCATGTAATTTTTTGTACACGAATGTGTGCAAAATGGGCATAAAGCCAATATTTTGTAAGCTCATGGCTTATGTGCAAAAAGAAATGGCACATGAGCCATGGGATGGGCAAAATGCCATTTTTGTAGAGCCGAAGGTGCTCGAAACCTATAGCGGTTTTGAACATCTCAAGATGCTCGTCGATGTTGGAGGTGGAGTCGGAGGAACCATTAGCATGATCCTCAAGAAGCATCCTCATATCAAAGGGATCAACTTCGATCTAGCCCATGTTATATCCGAGGCAAAACCTATTCCAGGTATTCTATTTGTTAGGATATTTATAAATTCTTCAATTCTCATGGTAACGTTGGAGTTATGGCGCTAGCAAAGCAACCCACAACCAATTATTAATCGGATCAATTTAAATTAAAAATACCGTTGTGCAAAATCTCAGGTTTCGGCCTAAAACTTCTTCGACATGCAAGAATTCGTTAGAATATAAATAAATATATATCCTTTAACCATTGTTGTAACTTTGAAGTTTTGATAAAGTATCCAAAATAGAATCCAGAACTTTTAATTTAGAATTCAAATAAAAGTGACTCTCATGGTTAAGATGTGGTTTTTGTGGTGCAGGAGTGGAGCACATTGATGGAGATATGTTTGAGAGTGTTCCCAGTGGACATGCTATTTTCATGAAGGTGAGGAGCATCTACCATCTACATCCAAAATTCCATCAAATGTGAAATTAAAATGAAATAATTTTAAGAAATCTCAAACTTTGGTCCACCATAGTTAGGGTTCTCAATCTGCAAAAGAGTGTTGAAGTTAAAAATAAATAAGAAAATTTTTTAAAAAAAGAATTTTTCAATGTTCATCAAAACTTTAAAGTTTAGATGTAATGAAAAAGACATCGTCTTTCTTAATTTTGTACTCTTGTCTCATATACAATTTTCAATGGATCTTACATGACTGGAGTGATGAGCACTGTCTCAAGCTCCTGAAGAATTGTCACACGGCACTCCCAGACAACGGCAAGGTGATCATCATGGAAAGCATCCTTCCTTCACATATTGAAGCCAAGTCCGAATCGCAAACGGTGTTCCATGCTGACCTCGTCATGTTGTCTTTCACTCATGGAGGAAAAGAGCGGACGGAAATGGAATTCGATTCTTTGGCGAAAAAAGCTGGTTTCTTTAAATCAAAGGTTATTTGTGGATATGCCAGCTTTTGGATGATTGAGTTTTACAAATAGTTGAGATGATTTTTTACGATTTGGATTTTTGTAATTTGATATGATTATATATTTTCTTATTGCTTTTTATTTCCAGAGGTATATCTGTATTATATTATTCTACAAATAAAACTTTATTGGATAATTATGCCACGGCCTGGACTCAATAGCAAGACAGGGAATTTCCTTTCTAATAGGTTACAAAGCAAACAATCTACAAAAAAAAAATAGTGGTAGTCATCGTTAACCTTGATAAACATATTCTAACGTTTTATTACACACATAAAAAAAATTATGTGATTTTTAATGTTTGCTTATAATAATAGAATATATTTTATCAAATCAACTTCTCTCATGTGTCATGGACCCCATGTATATCAAAGTAAAGATAGGGAATATGGAACATTGAATTTTGATTGGGACATTGAAAAGTAGGCTGTAATTCAATGCAAAAAGCTGGTTTATTAGACACTGCTGCTTTCTAAGTTTCTATCTTTTTCTACACACAGATTTCTCGTGGTTCTAGCTTGTGAAATTTGTTCAAACATAGGGACATCTAGAAGCAGAATAAGAAAGGTTCAATCGCCAAAGACAATAAAACAAACTTAAAATAAGACTTGTAGGCTGGGATCCATCCCATCTTTCTTGTGTCCGACGCATCCCCGCTAATCGGTCTGTGATATATTACATGTCTGTTTTCTTCATTATAAAACATGTCATGTCCGCTGACATGTACGTCCTTCCTTGAAAGAACTAAAAATAGGAAAAATCTTTTCGACAAGGGCTTGTAGAGAAATTTCTCCGCAAGCCCCTTACAAGCCTTTGCATGAGTTTTAATATTCGTGCAAGGAAAGAGAGAGAGTGCAAAAAATATTTGTACGAATCTCAAAACCCATTAAAGAGCTTATAAGGGACTTGTAGAGAAATTCCCTTCCATGAATCTCAAAACACATCCAAGAACTTGTAAGAGCCTTTCTCTACAAGCCCTCGTTGAGTCATGACTTACCCCAATATACATCAAAACAAGTCATATACGGATACAACAATTTTGTAATGAAAAGTTGTTGAGTCGTGGTTCACCTCAATAGTATATTAACTAGCAGTGCGGCCCGCGCGATCGATACGGCGGGTTTTAGAATAATATATGAAAATAAATAAATAATAACTCATATAGATAGCTATGCCAATGATCATAATAGTAAAAGTTCATGGCATTTATGTAATAAACAAAGTCCATGACATTTACCTGAAAATATTAAAATTTCATGGTATTTGTTTGTAATACACAAAGTCCATGGTATTTATCTGAAATTTATTGGAAGTTCATTGTATTTATCTGTAATAAACAAAATGCATAGTATTTATATACAAAAATGAAATCACGTTGTATTTATTATTAATAAACATAGTCCATAGTATTTATTCAGAAATGGCAAAAAATCATAATATTGATATACAATGAACAAAGTTCTACATATTTATATGAAAAACAATAAAAGAATGTGGTATTTATTTATTTTAAACAAAACCCATGGTATTAATCTAGAAAACAACAGAAGTCAGGGTATTTATTTGTAATAAATAAAGTTCATGATTTGTATCTAGAAAATGATGAAAACAATGATATTTATTTCCAATAAATAAAATCTATGGTATTTATATGAAAAAAGTCATAAGCCGATGGTATTTTAGTGAAAACCTAGCGGTGATAAATGAAGTCCATGATTTTTATTTATAAAAAACAAAGTTCACAGTATTTTACCTTTAAAATGTCGAAAGCTCATGCAATTTTAGTGAAAACCTAAAGGATTTTGAGCTAATGACGTAATTGTAAATCAAGAAAAGTTTTGAGCCGATGGCGCAATTGTAAATAAAGAGATGTTCTGCCTAAATGAGAAATTTACAATTTTATCTCTACTGCATCACAAAATAACAAAATTTTAAATTTATTGATTTTTCCCATGCACCCAAACTTATAGAAGTGGGGAAATAGTGGAATTTTAAAATTTCCACTTTTGTTACCACATTTTATCAATATAATGATAATGATAGGCGGGACGGAACATTATACAGTGTTGAATAAATTAATTTATCCAACAAATGTGAACCGTTTATTTTAACCGCTACTTTAAGTAGTTGTTAAAATAAACGGTTCACATTTAATTGCTACTTAAAAGATAGGTTAAAATATTTAACCGCTACTTAAAATAGTGGTTCATATTATATAAAAGAGAAAACCGTCTTAACAGTTTCAGCGGTTTATGGTTTTGAGATCGAAATTGGGCGATTTCTGCTATGATTTGAACTGTGATTCTTGCTGGGTATTTTCTTGATTCTTGGATCGATTTCATAAGGTAAATTAATTACTTTAATTATTATAGGTTTTGTTATTTGTGACGTCCCACTTCTCGAAATACGGAATACGGAGAGTGGCACGTCCCGCTTTCCAAAATACGGAAAACGAGGGTGACAAGACCAGCCATACTTCTACGATCAAGGAAAAATCCTGTCGCAGTCACTATTCGGCTTCTAGAATTACATGGTAAACAGTAAAATACAGTACGGATAAAGAGAATGCAGTCACTAGAACTATCAGATATAAAGGAAACTGAGCGAATTGGAAGAAACAAAAGAGAGAACTAACCAGAGATATCAAAAGAAAGATACTACTGGTTCACTGGTCTGGATCTCCGCGATCTTCTCGAAATCAGACGGATCCACTTCTATCACTGATCATGCATACTCAGATCGTCAGGACGACGCAATAGCAACAATATGATAACAATAACGTGGCATGAAAAACAAAAGGTAATAACAGTGGAGACAGTGAATGAAGGAAATCAATATATCATTATCGATGCAGTATATAAGCTATGTTCCTATTGGTCTTTAGGTCAATTTGAAATCGAATCGTGGAAAGGAGCGATCATGTTTAATGAGGGTTTCATACGTATCCGTGACTACGACCCACTGTTGCCCGGGACATAACCCTGTCAGCCGGACCGTTAAGTCCAAATCTAATATATATATATATATATATATATATATATATATATATATATATATATATATATATATATATATATAAGAGTCATTGTTCGAATGGTCATTCTCTAAATCGCTAACCTCGCTAAATACAAGTTCCTTTCCACTTCGATTTCCCCTTTTTCCCCAGGTTTTAATAAATATAAGTATGGGGCTAGTTGTGTATAAGTTTGCACCAATAACATTGTTTTATTCATTTTTCACTGCACTGTTCACTATCACAAATCGTTCACTTTTCACTGGCGTACTCGACACAACTAATCCGATACCACTCACGTTCTACAATTCAATATTCGCTAAGAATCAATAAGAGCGCTCACTATCACTAAACGTATCACGGTCGGGTAAATATGTGAATTATGCCGCTAAACAAGTCATGTGCGATATAGGTCACTACGCGCCTCAAGAATCCAGAAAATCATATCAAATCGTACGATCGTAATTAAGCAAAAAAAACAATAGGGGTAAAAAGTAAACTTAATTAGAAATCCAACGAACCTGGTTTCAGGTCAATTGGGTTTCGGGTTTGCAAGTTACAGTCATTTCATTTTAAGTGCTCTCTGCTGAAAATTTAGTTCCTGAACTGAAGGTCCATTTCGTAACACAGTTATCACCCAGTTAGGATCGTAATTAGGCGATGATACAGTTTGGTAACATTTAGATCTATTAATCAGGTTACGAACGCACTAAACGGATCGATAATATCCACTCTGTTCTGGAAGACATGCATTGTTTAAGATCATGGTATACGTTCTGTCCCTGCTTGGGACTGCAGTACGTAATGACGATTTAAAATATGATTAAAATAGCAAACGAAAGTAAAAACAAATGAAACCACCACCAAAAGTTAGCTAACAGAATAATATTTGCAACGGTATAGGGTTACACAAAATATTATTTTCACACAGAGTTATAAAAGTATTTTAATTCAGGTGTCGACAAGCAGTACTGCTCTGGACTGCAGTCCAGAGCCACATTCCCGAACAATTTTCGTCATCGGATTTTAACAGTATTGAAATATAATTTACAGTGGGTTCTAGACCATCGAGTCAGTTTCGATAAGAGCCCTCGAACACTGCATTCAAGTATGTATCCAAATTACTATGTTTTCGCAAGTTAGGAGTACGGGAAAAATTCAGATTTGATGGATCTAGATGGGGGTGTCATTTCACGGTGTTAGGGTCCGTATTTTCGACCCAACTTTCTACGTATCATAGGTTGTCTCTAAAAGAATCTATTAATCATAAATTTCTCCACACTTGATTTGGTTTTCGCACAAGATACGTATCAAACACCTAATATAGGCATTCAATATCAACAAAACACATGTTTTCATAGATTTCTCAGTTCTCCCAATGGCTCTCAAGGCAGCAATAGAGCTTGACCTCTTTGAGATCATTGCAATGTCTCCAGGCTCCTGCTTGTTGTCCCCAGCTGAGAGTATAACAGGTGATGATGGCAGGATTATTGAGAGGAGGTATGGGGCTAAGCCTGTGGTCAAGTCCTTGACCAAGAATGAGGATGGGGTCTCTATAGCTGCTCTGGGTCTCATGGTGCAGGACAAAGTACTCCTTGAGAGCTGGTATTATATATAATCCTTTTATTTTTCTTTTTTCCTTTTTCTTTTTACTGTCTTTTTAAAGTGTTTTGATGGTTTTCAATTAATTTAATTAATTGAGAGTTAAGTCGCTGCGGTCGTCCACGCCTTACTTGCGGGCCGTGGACAACAACGGCCTCACTCCCTGTTTATGGTGTGTGGCCGCAGCGAAATGGCAGCTTGCAACTGTGGCTACATTTTATTATTACTAATTAGATATATAATATTACTTCCACCTCTTTGATATATATTAATGCTGGTCTTTTTTCCTCCGCCTGTGCCTTTGAAATATCGTGTGATATGTTTTAAGCTAAGCTTCTAAAATCAATGCACTTTAGATATGAAGGGCCAAAATGATCTTTAAAGATGATAAAATGGAACAAGTTTCAAGAGAATTAACGAAGATTATCATAATTGGGGTTAAACTAGAGACTGCACATCTATCCTATTTCAGATTTTAGAAAAGCTATGATTTTCTTATTAATTTCTTATTAAGTATGCTAGAGTTACGAAAGAATATTTTAATAAAGGCTTTTTACTAAAATGCTTCCCGTAATTTGCTAATTACTAAAATACCCTTCATACTTTATATTTACTTAAAAGACCCTTTATACGTATAAGTTCCACTAAAAAACCTCAGCACTTGTTTTTCATTCAAAATTAGTGTCTAAATATTTAGGTAGGTTTTCTTCCAAAAAAAATCCCTCATTCTGGCGTAGTTAAAGATAGAGTTGGAGGTTGAGCATGAGATGTTCTCTTTAGTTTCTAAATATTTAGGTAGGTTTTCTTCCAAAAAAATCCCGCATTCTGGCGTAGTTGAAGATTGAATTCAGCGCAAGTAAAGAATCACTCTTCTTTCATATGAGGGTTGCTCACTATTTCGAAATTTGAAATTAAAGAGACAAAGGGTTTCGACAAGCTTGTTGATGGAGAAACTTGAGAAAAACGAACCGGTTTATCAATTTAAGGGATTTTTTTTATCGAAACCTAACCCTAAAGACAAGTTGAAGGAAACGTTAGGAATTTTGATAGAAGAATAACAGTTGGGAGGATTTTAAAACCCTACCCCGATACACAGTATTTACCCCTAATGGAGCAATGAAAAGTACAAAACAATTTTCTTTTTGACCTGTTAGAGTATTTTTTTAGTGCAACTTGGATGTATTGGGGTCTTTAAGTAAATAAGAAATACGGAGAGTTTTAGTAATTAGCGAAGTATGGAAGAGATTTTTATTAAAAAGCCCTTTAATAAAATGAAGGGAGTAGTATTTTTTTTTTTTTTTGAAGAGGAAAGTGTTTATAAGGTGCCACTTCATTCTAAAAATTGAGTTGTCCTTTAAAATTTTGACAATTCACCCATTCTGTGAATAATCGGCACCGTTCATCGTGTTCTCCATGGTGTAAAATATGGGAGCATTAAGTTTCATATGATTTCGGTAACATTGCCCATTCATATCTTGCTTTCTCAAATATTCTATTGTCCGAAAACCGTTAATTTTGCAACCACTCAATACATGGTTAAACATTACCGAAAACATATGAAATCCGGTGTGCCTATGACTTAGATCATGGAAATCAAGTTAAACGGTGCCGATCATCGAAAAACATGGTGTAAAGTTAAATTTTAAGACGACGCCTCACTTCTTAGAATGAGGTGCCATCTCATAAACACTTTCCTCTTTTTTGAATGGTATATGAATGGGAAACCGGAAAATTCTAATCATGTTAAAGTGAGTATATTTGCAAATGCATTTTTTTTTTCAAAATCACTTGAATAGATAAATGTTTTCTAATCTCCTTTTTAGGATGTATTTGAGTGGTAAAATTAAAAGGAGACAGAAAGCTTACACAAATTAATGAATCAATTATATTTATTGATTGATAATTTATTAATTAATTGGGTCGACGTTGATTAACTATACCCATTAATTAATTAAACTACTTAATAATTAATTATTTAATCTCTGTACGGCTCACTTTTCCAAACTTAATTACTCCACGTTCCTATATTCCCTTCATCAATATATGCCAATTAGATTATGATTAACAAAACGCTTTACCCCTTTAGATTTTATATTCACAGCATGTGAATATATATTAGACGGAAGGATGGTTTTATATTTTTTTTACTTTATTTATTTTTGAAAGGAGAAAACTTAATTTAAAGGGTAAATCTTATAGAACACCATCGTTCAAAGTTTTTAATCAACTTAACTTTAAATAATGTCATGAACCTCCCTTGAAGAATACTGTTCCGAAATGATAAAGTGTATTTTCCTCAAGAAAAAATGCCATATTTACTTCATTTTAGGGATGCTCAATCTATGCACAAAATAATTTTGCGTTATTTGATCCACCTTAGTCTTGCACGATCTGATGAAACTAACAATTTCAAACATGATATTTCAGGAGGGTTTTATGTCATTTTTAAAGTCGGTGTTATCTCAAAAAATTAACCGTGAAAATTTGTTCGTGTTTTTTAACCATAAGCACTACTTGAGGGATGCGGTCCTGGACGGAGGCATCCCATTCAACAAGGGTCACGGGATGAGTGCATTCGAATACCCAGGTATAGACCCCAGGTTCAACAAGGTATTCAACGAAGGGATGAGGAGCCACTCGACTATTGCCACGAAGAAGATCCTTGAAACCTATAGCGGTTTTGAACATCTCAAGGTGCTCATCGATGTTTGAGGTGGAGTCAGAGGAACCATTAGCATAATCCCCAAGAAGCATCCTCGTGTCAAAGGGATCAACTTCGATCTAGCCCATGTTATATCCAAGACAAAACGTATTCCAGGTATTCTATTTGTTAGGATATTTATAAATTCTTCAATTCTCATGATAACCTTAGAGTTATGGTGCTATCAAAGCAACCCACATCCAATTATTAATCGGATCAATTTAAATTAAAAATATCGTTGTGCAAAATCTCAGATTTCGGCCCAAAATTTCTTCGACATATATACAGGAATTTGTTAGAATATAAATAAATATTAATCCTTTAACCATTGTTGTAACTTTGAAGTCTTGATAAAGTATCCAAATAGAATCCAGAACTTTTAATTTAGAATTCAAATAAAAGTGACACTCATGGTTAAGATGTGGTTTTTGTGGTGCAGGAGTGGAGCACATTGATGGAGATATGTTTGAGAGTGTTCCCAGTGGAGATGCTATTTTCATGAAGGTGAAGAGCATCTACCATCTACATCCAAATTCCATCAAATGTGAAATTAAAATGAAATAATTTTAAGAAATCTCAAACTTTGGTCCACCATAGTTAGGGTTCTCAATCTACAAAGAGTGTTGAAGTTAAAAATAAATAAGAAAATTAAAAAAAAAGAATTTTTCAATGTTCATCAAAACTTTAAAGTTTAGATGTAATGAAAAAGACACCGTGTTTCTTAATTTTGTACTTTCGTCCCATATACAATTTTCAGTGGATCTTACATGACCGGAGTGACGAGCACTGTCTCAAGCTCCTGAAGAATTGTCACACGGCACTCCCAGACAACGGCAAGGTGATCATCATGGAAAGCATCCTTCCTTCACATATCGAAGCCAAGTCCGAATCGCAAATGGTGTTCCATGCCGACCTCGTCTTGTTGTCTCTCACTCATGGAGGAAAAGAGAGGACGGAAATGGAATTCGATTCTTTGGCGAAAAATGCTGGCTTCTCTAAATCAAAGGTTATTTGTGGATATGCCAGCTTTTGGATGATTGAGTTTTACAAATAGCTGAGATGATTGTTTACGATTTGGAATTTTGTAATTTGATATGATTATATAATTTCTTATTTCTTTTTATTTCCAGAGGTATATCTGTATTATATCATTCTATAAATAAAACTTTATTGGATAATTATGGCACGACCTGGACTCAATAGCATGGCAGAGAATTTCTCGTCTTTCTTGTGGACTAAGTCGGATGGGATCCATCCCGTCTTTCTTGTGTCCGGCGCATCCCAGGTAATTGGTATGCCATATATTACATGCCTGTTCTTTTAATTATAAAACATGCGATGTCATCTGACTTGTACGTCTTTCCTTGAAGGAACTAAAACTAGCAAAAATCTTCTCTATAAGGACTTGTAGAGAAATTTCTCTGCAAGCCTTTGCACGAGTTTTGATATTCGTGCAAATGAAGAGAAGGTGCAAAAAAGATTTGCACGAATCTCAAAACCCATTAAAGGGCATGTAAGTGGCTTGTAGAGAAATTCTCTTTCACGAATCTCAAAGCACATCCAAGAACTTGTAAGAGGCTTGTAGAGAATTTTTCTCTACAAGTCCTTGTTGAGTCATGGCTCACCTTAATATACGTCAAAACAAGCCATTTACGGAGACAACAATTTTGTAATGAAAAGTTGTTGAATCATGGCTCATCTCAATAGTATATTAACTAGCGGAGAGGCCCGCGCGATCAATATGGCGGGTTTTAGAATAATCTATGAAAATAAATAAATAATAACTCGTATAGATAGCTATGCCAATGATTACAATAGTAAAAGTTCATGGCATTTATATAATAAACAAAGTCCATGACATTTATCTGAAAATATTAAAATTTCATAGTATTTGTTTGTGATACACAAAATCCATGGTATTTATCTGAAATTTATTGGAAGTTCATTGTATTTATCTGTAATAAATAAAATACATAGTATTTACATACAAAAAATGAAATCACGTTGTATTTATTATTAATAAGCATAGTCCATAGTATTTATTCAGAAATGGTGAAAAATCATAATATTGATTTACAATGAACAAAGTTCTACATATTTATATGAAAAACAATAAAAGAATGTGGTATTTATTTATTTTAAAAATAACCCATGGTATTAATCTAGAAAACAGCGGAAGTCAGGGTATTTATTTGTTATAAATAAAGACCATGATATATATCTAGAAAATGGTGAAAACCATGATATTTATTTCCAATAAATAACATCTATGGTATTTAAATGAAAAAAGTCGTAAGCCCATGGTATTTTAGTGAAAACCTAGCGGTGATAAACGAAGTCCATGTTTTTTTATTTGTAAACAACAAAGTGCACGGTATTTTACCTTTAAAATGTCGAAAGCTCAAGCTATTTTAGTGAAAACCTAAAGGATTTTGAGCTAATGACATAATTGTAAATCAAGAAAAGTTTTGAGCCGATGGCGTAATTGTAAATAAAGAGATGTTCTGCCTAAATGAGAAATTTACAATTTTATCTCTATTGCATCACAAAAATAACAAAATTTTAAATTTATTGGTTTTTCCCATGAACCCAAACTTATAGAAGTGGGGCAAAAGTGGAATTTTAAAATTTCCACTTTTGTTACCACATTTTATCAATATAATGATAATGATAGGGGGACGGAACATTATACAGCGTTGAATAAATTAATTTATACAACAAATGTGAACCGTTTATTTTAACCGCTACTTTTAAGTAGCTGTTAAAATAAACGGTTCACATTTAACCGCTACTTAAAAGATATGTTAAAATATTTAACCGCTGCTTAAAATAACGGTTCATATTATATAAAAGAGAAAACCATCTTAACAGTTTCAGCGGTTTATGGTTTTGAGATCGAAATTGGGAGATTTTTGCTATGATTTGAACTGTGATTCTTGCTGGGTATTTTCTTGATTTTTGGATCGATTTCATAAGGTAAATTAATTACTTTAATTACTGTAGATTTTGCTAGTTGTGATGCCCCACTTCTCGAAATACGGAATACGGAGATTGTCACGCCCCGCTTCCCAAAATACGGAATACGGGGATGATTAGACCAGCCATACTCCTACGATCAAGAAAAAATCCTGCCGTAGTCACTATTCGGCTTCTAGCATTATATGGTAATCAGTAAAATATAACACGGATAAAGAAAATGCAGTCACTAGAACTATCAGATATAAAGTAAACTGAGCAAATTGGAAGTAAACAAAAGAGACAACTAATCGGGATATCGAAAGAAAGATACTACTGGTTCATTGGTCTGGATCTCCACGATCTTCTCGAAATTAGACGGATCCACTTCTATCACTGAGCATGCATACTCAGATCGTCACGGTGACGCAATAACAATAATATGATAACAATAACGTGGCATGAAAAACAAAAGGTAATAACAGCGGAGACAGTGAATGAAGGAAATCAATATATCATTATCGATGTAGTATATGAGGTATGTTCCGATTGGTCTTTAGGTCAATTTGAAATTGAATCGTGGAAAGGAGTGATCACATTTAACGAGGGTTTCATACGTACCCGAGACTACGGCCTACTGTTTCCCGGGACATAACCCTGTCAGCCGGACCGCTAAGTCCAAATCTAATATATATAAGAGTCGTTGTTCGAATGGTCATTCTCTAAATCGCTAACCTCGCTAAATACAAGTTCCTTTCCACTTCGATTTCCCATTTTTCCTCAGGTTTCAATAAATACAAGTATGGGGCTAGTTGTTTATAAGTTCGCACCAATAACATTGTTTTATTCATTTTTCACTGCACCGTTCACTATCACAAATCGTTCACTTTTCACTGGCGTACTCGACACAACTAATCTAATTCCACTCACGTCCGACAATGCAATATTGGATAAGAATCAATAAGAGCGCTCACTATCACTAAAGGTATCACGGTCGGGTAAATATGTGAATTATGCCGCTAAACTAGTCATGTGTAATATAGGTCACTACGCGCCTCAAGAATCCAGTAAATCATATCAAATCTTACGATCATAATTAAGCAAAAAAATACAAAGGGGGTAAAAATTAAACTTAATTAGCAATCCAACGAACCTGGTTTCAGGTCAATTGGATTTCGGGTTTGCGAGTTACGGTCATTTTATTTTAAGTGCTCTCTGCTGAAAATTTAGTTCATGAACTGAAGGTCCATTTCGTAACACAGTTTTCACCCTGTTAGGATTATAATTAGGCTTGGTAATATTTAGATCTATTAATTAGGTTACGAACGCACCAAACAGATTGACAATATCCACCGTGTGCTGGAAGACATGCATTGTTTAAGATCAGGGTATACGTTCTGTCCCTGCTTGGGACTGCAGTACGTAACGACAATTTAAAATATGATTAAAATAGCAAACCAAAGTAAAAACAAATGAAACCACCACCAATGGTTAGCTAACAGAATAATATTCACAACAGTATAGGGTTGCACAAAATATTATTTTCACACAGAGTTATAAAAGTATTTTAATTCAGGTGTCGACAAGCAGTACTGCTCTGGACTGCAGTCCAGAGCCACATTCCCGAACAATTTTCATCATCGGATTTTAACAGTATCGAAATATAATTTACTGTGGGTTTTATATCATCGAGTCAGATTCGATACAAGCCCTCGAACACTGCATTCAAGTTTGTATCCAAATTACTATGATTTTCGCAAGTTAGGTGTATGGGAAAAATTCATATTTAATGAATCTAGATGGGGGTGTCATTTCACGGTGTTAGAGACCGTATTTTCGACCCAACTTTTTACGCATCATCCGTTGTCTCTAAAAGAATCTAGTAATCATAAATTTTGCCACACTAGATTTCGTTTTCGCATAAGATACGTATCAAACACCTAATGTAGGCATTTGGTATCAACAAAACACACGTTTTCATAGATTTCTCGTACAGCTGTTATCTATAATTTTTATATGTGATACCAACTTGTCATCAGTCCTAGTGTGGCTCTACTCAGATTACGTCATCATGAGGATTCATTATACCACGTTCAAACACATATATATATAAGTATATCGATATAGTTGCATTTGTTTGTTTTGTTCGTATATCTAGCTCTAATATGATTTCATATACTGTAGCATGAAAACAAGTGAAGATTTTCACTTGCTTGGAGTTGAAATGACGATCGCGACGGTGACAACAGTAATTGCACGGGTACGACCACAGCGAGGCTTGGCTACGATACGGCGCGACACGGGAGTAGGCACGTGGATGGTGCAGGTGAGGTGCGGTGGCGACACGGGCGTGGTACGGTACTGGGCACTGATCGTGGAACGTCTGGGCACGCAAGTAGGCGCGGTCGTGGTGCGCTGTGGGCACGTGAGTGGGTATGGTCGCGGTGCGCTCTGGGCACACGTGTGGGCACGACATGGCATGGATGCAGGGCACGGGGTGACTCGGTGCTAGTGTGGAGGTAGGCACGGCGCTGGGCACTAGGTGGCATGGTGCTGGTGTGGAGGTAGGTACGGTGCTGGATACAAGGTGGCATGGTGAAGTGGTGGTGGTGGCTCCGGCGATGTCTTGCAGCGGCATGGCGGCGCAGAGAGTTGGTTCAAGGTGTCGGTGGTCGGGAATGCTTGTCGGCAAGGGACGACGTTTCGGTGGTGGTTTCGGTCAGCGTCGGTCATATTGGTAGAGGAGCCCGAGGGTAGAGGTAGGTGGCGACGACTTGGTAAGTTGTGGAGTAGAGGGTGATGGTGATAGGAGGCTCGGGTGAAGGTGATGGAGCTGCGAGTCGCGTTGGAGGAGGCGAGAAACAACCAGCGGTAATGATGGGCTTGTGGGTTTTTTGGTCGAAGAAGAAGAAGAAGGCGATGAAGGAGATGTAGGCGAAGGCTGTTGGGTTGTCGAAGGGGTGCTGGAGGAAGAGTGGTGGCTGTGGTAATGACCTCGGCGACGATCTAGGCAACGGTGGTGGTGGTGTTGTGGGGTCGGAGTTGGTTCAATGGTGAGTGGGGTCGGTGGTTATTGGAGGAAGGGAGGTAGGGATGACCGGTGATGGAGGCGCGGCCTCATGGGGGGGTGTTGTGGGTTCGTCGGCGGTTAGCGGTGGTGGTGGTCGGAAAAAACGAGGGGGAAATAAGGAGGGAGGGAGATCGAGATGAGAGAGAAGAGTGAGTGAGAGATAGAGAGAGAGTGAACGGGGGAGAGAGGGAGTTTAAAGAGAGAGAGGGGGGAGAAAATATTAAAAATAATTTAATAAGAATTAATGGGATTGATTTGAGAATTTAAAGAGATTAAAGAAAATTGGTTTGGTTTTAATTGGGAATTAAAGTGGGGAGTTCGAAAGGAAAAAGTGGCAGTTTGAAGCCATTGGAATAACACTTGTTCTGTAGTTTCGGACGTGACAACGAGGCCATATTTATCGCTTGAGCTTGATCCAGTGAGAACCACGGGCTCCTTTGGCTTATCGGCTTGAGCGGGCTCTTTATTATTTAGACTGAGTCGACATTGGGTAGCATCAACCATATCATCACCATGGCTATCAAGTATAGGAGGGTTCGTTTCTTCATGTCCGACCACATAGATAATGTGGACCACATATCCAGCCATCTCTTTATCTTTGGTGGCTGATTTTGTAGAGCGTTCTAGGATTTGGAAATTCACAAATTTTAATATGGCCAGAGCCCTAGCCCTTTTGTTGGCTCTGTGTCTGAGCCGTTTCTGCCTCAGCTTCTCTGTTTTGAGCACTTTGCAGGCTTCTGCACTTCGGGAAGCCGCCATAGGCCGAGTGATGGGGAGTTTTGAGAAAACATCCGCTCGCGTGTCAGTTGAAGGTATCGCCTGGGCTTGCCTGCGACGTCTGGAAACATCTTTTGTTCGACGGCTTTGCCCCCAGCTAGGGCCATGGAGAGCCGTTCGAACACCGACTTGCGTTTAGGTCGGAGCGCCCTTGAGACCACCACATTTGGCTTCTTGCCTTTCGGGGCCAGTTTTTCGGTTACTGGAGCTTGAGGAACTGAGATGGTGCTAGCTGGCATGAATAGAATAGAGCCGAACTGTAGCAGCGGCTCTTCCCACTGTCGCCCGAGACTGGCCGAAAGGACCGTCCCGACGTCCATCTTCATTGTGTAGGAGATGGGAGCGGCGTTGAGGGCTGAGCTTGTCCTCAGAGACATTTTCGGCGCGTCCGAAGATTGCAATTGGCAACTGTTAACCTACAAAAAGAGGCACGATTTCAATACAGGTAATTGATATGTATATTGATTGAGTTCACATGAACGCTTAACCCGAAATATGGGAAGAGAGATATGTCCCACCGGGCATTCCAAAATCTGTAGGGTGTTTTTCGTCACCCCATTGAGATGGGGATACGCACGCGCTTGTTAGGCGCATTACAGATTCCCCCTAGGCTAGGCTGGGGTTTATTGATTGTGGGGATCCGAATCTCCAGAAGCCGCGGACTAAGCTGCTGTTAATTACCCCTCGCCATTGGGGCGAAGGAACCTCCGATTGACGGGTTAAACTGGACATGCGAATTCAATGTGCAGTATACGTGTTTTGAAAGGGTTTTGGATATATCGGGAGCCCCGCAGAGTTTTACGGGGGTCCGGCTATCCGGATAGTGGGCTGGGGGTCAAGGGGCTAGCAACCCCCTTGCGGGGTACGGGGCAGCGCCCCATTAGAAAATTTTTCTAACGGGGACAATGTATTGGAGTGTGTGTGTATAAAAAAGGGGAAGAATAGCGTCCAAAGGACAAGTGGGCGCTGGGTGCCGACGCCCCACGTGCCTGGCACGCGGGCGCTGGGCGTCAGCAGGAAAAGGGTCTTGGTCCCTGCACTGGGAGCTGTGCTCCTGATTTGACTTATGGAGTTAAACTCCTAAAAGGAGATTGATTTATGGAGTTGAACTCCAACAGATCTTGAATGGAGTTAAACTACTAGAAATCTTTAGAAATGATCAAAGGGACCCCTTGTTTCTCTCCCCTTTGGCCCTGGATCTTCCCAAGATGGGATTTTCGGAGATGGGTCTCCTTCTTCTTCCTCTCGGTTGGCTGGATCTTGGAGAAAGGGGTGAGATTTAAAAATCTCCCCTTTTTGAGATCTGATAGAATATCTGAGCTCCCTTTTGTGGGTTTTGTAGTGAAAAACTATTTAATTTTGGAAAAAGGAAGAGTAAAACTCTTGAATTAATTGAAAAGGGGAAGAAAGTTTAGAACCTTGAGGAGGAAGAAGAAGGCACAAAAACCATAGATTTTGAGGGGAATGAAAGGTATGCTTAATTTTATTATCAGGTTGCCTTATATAGGCTTACAAACTTACACATAGCCCCTTGGGCTTTACAAAATGGCATTTTTCCCATCACATGCCTCATGTGCTCATTTTTTTTTGCAAATGAGCCATGGGCTTTACAAAAATTTGGCTTTATGCCCATTTTTCTTACATTCATGTATGAAAATTACATCAAAATTATTTATTACATAATTTTCATTTTGGCATGGAGGAGGCTGGCCGCGGGGCTTGACTTGGGCAAGGGCTCACTTGGTCTGGGCTTGGGCCCACCTGCCTTAGGGTTGATTTTGATTTTGACTTGGTCAACTTGGTGTAATTTTTGACCCCAATAATTACTTTTCTTACTTGTTAGGGTTTAGAAGTGGGTGGTATGAGAGATGAAAAAAATCCCTTATGCTTCCTTTTGCCCAACAACATAACTTGAACTTCGACCAGGGAGGCACAACCCTCTCTTTTTAGGCACACTATCCTTCATGATAGTTGTGACCTTAATTTGAGACACGTTGTGTTTTCTTGGCCGAAAGCTAAGGTTAAGAACAAAGAACAGAAGGACAAGGGTCAACAAGAAGGTACTTAGTGTTTGGAAGGTATTGTCTAAACCCGCAAGTACCCTTCTTAAGAAGTCTAATTCAAATTGTTTCCGAATACTTTAGCATTAATTCAAAGAGAGGAATAAATGAGAGTATAAGGAATTCTTAACTTAACTACCTAATCCAAAACCCTAACAAGCTTTTTCTATGACATAATACACTTCACCTAGGTTAGAAACGAACACCCTTGAACATTTCGACATAACTCGTCTAAAACAAGAAAAAGAACATACCATCTCTTCGTGGACGGTCCGTACTCATCTCCACTAGCTTATGCGACACCGTCTTGATTGTAGTATTTAGAACTCCATAGATCACAAACGATCAATCAACCTTTTTGTCGCAATGCATGGGCTTATCGGCTTTCTAATTCCAATTTCTCACACAGCTTCCAAAACTGCTCAAATTGATACGCATGTCTTGAGTTCAGTTTCAAACTGACTAATCAAATACGCACATCCTAGCGTGCATAAATTCAGCACTCCACTGAAGTAGCAGTTGATTCAAATCGGCGCTTCAGTTCCATACAAATATAGCAGCCATATGTCGAGTAATCATTTGTGAGGTTTCAAATAGGTAAACTAGCATGTGCCTTAAAATTAATTTGGCCAGCGTTTGTTGGAGTAAATTAATTACAATGAACATATTAATGATTTTACCTTCTATAACAAAGCCATATAAGCAACGCCTATAGGTAGATAAGTCAGCGTTCGTCCTAAATGCCAATCAATTCGACCAACACGGTCAAGTCAATCCAGATGGTTAATTTTACCTACTCATATGTTGACTCAGTCTATAATGTCATGTAAACATATATAGAAAACTCAACCCATAAAACCACAAAAACGTTTCATTAAGCTAACAAACCATCTTAAGTCTATTTTGACTGATCATAGAGAAGTTATTTAATGGATAACCATCTACATCTAAATGCAGAACTAAACTCATATGTATCAGACACACGAATCGCTTCCATAAACATAATAGCTCGTAGCAACTAACTATTTCCACTCAATCCAATGACAAGCGAAGCTGTTCATACTCCCATAATCAAAACAATTTGTGACTTTGCTCTTTTCACTATTGCTGTATTTCTTCACCCTATAAGATAACTTAATTTTCGGCATGTTATCTTCTGTTTTTCTTAACTCAAATAAAGTGCACGTGCGTTTAGAATACAAATCCTTCCGCACTGAATATTTCACCGATATGTGAGTAGCGCTCTTGGTTTAAGGCCCTTAATGGCGTAATCATAAGCTTCAGTTATCCAAACGAACAGCCAAACGTCATTACATTCTCTTTCCGGATAACAAACAGATTTGATACAAAAACATACATAATCGCTTAATATTGTTGCTCGATAGACAGACTAGACACGACACATCTCGCAATTTGTTTAGCACCTAGATAACAAAATATCTAGTGCACAATTTATCGTTCCGCACAGCACACCTGCTCAACAGAAACACTAGAACAACTTGCTTCACTCAACAGACAAACTGAAGTAGCAATGTATGCTCAACAAATAAATTGGAGTTAAAAACTTGATCTACATAAATTGGAAAACAAAAAAATTGATGCATCGTTACAACACGACATGTCTCGCAATTTGCTTAGCATCTAGATAACCAAATATCTTGTGCACAACATATAAATATCTTGTGCACAACATATCGCTCCGAACAGTACGCAGTTGTTTGGTGTGTAGATAACTGTATACTTATCGCACTCGTAAAACGCATTGGTTTATCAATCAAGAAAAAGAAATCCAATTACTACTAATTATTTCGTTCTATAAAACGATCTTTGATACGCCAAATCTCCGAAGGTTACTGTATCTCAGGCGGTGCCGCGTCATGAAGCGTTGCTACCTCATCAGTAGCATATGGTTCTTCAACTTTTCCATGAAATACTTGTTGGGGTCAAAATTTGCACCCCTAGTTGACCAAGTCAAAGTTAAGGTCAACCCCAAGTCAGGTGGGCCCAAGCCCAGATCAAGTAGGCTCATGCCCGAGTCGAGCCCGAACATGAAGCGGCCGGCCCTCCCCATACCAAAATAAAAAATCATGTAACAAATAATTTTCATGTAATTTTTTGTACACGAATGTGTGCAAAATGGGCATAAAGCCAATATTTTGTAAGCTTATGGCTTATGTGCAAAAATAAATAGCACATGAGCCATGGGATGGGCAAAATGCCATTTTTGTAGAGCCCAAGGGGCTATATGTAAAGTGTATAGCCTATAAAGGTAAAGATAATGAAATATCTCAACAACTTTTTCTCTCTCCAAAAGAAATCAGATCTGTGATCTTCTCTTTCCTCAAGGTTCTAAAAACCTTCTTCTTTCTTTTGAATTAAATCAAGAGTTTTACTCTTCCTTTTATAAAACTAAATAGTTTTCACCACAAAACCCACAAAGAGGAACTCAGATCTGCCATCAGATCTCAAAAAAAAGAGATTTTTAAAATCTCACATCTCTTGATCTTCAAGATCCTGCCAACAGAGGAGGAAGAAGGAGACCCATCTCCACAAACCCCACTTTGGGGAAGAACTAGGGCTCAAGGGGAGAAGCCCTTCATCAGCTTCAAAACATCCTAAGAGTTTAACTCATATATATATATATATATATATATAGACACACACACACACACATACAAAATAATAAGTGCTCCTTTCTGGAAGTACAACTCCCATTGCAAGGACCAAGTCCCTTTTGCGCCCGAGCGCCCACGTGCTGACACCCAAAGCGCTAGCGCTTTTCCCACACATCCTTTGGATGCCCTTTCCCTATTTTTTATTTTATATATATGTATACACACACACACACACACACATACTCTACAACACTGTCCCTCTCAAAAAAATTTGGGCCAGGGCGCTGCCCCGTACCCCGCAAGGGGGCTGCTAGCCCTCTTGACCCCCAGCCTGCTATCCGGGTGGCGGGACCCCTGTAAAAACTCTGTGGGGCCCCCGATATATCCAAAACCCCTTTTAAAACACAACACATGCACACGGCACGTTGAGTTCGCATGACCAGTTTAACCCGTCAATCGGAGGTTTTCTCGCTCCAAAGGCGAGGGGTAATTAACGGCAGCTTAGTCCGCGGCTGCCGGAGATTCGGATCCCCACAATCAATAAACCCCAGCCTACCCTAGGCAGGGGGAATCTGTAATGCGCCTGACAAGCGAGAACATATTCCCATCTCAATGGAGTGACGAAAAACACCCTACAGATTCTGGCACGCCCGGTGGGACTCTCTCTCCTCCCATATTTCGGGTTAAACGTTCATGCGAACTCAATCAATTTACATATCTATATTTATACTAAAATAATGCTCTTTCATGCAGGTCTTCAAGCAATCACCTTTCAACAATATCTCCAAAGACGAGCTCAGCTCTTGACATAGCTCCCATCTCCTACACGATGAAGATGGACACCAGGACGATCCTTCCGTCCAGTCTCGGGCGACAATGGAAAGAGCCGCTACTACCATTCGGCTCTATCATGTTCGTGTCAGCTAACGCCATCCCAGCTCCTCAAGCTCCGATAACAGACAAGCCGGTCTCGAAAGGCAAGAGGCCAAATGTGGTGATCTCGAAGGCGCCCCAACTCAAACGCAAGTCGGTGTTTGAACGACTCTCCTTGGCCCCAGCTGGGGGCAAGGCCATCAACACCAACAAAGAAACAAGGCCTCTCGAGCAAGCTCCAGCGGTGCTCTTGACAACTGCTCGATCGGGTATCTTCTCTAAGATCCCCGCTAATCGACTCACGGTGGCTTCCCAGGAAACAGATGCCCGCCAAGCCCTTAAAATTGAGAAGATAAGGCAGAAAAGGCTCAGATATAGAGCCAACAAAAGGGCTAGGGCTCCTGCTAGGCTGAAGCTCATGAGGTTCGAAGAACATGGCTACCCCGCCAAAGATGAGGAAATGGCTGGATATGTGGTCCACACTGTCTATATGGTGGGCACGCGCAGCAAGAGAAAGGACGGGGCCACCGCATCTCAAATCCAATCTGGCTTGAATGTGGCTGCTGCTTCCCAAGAACAGCCGCCTCCGCTAGATGATGAAAACCCTCTCGATGAGGATGATAGGCAGAAAGACCCCTCAGCCCAGGTAGAGTCAAGCTCGGACAGCGAAGAAGAGCCGACTTTCCGCCCCAGGACCGCGGAGCAAGAGCTGCTTCAAGAGCTCCGAAAGTGGCTCAGAAACAAAGACTAGGCGATGACCAAACTCTATTCCAAAATTGACGACTTGACGAACGTCGTCTTACAACTCACGGCCCAACTTGCCTCTCAGCCGCCCAATCAGGCACAGGACTCTCAAGAACCGGGAAACGGTATCCCACGGCAGCCGATGCCTATTCCTTCAAATTCAAAGGTGGGCGGACCGCACAAAAGCCAGTCGCATCCTATCTCAGGAAATGTCTTTGCTACCGATGACGGTAGCCCGCTAACTCAAGATCAAATCATGGATTTAGTTGCCAACAAAGTCAAAACATTGGTAGCCGAAGCCGAAGCGCAAAAAGATATCAGCAGTAGTGGGAGACCATATCCTGCTCAGTATGATTTGGTAGAATTTCCTAGCGGCTATGTCATCCCCAAATTCGGAAGATTCGATGGGACGGGAAATGCAAATCAGCACATCTCCCACTTTAAAGCCTCATGCGGGAATACTGGGGGCAATGATACGCTTCTCCTCCGCCAGTTCGTTAATAGCTTAGCCGACGTTGCTTTCGACTGGTATATGAGTATACCGGATGGCACCGTCACAACTTTCGTCCAAATGGAGTCTTTGTTTTGGCAGAGGTTCATGAGCGTCAGCGATAAGATCACCATCGCTGACCTTGTAAGGACCAAGCCAAAGAACAACGAAAGAAGCACGGATTTTATAACCCGATGGCGCAATCTCTCCGTCAAATGTGAATCGCCGATAGAGCGGGACCAATCTGTCAGTCTCCTTGTCGGAAATCTCAACAATAGGATGGCCCCGTTTCTATGCACCGCGGGTCTCAAAACATTCCAAGAGCTGACCAAAAAAGTTCAAATGTTGGAACGCTCAAAGCAGGAGTCCTCCCCGGATTCCCAAAATAACAATAGGTCCTGGAGAAACCGAAAGGATGATAATCGCAAAGGCGGAAATCCCGACGATTCTGAATCTTTCAACACTTCGGCTAACCGAAATAAGCGAGGGATGAGCGGGCCTAGTGTCAACCAGCCTCGGAAGCCAGTGTTCGGAGAGGGAGGAGAATCTCCACTGAAAGAGAAGCTGGATAAGGTCTATTCCTTCAAAAGGGACAAAATCCGTAAAATATTCAAAGACGCCCTGAGGAACGGTCTACAACTTCCAGAGTCAAAAAGACCGCAGGAAGCGAATATGACCGACGACCCCAAATACTGCCCCTATCACAGAGTGATAGGTCATGCCATTGAGGACTGCTTCGTCTTCAAAGATTGGGTCGAAAAGCAATACCAGGCAGGAGAGATAGCACTGTCTAAAGGCATGTTAACAAACAGTCCAGCTGCGACCGCCAATTTCATACACACGGAGACCGAAGTTCTTCGTGAAACTGATTCTCTCAGACATCTGCCTTTCTCTGAAAACAATCGACCACCACGTCATTAAACTGGGAATAATTGACCACCATGTCATTAAACTGGGAATAATCGACCTCTAAATCGTTAAACTGGGAATGTAAAAATGTGTAAATAAAACAAAAAAATAATAATAATGAAAAATAAAGCCGAAATGATGGGGCAACTCGCAATAAAAATCAGCGAGTAAAAATAAAAATAAAGCCGAAATGATGGGGCAACCGCGAATAAAAAGCCGAAATGATAGGGCAATCACGACCTTCGCGATAAGAAAAGCTAAAATGATAGAGCAATCGCGGCAATAAAAACAAAAAAAAATGGCGAATGATGAGTCACTCCTGGTACCATATTCCAGTGCAGCGATGCAGACGCCAACCAAAATCCAATCTCCCAAAATTCTCCTAGCCTACGGCCAGTCTCCAAATTGACTACCGTATACAATCCACGGGCTCAAATAATTCTCATCATATCCATGCCTTACCGTAATCACCAGTTACGCGGCTGGTCTCCGCCCTTGGAATTATGGTCCATTGGGAAGACCCACTCATGTGTCCTCACGATGCATGAGGAGAACAAACCTTCGTGGGATCCTTACGACTCACGAAGGAAAAACACACTTGGGGGTCCTCACGACTCTTAAGGAGAAAATGCACCTACGGGATCCTTACGACTCGTAAGGAGAAAATGCTTTTATGGGACCCTCACGGCCCATAAAATTGAAAAGCCTTAGGTGATAGGGATCTAAACCTGTCTCCTAAGCCATCGCTTCCCAATAGGCAATGGCGAATGATGAGTCGCTCCTGGTACCATATTTCAGTGCAGCGATGCAGACGCCGGCCAAAATCCAAATCCCCAAGTAGCGAATGATGAGTCGCTCCTGGTACCATATTCCAGTGCAGTGATGCAGACGCCGTCCAAAACTCAAATTCCCAATTGCGAATGATGAGTCGCTCCTGGTACCATATTCCAGTGCAGCGATGCAGACGCCGTCCAAAACTCAAATTTCCAATGGCGAATGATGAGTCGCTCCTGGTACCATATTCCAGTGCAGCAATGCAGACGCCAACCAAATTCCAAATCCCATACCCCAAGTGGCGAATGATGAGTCGCTCCTGGTACCATATTCCAGTGCAGCGATGCAGACGCCAACCAAATTCCAAATCCCATACCCTAACGGCGAATGATGAGTCGCTCCTGGTACCATATTCCAGTGCAGCGATGCAGACACCAACAAAGTCCCGAAATTTTTCCGGCCCTACGGTCTGGATCATACATCCTACAAAACCGTATACAATCCACGGGCGTAAAACAATCTCAATCTCTCCTGAGTCCTATCGGTGAGACCACATTCAAAATATATAAAAAAATGGTATGTCCACAAGCAAAATGTGCACGGATGAAAACCCGAAAGGTGTTAAGTCCACGTTACATCTCCCGGTACTTTCGGGGTTGCGGAAACGGTAAAACAAAAATTTTTCTAAACTTTGTAACATGGACCGTAAAAGCCGGATCTTTGCTAAACAATACACTAGCAACCTAACAAGAGATGTATCTACTCGGTTAGGGGTTATACCTCAACTTGAACTCCTTCTCTTCTTGTTGTTCTTCTTCTTGTTGTTCTTCTCTTCTTATTGTTCTTCTCTTTGCTTGCTCAATGGTTGATCCGGACTTCGGTCACCTCCGCGGCCTCCTTGAGTCGAAGACGATCCACCCGAGAGACGTACACCGAGCTCCACTTCAAGCCGAGGTAACTAGGGCAAGGAGATTGCTAATCTAGAAGCCCTAGGATGTGTAGAGGAGATGTATGGATGTGTTTGTCAAGTGAAAACCTTTTTCTCTCAACACATGAGATCAAAGGAGAAATCAAGAGGAGGAAGAAGAAGGAGGAAGGTTAGCAACCATGGAGCTTCTCATTTCAAGAGAGAGAATGAGAATAATATTATGATCCAAAAGAAAAGAACCATGGTTGCAAATAATGCAAAACAACATCATTACTAATCCCATCAAGATAAAGTTGATGGCTACTTTGAAATGACCATTATCATAATCCAAAAGAAAAAGGAAAAGAAAAGAAAAGTGTAGAACCCTCTTGAAAGTCAATGGTCAACCCGGTCAACCGGTCAACAAAGTCAAGAGAGGTCAACGGGGTCAAATGGTCAATGCAATTAGCCATCATAAGATTATCACTAATAGGATTAGTAAATGATGTTCGCGGCTCATAATGGTTTTGACCAAACGAACTGTCAAAACCTTAATGAGCCCGCCACATAACGGTTTTGGCCGAACCAACTGCCAAAACCCTAATGAGGCACCTCCTCCTTCATCACTCCGAAAAACTGTGCATACACACCTGCATCCGTATTCCGTAGAATGCGGATGCACAGAAGACAAAACAAATCCATCCGTGCAATACTAGGATCCGGCTTAAACCAAAACCTTACTAGTACTGCCTGCCCGAACACCATACGCACACAAGTGTACGTAAGTGATCGCAGCCCTGCCGTAAAACCATGCGGCCTCTACACGTTTCGCTCAGTGCAGGGAAACTCTCTGTGTGGGACTCTAAAGACTCGACACTACGCTGACAGTGGGTTTAACCACAGACCGCAAGCGGCACTAGCTTTACGTAACGGTCCCCAGGTAGATGTCGATAAGAAGGCCGATGAGGTAAACCCATCCGAACTCCTACTGAGCCTGTATGTGACAATCTCCGTACAGTCCGGTCTGTTCGTCTGATACATCGCATGGCGGGCCTAGGGGGCGGTAAACGTCAGTCCCCTAATAGCGGTACAAGTCGTGTCGGAGTGAAGCCCAGAACACCCTGAGATAACACTGGAAACCTACCAGTATATCTCGCTTGCCCTGGCCAGGGACTACTTGTGTAATGGCTCTCCTAGACACAGCGCGATGTCAACCCCCAATACCGGGAGAGACGAATCCTGTCTAACCGTCACTGCCTCCAAGTGCTTCGGGACTGCTCCCAACTACTACCTGTTTGCACGACTCAGTAGAGCCGTGGTAGGGTAGCAATCAAAGAACAGTGGGAACACACTCGAGGCGAAGTGACAGTGTCAAGTCAGCGGACTAAGCTGTACTCATGTCACCTGGGAACTGATAACTGACGATAGGTATAATACCAACCATCAGTTCCCGACGAGTCCTGTCCAGTGTACTCGTAACCCAACGAGCACCCGCATACTATCTCAAGTACGACGTACCGACGGCTGTGGGACAGACCGTCCCCCGTGCTGGGATGAGAAGCGCATACGCTAGTCTACTCCGGAGTATCGATGCCCTATCTCGATACTCCCGCGACTAGGGACGTGTATAAGGATGTGCTTGTAGATTACCCAGCCCCCACGAGTGTGATCGCCATCACAACGCCGGTAATCAAGCAAAGATCCTAAGGGCTCTACTAATGCGTATAGGTGATATAATAAATAAACACACATGTACACATTAAAGCAGAGACAAACCAAGTAGCATACTACTATATTGAGCAAGATTGTCTGTACAACTGTGAATATCCCAAGCTTCCATCAAGTAATATACATACTAGTATGATACAGTAATGGCCTCTAGGGCATATACACTAACAATCTCCCACTTGCACTAAGGCCATGTACTGGCGTATCGAAGACCTATCATCTCGATCAGCCGCTCGAACTGAGTCTGGGGTAAAGCCTTCGTGAATGGGTCCGCAGTGTTGTCCTTTGTGTCCACTCTCCGCACCTCGATCTCCTGTCGATCAATGATCTCCCTGATCAGGTGATACCGCCTTAAGATGTACCTGGATTTCTGATGGGACCTTGGTTCCTTCGCTAAAACTATAGCCCCATTGTTATCGCAATACAAAGGTATTGGGTCAACAATGGACGGAACCACCTGAAGTTCACTAATGAACTTCTTCATCCAGACCGCCTCTTTTGCGGCATCGCTTGCAGCAATGTATTCAGCCTCCATCGTCGAGTCTGCGACGGTATCCTGCTTGGAACTCCTCCAACATACCGCCCCTCCGTTGAGGGTAAACACAAAACCCGAGACAGACTTGCTGTCATCTTTGTCACTCTGGAAGCTTGAATCGGTAAAGGACTCGACCCTGAGTTCTCCATTACCGTAAACCAGGAACATCTCCTTAGTCCTTCTCAGGTACTTAAGAATGTTCTTCACTGCTGTCCAGTGGTCCTCCCCTGGGTCTGACTGATACCGGCTTACCGCGCTCAATGCGTAAGCTACATCTGGTCTTGTACATAGCATCGCATACATTATAGATCCTACCGCCGAAGCGTAGGGTATAGTGCTCATGCGAACTCTCTCCTCGTCAGTCTTAGGAGACATCTTCTTGGAGAGGGTAATTCCGTGCAGTGCGGGTATGTTACCGCGCTTGGAACCCTCCATACTAAATCTCTTTAGTACGGTCTCTATGTACCTGGACTGCGAAAGTCCCAATAGTTTCTTGGATCTATCTCTATAGATCTTGATCTCCAGAATGTACGAGGCATCACCCAGGTCCTTCATGGAGAACCTTTGTGACAAAAATAGCTTGACCGATTGTAGCATAGGAATATCATTTCCTATCAAAAGAATGTCGTCCACGTACAAGACTAGGAATACGACAGTTCGTCCTACAATCTTCTTATATACACAGGTTTCATCTTCGTTCTTGATGAAATCAAATTCCTTGATTGCCTCATCAAAACAGATGTTCCAGCTCCGCGATGCCTGCTTTAATCCATAAATGGATTTAAGCAACTTGCACACCTTTCCGCTGCTCCCACTGTCTACGAAACCTTCTGGTTGATCCATGTAAACGCATTCTTCCAAACAACCGTTTAGGAAAGCCGTTTTAACATCCATCTGCCAGATCTCATAGTCATGGAAGGCAGCAATGGCAAGTAGGATCCGAATGGATTTGAGCATAGCCACCGGAGAAAAAGTTTCGTCATAGTCCAAACCAGGTCTTTGACGGAAACCTTTTGCAACGAGTCTAGCTTTATAGGTTTCCACCTGCCCATCTACACCAAGTTTCCTTTTGTAGATCCATTTGCATCCAACGGGTTTTACCCCAGGTGGAGCAATATCCAAGGTCCACACTTTATTGGCGTACATGGACTCCATTTCGGATTGCATTGCTTCCTGCCACTTATCAGAGTCCCTACTGATAATGGCCTGCCTAAAACTGGTAGGGTCATCTTCTTCCAAGATGCAATCCTCTCGATCCCCGTCTATGAGAAAACCGTAGTATCTCTCGGGCGGATGAGAAATCCTACCAGATCTGCGGAGTGGCTGAGGTTCGTTTGGGGTTATTGAATCTAGCGGTTCCTCCAAATTTTCTATTAAAGCTTGTGTTTCTGGAATTTCATCCAGTTCTACCGTGCTGCCACTAATGTTTTTAACAAGAAATTCTTTTTCTAAAAATGTGGCATTTCTTGAAACAATTATCTTCTGTTCCTCTGCATGGTAGAATAGATACCCACTTGAATCTTTTGGGTATCCCACAAACTTACACAAAACTGCCCGTGCCTCAAGTTTGTCTGGGTTCTGCTTTTTGACATAAGCTGGGCAACCCCAAATCTTAATACGTTTAAGATACAAACTTTTACCGCTCCATATTTCATACGGAGTCTTAGGCACGGATTTGGATGGAACTTGATTCAATAGATGTGCTGCAGTTTGAAGTGCATATCCCCAGAATGAAAGAGGTAACTCAGCACTACTCATCATGGAGCGAACCATATCCAATAGGGTACGATTCCTCCGCTCCGAAACACCGTTGTGCTGTGGTGTATAAGGAGGAGTAAGCTGAGAGAGAATACCATTCTCTTTTAAGTAATCTAGGAATTCCGTGCTTAAGTACTCCCCTCCCCTGTCAGACCGGAGGATCTTGATACTTTTTCCAGTCTGGTTCTCTACTTCGTTTCTAAATTCCTTGAATTTCTCAAAAGCTTCAGATTTGTGTTTCATCAGATACACATATCCGAACCTAGAGAGATCGTCAGTGAATGTGATGAAGTACGAGAACCCACCCCTTGCATGTATAGACATCGGACCACATACATCACTATGTACGAGTCCCAAGAGCTCTGCTGCTCTTTCTCCATGTCCGGTGAACGGAGATTTGGTCATCTTTCCTTTGAGACAAGACTGACAAGTTTCATAAGATGAAAACTCGAACGTATCCAAGAGTCCATCTTTATGCAACTTACTCAGTCTTTTCTCTCCGATATGACCAAGTCTACAATGCCACAAGTAGGATTCATTCGTATCTGAATTCTTCCTCTTGCGTGTGTTTTGTATGTTGAGAACTGTATTCTGATTTAGAACGTAGATACCATTACACAGTGTACCCTCTGCAACCAGTACCTTATCAAGGTAAATGTTCATGATATTCTTTTCAAAAACAAAGTTATATCCATCTTTATCGAGTAAAGAAACTGATATGATGTTGCAAACCATGGAGGGTACATAGTAGCAATCGTTCAAAATCATAGTCTTGCCATTTGGCAATACTAGGTGATATTCACCGACGGCTGCCGCATTAACTTGTGCTCCGTTCGCTACTCTGAGCGACATATCACCCGGTGCAACTTTCCTACTTTTTCTCAGTCCCTGTAATAAATTACAGATATGAGATCCTGATCCGGTATCAAGTACCCAGGAGGTAGGGCTGACCGTAAAACAGTTCTCAATTACAAGAACACCTGAAGTAGATGCAAAACCATGCTTCTTCTTCAACTGGGTATTCTGGAAATTCATACAATCCCCTTTCCCATTCTCATGACTGTTGTCACAAGTTAGAGCTGAACCAACTTTCCCCAGTCCCGAATAAGAATTCGGATCGGTCAAGCGATACATTTTATTATCTTGATTAGGACGTGAAAATGTTGCTGCCTGGAGAGAGAGAAAAGAAACACTCAGCGTATGCTCTTGCAAGATTAGATTGGTTTATTAATTTATCTAACCAGGATGTCTCCCACTGTTTCCTCAAATTCTTCTTAAAACCCTTTTAAAAGAAGAACTAGCCGGGTTTTAATTCACGTCACAATACTTGCTTAACCTTTCAGCCAGGCTAGTGTCGGTACTTCGAGGGAGGTTTTCCAACGCTTTCGTGAAGTTCCTTAATTAAAGAACCTCTTTTCCCTGGGGGCGTAGCCCCGCTAACACCTTTCTAGACACCTACTAGGTTTATAGCATTGATCGTTAAGTGAAATAATCTCCCGAGAGTAAACCAACTCATCACTGGGATCGGGATCCAACTGTCATTGTGTGATAACCTAGATGGAATCCACTCTAGTCACCACACTCCAGAAGGTATGCGAAATCTGCAAGTTTCAGTTCTTTTGAAACTCCCGATGCAGTTTTTGCCCCTAGGACCCAAGTGATCTTGACACAGTCAACAAATCAAAAAGTCCTAGTCAAGTTCATCCCGTCATTATCTTGATTGCATTACACCCACCTGCATAACCCTTGACACAGTCAACAAGGTTCTACAAATGTCCTAACCAATCACATTGTATCCAGCAAATAAGCTACACTTAGCTACCGTTCACTGCGCCTTGACACAGTCAACAAACGCAGCACGAATACTAAGTATAACTTATAAGAAACGACGGAGGGCTACGGCTGGGTTTTTGGCGAAAAACCCGTTAACGTAATGAACTTGATATCGTTGAAGGAATGTGATACATCCTTTTGAAAAACATAGTGGCGAAAACTTTTGCTAAAGAGGTCACTCCCTGTGAAGGGATCTCGGCTCTTTCCTCGTCGAGTGAGGTGCTGGGCATTCGTAAGATGAATACCTCGATGCAAAGCAAGAATAATCGACTGTGGTGAAGTTATTACCCTGACGCAAACCTTTTGTCCAAGGGGTCACTCCCGATGAGGGGATCTCGGCCCTTACCTCGTCGATTGAGGTGCTGGGCATTCATAACCGAATACCTCGATGCAAAACAAAAAGATGAACGTCCTTGTAATAACAGCTTTTTGAAAAACTTGTTCCAACAACGTATTTTAGGTTTATTTTCTTGCATTAGTTCTTTTAATGCGTCCCATCATTTAAATCCTACCATTGCAGAAAACAACCAAAATATGACGTACGCTTATGCCATTCGCATTCGCCACGGGGCCCCGTCATCACCCGTTAGGTTACTTAACTAACGACAGAGCGGGGGCTGGGCTAGCGCGGCTGTAAAATATAAGTAACGCCTAAATAGTTATTATATATAGATATACTGCAATGAAAACCAATCCAGATCACAGATGAACACTTTGGATATACTAGGAACCCGCGATTCATTCGAGCCTGCAATGAAAAGCGGATTACACGGTCGCGATGAATAGCCAATACCTCACCCAAGACCCCTACGGGTGCGGCAAACTACCCGCCAAGTACCCGAAGCGAAGCAACCTCCCTCAATGCCATGAGTAGGCCACTCGGCACTTCGAGATACCCGGTAGTTTGTGCACCCCCTCCATGGGTCTATCCTAGGAGCAAAAACAGTAAAAAGAATTATATAATGACGGCTACAACCCCGACCCGGTTGTGCGGCCAAACAAATAATATTACATCAATTTACAAATTTATTACATGAATGAAAGAAAAAGAAACTCTCATCTCACATCCACCCCGGCTATTCATCCGCGACAATCCAACGAGTTCATATACACAAACCATCAATAACAATCACAGATCACAGATATGTATAACCCCGACTAATCGACATATAGCGATTAGCCGACGTTCAATACATGAGAACAACACAGATATAACCAACATAGTCAAAGTGTAGTGAAGTTCGGAAAAAAATACGGAATTATAGGCCCCCAAAAACAAATTTCTATTCTGGAAAATCTGGGCACATATAATATATCTCAAAAATCCTAAAACCAATACTGAGATACACTGCACCAAAATCGAGGCAGAGAGGAGACAAGAAGGCCGCGGATCCGCGGCGACATAGCTTGCTGTCGCCGCGGAAACGCGCTCGTTTGGTCAGATCTCTGGCTCGTTTTTGGTGGTTACCTTTAGAAAACCCTGAGATGATTTTAGGTGCATGACAAATTTTTTTTTGACCAGAAAAAAAAATTTAACAGAAACTCAGGTTTTCGCAACTTGGTTTTATCGATTTTTCCGTTTTGAACTTCGATACACTTCACTACCAAGCTAGTTTATGTTTAGTTAGGCTCTGTTACCACTGTTAGGTCCACGTTACCTCTCCCGGTACTTTCGGGGTTGCGGAAACGGTAAAACAAAATTTTTTCTAAACTTTGTAACATGGACCGTAAAAGCCGGATCTTTGCTAAACAATACACTAGCAACCTAACAAGAGATGTATCTACTCGGTTAGGGTTATACCTCAACTTGAACTCCTTTTCTTCTTGTTGTTCTTCTTCTTGTTGTTCTTCTCTTCTTGTTGTTCTTCTCTTTGCTTGCTCAATGGTTGATCCGGACTTCGGTCACCTCCGCGGCCTCCTTGAGTCGAAGACGATCCACCCGAGAGATGTACACCGAGCTCCACCTCAAGCCGAGGTAACTAGGGCAAGGAGATTGCTAATCTAGAAGCCCTAGGATGTGTAGAGGAGATGTATGGATGTGTTTGTCAAGTGAAAACCTTTTTCTCTCAACACATGAGATCAAAGGAGAAATCAAGAGGAGGAAGAAGGAGGAGGAAGGTTAGCAACCATGGAGCTTCTCATTTCAAGAGAGAGAATGAGAATAATATTATGATCCAAAAGAAAAGAACCATGGTTGCAAATAATGCAAAACAACATCATTACTAATCCCATCAAGATAAAGTTGATGGCTACTTTGAAATGACCATTATCATAATCCAAAAGAAAAAGGAAAAGAAAAGAAAAGTGTAGAACCCTCTTGAAAGTCAATGGTCAACCCGGTCAACCGGTCAACAAAGTCAAGAGAGGTCAACGGGGTCAAATGGTCAATGCAATTAGCCATCATAAGATTATCACTAATAGGATTAGTAAATGATGTTCGCGGCTCATAATGGTTTTGACCAAACGAACTGTCAAAACCCTAATGAGCCCGCCACATAACGGTTTTGGCCGAACCAACTGCCAAAACCCTAATGAGGCACCTCCTCCTTCATCACTCCGAAAAACTGTGCATACACACCTGCATCCGTATTCCGTAGAATGCGGATGCACAGAAGACAAAACAAATCCATCCGTGCAATACTAGGATCCGGCTTAAACCAAAACCTTACTAGTACTGCCTGCCCGAACACCATACGCACACAAGTGTACGTAAGTGATCGCAGCCCTGCCGTAAAACCATGCGGCCTCTACACGTTTCGCTCAGTGCAGGGAAACTCTCTGTGTGGGACTCTAAAGACTCGACACTACGCTGGCAGTGGGTTTAACCACAGACCGCAAGCGGCACTAGCTGTACGTAACGGTCCCCAGGTAGATGTCGATAAGAAGGCCGATGAGGTAAACCCATCCGAACTCCTACTGAGCCTGTATGTGACAATCTCCGTACAGTCCGGTCTGTTCGCCTGATACATCGCATGGCGGGCCTAGGGGGGCGGTAAACGTCAGTCCCCTAATAGCGGTACAAGTCGTGTCGGAGTGAAGCCCAGAACACCCTGAGATAACACTGGAAACCTACCAGTATATCTCGCTTGCCCTGGCCAGGGACTACTTATGTAATGGCTCTCCTAGACACAGCGCGATGTCAACCCCCAATACCGGGAAAGACGAATCCTGTCTAACCGTCACTGCCTCCAAGTGCTTCGGGACCGCTCCCAACTACTACCTGTTTGCACGACTCAGTAGAGCCGTGGTAGGGTAGCAATCAAAGAACAGTGGGAACACACTCGAGGCGAAGTGACAGTGTCAAGTCAGCGGACTAAGCTGTACTCATGTCACCTGGGAACTGATAACTGACGATAGGTATAATACCAACCATCAGTTCCCGACGAGTCCTGTCCAGTGTACTCGTAACCCAACGAGCACCCGCATACTATCTCAAGTACGACGTACCGACGGCTGTGGGACAGACCGTCCCCCGTGCTGGGATGAGAAGCGCATACGCTAGTCTACTCCGGAGTATCGATGCCCTATCTCGATACTCCCACGACTAGGGACGTGTATAAGGATGTGCTTGTAGATTACCCAGCCCCCATGAGTGTGATCGCCATCACAACGCCGGTAATCAAGCAAAGATCCTAAGGGCTCTACTAATGCGTATAGGTGATATAATAAATAAACACACATGTACACATTAAAGCAGAGACAAATCAAGTAGCATACTACTATATTGAGCAAGATTGTCTGTACAACTGTGAATATCCCAAACTTCCATCAAGTAATATACATACTAGTATGATACAGTAATGGCCTCTAGGGCATATACACTAACAAAAGGGCTCCGTGAGTAAAAACAGCAGGACTGCCGGCGAGTTTGTGAAAACCCGAAAGGGCGCAAACTCGTAAAAAAGAGATGAAATTCACTCGCAAAGTCCTCTCGACTTTGTAAGGAGAAAATTCCCGCGTGAGATCCTTACGACTCACAAAGGAGCAACACCCCTAGGAGTCCCCACGACTCCAAAGGAGAAAATACACCTACGAGATCCTTTCGACTTGCAGGGAGAAAATGCTTTTGTGGGACCCTTACGGCCCATAAAATTGAAAAGCCTTAGATGTTAGGGATCTAAATCTGTCTTCTAAGCCACCAATTTCCAAATCCTCCTGGGGCAAATGATGAGTTGCTCCAGGCATTATTCCAGTGCAGCAATGCAGATGCCAAACTAAAACCAATTCCCAAAACCTCTCATGGAAAATGATGATTCGCTTCTGGTACCATATTCCAGTATAGCGATGCTGATGTCAACCCAAATCAAATCAAACCAACAACCTCTGCGGCGGAATCATGCTTCGTCCCAAAATTTACCCCATGTCGAAATTATGCTTCACCTCGGCGTATCTGCCTTCCCTGTTGAAATTATGCTTCGTCTCGGAATCAAGTCAGCCAACAAGCTCTGCGCCGGAATCATGCTCCATCTCAGAACGTACCCCGTGTCTAAATCATGCTTCGTCTCGGAGTATTTGCCTTCCCTGTCGGAATTATACTTCGCCTGGGAATCAACCTCTGCATCGAAATTATGCTTCGGTCAGAATGTCTTCCGCTCTTCGGAATGATGCTCCGATCCCTGGAATCATGCTCCGCTCTTCGGAATGATGCTCCGATCCCTGGAATCATGCTCCGCTCTTCGGAATGATGCTCCGATCTCTGGAATCATGCTCCGCTCTTCGGAATGATGCTCCGATCCCTGGAATCATGCTCCGCTCTTCAGAATGATGCTCCGATCCTCTGGAATCATGCTCCGCTCTTCGGAATGATGCTCCGATCCCCTGGAATGATGCTCCGCTCATCGGAATCATGCTCCGATCCCTGGAATCATGCTCCGCTCATCAGAATAATGCTCCGATCCCTGGAATCATGCTCCGCTCATCGAAATAATGCTCCGATCCCTGGAATCATGCTCCGATAATCGGAATGATGCTCCGATCCCCTGGAATCATGCTCCACTTCGGAATGATGCTCCGATCCACGGAATGATGCTCCGAACCTCGGAATGATGCTCCGATCCCTGGAATCATGCTCCGCTCTTCGGAATGATGCTCCGATCCCCTGGAATGATGCTCCGATCATCGGAATAATGCTCCGAACCCTGGAATCATGCTCCGCTCATCGGAATGATGCTTCGATCCCCTGGAATCATGCTCCGCTTCGGAATGATGCTCCGATCCACGGAATGATGCTCCGAACCTCGGAATGATGCTCCGATCCCTGGAATCATGCTCCGCTCTTCGGAATGATGCTCCGATCCCCTGGAATCATGCTCCGCTCTTCGGAATGATGCTCCGATCCCCTGGAATGATGCTCCGCGCTTCGGAATGATGCTCCGATCCCTGGAATCATGCTCCGCGCTTCGGAATGATTCTCCGATCCTTAGAATCATGCTCTGCTCTTCGGAATGATGCTCCAATCCTTTGAATCATGCTTCTACTCTTCGGAATCATGCTTCGACTCTTCGGAATCATGCTCCGACCTTGGAATTATGCTCCGCAAATCGGAATGATGCTCCGATCCCCAGGAATCATGCTCCCCGAGGGATACTCCGACACTGGAATTATGCTCCACGAATCAGAACGATGCTCCGATCCCCGGGAATCATGCTCCCCGGGATGATGCTCCGCCCCTGGAATGATGTTCCACCTCGAAGTCCAGCTTCAAACTCCATCAATTTCGTGCACACAACTCATGCATGCGGTATGTATTCATTGATGGGGGCACTTTGTTGGGGTCAAAATTTGCACCCCTAGTTGACCAAGTCAAAGTTAAGGTCAACCCCAAGTCAGGTGGGCCCAAGCCCAGATCAAGTGGGCTCATGCCCGAGTCGAGCCCGAACATGAAGCGGCCGGCCCTCCCCATGCCAAAATAAAAAATCATGTAACAAATAATTTTCATGTAATTTTTTGTACACGAATGTATGCAAAATGGGCATAAAGCCAATATTTTGTAAGCTCATGGCTTATGTGCAAAAAAAAATGGCACATGATCCATGGGATGGGCAAAATGCCATTTTTGTAGAGCCCAAGAGGCTATATGTAAAGTGTATAGCCTATAAAGGCAAACATAATGAAATATCTCAACAACTTTTTCTCTTTCCAAAAAAAATCAGATCTGTGATCTTCTCCTTCCTCAAGATTCTAAAAACCTTTTTCTTTCTTTTGAATTAAATCAAGAGTTTTACTCTTACTTTTATAAAACTAAATAGTTTTTCACCACAAAACCTACAAAGGGGAACTCAAATCTGCCATCAAATCTCAAAAAGAAGAGATTTTTAAAATCCCACATCTCTTGATCTTCAAGATCCTACCAACAGAGGAGGAGGAAGGAGACCTATCTTCACAAACCCCACTTTGGGGAAGAACTAGGGCTCAAGGGGAGAAGCCCTTCATTAGCTTCAAAACATCCTATGAGTTTAACTCCTCATATATATATACACACACACAAAATAATAAGTGCTCCTTTCTGGGAGTACAACTCTCATTGCAGGGAACAAGTCCCTTTTGCGCCCGAGCGCCCACGTGCTGACACGTGGGGCGCTAGCGCTCAAAGCGCTAGCGCCCTTGGCTCAAAGCGCTAGCGTCCGAACGCCCACGTGCTGACACGTGGGGCGCTAGAGCTCTTGCGCTCAGGGAGCTAGCGCCCGAGCTCCCACATGCTGACACGTGGGGCGCTAGCGCTCAGAGCGCTATCGCTCTTGCGCTCAGAGCGCTAGTGTTCAGAGCACTAGCGCCCGAGAGCTCACGCGCTGACACGTGGGGCGCTAGCACCCAAAGCGCTAGCGCTCTTCCTACGCATCTTTTGGATGCCCTTTCCCTATTTTTTATTTTATATATATATAAATACACACACACACACACACACTCTACAACACTATCCCTCTCAAAAAAATTTGGGCCAGGGCGCTTCCCCACACCCCGCAAGGGGGCTGCTAGCCCCCTTGACCCCCAGCCCGCTATCCGCGTAGCGGGACCCCCGTAAAAACTCTGCGGGGCCCCCGATATATCCAAAACCACTTTTAAAACACAACACACGCACACGGCACGTTGAGTTCGCATGACCAGTTTAACCCGTCAATCGGAGGTTCTCTTGCTCCAAAGGCGATGGGTAATTAACGACAGCTTAGTCCGCGACTGCTGGAGATTCGGATCCCCACAATCAATTAACCCCAGCCTACCCTAGACAGGGGGAATCTGTAATGCGCCTGACAAGCGCGCGCATATTCCCATCTCAATGGGGTGACGAAAAACACCGTACAATACTATCGACAAAAACTATCTATTTAGATATTTTATAGATTGATTAAGATTCTAAACATTTTTAATTTGGAGTAATTGCAAAATTAATTAACTCCATCATTTAATGAAAGGTAATAGCAACAAATTTATTTTCATAATTAAGAAAAAAGAAACTAGGCGATTCTAGAACTAAATTCCATAAGATATAAAAATAAAAATTTTCTTTAGATATCCGTTAAACCCATCAAATTTCAAACTCAAAGATAAGTTTAAATGAGTAGTTATATCCATTACTTCATCCGATATCTCTCACTTGAAATCTTTAGTGCAAGGAAACCTAACCCTAATTATTTCAAAATCTTAATTAACTATCCTAAATTCCAAATTTATGGCGTTAACTATATTTTCAGATCGACACGCACTTGTGTACGCTGCCACTGAAGGCTGACTATCATATACAACCCTAAATTGTTTAGGATTAAAATAAATATTATTTCAGCATCATGAATTAATTTTATTTGGCTCATAGTATACAAAATATATCCCAAAATCCCAAAATAATTTCTGAATTTTCAAATTAATTTTCTCGATTTTTTTGAAAATATTTTGCATTTTTCTAAATTTTTCCTGATTTTAAAACAATTAAAAATCAGAAAACCAACTAAAAATATAACCCATGCCCTCGAAACTAAGGCCCAAGGACTTATTGGGCCTGGGCCTAAGCCCAAGCCGAGTCAAGAACAAATATTTTTTAAAAAAAATTAATCTTTATTAAATCTGTAATGGTCGAGATTTCTAATAAAAAAACTTTCATTTTGAACTCCTAGAGTCGAGTGGTTATTTACGTATTTTGTGAGTAAAAGAATGTTTCTAATAATTTTCTGAACATTGAATAGGATTAAAAGAATTTTCTAAATTCTACTTATTCTTTTTATAGCCATAAAATGTTTTAATAAAATTTTATAATACCTTAAAATAATCTACATATTTTTATTATCAATTAAAGTAATTAATTCGTAATTAAAAATATTTTAAAGATAAACTAGATATTATATAACTAGCTAACAATTTAGAAATGGATGTATTATTTTTTTTTAGCCCAAAATTATTTTTATATTAAATATAATAATAAAATATATTTTCTGGAATTTTTCCATAATTTTCCCGTGTTTTTAACTATTTTTAACAATTTTTGGAAGCCAAATCCAAATTTTAAAATAATAAACAGAAATATTATTTTTATATATAAAAATAATAATAATAAAATAAGTCCCTTTAACCTGGACCGTTGGATCACAAGATCCAACGGCCCAGAACCCGCTGACGGAGCCCACGTGGTGGGGACCACGCGAAAGCGCGTGATCTCCACACTCGCGGACGCGTGGCGACGCGTGGCATGGCGGCGGGAGCTGGCGGTGCGATTTGAGCGGTTGGATGCATATCCAACGGCCACAAAACGTGGCGGCGGGCGCAATCATTAACAGAATGATTCGCAATGATTGGCCGGCGTGATTTCCCGTGCGATTTAACTATTTTTTTTGGATTTTATTATTACCATTTGAACCCTATAAATAGGCATTTCAAACCTAAATTTCTCACACCACCGAACTCCAAAAATTCTGAAAAAATTACTGGTGCCTTCGTATCGACGACGCCGACGCTACGGCTCCATCCAATCGCCAAGGAAAAATCGGGGCGCGGAGCTTTTGCGGAGTTTTGTACCAGCCTACGTCTTCCACCGTCTACGTCCAAAGTCTAAACAAAGGTAGGATTCGCCTATCTCTCATTTCCCTGTCACCTTCTTATATCTCAATAACCTAGTTCCAATTTCTAATCATCAACCCCCATTTAAAATGGTGTTATAATATTTGTGCATACCCTTTTTCCTTATACCCTTAATAATGATAATGTTAACCCCCATTTAAAACGGTGTTTAATTTTCCTCTGTACATAGAAGTATATTGCACACCCATAATACCTGGAATCTGATATAACCCATGAATTATCATTTCACCTCTGACATACGCATACTATAAAATGATCTCGAAATAGGTTACTTCCACAAGATACCCTCGTTTAATTAAAATATTATATTTGTTTAAATCACCATTAGAAATAAAGATATGTGAAATAAATATTTTAGATACAACATACGTATATTTTACTTACAAATATTTTTAAAAACCTCTCAACTTTTTAAGAAAGAAAATATTAAATTTAAATAACGATATCTTTTCAGAAGGGAATATTTAGTATCTTATTAAGAGGTAATTTTAAAATAACACCAATCTAGGATAAAGAAAAGGTTGTGGACATCGATCGTTTATCTAAACCAGAGTTTGTGCTGTCTAGGCAAGTGTGTCTAAGGCTAGTGGTTATTAATTAGGCCCACTACTTATGTAGTGGAGTACCTTCCCACTTACCTGGCACTTACCTAGCCACAATTGGCGGTGAAGAGGCGATTTGAGGACCTCATAACTTATCCTTTTGGAATATTAGGAGCAGTCTAGATTTTTAAATAAAAACCTTTTACAAAAGATTTTCAAATAAACACCACAACCTTTTATCAAAAGGATATTTTCTGTAAAACCTTATTCTTTTCCAAAATAATAAATATCCCAAATATCATGGTTTTTCTTAGAAGTAATAAACGATATTTAAACCTTATTATTTTAACTAAGCTTTTTCTGAAGAACACGAAGTACTTTACAAATTCTAGAAGATAAAATGAGTGGTTGTGGAAGGCCATATTAAATGAGATCAAATACTCTTTCTAAAATTCCAGTTTATGACAATATGATATATACAAAACATGATACGGTTAGGGTTAGAAAGCGCGGACCTAGGTATGGAATACTTACGAAGATCCCGATATTCCGGGTGAACAGTCCAAAGTGTGGACGACTATACAAATATGAAGATCCCGATTATTTTGGGTGAACAGTCCAAAGTGTGGACGACTATACAAATATGAAGATCTCAATATCCCGGGTGAACAGTCCAAAATATGGACGACTATACAATGTGGAAATTCCATGCCTAGAAGTATACGCACTAACTCTAGACCTCTACACTGAATAACGGGGATGGGTAGTTTGATTAGGCAAGGATAATTCGGAACTCGGATTCTCCTACTACTCGATCATGATCCCGGGAAGTGAAACGGTACATTTCACTTCCCCAGTCGTTGTTCCGTGGCCACAACGGAATAATCACGAGTATCCGGACCCTTGTTTAACAAACTATTACCTTCATCTACATATAACTTACAACATACACATGCTCATATATGCCTCCCCTCAAAACGTCTTAAATTTGTACATTTCAAACATTTACACCCTTACTTTATGAGTGCACAGTTGTACATCATATTCATTATATACACCCGTTCGTTTCTATACCTTTACTTTCTTATGAGGCAATCCTACCCGAGTATAACTCGCTGACGGACTTTCTCTCTTTTACCCTTTTGGAATGTCCGTTAGATGGGAATGAGTTTTATGAAGAAGATCTAGGCGAGGAACCAACTAACGAAGATTTTGCAGAGATGGCATCGGAGCATTAATTAGTTTTCTTGTTGCCCACTTGTTTAGGGCTTTGTTTCCTTTGATGTAATTAAACCAATTAGTTTGCTTTGCTCTTTCTTTGGAATGTAATAAAGTTGGTTAATGGAAATAAATGCTTTTCGCTTTATAGTTTTATTTTTGTACACAACCCTGCATACTATGATTCATTCTTACGCTTAACGTAACTGTATTGAATAGAATACCTTCAATACAGTTAGGTTGCGGACCGTGCCACTCCACTCTTCACCTTCTTTGGGAAGTCGGGCGTGACAGGTTTTTTTGGTGGCCCATGCAGGTCAGTCTTGTGTACTAAAATGAAACTGTTAACCGACTTATTATATTTGTGAATCCTATCCGTTTGTATCAATTTCATAAAGTTTTCCCATTCCTCGTCCTTTCCTTGACATCTCTGTATCCTGACCATGACCGTCCTTCTCAGGCCATGGCACATCTTCCGGATGAGGACAGCACGTCAGTCATCACCTTTGAAGCTACGCTTGGGTTTTCGGACAACAAAGTAATAGGTCCCCAAATAAATATCCCCAAGGACGATATGGAAGAGGACGAAGAGGAAGATCCCATGGAGGAAGAGGAAGAGGAAGATCCCATGGTGGAAGAGGAAGAGGAAGATCCCGTTGAGGAAGAGGAAGTTGAGGAAGAGGAAGATCCCGTTGAGGAAGAGGAGGAGCCCGAAGTGGAGGCTCCCGCTGAGGAAGAAATCCCAGTGGAAGAAGAAGAACTAAGAGAATACGGGCCACACATGTGGTTCATTGGGAAGACCCTCTATATTCGGGGGCATGCTTATCGATGTGTTCGTCGTACCCCTCCGCAACTCTACCGCCGGGATGTACCAGGCTCTCCTTTCTTTTACAGTTTTGCAAGAAAGATCAACAAGCGCCGAGCCAATAACGCGCAGTTTCCGCTTCCAAATTGATAGACGAATGGCACCTGTTTAGCTCTTAGTTTTTAGTGAGCAGAATAAAATGTGTATAGAAGTAGGATCCTATTTAAATAATTCCTTGTATTCTCGTTGGCATTTTTAATAAAATCTTGATTTCGACAATTGCACTCTCATGTCTCTCGTTTTTATTACTCCTTACTAGTTTCCCTCTGGCATGAATCGTTACTCCTCCTGCAAGTTACTATTCTATGTCTTTCACCTACGGTTTTAGCCTAACCCCTTCTGGTTCAGATACCCATGGCTGGATGACACCATCACCGCAACCGAAGGGGAAACGGAGACATTGAACCCACTGCTCAACACGCAGCGATGCTACAAATGCTGCAAGGACTACTGGAGCAACAGCAGCAGCAGACAGCTGCCCTGCATCAAGAGCTGCGCGAGAGTAGGCAGCAACAAGCAGAAGTTTTAAAGCAGGCACTGGTCCCAGTTCCTCAAGGAGCGGCGGGAGTGAAACAGTTCAGATCACTCCACCCTAAGACTTTTTCAGGAAAGGAAACTCCTTTAGAAGCTGAGGAATGGCTCAAGGGAACAATCAACGATCTCGGTGCCGCCCAAATCCCGAAGGACGCGTGGGTGAACATTGCCAAACTACAACTCACTGATAATGCCCGAATATGGTGGGAGGCCGAGGAAAGCAGGTTGAAGGAGCCCGTCGACTGGGAAACATTCAAACGGCGGTTCGATACTCAATACTTTCCCGCCGTAGCACACCTAAAAATGGAACGGGAGTTTGTACAGTTCCAACAGGGGAGTATATGGGATAAATCGGTGGATGAGTACGCTTCGGAGTTCGCGAGATTAAGTCGGTTTGCGCATCACCTGGTGGCAACTCCGGAACTGTATGCCAAAAGATTCCGACAGGGGTTAGATCTGAAGACGCAGTCCTCCATGTCTTCTGCCACCTTAACAACTTATGATGAAATCCTAGAGGCGGCACGAAACTTCGAAGACCTTTAGAGACGCATGAGGAAGGATGATCGATTGACTGGCATTAAGCGACCAGCCAATCAAGTTCTTAGAGGAGCCTCTTCCAGATTTCACGGGAGGCAACAACCTAAGAGACCAGCAGGACCAGCTACTTTCAGGAAACCAGCAGTCACATGCAACCATTGCGGTAAAGTCGGACACTTCTTGAAGGATTGCCGCTATTTGAACAAGCTCTGTATAATCTGTGGGTCTCCGGAACATGCCATAGGGGATTGTCCACAGAGAAGACGGCCATTACTCCCGGACAGCAGACCAGCCAATCTTGGAGCGCCTCAACAGGAGCCCGGCCACCACCCGCTAATAAATCGAACGGGCAAGGAACAACGGCTAGAGGACCACCCTTACCCCAACAGAAGCGAGTTTTTCAGCAAGCTCGGCGCAACGGACCGAAGCGTCAGGTCTTTACTATGACCACAGAAGAGGCTGAAGCAACTGGTGAAGTAATTACAGGTATCGCTGTTTTGACTATCATATTTCCAAGTTCACTCCCATCTTGCATACATATCTTGTTAGGCTCATTCCTAATTTTCGTTCACCTATAACTTAGGTATCCTCCTAGTAGCCTCTATACCTGCACTCACACTTTTTGACTCTAGTGCGTCGCATTGCTTCATGGCACAAAAGTTTGTGACCACCAACTCCATCCCCGTAACACCTCTCATCACCGAGTGGAACGTCAACACGGGAAACGGTGTGATCAAGTCCACTTCAGGATACGATCTGTGTCCCGTGGTAGTCTGCGGGCGAGATTTCTATGCCAACTTTATGGTAATAGATATGCCCAATTTCGACGTGGTCTTGGGTATGAACTGGTTGAGTACTTTCTACGCTACTATCGACTGTCGTCAAAGGAGGGTAGTGTTTGAAATCCCTGACCACCCGCTGTTCATATTCGAGAGTGGAAGTAAGTCCTTGGACCCAGCAACCTACCGAGCTGTACCGAGAAAGGAAGAGACTTTGTACGTCGTACAAAGGGAGGAAAGGATGCCGATGGTCGTACGAGAATTTGAAGACGTATTTGCAGAAGTGTCGGGTTTACCGCCGGATTGGGCGTTTGAGTTCACCATAGACTTGGTACCAGGAGCTCAACCCATATTGAAGACACCGTATCGAATGGGGCCAGCAGAATTGAAGGAGCTTCGGGCGCAAGTGGAGGACCATCTCAATAAGGGGTTCATTCGACCCAGCTCGTCACCTTGGGGTGCCCCAGTTCTTTTAGTACCTAAGAAGGATGGAACTAAGCGGATGTGCATCGACTATCGGGAATTAAATAAAGTAACAATCAAGAACAAATATCCCTTGCCACGGATAGATGACCTGTTCGATCAACTGGAGGGAGCTCGAGTGTTCTCCAAGTTGGATTTACGAACAGGTTACCATCAACTCAAGGTGAAAGCGTCTGACATACCCAAGACGGCTTTCAGGACTAGGTATGGACATTATGAATTCCTAGTGATGCCCTTTGGAGTAACCAATGCCCCCGAAGTCTTTATGAACTTGATGAATCAAGTGTTTTATGAACAATTAGACAAGTTTGTGGTTGTCTTCATCGACGATATTCTAGTGTATTCTAAGAATCAAGAAGAACACGCAGAACACTTGCGTGCGGTGCTCGAAACCTTGCGACAACACCAACTTTATGCAAAGCTCAGCAAATGCGAGTTTTGGTTAGAGTAGGTGGCATTCCTGGGACACGTGGTGTCAGGCGAAGGGATTTCAGTGGATCCAGCCAAGATTGTCGCAGTACAGGCATGGCCGATACCAAGAACTGTTACCGAGATCAGGAGCTTTTTGGGACTTGCTGGATATTACCGTCGTTTCATCAAGAACTTCTCCAAGATTGCGGAACCACTGACGACTTTGACTCGGAAAGATGTACCGTATGTATGGTCCGAGGGTTGCGAGGAAGCATTCGCAGAGTTGAAGACCCGTTTAACCTCTGCACCCATTCTTACGATTCCCGACAGGACTGGAGGATTCGACGTACATTGCAACGCCTCGGGAAAAGGCTTGGGATGCGTTTTGCACCAACATGGTAGGGTAGTGGCCTATGCGTCCAGACAATTAAAGGTGCATGAGCGAAACTACCCAACGCACGATTTAGAACTTGCCGCAGTTGTTTTCGCACTAAAGATTTGGAGGCACTATTTATTGGGTGAGAGGGTAGATATTTACACCGACCATAAGAGCTTGAAGTATATCTTCACCCAGAAGGAACTCAATATGAGGCAGAGGAGATGGCTGGAATTAATGGCAGATTTCGACGTAAATTTACAATACCATCCGGGAAAGGTGAATGTAGTCCCGGATGTTTTGAGTCATCAACCCATGATTTCGAGTCTGACTACTCATTGGAGAAATCGCCAAGATCTTAATGAACTAGAGACCAAGTTGTTAATGCCCGGAATGTTTACATCCTTCATGAATTTGCAAATTCACTCAACATTAGTCGAACGGATCAAGACTGCTCAAATGGAGGACCCGAAGTTGCGAAGGATCAAAGAACAAATGGACGCCAATCTGCGGACGGATTTCATCATACACGAAGATGGTTCTTTGAGATATGGAAGCAGAGTCTGTGTACCTAAGGGGGAGATGAGGGAGGAATTATTAAAAGAGGCACATAGTTCTCCCTACTCTGTTCATCCGGGAGGAACAAAGATGTACAAGGACCTCAGGCAAAACTATTGGTGGCATGGGATGAAGCGGGAGATAGCCAAGAGTATATCCAAATGTCTCGTTTGCCAACAAGTAAAAGCCGAACACCACAGGACGGCGGGTCTATTACAGCCGTTACCAATATCCGAATGGAAATGGCAAAACATTACTATGGATTTTGTGACCGCACTCCCTCGTAGCTCTAAGGGAAACGACGTTGTATGGGTGATTGTGGACCGACTCACCAAGTCGGCGCATTTCATTCTTTTTTGAGTGGGTCAATCAACCGAAAGCCTTGCAAAAAGGTATATGGAGGAGATTGTCAGATTGCACGGCGTACCGATTTGCATCGTGTCCGACCGAGATACGCGTTTCAGATCTCAGTTTTGGCAAAGCCTACAAGAGAGTCTGGGCACGAATCTGAGTTTCAGTACCGCCTACCATCCTCAGACCGATGGCCAATCAGAAAGGGTTATTCAAATTCTCGAAGACATGCTCCGGGCCTGTATGTTGGATTTTAAAGGATCTTGGGAAGATCACCTGCACTTGGTAGAGTTTGCTTACAACAATAGCTACCAGTCTAGTATCGGCATGGCGCCTTTCGCCGCTTTGTATGGACGAAAGTATATGTCACCGTTAAGTTGGGACGATATTGGGGATCGAGAACTTCTAGGCCCCGAGATGATTGTCGAGACAGTGGAGGTGATAAGAACCATCAAAGAACAATTACGCATAGCACAAGATCGGTAGAAGCATTGGGCGGATACAAAGAGAAGGCCACTAGAGTTCCAACCAGGAGAACACGTGTTTCTGAAGATTTCTCCTAACCGGGGAGTGATACGTTTTGGGAAACGCGGAAAACTCAGCCCACGGTTCATAGGTCCCTTCGATATTCTCGAACGAGTTGGAGAGGTTGCGTATCGTTTAGCCTTGCCCCCTTCTCTGGAGGGCATACACAACGTTTTTCATATCTCTCAATTGAGAAAATATGTCAGCGATCCCGGTCACGTTTTTGATCATTCTGAAATCACCGTGGAAACTGACCTAACCTATGAACAACAGCCGGTGGAGATCCTTGATCGGAAGGAAAAGATCTTGAGAGACAAGACGATCAGCTTGGTTAGGGTCATGTGGAGGAAAGACTTCCCCGGAGAATCCACGTGGGAAAGAGAAGACGAGATGAGAGAACGATATCCTCATTTATTTGAAGTTTCCTTTATGTAATTTTTGTTTTTCCTTCTCTCCTTCCTTTTGACCTACCTTCTGAATTTCGGGGACGAAATTATTCTAAGGAGGGTAGATTGTAATGGTCGAGATTTCTAATAAAATAACTTTCATTTTGAATTGCTAGAGTCGAGTGGTTATTTACGTATTTTGTGAGTAAAAGAATGTTTCTAATAATTTTCTGAACATTGAATAGGATTAAAAGAATTTTCTAAATTCTACTTATTCTTTTTATAGGCATAAAATATTTTAATAAAATTTTATAATACCTTAAAATAATCTACATATTTTTATTATCAATTAAAGTAATTAATTCGTAATTAAAAATATTTTAAAGATAAACTAGATATTATATAACTAGCCAACAATTTAGAAACGGATGTATTATTTGTTTTTAGCCCAAAATTATTTTTATATTAAATATAATAATAAAATATATTATCTGGAATTTTTCCATAATTTTTCCGTGTTTTTAACTATTTTTAACAATTTTTGGAAGCCAAATCCAATTTTTAAAATAATAAACAGAAATATTATTTTTATATATATAAGAAATATTATTTTTATATGTATAAAAAAATAATAATAAAATAAGTCCCTTTAACCTAGACCGTTAGATCACAAGATCCAACGGCCCAGAACCCGCTGACGGCGCCCATGTGGTGGGGACCACGCGAAAGCGCGTGATCCCCACACGCACGGGCACGTGGCGATGCGTGGCATGGCGGCGGGGGCTGGCGGTGCGATCTGGGCCGTTGGATGCAGATCCAACGGCTACGAAACGTGGCGGCGGGCACAATCATTAACAGAATGATTCGCAATGATTGGCCGGCGTTATTTCCCGTGCGATTTAACTATTTTTTTGGATTTTATTGTTACCATTTGAACCCTATAAATAGGCACTTCAAACCTAAATTTCTCACACCACCGAACTCCAAAAATTCTGAAAAAAATACCGGTGCCTTCGTATCGACGACGCCGACGCTACGGCTCCATCCAATCGCCAAGAAAAAATCGGGACGTGGAGCTTTTGCGGAGTTTTGTACCAGCCTACGTCTTCCACCGTCTACGTCCAAACTCTAAACAAAGGTAGGATTCGTCTCTCTCTCCTTTCCCTGTCACCTTCTTACATCTCAATAACCTAGTTCTAATTTCTAATCATCAACCCCCATTTAAAATGGTGTTATAATATTTGTGCATACCCTTTTTCCTTGTACCCTTAATAATGATAATGTTAACCCCCATTTAAAACGGTGTTTAATTTTCCTCTGTACATAGAAGTATATTGCACACGCATAATACCTGGAATCTGATATAACGCATGAATTATCATTTCACTTCTGACATACCCATACTATAAAATGATCTCGAAATAGGTTACTTCCACAAGATACCCTCGTTTAATTAAAATATTATATTTGTTTAAATCACCATTAGAAATAAAGATATATGAAATAAATATTTTAGATACAACATACGTATATTTTACTTACAAATATTTTAAAAAACCCCTCAACATTTTTAAGAAAGAAAATATTAAATTTAAATAACGATATCTTTTCAAAAGGGAATATTTAGTATCTTATTAAGAGGTAATTTTAAAATAACACCAATCTAGGATAAATGAAAGGTTGTAGGCATCGATCGTTTATCTAAACGAGACTTTGTGCCGTCTAGGCAAGTATGTCTAAGGTTAGTGGTTATTAATTAGGCCCACTACTTATGTAGTGGAGTACCTTCCCACTTACCTGGCACTTACCTAGCCACAATTGGCGGTGAAGAGGCGATTTGAGGACCTCATAACTTATCCTTTTGGAATATTAGGAGCGGTCTAGATTTTTAAATAAAAACCTTTTACAAAAGATTTTCAAATAAACACCACAACCTTTTATCAAAAGGATATTTTCTGTAAAACCTTATTCTTTTCCAAAATAATAAATATCCCAAATATCATGGTTTTTCTTAGAAGTAATAAACGATATTTAAATCTTATTATTTTAACTAAGCTTTTTCTGAAGAACACGAAATACTTTACAAATTCTAGAAGATAAAACGAGTGGTTGTGGAAGGCCATATTAAATGAGATCAAATACTCTTTCTAAAATTCCAGTTTATGACAACATGATATATACAAAACATGATACGGTTAGGGTTAGAAGGCGCGGACCTAGGTATGGAATACTTACGAAGATCCCGATATTCAGGGTGAACAGTCCAAAGTGTGGACGACTATACGAATATGAAGATCCCGATTATTTTGGGTGAACAGTCCAAAGTGTGGACGACTATACAAATATGAAGATCCCAATATCCCGGGTGAACAGTCCAAAATGTGGACGACTATACAATGTGGAAATTCCATGCCTAGAAGTATACGCACTAACTCTAGACCTCTACACTGAATAACGGGGATGGGTAGTTTGATTAGGCAAGGATAATTCGGAACTCGGATTCCCCTACTACTCGATCATGATCCCGGGAAGTGAAACGGTACATTTCACTTCCCCAGTCGTTGTTTCGTGGCCACAACGGAATAATCACGAGTATCCGGACCCTTATTTAACAAACTAATACAAACTATTACCTTCATCTACATATAACTTACAACATACACATGCTCATATATGCCTCCCCTCAAAACGTCTTAAATTTGTACATTTCAAACATTTACACCCCTTACTTTATGACTGCACAGTTGTACATCATATTCATTATATACACCTGTTCGTTTCTATACCTTTACTTTCTTATGAGGCAATCCTATCCGAGTATAACCCGCTGACGGACTTTCTCTCTTTTACCCTTTTGGAATGTCCGTTAGATGGGAATGAGTTTTATAAAGAAGATCTAGGCGAGGAACCAACTAATGAAGATTTTGCAGAGATGGTATCGGAGGATTAATTAGTTTTCTTGTTTCCCACTTGTTTAGGGTTTTGTTTCCTTTGATGTAATTAAACCAATTAGTTTGCTTTGCTCTTTCTTTGGAATGTAATAAAGTTGGTTAATGGAAATAAATGCTTTTCGTTTTATTGTTTTATTTTTGTATACAACCCTGCATACTATGATTCATTCTTACGCTTACCGTAACTGTATTGAATAGAACACCTTCAATACAGTTAGGTTACGGACCATGCCATGCCACTCTTCACCTTCTTTGGGAAGTGGGGCGTGACAAAATCCATAAAAATTTAATAAATCTTTAAAAATTAAGAAAACCTTTATTAAATCTTGGAAGATTCAATAAATCCTTTAAAAATCCCAATTTTTTTCATGAAATCATTTCCAAAAAACTTAGCTCTTATTTTTAAAGAAAAATCTCTTGCAAATTTTAAAACAATCTTTAGAAAAAATTCTTGACTTTTGCACACAATTTGCAAAAATCTGAAAAATTTTAAATTCAAAATTAGGTTTAGGGTTTTGCGTTCATCGTCCCCATCGCCTTTTTGCCACAGCATGATTGCAAATATGGAGTCCGCAGCTGAAACTAATTCCTCGGGACGCCATCAATAAGGACAAATTAATTTTTATCGCTAAAATAATTATGTCTTCCAAAAATTTTAAAAAAAAAAATTTAACCCTTTAAATCGGTCTTATGGGATCGATCAACGAGAAAAAAAATTATCGCGTTTTATCATGCGCTTTCTATAAATCTGATAAAAATATAATTTTTCTAGATCTAAGAAATAAGCTTAAAGGTTTTCATAATAAACAAATCTAATAAAAATACAATTTTTATGATCGGAACATAATCTAAACATAATTAAAAACTTAGATAAATGGATCAAACAGCCCGAATGGATATGACACCAATGTAGGATTGTGGTGAAGCGATCTTTAGATCGTCGCATAACTTATGCAGATCCGATCCACAAGAGAATCTCATATATAATTGTGAAAGCAAATATCAATTAGCACCCTACAAGTACTAAGATTTGCATACTTTTGCAGGATCGTAAATCACAGGAAGTACCGTTGGACCGCGGATTCATTCTTCTTGTTTTTGTCTTCTTCTTTAGATGGCCGTGCGAGGATCAATCACGGTATTATTCGGAAAGTCTTCTAATCCACTGCGGCTACTAGAAATTTTAAGAAAGACGGTTATGAATCTTGAAACCCTAGTTCTCCATAGGTTGCATGCTCTCACAGATTTCTCATCTTTAGTATTGGTTTCATCCATCCATTGCAACCATAGCCTCTACCTATTGTGTGTGTGTAAAGAGGAAAATGAACAGTTAAGATTAAATTGGGCCCAAACCCTTAATTAATAGTGTTTAACCACCTCCTAGGCTAACCCCATCACGAAGCTCGAGTCCGACTTGGGTTCGGCTTCCCATAACGGGTCGGTCAGCTGACCTCCTAAATCCGTCCGCTCGATTTGGGCGAGCCATTGGGCCGGCCCGACTTGGTACAGCGCTAACAAAATCCAATCAATTCGTTTGTAGTGATGTTTTTGTTGCACTATTGGTTTAAGGAATAGCTTAATTTGTGTTTAATTTATTGCTAAAATAATTTTTCAGAATTTATGTTTTCTCCATCAATAAATATAGAAAATGTTTCTATAGACAAATTTTAGAGTAATACTTCACCTACCAGCTTGAATTCCTACCATAATCTATGCAGAAGACAAAATGGTCCAACCCACACCACCTAGATATTGGCACCAAACTAAGAGAAACAAATTAACCAACATAACATTGGCATGTGACGGTCAACCATATTTAAAGGTTTTCCTTCTGCTGTGGTCAAAAGTAATTGAAGCACATCGGATTGTATTCAAACAAGATGTTATCTAATTTATCTTTAATACATCAACAATAGAAAATTTAATTTAATCAAAATTAAATAAAATAAAAAGCTTATAACATTCATAAACCTGCTTGATCACATGATGAAAACTATATAATATTATCTCATGTCATGCATGGTCATTAATTAATGTCATGAGATGACATATTTCCAAATTTCCAAATATCATGAGATTCTTCATTGGCGGCTGTGGACTTATAGTATATACCTAAAACCTACCTACCCCCTCTCTCTCTCTCTCTCCCACTGATAGTATATACCGAACTCTCTCTCTCCCTCCCACTGATAGTATATACCGAACACAAACTGGCTGCATGCATGCATGCAGGGTTGTTTGGTGGTAGCTAGGTTTATCAATCCAAACTCTACTTATAAAAGTAAAGCCTCCCTCCCTCCCTCCCTCCCCTCTCTCTCTCAGTCTCATTGCTGAAAAGAAAAAATGGGCTCAACACAAAACTCATCAGATGAGGAAGCATGCATCTATGCCATGCAGCTGACAAGCTTCTCAGTGCTCCCAATGGCTCTCAAGGCAGCAATAGAGATTCACCACTTTGAGATCATTACAAGGTCTCCAGGCTCCTGCTTGTTGTCCCCAGCAGAGATTTCAAGGCAGCTTCCCACACAAAACCCAGATGCTGGATAGGATCCTGAGGCTGCTGGCTTGCTACAATGTCTTGAGCTGCACAGCTGAGAGTATAACAGGTGATGATGGCCGGATAATTGAGAGGAGGTATGGGGCTAAGCCTGTGGTCAAGTACTTGACCAAGAATGAGGATGGGGTCTCTATGGCTGCTCTGGGTCTCATGGTGCAGGACAAAGTACTCCTTGAGAGCTGGTATTATATATAATCCTTTTATTTTTCTTTTTTCCTTTTTTATTTTGCTGTCTTTTTAAAGTGTTTTGATGGTTTTCAATTAATTTAATTAATTGAGAGTTGAGTCGCTACGGTCGTCTTTGACAACAACGGCCTCACTTTCTGTTTATGGCGTGTGGCCACAGCGAAATGGCAGCTTGCGACTGTGGCTACGTTTTATTATTACTAATTAGATATATAATATTACTTCCTCCTCTTTGATATATATTAATGCTGGTCTTTTTTCCTCAGCCTGTGCCTTTGAAATATCATGTGATATGTTTTAAGCTAAGCTTCTAAAATCAATGCACTTTAGATATGAAGGGCCAAAATGATCTTTAAAGATGATAAAATGTAACAAGTTTCAAGAGAATTAAGGAAGATTTTCATAATTAGGGTTAAACTAGAAATTGCACATCTATCCCATTTCAGATTTTAGAAAAGCAATGATCTTCTTATTAATTTCTTATTAAGTATGCTAGAGGTACGAAAGAATATTTTAATAAAGATTTTTTTACTAAAATGCTTCGCGTAATTTGCTAATTACTAAAACACTCTTCATATTTTGTATTTACTTAAAAGACCCCTCATACGTATAAATTCTACTAAAAAGCCTCATCACTTGATTTTCATTCAAAGTTAGTGTTCAATAGAAAGATAGAGTTGGAGGTTGAGCATGAGATGCTCTCTTTAGTTTCTAAATATTTAGATAGGTTTTCTTCCAAAAAAATCCCACATTCTGGCCTAATTGAAGATTGAATTCAGCGCAAGTAAAGGATCGCTCTTCTTTCATATGAGGGTTGCTCACTATTTCGAAATTTGTAATTAAAGAGACACAGGCTTTCGACAAGCTTGTTGATGGAGAAAATTGAGAAAAACGAACCGATTTATCAATTTAAGGGATTTTTTTTATCGAAACCTAACCCTAAAGACAAGTTGAAGGAAACGTTAGGAATTTTGATAGAAGAATAGCTGTTGGCGGGATTTTAAAACCCTACCCCGATACACAGTGTTAACCCCTAATGGAGTAATGAAAAGTGTAAAACAATTTTCTTTTTGAACTGTTAGGGAATTCTTTTAGTGCAACTTGGATGTATTGGGATCTTTAAGTAAATAAGAAATATGGAGAGTTTTAGTAATTAGCGAAGTATGGAAGAGATTTTTAGTAAAATGCCCTTTAATAAAATGAAGGGAGCAGAATTTTTTTTAAAGAGGAAAGTGTTTATAAGGTGGCACTTCATTCTAAAAAATGAGACGTCGTTTTAAATTTTGACAATTCACCCATTCTGTGAATAATCGGCACCGTTCATCGTGTTCTCCATGGTGTAAAACATGGGAGCATTAAGTTTCATATGATTTCGGTAACATTGCCCATTCATATCTTGCTTTCTCAAATATTCTATCGTCGGAAAACCCTTAATTTTGCAACCACTCAATACATCGTTAAACATTAACGAAAACATATGAAATCCGGTGTGCCTATGACTTAGATCATGGAAATCAAGTTAAACGGTGCCGATCATCGAAAAACATGGTGTAAAGTTAAATTTTAAGACGACGCCTCACTTCTTAGAATGATGTGCCATCTCATAAACACTTTCCTCTTTTTTGAATGGTATATGAATTGGAAACCGGAAAATTCTAATCATGTTAAGTGAATATATTTGCAAATGCATTTTTTTTCAAAATCACTTGAATAGATAAATGTTTGCTAATCTCCTTTTTAGGAAGAATTTGAGTGGTAAAATTATAAGGAGACAGAAAGCTTACACAAATTAATGAATCAATTATATTTATTGATTGATAATTAATTAATTAATTGGGTCAGTGGGGACGTTGATTAACTATACCCATTAATTAATTAAACTACTTATTAATTAATTACTTAATCTCTGTACGGCCGACTTTTCCAAACTTAATTACTTCACGTTCCTATATTCCCACGGCACTCCCAGATAATTAATTAATTAATTGGGTCAGTGGGGACGTTGATTAACTATACCCATTAATTAATTAAACCACTTATTAATTAATTACTTTTTCAATGTTCATCAAAACTTTAAAGTTTAGATGTAATGAAAAAGACATCGTGTTTCTTAATTTTGTACTTTCGTCTCATATACAATTTTCAGTGGATCTTACATGACTGGAGTGACGAGCACTGTCTCAAGCTCCTGAAGATTTGTCACACGGCACTCCCAGACAACGGCAAGGTGATCATCATGGAAAGCATCCTTCCTTCACATATCGAAGCCAAGTCCGAATAGCAAATGGTGTTCCATGCCGACCTCGTCTTGTTGTCTCTCACTCATGGAGGAAAAGAGAGGACGGAAATGGAATTTGATTCTTTGGCGAAAAAAGCTGGCTTCTCTAAATCAAAGGTTATTTGTGGATATGCCAGCTTTTGGATGATTGAGTTTTACAAATAGCTGAGATGATTGTTTACGATTTGGAATTTTGTAATTTGATATGATTATATAATTTCTTATTTCTTTTTATTTCCAGAGGTATATCTGTATTATATTATTCTATAAATAAAACTTTATTGGATATTTATGGCACGACCTGGACTCAATAGCATGGCAGAGAATTTCTCGTCTTTCTTGTGGACTAAGTCGGATGGGATCCATCCCGTCTTTCTTGTGTCCGGCGCATCCCAGCTAGTTGGTATGCCATATATTACATGTTTGTTCTTTTAATTATAAAACATGTGATGTCAGCTGACTTGTACGTCTTTTCTTGAAGGAACTAAAAATAGGAAAAATCTTCTCTACAAGGACTTGTAGAGAAATTTCTCTGCAAGCCCCTTGCAAGCCTTTGCACGAGTTTTGATATTCGTGTAAATGAAGAGAAGGTGCAAAAAAGATTTGCACGAATCTCAAAACCCATTAAAGGGCTTGTAAGTGGCTTATAGAGAAATTCCCTTTCACGAATCTCAAAGCACATCCAAGAACTTGTAAGCGGCTTGTAGAGAAATTTTCTCTACAAGCCCTCACTACTACAAATAAGGGTTGCCCCTACGGATTTATCCGTAGGGGCAAACCACTGCCCCTACGGATATATGCGTAGGGGCGAAAAAATACCCCGTAGGTGCAAAGGCCGCAGGTGCAAGTTGAAGCCCTGAACTTGCCCCTACGGGCAAATTCTTGCCCCTACGGATATATCTGTAGGTCCTGTTGCCCCTACGGAGTAATGCGTAGAGTAAAAAAAAGTTATATTATTTATGGTTTTTTTAATATATTAACTGTACCTACGGATATAACCGTAGGGGCATGCTATAACTCCTACGGATAAAGGCGTAGGTACCTGTCCGTAGGGACCGTATATCAGGATTTCTGATATTTAGCCCCTACGGATAAAGCTGTAGGGGCTAGTCTTTTGGCCCTACGGTTAAGTCCGTAGGGACACTCCCAACCCCTGGTGCTGCGATCAGTGGGAAAATATCAGTTTCTGCTGTTATTTGGCCCCTACGGGCTTAGCCGTAGGGGAAAAATGTGTACCTACGGTTTAATCCGTAGGTACATAATATTTGTATTTTTTTTTTAAAAATGGGTTGCTTGATTTTTTCCCGTCCTGTGCACAATAATATATACATCAATCAAATATAAAATTAATCATCACACAACATATATCGCAGTATTCATATTCACATCTCACGCATATAATATACAAAAGAAACAAAAAAACTGAATATGATATAAATATAAACCAAAATCAATATCGCCCAAAATGTTTCAAAATGTAGTACAATATGTATCATATAAATAAATACATGTTTAAAAAAATAAGAATCAAAATGCTAGCTTAGCTCGGTCCAGCTCCACCTCTGATAAACGCTAGAATCTTGCGCCTACCCCATCGCGTCTGGACCTAACGTGTGCAATAAGCGTGTAAGAACTCTGTTTTATTCGAATTCTTATCATTATCGAGTTATTTCAAAACCCCATTTGGATATCTAGTTTGGAAAACTGTAGTTTATTTTAATTAGATATGTACATGTATGATTAATAAAACCTAAGTCTACAACCAAATAAGCTCAGGCTACGTACTGATATTGGATATGTTGATATCTATAATATGACATGATATTTTACTATTAAGTAGTATACATACCAGCATCTCCTTCAACTCCTGAACGGTGGCCTTCAAGCTCTCCAGTTCCTGCTGGATACGTCGCTCACTGGAGACGGAGGAAGTAACCACCGGGGTGGAGTCCAACCTCATATGGGCCCTGCTAGAGCCCAGTCCTCGGCCTCTCTCCCAACCTCCGTGGTGCCTTCCGTGTGCGGCGTCCAGGACTGGGGTCAGCAGCCTCGAATGCTGCCTTCCCCTAGCAACTGTCAGAACATTATATTTAGCACATACTGGTCTATAAAATTGACAAGAAATACCAAAATCAACAAATTCAAAGCCTTACCTACAGAGATAGAAGATGTGCTCCTCTGGTATCTGCATGTATCAAAATTTGAATAATATTAATTAATTTCAGTACATACATATTAACAAAGTAAACTCGCATATAGCGCTGCTTACACATAAGACAGGGAGTGAACAAGCTCTTGTAGATCATCAGGCGCAAATCTAATCTCATCAAGCAGCCCATGATAATGAGTTGGACGACTAGACAAGGTCCACGACTTACAATCATTCCCTTATACGAGCACATATAAAAATCATAATTTCCAGGATGACAAATTTTATTGTCAACTACTGTCACCACCTACAGCTAGACAATAATAAAAATTACTAAGAGCAAAAGGAATGTGTGTATATTTATGATATAGCATTCTAAATCAATATACATGCCCTATATGATATATAAACATACCTGGAGGAACGGGAGTGGCCTCTGCCCCTGATATGGACGCATCACCAACAACTAGACAATCAAACATTGACAATATAAGTAATTTTGACATAAACAGGCATGGATATCTATAATATTATATTCAAAATGGATATTAGAGAGCGCACCTGCAGTGAGAAGTGATAAAAGTATCACCCAACAAGAGTGTAATTTACAGAATCAGTTGAGACTCTTGAAAGTCATAGAAGAACCTGACCTGCACAAATCTGATGTATGCTTTCCATTGGACACTAAGAAGTCTCTAAAGGGAAAAGCCTATGTGAAAGCCATCATTAGTTCATATCAGAAGATTGATGCTGAAACAGAGAACAAGGAATGCCATTTTCTTCTTCTTCTGCCACATTACTGTCTTCTCCTTCTTCTTCTGCCACATTACTGTCTTCTCCTTCTTATTATGTGCGCGTGCAAATTCAATGACTATATTGAGAATATGGATTAATAGTGGGTAGGAAAAGTATTTCTCAAATGGCTTTTGCGTCTAAAAACCATAAACTACTAAGTAATAGCATACATAATTTTTTTAGTATAAAGGTTGTTATTTTAAGTGCACGTGCAAATTCACTGAAAGCAGAAACTCCAGTGACAAACTTAGGTTGCATACGTTGTTGCCAATTCACATACATCCAGTCCATAACCCTGACGTACTCATGGGCCATGTTAAACTGTATCATATAAATTGTAGGTTATGATGACTATATTGAGAAATCTAAGAACGGGATGGTTACTGACAAAGGAGAAAATCCGTGTATATGCTTTGTGTGTGCGTTTGTCGTTGAAAAGAATAAATTATCGATAATTAAAGTTAGATTTGAGGATACTCATGTATGAGTTGTATTCTATATATGTGTGTTTCGATTTATGATTTCGCTTAAGTGTAGGGTTGTTTTTACTTAAAGAAGTATCACCATCTACTATATATAAAAAAATGTAGCAAACTAGGACTAGAACTCATTTAACATTATCAACTAGTGAGATTTCAATGTCGAAAACTCCCTAAAGAGGAAAATTACTAAAAGGAAAAGACTCTTTGAACAAAACGCATCCACTAGCAATAATATGAAACTGAGACTCGATCAAGATTCTCTGGACTAAAAAATTCTAAGGAATTGCTATTTGAATTACGTTAATTTGGAACACGATCGTTGTAAGTTGTACTTTTCCTGACTTGTGTCATGCCCATGAGCACACAAACTTCTCCCCAATCACAAATCCCAGTCCAGATTGGTATTCAAAATTTATTTAATTAGTTTGTGATCCGCATCATTGATTCATTGCTTGAGGCATCAATGTAGGCACAAATATCACTGAAGCAGCCTAAATCACCATATAAACCGGTTATCGGTTTCAATTCCACCAGAATTAGAATTTCATCCGAACAACTTTCACACAGTAATCGGAACCTGGTCAACAAATTTGTCATGCCCGTTGTGGTTTTACTTATGTACAGTACTTCCACAAAATACGTGCTGTCATTTCTAAATGGAAGTTTCTCAGTGTCATCATAGTAGCAGAAGATGGAATTGTTTATCGCAACTAGATTATGCTAAGCCTCGGATAGATTAGGCAAACATGATCTAGAAGAATATAATTAGCAGAGGAAAAATATAATAAAACAAAACAAAGCGTAGCAAATAAGATAAAATAAAATAAAGATATAGAAAATAAAACATTGGGCTTAGGATTTGTAAGCTAGAAGTACAAAATGAAAACAAGTAGTACCTTTCTAACTACGGCATAGTCTACAAGAGACAAGTTAAGCTCCACATCTGACTCAGCCGGATATGAATGTACAACCTACAGAACTGGGCTTGGACATGCTTCAATTCTTGGCCGCTCTGATGCCATTTGTTTATCAAACATAGAGATGTGCAAAAATTGTTGGCAAATTACTCGGCAGAACTTAACTTGCATTTATTTCTAATGCCTGCAAAAAGCAGCCTTAGTTTTAGGCTAAAAAGAAAAGTGGTTTGTTTGATTACCTCAGCTTCAAGCTGGTCAAGGATTTGTAAGATTCTCTGATGGTAAGTCTGCTCTGATTCAGCCTTAACTGCACAAAGTGCAACAATACAAGTCAAATATGATAACCATGACATGCTAATTCAATGCAGGTAACATAACTAGTAAATGGTGAATTAAGTACCATTGCAAGTGGATGCGTTTTGTTAAATCAATATGATCCTGAGACTCGATCAAGATTCTCTGGACTAAAAAATTCCAAGGAGTTGCTATTTGAATTACGTTAATTTGGAATACGTTTGTATGATTGAAGCTAAGAAACAAATATATTTCCATATTATATCATGCATTGTTTTATCAAAAATAATTTTATCGCATACCTAGCTATGTGCTGAAGTAGGCTATATATCTCAACAGAGAGAGAAATTTATAACCAACATGCCACGAATATTGAGATTGTGTATATATATATAAGTAGACATTTGAATCTAGACAAATAGAAAACAAAACTTTATTGCTCCCTTGTCTCTTATCAAAATCATTAGAAATGTTCATTTTTTCGGGGCTCAAAATTTTCTTCACAAGCTTTAAAAGAAACCTAGAAAAATTCTCACCCCCTGCCGTAACCCCCTGCCCCAACCCTAATCCTAACCCTAACCCCAACCCGAGCCCCGGCCAGTACCCCAACCCCAACCACAGCCCTAGCCGCAGCCCGAGCCCGAGCCCCAATCCCAACCATATATGAAAAACAACCTATGTTCGGTCTTTGAGCATATATGCAAACGAGGCTATGCACAGGAGGCCGCGGTGGGAGACCCACTCGTGCTTAGTTTTTGAGCACGAGTCCTTTAGAACGTTTGCGTTTGGTTTTTATATTTCAAAACGCTCAAATTAATTCTGAACTGGGCATTGATTAATTTTTCAAATTCAATTCTTTTTAATGTCATTTTCACTCCATTCGCTCTTCAATTGCTTCTTCGTCCTTCAATTCCACAAAATTCTGCAGCCATCTCCATCAAAACTGACTAGTATTATCATCAACAGCCCCACCCCAGCAGCACCCCAGCAGCAACCCTAAGGCAAACCCTAACCCCAGCAGCACCCCAGCTAGCTAAACCCCAACACCAACCCTAAGGCAAACCTTAACCCCAGCCCCACCCCAGCAGCAGCCGAACCCCAACCCTAACCCTAACCCTACCCCGACCCCGACCGCTACCACGACCCCTGCCCAACCCCAACTCGAGCGCGCAACCCCAGACCCAACCATGAACCCTAAGCCCAAAATAATCCAAAAATTCTTTAATTTAGCTCGAGATTTCCTCACCTGAACGGTTGCTGCTGGGGCGGTGGTGACGGCCTGAACTGCGGTGGCGACGGCGGCCTGAACTGCGGTGGTGACGAGAACTGCGGTGGCGACGAAACCAGCGGTGGCGACGAGGAGAACGACGATGGCGACGACCGCGAGGCGATTTGGGGTTTTTTTTCACGCGCGATCGAGAGAGAGAGAGAAATTGAGCGTAGGCGATCGATCTGGGTTTTTGTTAAATCGATATTTACTTGCCCCTACGGATATACCCGTAGGTCCTTTGTTTGCGGCTCCGTAGGGAAAAACACCAAATTAAGAATTAATATTTTTATTCTTGGACGTCTGTGCCCGTAGGGGCAACCACTTAGCCCTATGGATTAATCCGTAGGGCCAAGTTAAATCTGCCTCTACGGATTCTAATATCCGTAGGGGCAACCCCTTATTTTACTAGTGCCTTGTTGAGTCATGGCTCATCTTAATATACATCAAAACAAGCCATTTACGGAGACAACAATTTTGTAATGAAAAGTTGTTGAATCATGACTCATCTCAATAGTTTATTAACTAGCGGAGAGGCCCGCGCGATCAATATGGCAGGTTTTAGAATAATCTATGAAAATAAATAAATAATAACTCGTATAGATTGCTATGCCAATGATCATAATAGTAAAAGTTCATAGCATTTATGTAATAAACAAAGTCCATGACATTTATCTGAAAATATTAAAATTTAGTGGTATTTGTTTGTAATACACAAAGTCCATGGTATTTATCTGAAATTTATTGGAAGTTCATTATATTTATCTGTAATAAATAAAATGCATAGTATTTATATACAAAAAATGAAATCACGTTGTATTTATTATTAATAAGCATAGTCCATAGTATTTATTCAGAAATGGCGAAAAATCATAATATTGATTTACAATGAACAAAGTTTTACATATTTATATGAAAAACGATAAAAGAATGTGGTATTTATTTATTTTAAACAAAACCCATGGTATTAATCTAGAAAACAGCGGAAGTCAGGGTATTTATTTTTTATAAATAAAGACCATGATATATATCTAGAAAATGATGAAAACCATGATATTTATTTCCAATAAATAACATCTATGGTATTTATATGAAAAAAGTCGTAAGCCCATGGTATTTTAGTGAAAACCTAGCGGTGATAAACGAAGTCCATGTTTTTTATTTGTAAACAACAAAGTTCATGATATTTTACCTTTAAAATGTCGAAAGCTCATGCTATTTTAGTGAAAACCTAAAGGATTTTGAGCTAATGACATAATTGTAAATCAAGAAAAGTTTTGAGCCGATGGCGTAATTGTAAATAAAGAGATGTTCTGCCTAAATGAGAAATTTACAATTTTATCTCTATTGCATCACAAAAATAACAAAATTTTAAATTTATTGATTTTTCCCGTAAACCCAAACTTATAGAAGTGGGGCAAAAGTGGAATTTTAAAATTTCCACTTTTGTTACCACATTTTATCAATATAATGATAATGATAGGGGGACGGAATATTATACAGCGTTGAATAAATTAATTTATACAACAAATGTGAACCGTTTATTTTAACCGCTACTTTTAAGTAGCTGTTAAAATAAACGGTTCACATTTAACCACTACTTAAAAGATATATTAAAATATTTAACCGCTACTTAAAATAACGGTTCATATTATATAAAAGAGGAAACCGTCTTAACAGTTTCAGCGGTTTATGGTTTTGAGATCGAAATTGGGAGATTTCTGCTATGATTTGAACTGTGATTCTTGCTGGGTATTTTATTGATTTTTGGATCGATTTCATAAGGTAAATTAATTACTTTAATTACTGTAGATTTTTCTATTTGTGATGCCCCACTTCTCGAATACGGAATACGGAGATTGTCACGCCCCGCTTCCCAAAATACGGAATACGAGGATGACTAGACCAGCCATACTCCTACGACCAAGAAAAAATCCTGCCGTAGTCACTATTCGGCTTCTAGTATTATATGGTAATCGATAAAATATAACACGGATAAAGAGAATGCAGTCACGAGAACTATCAGATATAAAGGAAACTAAGCAAATTGGAAGTAAACAAAAGGGACAACTAACCGGGATATCAAAAGAAAGATACTACTGGTTCATTGGTCTGGATCTCCGCGATCTGCTCGAAATCAGACGGATCCACTTCTATCACTGAGCATGCATACTCAGATCATCAGGACGACGCAATAGAAATAATATGATAACAATAACGTGGCATGAAAAACAAAAGGTAATAACAATGGAGACAGTGAATAAAGGAAATCAATATATCATTATCGATGCAGTATATGAGGTATGTTCCGATTGGTCTTTAGGTCAATTTGAAATCGAATCGTGGAAAGGAGTGATCACGTTTAACGAGGGTTTCATACTTACCCGAGACTACGGTCTACTGTTGCCCGGGACATAACCCTGTCAGCCGGACCGCTAAGTCCAAATCTAATATATATAAGAGTCGTTGTTCGAATGATCATTCTCTAAATCGCTAACCTCGCTAAATACAAGTTCCTTTCCACTTTGATTTCCCATTTTTCCTCAGGTTTCAATAAATATATGTATGGGGCTAGTTGTGTATAAGTTCGCACCAATAACACTGTTTTATTCATTTTTCACTGCACCGTTCACTATCACAAATCGTTCACTTTTCACTGGCATACTCGACACAACTAATCCAATACCACTCACGTCCGACAATGCAATATTGGATAAGAATCAATAAAAGCGCTCATTATCACTAAAGGTATCACGGTCGGGTAAATATGTGAATTATGCCGCTAAACTAGTCATATGTAATATAGGTCACTACGCGCCTCAAGAATCCAGAAAATCATATCAAATCTTACGATCATAATTAAGCAAAAAAATACAAAAGGGGTAAAAATTAAACTTAATTAGCAATCCAACAAACCTGGTTTCAGGTCAATTGGATTTCGGGTTTGCGAGTTACGGTCATTTTATTTTAAGTGCTCTCTGCTGAAAATTTAGTTCATGAACTGAAGGTCCATTTCGTAACACAGTTTTCACCCTGTTGGGATTATAATTAGGCTTGGTAATATTTAGATCTATTAATTAGGTTACGAACGCACCAGACAGATCAAAAATATCCACCGTGTGCTGGAAGACATGCATTGTTTAAGATCAGGGTATACGTTCTGTCCCTGCTTGGGACTGCAGTACGTAATGACAATTTAAAATATGATTAAAATAGAAAACCAAAGTAAAAACAAATGAAACCACCACCAATGGTTAGCTAACAGAATAATATTTGCAACAGTATAGGATTCCACAAAATATTATTTTCACACAGAGTTATAAAAGTATTTTAATTCAGGTGTCGACAAGCAGTACTACTCTGGACTGCAGTCCAGAGCCACATTCCCGAACAATTTTCATCATCGGATTTTAACAGTATCGAAATATAATTTACAGTGGATTCTATATCATCGAGTCAGCTTCGATACAAGCCCTCGAACACTGCATTCAAGTATGTATCCAAATTACTATGATTTTCGCAAGTTAGGTGTATGGGAAAAATTCAGATTTAATGAATCTAGACGGGGGTGTCATTTCACGGTGTTAGAGACCGTATTTTCGACCCAACTTTATACGCATCATCCGTTGTCTCTAAAAAGATCTAGTAATCATAAATTTTGCCACACTAGATTTCGTTTTCGCACAAGATACGTATCAAACACCTAATATAGGCATTTGGTATCAACAAAACACACGTTTTCATAGATTTCTCGTACAGGCTGTTATCTATAATTTTTACATGTGATACCAACTTGTCATCAGTCCTAGTGTGGCTCTACTCAGATTACGTCATCATGAGGATTCATTATACCACGTTCAAACACATATTTATAAGCATATCGATATAGTTGCATTTGTTTGTTTTGTTCGTATATCTAGCTCTAATATGATTTCATATACTGTAGCATGAAAACAAGTAATGGCATGGGTACGACCACAGCGAGGCTTAGCTACGATACGGCGCGACACGGGAGTAGGCACGTGGATGGTGCGGGTGAGATGCGGTGGCGACACGGGCATGGTACGATACTGGGCACTAATCGTGGCACGTCTGGGAACGCAAGTGGGCGCGGTCGTGGTGCGCTATGGGCACGTTGTTCTCGCAAAAAAAAAAAAATTTGCGCAAAAGAGCCCAAGGTATCAAATGGCAGCGATACGTTTAAGAAAATGTGAACCAGTATTTTCCGGGCTATATTTTGGCATACTCCCGAATGAGAAACAGCTAAATTCTAATAGTATCAAAATTATCTCGAAAAATCCTTCGATTTGATATATTATTGGCCTCATAATTCATCCGGGATCAAAAGTTATGAGGCATCACGTGCCCACACGTGACCGGGCATCACGTGCCCACACGTGACCGGGCATCACGTGCAGACACGTGACCATTTACAGCCAAAACCTGTAGGCACTGAATAAAATAAATAATTAGAAATAATTAATCTGTGGGGTCACGTGCCAACACGTGATGGGCTTTTAAACCCACTGAAAAGAATTAAAGGTATAATAAAATAACATGGAAAAACCCCAATAAGGCATCACGTGCCAACACGTGACCATGGGTCACGTGCTGACACGAGATAATTCCTGAGTTCTTTAAAACAACAGAATTAAATTCTGGTCAAATGCTTAATCAGGGGGTCACGTGCCAACACGTGATGGGTTCCTAAAGATCTATGAATTAATAGAATTAAATTCTAATTAAGAGGGAATCAAAAACCCTAACTGGAAAAATATTTCTCTAAATCTTTCCAAACAAAAAAGATGGTGCTCTGTAAAATGGAGCACCGTTGGATTAAAAATCCAATGGTGATTAAAAATCACCAATTTATGAAAAGATTTTATACAAGGAAAGATTTCCCTGAAATTTGCCAGGAATAACAGATAAAAGATCTTTTGGATTAAAAATCCAATGGTGAATAAAATTCACTGAATGATCTAAAAGATCATATTGGTTACAAAATCAATTAAAATCTTTCAATGAAAGATTGACAAAACAAATTGATTCTTTTCTTTCTCCTATAAATAGGAGCCAAGAAGAGAAGAGAGGGGATCTACTTTTTTGGGGAGATAACAACAACAGAGAGAAAAAAGAGAGGAGAATTTAATTCTCAAGAGAGAAAAAAAAGATCTTTTCAGAGAAAAGAAACCCTAGGTGAGAAAGGGGAAAGAGATCTAAGTTCCATAAAACAAAGAGAATTTAATTCTCAATTTAAGAGTTTAACTCCTCTGAATAAGAACTTAGTTCTTCTTTTGGTTGAAGATCTGCAGAAGCAGATCTCCCCACAAGTTGAGAATTTAATTCTCATCGGGGAGATTCTGCCATGCAGATCCAAAACTTAGAGGGAGAATTGAGTTTAAGGAATTTAATTCCCCCAAATTCATAGGAATTTAATTCCTCCAAAACAGAACTAGGGTTTAACCCTATATGAGAATTTAATTCTCCCAAATTCATAGGAATTAATTCCTCCAAAACAAAACTAGGGTTTAACCCTATATGAGAATTTAATTCTCCCAAATTCATAGGAATTTAATTCCTCCGAAACAGAACTAGGGTTTAACCCTACATTTCTTCCATATACATAGGAATTTAATTCCTCTAAAACAGAATTAGGGTTTAACCCTACAAAGAATTTAATTCTTAAAAAGAGACTTGAAGCTCTCTATGCATATAAAGAACTTGGTCACGTGGTGACATGTGACCCCTATCCTCAATGATCAGAAAAGAAGGAACAAAACTAGGTCACGTGTTCCTACGTGACCCTTAAACAGACTCCCCAAAATGAGAAGAAAAAAAGCTTGGAGGCAATACCTCACGTGCTCACATGTGACCCTCATAAATGAAGGGAACAAAGCCAAAGGCAGTACTGATTTTGGGCGCCCTCACGTGTCCCCACGTGACCCCTTAATAAACACTTTAATAATCAATACATGGCTACCCATCACATGCCAACATGTGATGGCCTGAAGACTAAAAGTGTTTAACACTTATTTGAATATTCTGATAATAAAATAAAGGAGGTCTGGCCCCATCTTCAGGCGCCTCACGTGACCCCACATGACCCCTTCCTTTCTAGTGTTTAACACTATTTTGTGCATTTTTTCTTCAGTGTTTAATACTGTTTTAAATACATCACGTGAGGACACGTGACCGCCAGATGTTCTCTAGTGTTTAACACTATTTTCAAATCAGCTTAGCCCAAATTGGCTAAGTTTTCCAAAGGCAAATCTCCCCTTCAAATGGGCCTTAAAATCCAGAACTATAATGTTTAAGTGCTCGGCCGAAGACAAAATGTTCTCAGAGCCCTCAAACTCTTGTTTAGCATTGCTAAATGATGAGGGGCTGAACCCAGACAAATGCTCAACAGACCAACAAAGGGCTAACATTTCAAACTTAATTGGACTTGGCCCAAATTGGCCATAAGTCCTCAATTCAGATTTAACTGAACCAATGTGCTCATAACCTAATTAATTGATCTTAGTTCCAAATTGGACTACATATCTCCCAATCAACTTTGGTTCAAGGGTACATCTCTGAACTTCTCTGATATTTATCGTTGAAATCCTTCAACGTCTTCAGAGAGGTAACGGGTCCCGATAACCAATCATTCCATGGACTGTGAAGTCCTTAAACTCATGGACTATGATGTCCTTAACCTCGGATTGTGGGGTCCCTTTAAACCCATAGACTATGATGTCCTTAACCTCGGACTGTGGGGTCCCTTTAAACCCACGGACTATGATGTCCTTAACCTTGGACCACCATGTCCTTAAACCGGCAATTGACCGCAAAGTCCCTAAACTAGAACAATAGAGCCCAAATGCTCTTTTGTTGGATCTAAATGATCTTGTTAAGTAGATCTTAGTCTAAAATTAGACTAACGTATCCTTAACAAATGGTTAAGTTGACCTTAGTTTAAAATTAGACTAACGTGTCCTTAACAAACTGTTAAGTTGATCTTAGTCTAAAATTAGACTAATGTATCCTTAACAAACGTTTAAGTTGATCTTAGTCTCAAATGAGACTAACGTATCCTTAAACCCAACCCCCAAACCCAAATCTAAGAAGATACGGATTTGGACTAATCCACGCCCTACGGGCGACAACATAAATTAGTTTCCGTATACAATCCACGGGCAACCAAAAACAAAACAAACACATACGACACGAAGTGACCATCTGGAGAAGGAGAAAGTGGTTACCGCTATGCGGTAGCATAATTAACTGCGGGGGCTTGCGCTTGCAGGGAAGAGCGTCCTCACAATTAAAAAACCCCTCAACGAGGGGGAATCCGACGAAGTCTGCTACATCGGCCGCATCAATCTAAACCTCCGATACACGGTGTCATAAATCAACTTGGTATCTTCGGAGAGGTGGACGGATAACACCAAATAGTATCTGCCCTCGAAATTCAGGCCGGACGTCCCAACGTCCCGGTTGCGTCTTTCGATGGAGAACAGATTCTGGCACGCCCGGTGGGACCTTTTCCTCTTTCCACTCCACACTTCGTGTGTCGTGTTCGCGAACGAATCGCGGTTTGCTAATGGTTGCCCTTGGGTTCAAGGTACTAAGATTTGGTGTCTTGCTTGGTGCAGAAAACAAGAGATCAATGGCGTCTACCTGCACAAAATACTCCAGCTGCAACTGCAACTCCCGTTCCCCCTCATCTGGAGGTGTAACTTATGGGCCTCAGGCGGCCTCCCTTTTCAGAATGCCGGTAGAGCAAGTAACGCAGGCTACCACCGGGTTTTTCTTCGGGACCATGCTCCCACCAGTGAGCGTTAACATCCCGCTGCCGCAAGAAGCGCAGAAGAAGTCGGTCTTTGATCGGCTCACTACCACCATGGCCCCCCTCAATAGGTCATCCAATGCCAAGCCAACAACATCGGTCTTCGATAGGCTGAGCCTGAACTCCAATGGGCCTGTCAAGAAGCCCACGATACCTGAAGCGGCCATCCCAAAACGGATAGCCATTCCTGCTCTCGAGGTCACTAAAGAAGCTTCTCCCATCAAAGGATCAGTCTTTACGAGGCTGGCCACTCCGGCCCCCGTTCCTGCTGAAAGGTCTGTCTTTGACAGATTGGATACTGCTGCTCAATGGACGTCGGTCTTCAAGAGGCTGGTACCAGTAGCGCCTCACCAGAACAGGGGGCATGACAAAGCCATCCCCATAGCTGAACCAACACCAGCTGCGCGACATGCTCGCCGTCGTCACTGGAGCCGAGTACGGAAGGCTGGGGGTAGCTCTCTGTCTGGATTTACTCCACCAGCTCCAACGGTGGAGATCGATGCTGCTGTTCCAACCGGGAACAGCTTTGAACTACTTAACAAGGTGCGCAGGAACTCTCCTACTGCAGTGCTGAAGAGATCTCCTCCACCCGCGGAGAATGCACCAAAGGCGAAGCCAGAACAACCCCCTCAGCGGCTTTCTTCCAAAATTTACAAAGTCTGGCGACAGGTTCAGGACTCAGTAATTGATCAAGATTACTCTCGCCGACCGAAAAAGATAAAAGTTCGGCAAGAAAAGGACCATCCTGTCAAGCCACAAAAGACGACAGCCGTCTGGGTGCCTAATGCAACAGCCCACTCAACTTCGACCGCCCACAAGATGAGGAGGCCAGAGAAAGCCCCTGTGACCGCGGCGAACCATAGAGACATCGAATCTAAACGCCCCAAGTCTGGGGGCATGATGGTGCATACTGTTTATATGGCTTCCGAAAAAGAGGAAAGCCGTGCTTCCACGGGTCATCGACCGCTTACTCGATCGATAACAAAGGCTCAGGAACAATAGTAGCAGAAGCTTCAGGAGATGCTAACAGCTATGGCCGCACTTACGGGACCGAAAGCAAGCCAGGAGACATTCTCGGAGCAACGCCGTGAATAAGAAACTGATACTGAATTCCTCCGAAGAATGCTCGAGAGGAAAGAAAAAGAGGCCGCGGAACAGGCAGCCAACATCAAACGAATGGCTCTTTTGTTCCAAGATATGGCTGGAATGATGTTACAGCCGGAACCTCTAGCTGAAAAACCCCCGATTATAATTGAAGACGGCAGAGGGGAGACATCAAACCCTCCACCAGCTCTTTCAGCAGCTAAGGAGGAGGCCATCTCAAAAGCTACCCTGGATGATTACATCGCTCAGCAGATACGAGCTCATCAAGCGAGCGAAGCAGCCAGGAAAATTGTTAAGACTGGACTACCCTATCCGGGTTGGTATGACAAAATAAAGTACCCGCCGGGATACACGATCCCTAAATTCCACATATATAAGGGGACGGGAAATCCACACCAACACGTTGTTCCCCGCCGGAAGACGCGACCGGGAAGTTGGGACGTCGAGGCCTGGATTCAGAGGGCAGATGCTAATTGGTGCTATCCGTCCACCTCTCCGAAGATGCCAAGTTGATTTATGGAACCATGTATCGAAGGTTTAAACGGATGCGGCCGATATAGCAGACTTCGTCAGATTCCCCCTCATTTGAGGTGTTTTTGATTGTGGGGACGCTCTTCCCTGCAGGCGCAAGCCCCTGCAGTTAATTACGCTACCGCATCGCGGTAACCACTTTCTCGTTCTCCAGATGGTCACTTCGTGTCGTGGGTGTTTGTTTTGTTTGTGGTTGCCCATGGATTGTATACGGAGACTAATTTATGTCGTCGCCCGTAGGACATGGATTAGTCCAAATCCGTATTTTCTTAGATTTGGGTTTGGGGTTTGGGTTTAAGGATACGTTAGTCTCATTTTAGACTAAGATCAACTTAAACGTTTGTTAAGGATACGTTAGTCTAATTTTAGACTAAGATCAACTTAACGGGATCGTTTAGATCCAACAAGAGAGCATTTAGACTCTATTTTTTTAGTTTATGGACATTGCGGTCGATTACCAGTTTAAGGACATGGTGGTCCATTACCAGTTTAAGGACATGGTGGTCCAAGATTAAGGACATCATAGTCCGTGAGTTTAAAGACATCACAGTCAAGGTTAAGGACATCATAGTCCGTGAGTTTAAAGACCTCACAATCAAGGTTAAGGACATCATAGTCCATGAGTTTAAAGACCTCACAGTCAAGGTTAAGGACATCATAGTCCGTGAGTTTAAAAACCCCACAGTCAAGGTTAAGGACATCATAGTCCGTGAGTTTAAAGACCCCACAGTCAAGGTTAAGGACATCATAGTCCGTGAGTTTAAAGACTCCACAGTCAAGGTTAAGGACATCATAGTCCATGATCTTAAGGACCCCACAGTCCAGTTTAAAGACGTCATAGTCTATGAAATGTGTGGTTGTCGGGACTCGTCACCTCTCTAAAGACGTTGAAGGATTACAACGACAAATATCAGAGGAGTGAAGAGATGTACCCTCGAACCAAAGTGGATTAAGTGACCTGTAGTCCAATTTGGAACTAAGATCAATTAATTAGAATTATGAGCACATGGGCTCAGTTAAATCTGAATTAAGGACTTATGGCCAACTTGGGCTAAGTCCAATTGGATTTGAAGTGTTGGCCTTTTGTTGGACCATTAAACATTTGTCTGGGTTTAAGCCAACATTATTTAGCAATGCTAAACAGGAGTTTGAGGGCTTTGGCAACATTTCTTTGATTGAGCAGTGAACATTATAGCTCTGACTTTTACTCAATTTTGAATGGGAGGCTTTGCCTCTGAAAAATTAACCAATTTGGTTTAAAAAAATAGTGTTAAACACTAGATAACAACAGTGTTAAACACTGGAAATAAAGCTCTCAAATTAGTGTTAAACACTAAAAAATAACAGTGTTAAACACTAGCAATGAAGTCGTCAAATTAGTGTTACACACTAGAAGACACCAGTGTTAAACATTGGGTATAAGTTCTTTAAATTAGTGTTAAACATTAAATAGGAATGGGTCACGTGGGGCCACGTGAGGGCACCCAGAGGTGGGACCAGATCCCTTTACTTCGTTCTGACATTAAGTGTTAAACGCTTTTTTATATTTTTTATTTTTGAGCATCACGTGCTGACATGTGACGGTGATTTATGCGCTGACTGTTAAAGCGTTTGCTAAGGGGCCACGTGGTAACACGTGAGAGCGCCCAAAGCCTTCATTTCCTTTGCTTTTCCTTTCTGTGTTTTGGAGGTCACGTGGGAGCACGTGAGGCATTGCCTCAGAGCCTTTTCCTTCTCATTTTTGGGGATCTTTCCATGGGTCACTGGGGCCACGTGACCTTAGTTCTTTATACGTATGAAGATCTGTTAATTCTCTTTATCTTTAAGAATTAAATTCTCTGTAGGGTTAAACCCTAATTATGATTTAGAGGAATTAAATTCCCATGTATGTGAAAGAATTAAATTCTTATATAGGGTTAAACTCTAGTTTCTTTTAGGAGGAATTAAATTCCTGTAATTTTTAGAGAATTAAATTCTCAATTAGGGTTAAACCTTAGTTCTGTCCATCTTGAAGGAATTAAATTCCTATAATTTGGGAGAATTAAATTCTCATATAGGGTTAAACCCTAATTTTATTTTGGGAGAATTAAATTCTCTAAACTCAATTCCCCCTCTAAGTTTTGGATCTGCATGGCAGGATCTCAACCCGATGAGAATTAAATTCTCAACCTATGTGGAGATGTGCTTCTGCAGATCTTCAGCTAGAGGAAGAACTAAGTTCTTTTGCAGAAGAGTTAAACTCTTAGATTTTGAGAATTAAATTCTCTGTTTGAAGTTTTGATCCCCTTTCTTTTCTCACCCAGGGTTTTCTTTGTTGAGAATTAAATTCTCCTTTCTTTTCTCTCTGAAATTTCAAGATTCCAAAACCCTCTCTCCTTTTTTCTCTTTACTCTTGGCTCCTATTTATAGGAGAAGGAAAATAATTAATTTGTTTAGTAAATCTTTCGTTGAAAATTTTTAATTGATTTTGTAACCAACATGATCTTTTAGATCACTCAGTGAATTTTATTCACCATTGGATTTTTAATCCAAAAGATCTTTTATCTGTTATTCCTGGCAAATTTCAGAGAAATCTTTCCTTGTATAAAATCTTTCCATAAATTGGTGATTTTTAATCACCATTGGATTTTTAATCCAACGGTGCTCCATTTTGCAGAGCACCATCCTTTTTGTTTGGAAAGATTTAGAGAAATATTTTTCCAGTTAGGGTTTTTGATTCCCTCTTAATTAGAATTTAATTCTATTAATTCAGAAGGTTTAAGAGCCTATCATGTGTTAGCGCGTGACCCCACTGATCGACTGTTTAATTAGAATTTAATTCTATTAGTTCAGAGATATTTAGGAACCCATCACGTGTCAGCACGTGACCCTTGGTCACGTGTGGGCACGTGATGCCCCGTTTAGGGTTTTCTTTCCTTTATCTCAGAGAGTTTTTTAAGACTCCATCACGTGGTGGCACGTGACCCACTGATTAAGCCTTTAACCAGAATTTAATTCTGTTGTTTTAAAGAACTCAGGAATTATCACGTGTCAGCACGTGACCCTTGGTCACGTGTGGGCACGTGATTCCCCATTGGGGTTTTTCCTTGTTGTTTTATTATACCTTTTAATTCCTTCAGTGAGTTTAAAGGCCTATCACGTGTTGACACGTGACCCCATTGTTGGAATTTAATTTTTATTAGCCAGAGAACTTAGGAACCCATCACGTGTCTGCACGTGACTGTTGGTCACGTGTGGGCACATGATACCCCATTGGGGTGTTCCATGCTGTTTTATTATGATTTTTAATCCTTTTTGTTTGGAAAGATTTTATACAAGGAAAGATTTCCCTGAAATTCACCAAAAATAACAAACAGAATATCTTTTGGATTAAAAATCCAATGGTGAATAAAATTCACTGAGTGATCTAAAAGATCATGTTGGTTACAAAAACAACCAAAATCTTTCAATGAAAGATTCACTAAACAAATTGATTCTTTTCTTTCTCCTATAAATCGGAGCCAAGAAGAGAAGAGAAGGGATCTACTTTTTTGGGAGATAACAACAACAGAGAGAAAAAAGAGAGGAGAATTTAATTCTCAATAAAGAAAACCCTAGGTGAGAAAAGAAAGGGGATCAAAACTTCAAACAGAGAATTTAATTCTCAGATCTAAGAGTTTAACTCTTCTGCAAAAAAGAACTTAGTTTTTACTCTGGTTGAAGATCTGCAAGAGCACATCTCCTCATAAGTTGAGAATTTAATTCTCATCGGGTTGAAATCCTGCCATGCAGATCTAAAACTTAGAGGGGGAATTGAGTTTAGAGAATTTAATTCTCCCAAAACAAAATTAGGGTTTAACCTTATATGAGAATTTAATTCTCCCAAATTCACAGGAATTTAATTCCTTCAAGATGGACAGAACTAGGGTTTAATCCTAATTGAGAATTTAATTCTCTCAAAATTAATGGGAATTTAATTCCTCTAAAAGAAAATTAGGGTTTAACCCTATATAAGAATTTAATTCTTTCATAATAGGAATTTAATTCCTCCAAAATCATGATTAGGGTTTAACCCTACAGAGAATTTAATTCTCAAAATAAAATAAGGAGACTTAAAAGATCTCTGTGCATGAAAAGAACTAAGGTCACGTGGCCCCACGTGACCCCTGTAAAGATCCCCAAAAAACAAGAAGGAAAAAGTTCTGAGGCAACGCCTCACGTGCTCCCACGTGACCTCCAAAATACAGAAAGAAAAAGCAGAAGAAAAGAAGCTTTGGGCCTTCTCACGTGTCCCCACGTGACCCCTCAGCAAGTGCTGTAATTATCGATGCATAAATCCCCATCACGTGCCAACACGTGATGCTCTAAAATAAAAATAAAAAGTGTTTAACACTTATTTGCAGAACAAAGTGAGGGATCTGGTCCCACCTTTGAGCACCCTCACGTGTCCACACATGACCCTTCTTTCTTTAGTGTTTAACACTAATTTGGGGATTATATTTCCAGTGTTTAACACTGATTGTTTTCTAGTGTTTAACACTGATTGAAGATTATATTTCCAGTGTTTAACACTGATTGTCTTTTAGTGTTTAACACTAATTTGAGAGTTTTGTCTCCAATGTTTAATACTGTTGTTCTTTAGTGTTTAACACTACTTTTAGTCAAATTGGCTAATTTTCCAGAGACAAAAGTCCCTCCTCCAAATGAATCTCAAAATTGTGAAAATCAAAGATGAAAATGTTTAGCATTACTAAATAATGTGGGCTTGAACCCAGACAAGTGTTAATGGTCCAACAAAGGGCCAACATTTCAAACTTAATTGGACTTAACCCAAATTGGCCATAAGTCCTCAATTCAGATTTAACTGAGCCCAAATGTGCTCATAATCTAATTAATTGATCTTAGTTCCAAATTGGACTACAGATCACTTAATCCACTTTGGTTCGAGAGTACATCTCTTCACTCCTCTGATATTTGTCGTTGTAATCCTTCAACGTCTTCAGAGAGGTGATGGGTCCCGATAACCACACACTTCACAGACTATGACGTCTCTAAACTGGACTGTGGGGTCCTTAAACTCATGGACTATGACGTCTTTAACCTTGACTGTGAGGTCTTTAAACTCACGGACTATGATGTCCTTAACCTTGACTGTGAGGTCTTTAAACTCACGGACTATGATGTCCTTAACCTCGACCGCAATGTCTTTAAACTAACAATTGACCACCATGTCCTTAAACTGGTAATGGACCACCATATCTTTAAACTGGTAATCGACCGCAATGTCCATAAACTAAAAAATAGAGTCCAAATGCTCTCTTGTTGGATCTAAAAGATCCCGTTAAGTTGATCTTAGTCTAAAATTAGACTAACGTATCCTTACCAAACGTTTAACTTGATCTTAGTCTCAAATGAGACTAACGTATCCTTAAACCCAACCCCCAAACCCAAATCTAAGAAGATACGGATTTGGACTAATCCACGTCCTACGGGCGACAACATAAATTAGTCTCCGTATACAATCCACGGGCAACCAAAAACAAAACAAACACCCACGACACGAAGTGACCATCTAGAGAAAGAGAAAGTGGTTACCGCAATGCGGTAGCGTAATTAACTGCAGGGACTTGCGCCTGCAGGGAAGAGCGTCCCCACAATCAAAAACCCCTCAAGAGAGGGGAAATCTGACAAAGTCTGCTACATCGGCCGCATCCGTTTAAACCTTCGATACATTGTGCCATAAATCAACTTGGCATCTTCGGAGAGGTGGACGGATAGCACCAATTAGCATCTGCTCTGAATTTTAGGAAAGACGTCTGTCGTGCCGTCTTTCGGAGGGGAACAACCTCGATTCAGGGAAATCAGCATCCTTGACGAGAGCATCTCGATTCGCGTCGATCCGCAGAGAAATCAGTATCTTTGCAGGAATACCTCGATTCGTTTCAACTCCGAGGAAATCAGCGTCCTTGGCAAAAATCTCGAGTCAGGGAAATCAGCGTCCTTGGCGAGAGCATCTTGATTCGCGTCGACCCGCAGAGAAATCAGCGTCTTTGCACTTCGATTTCACATTTTTCCTCTGGTTTCAATAAATATAAGTATGGGGCTAATTGTGTATAAGTTCGCACCAATAACACCGTTTTATTCATTTTTCACTGCACCGTTCACTATCACAAAAGCTCTGTTTTGAATTTCAAAATTCAAAAATTGAAGCAACGCTTCAGATCCCGTGCGCTGCGCGCTGCGTACCACGTGTCAAAAGCAGACGCGCTGGCGCCAGGTGCGCTGCGCCCTAGGCAGCGCACCCCCAAACAGAGCAAAGCTCTGCTTTAAAATTCAAAATTAAATTGAAGCAACGCTTCAGATGCTGCGCGCCACGTGTCAAACACAGGTGCGCTAGCCCAGTTGCGCTACACTCTGAGCTGCGCGCCACGTGTCAAACAAGGTGCGTAGCGCAGTTGCGCTGCGCTCTGCGCTGCGCGCCACGTGTCAAACACATGTACGCTAGTGCAGTTGCGCTACGCTCTGCGCTGCACACCACGTGTCAAACGTAGGTGCGCTAACACAAAGTACGCCAGCGCTGGAATTAAAAGAATTCCCCACCGTTAGATCAAAAGATCTAATAATAACAAATTATTAATTAATCAGAATTAAAATTCTGTTATGGAAAGATTTTTCAATCTTATTAAAATAAGAAGATTATCTTCTATAAAACAGAAGCCTTAGGATCAAAGATCCAACGGTGGGAAATATTCCAAATCAATCAGAGAAAGATCTCTTAAACTGATTTAACAAATCAATTGGCCCTAAATAAAGGCCCCTAGACTTCAAGTCTAAGAAAAAAAAAAGAAAAAAAAGGGAGAGAGAAAAACCTCTGCAAACTTTGAGAAAAACTCAAAGAGAAAGAAAGGCAAGCCTTTAGAAGAAAGAAGATCATTTCTTCATCTTTAAGGTAAAGAATTAATTCTTGAACAACAGAGATGAAATCATCTCGTAAAAAGAAGAAATATCTTCTAAAAAGATGTTAGATCTATAAAAAGACCAAGGTCTTTGATTAAAAAGAAAAGATCAAAAGATCTAATCATAAAAATATAAAAAGAAGTATTTTACTTCATTCACAGATCTTTTGATCTATAAAGGCAGAGCCTTTTTATAAAAACAAGAACTGTTGTTCTTGGATCTTGAGGCAAAGTCTCCTTTGAAGAACGTAAATTTGTTCTTTGATCTTAAAATTGATCAAAATGCGCTTTGCGCTATTAGAAAGTGCTTTGCACTCATGAACTGCGCCTTTGCGCTCCTTGGATCGGCGCTCAGCGCCAAAACATGCCACGTGTCAACCATAAACATGATCTGCGCTTTGCGCTCCTGAAAACAGCGCACTGCGCTCTTGGGTTGGCGCTCAACGCCAAGCGTGCCACGTGTCACTCACTGGCGCACCCATAAACCAGTGCAGCGCACTCATAAATTAAAAGCGCAGTGCGCTAACAAACTAGCGCTTAGCACTAAGCGTGACACGTGTCTTCCTCGTGTGCGCTAACCGACAGAAGCGCAATGCGCTCTTTGACTGGCGCAAAGCGCCTAGTGCGCCATGTGGCGCGCTGTCGAAACATACTTTGTTCTGATAAATGCTATGCATTCAATATAATACAAAAAATGTCAGAGCCCAATGCTTGGCATTATTAAAAGGGCAGAGCCCAAACAAAGGCCTAACATGCAGAACAAAAATAAAATGTTAAACATTTTTAACTGGACTTAGCCTAATTCTGGCCATAAGTCCTCAATTTAAATTGAACTGAGTTCATCTGCTCTTCCAATCAATTTACACCCGGTTCGAGGGTACATCTCTTCACTCCTCTGATATCTGTCATTGTAATTCCTCAACATCGTCAGAGAGGTGACGGGTCCCGACAACCACACATTACTACAGACTGTGGGGTCCTTAAACTCATGGACTATGATGTCCTTAACCTCGACTGCAATGTCTTAAAACTAACAACGGACTGTGGGGTCCTTAAACTCATGGACTATGATGTCCTTAACCTCGACCGTGATGTCTTAAAACTAACATCGGACTGTGAGGTCCTTAAACTCACAGACTATGATGTCCTTAACCTCGACCGTGATGTCTTAAAACTAACATCTGACTGTGAGGTCCTTAAACTCATGACTATGATGTCCTTAACCTTGACCGTGATGTCTTAAAACTAATATCGGACTGTGGAATCCTTAAAATCCACGGACTATGATGTCCTTAACCTCGACCGCGATGTCTTTAAACTAACTATGGACCCCCATGTCCTTAAACTGGCAATCGACCGCAATGTCACTAAACTAAACAACAGAGCCCAATTGCTCTCTTGTCGGATCTAAATGGTCCCGTTAAGTTGATCTTAGCCTAAATTTAGACTAACGTATCTTTAATAAACATTTAAGTCGATCCTAGTCTCAAATGAGGCTAACGTATCCTTAAACCCAACCCCCAAACCCAAATCTAAGAAAGATACGGATTTGGACCAGTCCACGCCCTACGGGCGACAACATAACTTAGTCTCCGTATACAATCCATGGGCAACCAAACACAAAACAAACACCCACGACACGAAGTGACCATCTGGAGAAGGAGAAAGTTGTTACCGCGATGCGGTAGCGTAATTAACTGCAGGGGCTTGCGCCTGCAGGGAAGAGCGTCCCCACAATAAAAAATCCCTCAGACGAGGGGGAATCTGATGAAGTTTACTACATCGGCCGCATCCGTCTGAACCTTCGATACATGGTGCCATAAATCAACTTGGCATCTTCAGAGAGGTGGACGGATAGCACCAATTAGCATCTGCCCCGAAATTCAGGCAAGACGTTCGCCGCGTCTCCGCCGCGTCTTTCGGAGGGGAACAGATTCTGGCATGCCCGGTGGGACCTTTTTCTCTTTCCACTCCACACTTCGTACGTCGTGTTCGCGAATCAATCGCAGTTTGCTAATGGTTGCCCTTGGGTTTCGAGATACTAAGATTTGGCGTTTTGCTTGGTGCAGAAAGCAAGGGATCAATGGCGTTCACCTGCTCAAAGTGTTCCACATGCAACTGCAACCCACGTCCTGCCTCAACTGGGAGCATAGCCTACGGGCCCCAAGCTGCTTCCCTGTTCACGATACCCGTGGAACAGGTCACTCAAGCCACCACGGGATTGTTTTTCGGAACCATGCTTCCGCCGACGAGCTTCAGCACCCCCGTGCCTGTACCAGAAGCTCCTAAGAAGTCGGTCTTTGATCGGTTTACAGCTACTGCGGCCCTTCTCAACGGGTCGCCCAGCACCGGCGCCTCGGTCTTCTCCAGATTGGGCCAAAATTCCTGTCGGCCCACAATGAAGCCTGCAATCCCAGAGAAGATTATTCCGAAGAGAGTAACCAACCCTGCTCCTGAAATCGTCAAGGCGGCTTCTCCTGCCAAGGGGTCGGTCTTTACAAGACTGACTGTCCCAACTCCCACTCCTGCTCCTGCTACTCAAAGGACATCAGTCTTCAACAGGCTGACACCGGCAACAGCCCCTCACCTGAACAGGGGGCAAGACAAGGCCATCCCCGTCACCGAGTCAACTCCATCAGCTCAACACGCTCGACGTCGCCACTGGCGCCGAGTAAGGAAGGCCGGGGGAAACTCCCCTTCTGGGCTAACTCCACCAGCTCCAACGGTGGAAATTAATGCTGTTGTTCCAACCGGGAATAGTTTTGAGCTGCTGAATAGGGTGCGCAGGAATTCTCCTACAGCCGTGCTGAAAAGATCTCCTATTCCGGTGGAGAATGTTGCGGAAGCAAAACCAGAATAGTCCCCTCAGCGGCTGTCTTCCAAAATCTACAAAGTTTGGTGGCAGGCTCGGAACTCAGTAGTTGATCAAGATTACCCTCGCCGACAGAAAAGGGCGAAGGTTCAACAAAAAGAAAGCTATCCTGCCAAGCCACAAAAAGCTATTTGGGTGCCCACTGCGACGGCCCCCTCAACTTCGATTGCTCATGAGAAGAGAAGGCCAGAGAAGATCCCCATGCCTGCGACAAATGTCAAAGGCACTGAGCCCAAACGCCTTAAGTCCGGGGGCATGGTGGTGCATACCGTTTACATGGCATCCAAGAAGGAGGATAGCCGTGCTTCTACGGGCCACTGACCACTCACCTGATCCATCACAAGAGCTCAGGAACAGCAGCAGCAGAAGATCCAGGAGATGCTAACTGCAATGGCCGCACTCACCGGGCCAAAAGAAAGCCTGGAGGCGTCATCGAAACAACGTCACGAACACGAGACTCATGCTGAATTCCTTCGGAGAATGCTCGAAAAGAAGGACAAAGAAGCCGCGGAGCAAGCGGCTAACATAAAGCGAATGACACTTCTCTTCTAAGATATGGTCGGGATGATGATACAGCCGGATCCTTCAGCCGAAGACCCTCCGATCATTATTGAAGATGACATAGGAGAAACATCGAATCCCCTGCCGGCTCTTTCAACAGCCAAGGAGGAAACCATTTCTAAGTCTGCCCTGGATGATTATATCGCTCAACAAATACGAGTTCACCAGGCAAATGAAGCGGCTGGTCAAATCGTCAAAACCGGGCAACCATATCCGGGCTGGTATGACCAGATAAAATACCCACCGGGCTACACGATCCCGAAATTCCATGTGTACAAGGGGACAGGCAATCCCCATCAACATGTCTCCCAGTTCAGGGCTCTTTGTGGCAACACCGGCGGCGATGATAAGCTCTTGCTTCGCCAATTCGTCGGCAGCTTATCGGAGACGGCGTTTGAGTGGTACTCCGAGCTTCCAAACGACTCCGTCAAAACTTTCGCAGAGATGGAGTTGCTATTCACCCAGCGATTCACGAGCGCAAGTGACCGTACCCCGATAATAGCATCGATCAATGCGAGAGTAAAGCCGGGTGAAACTTGGGTTCAATACGCAATCCGATGGCGAAATCTGTGGTCAAAGTGCGAACAGCGCATCGAAGAAGCACCAGCGGTGGGCATGTTCATGGGCACCCTAGACCCTCATGCAACTATTTCATAGTTCATGATGTTCTTCAAACCGACCACGTTCCAGGCTTTAATCGATAAGCTAGCCCAGATGAATCAGATGGGTCACAGACTGTCTCCTCCGAAACCGGAACCGCAGAACGAAAAGGGTAAAGGGAAGGCAACCTTTGTGGCGAACACCCAGCAGCAGCCCAGTTCTCCAAGACTAACGGATCGATTGGAGGAAAGACGGCGCTATTACAATGAGAAAATGAAGCGCCCTTACTCATTCCCGCGGGATAAAACGAAGAGGCTGTTCGAGCTGGCAATGAGCCACAGGCTTATCAATTTGCCGAATCCGAGGCGACCACCGCAACCCAGCGAATGAATAATCCTAATTATTGCCCTTACCACCAAATGGTAAGCCATCCTATTGAAGATTGCTTCATCTTTAAGGGATGGATCGAGGATCAGTACCAATAAGGCAAGTTTGCGCTGTCTGAGAAGTGGAAAGTAAACCCACCCCAACCGCACACTCCTAAGAAGACGGACACACCAGGGGCAACATGCTCTTTTGTTGAAGAAGCTCCGTGGGAGGTCGTGCTTTCAGCCAAAACCAAAAGGATGCTGAATGATCTCCAGACATGCCCAGCAATCAGGTGGGAGAATCCGCTAGAACCCCAGATCATCGAAGGGATGCTGAAGCCGCGCCCAACTCCAAAGATTGGTGGTGATAGCCAGAGTGTTCACACCCAGTCGTCAAAATCTTCGAAAAAGAAGAAGAAATCCAAGAAGCCCGTGAAACCTGGCGACAAGCGCACGGACTTACAGAAGCAGATTGACGGGCTGGAAGAGTATAACCAGAAGGCGCGGACTCCAATCACGCTCCAAGAGTTCCTCAGCCACGTCCTTGAGGACGAAGATGATGGAGAAGGCTCATCGGATGGATCTGAGGATTACGTAGCAAGCTGCCATGTGATCTCTCATTCATCGATAGACAATGAAGAAGCTCCCTACACAGAGAGACTGGAGGCAGGTCCCGAGCCGGAACTTCTATGGCCGTCAGACAAAATGATCGACGCCTTCCTGAATGAGATTCATCTGAAAAGTAAAGCCAATAGGGAGCGTGAGATGACCATTTTTGAAAGAGCCAAACGCCGGCGACTGGACGAAAGAGTCGAGGCACTCCCCCCGAATCAAGGAACATCCGTCGCGGATAAAAACAAGTTCAAGACGAGGAAAAGGTTTGCTAAAGCCATATCAATGGGAATGAAGTTACCACCCTCTGAAGGAAACACTCCCGGTGAAGCAGAAATGCATCCTGGCTACTGCTCATATCATCGAAAGATTTCGCATCCCACCGAAGAATGCGACGCTTTTAAAAGATGGTGGCAGGGATATGTTGCTCACCGGCAACATTTTAAGCGGATGAAACGCAAAACTCGTCGGGAGCAGAGAAGTACGACCGAGGAGCATAAAAGAACCACTGGTAACTGTCGCATGGTCAACACCGAGGGATCGCAGGTTCTCACCTTCGGAAGCGACTCTGATGAAGAGATGGCTCTTGGCCCTCTCTTTAAAGAATCCACCTTGGGGAAGGAGGAAGAATCGAAAGCCTATGAAAACATTCAACTGCGCAATCGCACGCTTCCAGAAAAGAATTTCGGACCCACAAATAGAAAAGATAAGGGAAAAGAAAAGGTCTCTGAGGATATTGCCCTGGATGACCAAGTCATGAAAGAGCTGACTGCCAAGGACCCGCCAAAGAAGAATAAGGTGGACTACAACGTCCTGGCGCACCTAAGGAAGTTACCTTCGCAGCTCAGCATTCTCGACGCCCTTTTACTATCAAAAGAAGCAAAAGATTCATTGATCAAGGCGCTGCAAGAGCCAGAGCAATTCTAAGCTTTCCTCGCCGAAGAAAAGATGAAAGACGAGTTGGAAGAAGTACACACAGCCGATATCACCTTCGGTGATGAAGATCTCCTCTTTGGGACGTGCGAGCACAATCGTCCCCTCTATGTCTCAAGATAATGCCACGATATAAAGATAGGCAAAATCCTGGTCGACAATGGATCTTCCGTCAATCTCCTCAACGTGCGAGTGTTGAAGGAAATCTGCATGAGCGTTCAACACCTCGCTCGTGATAGGATCACCATCTCTGGGTTCGACTCCCAGTCATCACGGACCCTCGGGTCTGTAATACTGACGCTGCGCTTCGGGCTGCTTGTCACGGATATTAAATTTCATGTCATTGATGCCAAGACATGGTATAACGCTTTGCTCGGTCGACCTTGGTTACACGAGTACAATATCATCCCTTCTACACAACATTAGTGTATGAAATACTTTAAGGATGGTCTCGAGTATACCGTAACAGGAGAGCTAAATCCATTCTCCGTGAACGAAGTCCGTAAGTACGAAGATGCAAAATACTTTTTGCCAGATTTCGAGGACACGGAGAGATGTCACAAACCGGAGAACAAAGCTATCACCACCGTTCCAGTCTTCGGGAGTGATACTGAAGAAGAGGAAGCGACAGTTCATTCATATCCACCCCAGCACAACAAGCCAGGACCGTCCGCTCCTATGTTGATCTTTGGCAGTGACTCAGAAGATGAGGTCCATGCTATATTCTCCACTCGGCCTTCAATACAAACATTCGCTGATAAAGAGCAAAGTTTGCAAATTGCCATGGTTCCGCCCAAACATCATAAAGAACTAGACGCGCTTGATACCTACAGTGTGGAAGAGCTGCAGACGTTCTATGTCCCTCCCATGAGAGAAGGCGAAAAGGCGATCCTATTCTACCGCTCCGGGGAAACCAAAGTGGAGAAAGAAATCTGGCACGGCGCGGATTCTATACTTGACAGGCTCCAGCCCATCCGTCTGCCTAGATATTATACAGAAGGCTTGAAAATGCTGTTGAAGCGCCAAGGGATACCCTTCAAACAGACCGCTCGAAAAGCTAAGTTCTATGATAGGATCTGGAACGTTCCCGGAACTCAGCGCAAGTTGCCCAACAGAAGAATGGAAGCGATCGGGCTTGGATATGTTCGGTCCAAGAAACGGGAACTACTCCACGACTGCTATGTCGTACATGACTTTGATGAAGAAGGAGATGCTCAATGGGAGAATGCTAACCCTGAACCAGAAAGAGCCTCCGACGTGAAAATGCCCAGTCCGTCGTTCGAAGAACAAATGGACAAGCTTATAAGGGAAGCTGGTCAAAAAGTTCAAGACGACCATAATCGCGAAATGGTCATCTACGAGAAAGCCAGGACTCAGTGCCTTCTTCAACAGGCTGCGAAAGATGAAAATGCCCCTCCCTGTCAACCTGTTGTACAAATGGCTTGACACAGAGGCCGAAACAAGTCAAAGAGCGGAAAAGGCGTTCGACAGCGACAAAGCGGGACCAAGAAGTCACGCGATCGGGAATTGAGCGGTCCGGATTTGTCCCTTACGAAGAAGATGAGTCGAGTATACTCTTTTCCTCAAGACATGACAAAGAAGATTCTTGACCTCGCTATAAAACATCAAATGATTACACTTCCGGAGTCCAAACACCCTGAGCAAGCTAACGAGGTCTCTCATCCAGACTATTGCTCTTATCACCGAGTAATAGGACACCCTCTCGAAGACTGCTTCACCTTCAAGAACTGGGTCGAATATCAATATCAGCTCGGCAAGTTCGCTCTATCCAGCAGCTGGAGTGTAACCCCGTCGCAGAAGCATGAACCCAAAGCCGCGCATACAGCGAGAATAGAACCAGATCAACATCGGTCTTGGAAGCGAGCTCGTACTTTTCATATGATAACGCTATCAAAAAAAGAGCCCAAGAATATGGATGACCTCCCCTGGTGCTTCGAAAACGATAATGACGAGGTGATCTCAGAGTTTCCACCGGCGCCGAAAGAGCTGGAAGATGGAATATATACTACCGCAGATGATCTCAAGAAAATTGATCTGGGGACGCCAAGTGACCCGTGGCCAACATTCGTCAGTGAGCTGTTGTTTGAAGAAAAGTTGGCTACGCTAAAGGACGTGCTCATGCAGCATAAAGATTGCTTCGCATGGAATTATTCCGAAATGACAGGATTAGATCCAGAGATTGCTGTGCACAAATTGGCGATATCCCCGGACGTTAAGCCAATCAAACAAGCACCAAGAAGAATGCGGCTCTAGCTTGAGATGAGAATCAACGCCGAGGTCAAGAAGCTAATCGACTCCGGCTTCATCCAAGAAGTTCAATACCCTGACTGGATTGCCAACATTGTCCCAGTGATGAAGAAAAATGGGATGGTGCGCATATGCGTAGACTTCCGGGATCTCAACAAAGCTTGCCCGAAGGACGACTTTCCAGTACTGGTCACTGAGCTGATGATAGATAATACGTCCACTCACGAAGTTTTCTCCTTCATGGACGGCTCATCAAGATACAATCAGATAAAGATACATTCCGAAGACCAGAAGCATACCGCTTTCCGGACTCCTCTGGGCATATTCTGCTACAAAGTGATTCCTTTCGGTCTGAAGAACGCCGGCGCTACTTATCAAAGGGCCATGACGAAGATCTTCGATGACCTCATACATGAAATCGTCGAATGCTATATCGACGACCTCGACGTTAAAAGCAAATCATACGAGGAACATCTAGAGCATCTGAAGATCGTATTTCAACGCCTTCGGCAATATAACTTGAAGATGAACCCTCTCAAATGTGCGTTCGGAGTTTCCTCGGGCAAATTCCTAGGATTCATCGTACGACATCGAGGCATCGAGATAGACCCGTCGAAGATTAAGGCGATCATGGAAATGCCCCCGCCAAAGACACTCAAGCAGCTACGATCTCTCCAAGGGAAGCTCGCGTATATCCGGCGATTTATAGCCAATCTTCCAGGGAAATGCCACCCTTATAGTCACCTGATGAAGAAGGGAACTCCTTTCGTCTGGGATCACAAATGCCGAAGCACACTGGACGAAATCAAGCAGTACCTGCAGAATCCGCCAGTGCTGGCCGCTCCGGTCAAGGGAAAGCCTCTCATTCTTTATACAACAGCCCTTGAAGGTTCCTTAGGTGTATTATGGGCACAAGAGAACGACCAAGGGAAGGAGAGAGCCCTCTACTATTTGAGTCGAGTTCTCCTGGGGGCAGAAAGAAATTATTCTCCCATCGAAAAACATTGCCTGGCATTGATCTTTGCAATAACGAAGCTCAGGCACTATGCATTGGCGCATGAAGTCCGTCTCATATCGAAGGTGGATCCTCTCAAATATCTGATGTCAAAAGCTATATTGACAAGTCGGCTCGCTAAATGGGCCTTGCACCTGATGGAGTTCTCAATAACTTATCAACCTCTTAAGGCAGTGAAAGGCCAGGCCATCGCCGACTTCCTCGCTGAGCATCCGGTACCGGCCGATTCCCCTTTGAATTGCGAACTGTCTGACGAACATGCATTTGATGCGATCGACGGTGGTGATACCCGATGGGAACTTTATTTTGATGGAGAGTCTTCCATGAAGAAGCGCAAACAAACTACCCCTATAATCAAATCGGGGGTACGCCTCATCTTCGTAACTCTACAAGGAGGGATAATGCGCTTTGCTTTTTCCTTAACAGAGCCGAGGACAAACAGTGAAGCCTAGTATGAAGCTTTGATAACAGGCCTCGAGATCGCCATTGACATAGGGATTGAAGATCTTCTTATATACGGAGGCTCCCAACTGGTCGTCAGTCAAGTAAATGGCGATTACCAAACGTGCAAGCCAGAGTTGGTGAGATACGGCGAGAGAGTGCAGCAATTGCTGACCCAAATACCTTCCTACATCTTGGAAAGCATACCGCGTGCAGAAAATAGCAAAGCGGATGCACTAGCTAAGCTCGCTAAAGAACTGGCCGACGAGAACCTCGATGACGTGAGAATCATTGTGCAAAGCCGTCGGGTTCTTGCGCCGGCGGAAATATCTCCGGAATCATCCGAGGAAAAGGAAGCGACTGAGCAGACGACCCTGCAAATAAAAGACCAAGAAAAGGTTGAGGATTGGAGAAAAGTCTTTATATACTACTTCAAATCCCGTCGAACACCTGAAGATGCGTCCTCAAGACATCAGCTTATGAAACGAGCTCAATCTTTCACCTTCGTCAATGATACTCTGTACAAGAGGTCGTTTGATTCTCTATGGTTGAGATGCCTAGGACCTGAAGAGGCGAAAAGAGTCGTCTAAGAAGTTCCCGACGGACTCTGCGGTTCTCACCAAGCCGGGCCGAAGATGAAGCTGAAGATTAAAAGAATGGGCTACTATTGGCCCACGATGATTCAGGACTGCCTCGAGTATGCGAAGCAATGCCACTCATGCCAGATTCATGGAGACTTCATCCACCAGCATCCAAATCCACTACATCCAACGGTGGCTAGTTGGCAGTTCGAAATGTGGGGAACTGATATAATCGGCCCCATCAAGCCAGCATCGTCCAGAGTACATCGGTTCATTTTGGCGACAACTGATTACTTCTCCAAATGGGCAGAAGCAGTACCGCCGAGGGAAGTGAAGATGGAGAATATCCTCCATTTCTTCAAGACACACGTCATTTATCGGTTTGGCACTCCGCGACGGATTATCTCTGATAACGGACTAGCCTACAGAAGTGTCACGGCCCAAAATTGGCCCGTGACGGCCCTAATACTACGCAACGCCTAAAGACGTAACGTGGTAAAAGAAAGCCAAAACCCAGAAATCTAAACTAAGAAAATACGGAAAAGATAATATAAGTTTTTGAAACATTTGAAATCGCAACCCAAATTCTTTAAAAGTCTTACTTTCTTTCTTTAAAATTTTGGCAACACCCCTTTTTGTAAAAACTAACCCAAGATGAATACAACACAAAAATATGAAGCTATAGCGAAGAAATAAAGACAATAAAGAGAAAACTGTATACAAAAGACAACAAACCCACAAATAAAATACAGTATCGTCCTCACCAAGTCTCTAAGTCAACAATACAATAGTAGATGGAGAGTACAAATACAACGAATGTACAATATGAAATACAGATAATCATCTAACCCACCTAAGCAAAACGGTATACTGTGAGCTGATGCGATATCTGTAGCGAAAGATGATAGATGAATAGCTGAATAGCCTGTCTCGACGACTCTGGGGAACAACCTGAAACACCTGTGGCACAACGGGGGTGAGTTGCCAACTCGTGAATAGTAGATAACATATGCAGGTAATCGCAGGAATGTACGTACAGCATGAATCTAAGATATGCGATTACAGTAATAACATGTCATGTGAATGCAAAGTAATGGAAATACACTAGCAGGTACAATCAATATGTGAAGCAATAATGGCATGATAATTGTATGCAATAACTATGCAATAGGAATATGAGAAAGTAGATATGCAACTATCATAAGGGTACACTAATAAGTACTACCAATATATGAAACTGTGCATAAAATAGATAAGTGTGAGGTATAGGGTGGAATATGTCATTTCCACGGAAACCTGACATCGTGGTAGGATCACAATCCATCAAGACACTCAAATCCCAAATCCTCCAATCAGCCCTCAAACTGGGCTCTCACGTCATATAAGTCTCACATCACCTCAATGTATAATATCGAATAGCTCTCCTATATCTCGAATGTACAAATCATCAATCTCTTTCATATCCAGTATCCAATCTCAATGAATCACCTATATCCCAAGTCGAATCTCAAATAATTTCTAACATCCTATATATATATATATATATATATATGCAGAAATAAAATATGATGGGGGCAATACACATATATTAGCGTCCCATTCCACTAATATTGGTGTAAGGGTATATATAACAACGGCTAAATCCCCTGTTATATATACAAAGGTATTAAAAGAAATATCATGAAAACCAATGTGCCCAGCATCGACACAGAAATCCTGATCACGTATCATACGCTATCCCGAAAGCACGAGTGCCTAGCTCTGACCCTCGCCTTTCGACGTATGCATACGTACATGACTCCCAGCGGTGTCTCCGTGATCCCCCGCCGAGTCATGGGTACTGTCACCGGTAGGTACTCGCCCGCCTCCAGGCTCAATCGGCAAAATACATCGATCTTCTTGCCGAGGGGAACCATACCGGGCCCCACCATGTACTCTCATACGGCAACCACACCTCGTATGGAGTATATAATCAGCACCGATAAAACTCATGGTGGACGCGCAAATATCATATCAATGAAACCGGGTTTTCAATGTATGCATAATTTCATGAACTCCCACGGTTCCCAAATTCAGAAAACACCATGTAAAATCCAAATAAACAATGAGCAAATCCAGGAACAAATAAATGCGATATATCTGAATGTGAGCATATAAATGAGAACATGTAGCTGAAACCAGATGTATGCGAAATCAATAAGGTACAGCTAAGTATAGATACTTACCTATAAGTAAAATATGTGCATGGTATACCTATAGCTGTATCGCAAGGTGTATATGTACCTATCACTAATAGTAAGATACACTACAGGTATACCGATAAGCTAGATGTCATGTGTGATAAGCAATAGAATCTATAAGGGGTTGTGTGTGACATGGCAATTATTGACGGTGTGTGTGTAGCATACAATCCGTGCTCGTGCAACATGAACCGTCAATAATATGTGCAGTGTCCTACGGCTGCTAGTCACAGTATAACTATATCAAGGAATAAAGTAAAGGCGCAATTCTAACAATGACGTAGAATGTGCGACAGGTATTTGAATCCTAGCCCAGACGCATAACGCCATGCGGGCGATTCCCCTGTAGATGTTAAATCTACTCACCTACGCTCCACGCTAGGTGAATCCTACCATCTGCTCCCCCCTGTAGTAATGTCCGTAGTCCCTGCCTGCAAACCTGCAAATAAGACACGGAAATCATATATAAGCCAAATATTCCGCGAAAAACGATATCGAACCAAAACGAGAAACTCGCGTCGCGAACTAAACGCGCGTGTGCTCGATACGCTGAATCGTGTGTGTACGCGTCTAAAACCATCGCGACACGCCGCGATATGCTAGATCACGGAACCCTCTCACGTATCGCGCGTATCGCGCAAACACAACGGACACAAAAACGATATATGATCCCAGATTTTCCTACAGGCCAAATATTACAAAACTAGACATGCCAAAGCACTATACAACCCTACAGACAACCCTAGCCAAGACCCCAACACCCCAGTCCCTAACTTGGCCGTAAATTGCGGCCAAACCTAATAAAACTGCGGCCTGAGTAGGGAATTAGGGGCTCGTGTTCAGGTGGTAGTATCTAGACCTAATGGGCATGCTCGAGTTTCCTCAATTTTACCCTGAAGTGTCCGGGTCAAAAGCAGATCACAAAATTCTAATATATCGCTTTAAAATCACCAATTTAGCACAAAAGGCAAACCCTATGGTATTTTAGAGTAATCTGGGTTAAATCTCAGTTCGAGTGACCCTAATAACACTTAAATGGGTAGGGTTTACTAACACGATCATCAATTTGCCACCACATCTCACAAATCACCAAAACTAGCACAAAACTAGCTATTTACACTAATCGAAGCTAATCGATGCACAACTTAAGCAACTAGGGGATTGGGTTAGGAAGTATACCCTACGAGATCCTAGGAAGCAGGTGAAGAAGTGAAGAAGAGCTGCTGCAAGTGCTGGGGTTGCTGTTGCTACAGCTGCAGATTCTGCTGATGATGATGATGGCTGCTGCTGCTATCTGTGTTGTTGTTGTTGGTGATGCTGAGGTTGTTGTTGCTGCCCCTGGTGCTGCTGCCTTGCTTCTGCAGCTACTACTTGCTTCCCTTGTTGCTGCTGAAGCTCCTGCTGCTGCTGCTCTTGCTAATGTTGCTGAAGCTGGAGCTGCTGCTGCTGCTGTTGATGCTGCTCTGCTACTGCTGATGTTGTGGTGTGTGTGTGTGTGAGAGAGAGAATGGGAGTGAGAGAATGAGAGTGAGAGAATGAGAGAACACAAACAAGTCAACCCCCTTCTCTCTCTCTTCATTTAATGAAGCATGGCAAAAGCCATCATGCCCCATTCTCACTCTCTCTCTCTCTCTCTCACCAAGGTCAACACAAGACAATCATTTTGAATTTAAAACCCCATTTAAATCCATTTTATTTTCAAACAACCATAAACAAATAAAACCCAAAAGCACCTAAACAATAATAAACTAGATTAAGGAATGGTTAGTTCACCATGTTGCTAATCATGGTTAAACCCCCAAAACAACCCTAGTTATCATGCACAAGTGTGTGCAAGCCTAGGAAAAATCTAATAAAATACTCATTAAATAGGATAAAATATTTAAAAACCAAATTGGTAAACCTTTTTTTATTAAAAACTATATATAAAAATATAATTAGCTACAAAACGCATTCTAAGGTGTTACAATCTCCTCCCCTTAAAAGAAATTCGTCCCCGAATTTAAAAATATACCGATACGCGTACCTTCAAAGAGAAGATTACAACCCTCAAATCTCGCTCGCAGCCTCCCAAGTGATTATCTCACTACACGGCTACGTCCAAGAAAACCCTTCACAGATGGCAAGACTTTTGACCGACGTTTCTCCACCTGCCGGGCCATTAACACAACTTGCTGCTGGTGAACGAAAGATCGCGTCCAAGCCAAAAGGTTTGGTGCCATTTCATGTGAGAAAGGTCAAGAAGGTAATTGTAAAGTATCATCACAAGGAATACGGGGTGAAAATCTAATAATCTGGGCGGAAGAGCCAAATTAAAGGCAACGAAACTAACTCGCCTATAGGATCTTAAAAGGACCTAAAATCCTGGGACAAGCTTCCTAAAATCCAACACGTCATTCATCGGAAAGTCCGTCGGAATACATGATCTGTCCCTGCGAACTCGAGTCTATGGCTAACACAGTCGGCATAAGATCTCAGTTCGCAATGGACAATTCTCATCCTGACCTTAATCAATTGGATCATCTCCGAAGCTCTAGACTAGCTGGGGTCCAAAATCCTACTTACGCAGAGTTAGAAAAATAACAGACTGGTGATCGACATGACCTAACCCCTAAACCTAAAGGTGGCCAATTGGAGTGTCTCCTGATAACAGCTATCGAAGGAGAACCCTAACGATGGCGAGTGAAGATCCCCAACCGCTGGCAACAATCAAAACAAACACACAACTTAACCAAGAACAACTGAGCAAACTGAGTATAACCGGACGACAAGAATCCGCATGGAGTCACACCCTAACTAACCCTGGGTAGACACCATAACGAAATTCATGGAGATCTGCTCCCACTCCTACTTCGGAACGGTAAAAGGTTGCAACTCTCCAGCCGGCCTCAGATGCTCAACCCAAGCACACAACAGGACAGACACCTTGAAGCGAAACCTGAAACTTCTCTTTACATCCCTGTCCACCCGTAACTATCTCACAAGTCACGTTAAATGTTGGTGGAGCTTGAATACATATAGAGAGTTGACAAGTGTGCATGTTCTAGGATTACACGTCTCTACCCGATGATACCAGGTACACAAACGCGTCCCTAACTTAGTACACCATTGTCACAAATCAAGGTCTCCGAATCATTACCCAGCCGAGTATGCTCAAATATCTCTGACGAACGAGCATCGGCGGATAGTGTCTCGCGAAAACGATTTAAGGAAAGTGGTTGGGCGCGGACATGAGTAAGCTGTCCCCTCCGTAGAGACGAACTAGAGCTGTACTCAACGATCACACAAGAACTGTAAATCTGCAGAAAACTATCACAACAATCAAAATCCACTGCAGGAAGATGTACATTAAGCTCTGGTGGTCCGTGGAAAATCTGACATGACTCTCAACCAAGTAGTGTCTCTAAATCTCCAACGCAAAACCACCGCGGTCATCTCCAGATCATGAGTGGAATATCCTTCTTGTACTTCCTCCAAAAGTAGGGAAGTAAAAGCGATAACTCTATAGTGTCACCTCAGTACACACCCGAGCCCCACTCACGAAACATTACAGTTAAACAACAAGGTCGCCCGAACCAAAAGCAAGGAAAGAACTGATGCAGTTGTTAACCGAATCTTCAACTGCTGAAAATTCCGCACACATGCCTCAGTCCAAAGAAAAGAAACCTCCTTTCCGGTCAACTCAGTCGACGGTGCATCACTACTCTAGCAATCCTGCATGAAACGGTGGTAGAAACCTGCTAAGCCCAACAATCTGCGGATCTCCGTCCTGCACACAAGTCTGGGCCTAGGTTGTACGGCCACGATCTCCCTCGGAACCATACGAAACCGTCTCCCGTGACTATAAGACCTAAGAGTCAATACGAACAAGCCTGAAGAAACACTCCAAGAATCTAGCGAACCACTGGGACTCTCCCAGTATCTGCAACAAATCCTCAAGTGCCACACCTGTCCCTCAAGACACATTAGATAGACCAGAATGTCGTAAATAACACAACAATGACTGGTCGAGGAACGGCCTGCAGAAATCTGGTTCATCACATCTACGAATGCTGCTAGGGCATCAGTGAATCCAACGACTCACTAAAACACACCAGGCCCGTAGCGCGCACAAAGCAGTCTTCGGAATGCCATCACTCCGAATTCGCAGTAATGATGACCTGATCCCAAGCAAACTCAGAAAATGTCTCGCACTCTGGAGCTGATCGAAGAAATCGCCAATGCGAGGTAAAGGATACCTATCCGCACCGTAAGCCGGTTCAATTGACGATCCGTCGATACACAACCTCAAACTGCCGTCTTTCTCCTTGACGAACAGGAATAGGAGCTTCTAAAAGCGAAACACTCAGACGCACAAAATTCCCAAACCACAACTCTGCAGCTGATCCTTAAGCTCCCAAGCTTCGCCAGCTCATTCGGAACAACATCGGAAAAACTCTCGCACGAAAGGAACCCGGTCCAACAATCTCACTGTGGCTCCGGTATCACAAATGAACGCCAAGAATCCACGACATCTCCTCAGTAGCCGACTAGCGAAAAAGGCTGAATTCAAGCTGTGAGAGGCGGCACAACTATCCACCTGCACAACAAGAACTGACTTGCTGGGAAAACAAACTTGACTGTTTCCTCACGGTAGTCCACAGACGCCTAACACGTAACTAAACAGTTCATGCCCAGGAGAACGTCAAATCCAACATCTCTAGAAGGATCAAAACGACGGACGAATCTCTATCTCCTATCCGATTGGCACACAACTGAAATACGTGTCGCGCAATAAAAGAATCGCTAACAGAAGTTAAAACAACAACTACGACTAATCTACCCAACCACGGTACAAGCAAGAAAAACAAACGAATACATGAAAAGAACATATAAATCAAGGGTACCTGAAAACTCCACATTGGACGTCTGCGCGTCCCGATGAGTAGAAGCAAACTCCTGTGTCTGCCCTCTACCCGCAACTGGCTGAACTCCTCTGGTAGACTGAGCCCTCTGAGCGAATCTTCCACGTCCACGGCCTCTCTGATGACGACTCTGACGAGGTGCTAGGAACAATCCCTGACGAAGTGCTGAAGGCTCCCGCATCGAAAACATCCACGCGGTGACTGCTGACCATCCTGGGGATGAGAGCTGAACGACTGTCCTCGTCCTAAGCCTCTGCTACTCCCGCGACGGCCACGAAATCTGTCTCGACGACCAAACCTCTGCCTCTGGGCTGGTACACTGGTACGAGTCCTCCACTGTCTTAGAACTGTCTGAGCCTCTGGAATATGTGCCTCGTCAACTGGAGCTGCAACCACTGGTGCTATGTAGGTGACGGACTGCTGCATGCTGATCGTAAGGGATAGCTGGGTAACAGGGGTGACAACCTCCTGTCGCAGCTCCCGAACGACATCAACCAATGAACTCATCGTCTGGCGGAAGTCCTGCATCTCTGCCAAAATTCTATCAATGGTATAAGTAGTAGGCTGATCCGTCTGCACCGGTGCAACTAGAGTGCCATCTTGGTCAATACTCGTCTCACCCTAGCCAACTCTGACCTCGGCCCTCGCTGCATCACTCTGAGTCCCTATAGTCATCGGCGGCAAGGCTATAAATAGATATAAGATTCGATGAGAATAAGGAATCGAATCTTAAGGATATGAATCATCAAGGAAGAAATTTCAAGCAAAATTGTACTTAGGTCACTTAATGCAAAATACCGCACCGTGGGTATACTGCAGACATACACACACTACGTTACTCTGTTTAACCTACCTACTCCATCATACTAAGGTCATCCTACACTCCGAAAGGTAAAACCTAGCGCTCTGATACCAACTTTGTCACGGCCCAAAATTGGCCCGTGACGGCCCTAATACTACGCAACGCCTAAAGACGTAACGTGGTAAAAGAAAGCCAAAATCCAGAAATCTAAACCAAGAAAATACGGAAAAGATAATATAAGTTTTTGAAACATTTGAAATCGTAACCCAAATTCTTTAAAAATCTGACTTTCTTTCTTTAAAATTTTGGCAACACCCCTTTTTGTAAAAACTAACCCAAGATGAATACAACACAAAAATATGAAGCTATAGCGAAGAAATAAAGACAATAGAGAGAAAGTTGTATACAAAAGACAACAAACCCACAAATAAAATACAGTATCGTCCTCACCAAGTCTCTAAGTCAACAATACAATAGTAGATGAGAGTACAAATACAACGAATGTACAATATGAAATACAGATAATCATCTAACCCACCTAAGCAAAACGGTATACTGTGAGCTGATGCGATATCTGTAGCAAAAGATGATAGATGAATAGCTGAATAGCCTGCCTCGACTACTTTGGGGAACAACCTGAAACACCTGTGGCACAACGGGGGTAAGTTGCCAACTCGTGAATAGTAGATAACATATGCAGGTAATCGCAGGAATGTACGTACAGCATGAATCTAAGATATGCGATTACAGTAATAACATGTCATGTGAATGCAAAGTAATGAAAGTACACTAGCAGGTACAATCAATATGTGAAGCAATAATGGCATGATAATTGTATGCAATAACTATGCAATAGGGATATGAGAAAGTAGATATGCAACTATCATAAGGGTACACTAATAGGTACTACCAATATATAAAACTGTGCATAAAATAGATAAGTGTGAGGTATAGGGTGGAATATGTCATTTCCACGGAAACCTGACATCATGGTAGGATCACAATCCATCAAGACACTCAAATCCCAAATCCTCCAATCAACCCCCAAACTGGGCTCTCACGTCATATAAGTCTCACATCACCTCAATGTACAACATCGAATAGCTCTCATATATCTCGAATGTACAAATCATCAATCTCTTTCATATCCAATATCCAATCTCAATGAATCACCTATATCCCAAGTCGAATCTCAAATAATTTCTAACATCCTATATATATATATATATGCAGAAATAAAATATGATGGGGGCAATACACATATATTAGCGTCCCATTCCACTAATATTGGTGTAAGGGTATATATAACAACGGCTAAATCTCCTGTTATATATACAAAGGTATTAAAAGAAATATCATGAAAACCAATGTGCCAAGCATCGACACAGAAATCCTGATAACGTATCATACGCTATCCCGAAAGCACGAGTGCCTAGCTCTGACCCTCGCCTTTCGACGTATGCATACGTACATGACTCCCAGCGGTGTCTCCGTGATCCCCCGCCGAGTCATGGGTACTGTCACCGGTAGGTACTCGCCCGCCTCCAGGCTCAGTCGGCAAAATCCATCGATCTTCTTGCCGAGGGGAACCATACCGGGCCCCACCATGTACTCTCATACGGCAACCACACCTCGTATGGAGTATATAATCAGCACCGATAAAACTCATGGTGGACGCGCAAATATCATATCAAGGAAACCGGGTTTTTCAATGTATGCATAATTTCATGAACTCCCACGGTTCCCAAATCCAGAAAACACCATGTAAAATCCAAATAAACAATGAGCAAATCCAGGAACAAATAAATGCGATATATCTGAATGTGAGCATATAAATGAGAACATGTAGCTAAAACCAGATGTATGCGAAATCAATAAGGTACAGCTAAGTATAGGTATCTACCTATAAGTAACATATGTGCATGGTATACCTGTAGCTGTATCGCAAGGTGTATATGTATCTATCACTAATGGTAAGATACACTACAGGTATACCGATAAGCTAGATGTCATGTGTGATAAGCAATAGAATCTATAAGGGGTTGTGTGTGACATGGCAATTATTGACGGTGTGTGTGCAGCATACAATCCGTGCTCGTGCAACATGAACCGTCAATAATATGTGCAGTGTCCTACGGCTGCTAGTCACGGTATAACTATATCAATGAATAAAGTAAAGGCGCAATTCTAACAATGACGTAGAATGTGCGACAGGTATTTGAATTCTAGCCCGGACGCATAACGCCATGCGGGCGATTCCCCTGTAGATGTTAAATCTACTCACCTACGCTCCACGCTAAATGAATCCTACCATCTGCTCCCCCCTGTAGTAGCGTCCGTAGTCCCTGTCTGCAAACCTGCAAATAAGACACGGAAATCATATATAAGCCAAATATTCCGCGAAACGCGATATCGAACCAAAACGAGAAACTCGCGTCGCGAACTAAACGCGCGTGTGCTCGATACGCTGAATCGTGTGTGTACGCGTCTAAAACCATCGCGACACGCTGCGATATGCTGGATCACGGAACCCTCTCACGTATCGCGCGTATCGCGCAAACACAACGGACACAAAAACGATATATGATTCCATATTTTCCTACAGGCCAAATATTACAAAACTAGACATGCCAAAGCACTATACAACCCTACAGACAACCCTAGCCAAGTCCCCAACACCCCAGTCCCCAACTTGGCCGCAAATTGCGGCCAAACCTAATAAAACCGCGGCCTGAGTAGGGAATTAGGGGCTCGTGTTTAGGTGGTGGTATCTAGACCTAATGGGCATGCTCCAGTTTCCTCAATTTTACCCTGAAGGGTCCGAGTCAAAAGCAGATCACAAAATTCTAATATATCGCTTTAAAATCACCAATTTAGCACAAAAGGCAAACCCTATGGTATTTTAGAGTAATATGGGTTAAATCTCAGTTCGAGTGACCCTAATAACACTTAAATGGGTAGGGTTTACTAACACGATCATCAATTTGCCACCACATCTCACAAATCACCAAAACTAGCACAAAACTAGCTATTTACACTAATCGAAGCTAATCGATGCACAACTTAAGCAACTAGGGGATTGGGTTAGGAAGTATACCCTACGAGATCCTAGGAAGCAGGTGAAGAAGTGAAGAAGACCTGCTGCAAGTGCTGGGGCTGCTGTTGCTACAGCTGCAGATTCTGCTGATGATGATGATGGCTGCTGCTGCTATCTGTGTTGTTATTGTTGGTGATGCTGAGGTTGTTGTTGCTGCCCCTGGTGCTGCTGCCTTGCTTCTGCAGCTACTACTTGCTTCCCTTGTTGCTGCTAAAGCTCCTGCTGCTGCTGCTCTTGCTAATGTTGCTGAAGCTGGAGCTGCTGTTGCTGCTGTGAGTGCTGCTGCTGCTGTTGATGCTGCTCTGCTACTGCTGATGTTGTGGTGTGTGTGTGTGTGAGAGAGAGAGAGAATGGGAGTGAGAGAATGAGAGTGAGAGAATGAGAGAACACAAACAAGTCAACCCCCTTCTCTCTCTCTTCATTTAATGAAGCATGGCAAAAGCCATCATGCCCCATTCTCACTCTCTCTCTCTCTCTCACCAAGGTCAACACAAGACAATCATTTTGAATTTAAAACCCCATTTAAATCCATTTTATTTTAAAACAACCATAAACAAATAAAACCCAAAAGCACCTAAACAATAATAAACTAGATTAAGGAATGGTTAGTTCACCATGTTGCTAATCATGGTTAAACCCTCAAAACAACCCTAGTTATCATGCACAAGTGTGTGCAAGCCTAGGAAAAATCTAATAAAATACTCATTAAATAGGATAAAATATTTAAAAACCAAATTGGTAAACCTTTTTATTAAAAACTATATATAAAAATATAATTAACTACAAAACACATTCTAAGGTGTTACAAGAAGCCATAAGATCAGCCGCTTCATGCAACAGCACAACATAGACTGGAGATACTTCTCAGTCTATAATCCCTGAGCTAACGGTCTAGCTGAAGCTTTCAACAAGATCTTGACGAAGATCGTGAAGAAGACGGTATCTTGAAATAAAAAAGACTGGCACGAGAGACTACAAGAAGCTCTCTGGGCATATCGAACTACGTTCAAGACGGCCACGAACACAACGCCGTACGTATTGGTATTCGGTACAGAAGCAGTACTTCCCCTCGAGATAGAGTTACCCTCTCTACGAGTGGCAGTTCACTATGAGCTAACGGACGAAGAGAACGCTCACCTTCGGCTTGAGGAGCTCGATGCCCTTGATGAAACCCGGCTCGTAGCGCAGCAAAATCTGGAAGCTTATAAAGCAAAGATGACGCGCTCATACGAAAGATTGACTAGGCCGAGGACATTCTACCATGGCGAACTCGTGCTAGTGGTCAAAAGACCTATGATCCTTAATCGTGCTAAACGGGGGAAATTTAAGCCGGACTATGAAGACCCGTATATCATAGACAAGGTCTACAAGGGTGGAGCCTATCTACTCATGGACATGCATGGAGAAAGTCCTTTCAGACCGATAAACGGTCGCTTCCTGAAGAAATACTACGCCTAACGAGTTACGGTCTAGGTCAATGATAGATGACGACGACTATGTCCGCTCGCTATCTTCCTAAGCCCAAACTCTATAAGTAGTAACCGACTTACTTAACAGCGGACCGAAACGTCCTTAAACTAACAACGGACCGAAACGTCCTTAAACTACCAACGGGCTACTGATTTGTATGTCAAAAATATTTCTAAACCGCAATCAAGAACGGCGTCGCTTGGTAGCTAGCCGGTGAGTACGGGTCGGTCCACAGGGATTTTGTGAATTTCCTAATCGCTCTAACGAGTTAATTCCGATGGGTGTCGGATTGATTAATTAAATCTAAAAACTAAATTAATCTACATCTAAATCTTGCTGGGGTTAGGTTTAGGTTAAGTTTGGAAAGTCAATAAATCTCACCGCTTTCTATACCCATATTAAGATCTATTAGGAGTTATGGTAATTATTAATAAAGGGGATTAGAACCATTCAGGAAGATATTTCTTCCTCTAGGTTCTTGTCCTTCCTTTATCAATCCTTACCCTAACCTCCATGAAAAACACGCTCAACCGGGCCTTTATACTACGGTATCACCGCTACCTCAAGGGATAGGGTGTCGTAGGGAGCGGTGTGTGCATGTATGCATGAAGTCCTATTAATTATATGTGATGGGCAAGAAAGAGATGAGAGATCTTCATCTCTTAAACCTTCCCCAAATCTAACCCTAACAAGCGAGGAGACTACTCTCTCATTAAGGAATTTAAGAACAGATCTAACTATTTATCTAAGGCAAGGAATTAAAGATCTAATTAGGGCAGATAATAAATTTAACCTAGGGCAAGGAATTAAATCTAAACTAGGGCAAGAATATAAATTACCTAGGGCAGCAAAATAAATTAGGAACTTACAAATTGATACTCTCCAAAAAGAATTCTGAATTTTATTAATGAAAGGATGCATGAACTAATACAAGGAATTGGGTCTCTATTTATAGGACATAGAAAACCCTAGGTTTACAATTGCCGCACGTCTACATTTACAAAAATACCCCTAGGAAGACTAGTCAGCGCCGCCTCGCAAATTGGTAAAATTTTTAGCTTCCCCGTGCACTACACGGCCGCGGAACCGCGGCCGCAGCCAGGGTTTGGCCGCGGTTCCGCGGCCTAATATTGGTCTTGAAGTCTGCACTTTTCTAGGCTGGATCTGGGCTTTTTGTACTTCCTGTTTCTTCAGTACTTTTCTCAAATTTGCTTCTAGGTTTCTTCCAGATCTCCTAGTGAATAATTGCAGTGGACTTTTACCGTTGCTTCAAAATCTTGGACCTTGCGTTGCCTTGTACTTTGTGAACTGATCTTTGTGTAGGTTTTATCAAAATCCTTCTGTTTGCTGGTCGTAGTCTCACTTTTGCGTCGTCTTTTATCCTTTTCACTGTTTTAGCTCCAAGAACCTATAACCTGTACTATGTAGCAGACATTGGTCAAAAGCACCTGTTTATTTGTAAAATGCATAAGAATGGGGAATATAATAATGCAATATTATGATATGAACAAATACCCCCAAACTTATCTTTTGCTCGTTCTCGAGCAAACCTAGTTTTATTCTCGACAAAAACCTAACCTCACTTTCGCAGGGAATCGCGATTGCACTGAGCTCGTGCAACAAGCCGTTAAACCTCTAGGTGTCCTTAGTAGGAGGAGTGTTGTCTCCTGAGGGTTTTCAGCGGATATTACCCACAAAATCCTATCAATTCGGCCTTTCGACTTTTGTTCTCCAATTAGGTTTTCTAACAAGGAATTCTATTATCGTCGACTCGTAAATTATCCACCCATATTCTTCACACTTCCTCATCATTTAATTTAAGATTATATATGTTTTATAGACTTACTTAGCTTTCGGCATCTCTTAAGTTTTCCTTCTAGGGTTCCATCTCCACTTAGGAATCTTTATCAACTCTATTAAAGATAGAAGTTCTATTCTTCACTCCTATATCTCATCTAAACTCCAATCACATATCCCTACGTGTGTGTGTATATCACCCCTACACTTGAAAATTCAAATCAAGCAATCATACTCTTATCCGTTGTCCAAAGCACTTTTTAATAGGTGAATTTAAATGAAGTTTTGCTTACACATCCTTCATGCGACCGTTAATACTTCTTGAGGTACCAACGACCGATTACAAAATGCGTTTGCACTTTAAAGCGTACTTGCTAGTCTTGTAACACCTAAGGGTTTTTAGCAGTGACTCCAAAACCAGTTGGTCTAAGGCACTAGGTGATGAAGCACCCTCGCTAAATATTTTTCTATTTTTGCAACCTTAAGTAATCACAAAATCCAGTGTTCATTTTTTTTTCTTTATTCACACTTGATTTTTTTTTATTTTATTTTCTTCGTACTAAGGACTTTAGACAAGAGCATTTCAATGTCTCCTCCACTATTCCAAGTTTCAAGGTGCGTGTTTGTGCAATTTGTAGGGTATGTATTTTCAGAATTTAGAGTTAAGTTAGGAACTATTTTTCAAACTTATACTCTAATAAAAATATCAATATTTTTCCTTTGTTTTGACTTAGCCCAAGAAGTGAACTCAAAATTTGCCTATTTATAAATAAACTACAAAGACATATACTTTCTACTGTTAAACTTTAAGGAAGGTTACTTTTAGGGTTTTTAATTTACTAAGTCTAAGATCTAGTTGTTCCTAGCTAGTTAACCTATTTGTCAAACTCAAATCAAATAAGGCTAAAATTGAATACATTAATTTTTATAATTTTTGAAATTTTTCAATTTTTTATGGGTTTTAAAATAAGTATGCAAATGCAAAAATATACATATGAATGCGAAGGAAGAAATCTTACCGAGCATACCCCCAAATTTAAACTGGACAGTGTCTTCACTGTCATGCTGCACCAAGTGGGTCAAAATGTCGGCACTCCCCTGTTTATTTATTTATAATAATTTTTTTATTTTTTTTATATTTTTTTTATTGTTAAAAGAAAGACAAAATATATATACAACAAGGTTCCCCCCAAACTTAAGTAAAACATCGTTAAAGTTCAGAGTTAGGGAGGAGAAAAATCAAACTATACAAGGCCTTACACAGACCAAAAGTAAGCACCAACCATTCAAAAATTCTATCGTGATAATGGTGGGGTTGGTGAAAGAGTGGAGTGTAAAGAAAAGAAAGGAGAAGCACACGAGACCGTGTTGAGGTAGAAACGGTATATGGTCTCGGTGGAGGAGAAGAATGACGGAAGGGAAAAAGAAATGGTAGTGGTTCTACTTCTTCGAGTGGAGGTTGATTAATCACAAAAACCGTATCATTTAAGAATGCGAGTTCGTCGGCGAAAATATTTTCGAAACTTTCATCAAAAGTCCAATTGAAAATTATCGAACTCAAAATATCGGATTGTGATTCATCAACACTCGGTATCATGAAAGGAAGATTAGAAGAACCAAAAAAAGTGGGAATACGAATTTGAGGGTGGGGATGGAGCGTATAAATTAGCACAATTTGTAATGACCGATGTGTAGAAAGCGATTGTGCTAATCTATCAACCCGCGGAAAAATGAGATTAAATCCCTCAAGATTCGTGAGCAAACATGGGTACGTCGAAACTAGTATTGGAGATGAAAGCGTAACGGTCTCTTGCAAGGTCGGAACGAGGACGGAGGGAAGTGAGTGAGGAAGGGTATCAGTTAAAGATTCAGGGGGGTGTACGCAATCAGTGGAAAGGACATGATGAAATGGGAAATTCGACTCATCAAATAAAACTGGTTCATCCTCAATAATTTCCTCAATATTCTCCTCAAAATGTAGCTTATCCATGCCATTATCATCAAAATCAAGACGCATATGAAGTTCGGGAGAAACATTTAATGACTCGGGATGATGAATTGGACATAAAATTTCAATCAAATCTATGGGCTCATCATCCAAAATGTTCCCGGCGTCTATATCCTCAATCAAGTGAAAATCAATTTTTTCTGACACCTCATCAAAAGCATGGATATTTATCAATTTAGGTTCTAGAGTGGAGGTGTAAAGTTCAAAAGGATTAGGTGTGGTTTCACTCGAAAGGGACTCTTCACAATCAGGCAAATCAAGCACTACAAAGTCACACAACTTGTTTTTATTTTCAAACTCGTGAACTATTTGGGACAATCGATGGAAAACCGGAGTTGTGGGCTTCAATTGGGTATGAGTAGGTTTGATTTGGAAAGGTGTAGAACTCACTCACTCCTCTCAAATTCTCACTCTGTCCAACCGCCTCCTCATACATTGGAATTGTTGGAGCCAGTTGGAAACTAGCTACCAGTTCACTAGGTTGCATAAAGGCGGCCATGGACGCATCCACATTCCTCATCATTTTGTTTGTGGCTAAAATATAAGCTTCTAACGACTGTTCCAAACTAAACATGGGTTGGGAAGGGGTTTCGGTAAAAGATTCGAAATTGTTTGGATACGTGAAACTCCCAAATGGCTGTGTAGAAGCAATATCTAGTGAAGGTGGGAAAGTCGGGTAGGACTAGTAGGAATTGGATGGTTGGACAGGAGTAGGATCAACATTTGTATAAAAAGGTGAATGGACTTGTTGATCCCTAGAACTGGATGTGTGGAGAGGAGTGAAAGATCGGCTACGAGATTGTGCAATATGCTCAGCAATAGACATCGGTTTAGGAGTTACAACAGGATTCGAAAAAGTGGTATCAACGTACGAAGGTGGTGAAGGTTGACATGGTTGACACAAAGTGGATTGCAATGTCGAACTGTTTCTCCTAAACGCTTCTATTTGATCTTTCAAAGAAATTTTGGGCATGGAGGGATCGTCCTTAAATCGACCGAAACAATTGACGTACGAGGAAAAATTAGGTTCGGGATACCAAAGTTCGGCAAGAGATTTATGAGATGGGGTACCCATGATGTAAGAAAGAGAAGATAAAGAAGGTTGGGGTGCACGGATTTCTTAGCGACAAAAGTTGCAAGTCTTTTTTAAATTTTTTTTCCTTTTTTATTTTTTTCTTTCTTTTTATTTGGAACTGTTTGCAAAAAAGATTTTTGATAAAGGGCTTAAACACACTTTCAATCAACCAAAAGTGCACAATCAGGCCTTGATCTAGGGTCACCTAGGTCAGCTAGACAGCTCATAACTGTTCCAAAGGGCTAGAAATAGGACCTCAAACCGCCTCTTCACCGCCAATTGCGGCCAGGTAAGTGCCAGGTGAGTGGGAGGCTCCCCACTATAAGTAGTGATCCTAATTAAGTAACCAACTCGCCTTAGACACACTTGCCTAGATACCGCAAAGTCAGGTTAGAATCAACGGACGATGCCTATGACTAGTCCTCTGTCCTATTGAGCGCGACGTCCTTAGGGCTGAGTCTAGTATTTTTTTTTTAATTAAGATTGGTTAATGCAAATGCCTTTTGTGATTTCTGGGGTCCTGGGAAGGGTGATGAAATCCCCACCCAATCTGGATTGGTCTCAAGCCCCTTAAAGTCCGATTAAAGATATGCAAAACAGAAAAATTCACTTGCAATCAATTTTTATGTTAAGCGCGGCGCAAAGAATCTTGCACAAGATTTGTTATTTGGAAGGGGGAAGATTTTTAAGCGCAAAGAATCCTGCAGGAGATTTTTACAGAATATATATCAGGGGGTGCAGAGGAGAGAGAAAGGAAGATTACAGTGCAATTTTTGCTTGCTGATGTCACCACGGCGCTGCTCTTCCGCGGCCAAAGCGCGCCTCCTACCGCGGTTCCGCGGTCTTCTATACTGCACGGTTCCCCAAAAAAAATTTGATGATGATGTCACCTAACCGCGGACCTTCCGCGGCGAGAACGAGGAAATGCGGCGGATCCGCGGTGAACAAAGAGGCTCAGTTCCCAAAAAAAATTGATCTCCTCTGGTTTGACTTTTCTCCTCTGTTCCGATCTGCCTTTTTTTTTGTTTTGATCTCTGGATTTTTTTCAGATCCGAACTTCTTTTGTAAATCCTGCAAAATTCAAACAAAAATACCCTTCACAAAATACAAAGATGATAAATTTTTATATTTTTTAATTTTTTCAGTTTTTATGATTTTTCAATTTTAGATTAACCTGAAATTGCAAAAAGAAAATAACACGCCATCCCTGGCAACGGCGCCATTTGATTTGTATGAAAAAGTGTTTGTAGAATAACCGCAATCAATAACGGTGTCGCTTGTAGCTAGCCGAGATGAGTACGGGTCATCCGCAGGGAAACGTGGAATATTTTATTCTTACTTTAGGCGTATTGAGAATGAAAGGAGGAAGAAATAAGAATGGTTGTAGGTTCTAGATCTACGTTAAACACGGATGCAAAATATAGATCTAGATTAATTATGGATGTAAGTTCAATATTAAAAGGGGGCTTGTAGGGTTCATTAGGATTTAGTAGTTATGGATGGTTAATTAAAGATTACTCTTTTTATCCTTTAATAGATTTAAAACTAGAACGACAGAGATGCATGTATATTAGGATTTCTGGAGGGAAAAGGGCTCCCACTCTTAACCCCTATCTCGACATGGAACTCCGTTCATATCTAGTCTTTACCAAAACAATCATTAATCTAATCTCTAATCGCAGTCAAGACTAACAATAAATTGATGGCGATCCCGATTAGGATGTTAATGATTCTTTTAGTAAAGTTTATAAACTTTATAGGACGTAAAAAGAGTTTAAGGATCTTCATCATCCATTAATCTACCTTAATCCTATGAACCCTAACAAGCGGAGAATTACTCACGCATGTTGGGAAAAGAAGATGAAAAGACAGAGAGGGAAAACATAATGTAAAATGCAAAAGAATTAAATAAAACAACTACTTTTATTAATCAACTTGAACAATCTACACTTTATTCCTTAGAAAATGATTACAAAAACTTGGTTTGCTTCTCGAACTCTTCCGAAGGAGTTAGATGAACAGTTGATAATCAGCCTGGATGCGTGAGCCGTCTTGGACTTCGTGATCTCTTCGGCTTGATGCCTTCTAACTTTAGCCCTTGGTCCTTTATATAGCCCTAAAAGAAGAAAAACTAGTTACCATATATAGTGACTTCCTAATATGGTGACTTTCCATGCCTGGATTCTGAGTCCCTGTCAGTATTGATTTTATGATTTTGGCAGATTTTTGATCCTGACATCTTGAACACCTTGATCTCTTGACCTGAGCTAAATCTTGCACAATATCTCTATGAATAATGTTAGTTTATTTATTAAATTAGAGAGAGTATCTTAATCACTATATATGGTAATAAATCTTTAAGAAACTTGATTAAGAATATTTAATATGCTATGCACTTTATATGGTAATAAATCTTTAAGAAACATGATTAAGAATATTTGATAGGCTATGCATCTTTTAATTACTAAAATATTATGCATATATTTTGAAATATTATTCTAACCATTTGTATGATATTATATCTTTTAAGAATTGTGATTAGAATATTTGATATGATATGCGTATTTTCAATTACCAAAATATTATATAAATATAAAATGCCTATATTTTCCTTCATAATATTAATTATAATATATAAACATATGGCAAATAGTATTTTGCGGATAAATCGAAATATGTTTAATATTTATAATAAACACCTTTTATTATTTAAGAAATGTAAGGAAAATACTTATACCAAAGTGCAATATTTTCAACTGAACAAATACACCCAAACTTAACTTTGATCGTCCCGAGCAAACTAGTTATTCAAGAGAAAGAGAAAAAGAAAAACCTAAATAGCAATCGTCGTTGTAGTATAGTGGTAAGTATTCCCGCCTGTCACGCGGGTGACCCGGGTTCGATCCCCGGCAATGGCGCCATTTGATTTGTATGTCAAAAATATTTCTAAACCGCAATCAAGAACGGCGTCGCTTGGTAGCTAGCCGGTGAGTACGGGTCGGTCCACAGGGATTTTGTGAATTTCCCAATCGCTCTAACGAGTTAATTCCAATGGGTGCCGGATTGATTAATTAAATCTAAAAACTAAATTAATCTAGATCTAAATCTTGCTAGGGTTAGGTTTACGTTAAGTTTGGAAAGTCAATAAATCTCACCGCTTTCTATACCCATATTAAGATCTATTAGGAGTTATGGTAATTATTAATAAAGGGGATTAGAACCATTCGGGAAGATGTTTCTTCCTCTAGGTTCTTGTCCTTCCTTTATCAATCCTTACCCTAACCTTCATGGAAAACACGCTCAACCGGGCCTTTATACTACGGTATCACCGCTACCTCGAGGGATAGGATGCCGTAGGGAGCGGTGTGTGCATATATGCATGAAGTCCTATTAATTATATGTGATGGGCAAGAAAGGGATGAAAGATCTTCATCTCTCAAACCTTCCCCAAATCTAACCCTAACAAGTGAGGAGACTACTAGCTCATTAGGGAATTTAAGAACAGATCTAACTATTTATCTAAGGGAAGGAATTAAAGATCTAACTAGGGCAAATAATAAATTTAACCTAGGGTAAGGAATTAAATCTAAACTAGGGCAAGAATATAAATTACCTAGGGCAGCAAAATAAATTAAGAATTTACAAATTGATACTCTCCAAAAAGAATTCTGAATTTTATAATGAAAGGAGGCATGACCTAATACAAGGAATTGGGTCTCTATTTATAGGACATAGAAAATCCTAGGTTTACAATTGCCGCACGTCTGCATTTACAAAAATACCCCTAGGAAGACTAGTCAGCGCCGCCTCGCAAATTGGTTAAATTTTTAGCTTCCCCGTGCACTACACGGCCGCGGAACCGCGGCCGCGGCCAAGGTTTGGCCGTGGTTCCACGGCCCAATATTGGTCTTGAAGTCTGCACTTTTCTGGGCTGGATCTGGGCTTTTTGTACTTCCTGTTTCTTTAGTACTTTTCTCAAATTTGCTTCTAGGTTTCTTCCAGATCTCCCAGTGAATAATTGCAGTGGACTTTTACCGTTGCTTCGAAATCTTGGACCTTGCGTTGCCTTGTACTTTGTGAACCGATCTTTGTGTAGGCTTTATCAAAATCCTTCTGTTTGCTGATCGTAGTCTCACTTTTGCGTTGTCTTTTATCCTTTTCACTGTTTTAGCTCCAAGAACCTGTAACCTGTACTATGTAGCAGACATGGGTCAAAAGCACCTGTTTATTTGTAAAATGCATAAGAATGGGGAATATAATAATGCAATATTATGATATGAACAGCCACTATGTCCTAAAACTAGCTGCTGACCGAGATGTCGATAAACTACGGTGGATTGCAGCATCCCAAAGCTGATACAAAAAAAATAAAGAATAAAAAAAAAGAAAAAAAGAGGAAAACGGTGTGTCCGTAAGCAAAGTGGGCACGGATGAAAACCCGAAAGGGCTCCGTGAGTAAAAACAGCAGGGCTACCGGCGAGTCTTGTGAAAACCCGAAAGAGCGCAATCTCGTTAGAATAAAAAAAAGAAGAATAAACAAACAAAAAAAAGAAAACGGTATGTCCATAAGCAAAATGGGCACGGATGAAAACCCGAAAGGGCTCCGTGAGTAAAAACAGCAGGGCTACCGGCGAGTGTTTGTGAAAACCCGAAAGGGCGCAACCTCTTTAAAAGACATTTACAGGGTCCTCTCGACCTTGTGAGGAGAAATCACCCGCGTGAGATCCTTACGACTCGCAAGGGAGCAACACGCTTAGGGATCCCCATGATCCCTAAGTGTGTTGCTCCCTTGCGAGTCGTAAGGATCTCACGTGGGTGATTTCTCACTTAGGGATCCCCATGATCCCTAGGGAGAAATTACACTTGCGAGATCCTCACGACTCGTAAGGAGAACTCTCTTATAGGACCCTCACGGCTCATAAGATTCAAAAGTCTTAAACTATAGGGATCTGAACCTGTTCTTAAGCAGCCCCCACAACCTCCAATATTTCCCTACAAGCGGCTTAATGCTGACCCTTGTATACAATCCACGGGCGCAAATAAAAATTTCCCTAGCGAAGTTCCACCCGTGACTAGGGAAATATTCGCACGGTGAATAACCCTTGTGAGTCCTCTCGACTTATAAGGAGAAAACTCTCTTGTAAGATCCTAACGACTTACGAGAAGCCATACACTTAGGAGTCCTCACGATTCCTAAAGAGAAAACGCACCTACGAGATCCTTACGACTCGCAGGGAGAAATACCTTTGTGAGACCCTTACGGCTCATGAAGTCAAAAGCCTTAGTCGACAGGATTCTAACCCTGTTTGCTAAGCCACCTTTGTCCGATATCGACAGAGGCAAATGATGATTCGCTCCTGGCCATATCCCAGTTGTAGCGACGCTGATGCCGAAATCGGTGTCTAATCCCAAGCTTGCGGCAAAAAGCTAGCGAGCCACACATGCATAAGAAATAGCCGAAATGATGGGGCAGCTTGCAATAAAATCAGCAAGTAAAAATGTATGCATGCAAAATAGCCGAAATGATTGGGCAACTCGCAATAAAAAGCAGCGAGTAAAAATAAAACAAATAGCCGAAATGATTGGGCACCGCGAAAAATAGCCGAAATGATTGGGCAATCGCGACCTTCGCGATATAAAAAGCTGAAATGATAGAGCATCGCGAAAAGAAATAAAATAAAAATAAAAATGAAATTTATGCCCTACAGGTGATATCACATCAATCCCTGTATACAATCAAGGGGCGCAAACGAAGAGGGAGTCACACTCCTCCTCCCCAGGTTTCATCAGAAGAAGAAGCCAAATCTCGACGGGTCACAGATAGCCTAGAGATCATCTCAACATTTGTCTCATTGCAGCAGACACAACATCAAGCAAAGCGGAACAGCGGCAACCCCCAGTTCCATGACTCGGCGGTGTACAAATGACCAAGAGTCAAATTCCGACTCCGTGAAATGCGGATAAAGTCAACCCTTCCTGGCTATGCGGAACGCGGATTATGTCACTTCTGACCCAGTGGAAAACGTCCAGAGCGGATCCTGGTCCTCGCAGAGCACGGCAGTGAACCCATGTAAAGCATCCAGAGCGGAGCCTAGTCCTTGCCGAACACGGCAGTGAACCCGTAGGAAGCATCCAGAGCAAAATTTCTGGCTATGTGGAATGCGGATTATGTCAATTCTGACCCCGTGGGAAACGTCCAGAGCGGATCCTGGTCCTCGCAGAGCACGGTAGTGAACCCGTGTGAAGCATCCAGAGCGGAGCCTGGTCCTCGCCGAACACGGCAGTGAACCCGTGGGAAGCATCCAGAGCAAAATTCCTGGCTACGTGGAACGTGGATTATGTCACTTCTGACCCCATGGAAAACGTCCAGAGCGGATCCTGGTCCTCGCAGAGCACGGCAGTGAACCCGTGTGAAGCATCCAGAGCGGAGCCTAGTCCTCGCCGAACACGGCAGTGAACCCGTGGGAAGTATCTAGAGAAAAAATTTCCTGGCAACGTGGAACGCGGATTATGTCACTTCTGACCCTGTGGAAAACGTCCAGAGCGGATCCTGGTCCTCGCAGAGCACGGCAGTGAACCCATGTGAAGCATCTAGAGCAGAGCCAGGTCCTCGCCGAACACGGAAGTGAATCCGTGGGAAGCATCCAGAGCAAAATTCCTGGCTACGTGGAACGCGGATTATGTCACTTCTGACCCCGTGGAAAATGTCCAGAGCGGATCCTGGTCCTCGCAGAGCACGGCAGTGAACCCGTGTGAAGCATCCAAAGCGGAGCCTAGTCCTCGCCGAACACGGCAGTGAACCCGTGGGAAGCATCTAGAGCAAAATTCCTGGCTACGTGGAACGCGGATTATGTCCTTTCTGAACCCGTGGAAAACATCCAGAGCGGAGCCTGGTCATCGCCGAACATGGCAGTGAACCCGTGGGAAGCATCCAGAGCAAACATTGGACTGTGGAGTTCTTAAATCCACGGACTATGATGTCCTTAACCTCGACCGTGATGTCTTAAAACTAATATCGGACTGTGAGGTCCTTAAACTCACGGACTATGATGTCCTTAATCTCGACCGCGATGTCTTAAAACTAACAATGGACCGTAATGTCCTTAAACTAATTTTACCTTGGTTCAAGGGTACATCTCTTCACTCCTTTGATATTTGTCGTTGTAATTCCTCAACGTCTTCAAAGAGGTGACGGGTCCCGGCAACCACACATTTCACAGACTGTGGGGTCTTTAAACTCATGGACTATGATGTCCTTAACCTTGACCGTGATGTCTTAAAATTAGCATCGGACTGTGAGGTCCTTAAACTCATGGACTATGATGTCCTTCACCTCGACCGTGATGTCTTAAAACTAACATCACTGTACTGGACACTGATTGTGGCACGTCTGGGCACGCAAGTAGGCGCGGTCGTGGTGTGCTGTGGGCACGTAAGTGGGTACGGTCGTGGTGCGCTGTAGGGACGACATGGCATGGATGCAGGGCACGGGGTGACTCGGTGCTAGTGTGGAGGTAGGCACGGCGCTGGGCACTAGGTGACATGGTGCTGGTGTGGAGGTGGGTACGGTGCTGGATACAAGGTGGCATGATGAAGTGGTGGTGGTGGCTCCGGCGATATCTTGCAGCGGCATAGCGGCGCAGAGAGTTGGTTCAAGGTGTCGGTGGCCGGGAATGCTTGTCGGCAAGGGACGGCGTCGCGGTGGTGGTTTCGGTCAGCGTCGGTGATATTGGTAGAGGAGCCCGGGGGTAGAGGAAGGTGGCGACGACTTGGTGAGTTATGGAGTAGAGGGTGATGGTGATAGGAAGCTCAGGTGAAGGTGATGGAGCTGCGAGTCGCATAGGCGGAGGCGAGAGACAACCAGCGGTAATGATGGAGTTGTGGGTTTTTTGGTCGAAGAAGAAGAAGGCGATGATGGAGATGTAGGCGAAGGCTGTTGGGTCGTCGAAAGGGTGCCGGAGGAGGAGTGGTGGCTGCGGTAATGACCTCAGCGACGATCTAGGCAACGGTGGTGGTGGTGTTGTGGGGTCGGAGTTGGTTCAATGGTGAGTGGGGTCGATGGTTATTAGAGGAGGGGAGGTAAGGATGACCGGTGATGGAGACGCGGTCTCGTGGTGGGGTGTTGTGGGATCGTCGGCGGTTAGCGGTGGTGGTGGTCGGAAAAAACGAGAGGGAAAAAAGGAGGGAGAGAGATCGAGATGAGAGAGAGGAGGAGTGAGTGAGAGATAGAGAGAGAGTGAACGGGGGGAGAGGGAGTTTAAAGAGAGAGAGAGAGAGAGGAGAAAATATTAAAAATAATTTAATAAGAATTAATGGGATTGATTTGAGAATTTAAAGAGATTAAAGAAAACTGATTTGGTTTTGATTGGGATTTAAAGTGGGGATTTCAAAAGGAAAACGTGGCAGTTTGAAGCCATTAGAATAACACTTGTTCTGTAGTTTCGGACGTGACAACGGGTTCATCTTTACCGCCTGAGCTTGATCCGGCGAGAACCACGGGCTCCTTTGGCTTATCGGCTTGAGAGGGCTCTTTATTATTTAGACCGAGTCGACGTTGGGTAGCGTCAACCATATCATCACCATGGCTATCAAGTATAGGAGGGTTCGTTTCTTCATGTCCGACCACATAGACAGTGTGGACAACATATCCAGCCATCTCTTTATCTTTGGTGGCTGATTTTGTAGAGCGTTCTGGGCTTTGGAAATTCACAAATTTTAACATGGCCAGAGCTATAGCCCTTTTGTTGGCTCTGTATCTGAGTCGTTTCTGCCTCAGCTTCTCTGTTTTGAGCACTTAATTGGCAGGCTTCTGCACTTCGGGAAGCCGCCATAGGCCGAGTGATGGGGAATTTTGAGAAGACATCTGCTCGCGTGTCAGTTGAAGGTATCGCCTGGGCTTGCCTGCGACGTCTGGAAACTTCTTTTGTTCTGACGGCTTTGCCTCCAGCTGGGGCTATGGAGAGCCGTTCGAACACCGACTTGCGTTTAGGTCGGGACGCCCTCGAGACCACCACATTTGGCCTCTTGCCTTTCGGGTCCAGTTTGTCGGTTACCGGAGATTGAGGAACTGAAATGGTGCTAGCTGGCATGAAAAGAATAGAGCTGAACTGTAGCAGCGGCTCCTCCCACTGTCGCCCGAGACTGGCCGGAAGGACCGTCCCGGTGTCCATCTTCATTGTGTAGGAGATGGGAGCGGTGTTGAGGGCTGAGCTTGTCCTTAGAGACATTTTCGGCGCGTTCGAAGATTGCAATTGGCAACTGTTAACCTAAAAAAAGAGGCACGATTTCAATACAGGTAATTGATATGTATATTGATTGAGTTCGCATGAACGCTTAACCCGAAATATGGGAAGAGGGATATGTCCCACCGGGCATGCCAGAATCTGTAGGGTGTTTTTCGTCACCCCATTGAGATGGGGATACGCACGCGCTTGTCAGGCGCATTACAGATTCCCCCTGCTTAGAGTAGGTTGTGGTTTATTGATTGTGGGGATCCGAATCTCCGGCAGCCGCGGACTAAGCTGCTGTTAATTACCCCTCGCCATTGGGGCGAAGGAACCTCCGATTGACGGGTTAAACTGGACATGCGAACACAATGTACATTATACGTGTTTTGAAAGGGTTTTGGATATATCGGAAGCCCCGCAGAGTTTTACGGGGGTCCCGCTACCCGGATAGCGAGCTGGGGGTCAAGGGGGCTAGCAACCCCCTTGCGGGGTGCGGAGCAGCGCCCCGTTAGAAAATTTTTCTAACGGGAACAATGTTGTGGAGTGTGTGTGTATAAAAAGGGGAATAATAGCGTCCAAAGGACACGTGGATGCTGGGCACCGGCGCCCCATGTGCCTGGCATATGGGCGCTGGGCGCCGGCGCCCCACGTGCCTGGCACACGGACGCTGAGCGTCAGCAGGAAAAGAGTCTTGGTCCCTACACTGGGAGCTGTGCTTCTGATTTGACTTATGGAGTTAAACTCCTAAAAGGAGATTGATTTATGGAGTTGAACTCCAACAGATCTTGAATGGAGTTAAACTCCTCGAAATCTTTAGAAATGATCAAAGGGACCCCCTTGTTTCTCTCCCTTTTGGCCCTGGATCTTTCCAAGATGGGATTTTCGGAGATAGGTCTCCTTCTTCTTCCTCTCGATTTGCTGGATCTTGGAGAAAGGGGTTGAAATTTAAAAATCTCCCCTTTTTGAGATCCGATGGAAGATCTGAGCTCCCTTTTGTGGGTTTTGTGGTGAAAAACTATTTAATTTTGGAAAAAAGAAGAGTAAAACTCTTGATTTAATTGAAAATGGGAAGAAAGTTTGGAACCTTGAGGACGGAGAAGGAGACACAAAAACCCTAAATTTTGAGGGGAATGAAAAGTATGCTTTATTTTATTATCATGTTGCCTTATATAAGCTTACAAAATTACATATAGCCCATTGGGCTTTACAAAATGGCATTTTTCCTATCCCATACCTCATGTGCTCATTTTTTTTGCACATGAGGCATGGGCGTTACAAAAATTTGGTTTTATGCCCATTTTTCTTATATTTATGTATGAAAATTACATCAAAATTATTTATTACATAATTTTCATTTTGCCATGGAGGAGGCTGGCCACGGGGCTCGACTTGGACATGGGCTCACTTGGCCTGGGCTTGGGCCCACCTGCCTTAGGGTTGATTTTGATTTTGACTTGGTCAACTGGGTGTAATATTTGATCCCAATAATTAGTTTTCTTACTTGTTAGGGTTTAGGAGAGGATGGTATGAGAGATGAAAAAAATCCTTTATGCTTCCTTTTGCCCAACATCATATACTTGAACTTCGACCAGGGAGGCACAACCCTCTCTTTTTAGGCACACTATCCTTCATGATAGTTGTGACCTTAATTTGAGACACGTTGTGTTTGCTTGGCCGAAAGCTAAAGTTAAGAACAAAGAACGGAAGGATAAGGGTCAACAAGAAGGTACTTAGCGTTTGGAAGGTATTGTCTAAACCCGCAAGTACCCTTCTTAAGAAGTCTAATTCATATTGTTTCCAATTACTTTAGCAGTAATTCAAAGAGAGGAATAAATGAGAGTATAAGGAATTCCTAACTTAACTACCTAATCCAAAACCCTAACAAGCTTTTTCTTTGACATAATACACTTCACATAGGTTAGAAACGAACACCCTTGAACATTTCGACATAACTCGTCTAAAACAAGAAAAAGAACATACCATCTCTTCGTGGACAGTCCGTACTCATCTCCACTAGCTTATGCGACACCGTCTTGATTGTAGTATTTAGAACTTCATAGATCACAAACGATCAATCAACCTTTTTGTCGCAATGCATGGGCTTATCGGCTTTCTAATTCCAATTTCTCACACAGCTTCCAAAACTGCTCAAATTGATCCCCCTGAGTTCAGTTTCAAACTGACCAATCAAATACGCACATCCTAACATGCATAAATTCAGCACTCCACTGAAGTAGCAGTTGATTCAAATCGGTGCTTCAGTTCCATACAAATATAGCAGCCATATGTCGAGTAATCATTTGTGAGGTTTCAAATAGGTAAACTAGCATGTGCCTTCAAATTAATTTGGCCTGCATTTGTTGGAGTAAATTAATTACAATGAACATATTAATGATTTTACCTTCTATAACAAAGCCATATAAGCAACGCCTACAGGTAGATAAGTCAACGTTCGTCCTAAATGCCAATCAATTCGACCAATACGGTCAAGTCAATCCAGATGGTTAATTTTACCTACTCATATGTTGACTCAGTCTATAATGTCATGTAAACATATATAGAAACATCAACCCATAAAACCATAAATCATATAAGAGACAAAAACGTTTCATTAAGCTAACAAACCATCTTAAGTCTATTTTGACTGATAGAGAAGTTATTTAATAGACAACCATCTACATCTAAATGCAGAACTAAACTCATATGTATCAGACACATGAATCGCTTCCATAAACATAACAGCTCGTAGCAACTAACTATTTCCACTCAATCCAATGACGAGCGAAGCTGTTCATACTCCCATAATCAAAACAATTTGTGACTTTGCTCTTTTCACTATTGCTATATTTTCCCCCTATAAGATCACTTAATTTTCGGCATGTTATCTTCTGTTTTTCTTAACTCAAATGAAGTGCACGTGCATTTAGAATACAAATCCTTCCGCACTCAAATGAAGTGCACATGCATTCTAGAACTAAATTCCATAAGATATAAAAATAAAAATTTTCTTTAGATATCCGTTAAAGCAATCAAATTTCAAACTCAAAGATAAGTTTAAATGAGTAGTTATATCCATTACTTCATCCGATATCTCCCACTTGAAATCTTTAGTGTAAGGAAACCTAACCCTAATTATTTCAGAATCTTAATTAACTATCCTAAATTCCAAATTTATGGCGTTAACTATATTTTTAGATCGACACGCACTTGTATACATTGCCACTGAATACTGACTATCAAATACAACTCTAAATTGTTTAGAATTAAAATAAATATTATTTCAGCATCATGAATTAATTTGATTTGGCTCACAGTAGCCAAAATATGTCCAAAAATCCCAAAATAATATCTGAATTTTCAAATTAATTTTCTCGATTTTTCTGAAAATATTTTGCATTTTTCTAAAATTTTCCCAATTTTAAAACAATTAAAAATCAGAAAACCAACTAAAAATATAACCCAGGCCCTCGAAACTAAGGCCCAAGGACTTATTGGGCCTGGGCCTAAGCCCAAGCCGAGTCAAGAACAAATATTTTTTTAAAAAAAACTAAGCTTTATTAAATCCGTAAAGATTTAATAAATCTTTAAAAATTAAGAAAATCTTTATTAAATCTTGAAAGATTCAATAAATCCTTTAAAAATCCCAAAGTTTTTCATGAAATCATTTCCAAAAAACTTAGCTCTTATTTTTTAAGAAAAATCTCTTGCAAATTTTAAAACAATCTTTAGAAAAAATTCTTGACTTTTGCACACAATTTGCAAAAATCTGAAAAATTTTAAATTCAAAATTAGGTTTAGGGTTTTGCGTTCATCGTCCCCATCGCCTTTTTGCCACAGCATGATTGCAAATATGGAGTCCGCAGCTGAAACTAATTACTCGGGACGCCATCAACACGCACAAATTAATTTGATCGCTAAAAAAATTATGTCTTTCAAAAATTTAAAAAAAATAAATTTAACCCTTTAAATCGGTCTTATGGGATCGATCAACGAGGAAAAAAACTATCGCGTGCATTTTACCATGCGCTTTCTATAAATCTAATAAAAATATAATTTTTCTAGATCTACTAAATAAGCTTAAAGGTTTTCATAATAAACAAATCTAATAAAAATACAATTTTTATTATCGGAACTTAATCTAAACATAATTAAAAACTTAGATAAACGGATCAAACAGCCCGAATGGATATGATACCAATGTAGGATTGTGGTGAAGCGATCTTTAGATCGTCGCATAACTTATGCAGATCCGATCAACAAGAGAATCTCATATATAATTGTGAAAGCAAATATCAATTAGCACCCTACAGGTAATAAGATTTGCATACCTTAGCAGGATCGTAAATCACAGGAAGTACCATTTGGACCGCTGATTCATTCTTCTTGTTTTTGTCTTCTTCTTTAGATGGCCGTGCGAGGATCAATCACGGTATTACTCGGAAAGTGTTCTAATCCACTGCGGCTGCTAGAAACTTTGAGAAGACGGTTAAGAATCTTGGAACCCTAGTTCTCCATAGGTTGCATGCTCTCATAGATTTCTCATCATTAGTATTGGTTTCATCCATCCATTGCAACCATAGCCTCTATCTATTGTGTGTGTGTAAAGAGGAAAACGGACGGTTAAGATTAAATTGGGCCCAAACCTTTAATAGTGTTTAACCACCTCCTAGGCTAACCCCATCACGAAGCTCGAGTCCGACTTGGGCTCGGCTTCCCATAACGGATAGGTCGGCCGACCTCCTAAATCCGTCCGCTCGATTTGGGCGAGCCATTTGGCCGGCCCGACTTGGTCCAGTGCTAACAAAATCCAATCAATTCGTTTGTAGTGATGTTTTTGTTGCACTATTGGTTTAAGGAATAGGTTAATTTGTGTTTAATTTATTACTAAAATAATTTTTCAGAATTTATGTTCTCCCCGTCAATAAATATAGAAAATGTTTCTATAGACAAATTTTAGAGTAATACTTCACCTACCAGCTTGAATTCCTACCATAATATCCAGAAGACAAAATGGTCCAACCCACACCACCTAGATATTGGCACCAAACTAAGAGAAACAAATTAACCAACATAACATTGGCATGTGACGGTCAACTCTATTTAAAGGTTTTCCTTCTGCTGTGGTCAAAAGTAATCAAAGCACATCGGATTATATTGAAACAAGATGTTATCTAATTTATCTTAAATACTTCAACAATAGAAAATTTAATTTAATCAAAATTAAATAAAATAAAAAGCTTATAACATTCATAAACCTGCTTGATCACATGATGAAAACTATATAATATTATCTCATCTCATGCATGGTCATTAATGAATGTCATGAGATGACATATTTCCAAATTTCCAAATATCATGAGATTCTTCATTGGCGGCTGTGGACTTATAGTATATACCTAACACAAACTGGCTGCATGCATGCGTGCAGGGTTGTTTGGTAGTAACTAGGTTTATCAATACAAACTCTAGATATAAAAGTAAAACTACCTACCCACCTCTCTCTCTCTCTCTCTCTCTCTCTCTCTCTCACTGATAGTATATACCGAACACAAACTGGCTGCATGCATGCATGCAGGGTTGTTTGGTGGTAGCTAGGTTTATCAATCCAAACTCTACATATAAAAGTAAAGCCTCTCTCTGTCTCTCCCCCCTCTCTCTCTCTCTGTCTCATTGCTGAAAAGAAAAAATGGGCTCAACACAAAACTCATCAGATGAGGAAGCATGCATCTATGCCATGCAGCTGACAAGCTTCTCAGTGCTCCCAATGGCTCTCAAGGCAGCAATAGAGCTTGACCTCTTTGAGATCATTGCAAGGTCTCCAGGCTCCTGCTTGTTGTCCCCAGCTGAGATTGCAAGGCAGCTTCCCACACAAAACCCAGATGCTCCATCCATGCTGGATAGGATCCTGAGGCTGCTGGCTAGCTACAATGTCTTGAGCTGCACGGCTGAGAGTATAACAGGTGATGATGGAAGGATTATTGAGAGGAGGTATGGGGCTAAGCCTGTGGTCAAGTACTTGACCAAGAATGAGGATGGGGTCTCTATAGCTGCTCTGGGTCTCATGGTGCAGGACAAAGTACTCCTTGAGAGCTGGTATTATATATAATCCTTTTATTTTTCTTTTTTCCTTTTTCTTTTTACTGTCTTTTTAAAGTGTTTTGATGGTTTTCAATTAATTTAATTAATTGAGAGTTAAGTCGCTGCGGTCGTCCACGCCTTACTTGCGGGCCGTGGACAACAATGGCCTCACTCCCTGTTTATGGTGTGTGGCCGCAGCGAAATGGCAGCTTGCGACTGTGGCTACATTTTATTATTACTAATTAGATATATAATATTACTTCCACCTCTTTGATATATATTAATGCTGGTCTTTTTTCCTCCGCCTGTGCCTTTGAAATATCGTGTGATATGTTTTAAGCTAAGCTTCTAAAATCAATGCACTTTAGATATGAAGGGCCAAAATGATCTTTAAAGATGATAAAATGGAACAAGTTTCAAGAGAATTAACGAAGATTATCATAATTGGGGTTAAACTAGAGACTGCACATCTATCCTATTTCAGATTTTAGAAAAGCTATGATTTTCTTATTAATTTCTTATTAAGTATGCTAGAGTTACGAAAGAATACTTTAGTAAAGGCGTTTTACTAAAATGCTTCCCGTAATTTGCTAATTACTAAAATACCCTTCAGACTTTATATTTACTGAAAAGACCCTTTATACGTATAAGTTCCACTATAAAACCTCAGCACTTGTTTTTCATTCAAAATTAGTGTCTAAATATTTAGGTAGGTTTTCTTCCAAAAAAAATCCCTCATTCTGACGTAGTTGAAGATAGAGTTGGAGGTTGAGCATGAGATGTTCTCTTTAGTTTCTAAATATTTAGGTAGGTTTTCTTCCAAAAAAATCCCGCATTCTGGCGTAGTTGAAGATTGAATTCAGCGCAAGTAAAGAATCACTCTTCTTTCATATGAGGGTTGCTCACTATTTCGAAATTTGAAATTAAAGAGACAAAGGCTTTCGACAAGCTTGTTGATGGAGAAGCTTGAGAAAAACGAACCGGTTTATCAATTTAAGGGATTTTTTTAATCGAAACCTAACCCTAAAGACAAGTTGAAGGAAACGTTAGGAATTTTGATAGAAGAATAGCAGTTGGGAGGATTTTAAAACCCTATCCCGATACACAGTATTTACCCCTAATGGAGCAATGAAAAGTACAAAACAATTTTCTTTTTGACCTGTTAGAGTATTTTTTTAGTGCAACTTGGATGTATTGGGGTCTTTAAGTAAATAAGAAATACGGAGAGTTTTAGTAATTAGCGAAGTATGGAAGAGATTTTTATTAAAAAGCCCTTTAATAAAATGAAGGGAGCAGTATTTTTTTTTTTTTGAAGAGGAAAGTGTTTATAAGGTGTCACTTCATTCTAAAAATTGAATTGTCGTTTAAAATTTTGACAATTCACCCATTCTGTGAATAATCGGCACCGTTCTTCGTGTTCTCCATGGTGTAAAATATGGGAGCATTAAGTTTCATATGATTTCGGTAACATTGCCCATTCATATCTTGCTTTCTCAAATATTCTATTGTCCGAAAACCGTTAATTTTGCAACCACTCAATACATGGTTAAACATTACCGAAAACATATGAAATCCGGTGTGCCTATGACTTAGATCATGGAAATCAAGTTAAACGGTGCCGATCATCGAAAAACATGGTGTAAAGTTAAATTTTAAGACGAGGCCTCACTTCTTAGAATGAGGTGCCATCTCATAAACACTTTCCTCTTTTTTGAATGGTATATGAATGGGAAACCGGAAAATTCTATTTAAAGGTTTTCCATGTGACGGTCAACTCTATTTAAAGGTTTTCCTTCTGCTGTGGTCAAAAGTAATCAAAGCACATCGGATTGTATTGAAACAAGATGTTATCTAATTTATCTTAAATACTTCAACAATAGAAAATTTAATTTAATCAAAATTAAATAAAATAAAAAGCTTATAACATTCATAAACCTGCTTGATCACATGATGAAAACTATATAATATTATCTCATCTCATGCATGGTCATTAATGAATGTCATGAGATGACATATTTCCAAATTTCCAAATATCATGAGATTCTTCATTGGCGGCTGTGGACTTATAGTATATACCTAACACAAACTGGCTGCATGCATGCGTGCAGGGTTGTTTGGTAGTAACTAGGTTTATCAATACAAACTCTAGATATAAAAGTAAAACTACCTACCCACCTCTCTCTCTCTCTCTCTCTCTCTCTCACTGATAGTATATACCGAACACAAACTGGCTGCATGCATGCATGCAGGGTTGTTTGGTGGTAGCTAGGTTTATCAATCCAAACTCTACATATAAAAGTAAAGCCTCTCTCTGTCTCTCCCCCCCCTCTCTCTCTCTGTCTCATTGCTGAAAAGAAAAAATGGGCTCAACACAAAACTCATCAGATGAGGAAGCATGCATCTATGCCATGCAGCTGACAAGCTTCTCAGTGCTCCCAATGGCTCTCAAGGCAGCAATAGAGCTTGACCTCTTTGAGATCATTGCAAGGTCTCCAGGCTCCTGCTTGTTGTCCCCAGCTGAGATTGCAAGGCAGCTTCCCACACAAAACCCAGATGCTCCATCCATGCTGGATAGGATCCTGAGGCTGCTGGCTAGCTACAATGTCTTGAGCTGCACAGCTGAGAGTATAACAGGTGATGATGGCCGGATTATTGAGAGGAGGTATGGGGCTAAGCCTGTGGCCAAGTACTTGACCAAGAATGAGGATGGGGTCTCTATAGCTGCTCTGGGTCTCATGGTGCAGGACAAAGTACTCCTTGAGAGCTGGTATTATATATAATCCTTTTATTTTTCTTTTTTCCTTTTTCTTTTTACTGTCTTTTTAAAGTGTTTTGATGGTTTTCAATTAATTTAATTAATTGAGAGTTACGTCGCTGCGGTCGTCCCCGCCTTAGTTGCGGGCCGTGGATAACAATGGCCTAATTGAAGGTAGGTTTTCTTCCAAAAAAATCCCACATTCTGGCCTAATTGAAGATTGAATTCAGCGCAAGTAAAGGATCGCTCTTCTTTCATATGAAGGTTGCTCACTATTTCGAAATTTGTAATTAAAGAGACACAGGCTTTCGACAAGCTTGTTGATGGAGAAAATTGAGAAAAACGAACCGGTTTATCAATTTAAGGGATTTTTTTTTATCGAAACCTAACCCTAAAGACAAGTTGAAGGAAACGTTAGGAATTTTGATAGAAGAATAGCGGTTGGCGGGATTTTAAAACCCTACCCCGATACACAGTGTTAACCCCTAATGGAGTAATGAAAAGTGCAAAACAATTTTCTTTTGACCTGATAGGGAATTTTTTTAGTGCAACTTGGATGTATTGGGGTCTTTAAGTAAATAAGAAATATGGAGAGTATTAGTAATTAGCGAAGTATGGAAGAGAGTTTTAGTAAAATGCCCTTTAATAAAATGAAGGGAGCAGTATTTTTTTTAAAGAGGAAAGTGTTTATAAGGCGGCACTTCATTCTAAAAAATGAGGCGTCGCTTTAAATTTTGACTGTTCACCCATTCTGTGAATAATCGGCACCGTTCATCGTGTTCTCTATGGTGTAAAACATGAGAGTATTACGTTTCATATGATTTCGGTAACATTGCCCATTCATATCTTGCTTTCTCAAATATTCTATTGTCGGAAAACCGTTAATTTTGCAACCACTCAATACATTGTTAAATATTAACGAAAACATATGAAATCCGGTGTGCCTATGACTTAGATCATGGAAATCAAGTTAAACGGTGCCGATCATCGAAAAACATGGTGTAAAGTTAAATTTTAAGATGACGCCTCATTTCTTAGAATGATGTGCCATCTCATAAACACTTTTCTCTTTTTTGAATGGTATATGAATGGGAAACCGGAAAATTCTAATCTTGTTAGGTGAATATATTTGCAAATGCATTTTTTTTCAAAATCACATGAATAGATAAGTGTTTGCTAATCTCCTTTTTTGGAAGTATTTGAGTGGTAAAATTAAAAGGAGACAGAAAGCTTACACAAATTAATGAATCAATTATATTTATTGATTGATAATTAATTAATTAATTGGGTCGACGTTGATTAACTATACCCATTAATTAATTAAACTACTTATTAATTAATTATTTAATCTCTGTACGGCTCACTTTTCCAAACTTAATTACTCCACGTTCCTATATTCCCTTCATCAATATATGCCAATTAAATTATGATTAACAAAACGCTTTACCCCCTTCAGATTTTATATTCACAGCATGTGAATATATATTAGAGGGAAGGATGGCTCACGGGATGAGTGCATTCGAATACCCAGGTTCAACAAGGTATTCTACGGAGGGATGAGGAGCCACTCGACTTTTGAGGTGGAGTCGGAGAAGATCTTTGAGGTGGAGTCGGAGGAACCTATAGCGGTTTTGAAGATCCTCGAAACCTATAGTGGTTTTGAACATCTCAAGGTGCTCATCGATGTTTGAGGTGGAGTCGGAGGAACCATTAGCATAATCCTCAAGAAGCATTAGCATATTCTACGGAGGGATCAACTTCGATTTAGCCTATGTTATATCCAAGACAAAACCTATTCCAGGTAATCTATTTGTTAGGATATTTATAAATTCTTCAATTCTCATGGTAACGTTAGAGTTATGGTTCTATCAAAGCAACCCACATCCAATTATTAATCGGATCAATTTAAATTAAAAATACCGTTGTGCAAAATCTCAGATTTCGGCCCAAAATTTCTTCAACATACAGGAATTTGTTAGATTATAAATAAATATTAATCCTTTAACCATTGTTGTAACTTTGAAGTTTTGATAAAGTATCCAAAATAGAATCCTGAACTTTTAATTTAGAATTCAAATAAAAGTGACACTCATGGTTAAGATGTGGTTTTTGTGGTGCAGGAGTGGAGCACATTGATGGAGATATGTTTGAGAGTGTTCCCAGTGGAGATGCTGATTTCATGAAGGTGAAGAGCATCTACCATCTACATCCAAATTCCATCAAATATGTAATTAAAATGAAATAATTTTAAGAAATCTCAAACTTTGGTCCACCATAGTTTGGGTTCTCAATCTGCAAAAGTGTGTTGAAGTTAAAAATAAATAAGAAAATTAAAAAAAAGAATTTTTCAATGTTCATCAAAACTTTAAAGTTTAGATGTAATGAAAAAGACATCGTGTTTCTTAATTTTGTACTTTCGTTTCATATACAATTTTCAGTGGATCTTACATGGCTGGAGTGACGAGCACTGTCTCAAGCTCCTGAAGAATTGTCACACGGCACTCCCAGACAACAGCAAGGTGATCATCATGGAAAGCATTCTTCCTTCACATATCGAAGCCAAGTCCGAATCGCAAATGGTGTTCCATGCTGACCTCGTCTTGTTGTCTCTCACTCATGGAGGAAAAGAGAGGACGGAATGGAATTCGATTCTTTGGCGAAAAAAGCTGGCTTCTCTAAATCAAAGGTTATTTGTGGATATGCCAGCTTTTGGATGATTGAGTTTTACAAATAGCTGAGATGATTGTTTACGATTTGGAATTTTGTAATTTGATATGATTATATAATTTCTTATTTCTTTTTATTTCCAGTGGTATATCTGTATTATATTATTCTATAAATTAAACTTTATTGGATAATTATGGCACGACCTGGACTCAATAGCATGGCAGAGAATTTCTCGTCTTTCTTGTGGACTAAGTCGGATGGGATCCATCCCGTCTTTCTTGTGTTCGGCGCATCCTAGCTAATTGGTATGCCATATATTACATGTCTGTTCTTTTAATTATAAAACATGTGATGTCAGCTGACTTGTACGTCTTTCCTTGAAGAAACTAAAAATAGGAAAAATCTTCTCTACAAGGACTTGTAGAGAAATTTCTCTGCAAGCTCCTTGCAAGCCTTTGTGCGAGTTTTGATATTCGTGCAAATGAAGAGAAGGTGCAAAAAAGATTTGCACGAATCTCAAAACACATTAAAGAGCTTGTAAGCGGCTTGTAGAGAAATTCCCTTTCACGAATCTCAAAGCACATCCAAGAACTTGTAAGAGCCTTGTAGAGAAATTTTTTCTACAAGCCCTTATTGAGTCATGGCTTACCTTAATATACATCAAAACAAGCCATTTACGGAGACGAACAATTTTGTAATGAAAAGTTGTTGAATCATGGCTCATCTCAATAGTTTATTAACTAGCGGAGAGGCCCGCGCGATCAATATGGCGGGTTTTAGAATAATCTATGAAAATAAATAAATAATAACTCGTATATATAGATTGCTATGCCAATGATCATAATAGTAAAAGTTCATGGCATTTATGTAATAAACAAAGTCCATGACATTTATATGAAAATATTAAAATTTCATGGTATTTGTTTGTAATACACAAAGTCCATGGTATTTATCTGAAATTTATTGGAAGTTCATTGTATTTATCTGTAATAAATAAAATGCATAGTATTTATATACAAAAAATGAAATCACGTTGTATTTATTATTAATAAGCATAGTCCATAGTATTTATTCAGAAATGGCGAAAAATCATAATATTGATTTACAATGAACAAAGTTTTACATATTTATATGAAAAACGATAAAAGAATGTGGTATTTATTTATTTTAAACAAAACCCATGGTATTAATCTAGAAATCAGCGGAAGTCAGGGTATTTATTTGTTATAAATAAAGACCATGATATATATCTAGAAAATGATGAAAACCATGATATTTATTTCCAATAAATAACATCTATGGTATTTATATGAAAAAAGCCGTAAGCCCATGGTATTTTAGGGAAAACCTAGCGGTGATAAACGAAGTCCATGTTTTTTATTTGTAAACAACAAAGTTCATGATATTTTACCTTTAAAATGTCGAAAGCTCGTGCTATTTTAGTGAAAACCTAAAGGATTTTGAGCTAATGACATAATTGTAAATCAAGAAAAGTTTTGAGCCGATGGCGTAATTGTAAATAAAGAGATGTTCTGCCTAAATGAGAAATTTATAATTTTATCTCTATTGCATCACAAAAATAACAAAATTTTAAATTTATTGATTTTTCCCATAAACCCAAACTTATAGAAGTGGGGCAAAAGTGGAATTTTAAAATTTCCACTTTTGTTACCACATTTTATCAATATAATGATAATGATAGGGGGACGGAATATTATACAGCGTTGAATAAATTAATTTATACAACAAATGTGAACCGTTTATTTTAACCGCTACTTTTAACTAGCTGTTAAATTAAACGGTTCACATTTAACCACTACTTAAAAGATATGTTAAAATATTTAACCGCTACTTAAAATAACGGTTCATATTATATAAAAGAGGAAACCCTCTTAACAGTTTCAGCGGTTTATGGTTTTGAAATCGAAATTGGGACATTTCTGCTATGATTTGAACTGTGATTCTTGCCGGGTATTTTATTGATTTTTGGATCGATTTCATAAGGTAAATTAATTACTTTAATTACTGTAGATTTTTCTATTTGTGATGCCCCACTTCTCGAAATACGGAATACAGAGATTGTCACGCCCCGCTTCCCAAAATACGGAATACGAGGATGACTAGACCAGCTATACTCCTACGACCAAGAAAAAATCATGCCGTAGTCACTATTCGGCGTCTAGCATTATATGGTAATCAGTAAAATAAAACACGGATAAAGAGAATGCAGTCACTAGAACTATCAGATATAAAGGAAACCGAGCAAATTGGAAGTAAACAAAAGGGACAACTAACCGGGATATCAAAAGAAAGATTCTACTGGTTCATTGGTCTGGATCTCCGCGATCTTCTCGAAATCAGACGGATCCACTTCTATCACTGAGCATGCATACTCAGATCGTCAGGGAGACGCAATAGCAATAATATGATAATAATAACGTGGCATGAAAAACAAAAGGTAATAACAGTGGAGACAGTGAATGAAGGAAATCGATATATCATTATCGATGCAGTATATGAGGTATGTTCCGATTGGTCTTTAGGTCAATTTGAAATCGAATCGTGGAAAGGAGCGATCACGTTTAACGAGGGTTTCATACTTACCCGAGACTACGGCCTACTGTTGCCCGGGATATAACCCTGTCAGCCGGACCGCTAAGTCCAAATCTAATATATATAAGAGTCATTATTCGAATGGTCATTCTCTAAATCGCTAACCTCGCTAAATACAAGTTCCTTTCCACTTTGATTTTCCATTTTTCCTCATGTTTCAATAAATATAAGTATGGGGCTAGTTTTGTATAAGTTCGCACCAATAACACTGTTTTATTCATTTTTCACTGCACCGTTCACTATCACAAATCGTTCACTTTTCACAGGCGTACTCGACACAACTAATCCAATACCACTCACGTCCGACAATGCAATATTGGATAAGAATCAATAAGAGCGCTCACTATCACTAAAGGTATCACGGTCGGGTAAATATATGAATTATGCCGCTAAACTAGTCATGTGTAATATAGGTCACCACGCGCCTCAAGAATCCAGAAAATCATATCAAATCTTACGATCATAATTAAGCAAAAAAATACAAAGGGGGTAAAAATTAAACTTAATTAGCAATCCAACGAACCTGGTTTCAGGTCAATTGGATTTCGGGTTTGCGAGTTACGGTCATTTTATTTTAAGTGCTCTCTGCTGAAAATTTAGTTCATGAACTGAAGGTCAATTTCGTAACACAGTTTTCACTCTGTTGGGATTATAATTAGGCTTGGTAATATTTAGATCTATTAATTAGGTTACGAACGCACCAGATGGATCGACAATATCCACCATGTGCTGGAAGACATGCATTGTTTAAGATCAGTGTATACGTTCTGACCCTGCTTGGGACTGCAGTACGTAACGACAATTTAAAATATGATTAAAATAGCAAACCAAAGTAAAAACAAATGAAACCACCACCAATGGTTAGCTAATAGAATAATATTCGCAACAGTATAGGGTTCCACAAAATATTATTTTCACACAGAGTTATAAAAGTATTTTAATTCAGGTGTCGACAAGTAGTACTGCTCTGGACTGCAGTCCAGAGCCACATTCCCGAACAACTTTCATAATTGGATTTTAACAATATCGAAATATAATTTACAGTGGGTTCTATATCATCGAGTTAGCTTCGATACAAGCCTTCGAACACTGCATTCAAGTATGTATCCAAATTACTATGATTTTCGCAAGTTAGGTGTATGGGAAAAATTCAGATTTAATGATTCTAGACGGGGGTGTCATTTCACGGTGTTAGAGACCGTATTTTCGACCCAACTTTCTACGCATCATCCGTTGTCTCCAAAAGAATCTAGTACTCATAAATTTTGCCACACTAGATTTCGTTTTCGCACAAGATACGTATCAAACACTTAATATAGGCATTTGGTATCAACAAAACACACGTTTTCATAGATTTCTCGTACAGGCTCTTATCTATAATTTTTACATGTGATACCAACTTGTCATCGGTCCTAGTGTAGCTCTACTCGGATTACGTCATCATGAGGATTCATTATACCACGTTCAAACACATATATATAAGCATATCGATATAGTTGCATTTGTTTGTTTTGTTATATCTAGCTTTAATATGATTTCATATACTGTAGCATGAAAACAAGTGAAGATTTTCACTTGCTTGGAGCTGAAATGACGATCACGACGGTGACAACAGTAATGGCACGGGTACGACCACAGCAAGGCTTAGCTACGATACGGTGCGACACGGGAGTTGGCACGTGGATGGTGCGGGTGAGGTGCGGTGGAGACACGGGCATGGTACGGTACTGGGCACTGATCATGGCACATCTGGGCACGCAAGTAGGCGCGGTCGTGGTGCGCTGTGGGCACGTGAGTGGGTACGGTCGTGGTGCGCTGTGGGCACGACATGGCATGGATGCAGGGTACGGTGTGACTCGGTGCTAGTGTGGAGGTAGGCACGGCGCTGGGCACTAGGTGGCATGGTGCTGGTGTGGAGGTGGGTACGGTGCTGGACACAAGGTGGCATGATGAAGTGGTGGTGGTGGCTCCGGCGATGTCTTGCAGCGGCATGGCGGCGCAGAGAGTTGGTTCAAGGTGTCGGTGGCCGGGAATGCTTGTCGGCAAGGGACGGCGTCGCGGTGGTGGTTTCGGTCAGCGTTGGTGATATTGGTAGAGCAGCCCGGGGGTAGAGGAAGGTGGCGACGACTTGGTGAGTTGTGGAGTAGAGGGTGATGGTGATAGGAAGCTCGGGTGAAGGTGATGGAGCTGCGAGTCGCGTAGGCGGAAGCGAGAAACAACCAGCGGTAATGATAGGGTTGTGCGTTTTTTGGTCAAAAAAGAAGAAGGCGATGAAGGAGATGTAGGAGAAGGCTGTTGGGTCGTCGAAGGGGTACTGGAGGAGGAGTGGTGGCTGTGGTAATGACCTCGGCGACGATCTAGGCAACGGTGGTGGTGGTGTTGTGGGGTCGGAGTTGGTTCAATGGTGAGTGGGGTCGGTGGTTATTGGAGGAGGGGAGCTAGGGATGACCGATGATGGAGGCACGGTCTCGTGGTAGGGTGTTGTGGGTTCGTCGGCGGTTAGCGGTGGTGGTGGTCGGAAAAAACGAGAGGGAAAAAAGGAGGGAGAGAGATCGAGATGAGAGAGAGAAGGAGTGAATGAGAGATAGAGAGAGAGTGAATGGGGGAGAGAGGGAGTTTAAAGAGAGAGAGAGGAGAGGAGAAAATATTAAAAATAATTTAATAAGAATTAATGGGATTGATTTGAGAATTTAAAGAGATTAAAGAAAATTGATTTGGTTTTAATTGGGATTTAAAGTGGGGATTTCAAAAGAAAAAAGTGGCAGTTTGAAGCCATTAGAATAACACTTGTTCTGTAGTTTCGGACGTGACAACGGGGTCATCTTTACTGCCTGAGCTTGATCCGGCGAGAACCACGGGCTCCTTTGGCTTATCGGCTTGAGCGGGCTCTTTATTATTTAGACCGAGTCGATATTAGGTAGCGTCAGCCATATCATCACCATGGCTATGAAGTATAGGAGGGTTCGTTTCTTCATGTCCGACCACATAGACAGTGTGGACCACATATCCAGCCATCTCTTTATCTTTGGTGGCTGATTTTATAGAGCAGTCTTGGCTTTGGAAATTCACAAATTTTAACATGGCCAGAGCTCTAGCCCTTTTGTTGGCTCTGTATCTGAGCCGTTTCTGCCTCAGCTTCTCTGTTTTGAGCACTTGGCAGGCTTCTGCACTTCGGGAAGCCGCCATAGGCCGAGTGATGGGGAGTTTTGAGAAGACATCCGCCCGCATGTCAGTTGAAGGTATCGCCTGGGCTTGCCCCCAGCTGGGGCCATGGAGAGCCGTTCGAACACCGACTTGCGTTTTGGTCGGGGCGCCCTCGAGACCACCACATTTGGCCTCTTGCCTTTCGGGTCCAGTTTGCCGGTTACCGGAGCTTGAGGAACTGAGATGGTGCTAGCTGGCATGAAAAGAATAAAGATGAACTGTAGCAGCGGCTCCTCCCAGTATCGCCCGAGACTGGCCGGAAGGACCGTCCTGGCGTCCATCTTCATTGTGTAGGAGATGGGAGCGGTATTGAGGGCTGAGCTTGTCCTCAGAGACATTTTCGGCGCGTCCGAAGATTGCAATTGGCAACTGTTAACCTACAAAAAGAGACACGATTTCAATATAGGTAATTGATATGTATATTGATTGAGTTCGCATGAACGCTTAACCCGAAATATGGGAAGAGAGATATGTCCCACCGGGCATGCCAGAATCTGTAGGGTGTTTTTCGTCACCCCATTGAGATGGGGATACGCACGCGCTTGTCAGGCGCATTACAGATTCCCCCGCCCTAGGGTAGCCAGAGGTTTATTGATTGTGGGGATCCGAATCTCCGGCAGCCGCATACTAAGCTGCTGTTAATTACCTCTCGCCATTAGGGCGAAGGAACCTCCGATTGACGGGTTAAACTGGACATGCATACTCAATGTGCAGTATATGTGTTTTGAAAGGGTTTTGGATATATCGGGAGCCCCGCAGAGTTTTACTGGGGTCCCGCTACCCGGATAGCGAGCAGGGGGTCAAGGGGGCTAGCCACCCCCTTGCGGGGTGCGGGACAGCGCCCCGTTAGAAAAATTTTCTAACGGGAACAATGTTGTGGAGTGTGTGTGTATAAAAAAGGGGAAGAATAGCGTCCAAAGGACACGTGGGTGTTGGGTGCCGGCGCCCCACGTGCCTGGCACGCAGGCGCTGGACGTCGGCGCCCCACGTGCCTGGCACGCGGGCGCTGAGCGTCGGCGCCCCAGGTGCCTGGCACGCGGGCGCTGGGCGTCGGTGCCCTACGTGCCGGCACTGGGAGCTGCACTGGGAGCTGCAGGAAAAGGGTCTTGGTCCTTGCACTGGGAGATGTGCTTCTGATTTGACTTATGGAGTTAAACTTCTAAAAGGAGATTGATTTATGGAGTTGAACTCCAACAGATCTTGAATGGAGTTAAACTCTTAGAAATCTTTAGAAATGATCAAAGGGACCCCCTTATTTCTCTCCCCTTTGGCCCTGAATCTTCCCAAGATGGGATTTTCGGAGATGGGTCTCCTTCTTCTTCCTCTCGGTTGGCTGGATCTTGGAGAAAGGGGGTGAGATTTAGGCACAACCCTATCTTTTTTAGGCACACTATCCTTCATGATAGTTGTGACCTTAATTTGAGACACGTTGTGTTTGCTTGGCCGAAAGCTAAAGTTAAGAACAAAGAACGGAAGGACAAGAGTCAACAAGAAGGTACTTAGCGTTTGGAAGGTATTGTCTAAACCCGCAAGTACCCTTCTTAAGAAGTCTAATTCATATTGTTTCCGATTACTTTAGCATTAATTCAAAGAGAGGAATAAATGAGAGTATAAGGAATTCCTAACTTAACTACCTAATCCAAAACCCTAACAAGCTTTTTCTTTGACATAATACACTTCACATAGGTTAGAAACAAACACCCTTGAACATTTCGACATGACTCGTCTAAAACAAGAAAAAGAACATACCATCTCTTCGTGGACGGTCCGTACTCATTTCGACTAGCTTATGCGACACCGTCTTGATTGTAGTATTTAGAACTTCATAGATCACAAACGATCAATCAACCTTTTTGTCGCAATGCATGGGCTTATCGGATTTCTAACAATTCCAACTTCTCACACAGCTTCCAAAACTGCTCAAATTGATACTCATGTCTTGAGTTCAGTTTCAAACTGACCAATCAAATACGCACATCCTAGTGTGCATAAATTCAGCACTCCACTGATGTAGCAGTTGATTCAAATCGGCGCTTCAGTTCCATACAAATATAGCAGCCATGTGTCAAGTAATCATTTGTGAGGTTTCAAATAGGTAATACTAGCATGTGCCTTCAAATTAATTTGGCCTACGTTTGTTGGAGTAAATTAATTACAACGAACATATTAATGATTTTACCTTCTATAACAAAGCCATATAAGCAATGCCTACATGTAGATAAGTCAACGTTCGTCCTAAATGCCAATCAATTCGACCAACACGGTCAAGTCAATCCAGATGGTTAATTTTACCCAATCATATGTTGACTCAGTCTATAATGTCATGTAAACATATATAGAAACATCATCCCGTAAAACCATAAATCATATAAGAGACAAAAACGTTTCATTAAGCTAAAAAACCATCTTAAGTCTATTTTGACTGATAGAGAAGTTATTTAATGGACAACCATCTACATCTAAATGCAGAACTAAACTCATATGTTGCAGACACACGAATCGCTTCTATAAACATAACAGCTCGTAGCAACTAACTATTTCCACTCAATCCAATGACGAGCGAAGCTGTTCATACTCCCATAATCAAAACAATTTGTGACTTTGCTTTTTTCACTATTGCTATCTTTCTTTCCCCTATAAGATCACTTAATTTTCGGCATGTTATCTTCTGTTTTTCTTAACTCAAATGAAGTGCACGTGCGTTTAGGATACAAATCCTTCCGCACTGAATATTTCACCAATATGTGAGTAGCGCTCTTGGTTTAAGGCCCTTAATAGCGTAATCATAAGCTTCAGTTATCCAAACGAACAGCCAAACGTCATTACATTCTCTTTCCGGATAACAAACAGATTTGATACAAAAACATACATAATCGCTTAATATTGTTGGTCGATAGATAGACTGGACACGACACATCTCGCAATTTGTTTAGCACCTAGATAACAAAATATCTAGTGCACAATTTATCGTTCCGCACAGCACACCTGCTCAACAGAAACACTAGAACAACTTGCTTCACTCAACAGACAAACTGAAGTAGCATTGCATGCTCAATAAATAAATTGGAGTTAAAAACTTGATCTACATAAATTGGAAAACAAAAAAATTGATGTATCATTACAACACGACATATCTCGCAATTTGCTTAGCATCTAGATAACCAAATATCTTGTGCACAACATATAAATATCTTGTGCACAACATATCGCTCCGAACAGCACGCAGCTGTTTGGTGTGTAGATAACTGTATACTTATCGCACTCGTACACCGCATAGGTTTATCAATCAAGAAAAAGAAATCCTATTACTATTAATTATTTCGTTCTATAAAACGACCTTTGATACGCCAAATCTCTGAAGGTTACTGCATCTCAGGCGGTGCCGCGTCATGAAGCGTTGCTACCTCGTCACTAGCATATGGTTCTTCAACTTTTCCATGAAATACTATCGACAAAAACTATCTATTTAGATATTTTATAGATTCATTAAGATTCTAAACATTTTTAATTTGGAGTAATTGCAAAATTAATTAACTCCATCATTTAATGAAAGGTAATAGCAACAAATTTATTTTCATAATTAAGAAAAAAGAAACTAGGCGATTCTAGAACTAAATTCCATAAGATATAAAAATAAAATTTTTCTTTAGATATCTGTTAAACCTATCAAATTTCAAACTCAAAGATAAGTTTAAATGAGTAGTTATATCCATTACTTCATCCGATATCTCCCACTTGAAATCTTTAGTGCAAGGAAACCTAACCATAATTATTTCAGAATCTTAATTAACTATCCTAAATTCCAAATTTATGATGTTAACTATATTTTCAGATCGACACGCACTTGTGTATGCTGCCACTGAAGACTGACTATCATATACAACCCTAAATTGTTTAAGATTAAAATAAATATTATTTCAGCATCATAAATTAATTTTATTTGGCTCATAGTAGCCAAAATATGTCCCAAAATCCCAAAATAATTTCTGAGTTTTCATTTTAATTTTCTCGATTTTTCTGAAAATATTTTGCATTTTTCTAAATTTTTCCCGATTTTAAAACAATAAAAAATAAGAAAACCAACTAAAAATATAACCCAGGCCCTCGAAAATAAGGCCCAAGGACTTATTGGGCCTGGGCCTAAGCCCAAGCAGAGTCAAGAACAAATAATTTTTTTTAAAAAAATTAATCTTTATTAAATCCATAAAGATTTAATAAATCTTTAAAAATTAAGAAAATCTTTATTAAATCTTGGAAGATTCAATAAATCCTTTAAAAATCCCAAATTTTTTCATGAAATCATTTCCAAAAAACTTAGCTCTTATTTTTTAAGAAAAATCTCTTGCAAATTTTAAAACAATCTTTAGAAAAAATTCTTGACTTCTGCACACAATTTGCAAAAGTCTGAAAAATTTTAAATTCAAAATTAGGTTTAGGGTTTTGCGTTCATCGTCCCCATCGCCTTTTTGCCACAGCATGATTGCAAATATGGAGTCCGCAGCTGAAACTAATTCCTCGGGACGTCATCAACACGCACAAATTAATTTTTATCGCTAAAAAAATTATGTCTTCCAAAAATTTAAAAAAAATAAATTTAACTCTTTAAATCGGTCTTATGGGATCGATCAACGAGAAAAAAAATTATCGCGTTTTATCATGCGCTTTCTATATAACTAATAAAAATATAAATTTTTCTAGATCTAAGAAATAAGCTTAAAGGTTTTCATAATAAACAAATCTAATAAAAATACAATTTTTATGATCGGAACTTAATCTAAACATAATTAAAAACTTAGATAAACGGATCAAACAGCCCGAATGGATATGATACCAATGTAGGATTGTGGTGAAGCGATCTTTAGATCGTCGCATAACTTATGCAGATCCGATCCACAAGAGAATCTCATATATAATTGTGAAAGCAAATATCAATTAGCAACCTACAAGTACTAAGATTTGCATACCTTTGCAGGATCGTAAATCACAGGAAGTACCGTTTGGACCGCTGATTCATTCTTCTTGTTTTTGTCTTCTTCTTTAGATGGCCGTGCGAGGATCAATCACGGTATTACTCGGAATGTCTTCTAATCCACTGCGGCTGCTAGAAACTTTGAGAAGACGGTTAAGAATCTTGGAACCCTAGTTCTCCATAGGTTGCATGCTCTCATAGATTTCTCATCATTAGTATTGATTTTATCCATCCATTGCAACCATAGCCTCTACCTATTGTGTGTGTAAAGAGGAAAACGGACGATTAAGATTAAATTGGGCCCAAACCCTTAATAGTGTTTAACCACCTCCTCGGCTAACCCCATCACGAAGCTCGAGTCCGACTTGGGCTCGGCTTCCCATAACGGGTCGGTCGGCCGACCTCCTAAATCCGTCCGTGCTGCATGCATGCGTGCAGGGTTGTTTGGTAGTAACTAGGTTTATCAATCCAAACTCTACATATAAAAGTAAAGCCTCTCTCTGTCTCTCCCCCCTCTCTCTCTCTCAGTCTCATTGCTGAAAAGAAAAAATGGGCTCAACACAAAACTCATCAGATGAGGAAGCATGCATCTATGCCATGCAGCTGACAAGCTTCTCAGTGCTCCGAATGGCTCTCAAGGCAGCAATAGAGCTTGACCTCTTTGAGATCATTACAAGGTCTCCAGGCTCCTGCTTGTTGTCCCCAGCAGAGATTGCAAGGCAGCTTCCCACACAAAACCCAGATGCTCCATCCATGCTGGATAGGATCCTGAGGCTGCTGGCTAGCTACAATGTCTTGAGCTGCACAGCTGAGAGTATAACAGGTGATGATGGCCGGATTATTGAGAGGAGGTATGGGGCTAAGCTACAATACTTGACCAAGAATGAGGATGGGTCTCTATGGCTGCTCTGGGTCTCATGGTGCAGGACAAAGTACTCCTTGAGAGCTGGTATTATATATAATCCTTTTATTTTTCTTTTTTCCTTTTTTATTTTGCTGTCTTTTTAAAGTGTTTTGATGGTTTTCAATTAATTTACTTAATTGAGAGTTAAGTCGCTGCGGTCGTCCACGCCTAAGTTGCGGACTGTTGACAACAACGGCCTCACTTTCTGTTTATGGTGTGTGGCCGCAGTGAAATGGCAGCTTGCGACTGTGGCTACATTTTATTATTACTAATTAGATATATAATATTACTACCTCCTCTTTGATATATATTAATGCTGGTCTTTTTTCCTCAGCCTGTGCCTTTGAAATATCATGTGATATGTTTTAAGCTAAGCTTCTAAAATCAATGCACTTTAGATATGAAGGGCTAAATGATCTTTAAAGATGATAAAATGTAACAAGTTTCAAGAGAATTAAGGAAAGATTTTCATAATTAGGGTTAAACTAGAAATTGCACATCTATCCTACTTCAGATTTTAGAAAAGCAACGATCTTCTTATTAATTTCTTATTAAGTATGCTAGAGGTACGAAAGAATATTTTAATAAAGGCTTTTTACTAAAATGCTTCGCGTAATTTTCTAATTACTAAAACACCCTTCATACTTTGTATTTACTTAAAAGACTCCTCATACGTATAAATTCCACTAAAAAGCCTCATCACTTGTTTTTCATTCAAAGTTAGTGTCCAATAGAAAGATAGAGTTGGAGGTTGAGCATGAGATGCTCTCTTTAGTTTCTAAATATTTAGGTAGATTTTCTTCCAAAAAAATCCCACATTCTGGTCTAATTGAAGATTGAATTCAGCGCAAGTAAAGGATCGCTCTTCTTTCATATGAGGGTTGCTCACTATTTCGAAATTTGTAATTAAAAAGACACAGGCTTTCGACAAGCTTGTTGATGGAGAAAATTTAGAAAAACGAACCGATTTATCAATTTAAGGGATTTTTTTTATCGAAACCTAACCCTAAAGACAAGTTGAAGCAAACGTTAGGAATTTTGATAGAAGAACAGCGGTTGGCGGGATTTTAAAACCCTACCCCGATACACAGTGTTAATCCCTAATTGAGTAATGAAAAGTGCAAAACAATTTTCTTTTTGACCTGTTAGGGAAATTTTTTAGTGCAACTTGGATGTATTGGGGTTTTTAAGTAAATTAGAAATATGGAGAGTTTTAGTAATTAGCCATGTTTGGAAGAGATTTTTAATAAAATGCCCTTTAATAAAATGAACGGAGCATTATTTTTTTTAAAGAGGAAAGTGTTTATAAGGTGGCACTTCATTCTAAAAAATGAGGTGTCGTTTTAAATTTTGACAATTCACCCATTCTGTGAATAATCGACACCGTTCATCGTGTTCTCCATGGTGTAAAACATGGGAGCATTAAGTTTCATATGATTTCGGTAACATTGCCCATTCATATCTTGCTTTCTCAAATATTCTATTCTCGGAAAAGCGTTAATTTTGCAACCACTCAATACATGGTTAAACATTAACGAAAACATATGAAATCCGGTGTGCCTATGACTTAGATCATGGAAATCAAGTTAAACGGTGCCGATCATCGAAAAACGTGGTATAAAGTTAAATTTTAAGACGACGCCTCACTTCTTAGAATGATGTGCCATCTAATAAACACTTTCCTCTTTTTCGAATGGTATATGAATGGGAAACCGGAAAATTCTAATCATGTTAAGTGAATATATTTGCAAATGCATTTTTTTTCAAAATCACTTGAATAGATAAATGTTTGCTAATCTCCTTTTTAGGAAGAATTTGAGTGGTAAAATTAAAAGGAGACAGAAAGCTTACACAAATTAATGAATCAATTATATTTATTGATTGATAATTAATTAATTAATTGGGTCAGTGGGGACGTTGATTAACTATACCCATTAATTAATTAAACTACTTATTAATTAATTACTTAATCTCTGTACGGCTGACTTTTCCAAACTTAATTACTCCACGTTCCTATATTCCCTTCATCAATATATGCCGATTAGATTATGATTAACAAAACGCTTTACCCCCTTTAGATTTTATATTCACAGCATGTGAATATATATTAGAAGGAAGGATGTTTTTTTTTGTCTTTTTACTTTATTTATTTTTGAAAGGAGAAAACTTAATTTAAAGGGTAAATCTTATAGAACACCATCTTTCAAAGTTTTTAATCAACTTAACTTTAAAGAATGTCATGAACCTCCCATGAAGAATACTGTTCCGAAATGATAATGTGTATTTTCGTCAAGAAAAAGTGTATTTTCCTCAAGAAAAAATGCCATATTTACTTCATTTTAGGGATGCTCAATCTATGCACAAGATAATTTTGCGTTATTTGATCCACCTCAGCCTTGCACAATCTGATGAAACTAACAATTTCAAACATGAAATTTCAGGAGGGTTTTATGGCAATTTTAAAGTCGGTGTTATCTCAAAAAATTAACCGTGAAAATTTGTCCGTGATTTTAAAAATTTATTATACTTCACTCATCGGTTTCCCTCGGATTGTTTTCGTTTCCATAGGCACTACTTGAGGGATGCGGTCCTGGACGGAGGCATCCCATTCAACAAGGCTCACGGGATGAGTGCATTCGAATAACCAGGTATAGACCCCAGGTTCAACAAGGTATTCAACGAAGGGATGAGGAGCCACTCGACTGTTGCCATGAAGAAGATCCTCGAAACCTATAGCGGTTTTGAACATCTCAAGGTGCTCGTCGATGTTGGAGGTGGAGTCGGAGGAACCATTAGCATGATCCTCAAGAAGCATCCTCATATCAAAGGGATCAACTTCGATCTAGCCCATGTTATATCCGAGGCAAAACCTATTCCAGGTATTCTATTTGTTAGGATATTTATAAATTCTTCAATTCTCATGGTAACGTTGGAGTTATGGCGCTATCAAAGCAACCCACATCCAATTATTAATCGGATTAATTTAAATTAAAAATACCGTTGTGCAAAATCTCAGGTTTCGGCCCAAAACTTCTTCGACATGCAAGAATTTGTTAGAATATAAATAAATATATATCCTTTAACCATTGTTGTAACTTTGAAGTTTTGATAAAGTATCCAAAATAGAATCCAGAACTTTTAATTTAGAATTCTAATAAAAGTGACTCTCATGGTTAAGATGTGGTTTTTGTGGTGCAGGAGTGGAGCACATTGATGGAGATATGTTTGAGAGTGTTCCCAGTGGAGATGCTATTTTCATGAAGGTGAGGAGCATCTACCATCTACATCCAAATTCCAATAAATGTGAAATTAAAATGAAATAATTTTAAGAAATCTCAAACTTTGGTCCACCATAGTTAGGGTTCTCAATCTGCAAAAGAGTGTTGAAGTTAAAAATAAGAAAATTTAAAAAAAAAAGAATTTTTCAATGTTCATCAAAACTTTAAAGTTTAGATGTAATGAAAAAGACATCGTCTTTCTTAATTTTGTACTCTCGTCTCATATACAATTTTCAGTGGATCTTACATGACTGAAGTGACGAGCACTGTCTCAAGCTCCTGAAGAATTGTCACACGGCACTCCCAGACAACGGCAAGGTGATCATCATGGAAAGCATCCTTCCTTCACATATTGAAGCCAAGTCCGAATCGCAAACGGTGTTCCATGCCGACCTCGTCATGTTGTCTTTCACTCATGGAGGAAAAGAGAGGACGGAAATGGAATTCGATTCTTTGGCGAAAAAAGCTGGCTTCTTCAAATCAAAGGTTATTTGTGGATATGCCAGCTTTTGGATGATTGAGTTTTACAAATAGTTGAGATGATTATTTATATTTGGATTTTTGTAATTTGATATGATTGTATATTTTCTTATTGCTTTTTATTTCCAGAGGTATATCTGTATTATATTATTCTACAAATAAAACTTTATTGGATAATTATGGCACAACCTGGACTCAATAGCATGACAGGGAATTTCCTTTCTCATAGGTTACAAAGCAAACAATCTACAAAAAAAAAATAGTGGTAGTATACTGTATCCAATCGCCAAAGACAATAAAACAAACTTAAAATAAGACTTGTAGGCTTGCAGTATACTGTATCCAATTATCTGTGGTCCATAGATTCAGTCTGGGATAAAATAGGAGGCTGAGCCCTTGTGGATTAAGTCGGCTGGGATCCATCCCATCTTTCTTGTGTCCGATGGATCCCCGCTAATCGGTCTGCGATATATTACATGTCTATTTTTTTCATTATAAAACATGTCATGTCAGCTGACATGTACGTCCTTCCTTGAAGGAACTAAAAATAGGAAAAATCTTTTCGACAAGGGCTTGTAGAGAAATTTCTCCGCAAGCCCCTTACAAGCCTTTGCATGAGTTTTGATATTCATGTAAGAGAAGAGAGAGAGAGTGAAAAAAATATTTGCACGAATCTCAAAACCCATTAAAGAGCTTGTAAGGGACTTGTAGAAAAATTCCCTTCCACGAATCTCAAAACACATCCAAAAACTTGTAAGAGCCTTTCTCTACAAGCCCTCGTTGAGTCATGGCTTACCCCAATATACATCAAAACAAGTCATATACGGATACAACAATTTTGTAATGAAAAGTTGTTGAGTCGTCGTTCACCTCAATAGTTTATTAACTAGCGGTGAGGCCCGCGCGATCGATTCGGCGGGTTTTAGAATAATATATGAAAATAAATAAATAATAACTCATATAGATTGCTATGCCAATGATCATAATAGTAAAAGTTCATGGCATTTATGTAATAAACAAAGTCCATGACATTTACCTGAAAATATTAAAATTTCATGGTATTTGTTTGTAATACATAAAATCCATGGTATTTATCTGAAATTTATTGGAAGTTCATTGTATTTATCTGTAATAAACAAAATGCATAGTATTTATATACAAAAATGAAATCACGTTGTATTTATCATTAATAAACATAGTCCATAGTATTTATTCAGAAATGACAAAAAATCATCATATTGATATACAATGAACAAAGTTCTACATATTTATATGAAAAACGATAAAAGAATGTGGTATTTATTTATTTTAAACAAAACCCATGGTATTAATCTAGAAAACAACGGAAGTCAGGGTATTTATTTGTAATAAATAAAGTCCATGATATGTATCTAGAAAATGATGAAAACAATGATATTTATTTCCAATAAATAAAATCTATGGTATTTATATAAAAAAAGTCATAAGCCGATGGTATTTTAGTGAAAACCTAGCGGTGATAAACGAAGTCCATGTTTTTTATTTGTAAAAAACAAAGTTCACGGTATTTTACCTTTAAATGTCGAAAGCTCATGCTATTTTAGTGAAAACTTAAAGGATTTTGAGCTAATGACATAATTGTAAATCAAGAAAAGTTTTAAGCCGATGGCGCAGTTGTAAATAAAGAGATGTTCTACCTAAATGAGAAATTTACATATTTATCTCTACTGCATCACAAAAATAAAAAAATTTAAATTTATTGATTTTTCCCATACACCCAAACTTATAGAAATGGGGTAAAAGTGGATTTTAAAATTTCCACTTTTGTTACCACATTTTATCAATATAATGATAATGATAGGTGGGACGGAACATTATACAGTGTTGAATAAATTAATTTATCCAACAAATATGAACCGTTTATTTTAACCGTTGCTTTAAGTAGTTGTTAAAATAAACGGTTCACATTTAATCGCTACTTAAAAGATAGGTTAAAATATTTAACCGCTACTTAAAATAGTGGTTCATATTATATAAAAGAGGAAACCGTCTTCACAATTTCAGTGGTTTATGGTTTTGAGATCGAAATTGGGCGATTTCTGCTATGATTTGAACTGTGATTCTTGCTGGGTATTTTCTTGATTCTTGGATCGATTTCATAAGGTAAATTAACTACTTTAATTATTATAGGTTTTGTTATTTATGACGCCCCACTTCTCGAAATACGGAATACGGAAAGTGTCACATCCCTCTTCCCAAAATACGGAAAACGAGGGTGACTGGTCCAGCCATACTCCTACGATCAAGGAAAAATCCTACCGTAGTCACTATTCGGCTTCTAGCATTACATGGTAATCAATAAAATAAAGTACGGATAAAGAGAATGCAGTTACTAGAACTATCAGATATAAAGGAAATTGAGCGAATTGGAAGAAACAAAAGGGACAACTAACCAGAAATATCAAAAGAAAGATACTACTGGTTCACTGGTCTGGATCTCCGCGATCTTCTCGAAATCAGACGGATCCACTTCTATCACTGATCATGCATACTCAGATCGTCAGGACGACGCAATAGCAACAATATGATAACAATAACGTGGCATGAAAAACAAAAGGTAATAACAGTGGAGACAGTGAATGAAGGAAATCAATATATCATTATCGATGCAGTATATAAGCTATGTTCCTATTGGTTTTTAGGTCAATTTGAAATCGAATCGTGGAAAGGAGCGATCATGTTTAACGAGGGTTTCATACGTACCCGAGACTACGGCCCACTGTTTCTCGGGACATAACCCTGTCAGCCGGACCGTTAAGTCCAAATCTAATATATATAAGAGTCGTTGTTCGAATGGTCATTCTCTAAATCTCTAACCTCGCTAAATACAAGTTCCTTTCCACTTCGATTTTCCCTTTTTCCCCAGGTTTCAATAAATATAAGTATGGGGATGGTTGTGTATAAGTTCGCACCAATAACATTGTTTTATTCATTTTTCACTGCACTGTTCACTATCACAAATCGTTCACTTTTCACTGGCGTACTCGACACAACTAATTCGATACCACTCACGTTCTACAATTCAATATTTTCTAAGAATCAATAAGAGCACTCACTATCACTAAAGGTAACACGGTCGCGTAAATATGTGAATTATACCGCTAAACAAGTCATGTGCGATATAGGTCACTACGCGCCTCAAGAATCCAGAAAATCATATCAAATCGAACGATCGTAATTAAGAAAAAAAACAATAGGGGTAAAAAGTAAACTTAATTAGAAATCCAATGAACCTGGTTTCAGGTCAATTGGATTTCGGGTTTGCAAGTTACAGTCATTTCATTTTAAGTGCTCTCTGCTGAAAATTTAGTTCCTGAACTGAAGGTCCATTTCGTAACACAGTTTTCACCCAGTTGGGATCATAATTAGACGACGCTACAGGTTGGTAATATTTAGATCTATTAATTAGGTTACGAACGCACTAAACGGATTGACAATATCCACTGTGTTCTGGAAGACAAACATTGTTTAAGATCATGGTATACGTTCTGTCCCTGCTTGGGACTGCAGTACGTAATGACGATTTAAAATATGATTAAAATAGCAAACGAAAGTAAAAACAAATGAAACCACCACCAATAGTTAGCTAACAAAATAATATTTGCAACGGTATAGGGTTACCAAAAATATTATTTTCACAAAGAGTTATAAAAGTATTTTAATTCAGGTGTGGACAAGCAGTACTGCTCTGGACCGCGGTCCAGAGCTACATTCCCCAACAATTTTCGTCTTCGGATTTTAACAGTGTCAAAATATAATTTACAGTGGGTTCTAGACCATCGAGCCAGCTTCGATAAGAGCCCTTGAACACTGCATTCAAGTATGTATCCAAATTAGTATGATTTTCGCAAGTTAGGAGTACGGGAAAAATTCAGATTTGATGGATCTAGACGGGGGTGTCATTTCACGGTGTTAGGGTCCGTATTTTCGACCCAACTTTCTACGTATCATCCGTTGTCTCTAAAAGAATCTAGTAATCATAAATTTCGCCACACTAGATTTGGTTTTCGCACAAGATACGTATCAAACACCTAATATAGGCATTCAATATCAACAAAACACATGTTTTCATAGATTTCTTAGTTCTCCCAATGGCTCTCAAGGCAGCAATAGAGCTTCACCTTTTTGAGATCATTGCAATGTCTCCAGGCTCCTGCTTGTTGTCCCTAGCTGAGATTGCAAGGCATCTTCCCACACAAAACCCAGATGCTCCATCCATGCTGGATTGGATCCTGAGGCTGCTGGCTAGCTACAATGTCTTGAGCTGCACTGTTTCCCCCAATCAGAGCAAAGCTCTGTTTTGAAATTCAAAATTTAAAAGTTGAACCAATGCTTCAGATCCAACGCTAGATGGCTGCGCGCCACGTGTCAAACACGGATAAGCTAGCGCTAGATGCGCTGCGCCCAAGGCAGTGCACCCCCAATCAGAGCAAAGCTCTGTTTTAAAATTCAAAATTCAAAAATTGAAGCAACGTTTCAAATTCAGCGCTAGGCGCGCCGCGCGCCATATGTCAAACACGGATGCGCTAGCGCCAGGTGCGCTGCGTCCTAGGCAGTGCACCATGAGTGCGCTAGCGCTAGGCGCGCTGCGTGCCACATGTCAAGTACGGGTGCGCTAGCGTAGGCTGCGCTGCGCTCTGAGCAGCGCACCACGTGCAAAGTATGGGTGCGCCAGCGCTGGAATTAAAAATTTTCCACCGTTAGATCAAAAGATCTAATAATAATAAATCATTAATTAACCGGAATTAAAATTCTGTTATGGAAATATCTTTCCAATCTTGTTAAAAACAAGAAGATTGCCTTCTGTAAAACAGAAGCCCTAAGATCAAAGATCCAACGGTGGGGAAATATCCCCAAATCAATCAGAGAAAGATCTCTTTAACTGATTTAATAAATCAATTTGCCCTATATAAAGGCCCCAGGACTTCAAGTCTGATATGGAGAGACCCCCCTACAAATTTTGAGAAAACTCAAAAGAAAGAAAGCAAGCTCTCAAAAAAAGATCATTTCTTAAAGGTAAAAAGAATGATTCTTGAACAAAGAGATGAAATCATCTCATTAAAACAAAAGAATTATCTTCTTAAAAGATCATAGATCTATAAAGACCAAGGTATTTCATAAAAGAGATCAAAAGATCTCCTCACATAATAAAGAAGAAGTATTTACTTCATTCACAGATCATTGATCTACAAAGGCAAAGCCCTTTCAAAAAATAAGAACTGTTGTTCTTGAATCTTGAGGCAAAACCTCTTATAAAAAGATCATAAATTTGATCAAATGCGCTTTACGCTGTTGAAAAGTGCCTTGCACTCTTGAACTGCGTTTCTGCGCTCCCTGGACCGGCGCTCAGTGCCAAAACACGCCACGTGTCAACCACGTATGCAACTTGCGCTTTGCACTTCTGAAACAGCGCACTGTGCTCATGGGCTGGCACTCAGCGCTAAGCGCGCCACGTGTCATTCATATGTGCGCCACTAAACTAGGGCAATGCGCTCATAAACTGGCGCAATGCGTCCATCATCTGGCGCTTAGCGCCAAGCGCGACACGTGTCCTTTTCGTGTGCGCTACTTGGCAGAAGCGCAATACGCTCTTTAATCGGCGCAATACGATCTTTAATTGGCGCAAAGCGCCTGGCGCGCCACGTGGCGCGCTGTGAGAACACACATTGTTCTGATGAATGCTATGCATTCAATACAAGACAAAAAATGTTAGGATCTAATACTCAGTATTATTAAAAGGGCCAAACTCAAATAAAGGCTCAACAGCCCAGAACAATAAAATGGTAAACATTTTAATCTTATTGGACTTAGCCCAATATTGGCCGTAAGTCCTCAACTTATATTGAACTGAGCCCATCTGCTCACGAATATTTAACAGATCTCAGTCCCAAACTGGATTACAGATCTTTCAACCAACTCACACCGGTTCAAGGGTACATCTCTTTACTCCTCTGATATCTGTCGTTGTAATCCTTCAACGTTTTCAGAGAGGTGACGGGTCCCGACAACCACACATTTCACAGACTGCGAGGTCCTTAAACTCATGGACTACAATGTCCTTAAACTTCATAGACTACGATATCTTTAAACTACAGACTGTGGGGTCTTTAAACTCATGGACTACGATGTCCTTAAACTTCATAGACTACGATGTCTTTAAACTACGGACTGTGGGGTCCCTTTAAACCCATGGACTACGGTGTCCTTAACCTGGACCGAGATGTCCTTAAACTAGCATTGGACCGCAATGTCCTTAAACTAATCGACCGCAATGTCCCTAAACTAAACAACAGAGGCAGCCCAAATGCTCTTTTGTTGGATCTAAATGATCATGTTAAGTTGATCTTAGTCTAAAATTAGTTTAACGTGTCCTTAACAACCGTTAAGTTGATCTTAGTCTAAAATTAGACTAACGTATTCTTAACTAACGTTTAAGTTGATCTTAGTCTCAAATGAGACTAACGTATCCTTAAACCCAAATCAAAACCCAAATCTAAGAAAATACGGATTTGGACTAATCCACGCCCTACGGGCGACAACATAAATTATTCTCCGTATACAATCCACGGGCAACCACAAACAAAACAAACACCCACGACACGAAGTGACCATCTGGAGAAGGAGAAAGTTATTATCGCGATGCGGTAGCGTAATTAACTGCAGGGGCTTGCGCCTGCAGGGAAGAGCGTCCCCACAATCAAAAAACCCCTTAAACGAGGGGAAATCTGACGAAGTCTGCTACATCGGCCGCATCCGTTTAAACTTTTGATACATGGTGCCATAAATCAACTTGGCATCTTCGGAGAGGTGGACTGATAGCACCAATTAGCATCTGCCCCCAAATTCAGGCAAGACGTTTGTCTTCCCGGTTTTCGGCGGTAAACATGCACAGCTGAGAGTATAACAGGTGATGATGGTAGGATTATTTAGAGGAGGTATGGGGCTAAACCTATGGTCAAGTACTTGACCAAGAATGAGGATGGGGTCTCTATGGCTGCTCTGGGTCTCATGGTGCAGGACAAAGCACTCCTTGAAAGCTGGTATTATATATAATCCTTTTATTTTTGTTTTTTCCTTTTTTATTTTGCTGCCTTTTTAAAGTGTTTTGATGGTTTTCAAAGTCCCTAATTCCAAGTCCCGATGGTTCACCAACAAGCTAGAGACCACCTCGACGTTCGTCTCGATACAGCAGACGCGATGTCACCCCAGCGTTCTTCCCCCAACAGGATGCAGACGCGACACAACAACGGAGCCATGGCAAAGTCCCTAGTTCCAAGCCTCGACGGTTCACCAACAACCTAGAGACAAACCGCGACATTCCTCTCGATATAGCAGATGCAATACGAGCAAACGAAGCGAAGGCAATATTCCCAGCTTCAGGGTCTTGACGGCAACTCATATAAAACTTGAAAGACTATCGGAGATCATCCCACACCAGCGCGGAATGGTTATGACTTATCGGGGCTCCCAAACTGAGCCTAACCTCAAGTAAAAAGCGACATGGAATATCCCTAATGCTTGCTCTTTCGACGGTAATATCACCTGGAAGATTACTTGAAGACGTCTTGTCCAGCCCCCGAAGGGATCAGAGACACGACAGTCGCGGGGCTACTCGAACAGCAAGATTATGCGTCGACGAATACACCAGCCAACGCGACGGTGCGACAGGTAAAAAACCATAGTACCATAGGCCCTAACGAACTTCTATTAGCAGGAGTTAACTGTAACGTTAGGACATTCTTGCAAGAACTTCTTGATTCGTCTCGACTCGTGAGGAAATTAGTGTCCTTGCGAGAATTTCTCGATTCGTCTCGACTCGTAGGGAAAAGCCTTAGGCAATGGGGATGAGGACCTGTTTCCTAAGCACTGGGGTCCTGCAAGTCGGTCCAAAATGGACTCTTGCATACTATTCACGGACCACACTCTCCAAATTCGAATCTCGACAAGGAGGGAAACGACCACTTACGAGTCCCCTCGACTTGTAAGAGGGAAAAATTCTCTTGTGAGATCCTTACGACTCTCGAGAGAAACCACACTTAGGAATCCTCATGACTCCTAAGGAGAAAAGATACCTACGAGGTCCTCACGACTCATAGGGAGAAAAGTCTTTATGAAACCCTCAGGGCTCATAAACTTGAAAAGTCTTAGGTAGCAGATCTGAACCTGCTTCCTAAGCCATCACTACCTCTTGAAGAGTTCAAGATGAAATGTTCTTTATTATCTACAGGCCACACTTGCCAGAGTAACATACCAACAACACAGCAAAAAAAAGAAAGCGACAGTGGGAGATAAGAAAAATGTGTCTTTATTCATGAACTCATTTGAATACAAGATACATCATATAAAAGAATAAAAAATGGATACATGATATTTAAAGATTACAAGTGTGTAATTGGTATAAGGAAGCTACTGAGAAGGAGGCGTTTTCAATAAGTCAGCCAGTTGCTCGCGCACTCCTCTCAACTCCTTTTCAAGGTCAGCCGATGCGGCCAGCTCCGCTTCAACTCGGGCCCGTTGCTGCAGACAGGATGAAAGTTTCTCATCAATTTCTTGCTGAACAGCCCCCTGACTCTGCGCGACCTGTTCAGTAAAGTCAAGCTTTTTCCTCAGCACCAGCCCGTCGGAAATATATTGTTGAAGGCTTTCATAGATGGAGTTCGGCTGCGTAGCATTCGATTCAACCTGGGTACGCAGTTGGACAGACTCAGTAGAAGTCGCCTCACGTTCCTTTCGCTTGAGGGTTGCCTCTTGTTCAAAATGGCGAAGGAAAATGGCACTTCGCTCAACCCATGCAGCCCGCCGGGAGTTCAAAGCCAACACATCCGGAGCAGGACGCCTAAGCTCAAGCTCGCGCAGGCAGGCCTCAATCTTCCTGCAGCGATCAACCCAAGACTCAACGACGCCCTCACTATGAAAGTTTACAAGCGTCGCCAGCATAGGGTTAACCTCTGCGGAAAAATCCGCAGCAGATGTGGGAGTCTCCACGTCAACCTCCTCAATATAGTCGCTCAGCATGCGCAGACTATTCACGGTGCCTTTTGAGGATGGACGTCTGGAAAAAGGCCCTGCCGGCATCATGACGCGAGACTCGAACGGGGCTGGAGTCGATGTGACCGCTACAAAGACAAATCACAATCAGATGTCGGTTTAAGAAATAAAAAAAATATACATGAACAAAAGAGTCTATTATACCGGCTGCAACAGGGGGCAGAGCTGGGAGTTCCGGTGGCGCGGCGATACCCTTGACCCCCCTTCAATTTGTAAGGCTACGAGCAATGCAAAGAAGAATTAGCAATAACGTGACTTCCCGTTAAAGAATAGAAAGGACTTCGGTTAGAAAAGATACTCATCAACACCACCAGGCGGACTAATCTCTGACAGGAAGGAAAAGTGTGGGTGCAGCACCTGATACAGGTGGTCAAAAAGGACTCCTGCAAAGACGAAGTAATGCAACGTCAGTACATAAGTTATACAGCCTAAAAATAAGACTGATGGGTCATGAATCCGTACCTTCCAACATCTGAGATGGTACGAGAGAGGGTAAAGGAGGTGTCACCGTCAAAGCGGTAGCTGATGGCGCTGCCTCGGGTAGCGCGGCTTCAACGCTCGCCACGCCTGCATTAGAAACGAGATAAATACTGTCAGGAAAGATTGAAAAGGATTGCAGAATAAAAAGAAAAGCAATGACCCAAAATCTACCTGATGAGTCGCTAGTCGGAACGGCGACGAAGACGTCACTTGATACAGCAACTGCTTCATCCTCTTCCATCGGGATGGTCTCACCTCCCGTCGCCTCATCCCCTGACTCTACGAGAGCCGTCGTAACGCTTGCAACGCCAGGGGATGGCAAAAAGCCACAGGCGGAAAGAGCGACGACCGGAGCAGTGCCCGACTCTTGCGAAAGAGTGACTACCTCGAGCTCGGCGGCTGTAGCCGTCTCACCCGCCGCCACCTCGAGCTCGGCAATGGTAGCCGTCTCACCCATCGCCATCTCGGGCTCGGCAATGGTAGCTATCTCAGGCCCAGCAATTGTGATTATCTCACCAGTCGCTACCTCGAGCTCGGCAATTGCAGCCACCTCGCTTACCGCCGCCTCGAGTTCGGCAATCACGGCTACCTCCTCTACCGCTACCCCAGGCTCAGCGGTCGCTGCCACTTCTTCGGTAAGACTCGGCCCTGCAAGATAAGATATATAAGAACTGATATTTAAAACTTTGACAACGGAACCCCGTGTCACATTACCTTGAGTTGGTCTTCCGACTGCTTTCCGAGCCGCACGTGCTGCCCGTCTATAAGCAATGGACAAGGAAGCCGGGGATTCCTCTGAAGGAGTAGGGGCAGGGGTAGCGGTGCTCGAACCCGCACCCGCGGCCAAGGCAGCACTACGCTCCCTTGCCGCGCGCATTCGGCGCTTCCTTTCCACTCGGGCCGTCAAAGCGGATCTTCTGGATGCCTCCATCAATAGGACGTCGTCATCCGCGCCAAGGGTTACCTCTGAAGCTGTTATAGCTTCCATTATCGGTCGTTTGAGTAAGGCCTCTTTCGGCAGTGCTGAAGAGGCCGGGACTTCGGTGGCTGGCCCGGGAAGAATCTCCGCATCACCTTGCAGGATTGGCATTGTGGTCCCTGCGATAAGATAAAGAAGGGGTTAGATTGTCCATAAGAAAGGAGAATGAAGATGCAATGAGCCGAGACGTACCGATGCCCAAAAAAGCGCGATTCCTTTCCTCCTCCTCAAAGGTCATAAGGGAAGCCGCCAGAGCCTCTTTAGTGGTAAAGCCTGTTACAGAAGGAAAAATGTCAGTCAAGACATGATAATAAAAATAAAAATATAATGCAATAACAGAAAGTGCGACTGATGTTTACTTGATTGCACGAGGGTGGCCATTTCCGCTTGGTGGCTTGCGGATCGCACAGAAGCCTGAATAGCGGCCTCGAGATCAGTATCATCCGGCGCTATGAAGAGACCTTCGTTGGTCCCATATTCGCTCAGGCCCTCGTTATAAGGAGCCTGAGGCTCCAGGCCGAGTACATCATCTAGAGAGAGGACCGACTTCTTCTTCCTCTTCTGCGCACAAGCTCTAGTCGCAGCAAGCACAAGCTTACGCTTAGTGGGCACTTTGGGGCGACGAGTCCCGATATCTGAGCCCACGCCAGATTCGGGAGAAACTACATTTACCGTCTCCGCGGGAGCACGGGGCACTGGTGGTACATCCACCGTCTCCATAGGAGCACGAGGCACCGGTAGCTCAGACCTTTCCTCGGGGACTTCAATCACGGCAGCTCCTCGTAGCGGAGGAATGACAATGGTCCATCGCTTCAAAGGGATGTTTCGGTCACTAGCAGGGGATGCACCCTTGCGGTCGAGTAGCAGCCGCTTCTCCTCCCTGATAACAACGCCCGTTGCATGTTGATACCAGGCCACGTGTACGTTAAGGGCCTTCGGAACACAACCCGGTTCGCTGATAAAGAAGTGAGAGCCCGTATTCAGGCGCATGAAGTGATGCAGCGCACCCCGCATTCCCTCTTCGGTGGCAGCGGGTTCTACCAAGAAAGCCTCCAGCGGGACTCCCTGATTATAACTCAGCTGCTGGGCAAAATGATGGAGGTTGTATCTCATGAATAGCGCCGCATCGTTTTGCCTGAATACAAGAAAGCCCGGCCTGATGGAGTACAAATGGAGAATCTCCCGGGCTTTCAACACGGAGGCCCTGTCCTTAAAAATGTCTTGCAGTGATAGCACCGCCTTTGAAGTTTCCTGGCCGATGGTCAAGACTTTGTCCGTGAAAGACATTCCATCTCCGACCGTGCGCGGACGAAAAAGCAAGCCCCTAGCTTCCCGCTGTGACGGACTCATGATGGAGGCGTCAACGAGCCGCATGATCCGAGGGAACTTGCATCTCTCGTAAAACGGAGGTCTCTTGTGAATGCCAAAAATCCCGAGCACGTGCATCTCCATCCATGAAGTGAAGTAATGCATCAGGAAGTTGGCAGGATGCACCCCCGGTTCCGTGGTATCCGCCGCTACGCTAAGACCATGGTATAAGTTGGCTAACCCGGCGATCCCGATGGCCACTTGTATTCCGGCAACCATGCGATGCGCGGGGTAGAAAACGGAAGGCCTCATGTAACGAGGATGCATAGGGAGTGCGAACCAATTCAACCATAGCTTAAGAAACCCAAGAAAGAACGCATCCTCATCAATGCCCGGGGCGGCGATTTCTGACAGAGAGATGATCGCAGCGTCAGGAAGAAAGAAGCCCTTCTGATCAGCTTCCAGTACCGGCTGACGGTCCAAGACAAAGCCGAAGGGATCATTGAGCTTAGCAAACTTTTCGCCTCGTCGCGACAAAATCTCCGGGCGAAGAAACCGGGCAATGAAGTCCGCAAAACTGACCCCCCAGCCTCCGGATTCCAGGAAGAGGCTCTCGTACATGTTCAGCACCTTTATCAGACTAGGGAACTGGTGCTGAATGGCGTTCTCTGGCGTGAGGCCCATCACCACTGGCTTGGTGGAAAAAATATAATCATCCGGAGGAAGCAGCTCCTCGTAGTGCCCCCCTGACCGGTAGACCGGAAACCTCGGCAAATTCTTCCAAGGAAATGGAAACCTCTCTGTCCAGTAGAAGGAAGGTATGGGTCGGGATGTTCCACTGCTCCAAGAACGCCTTGATCCACCATGTGGGAGGTGCAGAATACTGGAACAACGAAACGTAGACTATAGGGTATAGGCCGAGCTTTAGCAGCTGCGATTTCTTCGCCGACAAGATGTACCGGGCCCACTGCAAGTACCCGGCCGGATGACGGGAAGTTAGCCCGATGTTGTAGGGCTTTCCCTAAAGGCGTGACTCGCCCTGGCATATGCATCGCCCCAGGGTATCCAAAGCCGGCGGCGGCTGCATGGGTACTGCGGCAATCGAAGGCTGAAGAAGGCAGTGGAAAGGGGACCAAAAGCGGATCCACAAAATCTAGATGACAATTCATCAATTAATAATTAATAAAACAGCCTCATCATTGGAAGAGACTGTTAATTAATGAGGAAATCCTCAAGAAAATTCTCATTGAATGAGAGATATCTAGGGAAAAGGAGATAATCTCTCTTTGAGAGCAAAGCTCTATGACAGAGTGACACTTGTCAAACTCTGATCATGAAGGAATAAAATTCCTTAAGAGCCTGGCTCTGTAATGATGATGAAAAATCCATCAGAAAATAATTAATTAAAATTAATTTCTTTTATGAAAAAAAATTCTAGGATTTTCAAGATCCATGAAAAAACTCTTAAGAGTTCTTCATCAAAGATTAAGAAATCTACAGAGCAGAGCTCTGACTCATGGGCTAAGAAACCCCAAGAAAAGATCTCTTTAGATCTATGGGTTCATGAGAGCAAAGCTCTGTTAATAGAACCCTAAATGGGTTTTCTTTAGATCAAAGATCTATGAAGAGCAAGGCTCTGTTAACGGTTAAAACCCTGATTTATTAAAAAAATTTAAACTTTACTTAAGTTTTGATAGAGTTCTGACTCTTGAAAAGTTCTTAAACTGAAGAGCAATGCTCTGAATGAAAATTCTCAAGAAGAAAATGAAAATCATCTAAGAGACCAAAGGTCCTATTTATAGGCATTGAACCACATCTTCAACTTCTGAGTTGATCCAAGGGCTCAGATGTTGACACCACTGCACTCACGTGTGCGCCATGTGAGCGCAATGGTGGGGAGACATTTGTTTCCCCCAATCAGAGCAAAGCTCTGTTTTGAAATTCAAAATTTAAAAGTTGAAGCAATGCTTCAGATCCAACGCTAGATGCGCTGCGCGCCACGTGTCAAACACGGATACGCTAGCGCTAGGTGCGCTGCGCTCTAAGCAGTGCACCCCCAATCAGAGCAAAACTCTGTTTTAAAATTCAAAATTCAAAAATTGAAGCAACGCTTCAGATCCAGCGCTAGGCGCGCTGCGCGCCACGTGTCAAACACCGGTGCGCTAGCGCCAGGTGCGCTGCGCCCTAGGCAGTGCACCATGAGTGCGCTAGCGCTAGGCACGCTGCGCGCCACGTGTCGAGCACAGGTGCGCTGCGCCCTGAGCAGCGCATCACGTGCAAAGCACTGGTGCGCTAGCGCTGAAATTAAAAATTCCCCACCGTCAGATCAAAAGATCTAATAATGATAAATCATTAATTAACCAGAATTAAAATTCTGTTATGGAAAGATCTTTCCAATCTTGTTAAAAACAAGAAGATTGCCTTCTGTAAAACAGAAGGCCTAGGATCAAAGATCCAACGGTGGGAAAACATCCCCAAATCAATTAGAGAAAGATCTCTCTAACAGATTTAACAAATCAATTTGCCCTATATAAAGGCCCCAAGACTTCAAGTCTGATATGGAGAGACCCCCCTACAAATTTTGAGAAAACTCAAAAGAAAAAGAGCAAGCTCTTGAAAGAAGATCATTTCTTCAAGTTAAAAAGAATGATTTTTGAACAAAGAGATGAAATCATCTCATTAAAACGGAAGAATTATCTTCTTAAAAGATTATAGATCTATAAAGACCAAGGTCTTTCATAAAAGAGATCAAAAGATCTCCTCCTATAATAAAGAAGAAGTATTTACTTCATTCACAGATCATTGATCTACAAAGGCAAAGCCCTTTCAAAAAATAAGAACTGTTGTTCTTGAATTTTGAGGCAAATCCTCCTTTAAAAAGATCATAAATTTGATCAAATGCGCTTTGCGCTATTGAAAAGTGCTTTGCACTCTTGAACTGCACTTCTGCGCTTTCTGGACTGGCGCTCAGCGCCAAAACATGCCACGTGTCAACCACGTATGCGACTTGCGCTTTGCGCTTCTGAAACAGCGCATTGCGCTCATGGGCTGGCGCTCAGCGCCAAGCGCGCCACGTGTCATTCACGTGTGCGCCACTAAACTAGCGCAATGCGCTCATAAACTGGCGCAATGCGCCCATCATCTGGCGTTTAGTGCCAAGCGCAACACGTGTCCTTTTCGTTTGCGCTACTTGGCAGAAGCGCAATGCACTCTTTAATTAGTGCAAAGCGCCTGGCGCGCCACGTGGCGCGCTGTGAGAACACACATTGTTCTGATGAATGCTATGCATTCAATACAAGACAAAAAATGTCAGGATCTAATGCTCAGCATTATTAAAAGGGCCAAGCCCAAATAAAGGCTCAACAGCCCAGAACAATAAAATGTTAAACATTTTAATCTTATTGGACTTAGCCCAATATTGACCGTAAGTCCTCAACTTATATTGAACTGAGCCCATCTGCTCACGAATATTTAACAAATCCCCGTCCCAAACTGGACTACAGATCTTTCAACCAACTCACACCGGTTCAAGGGTACATCTCTTTACTCCTCTGATATCTGTCGTTGTAATCCTTCAACGTCTTCAGAGAGGTGACGGGTCCCGACAACCACACATTTCACGGACTGTGGGGTCCTTAAACTCATGGACTACGATGTCCTTAAATTTTATAGACTACGATGTCTTTAAACTATGGACTGTGGGGTCCTTAAACTCATGGACTACGATGTCCTTAAACTTCATAGACTACGATGTCTTTAAACTACGGACTGTGGGGTCCCTTTAAACCCATGGACTACGGTGTCCTTAATCTGGACCGAGATGTCCTTAAACTAGCATTGGACCGCAATGACCTTAAACTAATCGACTGCAATGTCCCTAAACTAAACAATAGAGGCAGCCCAAATGCTTTTTTGTTGAATCTAAATGATCCTGTTAAGTTGATCTTAGTCTAAAATTAGACTAACGTGTCCTTAACAACCGTTAAGTTGATCTTAGTCTAAAATTAGACTAACGTATCCTTAACTAACGTTTAAATTGATCTTAGTCTCAAATGAGACTAACGTATCCTTAAACCCAAACCGAAACCCAAATCTAAGAAAATACGGATTTGGACTAATCCACGCCCTACGGACGACAACATAAATTATTCTCCGTATACAATCCACGGGCAACCACAAACAAAACAAACACCCACGACACGAAGTGACCATCTGGAGAAGGAGAAAGTTGTTATCGCGATGCGGTAGCGTAATTAACTGCAGGGACTTGCGCCTGTAGGGAAGAGCGTCCCCACAATCAAAAAAACCCTTAAACGAGGGGGAATCTGACGAAATCTGCTACATCGGCCTCATCCGTTTAAACCTTCAATATATGGTGCCATAAATCAACTTGGTATCTTCGGAGAGATGGACGGATAGCACCAATTAACATCTGCCCTCAAATTCATGCAAGACGTTTGTCTTCCCGGTTTTCGGCGGTAAACATGCACTGCTGAGAGTATAACAGGTGATGATGGCAGGATTATTGAGAGGAGGTATGGGGCTAAACCTGTGGTCAAGTACTTGACCAAGAATGAGGATGGGGTCTCTATGGCTGCTCTGGGTCTCATGGTGCAGGACAAAGTACTCCTTGAGAGCTGGTATTATATATCATCCTTTTATTTTTCTTTTTTCCTTTTTTATTTTGCCGCCTTTTTAAAGTGTTTTGACGGTTTTCAATTAATTTAATTAATTGAGAGTTAAGTGGCTGCAGTCGCCCACGCCTTAGCTGCGGTCGCTTCACTCCCTGTTTATGGTGTGTGGCCGCAGCAAAATGGCAGCTTGCGACCGTGGCTACATTTTATTGTTACTAATTAGATATAAAATATAACTTCCTCCTGTTTGATATATATTAATGCCGGTCTTTTTTTCTCAGCCCGTGCCTTTGGAATATCATGTGATATGTTTTAAGCTAAGCTTCTAAAATCAATGCTCTTTAGATATGAAGGGCCAAAATGATCTTTAAAGATGATAAAATGGAACAAGTTTCAAGAGAATTAACGAAGATTATCATAATTAGGAACTAGAAATTGCACATCTATCCTATTTCAGATTTTAGAAAAGCTATGATTTTCTTATTAATTTCTTATTAAGTATGCTAGAGGTACGAAGGAATATTTTAATAAAGGCTTTTTACTAAAATGCTTCATGTAATTTGCTAATTATTAAAACACCCTTCATAATTTGTATTTATTTAAAGGACTCCTCATAAGTATAAGTTCCACTAAAAAGCCTCATCACTTGTTTTTCATTCAAAGTTAGTGTCCGGTAGGAAGATAGAGTTTGAGGCTGACCATGAGATGCTCTCTTTAGTTTCTAAATATTTAGGTAGGTTTTCTTCCAAAAAAATCCCACATTCTGGCCTGGTTGAAGATTGAATTTGATGGAGGCCCTTTTCGGATCTCCGTCAGATGTTGTCTTCCGCTGATCTCCTGGTGGATTTAGATGGTTATCTTCTGTTGCATGTGGGTCTCAATGGGTTTTGGTGGAAGAGATGATATGAGGAGTTTGGTGCCGAGTACCTGCAAAGAAGTCCCGGGGTGGTTTGGTACCACCAAGGACCCTCCGACGATCAAGTTAGTAATGATATCCGAACAGAGTAATGGCTTAAAAGAGTTAAAAAAACTTACTTGACCCCTCTGTGATGGGGGTTTATCTAACGGTGGTAGCACGCAGCAGTAAGCGCGAGAATCTCGCCGGCAGTTACGCTCCTAACGTCACGCCCGCGTAGAGTGCGGATCGCCCATTAATGGGGATCGTGATGGCGTGGAACGTGGGATGTTGTTGGCGTAGAATCTGCGCATGGCGAGATTCGCGGAGCGGCGGTTACGCCTGTAAGTGGTGGAGTTGGTCGGAGGGCCGAGGAAGAAGGCCGAAGAAGACGGTCTCGGCGGGAGCTCGGGGACGAGCGAGGAGGCCGAAGAGTCTTGGTCCTGTGGCAGCTCGAGGCGAGCTGAGGGTCCGAGAAGGCTAACTTGCAGGGAGCCTAGAGGAGGGCCAGCTTGTGCCTGCAGGTCGGGCGTAGGGTGGCCTGGTCGGCCCCCGTGGGCCCTTTGTTCTGAGTCTTGGGACACGTCATCTGCCACGTGTCTTGATCCTGGAGATTGCCTATATTGAGCATCATCAGAATTCAACGCAAGTAAAGAATCGCTCTTTTTTAATATGAGGGTTGCTCACTATTTCGAAATTTGTAATTAAAGAGAAAGGCTTTCGACAAGCATGTTGATGGAAAAGGTTGAGAAAAACGAACCGGTTTATCAATTTAAGGGATTTTTTTATCGAAAACTAACCCTAAAAACAAGTTGAACGAAACGTTAGGAATTTTGATAGAAGAATTGCGGTTAGGGGGATTTTAAAACCCTACCCCGATACACAGTGTTAACCCCTAATGGAGTAATGAAAAGTGCAAAACAATTTTCTTTTTGACTTGTTAGGGGCCTTTTTTAGTGCAACTTGGATGTATTGGGGTTTTTAAGTAAATAAGAAATATGGAGAGTTTTAGTAATTAGCGAAGTATGGAAGAGATTTTTAGTAAAACGCCCTTCAATAAAATGAAGGGAGCGGTATTTTTTTTTGAAGAGGAAAGTGTTTATAAGGTGGCACTTCATTCTAAAAAATGAGGTGTCGTTTTAAATTTTGACAGTTCACCCATTCTGTGAATAATCGGCACCGTTCATCGTGTTCTCTATGGTGTAAAACATGGGAATATTAAGTTTCATATGATTTCGGTAACATTGCCCATTCATATCATGCTTTCTCAAATATTCTATTGTCGGAAAACCGTTAATTTTCCGACCCCTCAATACATTGTTAAATATTAATGAAAACATATGAAATCCGGTGTGCCTATGACTTAGATCATGGAAATCAAGTTAAACAGTGCCGATCATCGAAAAACATGATGTAAAGTTAAATTTTAAGATGACGCCTCATTTCTTAGAATGATGTGCCATCTCATAAACACTTTTCTCTTTTTTGAATGGTATATGAATGAGAAACCGGAAAATTCTAATCTTGTTAAGTGAATATATTTGCAAATGCATTTTTTTTTCAAAATCACATGAATAGATAAATGTTTGCTAATCTCCTTTTTAGGAAGTATTTGAGTGGTAAAATTAAAAGGAGACAGAAAGCTTACACAAATTAATGAATCAATTATATTTATTGATTGATAATTAATTAATTAATTGGGTCAACGTTGATTAACTATACCCATTAATTAATTAAACTACTTATTAATTAATTATTTAATCTCTGTACGGCTCACTTTTCCAAACTTAATTACTCCACGTTTCTATATTCCCTTCATCAATATATGCCAATTAGATTATGATTAACAAAACGCTTTACCCCCTTTAGATTTTATATTCACAGCATGTGAATATATATTAGAGGGAAGGATGGTTTTTTATTTTTTTTACTTTATTTATTTTTGAAAGGAGAAAACTTAATTTAAAGGATAAATCTTATAGAACACCATCGTTCAAAGTTTTTGATCAACTTAACTTTAAAGAATGTCATGAACCTCCCTTGAAGAATACTGTTCCGAAATGATAAAAGTGTATTTTCCTCAAGAAAAAAATGCCATATTTACTTCATTTTAGGGATGCTCAATCTATGCACAAGATAATTTTGCGTTATTTGATCCACCTTAGTCTTGCACGATCTGATGAAACTAACAATTTCAAACATGATATTTCAGGAGGGTTTTATGGCATTTTTAAAGTCGGTGTTATCTCAAAAAATTAACCCTGAAAATTTGTTCGTGTTTTTTAACCATAGGCACTACTCGAGGGATGCGGTCCTGGACGGAGGCATCCCATTCAACAAGGCTCACGGGATGAGTGCATTCGAATACCCAAGTATAGACCCCAGGTTCAACAAGGTATTCAACGAAGGGATGAGGAGCCACTCGACTATTGCCACGAAGAAGATCCTCGAAACCTATAGCGGTTTTGAACATCTCAAGGTGCTCGTCGATGTTTGAGGTGGAGTCGGAGGAACCATTAGCATAATCCTCAAGAAGCATTAGCATATTCTACGGAGGGATCAACTTCGATTTAGCCTATGTTATATCCGAGACAAAACCTATTCCAGGTATTCTATTTGTTAGGATATTTATAAATTCTTCAATTCTCATGGTAAGCGTTAGAGTTATGGTGCTATCAAAGCAACCCACATCCAATTATTAATCTGATCAATTTAAATTAAAAATACTGTTGTGCAAAATCTCAGATTTCGGCCCAAAATTTCTTCGACGTACAGGAATTTGTTAGAATATAAATAAATATTAATCCTTTAACCATTGTTGTAACTTTGAAGTTTTGATAAAGTATCCAAAATAGAATCCAGAACTTTTAATTTAGAATTCAAATAAAAGTGACACTCATGGTTAAGATGTGGTTTTTGTGGTGCAGGAGTGGAGCACATTGATGGAGATATGTTTGAGAGTGTTCCCAGTGGAGATGCTATTTTCATGAAGGTGAGGAGCATCTACCATCTACATCCAAATTCCATCAAATGTGAAATTAAAATGAAATAATTTTAAGAAATCTCAAACTTTGGTCCACCATAGTTATGGTTCTCAATCTGCCAAAGAGTGTTGAAGTTAAAAATAAATAAGAAAATTAAAAAAAAGAATTTTTCAATGTTCATCAAAACTTTAAAGTTTAGATGTAATGAAAAAGACATCGTGTTTCTTAATTTTGTACTTTCGTCTTATATACAATTTTCAGTGGATCTTACATGACAGGAGTGACGAGCACTGTCTCAAGCTCCTAAAGAATTGTCACACGGCACTCCCAGACAACGGCAAGGTGATCATCATGGAAAGCATCCTTCCTTCACATATCGAAGCCAAGTCCGAATCGCAAATGGTGTTCCATGCCGACCTCGTCTTGTTGTCTCTCACTCATGGAGGAAAAGAGAGGACGGAAATGGAATTCGATTCTTTGGCGAAAAAGCTGGCTTCTCTAAATCAAAGGTTATTTGTGGATATACCAGCTTTTGGATGATTGAGTTTTATAAATAGCTAAGATGATTGTTTACGATTTGGAATTTTGTAATTTGATATGATTATATAATTTCTTATTGCTTTTTATTTCCAGAGGTATATCGGTATTATATTATTTTATAAATAAAACTTTATTGGATAATTATGGCACGACCTAGACTCAATAGCATGGCAGAGAATTTCTCGTCTTTCTTGTGGACTAAGTCGGGTGGGATCCATCCCGTCTTTCTTATGTCCGGCGCATCCCAGCTAATTGGTATGCCATATATTACATGTCTGTTCTTTTAATTATAAAACATGTGATGTTAGCTGACTTGTACGTCTTTCCTTGAAGGAACTAAAAATAGGAAAAATCTTCTCTACAAGGACTTGTAGAGAAATTTCTCTGCAAGCCCCTTGCAAGCCTTTGCACGTGTTTTGATATTCGTGCAAATGAAGAGAAGGTGCAAAAAAGATTTGCACGAATCTCAAAACCCATTAAAGGGCTTGTAAATGGCTTATAGAGAAATTCCCTTTCACGAATCTCAAAGCACATCCAAGAACGTGTAAGAGGCTTGTAGAGAAATTTTCTCAACAAACCCTTGTTGAGTCATGGCTCACCTTAATATACATCAAAACAAGCCATTTACGGAGACAACAATTTTGTAATGAAAAGTTGTTGAATCATGGCTCATCTCAATTGTATATTAACTAGCGAAGAGGCCCGCGCGATTAATATGGCGGGTTTTAGAATAATCTATGAAAACAAATGAATAATAACTCGTATAGATAGCTATGCCAATGATAATAATAGTAAAAGTTCATGGTATTTATGTAATAAACAAAGTCCATGACATTTATCTGAAAATATTAAAATTTCATGGTATTTGTTTGTAATACACAAAGTCCATGATATTTATCTGAAATTTATTGGAAGTTCATTGTATTTATCTGTAATAAATAAAATGCATAGTATTTATATACAAAAAATGAAATCACGTTGTATTTATTATTAATAAGCATAGTCCATAGTATTTATTCAGAAATGGTGAAAAATCATAATATTGATTTACAATGAACAAAGTTCTACATATTTATAAGAAAAACGATAAAAGAATGTGGTATTTATTTATTTTAAACAAAACTCATAGTATTAATCTAGAAAACAACGGAAGTCAGGGTATTTATTTGTTATAAATAAAGGCCATGATATATATCTAGAAAATGGTGAAAACCATGATTTTCATTTTCAATAAATAACATCTATGGTATTTATATGAAAAAAGTCGTAAGCCCATGGTATTTTAGTGAAAACCTAGCGGTGATAAACAAAGTCCATATTTTTTATTTGTAAACAACAAAGTTCATGATATTTTACCTTTAAAATGTCGAAAGCTCATGCTATTTTAGTGAAAACCTAAGGGATTTTGAGCTAATGACATAATTGTAAATCAAGAAAAGTTTTGAGCCGTTGGCGTAATTGTAAATAAAGAGATGTTCTGCCTAAATGAGAAATTTACAATTTTATCTTTATTGCATCACTAAGATAACAAAATTTTAAATTTATTGATTTTTCCCATAAACCCAAACTTATAGAAATGGGGCAAAAGTGGAATTTTAAAATTTCTACTTTTGTTACCACATTTTATCTATATAATGATAATGATAGGGGGACGGAACATTATACAGCGTTGAATAAATTAATTTATACAACAAATGTGAACCATTTATTTTAACCGCTACTTTTAAGTAGCTGTTAAAATAAACGGTTCACATTTAACCACTACTTAAAAGATATGTTAAAATATTTAACCGCTACTTAAAATAACGGTTCATATTATATAAAAGAGGAAACCGTCTTAACAGTTTCAGCGGTTTATGATTTTGAGATCGAAATTAGGAGATTTCTGCTATGTTTTGAACTGTGATTCTTGCTGGGTATTTTCTTGATTTTTGGTTCGATTTCATAAGGTAAATTAATTACTTCAATTATTGTAGATTTTTCTATTTGTGATGCCCCACTTCTCGAAATACGGAATATGGAGATTGTCACGCCCCGCTTCTCAATATACGGAATACGAGGATGACTAGACCAGCCATACTCCTACGATTAAGACAAAATCCTGCCGTAGTCACTATTCGGCTTCTAGTATTATATGGTAATCAGTAAAATATGACACGGATAAAGAGAATGCAGTCATTAGAATTATCAGATATAAAGGAAACTGAGCAAATTGGAAGTAAACAAAAGGGACAACTTACCGGGATATCAAAAGAAAGATACTACTGGTTCATTGGTCTGGATCTCCGCGATCTTCTCGAAATCAGACGTATCCACTTCTATCACTGAGCATGCATACTCAGATTGTCAGGGCGACGCAATAGCAATAATATGATAACAATAACGTGGCATGAAAAACAAAAGGTAATAACAGTGGAGACAGTGAATGAAGGAAATCAATATATCATTATCGATGCAGTATATGAGGTATGTTCCGATTGGTCTTTAGGTAAATTTGAAATCGAATCGTGGAAAGGTGTGATCACGTTTAACGAGGGTTTCATACTTATCCGAGACTACGGCCTACTGTTGTCCGGGACATAACCCTGTCAGCCGGACCGCTAAGTCCAAATCTAATATATATAAGAGTTGTTGTTCGAATGGTCATTCTCTAAATTGCTAACTCGCTAAATACAAGTTCCTTTCCACTTCGATTTCCTATTTTTCCTCAGGTTTCAATAAATATAAGTATGGGGCTAGTTGTGTATAAGTTCGAACCAATAACACTGTTTTATTCATTTTTCACTGCACCGTTCACTATCACAAATCGTTCACTTTTCACTGGCGTACTCGACACAACTAATCCAATACCACTAACGTCCGACAATGCAATATTGGATAAGAATTAATAAGAGCACTCACTAACACTAAAGGTATCACGGTCGGGTAAATACGTGAATTATGCAGCTAAACTAGTCATGTGTAATATAGGTCACTACGCGCCTCAAGAATCCAGAAAATCATATCAAATCTTACGATCATAATTAAGCAAAAAATACAAAGGGGGTAAAAATTAAACTTAATTAGCAATCCAACGAACCTGGTTTTAGGTCAATTGGATTTCGGGTTTACGAGTTACGGTCATTTTATTTTAAGTGCTCTCTGTTGAAAATTTAGTTCATAAACTGAAGGTCCATTTCGTAATACAGTTTTCACCCTGTTGGGATTATAATTAGGCTTGGTAATATTTAGATCTATTAATTAGGTTACGAACGCACCAGACGGATCGACAATATCCACCGTGTGCTGGAAGACATGCATTGTTTAAGATCAGGGTATACGTTCTGTCCCTGCTTGGGACTGCAATACGTAACGACAATTTAAAATATGATTAAAATAGCAAACCAAAGTAAAAATAAATGAAACCACCACCAATGGTTATCTAACAGAATAATATTCGCAACATAATAGAATAGGTTTCCACAAAATATTATTTTCACACAGAGTTATAAAAGTATTTTAACTCAGGTGTCGACAAGCAGTACTGCTCTGGACTGCAGTCCATAGCCACATTCCCGAACAATTTTCATCTTCGGATTTTAACAGTATCGAAATATAATTTACAGTGGGTTCTATATCATCGAGTCAGCTTCGATACAAGCCTTCGAACACTGCATTCAAGTATGTATCCAAATTACTATGATTTTCGCAAGTTAGGTGTATGGGAACAATTCAGATTTAATGAATCTAGACGGGGTGTCATTTCACGGTGTTAGAGACCGTATTTTCGACCCAACTTTCTACGCATCATCCGTTGTCTCTAAAAGAATCTAGTAATCATAAATTTTGCCACACTAGATTTCGTTTTCACACAAGATACGTATCAAACACCTAATATAGGCATTTGGTATCAAAAAAACACACGTTTTCATAGATTTCTCGTACAGGCTGTTATCTATAATTTTTACATGTGATACCAACTTGTCATCAGTCCTAGTGTGGCTCTACTCAGATTACGTCATCATGAGGATTCATTATACCACGTTCAAACACATATATATAAGCATATCGATATAGTTGCATTTGTTTGTTTTGTTCGCATATCTAGCTTTACTATGATTTCATATACTGTAGCATGAAAACAAGTGAAGATTTTCACTTGCTTGGAGCTGAAATGACGATCACGACGGTGACAACAGTAATTGCACGGGTACGACCACAGCGAGGCTTGGCTACGATACGGCGCGACACGGGAGTAGGCACGTGGATGGTGCGGGTGAGGTGCGGTGGTGACACGGGCATGGTACGGTACTGGGCACTGATCGTGGCACATCTGGGCACGCAAGTAGGCGCGGTTGTGGTGCGCTGTAGGCACATGAGTGTGTACGGTCGTGGTGCGCTGTGGGCACGCGTGTGGGCACGACATGGCATGGATGCAGGGCACGGGGTGACTCGGTGCTAGTGTGGAGGTAGGCACGGCGCTGGGCACTAGGTGGCATGGTGCTGGTGTAGAGATGGGTACGGTGTTGGACACAAGGTGGCATGGTGAAGTAGTGGTGGTGGCTCCGGCGATGTCTTGCAGCGGCATGGCGGCGCAGAGAGTTGGTTCAAGGTGTCAGTGGCCGGGAATGCTTGTCGGCAAGGGACGGCGTCGCGGTGGTGGTTTTGGTCAGCGTCGGTAATATTGGTAGAGGAGCCCAGGGGTAGAGGAAGGTGGCGACGACTTGGTGAGTTATGGAGTAGCGGGTGATGGTGATAGGAAGCTCGGGTGAAGGTGATGGAGCTGTGAGTCGCGTAGGCGGAGGCGAGAAACAACCAGCGGTAATGATGGGGTGTTGGGTTTTTTGGTCGAAGAAGAAGAAGGCGATGAAGGAGATGTAGGCGAAGGCTGTTGGGTCGTCGAAGGGGTGTTGGAGGAGGAGTGGTGGCTGTGGTAATAACCTCGGCGACGATCTAGGCAACAGTGGTGGTGGTGTTTGTTTCCCCCAATCAGAGCAAAGCTCTGTTTGAATTTCAAAAATTCAAAAAATGGAAGCAACGTTTCAAATTCCTTGCGCTGCGCGCAGGACGCCACGTGTCAAAATCAGACACGCCAGCGTAGAGAGCGCAGCGCCCGAGGCAGCGCGTCCAATCTGAGCAAGGCTCTATTTAAAACAAAGTTAAAAAAAGCAACGCTTCAGATGATCTGCGCTCTGCGCTGCGCGACACGTGGCAGCGCTGTTGCGCTTGCGCAGGTGCGCTGCGCTCTGCGCTGTGCGACACGTGTCAAGCGCTGGTGCATCTGCGCCGAACAGAATTAAAATTCCAGTAAGATCTTTCTGTTCTTGTTAAAACAGGAAGATTGTCTTCTGTAAAACAGAAGCCCTTCGATCAAAGATCCAACGGTGGGGAAAATTCCCCAAATCACTCAGAGAATGATCTCTTTAACAAATTTAACAAATTAATGGGCACTATATAAAGGCCCCTAGACCCCAATTCAAAAGGGAAGAACATTGAGAACATCAAGAACTTCAGAAACAAAAACAGAGAGAATTTTTGAAGGATTGTGAGAAGAACTCAAGAACAAAAAAGGTAAAAACCTTTATAAAAAGAAGAAGAATTTCTTCTGAATAGATCATTGATCTAAGAACAAGATCAATGATCTTCAATAAATAAAAATATATATAAATAACAGTGCCTTGCACTTTTTTATGAACCAATGGTTTTGGAATCTTAAAGATTCTTTTCTTGAATCCAATGTTGGATCAAGAAATTAAAACAGTGCCTTGCACTTGTAAATCTGCACTGTTGCGCTCCTGGGTTGGCGCAAGCCATCAGAGAGCGACACGTGTCAGCACCAGAACCACTTGCGCTGTGCGCTTTTAAGATAGAGTATTGCTCTCTGAAATTGGCGCAACTCACCAGAGCGCGCCACGTGTCAGCAGCGCAACAGCGCAGCGCACTGCGCTTGCGTAACACGTGTCGCCACCACATGAGTTTGTGCCTTGCGCTTCTCAATCGGCGCAAAGCGCCTGACAAGCCACGTGGGGCATTGTCAGAGCATTTAATGCAATGTATTATTAAGGGCAGAGCCCAATAAAATGGTCTATCAGACCAAAAAGAAAATGTGCTGTGCACTGTTAAAAGGGACTGAGCCCAAATCAAAAAGGCCTAGCAGGCCAGAATAAAATGCAGTGCATTATTAAAAAAGGGCAAAGCCCTAGCACAGGCCTAATAGACCAAAAATAAATAAAAACGTTGAACATCTTTCAACTGGACTTAGCCCAATCATGGCCGTAAGTCCTCAAATTAAATTGACTGAGCACGGCTGCTCTCCTAAATCAATTTACATCCGGTTCAAGGGTACATCTCTGAACTCCTATGACCCCTATCGTTGTAATCCTTCAACGACGTCAGAGAGGTGATGGGTCCCGATAACCACACATCGATACGGACTGCGGGGTCCTTAAACTGGTGGACCGAAACGTCCCTAAACTAATATTCGTCCCAAAATGGGAACGTTGGACTGAAACGTCCTTAAACTAATGTTCGTCCCCAAATAGGAATGATGGACCATCATGTCCCTAAACTGGAATCTGGACCACCATGTCCCTAAACTGGAAATCGACCGCAACGTCATTAAACTAAACAATAGAGCCAATTGCTCTCTTGTCGGATCCAAACGATCCCGTTAAGTTGATCTTAGTCTGGAGATTAGGCTAACGTACCCTTAACAAAAGTTTAAGTTGATCTTAGCCTCAAATAGGGCTAACGTATCCTTAAACCAAAACCCAAAAGCCAAATCTAAGAAAATACGGATTTGGACTAATCCACGTCTTACGGGCGACGACATAAATAGTCTCCGTATACAATCCACGGGCAACCACAAACAAAACAAACACACACGACACGAAGTGAAATTCTGGAGCAGGAGAAAGTTGTTACCGCGATGCGGTAGCGTAATTAACTGCATGGGCTTGCACCTGCAGAGAAGAGCGTCCCCGCAATCAAAAACCTCTCGAACGAGGGGGAATCTGACGAAGTCTGCTACATCGGCCGCATCCGTCTAAACCTCCGATACACGGTGCCATAAATCAACTTGGCATTTTCGGAGAGGTGGACGGATAAAACCAAATAGCATCTGCCCCAAAATTCAGGCTAGACGTTCACCGCGTCTCTGTCGTGTCTTTCGGAGGGGAACAGATTCTGACACGCCCGGTGGGACATTTTCCTCTTTCCACTCCACACTTCGTGTGTCGTCTTCGCGAACGAATCGCGGTTTGTTAATGGTTGCCTTCGGATTTTAAGTTACTAAGATTTGGTCTTTTGCCTGACGCAGAAATCAAATATCAATGGCCTCCAATTGCTCGAGCTGTTCAAAGTGCCAGTGCAACCGACGCTCCACCTCACCTGGAGGTGTAGCTTATGGGCCTCAAGCAGCCTCCATCTTTGCCATGCCGGTGGAACAAGTAACCCAGGCCACCACCGGTTTGTTTTTCGGGACCATGATCCCGCCTGCAAGCTTCACCATGCCAGTGTCCGCACCAGAAGCGAACAGGAAGTCGGTTTTCGATCGGCTCACCGCTACAACGGCCCCTTTCAACGGGTCGTCTAACATCAAACCAGCAGCTTCTGTCTTTGCCAGGCTGGATCAGAACTCTGATGGACCTGCCAAGAAGCCTATGAACCTTAAAGTGATTGTCCCAAGGAAGGCAGCAACGGCTGTTCCTGAAGTCGTCAAGGCGGCTTCTCCTGTTAAAGAGTCAGTCTTTTCAAGGCTGACTATTCCTGCTCCTGCTCGAGGGTATGTCTTTGACAGACTGAACATCGCCACTCAAAAGACAACATCAGTCTTTAAGAGGCTGGCACCAGCAGCGGCTCATTCGAACAGGGGGCAAGAAGAAGCTGTCCCTATCACCGAGCCAGTCCCAACGGCTCGTCATGCTCGACGTCGCCACTGGCACCGAGTAAGGAAGGCCGGGGGCAACTCCCCCTCAGGGCTAACTCCACCGGCTCCGATGACGGAAGTTAATGCTGCTGTTACAACTGGGAACAATTTTGAACTACTGAGGAGGGTACACAAGAACTCTCCGACTGCCACACTAAAAAGATCTGCTCCACCTGTGGAGAGAGTTACAGAAACTCAGCTGGAGCAGCCCCCTTAGCGGCTATCCTCCAAAATTTATAAAGTTTGGCAAAGGGTTCAAGACTCCGTAATCGACCAAGATCACTCTCGCCGGCAGAAAAGGGCGAAAGTGCAGGAAGAAAAGGACCGTCCAATCAAACAGCAAAGGACGACCACCACCAGGGTGCCTGCTGCAACGGCCCCTTCAACTTCAACGGCCCACAAGAGAAGGAGGCCGGAGAAAATTCCCACGCCCGCGGCAAATGCCAAAGGCGGTGAGCCTAAACGCCCTAAGTCCGGTGGCATCGTGGTCCATACTGTATACATGGCGTCGGGGAAGGAGGACAGCCGTGCATCTACAGGTCATAGACCGCTTACACGGTCAGTGACCAAAGCTCAGGAGCAACAGCAAAAGCTCCAGGAAATGATGAACACGATGGCTGCACTCACTGGGCTAAAAGAAAGCCCCGAAGTGTCATCTGATCAACCCCAGGAGCAAGAAACTGACGCTGAATTCCTTCGCCGGATACTGGAGAAGAAGGATAAAGAGGCTGCTGAACAAGCGGCCAATATAAAGCGAATGGCCCTCCTGTTCCAGGACATGGTGGGTATGATGATTCAATAAGATCCTCCTTCCGAAGAAGATCCTTCGATCGTCCTTGAAGACGACAGGGGAGAAACGTCAAATCCTCCACCGGCTCTGTCAACAGCCAAGGAGGAGACGATCTCCAAAGCTGACTTGGACGAATATATAGCCCAACAGATACGGGTTCATCATGCGACTGAGGCAGCCGGTCAGGTCGTAAAAACAGGACGACCATATCCGAGCTGGTACGATCAGATAAAGTACCCGCCGGGCTATACAATACCCAAATTCCATGTCTATAAGGGGACGGGCAATCCCCACCAGCATGTCGCCCAGTTCAGGGCGCTTTGCGGCAACACCGGCGGTGATGATAAATTGTTGCTTCACCAATCCGTCAGCAGCTTGTCAGATACAGCGTTCGAGTGGTACTCTGAGCTCCCAAACGACTCTATCAAGACGTTTGCGGAGATGGAACTGCTGTTTACCCAGCGTTTCGCAAGCGCTAGCGAACGCACCCCGATGACGGCATTGATTAATGCCAGGGTGAAGCCAGGCGAGACATGGGTCCAATACGCGATACGGTGGCGGAACTTATGGTCAAAATGCGAGCAACGCATTGAAGAGGCTCCAGCGGTAGGCATGTTTGTGGGAACCCTCGATCCGCAAGCGACCATATCCCAATTTATGATGTTCTTCAAGCCGACTACCTTCTAAGCCCTGATCGACAAGCTAACTCAAATGGACCAGATGGGCCATAGACCTCCCCCTCCAAAGCCGGACTCTCGAAATGAGAAAGGGAAGGGAAAAGCAATTGTTGTTGCTAATGCTCAACAACAGCCGGGCAACTTGAAACCGGCTGTCCGTCAAAATAATATGCATCCGCACGTACCCCTTGAGGAGAGGCTAGGACGTCCTTACTCGTTTCCCCGAGATAAAACGAGAGATTATTCGAGCTGGCATTGCGCAACCGACTCATAAACCTGCCAGATCCAAGACGTCCGTCGCAGCCAAACGACGTCCATGATCCCAATTACTATCCCTATCATCGAGTACTGGGTCATCCGATCGAAGATTGCTATGTCTTCAAAAATTGGATTGAAGACCAGTACTAACAGGGCAAGTTCGTGCTGTCCGACAGATAGAAGGTGAATCCGCCGCAACCTCACACCTCTAAAAAGATGAATACGCCGGGGGCAATGTGCTCTCTCGTTGAAGAAGCTCCATGGGAGGTCGTGCTATCAGCCAAAACAAAGATGATGCTGAACGATCTTCAAATATGCCCAGCGATCAGGTGGAAGAACCCGTTGGAACCTCAGATCATTGAGGGGATGTTGAAGCCGTGCCCAACTCTGAAGATCGATAGTGGTGGCCCAAGCACTCACAACCAGCCGTCAAAATCTTCAGCAAAGAAAACGAAGAAATCCAAGAAGATCGTGAAGCCTAGCGACAAGCGCACGAATTTACAAAAGCAGATTGATGCACTGGAGGAATACAACCAGAAAGCACGGACTCCCATCACACTCTAAGAGTTCCTCAACCACGTCTTTCAAGAGGAAGATGAGGGGGAGAGTTCGTCGGATGAATCTGAGGAATACGTGGCGAGCTATCATATGATTTCCCATTCGTTTACAGATGATGAGGAAACTCCGTGCACTGAAAAGCTGGGGGAAGATCCTAAACCGGAAATTCTGGGGCCATCGGATGAAACAATTGACGCATTCCTCAATGAAGCTCTGTTGAAAAGTACAGCTGATCGGGAACGCGAGACGGCCATATTTGAAAGGGCCAAGCGAAAGCAACTTGACGAAAGAGTTGAGACACTCCCGCTGGAGCAAAATACATCCACCGCAGATAAAAGCAAATTCAAGACGAGGAAAAGGTTTGCTAAGGCCATATCAATGGGCATGAAACTACCATCCTCTGAAGGAAGGATTACTAGTGAAGCAAAAATGCACCCCTCCTATTGCTTGTATTATCGGAAGATTTCGCACCCCACCGAAGAGTGCAAAGCTTTCAATAGATGGTGGCAGGGATATGTTGCTCACCGACAACATTTTAAGCGGGAAAAGCGCAAAACTCGCCGGGAGCAGAAAGGTACGACCGAGCGGCCTAACAGAACTACCGGCGCATGTCGCATGGTTAACGCCGGGGGATCACAAGTTCTCACATTCGGGAGCGATTCTGACGAGGAGTTGGCTCTTGGCCCCCTCTTTAAAGAGTCCACCTCGGGAAAAGAAGAGGAGCCGAAGGTCTGCGAAAATATCCGGCTGCGTAATTGGACGCTACCTGAAAAGAATCTCGGACCCTCAAACAAAAAAGATAAAGGGAAAGAAAAGGTCTCTGAGGATATCGCCCTAGATGACCAAGTCATGGAAGAGCTGACTGCCAAAGACCCGCCAAAGAAAAATAAGGTGGATTACAACGTCTTAGCACATCTGAGAAAGCTACCCTCGCAGCTTAGCATTCTCGACGCTCTTTTACTATCAAAGGAGGCGAGAGATTCGTTAATCAAGACACTACAGGAGCCGGAGCAATTCCAAGCTTTCCTGGCCGAAGAAAAGATGAAGGATGAATTGGAGGAAGTGCACACGGCCGATGTCACTTTTAGCGATGAAGACCTTCTCCTTGGGACGTGCGAACACAATCGCCCCCTCTATGTCTCAGGATACTGCCATGATATAAAGATAGGCAAAATCCTGGTTGACAATGGATCCTCCGTTAATCTCCTCAATGTGCGGGTGTTAAAAGAAATCTGCATGAGCGTCCAGCACCTTGCTCGGGACAAGATCACCATCTCCTGGTTCGACTCCCAATCATCAAGAACTCTTGGATCTGTGATACTGACGTTACGCTTTGGGCTACTTGTCACGGACATTAAATTCCACGTCATAGACGCCAAGACATGCTACAATGCTCTGCTCGGCCGACCATGGTTACACGAGTACAACATCATCCCTTCTACACAGCATCAGTGTATGAAATATTTTAGGGATGGTCTCGAGTATACTGTAACGGGAGAACTGAACCTGTTTTCCATGAACGAAGTCCGCAAATATGAAGATGCCAAATACTTCTTGCCGGATTTCGAAGACATGGAGAGATGTCACAAGCCGGAGAACAAAGCTAACGCCACCATCCTTGTCTTCGGGAGTGATACCGAGGAGGAAGAGGAGATAGTTTATTCAGGTCCACCCCAATACAATAAGCCGGGACCATCCGCTCCTACGTTGATCTTTGGTAATGACTCAGAAGATGAGGTCCATGCTGTATTCTCTGCTCGGCCTTCAATACAAACGTCCGCTGACGAAGAGCAAAGTCTACAAGTCGCCATGGTTCCACTTAAACATCATAAAGAACTGGATACGCTCGATACCTACAGTGTAAAGGAGCTGCGGATGTTCTATGTCCCTCCCAGGCGAGAAGGTGAAAAGGCAATTCGATTCTACCGCTCTGAAGAAACCAAAGTGGAGAAAGAAATCTGGTACGGCGCGGATCCTACGCTTGACAGGTTTCAGCCCATCCGTCTGCCCAGATATTATACAGAAGGCTTGAAGAGCCTGCTAAAGCGCCAAGGGATATCCTTTAAACAGACCACTCGAAAAGCCAAATTCTATGACAAGGTCTGGAACGTTCCCGGGACTCAGCACAAGTTGCCTAATGGGAGAATGGAAACAATCGGGCTTGGATACATTCGGTCCAAGAAACGAGAGCTACTCCACGGTTGCTACGTCGTGCATGACTTCGATGAAGAAGCAGATGCTCAATGGGAGGACGCTAATCCTGAACCAGTAAAAGTTCCTGATGCAAAAGTGCCCAGTCCGTCGTTCGAAGAGCAAATGGACAAGCTTATAAGGGAAGCTGGCCAAAAAGTCAGAGACGACCATAACCGCGAAATGGCCATCTATGAGAAAGCCAAAACGCACCGTCTCCTCCAACAGGCGGTCAAAGATGAAAATGCCACTCCCTGTCAACCTGTTATAAAAAGGGCTCGACGCAGAGACAGAAATAAGTCAAAAGGCGAAAAAGGCGCTCAACAGCAACAAAGCGGGACTAAGAAGCCACGCAAGCGGGAATCGAGCGGTTCCGATCTATCCCTCATGAGGAAAATGGGTCGAGCGTACTCTTTTCCTCGAGACAAGACGAAGAAGATACTTGACCGAGCTATAAAATACCAGATGCTTACGCTGCCGGAGTCTAAACACCCCGAACAAGCAGGCGAAGTCTCACACCCGAATTATTGCTCCTATCACCGAGTGATAGGGCATCCTCTCGAAGACTGCTTCACCTTCAAGAACTGGATGGAAGATCAGTATCAGCTCGGCAAGTTCTCTCTGTCTGACAACTGGAGGGTAACGCCGCCACAGAGGCATGAACCCAAAGCCACGAGAGCAGAACCAGCTCTACATTGGTCTTGGAAAGGAATTCGTACTTGTCATATGATAACAATATCAAAAGAAGAGCCCGAGAATATCGACGACCTTCCCTGGTGCTTTGAAAACAGCGACGATGAGGTGATCTCAGAATTTCCACCAGCACCGAAAGAGCTGGAGGATGGAATACATACCACCGCAGATAACCTCAAGAAAATTGAGTTGGGGACGGCGAATGACCCGCAACCGACATTCATTAGTGAGCTGCTGTCTGAAGAGAAAGTGGCTGCGTTAAAAGACGTGCTTATGCAGCATAGAGATTGCTTCGCGTGGAACTATTCCGAAATGCCGGGACTGGATCCAGAAATTGTTGTGCACAGATTGGCGATATCTCCGGACGTCAAGCCGGTCAAACAAGCACCGAGAAGAATGCGGCTCGAACTTGAGATGAGCATCAACGCCGAGGTCAAGAAGCTGATCGACTCCGGTTTTATCCAGGAGATTCAATATCCTGAATGGATCGCCAACATCGTCCCGGTGATGAAGAAAAATGGGACAGTGCGCATATGCGTGGACTTCCGGGATCTCAATAAAGCTTGCCCGAAAGACGATTTTCCAGTGCCAGTCACTGAGCTGATGATAGAAAATACGTCCACTCATGAGGTTTTCTCCTTCATGGACGGCTCATCAGGGTATAATCAGATAAAGATGCATCCCGAAAACTAGAAGCACACCGCTTTCAGGACCCCTTTGGGTATATTCTGGGACAAGGTGATGCCCTTCGGTCTAAAGAACGCTGTGCCACCTATCAGAGGGCCATGACGAAAATCTTCGTTGACCTTATACATGAAATTGTCGAATGTTATATCGACGACCTTGTGGTTAAAAGCAAATCATACGAGGAGCATTTAGAACATCTGAAGACCGTATTTCAACGCCTTCGACAATACAACTTGAAGATGAACCCTCTCAAGTGCGCATTCGGAGTCTCCTTAGGCAAATTCCTAGGATTCATCGTCCGACATCGAGGTATTGAGATAGATCCGTCAAGAAAAATGGATCAAAGCGATCATGGAAATGCCCCCGCCAAGAACTCTCAAACAGCTGCGGTCTCTCTAAGGGAAGCTCGCGTATATACGACGATTTATAGCCAACCTTTCAGGCAAATGCCGTCCTTGCAGCCACCTGATGAAGAAGGGAACCCCGTTCGTCTGGGATCAAAAATGCCAAAGCGCGCTAGACGAGATCAAGCAATACCTGTAGAACCCGATAGTGTTGGCTGCTCCGGTCAAGGGAAAGCCCCTCATTCTTTATACAACCGCCCTATGGGCGCAAGGTTTCTTAGGCGCATTATGGGCGCAAGAGAATGACCAAGGGAAGGAAAGAGCACTCTACTACTTAAGTCAAGTTCTACTCGGGGCAGAAAGCAACTATTCCCCCGTTGAAAAACACTGTCTGGCGTTGATCTTTGCGATAACCAAGCTCAGGCACTATGCGTTGGCGTATGAAGTCCGTCTCATTTTGAAGGTGGACCCTCTTAAATATTTGATGTCGAAGGCCATATTGACAGGTCGGCTCGCTAAATGGGCCCTGCTCTTGATGGAGTTCTCGATAACGTATCAACCTCTTAAAGCGGTGAAAGGCCAGGCCATTGCCGACTTCCTTGCTGAACATCCGATACCCACCGATTCTCCTTTGAATTGCGAGCTGCCAGACGAACATGCGTTTGATGCGATCGACGGTGGTGATGTTGGAGATAGTGCCATCAGAGTCAATTATTGGATCACAGGCACGTGATTGCGATGATTGAGGGAGGACCTATCCCGGTAGGACAGTCTTACTCAAGATGATAGTATGCTATCTGGTTTATCTTTATCATCGTGTACTGCTTTAGGTGACCTTACGAGTCGCTATTGCACGTTGATAGAGCCCCTAGGATTCTTGCTTGACTACCAGCAGTATGAGGGCGATCATATAAGTGAGAGCTGGAGTCTATAAGCACATCCTTAAAAGGTCCCTAGTCGTGGGAGTTTCGAGACAGGGCATCGATACTCCAGAGTAGACTAGTGTATACAGTCGAGACCCCGACGAGGGGCGGTGGCCGGTCTCACAAGCCACTGGTGTCAGTTGGTTCACCTAAGATGTATGCAGGTGCTCATTGGGTTATGAGTACACCGGACAGGACTCGCCGGGAACCTGCTAGTTGGGATTATACCAGACGTCAGATAGCAGTTCCCTGGTGACATGTGTACAGGTTATTTCATCGACCTGAGATCATCATTTGTCTCGTGTGAGTTCCCACTGTACTTTGATTACTACCCTACCACGGCTCAAAGGAGTCGTGCAAATAGGTTTTAGTTGGGTACAGTCCCGAGCCACATGGAGGCAGTGAGCGGATCTTCAGGGGTTCGTCTCTCCCGGTTTTGGGGGTGAGGTCGTGCTGTGTCTAGGAGAGCCAGAACATGAAAAGTCCTTGGCCAAGGCAGGAGATTTACTGGTAGGTATTCCAGTAGTATCTCAGGGTGTTCTGGGCTACACTCCGACACGACTTGTACCGCTTTTGGGGGTCTGACTTTTACCAACCCCCTAGGCCCGCCATGCGATGCTCATAGACGAACGGACCGGACTGTACGGATATTGTCACTGACAGGCTCAGTAGGGTGTCAGGATGAGTTCGCTCATCGACGTCCCTTTTGGTTAATAGCTGGTGGCCCGTCACGTATGGCTAATACCTCTGACGTGCTAGTGGTTAAATCCACAGCCATAGTATTGACGAGTCTTTAGAGTCCACCACACAGACAGTTACTCAAGTTTCGGGCGAACGCTGTAGAGGCCGTATGGAGATATGGCAGGGTTCGATCAGATACGTACGGTATTGCACGGATCGTGATCGGACGGTTTTTACTAGCCGGCTTTGGCTTAAGCCGGATTCTAGTTTTAAATAGTGTAGTTTTGTCTCTTTGCATTTGTGTTCAGCGGGAATACAAATACGGGCATGTATTTGCAGTAGCGGGGTTTTCCTGTAATTTATTACGGGATCGGTTTTCTGGGGTTGCCAGTTTGCATTCCGTTCCGGCCGGTTTTCTCTTTTTCCTTCCCGGTCGGACTTTTCGTTGGAGGGTGTTAATTGCAAGTTTGCAATTAACATTTTGTGAGGGGTTTCTTTGCATGAGTGTGGCTTCATAATCATGATATTCTTTTCTTGTCTATTCCTTGCATTTATGGTGATGGTTAGTGAAAGGGTTTGAGCTTGATATATTGTTGTGACCATTATTCTTTTTGATTTTTCTTTTTCTCCTTTGAAATATCACTCATCCATTTTTCCACCCACTTTAAATATGGGCCGGCCACTGTTGGGGAGAAGGGGGAGTGTTTATTTTGAGTGGAGAGGGGTTTTAATTAAACATTCACACCTCACCCAAATGTAATTTTCCAGTGAGCATTTTTTGGGCCGAGCCCTTTAGAGGAGATGCTCATTCCTTTTGATAGCATGCTCCATTCTTCATCAAGCTTGGATCCATGGAAAATTCTTATGCTAAAATTCCTCCAACCATGGCAACCTCTTAAACCCCAAAGAGACAACTATTCTACACTATTCTATAGCAAGTCTTGGACGCGTCGGCTAGCCAACTTCGCGCCCGAGTTGCCTCGGTCAAGAGGTGGGAGCCCGTAAAAGATTCCGGCTACGTGGTGCCCTTTCCGACGAGACGATGATGGACGGAGATTCCGCGGAAGATCGGAGTGGAGATGAAGACCGAAGGACACGGATCGCTTGGTATAACTTCTCTACTCTTTTCTTATTTGCTAGTTAGCTAGGTTAATGGCCCGATCCGGGTGAAAAGTGCGCGGTGGTGCCGGTTGCAAGTTTTGCAAAGTTTTTTGTTTCCGTGTTTCCGGCGTCGGATCGACGACCGGGGTGCCCCCGCGGGCTTACATTGGTATCAGAGCCACGCCATTAACTTAGCCTAGCATGGTCTAGTGTGTTTAAAACCCGATCGAACAAAATCCCCAAAATCCGTATTTTCCATGCATGTGTTCTCTGTTGAAATTTTTTCAGCTCCAAAAATTTTTCAGGTTATTGCAGAGACATGTACAAGAAATTCTAAGAATTCTGGGAAAATACGATCCACTGATTCCTCACTTCGACCGCGGAAACGCGGCCAAACCCCTGGTTTGGCCGCGGTTCCGCGGCGGTTAAGAGGAATCGTGGCACCATATTTTCCCAGTAGGCTTATGGTTAGGAAATAGGGGTTTTGGAATATTTTCTTTGGGCCCAATTTTTCTGTAAGTGCTACAGTACTGCTTGGGGCCCACTTGATAAAATTTGTTCGATCGGATATTTTAAACATGCCAGTTCACAGTTTTTACATTATATCTGCGACCGTGAATGTCACTAGATCGGTAAATCCCGTCTAACTGCTATAGCCCGGTTAGACAGATTTGCGAACGTGACTTTTACGTTGATGTTCTGTGATTGTACTGTGTTGTTGCGGATCGGTCATGGGGGATAGCCTGGATGCAGTTGTAGTACAGTTCTGTTGTATTATGTACATTTGATATTGCGGGGCGAGCGTCCGACATGTGGACTGTCATCACTGCCTGTTTGTATTATTCTTTTGGGGCACGACCTGGTTGCGGTCGATGTACCCGTTGTATGTATATTTTACTTTCTGTACTAGGATTACCCCGCGGAGGGGTGCACGGATAGCCGGGTTCTAGAGGGCAACGGGCCCGCATCTCAGGGCATTGAGACGGAGGGGGCTTCAGTCTGGAATTGGCGGGCTATTCGCCGCACTCGTAGGGGGTACAGGTTGACCCAGGAGGGGTGCCCAAGTTACCGGATTCCGTGAAGTGCTGGGTGGTCCATTCACGGTGCTGAAGGGGGCTGCCCCGCTTCAGGTTTTGGCGGGTAACTTCCCGCGCCCGTAGGGGTCTAGGATTTCATTGCACAGGCTATCCACACGACCAGGGGAACGTCGGGTTTCAGTAGCGGCTCTGTGAAACCTGGGGATCCCAGATATCTGTATTGATCTGTGTTGCTATACATTTCTGTGTTGCTGCTTTTTATCACGCTTTGAGCGAAAATTATATATTATATATATACTAGTAGATGTTGTATATGTTTTGCATCCGCGCTAGTCCAGTCCCCACTCTGTCGTTAGTTAGCTAACCTAACGGGTGATGACGGGACCCAGTGGCGAATGCGGATGGTATATACGTATGTCAGTATATTTTCGTTCTTTGTGGTATGATCAATTGATGGGACTGCGTTGATTCGGATCAATGCAAGATAAACAAACCTATTCTGATGTTATTGGAACACTTTTTCAAAAGGCTGTTATTGCAAGGGCGTTCACTTTTGTTTTGCATCGTGGTATTCAGTTGGAATATCCTGCTCCTCAGTCGACGAGGCAAGGGCCGAGATCCCTTCACCGGGAGTGACCCCTTGGACAGAAGTTTGCGTCAGGGCAATAACTTCACTATAGCCGATTACTTTTGTTTTGCATCGTGGTATTCAGTTGGAATATCCTGCACCTCATTCTACGGGGAAAGAGCCGAGATCCCTTCACCGGGAGTGACCTCTTTAGCAAAGGTTTTCGTCACTATATTTTCTAAAAAGCTATCCGTTCCTTCAACGATATCAAGTTCATTACGTTAAAGGTTTTTTCCAGAAACCATTCGTAGCCCTCCATCATTTCAGTTAAATATTCGGTAGTATTCAAGCTATGTATTTTGACCTCACGCCAAGGCATAGTGTTTGGTAGCTGCCAGGTATTTATCTGTTGTATAGATAGATGCGTTGGTTTGGGACAGTCGTACTACTATTTTGGCCTACGTCAAGGGTATGTACGGGTGGGTTCAAACTAACCTGGACAATGATGGGTAGAACTTGACATGTGACTTATGATATTTTGACCTCACGCCAAGGTCATAAGAGCATGGGGCAAAAATCCACATCGGGAGTTTCAAAAGAACTGAAACTTGCCAGATATGCGCATACCTTCTGGAGTGTGATAGCGTGAGCGGATTCCGTCACGTTATCATGCGATGATAGTTGGATCCCGATTCCCACTGATGAGTTGGTTTACTCCTCGGGTGATCCCGGCTAATTCTTCTTTCAGCTTTGGGGAAGAATTTGACGTTACAGTGGGAGGTTTCCAGATTAGATAAAGTGATAACCATTTTGATCTAGGTTAGAGTGCACGCTGAGTGTTTCTTTTCTCTCTCTCTTTGGCAGCGACCATTGACCCGACCTTAGACTATGACTCAGTGACCGAGTTGACCGAACCTTCTTTAACACTGGCTTTTGGATTGTCAGAGTTGCAGACCTCATTGCCACTCCTATTTTTACCCTTTTCTCCGGGACACCCCGTATTACTGCGAACGTCCACTTCCATTGGACAAAACCATCGTATGGTTATATACGAACTCGAAGGAATTCGAGGATGGTTTCTGGTTCTGGAGAAAACGAATAGGACTATTCAGTTGTCTTTACCTTTTACCTTCTCTCAGGTTGCGAGTACTCCTTGGTTTAGGAGATAGTACACCTATTACGCAAATTGGATAGTCTTCTTCCAAACCTTAGGCTGGTGCCGAACGGTGGGGAATGAAGAAAGCCAATTAGCCTAAACGGTGTACAGAAGGTATTAAGTTCAGACAAAGCAAGGGATTAGTAAGAGGGCAAAGTAAATTGCGACTGCTATTCACGACCAAACCATGTACTTCTTTGTCAATCCTAAATCACCTATGAATTAAGTTCATTCGGTTGTCTTTTATCCTCACCTTCTCTCGCATTGCGAGTGCTCCTAGGACTAGGACAGTACACCCATTATGCTTATTGGATAGTCTTCTTCCAAACCATAGGCTGGTGCCGAATGGTAGGGAAGGAAGAAAACCATTTGGCCTAAAGGGGTGTACAGAAGGTAATGACTAAAGACATATAAAGGGATTTGGAGAGGTGGCAAAGAATTATACGGTTATAGTTGTGAATCTGGATGATGGAAGAGGCATTACTATGAATACCAGGATACCCCATTGAAACATTTCAATGTTTCAGTTTCACTGTGTACTGTTAAAAGAAAACTGATTTCCCAACTAGACACTTGCTCCAGGGTATGTATTTACCAGGTTGGATTCTCACATCTGTAAGGTTTTACAGATGATGAGTGGGAGTAAGTTGTTGGGAATTAGGTGACCATCCTCATTATATCGGGATTCGTTGTAATTGGTGATATTTGAGGAAGTCACCTGGGTTGTTTGCCGGTCGGCAAATATTTGGTTTTGAATATCCGTTGTTGTGCACCAATTTCAAATTGATATATCTGTACGTCTATTTTTATAGAGTGAGACATATCTTTTTGAAATTATGTCTATGATATTTACCTATACCAGTGGATGGTTAGGTAAGGAGCATTGAACAGCGGTGTAATTCTTCTTAACCAAAAAGTACAGTTTTCAACCTACGACACACAGTGAATGAGTCACCAGACTCAGGGGACTTATACAGAGTATTGTATATTGTCCAGTGTCCATTAGGACAGAGGGGTTGGTCCTCGTACTATATTCTGTTTACTTTTAACTTCTCTAGTTCTTAGACATGTGTTTCATAGAAACACAGGGTCTAAGTTTTGAGGAGTTATAGGTATAAGAGTAAAGTAGAGAACCAGGTGTTGCAAGTATCGGGATTCTTCAAGGTGATCGAAGAGTAGATACTTGTGAATGGTATTCAGTTGATAGTAATGATTAAGAGAACTAGCTTCTCTTTCAGGTTACTCATAATTGGAAGTACTCCTAAGTTGAGTAACGCTGATCGGCCTCTCTCCATTTACTTGACATGCACTGGAGACAGCTGCATGATTTGAATCTGGTTCAATTAAATCAGTGCCTCTGTTTCTTGGATATAGAACAGTTCATATCTTGACATTGTTAAGATACGGGGAGTTGTCCGGCTTATGCTTAAAACCAGACTCTGGACAACTCAAGGCACGTTTCAGTAGTGGCTGTTTGTGGGTTGGCCCGGGCTATGACGAGGGTTGACTTTCTACCATCTGGAAGATCAATAGTGATATTGTTCTTGACTCGCCACAGTTTTATCAAAAATGGATTTTTTTTCAGAAAAACAGTAGTGGGAGTATGGTAGAACTGGAAGTGATTCCAGAACCGCAAACGATTACTGAAGATTTGATAGGAACCTAAAGATTCAATCTGGTTTGACATTCCATTGGCCACTCCGCAGATATGGTGGGTAACCTCAGGCACCCGAGAGGTACTTCGGTATGCTCAAGGACGGTGGCAGGGAGGTTCTTGTTTACCCACACTTGCCATTGCTGTTGTTCCAGGCTGCGAGACCCGGCGGGAGGATGAGTATAGCGTCGTTCTAAACTTGCTTTAGAAGTGTACGTCTATATGACTCTGCCAGAGGGTTGTCGTAGTCAGTGGGAGCAGTGGAAGCATTGGTGGATATCAGGCTTATGTCTATTTATAGACTTAAGCAGATATAGCGGAGATAGATCATCTATTTCTGATGTGAAGTCATAGGTTTGATTTCATCAGAATAGGGGATGGATCTGTTAAGAAGGTAGTAGGGTGTGATGTCCTGGTATTTGATGACATACACAGAGTAGGAAGTGATATTCCTATACTACGATAGGTTATACTTTGGTCGTCACACATTGGTTTCTCCACATAGGACTTGGATATAATATCAGACATTCTGGTTACTAGATCTATGGTTTTAGATCTAGATTTGGGTGGTTTCCCAATCTGGGTACTTTGACCGCATTCTATGAGTATTTAGAATGGACGACTCCTGGCACGGTAGTGTACCTGCAGGTAATGGAGTCACCCTCTCTAAAGGTGTCTTACAGACTAAAGGGGAGAGGGATACGCATGATTGACAGATCACTTGCTTAGGCAATTGAGTCAATCATGAGATGTCAAGTACCACACCAGATGTTGTTCTTGCAGTAGGTGCAATAAGTTGATATTGATCCAATTCTGGAGAAACAATCGGAAGCAGTTTTAGAACATAAGTTGATGTTCTAAGGAATTGATAACGGCAGCCTCCTTTAGGAGACGGTTATCATTCCAGGCTTCCAAGATGACCTGGATGGCAGAGTGGCTGTCAGAGTTATAGTTTTCCCTCTAACGAGGGGCAGTATTTTGGACAGGTGGTCCAGGTGGAAACTGAGGGAAGGCATGGCGCAGGATACTGAATAAGTTCAGTTGACGATACAGTCTAAGAAGTTTGGATTTGGAGTTCACTTATGAGCTAGGTCCCATCAGACATCCAGACATTCTAGGACAGGTATTGCTCATTTCGGGAGATAGTTTTCTCTGCGAACATGAGATATAGAGAGACATAGAAAGAAACATCAAAGCGGATCCACTCACTGAGGCTATTCCTCGAACGTAATAGTTTCGCAAACGAGCTTTGTGAGACTGACTAGAAGAGGAGTTGGGTGTTCGGTATCACACGGGCTGTGAGTATGCGACATCGCAATAATTAGCCTTGAGTGCAAGTGGGAGATTGTTGGAGATAGTGCCATCAGAGTCAATTATTGGATCACAGGCACGTGATTGCGATGATTGAGGGAGGACCTATCCCGGTAGGACAGTCTTACTCAAGATGATAGTATGCTATCTGATTTATCTTTATCATCGTGTACTGCTTTAGGTGACCTTACGAGTCGCTATTGCACGTTGATAGAGCCCCTAGGATTCTTGCTTGACTACCAGCAGTATGAGGGCGATCATATAAGTGAGAGCTGGAGTCTATAAGCACATCCTTAAAAGGTCCCTAGTCGTGGGAGTTTCGAGACAGGGCATCGATACTCCAGAGTAGACTAGTGTATACAGTCGAAACCCCGACGAGGGGCGGTGGCCGGTCTCACAAGCCACTGGTGTCAGTTGGTTCACCTAAGATGTATGCAGGTGCTCATTGGGTTATGAGTACACCGGACAGGACTCGCCGGGAACCTGCTAGTTGGGATTATACCAGACGTCAGATAGCAGTTCCCTGGTGACATGTGTACAGGTTAGTTCATCGACCTGAGATCGTCATTTGTCTCGTGTGAGTTCCCACTGTACTTTGATTACTACCCTACCACGGCTCAAAGGAGTCGTGCAAACAGGTTTTAGTTGGGTACAGTCCCGAGCCACATGGAGGCAGTGAGCGGATCTTCAGGGGTTCATCTCTCCCGGTTTTGGGGGTGAGGTCGTGCTGTGTCTAGGAGAGCCAGAACATGAAAAGTCCTTGGCCAAGGCAGGAGATTTGCTGGTAGGTATTCCAGTAGTATCTCAGGGTGTTCTGGGCTACACTCCGACACGACTTGTACCGCTTTTGGGGGTCTGACTTTTACCAACCCCCTAGGCCCGCCATGCGATGCTCATAGACGAACGGACCGGACTGTACGGATATTGTCACTGACAGGCTCAGTAGGGTGTCAGGATGAGTTCGCTCATCGACGTCCCTTTTGGTCAATAGCTGGTGGCCCGTCACGTATGGCTAATACCTCTGACGTGCTAGTGGTTAAATCCACAGCCATAGTATTGACGAGTCTTTAGAGTCCACCACACAGACAGTTACTCAAGTTTCGGGCGAAACGCTGTAGAGGCCGTATGGAGATATGGCAGGGTTCGATCAGATACGTGCGGTATTGCACGGATCGTGATCGGACGGTTTTTACTAGCCGGCTTTGGCTTAAGCCGGATTCTAGTTTTAAATAGTGTAGTTTTGTCTCTTTGCATTTGTGTTCAGCGGGAATACAAATACGGGCATGTATTTGCAGTAGCGGGGTTTTCCTGTAATTTATTACGGGATCGGTTTTCTGGGGTTGCCAGTTTGCATTCCGTTCCGGCCGGTTTTCTCTTTTTCCTTCCCGGTCGGACTTTTCGTTGGAGGGTGTTAATTGCAAGTTTGCAATTAACATTTTGTGAGGGGTTTCTTTGCATGAGTGTGGCTTCATAATCATGATATTCTTTTCTTGTCTATTCCTTGCATTTATGGTGATGGTTATTGAAAGGGTTTGAGCTTGATATATTGTTGTGACCATTATTCTTTTTGATTTTTCTTTTTCTCCTTTGAAATATCACTCATCCATTTTTCCACCCACTTTAAATATGGGCCGGCCACTGTTGGGGAGAAGGGGGAGTGTTTATTTTGAGTGGAGAGGGGTTTTAATTAAACATTCACACCTCACCCAAATGTAATTTTCCAGTGAGCATTTTTTGGGCCGAGCCCTTTAGAGGAGATGCTCATTCCTTTTGATAGCATGCTCCATTCTTCATCAAGCTTGGATCCATGGAAAATTCTTGTGCTAAAATTCCTCCAACCATGGCAACCTCTTAAACCCCAAAGAGACAACTATTCTACACTATTCTATAGCAAGTCTTGGACGCGTCGGCTAACCAACTTCGCGCCCGAGTTGCCTCGGTCAAGAGGTGGGAGCCCGTAAAAGATTCCGGCTACGTGGTGCCCTTTCCGACGAGACGATGATGGACGGAGATTCCGCGGAAGATCGGAGTGGAGATGAAGACCGAAGTGTTGCGCCACGGCAGCGCCCCGGCCTCCTGCTCGAGGCCAAAATGCGGAATCAAAAATTTTCCTTACTCGGAAACCGGCGCTACCGCGGACAATAACCCGGATCGTTTACCATTAACCTAATGCTAGCAATCAAGAGATAGGGTGAGAAGTATACCGAGTGATCCGAGTCCTCCGGTCTTCTCGTCATCGTCCCGATCTCCCGCGGAGAGTGTAGTCTCCATATCGTCGCCTCCTCGCCGGAAAGGGCACCACATCGCCTGCGTCTTTTACGGGCTCCCGCCTCAATACCGAGGCAACTTGGGCATGAAGCCGGCAACTCGACATGCCCAAGATGTGCTGTAGAATGTGGTGTAGAACGTCTATGTCTCTTTTGGGGTTTGGTGTTGCCTTGATGGAGGAATGAGGTTAAGGAAAAATGGTGCTTACATTATTCCAAAACAAGAAGAAATGAGATGAAGAAATTTGTGTCATGCCAAAAATGAAATTTCTCTCATCTCCTCACTCAAGTGGCCGGCCAAAAATCCTCTCACAAATGGTGGAGGGAAAGAAACAATATGTAGTATGAAGGGAGGTGAGGGTAGGAGATGAAAAAGGTGACCACAACCATAAAGCAAAGAAACATACACCATACTTCATTAAATCCAACCCATACTCATATCAAATCACATTAAAGCAAGTAATGGAAGAAAGAGAATGAAGCTATCATAATCAATCATTATGCAAGAAAACCCCTCCACAAAAGTAATTTGCAAACCTGCAAATTACCCCCTCCATCGGAAAAGTCCGGCCGGGAAAGAACAAAGGAAAACCGGCCGGAACGGAATGCAAACTGGCAACTCCAGAAAACTGGTCCCGTAATAAATTACAGGAAAACCCCGATACTGTGCATACACACCCGCATCTGTATTCCGACCGGATATAAATGCAATGAGACAAAATCTACACTGTACTAAACTAGTACCGGCTTAAACCAAAGCCGGCTAGTAAAAACCGTTCGATCCTGATGCGTGCAATACCGCACGTATCTGATCGAACCCTGCCATATATCCATACGGCCACTAGTACAAAACTGTCCGATCCTGATCCGTGCAATACCGCACGTATCTGATCGGACCCTGCCATATCTCCATACGGCCTCTACAGCGTTTCGCCCGAAAGCTGAGTAACTGAAAGTGTGGTGGATTCTAAAGACTCGTCAATACTATGGCTGTGGATTTAACCACTAGCACATCAGAGGTATAAGCCAATACGTGACGGGCCACCAGCTATTGACCAAAAGGGACGTCGATGAGCGAACTCATCCTGACACCCTACTGAGCCTGTCAGTGACAATATCCGTACAGTCCGGTCCGTTCGTCTATGAGTATCGCATGTCGGGCCTAGGGGATTGGTAAAAGTCAGACCCCCAAAAGCGGTACAAGTCGTGTCGGAGCGTAGCCCAGAACGCCCTGAGATACTACTGGAATACCTACCAGTAAATCTCCTGCCTCGGCCGAGGGCTTTGCGTAATGGCTCTCCTAGACACAGCGCGACCTCACCCCCAATACCGGGAGAGACAAACCCCTGCAGATCCGCTCACTGCCTCCATGTGGCTCGGGACTGTACCCAACTAAAACCTGTTTGCACGACTCCTTTGAGCCGTGGTAGGGTAGTAATCAAAGTACAGTGGGAACTCACACGAGACAAATGACGATCTCAGGTCGATGAACTAACCTGTACACATGTCACCAGGGAACTGCTATCTGACATCTGGTATAAGACCAACTTGCAGGTTCCCGGCGAGTCCTGTCCGGTGTACTCATAACCCAATGAGCACCTGTATACATCTTAGGTGAACCAACTGACACCTGTGGCTTGTGAGACCGGCCACCGCCCCTCGTCGGGGTCTCGACTGTATACACTAGTCTACTAATGGAGTATCGATGCCCAGTCTCGAAACTCCCACGACTAGGGACCTTTTAAGGATGTGCTTATAGACCCCAGCTCCCACGTATATGATCGCCATCATACTGCTGGTCGTCAAGCAAGAATCCTAGGGGCTCTATCAACGTGTAATAGCGACATGTCAGGTCACCTAAAGCAGTACATGATGATAAAGATAAACCAGATAGCATACTATCATCTCGAGTAAGACTGTCTTACCGGGATAGGTCCTCCCTCAATCATTGCAATCACGTGCCTGTGATCCAATAATTGACTCTGAGGGCACTATCTCCAACAATCTCCCACTTGCACTCAAGGCTAATTATTGCGATGTCGCATACTCACAGCCCGTGTGATACCGAACACCCAACTCCTCTACTAGTCAGTCTCACAAAGCTCGTTTGCGAAACTATTGCGTTCGAGGAATAGCCTCAGTGAGTGGATCCGCTGTGATGTTTCTTTCTATGTCTCTCTATATCTCAAGTTCGCGGAGAAAACCATCTCCCGAAATGAGCAATACCTGTCTTAGAATGTCTGGATGTCTGATGGGACCTAGCTCATAAATGAACTCCAAATCCAAACTTCTTAGACTGTATCATCAACTGAAACTAATCAGTATCCCGCGCCATGCCTCCCTCAGTATTGCCTTGGACCACCTGTCCAAAATACTGCCCCTCGTCAGAGGGAGAACTATAACTCTGACAACCTCCTTGTCGTCCATGTCACCTTGGAAGCCTGGAGTGATAACCGTCTCCTAAAGGAGGCAGCCGTTATCATATTCCTAGAACATTCACTTATGTTCTAAAACTGCTTCCGACTGTTTTTCCAGGATTGGATCAATATCAACTTATTGTATCTAGTGCAAGAACAACATCTGGTGTGATACTTGACATATCATGATTGACTCAATTGCCTAAGCAAGTGATCTGTCAATCATGCACATCCTCTCCCCTTTAGTCTGTAAGACACCTTTAGAGAGGGTGACTCCATTACCTGCAGGTATACTACCGTGCCAGGAGTCGTCCATTCTAAATACTCATAGAATGCTGTCAAGGTACCCTGATTGGGAAAACACCCAAATCTAGATCTAAAACCATAGGTCTAGTAACCAGTATGTCTGATATAATATCCAAGTCCCATGTGGAGAAAACACTGTGTGACGACCAAAGTATAACCGATCGTAGTATAGGAATATCACTTCCTACTACCTTCTCAACAGATCCATCCCCTATTCTGATGACGTCAAACCCATGACTGTCACATCAGAAACAGATGATCTAACTCCGCTATATCTGCTTTAGTCTATAAATAGACATAAGCATGAAGTCCACCAATGCTTCCGCTGCTCCCACTGACTACGACAACCCTCTGCCAGAGTCATATAGACGTGCACTTCTAAAGCTAGTTTAGAACGACGCTATACTCATCCTCCTGCCGGGTCTCGCAGCCTGGAACAACAACAATGGCAAGTGTGGGTAAACAAGAACTTCCCTGTCACCGTCCTTGAGGCTACCGGAGTACCTCTCGGGTGCCTGAAGTTACCCACCTTATCTGCGGAGTGGCCAATGGAATGTCAAATCAGATTGAATCTTTAGGTTCCTTATTAAATCTTCAGTAATCGTTTGCGGTTCTGGAATCACTTCCAGTTCTACCATACTCCCACTGCTGTTTTTTTGAAAAAATCCATTTTTAATAAAACTGTGGCGAGTCTAGAACAATATTTCTATTGATCTGCCAGATGGTAGAAAGTCAACCCTCGTCATAGCCTGGGTCAACCCACAAACAGCCATTACAGAAACGTGCCTTGAGTTATCCGGAGTCTGGTTTTAAGCATAAGCCGGACAACTCCCCATACCTTAACATCGTTAAGATATGAACTGTTCTATATCCAATATAGAACCAGAGGCACTGATTTAATTGAACCAGATTCAAATCATGCAGCTGTCTCCAGTGCATGTCAACTAAATGGAAGGAGGCCGATCAGCGTTACTCAACTTAGGAATGCTTCCAATTATGAGTAACCTGAAAGAGAAGCAAGTTCTCATTACTATCAACTGAATACCATACATAAGTATCTACATCTTCTATCACCTTGAAGAATCCCGATACTTGCAACACCTGGTTCTCTACTCTATTCAAATACCTATAACTCCTCAAAACTTAGACCCTGTGTTTCCACGAAACAGCTGTCTAAAATCTAGAGAAGTCATAAGTAAACCGAATATAGTACGAGCACCAACCCCTCTGTCTAATGGACACTGGACAACATACAATACTCTGTATAAGTCCGCTGAGTCTAACAACTCTTTCACTGTGTGTCGTAGGTTGAAAACTGTACTTATAGTTAAGAAGAATTACACCGCTGTTTAATGCTCCTTACCTAACCATCCACTGATATAGGTAAATGTCATCGACATAATATCAAAAGGTATATCTCACTCTATGAAAATAGACGTACAGATATATCAATTTGAAATTGGTGCACAACAGCGGATATTCATAACCAAATATTTGCCGACCGGCAAACAGCCCAGGTGAACTCCTCAAAATTTCACCGATTACAACGAATCCCGATATAATGAGGATGATCACCCAATTCCCAATAACTTACTCCCACTCATCATCTGTAAAACCATACAGATGTGAGAATCATACCTGGTAAATACATACCCTGGAGTAAGTGTCTAATCGGGAAATCAGTTTTCTTTTAACATCACACAGTGAAACTGAAACATTGAAATGTTTCGTCGGGGTATCCTGGTATTCCTAGTAATGCCTCTTCCATTATCCAGATTCACAACTGTAACCTTGTAATTCTTTGCCATCTTTCTAAATCCCTTTCTATGTCTTTAGTCATTACCTTCTGTACACCCCTTTAAGCCAAATGGTTTTCTTCCTTCCCTACCGTTCGGCACCAGCCTATGGTTTGGAAGAAGACTATCCAAAAAGCATAAAGGGTGTACTGTCCTAATCCTAGGAGCACTCGCAACGCGAGAGAAGGTGAAGATAAAAGACACCTGAATGTACTTTATTCCTATTTCTCCTGAACCAGAATCCATCCCCGAACTGGAACTAGTTCCTTTCGAGTTCGTATATAACCATACGATGGAGTATCCAAATAAACTGTGGATCTTCGTAGTGATACGGAGTGTCCTGGAGAAATACAAAGGTGATTTGGGATTGGCGAAGAAATACTTGGTTTGGTCGTGAATATCAGTCGCAATTTACTTTGCCCTCCTACTAATCCCTTGCTTTGTCTTAACTTAATACCTTCTGCACACCATAGTTATGCTAATTGGTTTTCTTCATTCCCTACCGGTCGGCACCAGCCTAAGGTTTGGAAGAAGACTATCCAATTTGCGTAATAGGTGTACTATCTCCTAAACCAAGGAGTACTCACAATGAGAGAAGGTGAAAAGAAAAGACAACTGAATAATCCTATTCGTTTTCTCCAGAACCAGAAACCATCCTCGAAGTCCTTCGAGTTCGTATATAACCATACGATGGAGTATCCAAATAAACTGTGGATCTTCGTAGTGATACGGAGTGTCCTGGAGAAAAGGGTAAAAGTAGGAGTGGCAATGAGGTCTGCAACTCTGACAATCCAAAAGCCAGTGTTAAGAAGGTTCGGTCAACTTGGTCACTGAGTCATAGTCCAGGGTCGGGTCAATGGTCGCTGCCAGAGAGAGAGAAAAGAAACACTCAGCGTGCACTCTAACCTAGATCAGAATGGTTATCACTTTATCTAATCTGGAAACCTCCCACTGTACCTCAAATTCTCCTCCAAACCTGAAAGAAGAATTAGTCGGGGTCACCCGAGGAGTAAACTAACTCATCAGTGGGAATCGGGATCCAACTATCACCGCATGATAACGTGACGGAATCCACTCACGTCACCACACTCCAGAAGGTATGCGCATGTCTGGCAAGTTTCAGTTCTTTTGAAAACTCCCGATATTTGTTTTTACCCCTAGGACCCAAGTGACCTTGACAATGCCAACAAATCAAAGAGTCCTAGTCAAGTTCTACCCGTCATTATCTTGATTGCATTAAACCCATCCGTACGAGTCCTTGACAATGCCAACAAGACCGTACGACTGTCCTAACCAATCCACTTATCCATGTGACAGAAAAACATTACATAGCTACCGAACACTACGCCACGGCAATGCACGACAAACGCAGCACGAATACTAAGTAATACTAATCTGAAATGACGGAGGGCTACGACTGGTTTTTGGCGAAAAACCTTTAACGTAATGAACTTGATATCGTTGAAGGAACTGGATAACTTTTTAGAAAATATAGCGACGAAAACCTTTACTAAAGAGGTCACCCCCGGTGAAGGGATCTCGGCTCTTTCCCCGTAGAATGAGGTGCAGGATATTCCAACTGAATACCACGATGCAAAGCAAAAGTAATCGGCTATAGTGAAGTTAATGCCCTGACGCAAACTTCTGTCCAAGGGGTCACTCCCGGTGAAGGGATCTCGGCCCTTGCCTCGTCGACTGAGGAGCAGGATATTCCAAATGAATACCACGATGCAAAACAAAAGTGAACGTCCTTGCAATAACAGCTTTTTGAAAAGTGTTCCAACAACATCAGAATAGGTTTGTTTAACTTGCATTGATCCGAATCAACGCAGTCCCATCAAATGATCACACCACAAAGAACGAAAATATACTGACGTACGTATATGTCATCCGCATTCGCCACTGGGTCCCGTCATCACTCGTTAGGTTAGCTTACTAACGACAGAGCAGGGACTGGACTAGCGCGGATGAAAAACATATACAACATCTACTAATATATATACCAATATATAGTATTTCGCTCAAGGCGTGAATAAAATGCAACATCACAGAAATGTACAGCATCACAGAACAATACAGATATCTGGAAGCCCCGGGTTTCACAGAGCCGCTGCTGAAACCCGACGTTCCCTTGGTCGTATGGATAGCCTGTGCAATGAAATCCTAGACCCCTACGGGCGCGGCAAGTCACCCGCCAAAACCTGAAGCGAGGCAGCCCCCTTCAGTACCGTGAATGGACCACCCAGCACTTCACGGAATCCGGCAACTTGGGCACCCCTCCTGGGTCAACCTGTACCCCCTACGAGTGCGGCGAATAGCCCGCCAATTCCAGACTGAAGCCCCCTCCGTCTCAATGCCCTGAGATGCGGGCCCGTTGCCCTCCAGAACCCGGCTATCCGTGCACCCCACCGCGGGGCAAACCTAGTACAAAATGTAAAATATACATACACCGGGTACATCGACCGCAACCAGGTCGTGCCCCAAAAGAATAATACAAACAGGCAGTGACGGCAGTCCACATGTCGGACGCTCGCCCCGCAATATCAAATGTACATAATACAACAGCACTGTACTAGCATTACATCCAGGCTATCCCCTACGACCGATCCGCAACATCACAGCATAAACATAGAACATCAACGTGAAAGTCACGTTCGCAAATCCGTCTAACCGGGCTATAGCAGTTAGACCGGATTTACCGATCGAGTGACATTCACGGTCGCAGATATAATGTAAATACTGTGAAATAATGTGTTTAAAATATTCGATCGATCAAATAATTAACAAGCGGGCCCCAAAAGAAAACTGTAGCACTCACAGAAATAACTGGCCCAATTTTAATATCCCAAAAGCCCTATTTTCAGCCCATAAAACAACTGAAGAAAAACGACAAAGTGGGCCCACCATATTGCGGCGGAAGCGCGGCAGAAAGGGGGGTATTGCCGCGCTTCCGCGCTTGAACTGAGGGATCACTGTATCGTTTTTTTTCCAGAGTTCTTAAAACTCCCTGTACATCTTTCTGAGACCACCTGAAAAATTTTTAGACTTCAAAAAATTTCAACAGAAACTGATGTGAAGGAAAAATACGGTTTTTGAGATTTTGGTCGATCGGATAAGTAAAACGCATTAGAACAAGCTAGATAAGGTTAATGGCGTGGCTCTGATACCATGTTGCGCCACGGCAGCGCCCCGGCCTCCTGCTCGAGGCCAAAATGCGGAATCAAAAATTTTCCTTACTCGGAAACCGGCGCTACCGCGGACAATAACCCGGATCGTTTACCATTAACCTAATGCTAGCAATCAAGAGATAGGGTGAGAAGTATACCGAGTGATCCGAGTCCTCCGGTCTTCTCGTCATCGTCCCGATCTCCCGCGGAGAGTGTAGTCTCCATATCGTCGCCTCCTCGCCGGAAAGGGCACCACATCGCCTGCGTCTTTTACGGGCTCCCGCCTCAATACCGAGGCAACTTGGGCATGAAGCCGGCAACTCGACATGCCCAAGATGTGCTGTAGAATGTGGTGTAGAACGTCTATGTCTCTTTTGGGGTTTGGTGTTGCCTTGATGGAGGAATGAGGTTAAGGAAAAATGGTACTTACATTTTTCCAAAACAAGAAGAAATGAGATGAAGAAATTTGTGTCATGCCAAAAATGAAATTTCTCTCATCTCCTCACTCAAGTGGCCGGCCAAAAATCCTCTCACAAATGGTGGAGGGAAAGAAACAATATGTAGTATGAAGGGAGGTGAGGGTAGGAGATGAAAAAGGTGACCACAACCATAAAGCAAAGAAACATACACCATACTTCATTAAATCCAACCCATACTCATATCAAATCACATTAAAGCAAGTAATGGAAGAAAGAGAATGAAGCTATCATAATCAATCATTATGCAAGAAAACCCCTCCACAAAAGTAATTTGCAAAACTGCAAATTACCCCCTCCATCGGAAAAGTCCGGCCGGGAAAGAACAAAGGAAAACCGGCCGGAACGGAATGCAAACTGGCAACTCCAGAAAACTGGTCCCGTAATAAATTACAGGAAAACCCCGATACTGTGCATACACACCCTCATCTGTATTCCGACCGGATACAAATGCAATGAGACAAAATCTACACTGTACTAAACTAGTACCGGCTTAAACCAAAGCCGGCTAGTAAAAACCGTTCGATCCTGATGCGTGCAATACCGCACGTATCTGATCGAACCCTGCCATATATCCATACGGCCACTAGTACAAAACTGTCCGATCCTGATCCGTGCAATACCGCACGTATCTGATCGGACCCTGCCATATCTCCATACGGCCTCTACAGCGTTTCGCCCGAAAGCTGAGTAACTGAAAGTGTGGTGGACTCTAAAGACTCGTCAATACTATGGCTGTGGATTTAACCACTAGCACGTCAGAGGTATAAGCCAATACGTGACGGGCCACCAGCTATTGACCAAAAGGGACGTCGATGAGCGAACTCATCCTGACACCCTACTGAGCCTGTCAGTGACAATATCCGTACAGTCTGGTCCGTTCGTCTATGAGTATCGCATGTCGGGCCTAGGGGATTGGTAAAAGTCAGACCCCCAAAAGCGGTACAAGTCGTGTCGGAGCGTAGCCCAGAACGCCCTGAGATACTACTGGAATACCTACCAGTAAATCTCCTGCCTCGGCCGAGGGCTTTGCGTAATGGCTCTCCTAGACACAGCGCGACCTCACCCCCAATACCGGGAGAGACGAACCCCTGCAGATCCGCTCACTGCCTCCATGTGGCTCGGGACTGTACCCAACTAAAACCTGTTTGCACGACTCCTTTGAGCCGTGGTAGGGTAGTAATCAAAGTACAGTGGGAACTCACACGAGACAAATGACGATCTCAGGTCGATGAACTAACCTGTACACATGTCACCAGGGAACTGCTATCTGACATCTGGTATAAGACCAACTTGCAGGTTCCCGGCGAGTCCTGTCCGGTGTACTCATAACCCAATGAGCACCTGTATACATCTTAGGTGAACCAACTGACACCTGTGGCTTGTGAGACCGGCCACCGCCCCTCGTCGGGGTCTCGACTGTATACACTAGTCTACTAATGGAGTATCGATGCCCAGTCTCGAAACTCCCACGACTAGGGACCTTTTAAGGATGTGCTTATAGACCCCAGCTCCCACGTATATGATCGCCATCATACTGCTGGTCGTCAAGCAAGAATCCTAGGGGCTCTATCAACGTGTAATAGCGACATGTCAGGTCACCTAAAGCAGTACACGATGATAAAGATAAACCAGATAGCATACTATCATCTTGAGTAAGACTGTCTTACCGGGATAGGTCCTCCCTCAATCATTGCAATCACGTGCCTGTGATCCAATAATTGACTCTGAGGGCACTATCTCCAACACGAAGGACACGGATCGCTTGGTATAACTTCTCCACTCTTTTCTTATTTGCTAGTTAGCTAGGTTAATGGCCCGATCCGGGTGAAAAGTGCGCGGTGGTGCCGGTTGCAAGTTTTGCAAAGTTTTTTGTTTCCGTGTTTCCGGCGTCGGATCGACGACCGGGGCGCCCCCGCGGGCTTACAGGTGATACTCGATGGGAGCTTTATTTCGATGGAGCATCCTTCATGAAGAAGCGCAAACAAAGTACCCCTATAATCAAATCAGGGGTAGGCCTTATCTTCGTGACTCCACAAGGAGGGATAATGCGATTTGCCTTCTCCTTGACAGAGCTGAGGACGAATAATGAGGCCAAATATGAAGCTTTGATAGCAGGCCTCGAGATCGCCATCGACATGGGAATTGAAAACCTCCTCATATAAGGAGACTCCCAACTGGTCGTTAGTCAAGTAAACGGCGACAACCAGACGTGCAAGCCAGAGTTGGTGAAGTACGGCGAAAAGGTGCAGCAATTGCTAACTCAAATCCCCTCCTACACTTTGGAAAACATACCGTGTGCGGAAAACAGCAAAGCGGACGCGTTAGCCAAGCTCGCTAAAGAACTGGCTGACGAGAACCTCGATGACGTCAGAATCATGGTACAAAGCCGTCGAGTGCTTGCCCCAGCAGAAATATCTCCGGAATCATCCGAAGAAAAGGGAGCGACTGAGCGAATGGCTATGCAAATAAATAACCAGGGAAAGACTAAGGATTAGAGGGAAGTCTTCATAGATTACTTCAAATACCGTCGAACGCCCGAAGATGCGTCCTCAAGACATCAGCTCATGAAACGAGCTTTGTCTTTCGCCTTCGTCAATGATACTCTGTACAAGAGGTCGTTTGATTCTCTGTGGTTGAGATGTCTGGGTCTTGAAGAGGAAAAAAGAGTCATTCAGGAAGTTCACGACGGACTCTGCGGTTCTCACCAAGCAGGCCCAAAGATGAAGTTGAAGATCAAATGGATGGGCTACTACTGGCCCGCAATGATTCAGGACTGCCTCGAATATGCGAAGCAATGCCACTCATGCCAAATCCATGGCGACTTCATCCACCAGCATCCAAATCCACTCCATCCAACGGTGGCTAGCTGGCCATTCGAAATATGGGGAACTGACATAGTTGGCCCTATCGAACCAGCATCGTCCAAGGGACATCGTTTCATCGTGGCGACGACTAATTACTTCTCCAAATGGGCAGAAGCAGTGCCGTTAAGGGAGGTAAAGACGGAGAATATCCTCCATTTCTTCAAGACGCACGTCATATATCGGTTTGGAACTCCGCGACGGATCATCTCCGATAACGGGCCAGCTTACAGAAGCCACAAGATCAGTCGCTTCGCGCAGCAGCATAATATAGACTGGAGTTATTCCTCAGTTTATAATCCGCAAGCTAATGGTCTAGCCGAGGCCTTCAACAAGACCTTGACGAAGATCATAAAGAAGACGGTGTCCCGAAATAAGAAGGACTGGCATGAGAGGCTGCAAGAGGCTCTTTGGGCGTATCGAACTACGTTCAAGATGGCCACGAACGCAACGCCATATGCGTTGGTATTCGGTACAGAAGCAGTACTCCCCCTCGAAATAGAGCTACCTTCTCTACGAGTGGCAGTCTACTACGAGCTGACGGACGAAGAAAATGCTCACCTTCGGCTTGAGGAGCTTGATGCCCTTGATGAAACACGGCTCATAGCGCAACAAAATCTGGAAGCCTATAAAGCAAAGATGACGCGCTCATATGAAAAATTGACTAGGCCGAGGACATTCCGCCAAGGCGAGCTCGTGCTAGTGGTTAAAAGGCCTATGATCCCCAATCGCGTCAAGCGGGGAAAATTCGAGCCAAACTATGAAGGCCCGTACATAATAGACAAGGTCTACCAGGGTGGAGCCTATCTACTCATGGATATGCACGGTGAAAGGCCTCTCAGGACAATAAACGGCCGCTTCCTAAAGAAATACTACGCTTAATGAGCCACAGCCTAGGTCAATGATAGATGACGACGACTATGTCCGCTTGCTATCTTCCTAAGCTCAAACTCTATAAGCAGTAGCCGGCCTTCTCCTGAATGGACCGAAACGTCCTTAAACTAATGACGGACCGAAACGTCCTTAAACTAACGACGGACCGAAATGTCCTTAAACTAATGACGGAACACTGCGTCCTAAAACTAGCTGTTGACCGAGATGTCGATAAACTATGGTGGATTGAAACATTACAAAGCCGATATAAAAAAAGGATAAAAAAAAGAGGAAAATTAAATAATAAACGGTATGTCCATAAGCAAAATGGGCACGGATGAAAACCCGAAAGGGCTCCGTGAGTAAAAACAGCAGGGCTGCCGGCGAGTGTTCGTGAAAACCCGAAAGGGCGCGACCTCATAAAAAAAAGAGAATAAAAGGAAAAATAAATAATAAACGGTATGTCCATAAGCAAAATGGGCACGGATGAAAACCCGAAAGGGCTCCGTGAGTAAAAACAGCAGGACTACCGGTGAGTGTTTGTGAAAACCCGAAAGGGCGCAACCTCGTTAAAGGACACTTACAGGGTCCTCTCGACCTTGTAAGGAGAAACCACCCGCGTGAGATCCTTACGACTCACAAGGGAGCAACACACTTAGGGATCCCCACGATTCCTAAGGAGAAAATACACTTGCGAGATCCTCACGACTCGTAAGGAGAACTCTCTTATGGGACCCTCACGGCTCATAAGATTTGAAAGTCTTAAGTTACAGAGACCTAAACCTGTGCTTAAGCAACCCCCACAACCTTCGATATTGTCCTACAAGTGACTCAGTACTGACCCTTGTATACAATCCACGGGCGCGAATAAACATTTCCTTAACAAAGTCCCACCCGTGACTAGGGATATGTTCATATGATGAACAACCCTTGTAAGTCCTCTCGACTTACAAGGAGAAAACCCTCTTGTAGGATCCTTACGACTTACAGAGGAACATACACTTAGGAATCCTCACGATTCCTAGGGAGAAAACACACCTACAAGATCCTCACGACTTGTAGGAAGAAATACCTTTGTGAGACCCTTACGGCCCATGAAGTCAAAAGCCTTAGTCGACAGGACCTTAACCCCGTTCGCTAAGCCATCTTTGTTCGACATCGACAGAGGCAAATGATGATTCGCTCCTGCCAATATCCCAGTTGTAGCGGTGCTGATGCCGAAATCGGTGTCTTATTTCAGGTTTACGGCAAAAAGCCAGTAGGCCGCACATGCATACGAAATAGCCGAAATGATGAGGCAACTTGCAATAAAAAAAAAAGCAGCAAGTAAAAACGTATGCATATAGAACAGCCGAAATGATTGGGCAACTCGCAATAAAATGCAGCGAGTAAAAATAAAATAAATAGCCGAAATGATTGGGCACCGCGAAAAATAGCCGAAATGATTAGGCAATCGCGACCTTCGCGATATAAAAGCTGAAATGATAGAGCATCGCGGAAATAAAGCAATAAAAAAAATGATGATGAAACTTTTGCCCTACAGTTGAGATCACATCGATCCCTGTATACAATCCAAGGGCACAAACAAAGAGCGAACCATACCTTCCCAACAAGCTCCGCCAGAAAGCAAAGCCAAATCTTGACGGTTCACCAACAGCTTAGAGACAATCGCGACATTCGTCTTGATGCAGCAGACGCAGTGCCAACAAACGAAGTGAAGATCAAATTCCTAGCTTCACGGTTTTGACGGTAACTTATATAAAACCTGAAAGACCACCACAAATCAGTTCAACCCCAGGGAAACCAGTGTCCCTGGCCAATACCTCAATTCAGGGAAACTAGTGTCCTTGACGAGAGCCTCCTGATTCGCGTCGGCCCGCAGAGAAACCAGTGTCTCCGCAGGAATACTCCGATTCGTTTCAACCCCGAAGAAACCAGTGTCTTCGGCAAAATCCTTCGACTCAGGGAAACCAGTATCCTTGACGAGAACATCCTGATTCGCGTCGACCCGCAGAGAAAATAGCGTCTTTGCAGGAATACATCGATTCGTTTCAATCCCAGGGAAACCAGTGTCCCTGGCAAATACCTCAATTCAGGGAAACTAGCGTCCTTGATGAGAGCCTCCGGATTCGCGTCGGCCCGCAGAGAAACTAGCGTCTCCGCAGGAATACTCCGATTCGTTTCAACCCCGAAGAAACCAGTGTCTTCGGCAAAATCCTTCAGGGAAACCAGTGTCCTTGACGAAAACATCCTGATCCGCGTCGACCCACAGAGAAACTAGCGTCTTTGCAGGAATACATCGATTCGTTTCAACCCCAGGGAAACCAGCGTCCCTGGCAAATACCTCAATTCAGGGAAACTAGCGTCCTTGATGAGAGCCTCCTGATTCGCGTCGGCCCGCAGAGAAACCAGTGTCTCCGTAGGAATACTCCGATTCGTTTCAACCTTGAGGAAACCAGCATCCTCGGCAAAATACTTCAACTCAGGGAAATTAGTGTCCTTGACGAGAACTGCTCGATTCGTCTTGACCCGTGAAGAAATTAGTGTCTTCGTGAGGACTTCCCGATTCGTTTCGACTTGGAAGATAAAGCCTTAGGCAGCAGGGATTAAAAAACTTGTTTCCTAAGCACCGAGATCCTGCAAGCCGGCCTAAAACGGTCTCTTGCATACCATTCACGGGTCTCACTCTCCAAAGTCGAATCTCGACAAGGAGGGAAACAACCGCTTACGGGTGCTCTCGACTCGTAAAAGGGAAAATTCTCTTATAGGATCCTTACGACTTATAAGAGAAAACGCACTTAGGAATCCTCACGATTCCTAAGGAGAAAATCCACCTACGAGATCCTCTCGATCCGTAGAGAGAAAAGTCTCTATGAGACCCTCATGGCTCATAGAGTTGAAAAGTCTTAGGCAGCAAATCTGAACCTGCGGCCTAAACCATCGCTATCTCATGAAGAAACCAAGATGCTTACTCTATTATCTGTCAACCATGTTTATTAAGACAGCATGCTGATAATAAAAGAAAGAAGAAAGCGACAGAAAGAACATCCGATGTGCATTTGATCAAGCATTCGAGACACACTCATTCATGAATGTGCAAAAGACTCAGAACGAGAAATAAGACAAGCTGAAATAAAAATTTCCCATTCATATTGCCAAAAATGCTTACAATCATGAAAGCAGTAAACGATAAACATCATCAAATGGTTACAACGGCAAAACCTCGGATCCTGGACAGGGATTGAGGAACTCGAAAGTGGCCTTGTCCAAGACTTTCCAAGCTTGGCGAACCATCCTGGTGTGCTTCCTTTCGCGAGCACGGGCGTCGGGATCCCCACTGATGTCCTCCACCCTCCGATAGGTAGCAAGAATGGCGGACTGTTGGAAGGCCTGGTGCAAGAGATCGACAAGATTGTCTCGCCGTCTCTTTGAGATCAGGTTCATCAGGTACACCGAGTGCACCTTGTCCTCAGTGGCGTCCAATGCCCTAAGCGGCACGCCAGTAAAGAATAAGGGAAGCGCTTCCCAAATTTGTCCCACAATAAGCTTCAGGAGAGGGGAGCGCCGAGGAAGTAGCTGACCGTTGTATGCGTCGAAGCGGCTCATGATTTCGGCACACTCAACATTTGTAAGTTCTCGGTTCTGAGAACGCCCGAGTCGGCGAATTTCTCCGTAAGAGATGATTTCATCGAGATCGTACATGTGGGCGTCCATTGCTTCTGTAAAAGAAAATTAACAGAGTTAGCAGACAGACTGATTAAGCGAATTCTCATTAAAAACAGGCACAGAGAGTTAAACTCCTCGAGAGCAATACTCTGCAAACAGGATTGACACCTATCAAATTCAGTAATGAGAGGAATTTAAAGAAATTCCACGAGAACGCTGAGAGCCTTGCTATGAAAAGATGATAGAATCCATCAAAAATAAAACTCCATTTTTGATCTTCATTATTCATGATCAAACTCTTAAGAGTTTTTCGCTGAAGATTAAGATTCTACTTGTATCAAGAGAGCAGAGCTCTGATTCATGGGCTAAGATGCCCCAGGAAAAGACCATGATCTAAAGAGAGCAAAGCTCTATTAATAAAACCCTAAATGGGTTTTCTTCAGATCAAAGATCTATGAAAGCAAGGCTTTGTTATTTAAAATTAATTTAATTTAATTTAAGTTAATTTTACCTAAAAAGTTTTCTAGAGTTTAACTCTTAAGTTCTTGAAAGCAAGAGCAAAGCTCTGAAGTTCTGAGAAATGAGAAGTCTTGAAGATGGTGATCATCTATTGAGGACCAAAGGTCCTATTTATACGCATCAAATGCCCTTTCAACTTCCAAAATTTGCCGTAACGGTTGGAATTCTGCCACCGTTGCGCTCGCGTTTGGAGCCACGTGAGCGCAACGGTGGGGGGAGCATTTGTTTACCCCAATCAGAGCAAAGCTCTGTTCAAATTCCAAGGCGGGAGATGAAGCAACGCTTCCGATTCCCCCAATCAAAGCAAAGCTCTACTTTGAAAATTTAAACTTTAATAATTAAAGCAACGCTTCAGATCCTCTGCACTACGCGCAGGGCGCCACGTGTTAAAATCAGGCACGCCAGCGCAGAGAGCGCAGTGCCCGAGGTAGCGCGCCCAATCAGAGCAAGGCTCTATTTAAAACAAAATTAAAAGAACCAACGCTTCATATGATCTGCGCTGCGCGACACGTGGCAGCGCAGTTGCGCTGCGCTCTGCGCTGCACGACACTTGGCAGCGCAGTTGCGCTGCGCTCTGCGCTGCGCGACATGTGGCAGCGCAGTTGCGCTGCGCTCTGCGCAGCGCGACACGGGGCAGCGCTGTTGCGCTTGCGCAGTTGCGCTGCACTCTGCGCTGTGCGACACGTGTTAAGCGCTGGTGCATCTACGCCAAACAGAATTAAAATTCCAGTAAGATCTTTCTGTTCTTGTTAAAACAAGAAGATTGTCTTCTGTAAAACAGAAGCGCTTGGATCAAAGATCCAACGGTGGGGAAAATTCCCCAAATCACTCAGAGAATGATCTCTTTAACAAATTTAACAAATTAATGGGCACTATATAAAGGCCCCTAGACCCCAATTCAAAAGGGAAGAACATTGAGAACATCAAGAACTTCAGAAACAAAAACATAGAGAATTTTTGAAGGATTGTGAGAAGAACTCAAGAACAAAAAAGGTAAAAACCTTTATAAAAAGAAGAAGAATTTCTTCTGAATAGATCATTGATCTAAGAACAAGATCAATGATCTTCAATAAATAAAAATATATATAAATAACAGTGCCTTGCACTTTTTTATGAACCAATGGTTCTGGAATCTTAAAGATTCTTTTCTTGAATCCAAAGTTGGATCAAGAAATTAAAATAGTGCCTTGCACTTGTAAATCTGCACTGTTGCGCTCCTGGGTTGGCGCAAGCCATCAGAGAGCACTACGTGTCAGCATCAGAACCACTTGCGCTATGCGCTTTTAAGATAGAGTATTGCTCTCTGAAATTGGCGCAACTCACCAAAGCGCGCCACGTGTCAGCAGCGTAGCGCACTGCGCTTGCGTAACACGTGTCGCCACCACATGAGTTTGCGCCTTGCGCTCCTCAATCGGTGCAAAGCGTCTGACAAGCTACGTGGGGCGTTGTCAGAGCATTTAATGCAATGCATTATTAAGGGCAGAGCCCAATAAAAAGGTCTATCAGACCAAAAAGAAAATGTGCTGTGCACTGATAAAAGGGACTGAGCCCAAATCAAAAAGGCCTAGCAGGCCAGAATAAAATGCAGTGCATTATTAAAAAAAGGGCAAAGCCCTAGCACAGGCCTAATAGACCAAAGATAAATAAAAACGTTGAACATCTTTCAACTGGACTTAGCCCAATCATGGCCGTAAGTCCTCAAATTAAATTGACTGAGCACGGCTGCTCTCCTAAATCAATTTACATCCAGTTCAAGGGTACATCTCTGAACTCTTCTGACCCCTATCGTTGTAATCCTTCAACGACGTCAGAGAGGTGATGGGTCCCGACAACCACACATCGATACGGACTGCGGGGTCCTTAAACTTGTGAACCGAAACGTCCCTAAACTAATATTCATCCTAAAATGGGAACGTTGGACTGAAACGTCCTTAAACTAATGTTCGTCCCCAAATAGGAATGATGGACCACCATATCCCTAAACTGGAATCTGGACCTCCATGTCCCTAAACTGGAAATCGACCGCAACGTCATTAAACTAAACAATAGAGCCAATTGCTCTCTTGTCGGATCCAAACGATCCCGTTAAGTTGATCTTAGTCTGGAGATTAGGCTAATGTATTCTTAACAAAAGTTTAAGTTGATCTTAGCCTCAAATAGGGCTAACGTATCCTTAAACCAAAACCCAAAAGCCAAATCTAAGAAAATACGGATTTGGACTAATCTACGTCCTACGGGCGACGGCATAAATAGTCTCTGTATACAATCCACGGGCAACCACAAACAAAACAAACACACACGACACGAAGTGAAATTCTGGAGCAGGAGAAAGTTGTTACCGCGATGCGGTAGCGTAATTAACTGCAGGGGCTTGCGCCTGCAAGGAAGAGCGTTCCCACAATCAAAAACCCCTCGAACAAGGGGGAATCTGACGAAATCTGCTACATCGACCGCATCCGTCTAAACCTCCGATACACGGTGCCATAAATCAACTTGGCATCTTCGGAGAGGTGGACGGATAAAACCAAATAGTATCTGCCCCAAAATTCAGGCTAGACGTTCACCGTGTCTCTGTCGCGTCTTTTGGAGGGGAACAGTGTTGTGGGGTCGGAGTTGGTTCAATGGTGAGTGGGGTCGGTGGTTATTGGAGGAGGAGAGGTAGGGATGACCGATGATGGAGGCGCGGTCTCATAGTGGGTGTTGTGGGTTCGTCGGCGGTTAGCGGTGGCGGTGGTCGGAAAAAACGAGAGGGAAAAAAGGAGGGAGAAAGATCGAGATGAGAGAGAGAAGGAGTGAGTGAGAGATAGAGAGAGAGTGAACGGGGGAGAGAGGGAGTTTAAAGAGAGAGAGGGGAAAATATTAAAACTAATTTAATAAGAATTAATGGGATTGATTTGAGAATTTAAAAAGATTAAAGAAAATTGATTTGGTTTTAATTGGGATTTAAAGTGGGGATTTCAAAAGGAAAAAGTGGCAGTTTGAAGCCATTGGAATAACACTTGTTCTGTAGTTTCGGACGTGACAACGGGGTCATCTTTACCGCCTGAGCTTGATCCGACGAGAACCACGGGCTCTTTTGGCTTATCGGCTTGAGCGGGCTCTTTATTATTTAGACCGAGTCGACGTTGGGTAGCGTCAACCATATCATCGCCATGGCTATGAGGCATAGGAGGGTTTGTTTCTTCATGTCCGACCACATAGACAGTGTGGACCACATATCCAGCCATCTTTTTATCTTTGGTGGCTGATTTTGTAGAGCAGTCTGGGCTTTGGAAATTCACAAATTTTAACACCCCAATCAGAGCAAAGCTCTGTTGAAATCCAAAATTCAAATTTTAAAGCAACGCTTCAAATTCCGGGCGCAACACGCCACGTGTCAGGCGCTGATACGTCAGCGCAGCGCCCAAGGCAGCGCGCCCAATCAGAGCAAAGCTCTATGAAAAAACAAATAGAAGCAAAGCTTCAGTTATGCAAGCACTGCGCTGCGCGACACGTGTCAGCGCAGTCGCTTTTGCGCAAACGCTGTGCGCTGCGCGACACGTGTCAGCGTAGTTGCGCAAGCGCAGTTGCGCTGCGCTGTGCGCTGCGCGACACGTGTCAGCGCAGGTGCGCTGCGCTGTGCGCTGCGTGACACGTGTCACGCGCTGGGGGATTTGCGCCAAACAGAATTAAAATTTTAAATAAATGTTTCTATTCTTATTAAAACAAGAAGATTTTCTTCTGTAAAACAGGAGCCCTTGGATCAAAAATCCAACGGTGTGGAAAATTCCCCAAATCACTCAGAGAAAAATCTCTTTAACAAATTTAACTAATTTATGGGCACTATATAAATGACCCTAGACCTCAATCCAAAATCATCAAGATTATCATTGAGAACTCTGAAGAATTGGAGAGAATTCCTCAAGAACAAAAAAGGTAAAAACCTTTAGAAAAAAAGAGAAAATTCTCTTATAAACAGATCATTGATCTGAGAAGAAGATCAATGATCTTCAATAAAAAGAAAAATAAGTAATAATAGTGCTTTGCACTTTCTTATGAACCATTGGTACTTTGAAAATAAGAAAAAAACTTGTTTTCTTTGATTTAAAATCGATCAAAAAACATAGAACTGTGCTTTGTACTTGAAAAATTGCACTGTTGCGCTCCTGTGTTGGCGCAAGCCACCAGGGAGCGCCACGTATCAGCAGAGCAACAGCGCAGCACACTGACACAGCGCACTGCGCTGTTGCGCTTGCGCTCTTCAGATCGTGGCACGTGTCGTCACCACAAGCACTTGTGCTCAGTGTTTAGCGCAAAGCGCCTGACAAATGCAATGCATTTCTTTTGTTAAAGGGCCAGGCCTAAATCAAAAAGACCTAGTAGGCCAAAATAAATTGCAAAGCAATAAATGGGCAGAGCCCAGGTAAAATTGATGCTCTGCATTTTTTATAAAAGGGCAGAGCCCAAGTAAAATTGGTGTTCTGCATCATTTATAAAATGAGCAGAACCCAAAACAAATTGATGCTCTGCATCCTTTATGGGCAGAGCCCAAACAAAAATAAAAAAAACAAATAAAAGTGTTGAACTTTTCTCAACTGGACTTAGCCCAATCATGGCCATAAGTCCTCAAATTAAATTGACTGAGCAAAATTGCTCTCCTAAATCAATTTACCTCCGGTTCGAGGGTACATCTCTGAACTCCTCTGACACCTATCGTTCTAATCCTTCAACGACGTCAGAAAGGTGACGGGTCCCGACAACCACACATCAATACGGACTGCGGGGTCCTTAAACTCGTGGACCGAAACGTCCTTAAACTAATGTTGGACCGAAACGTCCTTAAACTAATATTGGACCAAAACGTCCTTAAACTAATAATGGACCACCACGTCCCTAAACTGACGATGGACCACCACGTCCCTAAAGTGGAACAGTAGAACCTCCAAATGCTCTTTTCCCGGATCTAAACGATCCCGTTTAAGTTGATCTTAGCCCCAAACACGGCTAACATATCCTTAAACATTCAAATGGACTATAAAACTCCAAATCAATTTTGGTTCAAGGGTACATCTCCTAACTCCTCTGACACCTATCGTTGTAATCCTTCAACGACGTCAGAGAGGTGATGAGTCCTGACGTCCATATATTAAATGGATCACCACGTTAAGTTGATCTTAGTCTCAAAACAGGACTAACGTATCCTTAACGAATGTTTAAGTTGATCTTAGCCTCAATACGGCTAACGTATCCTTAAACTAAAAACACCAAACCCAAATCTAAGTAAATACGGATTTGGACTAATCCACGTCCTACGGGCGACGGCATTACTCAGTCTCCGTATACAATCCACGGGCAACCACAAACAAAACAAACACACACGACACGAAGTGAAATTTTGGAGAAGGAGAAAGTGGCTGCCGTGATGCGGTAGCGTAATTAACTGTAGGGGCTTGCGCCTGTAGGGAAGAGCGTCCCCACAATCAAAAACCCCTCTAGCGAGGGGAAATCTGACGAAATCTGCTACATCGGCCACATCCGTCTAAACCTCCGATACACGGTGCCATAAATCAACTTGGCATCTTCGGAGAGGTGGACGGATAAAACCAAATAGCATCTGTCCCGAATCTCAGGCAAGACGTCCTCACGTCGTCTCGGCCGCTATTTGGAGGGGAACAGATTCTGGCACGCCCGATGGGACCTTTCAACGAGTCGCGGTTTGTTAATGGTTGCCTTTGGATTTCAAGTTACTAAGATTTGGTCTTTTGCCGGGCGCAGAAATCAAGCATCAATGGCCTCAAATTGCTCGAACTGCTCGAAGTGCCAATACAACCGACGCTTCACTTCACCTGGAGGTGTAGCATATGGGCCTCAAGCGGCCTCCATCCTTACTATGCCTGTGGAGAAAGTGACTCAGGCCACCACCGGCCTGTTTTTCGGGACCATGATCCCTCCTGCAAGCTTCACCCTGCCAATACCCGTACCAGAAGCTTCAAAGAAGTCGGTTTTTGATCGACTTACCACTGCCGCGACCCCTCTCAACGGGTCGCCCAACTCCACTACCTCAGTTTTCAACAGACTGGGCCAGAACGTCTACAAGCCCGCGATATCCGAAGTTGCCATCCCAAAGCAGATAGCCATCCCGGCTCAAGCGGACAAAATCATTGGAAAGGCTCCTCCTTCCAAGAAGTCAGTCTTTACAAGGCTGACCATTCCGGTTGCTGCTCGAGGCGAAGTCCTCAAAGCTGTTTCCCCTGCCCAGAGATCTGTCTTTAACGGATTAGACATCGCTTCTCAATGGGTGTTAGTCTTTGATAGGCTAGCACCAATAACAGTCTCTTCTCAAAGCAGGAGGCATGACGAAGCCACCCGTGTAGCTGAAACAACTCCATCCACAAGACACGCTCGACGTCGCCACTTGCGCCGAGTGAGGAAGGCCGGGGGCAACTCCCCCTCTGAGATAACTCTGCCAGCTCCAACGGTGGGGATTGATGCTGCTGTTCCAACCGGGAACAGCTTTGAATTGCTGAACACGGTGCGCAGAAACTCTCCTATTGCGGTGCTGAAGCGAACTCCTTCACCTGTGGAGAATACTCCAGAGAAGAAGCTAGAGCAGCCCCCTCACCGGCTGTCCTCTAAAATTTACAAGGTCTGGCGACAGGTCCAAGAGTCGGTGATTGATGAAAACTATCTCCGCCGACAGAAAAAGACGAAGGTTCGGCAGGAGGAAGACTACTCTGTCGGGTCGAAAGAAGCAACGGTTACTCGGGTGTCCGTTGCAACAACACCCTCAACGTCAATCACTCAAAAGAAAAGGAGGCCGAAAAAAGCCCCTGTGAACAAGGCGAACCGTAAAAGCGATGGGCACAAACGCCCCAAGTCTGGGGGCATGGTGGTGCACACTGTTTATATGGCTTCTGGAAAAGAGGAAAGCCATGCTTCGACGGGTCACCGACCACTCACCCAATCCGTGACCAAAGCTCAGGAGCAGCAACAAAAGCTTCAGGAGATGATGACTGCAATGGCCGCACTTACCGAGCCAAAAGAAAGCTCAGAGGCATCATCGGAGCAGCGTCATGAACAAGAAACTGACGTTGATTACCTACGCAGAGTCCTCGAAAAGAAGGACAAAGAAGCCGCAGAGCAAGCGGCTAATATAAAACAAATGGCGCTTTTCTTCCAAGATATGGTAGGGATGATGATTCAGCAGAACCCTCCTGCTGAAGATCCTCCGGGTCGTCCTTGAAGATGACAGGGGAGAAACGTCAAATCCTCCACTGGCTTTGTCAACCGCCAAGGAGGAGGCAATCTCCAAAGCTGACCTGGACGAATATATAGCCCAGCAGATACGGGTTCATCATGCGACTAAGGCAGCCGGTCAGATCGTCAAAACAGGACGACCATATCCGGGCTAGTATGATCAGATACAGTACCCGCCGGGCTATACAATACCTAAGTTCCACATATATAAAGGGATAGGGAATCCGCATCAACATGTTGCTCAATTCAGGGCCTTATGCGGCAATACTGGAGGCGATGACAAATTGATGCTTAGCCAATTCGTCGGCAGCTTGTCAGAAACAACGTTCGAATGGTATTCCGAACTCCCGAACGATTCTGTCAAGACGTTGGCTGAAATGGAGTTGCTATTCACTCAGCGATTCATGAGCGCCAGCGAACGGGCCCCGATAACAGCATTGATTAATGCCAGGGTAAGGCCGGGCGAGACGTGGGTCCAGTACGCTATACGCCGACGAAACCTGTGGTCGAAGTGCGAACAACGCATTGAAGAAGTGCCCGCGGTAGGCATGTTCGTGGGTATCCTAGACCCTCATACCACTATATCACAGTTCATGATGTTCTTTAAGCCGACCACATTCCAGGCTTTGATCGACAAGCTGGCCCAGATGGATCAAATGGGTCACAGACCTTCTCCCCCAAAGCCAGAACCGCGGAACGACAAGGGTAAAGGTAAGGCAACCTTCGTCGCGAATGCTCAGCAGCAACCCAGCACCCCAAAGCTAGCGGATCAATTGGGAGAGAGACGGTGGTTCTATATTGAGAAAATGAGGCGCCCCTACTCATTCCCGTGGGATAAGACGAAGAGGCTGTTCGAGCTGGCTGTGCGCAACATGCTTATCAACCTGCCGAATCCAAGGCAACCGCCACAACCCAACGAGGCGAATAACCCCAATTATTGCCCTTATCATCAAACGGCAAGCCATCCGATTGAGGATTGCTTCGTCTTCAAGGGATGGACTGAAGATCAATACCTACAAGGCAAGTTTGCTCTATCTGAAAAGTGGAAGGTAAATCCACCACAGCCGCACACTCCAAAAAAGACGAACACGATGGGGGCAGCTTGTTCTTTTGTCAAGGACAAAAACGATGGAGAAAACTCATCAGACGAATCCGAAGACTACGTAGCGACTTGTCATGTGATCTCTCATTCACTGGCGGATGATGAAGAGGCTCCTTGCGCCGAGAAACCAAGGGCGAACCCTGAGCCGGAAATTCTACGGCCGTCAGACGAATTGATCGATATCTTCCTGAATGAAATTCGTCTGAAGGCAAAAGCCAATCAAGAGCGTGAGATGGCCATACTGGAAAGAGCCAAGACATTCCCGTCAAATCAAAAGCCATCCACTGCAGATAAAAACAAATTCAAGACGTGGAAAAGGTTCGCCAAAGCCCTATCAGCGGGAATGAAGCTACCGCCCTCTGAAGAAAATACTTTCGGTGGAGTAGAGATGCATCCTAACTTCTGCTTATATCATCAGAAGATCATACATCCTACTGAAGACTGCGAATCCTTTAACTGTTGGTGGCAAGGGTATGTCGCTCAAAAGCAACACTTCGACAGGACAAAATGTGAAGCTCGTAGACGTCGAAAAAATGCGATAGATGAGCGCAAAAGAGCCACCGCCGACTGTCATATAGCCGACTCCAAGGGATCGCAAATTATCACCTTTGGAAGCGACTCTGAGGAAGAAGCTGCCCTCAACCCTCTCCTCAAGGAATCTATTTCGAAAATGAAAGAATTGAGGAGTTGCGAGAACGTTCAGCCGTGCAATCGCACGCTACTCGGAAAAAATCTCGGCCCCGTAAACAAATGATCGAGCACAAAAGATAAAGGAAAGGAAAAAACAGCCCTCGAGGCCAACATTCAACAGCAATCGAGTGGCCCTAGACCGGTTGTTCGCCAAAACAATCTGCGACCACGCCCATCCTTCAAAGAGAGGTTGAAACGTCCTTACTCATTTCCCCAGGGTGAAACAAGGAGGCTGTTCGAAGTGGCAGTGCATAACAGGCTTATCACTCTACCGGAACCGAAATACCAGCTACAACTAAATGACGTCAACGATCCTAATTACTACACTTACCACCAAGTATTGGGTCATCTGATCAAAAACTGCCACACCTTCAAAAACTGGGTTGAAGACCAACACCAGCAGGGAAACTTCGCGCTGTTTGAAGACTGTAAGGTGAGCCCACCACAGCCTCATGCTCCTAAAAAGGTGGATACGCTGGGGGCATCATGCTCATTCATCGAGAAAGCCTCTTAGACCGAAAAGTCAATAAACTAGATGTTCGCTTCAAATGCGGCGACGGTGGACCGAAACATCTTTAAACTAACGGCGGACCGAAACGTCCTTAAACTAATGATGGACCGCAATATTCTAAAACTTGCAAGCGGACCGAAACGTCCTTAAAACTACTACCGCGGCATCCTCAGGCTGACGAGATAAAAATAAAATAAAATATAATATAATATAATATAAAAAAATAAAAATAATATAATATAAAAAAAACAGTATGTCCATAAGTAAAATGGGCACGGATGAAAACTCAAAAGGGCTCCGTGAGTAAAAACAGCAGGGCTACCGGCGAGTGTTCGTGAAAACCCGAAAGGGCGCGACCTCGTAAAAAAAAGGAGAATAAAAAAAATAAAGAGGATAAAGAAACGGTACGTCCATAAGCAAAATGGGTACGGATGAAAACCCGAAAGGGCTCCATGAGTAAAAACAGCAGGACTACCGGCGAGGGTTTGTGAAAACCCAAAATGGCGCAACCTCATTAAAAGACACTTACAAAGTCCTCTCGACCTTGTAAGGAGAAACCACCCGCATGAGATCCTTACGACTCACAAGGAAGCAACACACTTAGGGATCCTCACGATTCCTAAGGAGAAAATACACTTGCGAGATCCTCACGACTCGTAAGGAGAACTCTCTTATGGGACCCTCACGGCTCATAAGATTTGAAAGTCTTAAGTTACAGAAACCTAAACCTATGCTTAAGTAAACCCCATAACTTTCGATATTGCCCTACAAGTGGCTCAATACTGACCCTTGTATACAATCCACGGGCGCGAATAAACATTTCCCTAACCAAGTCCCATCCGTGACTGGGGATATGTACGCATGATGAACAACCTTTGTAAGTCCTCTCGACTTACAAGGAGAAAACCCTCTTGTAGGATCCTTACGACTTACAGAGGAACCTACACTTAAGAATCCTCACGATTCCTAGGGAGAAAACACACCTACAAGATCCTCACGACTTGTAGGGAGAAATACCTTTGTGAGACCCTTACGGCTCATGAAGTTAAAAGCCTTAGTCGACAGGACCCTAACCCTGTTCGCTAAGCCACCTTTGTTCGATATCGACAGAGGCAGATAATGATTCGCTACTGGAAATATCCCAGTAGTAGCGGTGCCGATGCCGAAATTGGTGTCTAATTTCAGATTTACAGCAAAAAGCCAGCGAGCCGCACATGCATACGAAATAGCCGAAATGATGGGGCAACTTGCAATAAAAATCAGCAAGTAAGAATGTATGCATGAAAATAGCCGAAATGATGGGGCAACTCGCAATAAAAAGCAGCGAGTAAAAATAAAATAAACAGCCGAAATGATGGGGCACCGCGAAAAATAGCCGAAATGATAGGGCAATCGCGACCTTCGCGATATAAAAGCTGAAATGATAGAGCATCGCGGAAAAAGAAACAAAATGAAAAATGAAATTTATGCCCTACAGGTGATGTTACATCAAACCCTGTATACAATCCAAGGACGTAAACAAAGAAGGGATCATACTCCTATCCCAGGTTTCATCATAAGAAGAAGCCAAATCTCGACGGGTCGCAAATGACCTAGAGGTCATCTCAACACTCGTCTCGTAACAACGGACACAACTTCAAGCGAAGCGGAAAAGCGGCAACTCCCAGTTCCATGGCTTGGCGATATACAGATCCCCAAGAGTCAAACCCTCATTCCATGAAATACGGATACAATCAACAAAATTTCTGGTTACGTGGAACGCGGCTTATGTCAATCCTGACCCCGTGTGAAGCATCCAAAGCAAAAATTCCTGGCTACATGGAACGCGGCTTATGTCAATCCTGACCCCGTGTGAAGCATCCAGAGCAAAAATTCCTGGCTACGTGGAACGCGGCTTATGTCAATCCTGACCCCGTGTGAAGCATCCAGAGCAAAAAATTCCTGGCTACGTGGAACGCAGCTTATGTCAATCCTGACCCCGTGTGAAGCATCCAGAGCAAAAATTTCTGGCTACGTGGAACGCGGATTATGTCAATCCTGACCCCGTGTGAAACATCCAGAGCAAAAATTCCTGGCTACGTGGAAAGCGGCTTATGTCAATCCTGACCCCGTGGAAAACGTTCAGAGCGGATCCTGGTCCTCGCACAGCACGGCAGTGAACCCGTGCGAAGCATCCAGAGCGGAGCCTAGTCCTCGCCGAACACGGCAGTGAACCCGTGGGAAGCATCTAGAGCAAAACTTCCTGGTTACGTGGAACGCGGCTTATGTCAATCCTGACCCCGTGTGAAACATCTAGAGCAAAAATTCCTGGCTACGTAGAAAGCGGCTTATGTCAATCCTGACCCCATGGAAAACGTTCAGAGCAGATCCCGGTCCTCGCAGAGCACGGCAGTGAACCCATGCGAAGCATCCAGAGCGGAGCCTAGTCCTCGCCAAACACGGCAGTGAACCCGTAGGAAGCATCTAGAGCAAAATTCCTGGCTATGTGGAACGCGGTTTATGTCAATCCTGACCCCGTATGAAGCATCCAGAGCAAAAATTCCTGGCTACGTGGAAAGCGGCTTATGTCAATCCTGACACCGTGGAAAACGTCCAGAGCGAATCCTGGTCCTCGCAGAGCACGGCAGTGAACCCGTGCGAAGCATCCAGAGCGTAGCCTAGTCCTCGCCGAGCACGGCAGTGAACCCGTGGGAAGCATCCAGAGCAACTCCTGACTCCGTGAAATGCGGATAAGGACAAGTTCACCCATCACTTGCGGGTCCTCACGACTCGTAAGGGAATAAATTCTCTTGTGAGATCCTTATGACTTTCAAGAGAACGCGCTTAGGAATCCTCACGATTCCTAAAGAAAAAATACACCTACGAGATCCTCTCGATCCGTAGGGAGAAAAGTCTCTATGAGACCCTCACAGCTCATAGAGTGGAAAAGTCTTAGGCGGCAGATCTGAACCTGCGGCCTAAGCCATCGCTATCTCTTGAGAAAACTAAGTTATCTGCCAATTATGTTTATCAAGACAACATGCTGATAATAAGAGAAGGCAGAAAGCAAAAGAGCATACAAGACATTGCAAAGAAAAATGTGTATCTTTATTTATTGACTTCAACCAAGTACAAGGTGAATCGTATAAAAGAATAAAGAATGGATACATGTTATTCGAAAAAGAAAATTTTTACAAGTTTATTGGTACAAAGGCAGCTATTGGGAAGGAAGCGTCTTGCATAGCCCTATTAATTATTCGTGCACTTCCTTCCACGCCTTTTCTTGATCTGCCACCACCGCCAGTTCTGCCTCCACCTGAGCCTTTTGCTGCAAGACAGATGCAAGCTGCTCCCTGACGGCCTGATGAGCAGCTTCGCGGCCTGGGGTGTCACGTTCGGCGACATCAAGATTTCGCTTCACGTTTAGCCCATGAGAGATGCGCTCTAGGAGACCCTCAAAGATAGCCTTCACTTGGGCAGCATTCGCCTCAACCTCAGCACGCAGACGAGCCGTCTCGCTCGAGGTCTCTTGGCATTTTCTCAGCCTCAAAGCTGCTTCTTGTTCCAAGTGGTGGACGTAAGAAGCGCTTTCCTCAATCCATGCTGCTCTTTCATTGCTAGCGACTAAAGTCTCGGGGGCGGGACGCATCGACTCCAGCTGATGCAGGCGAGCCTCGATCTCCCTACAATGGTTAACCCAAGATGCGATGATGCCCTTGTCATGGAAATTCACGAGTATCACCAGCATCGGGTTAACCGCCGTGGCGAAATCCGCCGCAGACGTAGGAGTCTCAACGTCGAGCTCCTCGATGTAGTCTCTAAGCATACGCAAACTGTTCGCGGCGCCTTTCGAGGACGGACGTCTCAGGAAAGGACCTGCCGGCATTGTGATGCGAGGCTCGAAGGGTACCGAGACAGGAACAATAGCTGAAAAGAAACAAGATATGATCAGATAACAGTTCAGGAAATAAAAAAAAGGGAGAGTTATCAATGTGATAGTCGCTATACCAGCTGAGGCAGGTGGCAAGGCTGGAAGGATCGGTGGCGCAACCGATCTTTCATCCCCTCCTTCAATTTGTAGCACTGCAGTCGGGACGAGAAAAAAGTTAGAAGTAATTCCATCAATTGAAAAGAAAGATATCAAGGGGAAACCATACTCACCAGCGCCACCAGAGGAAGAAGCGAATTCAGATGGGAAGGAGAAGTGTGGGAGCAACACTTGATAGAGATGATCAAAAAGCACTCCTGAAAAGACACAGCAGTACGACTTTAGTACATAAATCAGGCGACTGAAAGACGAAACTAATAGGTCGTAAATCCATACCTTCCAGCATCTTTGATGGTATAAGAGAGGGCTGAGAAGTGACCACCGTCAAGGCAGTAGTTGACGGCGCTCCCTCGAGCAGTGAAGCATCGGCGCTGACCGCACCTGCGTTAAGAAACAAGGGTAAACCTGTCAAAAGCGATGGCAAGATAAAAAGGGGGACGGTAATCCGAAGTTTACCTGATGAGCCTCCAGCCGAGACGGAGGCGCTCCCTCCTCCATCGACATAAGACTACCACCCGTGGCCTCATCCCCAGACTCCACGGGAGCTGTCGTCATGCTCACAAGGCCAGGAGACGCCGGAGGGCCATAGGCAGGGAGAGCTATGACCGGAGCGTTGCCGGACTCTTGAGAAAGAACGGCTGGCTTTTCCCCAAGAGCCGTACCCATCTCACCCGCTACTTCTTTAGGCTCAGCGGTCGCTATTGCCTCTTCCACCGTCACCATGGGGTTGCCGGTCTTAGGCGCCTCGTCCGCCGCTGCCGTGGGCTCAATTATAGCGGTCGTCTCATTTACCGCCGTCTCAGGTTCGGCATCGACGACCTTCTCAGGTACAGCTCCCTCTCACCCCAGCTCAGGTGCGGCAACCCCAGTGACGTCGTCCGTCATCGGCTCGGGCTCGACCAATGCCTCTCCCTCTGGCTCCTTAGGTTCAACAGTCTCCCCCTCGGTTAGACTTGGCCCTGCAGGATAGAATATATAAGAACCAGCAGCTTTATGATTCGTACAACAAAATTCTAAAAAAAAATACTACCTGAGGTGGACTTATTGTTAGCCTCCCTATTGGCGCGAATCGCTTGTCTATGAGCTGTAGACAGGACGACCGGGGGCTCTTCTGACGGGGTATCGGCACGAAGAACGGTGCTTGGGCCCGCTCCAATGGCCAAGGCAGCTCTGCGTGCCTTTGCTTCGCGCCTCGACCGCTTTCTTTCCTCCCGAGCTGTCGCGATGGACCTCTTCGACGCTTCCTTCATTAAGGCGTCATCGTCCTCGTTCAGAGATGCCTCCAGAGCCTTTAAGGCATCTCTCATCGGCTCTTCAAGACGGACCTCCCGCGGTAGCCCTGAAGAAGCAGGAACATCGGCAGCTGGTAGAATATCCGCGTCACTTGGCGGGAACGGCATTGAGGTTCCTGCGATAAAAAGGAAGAGGTTAGATCGACCATAACACAAGGAAAATGAAAACTTGATGAATTGAAACTTACTAAGGCCTAAAGACGCTCTAAGGCGTTCCTCCCCTTGGAAGGTCTTGAGGGAAGCGGCAATGGCTTCTTCAGTTGTGATGCCTATTGGGAGAAAAGAAGGAAAAATGTTAGTCAAAGGCAATAATAAAGATATGATGCAATAGAAAATACGACTAGTGATTACCTGATGCCGCAAGCTTAGCCAGCCATGCGTCACGCCTCGCTAACCGCTCCGAAGCTTCGAGGGCGGCCTCCAAATCCGTGTCATCCGGCATGACTAATCCCTCATTAGTCCCATATTCATTCAGGCCCTCACCATAGGGAGCGTGGGGTTCCTGACCGAACGCGACGTCAGCGGCGAAGAGCGACTTCTTTTTCTTCTTCTGCCCACCAACCCTAGGTGCCCCCGGGATCGACTTATGCTTGGCAGCCACCTTGAAGCGGCGGGTCCCAATGTCCGCACCCACGCCAGACTCCGGCGAGGCTACAACCACTGTCTCCACTGGAGCACAGGGCGCTGGTGGTGCATCCGCAATATCGGGGAGCGGCAATCCGGGTAGAGGACTCTGCGCACGCGGTGGTCCGACTCTGTCATCTTTCAGTGGAGGCACTACCGGGGTCCTCGGCACCAGAGGAGCTTTACGGTCGCTGCCGGGAGGTGTACCTTTACGGTCGACCAACATTCACCTCTCTTCCTTTATAACGGCTCCCGTTGAATGATTGTACTATTCTCTATATACATTGAGGAGTCGTGGGGCGCAGGCCGGCGCACTGATAAAAAAATGAGAACCCGTGTTCAGGCGCATGAAGTGATGCAACGTGTTCTTCATCCCTTCTTCAGTAGCAGCGGGTTCCAGTAGGAAAGCTTCCAAGGGTACCCCTTGATCGTAGCCCAGTTGTTGGGCGAAACGATGCGGGTTATATCTCATAAAAATCGCCGCACCGTTCTGCCTGAAGACTAGGAAGCTCGGTCTGATGGAATATAGATGGAGGGTCTCCCGGGCCGTCAAAACTGAGGCTCCATCTTTGAAGGAGTCTTGTAATGGTCGCACAGCAGTGGTGGACGCCTTCCAATAGTCAATACCTTATCGATGAAGGACATCCCGTCTCCAACGGTGTGAGGGCGAAGGAGTAAACCCCTGGCGTTCCGTGGTGATGGAGTCACAATTGATGCGCCGATCAGCTGTATGATGCGAGGGAAACCACACTTGTAGAAGAACGAGGGCCTTTTGTGCATGCCGAAGACACCCGCCGTGTGTAGCTCGAGCCATGATACGAAGTAGTGTATCGGGAAGACCACGTGCAGTACCCCAGGCTCATTAGCATCCGCTGCTCGACTGAGGCCATGATATAATTATGCCAAGCCGGCGATCCCAACGGCCACTTTTACCCCGATGGTCATCCAGTGGGCTTGGTAAAAGACAGAGGGCTGCATATGGCGAGAGTGTATTAGGATCGCAAACCAACTCAGCCATAACCCAAGAAATCCTAAGAAAAAGGCCTCCTCGTCCATCCCAGGGGCTGCAATTTCTGCAAAAGACATGGTCGGGAAGTCCGGAAGCAAAAAAACCCTTTTGGTCTATTTCCTTCGCCGGCAGGTTATCCAAACCTAGACCGAAAGGTCATCCAGGGTAGCAAACTTGGCAGCTTCTGATGAGAGGACGCTTGGGCGAAGGAACCGAGCGATGAAATCCTCAAGCTAACTCCGCGACTCCCATGTTCGATGAAAAGGGCCTCATAGATGTTCAACACTTTAATCAAGCTTGGGAATTGGTGTTGAACAGTATTCTCCGGCGTGAGCCCCCTTACCACCGGCTTAGCACCGAAGACATACTCGTCTGTCGGGAGCAACTCCTCATAGTGTTCCCCTATAACCGGTAAACCGGATACCTCCGTGAACTCCTCCAGAGAAATTGACACTTCCCGATCCATGGCGAGGAAAGTATAGGTAGGAATGTTCCACTGCTGCAAGAAAGCCTTGAACCACCAGGTGGGGAGCGTGGGATACTGGAAGAGAGAGACGTAAACCGCAGTGTACAATCCTAACCTTATCAACTACGACTTCTTCGTCGACAAGATATACCGGGCCCACGGCAGATAGCCGATCGGGTGGCGGGGGATCAGACCAATGTTATATGATTGCCCCTAAGGTCGCGCCTCGCCTTGACAGATGCGGCGTCCTAGGATATCCAAAACCATAGGACGCTGGACCGGAATCGCATCTATAGCGGGATGAAGAAAGCCCTTCGAGGTCCAATCAACCATCTCCATGGCATACTGCACCGAGGGTGGGGTGGCATAATGAATCGCCGTAATCGGTTCTGACGGTACGGCGCACGTGAAGCTCCGTCGACCTATGATAATCTGATTATACCACCACCCCCAGAGGTGGAGACTCTTATATTCCGGGTCGTGGTCCTTGATCATAGCCAGGACTTCGTGGTCCATGGGCGCTTCAGGAAATCCCTCCTTCGAACGAGCGAACGGAAACGAAGTGTCAAAAGACATAGTCACTGCAAGAGAAAGGAAATTAGCCGTTAGTGTTGTAATTCCAACGCTTGGCATTTGAAGAAATTCATTAATTACACCACACAGCAGTGCAGTGGGTAGGGGACCAAATGGGGACCCACAAAATCTGGATGACAGTGCCTCATGTAATAAGACAGCCCCATCATTGGGTGAGACTGTCAATTAATGAAAAGATCTCCAAGAGAATATTCTCATCAGTGGGGAATCCCTAGAGACAAGGAGAAAATCTCCTCTTTCAGAGCAAAACTCTGTCACAGAATGACACTTGTCAAAATTCGGGTCTCAAAGGGATAAAATTCCTTAAAAAGAGCTTAGCTCTGTAATGGTGATAAAAAAAAATCCATCAAAAGAAAATTTTAACTCTCAAAGAAATTTAAAATTAAAAATTTTTGGGATCTTGAAAATCCAAGAAAAACTCTTAAGATTTCATCATCAGAAGATCCAAAGATCTATATTCTGTCAATGAGCAAAGCTCTGTTCATGGGTTAAGAAACCCTAAAACAAATTCTTGAGAGCAAAGCTCTGTTTATGAAACCCCAATGGGGATTTCTTTAGATCAAAAGATCTATGAGAGCAAAACTCTTTTGGTTAAGATTGATTTAAATTAATTTGATTTAAATTAATTTTACCTAAAATTTTTATAACTTTGGAAACGAGCAAAGCCCTGAAGTTCTTAAGCAAGAGCAAAGCTCTGGAAAATCAAAATCTTGAAAAATGGTGAAGATTTTCTAAGGGCCAGAGGTCCTATTTATAAGGCGCTTGCGCCCCTTCAGCTCACCCGTTGATCCAACGGTCAGGAGCTTGCCACCGCTGCACTCACGTGCGCGCCACGTGAGCGCAACGGTGGGGGGGCATTTGTTTCCCCCAATCAGAGCAAATCTCTGTTGAAATTAAAAATTCAAATTTTAAAGCAACGCTTCAAATCCCGGGCGCAACGCGCCACGTGTCAGGCGCTGATACGTCAGCGCAGCACCCAAGGCAGCGCGCCCAATCAGAGCAAAGCTCTATGAAAAAACAAATAGAAGCAAAGTTTCAGTTGCGCAAGCGCTGCGCTGCGCGACATGTGTCAGCGCAGTCGCTTTTGCACAAGCGCTGTGCGCTGCGCGACACGTGTCAGCGCAGTTGCGCTGCGCTGTGCGCTGCGCGACACGTGTCACGCACTGGGGGATTTACGCCAAACAGAATTAAAATTTTAAAGAAATTTTTCTGTTCTTATTAAAACAAGAAGATTTTCTTCTGTAAAATAGGAGCCCTTGAATCAAAAATCCAACGGTGGGGAAAATTCCCCAAATCACTCAGAGAAAAATCTCTTTAATAAATTTAACTAATTTATGGGCACTATATAAAAGACCCTAGACCTCAATCCAAAATCATCAAGATTATCATTGAGAACTCTAAAGAATTGGAGAGAATTCCTCAAGAACAAAAAAGGTAAAAGCCTTTAGAAAAAAAGAGAAAATTCTCTTATAAACAGATCATTGATCTGAGAAGAAGATCAATGATCTTCAATAAAAAGAAAAATAAGTAATAATAGTGCTTTGCACTTTCTTATGAACCATTGGTTCTTTGAAAACAAGAAAAAAACTTGTTTTCTTTGATTTAAAATCGATCAAAAAACATAGAACTGTGCTTTGCACTTGAAAAATTGCACTGTTGCGCTCCTGTGTTGGCGCAAGCCACCAGGGAGCGCCACGTGTCAGCAGCGCAACAACGCAGCGCACTGACACAGCGCACTGCGCTGTTGCGCTTGCGCTCCTCAGATCGTGACACGTGTCGTCACCATAAGCACTTGTGCTCAGTGTTTAGCGCAAGCGCCTGACAAATGCAATGCATTTCTTTTGTTAAAGGGCCAGGCCCAAATCAAAAAGACCTAGTAGGCCAAAATAAATTGTAAAGCAATAAATGGGCAGAGCCCAGGTAAAATTGATGCTCTGCATCTTTTATAAAAGGGCAGAGCCCAAGTAAAATTGGTGTTCTGCATCATTTATAAAATGAGCAGAGCCCAAAACAAATTGATGCTCTGCATCCTTTATGGGCAGACCCCAAACAAAAATAAATAAAAAAAAATAAATGTGTTGAACTTTTCTTAACTGGACTTAGCCCAATCATGGCTGTAAGTCCTCAAATTAAATTGACTGAGGAAAATTGCTCTCCTAAATCAATTTACCTCCGGTTCGAGGGTACATCTCTGAACTCCTCTGACACCTATCGTTGTAATCCTTCAACGACGTCGGAGAGGTGACGGATCCCGACGACCACACATCAATACGGACCGCGGGGTCCTTAAACTCGTGGACCGAAACGTTCTTAAACTAATGTTGGATCGAAACGTCCTTAAACTAATGTCGGACCAAAACGTCCTTAAACTAATATTGGACCGAAACGTCTTTAAACTAATAAAGGACCACCACGCCCCTAAACTGGCAATGGACCACCACGTCCCTAAACTGGAACAGTAGAGCCTCCAAATGCTCTTTTGCCGGATCTAAACGATCCCGTTTAAGTTGATCTTAGCCCCAAACACGGCTAACGTATCCTTAAACATTCAAATGGACTATAAAACTCCAAATCAACTTTGGTTCAAGGGTACATCTCCTAACTCCTCTGACACCTATCGTTGTAGTCTTTCAACGACGTCAGAGAGGTGATGAGTCCCGACGGCCATATATTAAATGGATCACCACGTTAAGTTGATTTTAGTCTCAAAATAGGACTAACGTATCCTTAACGAATGTTTAAGTTGATCTTAGCCTCAATACGGCTAACGTATCCTTAAACTAAAAACACCAAATCCAAATCTAAGTAAATACGGATTTGGACTAATCCACGTCCTACGGGTGACGGCATTACTCAGTCTCCGTATACAATCCACGGGCAACCACAAACAAAACAAACACACACGACACGAAGTGAAATTCTGGAGAAGGAGAAAGTGGCTGCCGCGATGCGGTAGCGTAATTAACTGCAGGGGCTTACGCCTGCAGAGAAGAGCGTCCCCACAATCAAAAACCCCTCTAGCGAGGGGGGATCTGACGAAGTCTGCTACATCGGCCGCATCCGTCTAAACCTCCGATACACGGTGCCATAAATCAACTTGGCATCTTCGGAGAGGTGGACGGATAAAACCAAATAGCATCTGCCCCGAATCTCAGGCAAGACGTCCTCACGTCGTCTCGGCCGCCATTCGGAGGGGAACAGGCCAGAGCCCTAGCCCTTTTGTTGGCTCTGTATCTGAGCCGTTTCTGCCTCAGCTTCTCTGTTTTGAGCACTTGGCAGGCTTCTGCACTTCGGGAAGCCGCCATAGGCCGAGTGATGGGGAGTTTTGAGAAGACATCCACTCGCGTGTCAGTTGAAGGTATCTCCTGGGCTTGCCTGCGACGTCTGGAAACTTCTTTTGTTCTAACGGCTTTGCCCCCGGCTGGGGCCATGGAGAGCCGTTCGAACACCGGCTTGCGTTTAGGTCGGGGCGCCCTCGAGACCACCACATTTGGCCTCTTGCCTTGCGGGGCCAGTTTGTTGGTTACCGGAGCTTGAGGAACTGAGATGGTGCTAGCTGGCATGAAAAGAATAGAGCTGAACTGTAGCAGCGGCTCCTCCCACTGTCGCCCGAGACAGGCTTGATGGACCGTCCCGGCGTCCAACTTCATTGTGTAGGAGATGGGAGCGGTGTTGAGGGCTGAGCTTGTCCTCAGAGACATTTTCGGCGCGTCCGAAGAATGCAATTGGCAACTGTTAACCTACAAAAAGAGGCACAATTTCAATACAGCTAATTGATATGTATATTGAATGAGTTCGCATGAACGCTTAACCCGAAATATGGGAAGAGAGATATGTCCCACCGGGCATGCCAGAATCTGTAGGGTGTTTTTCGTCACCCCATTGAGATGGGGATACGCACGCGCTTGTCCAGCGCATTACAGATTCCCCCTGCCTAGGGTAGTATGGGGTTTATTGATTGTTAGGATCCGAATCTCCGGCAGCCGCGGACTAAGCTGCTGTTACCCCTCGCAATTGGGGCAAAAGAACCTCCGATTGACGGGTTAAACTGGACATGCGAACTCAATGTGCGGTATACGTGTTTTGAAAGGGTTTTGGATATATCGGAAGCCTCGCAGAGTTTTACAGGAGTACCGCTACCCGGATAGCGAGCTAGGGGTCAAGAGGGCTAGCAACCCCCTTGCGGGATGCGGGACAGTGCCCCGTTAGAAATTTTTTCTAACGGGAACAATGTTGTGGAGTGTGTGTGTATAAAAAAGGGGAAGAATAGCGTCCAAAGGATACGTGGGTGCTGGGCGCCAGCGCCTGGCACGCGGGCGCTGGGCGCCGGCGCCCCACGTACCTGGCACACGGGCGCTGGGCGCCGGCGCCCCATTGCCTGGCACATGGACGCTGGGCGTCAGCAGGAAAAGGGTCTTGGTCCCTGCACTGGGAGCTGTGCTTCTGATTGGACTTATGGAGTTAAACTCCTAAAAGGAGATTGATTTATGGAGTTAAACTCCAATAGATCTTGAATGGAGTTAAACTCCTAGAAATCTTTAGAAATGATCAAAGGGACCCCCTTGTTTCTCTCCCCTTTGGCCCTGGATCTTCCCAAGATGGGATTTTCGGAGATGGGTCTCCTTCTTCTTCCTCTCGGTTGGCTGGATCTTGGAGAAAGGGGTGGGATTTAAAAATCTCCCTTTTTTGAGATCCGATGGAAGATCTGAGCTCCCTTTTGTGGGTTTTGTGGTGAAAAACTATTTAATTTTGGAAAAAGGAAGAGTAAAACTCTTGATTTAATTGAAAAGGGGAAGAAAGTTTAGAACCTTGAGGAGGGAGAAGGAGGCACAAAACCCCTAGATTTTGAGAGGAATGAAAAGTATGCTTTATTTTACTATCATGTTGCCTTATATAGGCTTACAAAATTACACATAGCCCCTTGGGCTTTACAAAATAGCATTTTGCTCATCCCATGCCTCATGTGCTCATTTTTTTGCACATGAGCCATGGGCTTTACAAAAATTTGGCTTTATGCCCATTTTTCTTACATTCATGTATGAAAATTACATCAAAATTATTTATTACACTATTTTCATTTTGCCATGGAGGAGGCTGGCCGCGGGGCTCGACTTGGACATGGGCTCACTTGGCCTGGACTTGGGCCCACCTGCCTTAGGGTTGATTTTGATTTTGACTTGGTCAACTGGGTGTAATTTTTGACCCCAATAATTATTTTTCTTACTTGTTAGGGTTTAGAAGAGGGTGGTATGAGATATGAAAAAAATCCCTTATGCTTTCTTTTACCCAACATCATATACTTGAACTTCGACCAGGGAGGCACAACCCTCTCTTTTTTAGGCACGCTATCCTTCATGATAGTTATGACCTTAATTTGAGACACGTTGTGTTTGTTTGGCCGAAAGCTAAAGTTAAGAACAAAGAACGGAAGGACAAGAGTCAAGAAGAAGGTACTTAGCGTTTGGAAGGTATTGTCTAAACCCGCAAGTACCCTTCTTAAGAAGTCTAATTCATATTGTTTCCGATTACTTTAGCATTAATTCAAAGAGAGGAATAAATGAGAGTATAAGGAATTCCTAACTTAACTACCTAATCCAAAACCCTAACAAGCTTTTTCTTTGACATAATACAGTTCACATAGGTTAGAAACGAACACCCTTGAACATTTCGACATAACTCGTCTAAAACAAGAAAAAGAACATACCATCTCTTCGTGGACGGTCCGTACTCATCTCAACTAGCTTATGCGATACCGTCTTGATTGTAGTATTTAGAACTTCATAGATCACAAACGATCAATCAACCTTTTTGTCGCAATGCATGGGCTTATCGGCTTTCTAACAATTCCAACTTCTCACACAGCTTCCAAAACTGCTCAAATTGATACTCATGTCTTGAGTTCAGTTTCAAACTTACCAATCAAATACGCACATCCTAGTGTGCATAAATTCAGCACTCCACTGATGTAGCAGTTGATTCAAATCGGCGCTTCAGTTCCATACAAATATAGCAGCCAAGTGTCGAGTAATCATTTGTGAGGTTTCAAATAGGTAATACTAGCATGTGCCTTCAAATTAATTTGGCCTACGTTTGTTGGAGTAAATTAATTACAATGAACATATTAATAATTTTACCATCTATAACAAAGCCATATAAGCAACTCCTACAAGTAGATAAGTCAACGTTCGTCCTAAATGCCAATCAATTCGACCAACACGGTCAAGTCAATCCAAATGGTTAATTTTACCTACTCATATGTTGACTCAGTCTATAATGTCATGTAAACACATATGGAAAGATCAACCCGTAAAACCATAAATCATATTAGAGACAAAAACGTTTTATTATGCTAACAAACCATCTTAAGTCTATTTTGACTGATAGAGAAGTTATTTAATGGACAACCATCTACATCTAAATGCAGAACTAAACTCATATTTATCAGACACACGAATCGCTTCCATAAACATAACAGCTCGTAGCAACTAACTATTTCCACTCAATCCAATGACGAGCGAAGCTGTTCATACTCCCATAATCAAAACAATTTGTGACTTTGCTCTTTTCACTATTGTTATCTTTCTTCCCCCTATAAGATCACTTAATTTTCGGCATGTTATCTTCTGTTTTTCTTAAGTCAAATGAAGTGCACGTGCGTTTAGGAGACAAATTCTTCCGCACTGAATATTTCACCGATATGTGAGTAGCGCACTTGGTTTAAGGCTCTTAATGGCGTAATCATAAGCTTCAGTTATCTAAACGAACAGCCAAACGTCATTACATTCTCTTTCCGGATAACAAACAGATTTGATACAAAAACATACATAATCGCTTAATATTGTTGCTCGATAGATAGACTGGACACGACACATCTCGCAATTTGTTTAGCACCTAGATAACAAAATATCTAGTGCACAATTTATCGTTCCGCACAGCACACCTGCTCAACAGAAACACTAGAACAACTTGCTTCACTCAACAGACAAACTGAAGTAGCATTGTATGCTCAACAAATAAATTGGAGTTAAAAACTTGATCTACATAAATTGGAAAACAAAAAATTGATGTATCGTTACAACACGACATATCTCGCAATTTGCTTAGCATCTAGATAACCAAATATCTTGTGCACAACATATAAATATCTTGTGCACAACATATCGCTCCGAACAGCACGCAGTTGTTTGGTGTGTAGATAACTGTATACTTATCGCACTCGTACACCGCATTGGTTTATCAATCAAGAAAAAGAAATCCTATTACTACTAATTATTTCGTTCTATAAAATGACCTTTGAAACGCCAAATCTCCGAAGGTTACTGCATCTCAGGCGGTGCCGCATCATGAAGCGTTGCTACCTCGTCACTAGCATATGGTTCTTCAACTTTTCCATGAAATACTATCGACAAAAACTATCTATTTAGATATTTTATAGATTCATTAAGATTCTAAACATTTTTAATTTGGAGTAATTGCAAAATTAATTAACTCCATCATTTAATGAAAGGTAATAGCAACAAATTTATTTTCATAATTAAGAAAAAAGATACTAGGCGATTCTAGAACTAAATTCCATAAGATATAAAAATAAAAATTTTCTTTAGATATCCGTTAAACCTATCAAATTTCAAACTCAAAGATAAGTTTAAATGAGTAGTTATATCCATTACTTCATCCGATATCTCCCACTTGAAATCTTTAGTGCAAGGAAACCTAACCCTAATTATTTCAGAATCTTAATTAACTGTCCTAAATTCCAAATTTATGGCGTTAACTATATTTTCAGATCGACACGCACTTGTGTACGCTGCCACTGAAGACTGACTATCCTATACAATCCTAAATTGTTTAGGATTAAAATAAATATTATTTCAGCATCATGAATTAATTTTATTTGGCTCATAGTAGCCAAAATATGTCCCAAAATCCCAAAATAAATTCTGAATTTTCAAATTAATTTTCTCGATTTTTCTGAAAATATTTTGCAATTTTCTAATTTTTTCCCGATTTTAAAACAATTAAAAATCAGAAAACCAACTAAAAATATAACCCAGGCCCTCGAAACTAAGGCCCAAGGACTTATTGGGCCTGGGCCTAAGCCCAAGCCGAGTCAAGAACAAATATTTTTAAAAAAAAAATTAATCTTTATTAAATCCATAAAGATTTAATAAATCTTTAAAAATTAAGAAAATCTTTATTAAATCTTGGAAGATTCAATAAATCCTTTAAAAATCCTAAATTTTTTCATGAAATCATTTCCAAAAAACTTAGCTCTTATTTTTTAAGAAAAATCTCTTGCAAATTTTAAAACAATCTTTAGAAAAAATTCTTGACTTTTGCACACAATTTGCAAAATTCTGAAAAATTTTAAATTCAAAATTAGGTTTTATGGTTTTGCGTTCATCGTCCCCATCGCCTTTTTGCCACAACATGATTGCAAATATGGAGTCCGCAGCTGAAACTAATTTCTCGGGACGCCATCAACAAGCACAAATTAATTTTTATCGCTAAAAAAGTTATGTCTTCCAAAAATTAAAAAAAATAAATTTAACCCTTTAAATCGGTCATATGGGATCGATCAACGAGAAAAAAAATTATCGCGTTTTATCATGTGCTTTCTATAAATCTGATAAAAATATAATTTTTCTAGATCTAAGAAATAAGCTTAAAGGTTTTCATAATAAACAAATCTAATAAAAATACAATTTTTATGATCGGAACTTAATCTAAACATAATTAAAAACTTAGATAAACGGATCAAACAGCCCGAATGGATATGATACCAATATAGGATTGTGGTGAAGCGATCTTTAGATCGTCGCATAACTTATGCAGATCCGATCCATAAGAGAATCTCATATATAATTTTGAAAGCAAATATCAATTAGCACCCTACAAGTACTAAGATTTGCATACCTTTGCAGGATCGTAAATCACAGGAAGTGCCGTTTGGACCGCTAATTCATTCTTCTTGTTTTTGTCTTCTTCTTTAGATGGCCGTGCGAGGATCAATCACGGTATTACTCGGAAAGTCTTCTAATCCACTGCGGCTGCTAGAAACTTTGAGAAGACGGTTAAGAATCTTGGAACCCTAGTTCTCCATAGGTTGCATGCTCTCATAGATTTCTCATCATTAGTATTGGTTTCATCCATCCATTGCAACCATAACCTCTACCTATTGTGTGTGTGTAAAGAGGAAAACGGACGGTTAAGATTATATTGGGCCCAAACCCTTACTAGTGTTTAACCACCTCCTAGGCTAACCCCATCACGAAGCTCGAGTCCGACTTGGGATCGGCTTCCCATAACGGGTCAGTCGGCCGACCTCCTAAATCCGTTCGCTCGATTTGGGTGAGCCATTGGGCCGGCCCGACTTGATCTAGCGCTAACAAAATCCAACCAATTACTTTGTAGTGATGTTTTTGTTGCACTATTGGTTTAAGGAATAGGTTAATTTGTGTTTAATTTATTGCTAAATAATTTTTCAGAATTTATGTTTTCTCCGTCAATAAATATAGAAAATGTTTCTATAGACAAATTTTAGAGTAATACTTCACCTACCAGCTTGAATTCCTACCATAATCTATCCAGAAAACAAAATGGTCCAACCAACGCCACCTAGATATTGGCATCAAACTAAGAGAAACAAATTAACCAACATAACATTGGCATGTGACGGTCAACTCTATTTAAAGGTTTTCCTTCTGCTGTGGTCAAAAGTAATCGAAGCACATCGGATTGTATTGAAATAAGATGTTATCTAATTTATCTTAAATACATCAACAATAGAAAATTTAATTTAATCAAAATTAAATAAAATAAAAAGCTTATAACATTCATAAACCTGCTTGATCACATGATGAAAACTATATAATATTATCTCATGTCATGCATGGTCATTAATTAATGTCATGAGATGACATATTTCCAAATTTCCAAATATCATGAGATTCTTCATTGGCGGCTGTGGACTTATAGTATATACCTAACACAAACTGGCTGCATGCATGCGTGCAGGGTTGTTTGGTAGTAACTAGGTTTATCAATACAAACTCTAGATATAAAAGTCAAACCTACCTACCTACCTACCTCTCTCTCTCTCTCTTTCTCTCTGTCACTGATAGTATATACCGAACACAAACTGGCTGCATGCATGCATGCAGGGTTGTTTGGTGGCAGGATTATTGAGAGGAGGTATGGGGCTAAGCCTGTGGTCAAGTACTTGACCAAGAATGAGGATGGGTCTCTATGGCTGCTCTGGGTCTCATGGTGCAGGACAAAGTACTCCTTGAGAGCTGGTATTATATATAATCCTTTTATTTTTCTTTTTTCCTTTTTTATTTTGCTGTCTTTTTAAAGTGTTTTGATGGTTTTCAATTAATTTAATTAATTGAGAGTTAAGTCGCTGCGGTGGTGTGTGGTTGACAACAACGGCCTCACTTTCTCACTACTACAAAGAAGGGTTGCCCCTACGGATTTATCCGTAGGGGCAACCCACTGCCCCTACGGTTATATACGTAGGGGCGAAAAAATACCCCGTAGGTGCAAAGGCCGCAGGTGCAAGTCGAGGCCCTGAACTTATCCCTACGGTTAAATTATTGCCCCTACGGATATGTATGTAGGTCCCGTTTCCCCTACGGATTAAGCCGTAGGGTATATGATTTTATATTATTTATGGTTTATTTGAATAAATTACTTGGACCTACGGCTATAGCCGTAGGGGCATGTTCTATCCCCTACGGATATATTCGTAGGTACTTTTCCGTAGGGGCACAAATTCAGGATTCCTGATATGTGCCCCTACGGATAACGCCGTAGGGGAATGTCAGTGGCCCCTACGGATATCTCCGTAGGGGGATTCCCAAACACCTGGCACTGACATCTGGGGGAAATGTCAGTTACTGCTGATATTTAGCCCCTACGGATATATCCGTAGGGGTAACGTGTATGCCTACGGATTAATCCGTAGGTACATATTGTCTGAATTTTTTTTTTAAAAAAGTCCTGCTTGATTTTTTCCCGTCCTGTGCACAATAATGTATACATCAATCAAATCATATATAATATACAAAAGAAACACAAAAACTGAAAATGATATAAATACAAACCAATATGAATATCGTTTCAAAATATAGTACAATGTGTATGATATAAATAAATACATGTTTCAAAAAAAAAGAACCAAAAATCTACCCTAACTCGGTCCTGCTCCTCGGTCAATAAACTCTGCAATTCGTCGCGAGCGGGAGTCTGAGTGGGCGGTGGAGCTACAGGAGCTGTCTGCGGAACCGCAGCCGAAGGAGATGCGTGTGGAGGCTCGGCCGATCTACCCTGTCACGTCTGGATATAACTTGTGTAAGAAGCGTGTAAGAACTGTTTATTATTCGAATTCGTATCATTATTAAGTTATTTCGAAACCCTGTTTGGATATCTAGTTTGGAAAAGCGTTGTTTATTTCAATTACATATGTATGTATGATTAATAAAACATAAGTCTACAACCAAATAAGCTCAGGCTATGTACTGATATTGGATATGTTGATATCTATAATATGACATTATATTTTACTATTAAGTAGTATACATACCAGCATCCCATTCAACTCCTGAACGGTGGCCTTCAAGCTCTCCTGTTCCTGCTGGATACGTCGCTAACTGGAGACGGAGGAAGTGACCACCGGGGTGGAGTCCAACCTCATATGGGCCCTGCTAGAGCCCAGTCCTCGGCCTATCTCCAAACCTCCGTGGTGCCGTCCGTGTGCGGTATCCAGGACTGGGGTCAGCAGCCTCGAATGTTGCCTTCCCCCTAGCAACTGTCAGAACATTATATTTAGCACATACTGGTCTATAAAATTGACAAGAAATACCAAAATCAACAAATTCAAAGCCTTACCTACAGAGATAGAAGATGTGCTCCTCTGGTATCTGCATGTATCAAAATTTGAATAATATTAATTAATTTCAGTACATACATACTAACAAGGTAAACTCGCATATAGCGCTGCTTACACATATGACAGGGAGTGAACAAGCTCTTGTAGATCATCAGGCGCAAATCTAATCTCATCAAGCAGCCCATGATAATGAGTTGGACGACTAAGAGCAAAAGAAATGTGTGTATATTTATGATATAGGATTCTAAATCAATATACATGCCCTATATAATATATAAACATACCTGGAGGAACGGGAGTGGCCTCTGTCCCTGATATGGACGCATCACCAACAACTAGACAATCAAATATTGACAATATAAGTAATTTTGACATAAACAGGCATGGATATCTATAATATTACATTCAAAATGGATATTAGAGATCGCACCTGCAGTGAGAAGTGGTAAAAGTACCACCCAACTAGAGTGTAATTTACAGAATCAGTTGAGACTCTTAAAAGTCATAGAAGAACCCGACCTGCACAAATCTGATGTATGCTTTCCATTGGACACTAAGAAGTCTCTAAAGGGAGAAGCCTATGTGAAATCCATCATTAGTTCATATCAGAAGATTGACGCTGAAACAGAGAACGAGAAATGTCATTTTTTTCTTCTTCCGCCACATTACTGTCTTCTCCTTCTGCCACATTACTGTATTCTCCTTCTTATGATGTTCGCGTGCAAATTCAATGACTATATTGAGAATATGGATTAATAGTGGGTAGGAAAAGTATTTCTCAAATGGCTTTTGTGTCTTAAAACCATAAACTACTAAGTAATGGCATACATAATTTTTTTAGTATAAAGGTTGTTATTTTAAGTTTTCCCTTATAGAGATATGATCTAACTGCATCTATCAACTATAAGTGTGCAGAAAATTATGATAAGAAATCATAAGAAAGGGTCGTAGCCATGCATAACCTTGAATCTACATACCAAAGCATGCACTTATTGTCACCTTGCCTTAGAATATAAAATATCTTGGAAGACTATAAGCGAGCATTTAAATCTCGATAGATTTTGATTTCAACATATATTTTTCTCAAGTACCATGAAATATACTTGCTCCGTATAAACCGTTTTTAGGAAGATGGATTAATAATGACAAATTATCCATTGTGGCTCACTAGGTTAGCATTTTCTCTTCTATTGACCATCTTTCTAATCTGCTTGGTAAATTTATTCGGAACCGGCTGCGAATCATTAAAAGACATGCATAAGAAAGAAAACTGAAATACAGATATATAGCATACCGATACATCGAAACTTCATAGTTGCGATGGCAATCCAGAGATATTTATTTCTACACACGTGGTGCGCGTGCGAATGCGTCAGGCATCATGGACAAATATTTCAGAACATGGAAAGTATTATTCGTATAAATTAATTAAAACTTTTAAACACCTTGGGTAGATATTTTCTGAGGTGATGCAATCATATCATGAGGATTAAATTTAAGCTATTATACATATGCATATGTATTTTTCTAACCTAAAATATCACACACACACACAGAGAGAGAGAGAGAGAACACCTGGTAGGTAAAGAAATCAGGTAGCAGGATACTGAAGAAATAGAGTCCATAGCATTGCTCATCATCATCATCCATGATCCCTTTGATAATATTTTTTCAAAGGGATCACGGATGATGATGATGAGCAATACTATAGACTCCATTTCTTCAGGATCCTGCTACCTGATTTCTCTATCTACCTGGTGTTCTCCCCCTCTCTCTCTCTCTCTGTGTGCGAGATATATTAGATTAGAAAAATACATAAGCATATGTATAATAGCTTAAATTTAGTTCTCATGATATGATTGCATCAACTAAGAAAATATCTACCCAAGGTGTTTAAAAGTTTTAATTACTTTATACGAATAATACTTTCCATGTTCTGAAATATTTGTCCATGATGCCTGACGCATTCGCACGCACCACGTGTGTAGAAATAAATATCTCTGGATTGCCATCGCAACTATGAAGTTTCGATGTATCGGTATGCTATATATCTATATTTTAGTTTTCTTTCTTATGCATGTCTTTTAATGATTCGCAGCCGGTTCCGAATAAATTTACCAAGCAGATTAGAAAGATGGTCAATAGAAGAGAAAATGCTAACCTAGTGAGCCATAATGGATAATTTGTCATTATTAATGGCTACGACCCTTTCTTATGATTTCTTATCATAATTTTCTGCACACTTATAGTTGATAGATGCAGTTAGATCATATCTCTATAAGGGAAAACTTAAAATAAAAACCTTTATACTAAAAAAATTATGTATGCCATTACTTAGTAGTTTATGGTTTTAAGACGCAAAAGCCATTTGAGAAATACTTTTCCTACCCACTATTAATCCATATTCTCAATATAGTCATTGAATTTGCACGCGAACATCATAAGAAGGAGAATACAGTAATGTGGAAGAAGGAGAAGACAGTAATGTGGCGGAAGAAGAAAAAAATGACATTTCTCGTTCTCTGTTTCAGCATCAATCTTCTGATATGAACTAATGATGGCTTTCACATAGGCTTTTCCCTTTAGAGACTTCTTAGTGTCCAATGGAAAGCATACATCAGATTTGTGCAGGTCGGGTTCTTCTATGACTTTTAAGAGTCTCAACTGATTCTGTAAATTACACTCTAGTTGGGTAGTACTTTTACCACTTCTCACTGCAGGTGCGATCTCTAATATCCATTTTGAATATAAGTATCGATATTCAAAATGGATATTAGAGAGCGCACCTGCAGTGAGAAGTGGTAAAAGTATCACCCAACTAGGGTGTAATTTACAGAATCAGTTGAGACTCTTAAAAGTCATAGAAGAACTCGACCTGCACAAATCTGATGTATGCTTTCCATTGGACACTAAGAAGTCTCTAATGGGAAAAGCCTATGTGAAAGCCATCATTAGTTCATATCAGAAGATTGATGCTGAAACAGAGAACGAGAAATGTCATTTTTTTCTTCTTCCGCCACATTACTGTCTTCTCCTTCTTCCACATTACTGTATTCTCCTTCTTATGATGTGCGCGTGCAAATTCAATGACTATATTGAGAATATGGATTAATAGTGGGTAGGAAAAGTATTTCTCAAATGGTTTTTGCGTCTTAAAACCATAAACTACTAAGTAATGGCATACATAATTTTTTTAGTATAAAAGTTGTTATTTTAAGTGCGCGTGCAAATTCAATGAAAGTTAGATTTGAGGATACCCATGTATGAGTTGTATTCTATATATGTGTGTTTCGATTTATTTAATTAGTTTGTGATCCACATCATTTGATTCGTTGCTTGAGGCATCAATGTAGGCACAAATATCGGCGACGAGGAACTCGACGAGGAAGAACGAGGGCGGTGGCTGGCTGAGAACGGAGGGCGCGCGGTGGCGACGAAGAGAAAATTGGAGACGCGGGAACGAGAGAAAATTTTGGGAACGAGAGGGAAAGATATCGAGGCGTATATTGGTATCGATGGGAATATGAAGGTTTCATATTATCATCGAGTATCATATATTGGTTTTAACCTGAATATCTTGAGTCGCTCTCTAATTATGCGTTTGTTGTGCATTCGTGTTGTATGTGTAACATGATTTTAAACCATTGAGATCAAGATTGATAGAACTGATCATCCTACATTGCAATAGCATTCATCGACCAAAAATAGATTGCGGTCTGGATATGGCATATTGGCAGATGTTACCTATATGCATAAATCTTATGTCTAATGACCATAAGATTGTCGGAGACAGTTTTGATGTTTTGTGGGTTTGGTTTTATACTTGGGACAATCCAATGTTGACACACACACATAAATAACAAATTAAAGTAAACTAACTAAGAGGCATGTTTGAGTTTTATACTGGGATCACAAATAGCATGATGGCTGCAAACAGGTTGCTTGAATACTTGCAGACAATCCAATGTTGCCTCGCCATTTCTATAAATTTTAAACTCCCTGGAAAATTATCATCACTCAGGATTACTTTAGGGCCAGTTTGGCTGCTTCTTGCTTGGGATTCAACATTCAGCTTTTTGTTGATTTGGAACTCAGAGAGTGTTGCAAAACAAATCCAAAACTAAATAAACCTCAAACTAGCTACAGAGAAGGCAAACAGCAAACCCCATGAAGTTTGGCTTTCAAGGGTTTTCCCACTAAAATACACTTAGATGCAGCACTTTAAGGAAGCTTGCAGCAATATAAAAACTTTTAGGTAGTTTAGTGAAAAACTGCAGTGCTTCAAGATTGTTTAAGTTTTATGTGTGGTTAAGCTGTCATACAGAAATTATCGTTGCAAAAATGTTCGCAACCCTAGCTTTTCCAGCAACGATACTGGAATACGAGCCTCAGATATGCCAGCTTAGGAATCAAAATAAGAAAGAGATGTGGTGTTATCCTAAGTCCAAAGTCAAACGGGCTCGAGAAATATATAAACCCAAAAAAATGACTGCATAAAGATCTCATAAAGATGAAAAGGATGTTATGCAAGCTCTGAACAAATCTTGAACGGAACTTTCACAAGAATTTACAATACCCGACCAGAATCCAATCCTGAGTTTGATGAAGCTTCAGGCCTTCAGCTTCCCCACAGAAAATAGTTAGGGCAAACCCTTTGCAAAACCATAGCTTTCATGCAGAGATGACGCTCAGAACATGCCAGCTTCCAAACACATTGAATAATACATAATCTCCCATACTCTCTCTCTCTCTCAATCAGACAGTTTATATTTGGATTTGAATTTAGGAAAAGAAATAAGATGGCTACAAACCAGCTTGCCTCGCCAATCTCATAACTATAAAGCTCATAAAAGTGGAAGCTTGAGGGCAAGCCATCATCGCCTCCATTCAATTGAAGCCAAATCATCCACAAAAAATAGAAATAAATATAATAATTGATCGATAGGCAAAATTGCAAGAAACCTATTCAGATTTTTGCATGAAAAAATAAGAGATGTAAATTAAGTAAAAGATTACCAAATGAAATTATCCCATCACTTGAACCCCCTCTCAAGACATTTTAGCAAAAATTCCCCCAGTAATTTTCTTCGGTTTAACCGTTTTATATCATAGAAGAAAGATAAATTTCAAATGTATATACATGCATACACACACACATCATATACACAGTTTTTGAATGTTCCCAGAATTTCAACGGTAATTCTAGATTTTTCCAAACTCTGAAGGCTTCACAAAAATTTTAAATACAGATAATAATATAATTGAAGAGATCAATCACCAATTTTTTAATGAGGATCAACTGAAACCCCAAACAGAGCAAGCAAATTACAAAGATCCCAAAACCCCGCGTGGCCCAGCCCCAGCCCCAGCCCCCAGCCCCAGCCCAACCCTAACCCCAGCGTGGCCAGCTAAACCCCAACACCAACCCTAAGGCAAACCCTAACCCCAGCCCCACCCCAGCAGCAGCCGAACCCCAACCCTAACCCTACCCTGACCCCGACCCCGACCGCGACCGCGACCAGATAAACCCCAACACCAACCCTAAGGCAAACCCTAACCCCAGCCCCACCCCAGCAGCAGCCGAACCCCAACCCTAACCCGACCCCGACCGCGACCCCGACCGCGACCGCGACCGCGACCCCTGCCCAACCCCAACTCGCGCGCAACCCCAGACCCAGCCATGAACCCTAAGCCCAAAATAATCCAAAATTTTTTTAATTTACCTCGAGATTTACTCACCTGAATGGCTGCTGCTGGGGCTGGGGCGACGAGAACTGCGGTGGCGACGAGAACTGCGGTGGCGAGGAAACCGGCGGTGGCGACGAGGAGAACGGCGGTGGCGACGAGGAGAACGACGGTGGCGACGACGGCGTGGCGATTTGGGGATTTTTCTCGCGCCAGATCGAGAGAGAGAGAGAAAGTGAGCGTAGGCGATCGGTCGGGGGTCTTAATAAATCGATATTTACTTGTCCCTACGGATATACCCGTAGGTCCTTTGTTTGCGCCACCGTAGGGGCAAATACCAAATTAAGAATTAATTTTTTAATTCTTGAACGTCAGTGCCCGTAGGGGCAAACCTTTAGCCCTACGGAGTAATCCGTAGGGCCAAGTAAAATCTGCCCCAACGGATAATTCCATCCGTAGGGGCAACCCCCTATTTTACTAGTGTCTGTTTATGGTGTGTGGCTATATTTTATTATTACTAATTAGATATATAATATTACTTCCTCCTCTTTGATATATATTAATGCTGGTCTTTTTTCCTCAGCCTGTGCCTTTGAAATATCATGTGATATGTTTTAAGCTAAGCTTCTAAAATCAATGCACTTTAGATATGAAGGGCCAAAATGGTCTTTAAAGATGATAAAATGTAACAAGTTTCAAGAGAATTAAGGAAGATTTTCATAATTAGGGTTAAACTAGAAATTGCACATCTATCCTATTTCAGATTTTAGAAAAGCAATGATCTTCTTATTAATTTTTTATTAAGTATGCTAGAGGTACGAAAGAATATTTTAATAAAGGCATTTTACTAAAATTCTTCGCGTAATTTGCTAATTACTGAAACACCCTTTATATTTTGTATTTACTTTAAAAAAAACCCACATAGGTATAAATTCCACTAAAAAGCCTCATCATTTGTTTTTCATTCAAAGTTAGTGTCCAATAGAAAGATAGAGTTAGAGGTTGAGCATGAGATGCTCTCTTTAGTTTCTAAATATTTAGGAAGGTTTTCTTCCAAAAAAATCCCACATTCTGGTCTAATTGAAGATTGAATTCAACGCAAGTAAAGGATCGCTCTTCTTTCATATGAGGGTTGCTCACTATTTCGAAATTTGTAATTAAAGAGACACAGGCTTTCGACAAGCCTGTTGATGGAGAAAATTGAGAAAAACGAACCGGTTTACCAATTTAAGGGATTTTTTTTATCGAAACCTAACCCTAAAGACAAGTTGAAGGAAACGTTAGGAATTTTGATAGAAGAATAGCGGTTGGCGGGATTTTAAAACCCTACCCCGATACACAGTGTTAACCCCTAATGGAGTAATGAAAAGTGCAAAACAATTTTCTGTTTGACCTGTTAGGGAATTTTTTTAGTGTAACTTGGATGTATTGGGGTCTTTAAGTAAATAAGAAATATGGAGAGTTTTAGTAATTAGCGAAGTATGGAAGAGATTTTTAGTAAAATGCCCTTTAATAAAATGAAGGGAGCAGTATTTTTTTTTAAAGAGGAAAGTGTTTATAAGGCGGCACTTCATTCTAAAAAATGAGGTGTCGTTTTAAATTTTGACAATTCACCCATTCTGTGAATAATCGGCACCGTTCATCGTGTTCTCCATGGTGTAAAACTTGGCAGCATTAAGTTTCATATGATTTCAGTAACATTGCCCATTCATATCTTGCTTTCTCAAATATTCTATTGTCGAAAAACCGTTAATTTTGCAACCACTCAATACATGGTTAAACATTAACGAAAACATATGAAATCCGGTGTGTCTATGACTTAGATCATGGAAATCAAGCTAAACGGTACCGATCATCGAAAAACATGGTGTAAAGTTAAATTTTAAGACGACGCCTCACTTTTTAGAATGATGTGTCATCTCATAAACACTATCCTCTTTTTTGAATGGTATATGAATGGGAAACCAGAAAATTCTAATCTTGTTAAGTGAATATATTTGCAAATGCATTTTTTTTTGAAAATCGCATGAATAGATAAATGTTTGCTAATCTCCTTTTTAGGAAGTATTTGAGTGGTAAAATTAAAAGGAGACAGAAAGCTTACACAAATTAATGAATCAATTATATTTATTGATTGATAATTAATTAACTAATTGGGTCGACGTTGATTAACTATACCCATTAATTAATTAAACTACTTATTAATTAATTATTTAAAATCTGTACGGCTCACTTTTCCAAACTTAATTACTCCACGTTCCAATATTCCCTTCATCAATATATGCCAATTAGATTATGATTAACAAAACACTTTACCCCCTTTAGATTTTATATTCACAGCATGTGAATATATATTAGACGGAAGGATGGTTTTTTATTTTTTTTTACTTTATTTATTTTTGAAAGGAGAAAACTTAATTTAAAGGGTAAATCTTATAGAACACCATCGTTCAAAGTTTTTAATCAACTTAACTTTAAAGAATGTCATGAACCTCCCTTGAAGAATACTGTTCCGAAATGATAAAGTGTATTTTCCTCAAGAAAAAATGCCATATTTACTTCATTTTAGGGATGCTCAATCTATGCACAAGATAATTTTGCGTTATTTGATCCACCTTAGTCTTGCACTATCTAATGAAACTAACAATTTCAAACATGATATTTCAGGAGGGTTTTATGGCATCTTTAAAGTCGGTGTTATCTCAAAAAATTAACCGTGAAAATTTGTTCGTGTTTTTTAACCATAGGCACTACTTGAGGGATGCGGTCCTGGACGGAGGCATCCCATTCAACAAGGCTCACGGGATGAGTGCATTCGAATACCCAGGTATAGACCCCAGGTTCAACAAGGTATTCAACGAAGGGATGAGGAGCCACTCGACTATTGCCACGAAGAAGATCCTCGAAACCTATATCGGTTTTTAACATCTCAAGGTGCTCGTCGATGTTTGAGGTGGAGTCGGAGGAACCATTAGCATAATCCTCAAGAAGCATCCTCATGTCAAAGGGATCAACTTCGATTTAGCCTATGTTATATCCGAGACAAATTAAAACCTATTCCAGGTATTCTATTTGTTAGAATATTTATAAATTCTTCAATTCTCATGGTAACGTTAGAGTTATGGTGCTATCAAAGCAACCCACATCCAATTATTAAACGGATCAATTTAAATTAAAAATACCGTTGTGCAAAATCTCAGATTTCGGCCCAAAATTTCTTGGACATACAGAAATTTGTTAGAATATAAATAAATATTAATCCTTTAACCATTGTTGTAACTTTGAAGTTTTGATAAAGTATCCAAAATAGAATCCAGAACTTTTAATTTAGAATTCAAATAAAAGTGACACTCATGGTTAAGATGTGGTTTTTATGGTGCAGGAGTGGAGCACATTGATGGAGATATGTTTGAGAGTGTTCCCAGTGGAGATGCTATTTTCATGAAGGTGAAGAGCATCTACCATCTACATCCAAATTCCGTCAAATGTGAAATTAAAATGAAATAATTTTAAGAAATCTCAAACTTTGGTCCACCATAGTTAGGGTTCTTAATCTGCAAAAGAGTGTTGAAGTTAAAAATAAATAAGAAAATTAAAAAAAAGAATTTTTCAATGTTCATCAAAACTTTAAAGATTAGATGTAATGAAAAAGACATCATGTTTCTTAATTTTGTACTTTCGTCTCATATACAATTTTCAGTGGATCTTACATGACTGGAGTGACGAGCACTGTCTCAAGCTCCTGAAGAATTGTCACACAGCACTCCCAGACAACGGCAAGGTGATCATCATGGAAAGCATCCTTCCTTCACATATCGAAGCCAAGTCCGAATCGCAAATGGTGTTCCATGCCGACCTCGTCTTGTTGTCTCTCACTCATGGAGGAAAAGAGAGGATGGAAATGGAATTCGATTCTTTGGCGAAAAAAGCTGGCTTCTCTTAATCAAAGGTTATTTGTGGATATGCCAGCTTTTGGATGATTGAGTTTTACAAATAGCTGAGATGATTGTTTACGATTTGGAATTTTGTAATTTGATATGATTATATAATTTCTTATTGCTTTTTATTTCCAGAGGTATATCTGTATTATATTATTCTATAAATAAAACTTTATTGGATAATTATGGCACGACCTGGACTCAATAGCATGGCAGAGAATTTCTCGTCTTTCTTGTGGACTAAGTCGGATGGGATCCATCCCGTCTTTCTTGTGTCCGGCGCATCCCATCTAATTGGTATGCCATATATTACATGTTTATTCTTTTAATTATAAAACATGTGATGTCAGCTGACTTGTACGTCTTTCCTTGAAGGAACTAAAAATATGAAAAATCTTCTCTACAAGGACTTGTAGAGAAATTTCTATGCAAGCCCCTTGCAAGCCTTTGCACGAGTTTTGATATTCGTGCAAATGAAGAGAAGGTGCAAAAAAGATTTGCATGGATCTCAAGACCCATTAAAGGGCTTGTAAGTGGCTTGTAGAGAAATTCCCTTTCACGAATCTCAAAGCACATCCAAGAACTTATAAGAGGCTTGTAGTGAAATTTTCTCTACAAGCCCTTGTTGAGTCATGGCTCACCTTAATATACATCAAAACAAGCCATTTACGGAGACAACAATTTTGTAATGAAAAGTTGTTGAATCATGGCTCATCTCAATAGTATATTAACTAGCGGAGAGGCCCGCACGATCAATATGGCGGGTTTTAGAATAATCTATGAAAATAAATAAATAATAACTCGTATAGATAGCTATGCCAATGATCATAATAGTAAAAGTTCATGGCATTTATGTAATAAACAAAGTCCATGACATTTATCTGAAAATATTAAAATTTCATGGTATTTGTTTGTAATACACAAAGTCCATGGTATTTATCTGAAATTTATGAGAAGTTCATTGTATTTATCTGTAATAAATAAAATGCATAGTATTTATATACAAAAAATGAAATCACGTTGTATTTATTATTAATAAGCATTGTCCAAAGTATTTATTCAGAAATGGCGAAAAATCATAATATTGATTTACAATGAACAAAGTTCTACATATTTATATGAAAAACGATAAAAGAATGTGGTATTTATTTATTTTAAACAAAACCCATGGTATTAATCTAGAAAACAGCGGAAGTCAGGATATTTATTTGTTATAAATAAAGACCATGATATATATCTAGAAAATGGTGAAAACCATGATATTTATTTCCAATAAATAACATCTATGGTATTTATATGAAAAAAGTCGTAAGCCCATGGTATTTTAGTGAAAACCTGGCGGTGATAAACGAAGTCCATGTTTTTTATTTGTAAACAACAAAGTTCATGATATTTTACCTTTAAAATGTCGAAAGCTCATGCAATTTTAGTGAAAACCTAAAGGATTTTGAGCTAATGACATAATTGTAAATCAAGTTTTGAGCTGATGGCGTAATTGTAAATAAAGAGATTTTCTGCCTAAATGAGAAATTTACAATTTTATCTCTATTGCATCACAAAAATAACAAAATTTTAAATTTATTGATTTTTCCCATAAACCCAAACTTATAGAAGTGAGGCAAAAGTGGAATTTTAAAATTTCCACTTTTGTTACCACATTTTATCAATATAATGATAATGATAGGGGACGGAACATTATACAGCGTTGAATAAATTAATTTATACAACAAATTCGAACCGTTTATTTTAACCACTACTTAAAAGATATGTTAAAAGATTTAACCGCTACTTAAAATAACGGTTCATATTATATAAAAGAGGAAACCGTCTTAACAGTTTCAGTGGTTTATGGTTTTGAGATCGAAATTGGGAGATTTCTGCTATGATTTGAACTGTGATTCTTGCTGGGTATTTTCTTGATTTTTGGATCGATTTCATAAGGTAAATTAATTACTTTAATTACTGTAGATTTTTCTATTTGTGATGCCCCACTTCTCGAAATACGGAATACGGAGAATGGCACGTCCCGTTTCCCAAAATACGGAATATGAGGATGACTAGACCAGCCAAACTCCTACGATCAAGAAAAAATCCCGCCGTAGTCACTATTCGGCTTCTAGCATTATATGGTAATCAGTAAAATATAACACGGATAATGAGAATGCAGTCACTAGAACTATCAGATATAAAGAAAACTGAGCAAATTGGAAGTAAACAAAAGGGAAAACTAACCGGGATATCAAAAGAAAGATACTACGGGTTCATTGGTCTGAATCTCCGCGATCTTCTCGAAATCAGACGGATCCACTTCTATCACTGAGCATGCATACTCAGATCGTCAGGGCGACGCAATAGCAATAATATGATAATAATAACATGGCATGAAAAACAAAAGGTAATAACAGTGGAGACAGTGAATGAAGGAAATCAATATATCATTATCGATGCAGTATATGAGGTATGTTCCGATTGGTTTTTAGGTCAATTTGAAATCGAATCGTGTAAAGGAGTGATCACGTTTAACGAGGGTTTCATACTTACCCGAGACTACGGCCTATTGTTGCCCAGGATATAACCCTGTCAGCCGGACCGCTAAGTCCAAATCTAATATATATAAGAGTCGTTGTTCGAATGGTCATTCTCTAAATCGCTAATCTCGCTAAATACAAGTTCCTTTCCACTTCGATTTCCTATTTTTCCTCAGGTTTCAATAAATATAAGTATGGGGCTAGTTGTGTATAAGTTCGCACCAATAACACTGTTTTATTCATTTTTCACTGCACCGTTCACTATCACAAATCGTTCACTTTTCACTGGCGTACTCCACACAACTAATCCAACACTACTCGTGTCCGACAATGCAATATTGGATAAGAATCAATAAGAGCGCTCACTATCACTAAAGGTATCACGGTCGGGTAAATATGTGAATTATGCCGCTAAACTAGTCATGTGTAATATAGGTCACTACGCGCCTCAAGAATCCAGAAAATCATATCAAATCATACGATCATAATTAAGCAAAAAAATACAAAGGGGGTAAAAATTAAACTTAATTAGCAATCCAACGAACCTGGTTTCAGGTCGATTGGATTTCGGGTTTACGAGTTACGGTCATTTTATTTTAAGTGCTCTCTGCTGAAAATTTAGTTCATGAACTGAAGGTCCATTTCGTAACACAGTTTTCACACTGTTGGGATTATAATTAGGCTTGGTAATATTTAGATCTATTAATTAGGTTACAAACACGCCAGACAGATCGACAATATCCACCGTGTGCTGGAAGACATGCATTGTTTAAGATCAGGGTATACGTTCTGTCCCTGCTTGGGACTGCAGTACGTAACGACAATTTAAAATATGATTAAAATAGCAAACCAAAGTAAAAACAAATGAAACCACCACCAATGGTTAGCTAACAGAAAAATATTTGCAACAGTATAGGGTTCCACAAAATATTATTTTCACAAAGAGTTATAAAAGTATTTTAATTCAGGTGTCGACAAGCAGTACTGCTCTGGGCTGCAGTCCAGAGCCACATTCCCGAACAATTTTCATCATCGGATTTTAACAATATCAAAATATAATTTATAGTGGGTTCTATATCATCGAGTCATCTTCGATACAAGCCCTCGAACACTGCATTCAAGTATGTATCCAAATTACTATGATTTTCGCAAGTTAGGTGTATGGGAAAAATTCAGATTTAATGAATCTAGACGGGGGTGTCATTTCACGGTGTTAGAGACCGTATTTTCGACCCAACTTTCTACGCATCATCCGTTGTCTCTAAAAGAATCTAGTAATCATAAATTTTGCCACACTAGATTTCGTTTTCGCACAAGATACGTATCAAACACCTAATATAGGCATTTGGTATCAACAAAACACACGTTTTCATAGATTTCTCGTACAGGCTGTTATCTATAATTTTTACATGTGATACCAACTTTTCATCAGTCCTAGTGTGGCTCTACTCAGATTACGTCATCATGAGGATTCATTATACCACGTTCAAACACATATATATAAGCATATCGATATAGTTGCATTTGTTTGTTTTGTTCGTATATCTAGCTTTAGTATGATTTCATATACTGTAGCATGAAAACAAGTGAAGATTTTCACTTGCTTGGAGTTGAAATGACGATCACGACGGTGACAACAGTAATGGCACGGGTACGACCACAGCGAGGCTTGGCTACGATACGGCGCGACACGGGAGTAGGCACGTGGATGGTGCGGGTGAGGTGCGGTGGCGACACGGGTATGGTACGGTACTAGGCACTGATCGTGGCTCGTCTGGGCACGCAAGTAGGCGCGGACGTGGTGTGCTGTGGGCACGTGAGTGGGTACGGTCGTGGTGTGTTGTGGGCACGCGTGTGGGAACGACATGGCATGGATGCAGGGCACGAGGTGTCTCGGTGCTAGTGTGGAGGTAGGCACGGCGCTGGGCACTAGGTGGCATGGTGCAGGTGTGGAGGTGGGTACGGCACAAGGTGGCATGGTGAAGTGGTGGTGGAGGCTCCATCGATGTCTTGCAGCGGCATGGCGGCGCAGAGAGTTGGTTCAAGGTGTCGGTGGCCGGGAATTCTTGTCGGCAAGGGACGACGTCGCGGTGGTGGTTTCGGTCAGCGTCGGTGATATTGGTAGAGGAGCCCGGGGGTAGAGGAAGGTGGCGACCACTTGGTGAGTTGTGGACTAGAGGGTGATGGTGATAGGAAGCTCGGGTGAAGGTGATGGAGCTGCGAGTCGCGTAGGCGAAGGCGAGAAACAACCAGCGGTAATGATGGGGTTGTGGGATTTTTGGTCGAAGAAGAAGAAGAAGGCGATGAAGGAGATGTAGGCGAAGGCTGTTGGGTCGTCGAAGGGATACTGGAGGAGGAGTGGTAGCTGTGGTAATGACCTCGGCGACGATCTAGGCAACGGTGGTGGTGGTGGTGTTGTGTGGTCGGAGTTGGTTCAATGGTGAGTGGGGTCAGTGGTTATTGGAGGAGGAGAGGTAGGGATGACCGGTGATGGAGGCGCGGTCTCGTGGTGGGGTGTTGTGGGTTCGTCGGCGGTTAGCGGTGGTGGTGGTCGGAAAAAACGAGAGGGAAAAAAGGAGGGAGAGAGACCGAGATGAGAGAGAGAAGGAGTGAGTGAGAGATAGAGAGAGAGTGAACGAGGGAGAGAGGGAGTTTAAAGAGAGAGAGCGGAGAAAATATTAAAAATAATTTAATAAGAATTAATGGGATTGATTTGATAATTTAAAGAGATTAAAGAAAATTGATTTGGTTTTAATTGGGATTTAAAGTGGGGATTTCAAAAGGAAAAAGTGGCAGTTTGAAGCCATTGGAATAACACTTGTTATGTAGTTTCGGACGTGACAACGGGGTCAACTTTACCGCCTGAGCTTGATCCGGCTAGAACCACGGGCTCCTTTGGTTTAGCGGCTTGAGCGGGCTCTTTATTATTTAGACCGAGTCGACGTTGGGTAGCGTCAACCATATCATCACCATGGCTATGAAGCATAGGAGGGTTCGTTTCTTCATGTCCGACCACATAGACGGTGTGGACCACATATCCAGCCATCTCTTTATCTTTGGTGGCTGATTTTGTAGAGCAGTCTGGGCTTTGGAAATTCACAAATTTTAACAAGGCCAAAGCCCTAGCCCTTTTGTTGGCTCTGTATCTGAGCCGTTTCTGCCTCAGCTTCTCTGTTTTGAGCACTTGGCAGGCTTCTGCACTTCGGGAAGCCGCCATAGGCCGAGTGATGGGGAGTTTTAAGAAGACATCCGCTCGCGTGTCAGTTGAAGGTATCGCCTGGGCTTGCCTGCAACGTTTGGAAACTTCTTTTGTTCTGACGGCTTTGCCCCCAGCTGAGGCCATGGAGAGCCGTTCGAACACCGACTTGCGTTTAGGTCGGGGCACCCTCAAGACCACCACATTTGGCCTCTTGCCTTTCGGGGCCAGTTTGTCGGTTACCGGAGCTTGAGGAACTGAGATGGTGCTAGCTGGCATGGAAAGAATAGAGCTAAACTGTAGCAGCGGCTCTCCCACTGTCGCCCGAGACTGGCCGGAAGGACCGTCCTGGCGTCCATCTTCATTGTGTAGGAGATGGGAGCGGTGTTGACGCCTGAGCTTGTCCTCAGAGACATTTTCGGCGCGTCCGAAGATTGCAATTGGCAACTGTTAACCTACAAAAAGAGGCATGATTTCAATACAGGTAATTGATATGTATATTGATTGAGTTCGCATGAACGCTTAACCCGAAATATGGGAAGAGAGATATGTCCCACCGGGCATGCCAGAATCTGTAGGGTGTTTTTCGTCACCCCATTGAGATGGGGATACGCACGCGCTTGTCAGGCGCATTACAGATTCCCCCTATCTAGAGTAGGTTGGGGTTTATTGATTGTGGGGATCCGAATCTCCGGCAGCCGCGGACTAAACTACTGTTAATTACCCCTCGCCATTGGGGCGAAGGAACCTCCGATTGACGGGTTAAACTGGCCATGCGAACTCAATGTGCAGTATACGTGTTTTGAAAGGGTTTTGGATATATCGGAAGCCCCGCAGAGTTTTACGGGGGTCCCGCTACCCGGATAGCGAGCTGGGGGTCAAGGAGGCTAGCAACTCCCTTACGGGGTGCGGGGCAGTGCCCCGTAAGAAAAATTTTCTAGCGGGAACAATGTTGTGGAGTGTGTGTGTATAAAAAAGGGGAAGAATAGCATCCAAAGGACACGTGGGTGTTGGGCGTCGGCGCCCCACATGCATGGCATACGGGCGCTGGGCGCCGGCACCCTACGTGCCTGGCACGCGGGCGCTGGGCATCAGCAGGAAAATGGTCTTGGTCCCTGCACTGGGAGCTGTGCTTCTGATTTGACTTATGGAGTTAAACTCCTAAAAGGAGATCGATTTATGGAGTTGAACTCCAACAGATCTTGAATGGAGTTAAACTCCTAGAAATGTTTAGAAATGATCAAAGGGACTGTTGGGGTAAAAATTTACACCCCGGTTGACCAAGTCAAAATCAAAGTCAACTCCAAGCTAGGTGGGCCCAAGCCCAGGTCAAGCGGGCCTATGCCCAAGTCGACCCCGCGGCCAGCCTCCTCCATGCCAAAATATAGATCATGTAATAAATAATTTTTATGTAATTTTTCATACATGAATGCATGCAAAATGGGCATAAAGCCAATATTTTGTAAGCCCATGGCTTATGTGCAAAAATAAATGACACATGAGCCATGGGATGGCTGAAATGCCATTTTGTGAAGCCCAAGGGGCTATATGTAAATATGTAAGCTTATAAAAGGCAACATGATGATGAATAAAGCATACACATTTCATTCCCCAAAAAACTAGGGTTTTTTGTGCCTCCTGCTCCTTCTCCAAGGTTCTAAATCTTCTCATTTCTTTTGAATTAAATCAAGAGTTTTACCCTTTCTTTTCCAAAACTAAGTAGTTTTCCACCACAAAACCCACCAAGGAGAACTCGGATCTCCCATCAGATCTCAAAAATGAGTGATTTTTAAAATCTCCTATTTCTTGATCTTCAAGATCCAGTCAAACAACAGGAGGAAGAAGAAGAACCCCCTTCATCAGCTTCAAAACATCCTAGGAGTTTTAACTCCATATATATATATATATATATATATATATATATATATATATAACAACAAATATTTCCTTTCTAAAGCATAGCTTCTGTTTCTTAGGCTAAAAGCCTCCTTTTCTCACCGGCGCTCAAGCGCAGAGCGCCCGCGTGTCGACACGTGGCGCGCTTGCGCACAGCGCTCGAGCGCAAAGCGCCCACGTGCTGACACGTGGCGCGTTTGCACTACAGCGCCCTGCGCTCAAGCGCAAAGCGCCCACGTGCAGACACGTGGCGCGTTTGCGCTCAAGCGCAAACGCTCGAGCGCAAGTCACCCCGGTGCTGACACGTAGCGCGCTGGCGCTCGAGCTCGAGCGCAAGTCGCCCTCGTGCCGACACGTGGTGCGCTTGCGCTCAGGCGCAAGTCGCCCCCATGCCGACACGTGGTGCGCTTGCGCTCAAGCGCAAGCGCTCAGGCGCAAGTCGCCCCCGTGCCGACACGTGGCGTGCTTGCGCTCAAGCGCAAGCGCTCAGGCGCAAGTCGCTCCCGTGCCGACACGTGGCGCACTTGCTCTCGAACGTCAGGCGCTGAAGCGCAGAGCGCCCACGTACCGACACGTGGCGCGCTTGCGCTCAAGCGCCCAGCGCTCAAGCGCCCAGCGCTCAAGCGCAGAGCGCCCACGTGCCGACACGTGGCACTCTAGCGCCTGAGCGCACAGCACCTAGGCGCACAGCGCCCAAAGTGCTGCCCCCACGCATCCCTTGGATGCCTTTTCCCCCTCTTTTTTATGTATATACATATGTATACATATTCACACACACACGTGCTCCACAACACTGTCCCTGTTAGAAAAAATTTTCTAACGGGGCGCTGCCCCGCACCCCGCAAGGGGGCTGCTAGCCCCTTGACCCCCAGCCCGCTATCCGGGTAGCAGGACCCCCATAAAAACTCTGCGTGGCTCCCGATATATCCAAAACCCCCTTTCAAAACGCAACACATGCACACCGCACATTGAGTTCGCATGACCAGTTTAACCCATTAATCGAAGGTTCCCTCGCCCCAAAGGTGAGGGGTAATTAACGGCAGCTTAGTCCGCGGCTGTCGGAGATTCGGATCCCCACAATCATTAAACCCCGGCCTACCCCAGGCAGGGGGAATCTATAGTACGTCTGACAAGCGCGCGCGTATTCCCATCTCAATGGGGTGACGAAAAACACCCTACAGATTCTGGCACGCCCGGTGGGACCAATCTCTCCTCCCATATTTCGGGTTAAGCATTCATGCGAACTCAATCAATATACATACCTATATTTAAACTAAAATAATTCTTTTTCATGCGGGTTTTTAAGCAATCACTCTCCAACAATGTCTCCAAGGACTATCTCAGCTCTCAGCACGACTCCCGTCTCCTACACGATGAAGATGGACTCCAGGACGGTCCTTCCGGCCAGTCTCGGGTGACAATGGGAGGAGGAGCCGCTACCATTCGGCTCTATTATGTTCGTGTCAGCTAACGCCATCCCAGCTCCTCAAGCTCCGGTGACCGACAAACCGGCCTCAAAAGGAAAGAGGCCAAATGTGGTGGTCTCGAAAGCATCCCAACCCAAACGCAAATCGGTGTCTGGACGTCTTTCCATGGCCCCAACTGGGGGCAAAGCCATCGGAACAAAAGAAGTTGCCAGACGTCGTGGGCAAGCCCAGGCGATACCTTCGATGGACACGCGGGCAGATGTCTTCTCAAGCATCCCCATCACTCAGCCTATGGCGGCTTCCCGAAGAGCAGAAACCTGCCAAGCGCTTAAGGCAGAGAAGCTGAGGCAGAAGCGGCTCAGATACAGAGCCAACAAAAGGGCTAGGGCTCTGGCCATGTTAAAATTTATTAATTTCCAAAGCCCGGACCGCTCCGCGAAATCAGCCGCCAGAGATAAAGAGATGGCTGGATATGTGGTCCGCACTGTCTATATGGTCGGACATGAAGAAATGAACCCTCCTCTTCTTCACAGCCATGGTGATGATATAGTTGACGCTACCCAGCATCGGCTCGATCTAAATGATGAAGAGCCCGCTCAGGCCGATAAGCCAGAGGAGCCCGGGAATTGAGCTCATGCAATAAAGATTACCCGGTTGTCATAGCCGGAACTACAGAACAAGTATTATTCCAATGGCTTCAAAGGCAATTTCAGGACAGGGATGAGAAGATGGCCAAGGTCTATTCCAAAGTCGACGAGCTGGCAAACGTCATGGCAGATCTCGCGACCCAAGTCGCTCGATTGCAATTACAGCAGAATCAAATTTTGGATCATGAGCCAGGGATTGATATCCGGAAGCAGCCAACTGATATCCCCTTCAACCTAACAGCGGAGCGCCTTCGTGAAAAACGGCCGCAATCAGCCTCCATTCCCTCCGATACATACGCCGGGGGGCAATCACCTCTAAAAGAGAAGCTGGAAAATGTCTATTCCTTCAAAAGGGAAAAAGTTCACAAGATATTCAGGGACGCCCTAAGAAACGGTCTACAACTGCCGGAATCAAAGAGACCGCAAGAAGCGAATATGACCGACGACCCAGAATATTGCCCCTATCACAGGGTGATAGGTCATGCCATTGAGGACTGTTTCGTCTTCAAAGATTGGGTCGAAAGGCAATACAAGACGGGAGAGATAGAACTGTCTAAAGGCGCGTTAGCAAACAGTCAAGCTACGACCGCCGATTTCATGCAAATGGAGACCGAAGCCTTTCGAGAACCTAATCCTCCCAGACATGTGCCATTATCTGAAAAGGGCGAACCAAAGACCGATCGGCCTCGAGGACCAGCATCAGTAAAGGCACCTACTCCAATGGAGAGAAAGAAGAAGGTATACTCCTTCAGGAGGGATGATGTCCGCAAAATATTCATGGACGCCTTGAACAACAGTCTGCAACTGCCTGTTCCAAAGAGGCCATAGGAAATGAACATGACCGGCAATCCCATATACTGCCCATATCATAGAGTGGTGGGTCATACCATCGAAGACTGCTATATTTTCAAAGATTGGGCAGAGGACCAATATAAGCTTGGAAAAACCTCACAATCCTCGGATGTATCGGCAAGCCACAGAGCTAGGTCATCAACACAGCTCCGCCAAGATCAAAGTTCAAGGAGCTGGGATAAGCAAAAAGGACCACCACGTCGTTAAACTGGAAACACCTGATGACCACAACGTCGTTAAACTGGGAACCGTCGACTCCTAAGTCGTTAAACTGGGAAGTTAAAAAAAAGTGTAAATAAACAAGAAAATGTGTAAATAAAAGAAAAAAATAAAAGCCGAAATGATGGGGCAAATCGCAATAAAAATCAGCGAGTAAAATAAAGATGAAAATAAAGCCGAAATAATTGGGCAACCGCGAATAAAAGCCAAAATGATAGAGCAATCGTGATTTTCGCGATAATAAAAGCTGAAATGATAGAGCAATCACGGTAAAACAAAAACAAAAAAAAGACAACAAAAAAACGGCGAATGATTAGTCGCTCCTGGTACCATATTCCAGTGCAGCGATGCAAACGCCGACCAAAATCCAGTTTCCCAAAATTCTTCCGGCCCTACGGCTAGTCCCCAAATTGACTGCCGTATCAATCCACGGGCTCAAATAATCCTCAGCATACCCATGCCCCACCGCAACCACCAGTTACGCGGCTGGCCTTCGCCTTTGGAATTATGCTCCATTGGGAAGACCCACTCATGTGTCCTGGCACATGTGCTTCAGTGTTAACAACGCTGATGCCGGCCCCTATCCCAAAATTCCAAATCAATCCAATAGACCTCCACGTCTTTAAAACTGGAAACAGATGACCTTTACGTCATTAAACTGGAGACAGATGACCATCAAGTCGTTAAACTGGAAACAAACGATCTCTACGTCGTTAAACTGGAGACAAACGACCTCTACGTCGTTAAACTGGAAACAGATGACCATCAAGTCGTTAAACTGGAAACAGATGACCACCAAGTCGTTAAACTGGAAACAGATGACCCCTACGTCGTTAAACTGGAGACAGATGACCCCTAAGTCGTTAAACTGGGAACAGATGACCCCTAAGTCGTTAAACTGGAAACAGATGACCTCTACGTCGTTAAACTGGAAATAGATGACCACCAAGTCATTAAACTGGAAGCAGAAGACCTCTAAGTCTTTAAACTGGAAACAGATGACCACCACGTCGTTAAACTGGAAACAGATGACCTCCAAGTCGTTAAACTGGAAACAGATGACCTCTAAATCGTTAAACTGGAGACAATAGACCTCTAAGTCTTTAAACTGGAAACAGATGACCTCTAAGTCGTTAAACTGGAAACAGATGACCTCTAAGTCTTTAAATTGGAAACAGATGACCTCTAAGTCGTTAAAATGGAAACATTAGACCTCTATGTCTTTAAACTGGAAATAGAAGACCTCTAAGTCTTTAAATTAGAAACAGATGACCGCTAAGTCGTTAAACTGGGCACAATAGACCCCTAAGTCTTTAAACTGGGAACAAATGACCTCTAAGTCGTTAAACTGGAAACAGTAGACCACCAAGTCGTTAAACTGGAAACAGACGACCACCAAGTCGTTAAATTGGAAACAGATGACCACCAAGTCGTTAAACTGGAAAAAGATGACCTCTATGTCGTTAAACTGGAAACAGATGACCTTTAAGTCTTTAAACTGGAAACAGATGACCTCTAAGTCGTTAAACTGGAAACAGTAGACCTCTAAGTCTCTAAACTGGAAACAGATGACCACCAAGTCGTTAAACTGGAAACAGATGACCGCTAAGTCGTTAAACTGGAAACAGTCCATCTCTAAGTCATTAAACTGGGAACGAGGGAAATCCACTCATGTGTCCTCACGATACATGAGGACAACAAACCTTTGTGGGATCCTTACGACTCACAAAGGAAAAACACACTTAGGAGTCCTCACGACTCCTAAGGAGGAAATACACCTGCAGGATCCTTATGACTCGCAGGGAGAAAATGCTTTTATGGGACCCTCACGGCCCATAAAATTGAAAAGCCTTAGGCGATAAGGATCTGAACCTATCTGCTAAGCTATCGCTCCCCAATTCCCAAGTGGCGAATGATGAGTCGCTCCTGGTACCATATCCCAGTGCAGCGATGCAGACGCCAGCCAAATTCCAAATCCCAACGGCGAATGATGAGTCGCTCCTGGTACCATATTCAAGTGCAGCGATGCAGACGCCAGCCAAATTCCAAATCCCAACGGCGAACGGTCTGGATCATACATCCTGCAAAACCGTATACAATCCATGGGGGTAAAACAATCCCAGTCCCTCCCAAGTCCTACCGGTGAGACCACAGTCAAAGTCCCATCAAAAATAAAAAAAAGAATAGAAATAAAAAAGGCATGTCCACAAGCAAAATGGGCACGGATGAAAACCCGAAAGGGCTCCGTGAGTAAAAACAGCAGGACTGCCGCCGAGTTTGTGAAAACCCGAAAGGGCGCACACTTGTAAAAAAGAGATGAAATGCACTCGCAAAGTCCTCTCGACTTTGTGAGGAGAAAATTCCCGCGTGAGATCCTTACGACTCACAAAGGAGCAACACCCTTAGGAGTCCCCACGACTCCTAAGGAGAAAATACACCTATGAGATCCTTTCGACTTGTAGGGAGAAAATGCTTTTATGGGACCCTTACGGCCCATAAAATTGAAAAGTCTTAGGTGATAGAGACCTAAAACCTGTTTCCTAAGCCATTGTTCCCTAGTAAGCAAATGCAAATGAAGATTCGCTCATGGTACCATATTCCAGTGTAGCGATGCTGATGCCAAACAAAAAGAAAAACCAATTCCCAAATCCTCTCGGGGCAAATGATGAGTTGCTCCTGGCATTATTCCGGTGCAGCAATGCAGATACCAAACAAAAGCCCCAATTCCCAAATCCTCTCGGGGCAAATGATGAGTTGCTCCTGGCATTATTCCGGTGCAGCAATGCAGATACCAAACAAAAACCCCAATTCCCAAATCCTCTCGGGGCAAATGATGAGTTGCTCCTGGCATTATTCCAGTGCAGCAATGCAGATGCCAAACAAAAACTAATTCCTAAATCCTCTCGGGGCAAATGATGAGTTGCTCCTGGCATTATTCCAGTGCAGCAATGCAGATGCCAAACAAAAAAAAAACAATTCCCAAATCCTCTCAAGACCGATGATGATTCGCTCCTGGTACTATATTCCAGTGTAGCGATACTGATGTCAACCCAAATCAAATCAAACCAACAACCTCTATGGCGGAATCATGCTCCGTCCCAGAATTTACCCCGTGTCGAAATCATGCTTCGCCTCGGAATATCTACCTTCCCTGCCGGAATTATGCTCCACCTTGGAATCAAATCAACCCGACACTCCGCGCCGGGGAAAAGTCGATCAGCGACACTCCGTGCCGGGGAAAAGTCAACCCGACACTCCGCGCCGGGGAAAATTCGATCAGCGACACTCCGTGCCGGGGAAAAGTCAACCCCACACTCCGCGCCGGGGAAAAGTCGATCAGCGACACTCCGTGCCGGGGGAAAGTCAACCCGACACTCCGCGCCGGGGAAAAGTCGATCAGCGACACTCCGTGCCGGGGAAAAGTCAACTCGACACTCCGTGCCGGGGAAAAGTCGACCAGCGACACTCCGCGCCGGGGAAAAGTCGACCAGCGACACTCCGCCCCGGGGAAAAGTCGATCAGCGACACTCGGCGCCGGGGAAAAGTCGATCAGCGACACTCCGCGCATGGGAAAAGTCGATCAGCGACACTCCGCGCCGGGGAAAAGTCGACCAGCGACACTCCGCGCCGGGGAAAAGTCGACCAGCGACACTTTGCGCCGGGGAAAAGTCGACCAGCGACACTCCGCGCCGGGGAAAAGTCGATCAGCGACACTCCATGCCGGGGAAAAGTCAACCAGACACTCCGCGCCGAGGAAAAGTCGATCAGCGACACTCCGTGCCGGGGAAAAGTCAACCCGACACTCCGCGCCGGGGAAAAGTCGATCAGCGACACTCTGTGCCGGGGAAAAGTCAACCCGCGACACTCCGCGCCGGGGAAAAGTCGACCAGCGACACTCCGTGCGGGGAAAAGTCAACCAGCGACACTCCGCGCCGGGGAAAAGTCGATCAACGACACTCCGTGCCGGGGAAAAGTCAACCAGCGACACTCCGTCTCGGGGAAACGTCCAACAGCAGACACTCCGTGCTGGGGACACGTCGGCCAGCAGACACTCCGTAACGGGGAAACGTCCAACAGCAGGCACTCCGTCTCGGGGAAACGTCCAACACAGACACTCCGTGCCGGGGACACGTCAGCCAGCAGACACTCCGTAACGGGGAAACGTCCAACAGCAGGCACTCCGTCTCGGGGAAACGTCCAACAACAGACACTCCGTCTCGGGGAAACGTCCAACAGCAGACACTCCGTGCTGGGGACACGTCAGCCAGCAGACACTCCGTATCGGGGACACGTCAACAAGCGACACTCTGCATCGGGGAAACGTCCAACACAGACACTCCACATCAGGGAAACGTCTGACAATGACACTCCGTGCCGGGGAAACGTCAAGCAGACACTCCGTGCCGGGGACACGTCAACAAGCGACACTCTGCATCGGGGATACGTCCAACACAGACACTCCGGGTTAGAGAAACGTCTACCACGGACACTCCGTCTCGGAGACGCATCAAGCGCCGACCGTCCAAGTCGCAAAAAGGGTAGAACCGACCGTCCATGTCGTAAAAAGGGCAGTGCATCCCAAAAAGTAGGAACCAAAGCAAGTCGCCTCTACGCAAAAGAAGATCCATCAATTTCATGCACACGACCCACATATGCTGTGTGCATTTATTGATGGGGGGCAATTTGTTGGGGTAAAAATTTACACCCCGGTTGACCAAGTCAAAATCAAAGTCAATCCCAAACTAGGTGGGCCCAAGCCCAGGTCAAGCGGGCCCATGTCCAAGTCGAGCCCGCGGCCAGCCTCCTCCATGCCAAAATATAGATCATGTAATAAATAATTTTTATGTAATTTTTCATACATGAATGCATGCAAAATGGGCATAAAGCCAATATTTTGTAAGCCCATGGCTTATGTGCAAAAATAAATGACACATGAGCCATGGGATGGTTGAAATGCCATTTTGTGAAGCCCAAGGGACTATATGTAAATATGTAAACCTATAAAAGACAACATGATGATGAATAAAGCATACACATTTTATTCCCCAAAAAACTAGGGTTTTTTGTGCTTCCTGCTCCTTCTCCAAGGTTCTAAACCTTCTCATTTCTTTTGAATTAAATCAAGAGTTTTACCCTTTCTTTTCCAAAACTAAGTAGTTTTCCACCACAAAACCCACAAAGGAGAACTTGGATCTCCCATCAGATCTCAAAAATGAGTGATTTTTAAAATCTCCTATTTCTTGATCTTCAAGATCCGGCCAAACAACAGGAGGAAGAAGAAGAACCCCCTTCATCAGCTTCAAAACATCCTAAGAGTTTTAACTCCTTATACATATACATATATATATATATAGATAAATATATATATATATATATATATATATATAACAACAAATATTTCCTTTCTGAAGCATAGCTTCTGTTTCTTAGGCTAAAAGCCTCCTTTTCTCGCCGGCGCCCAAGCGCAGAGCGCACGCGTGTCGACACGTGGCGCGCTTGCGCACAAACCGCCCACGTGCCGACACGTGGCGCGTTTGCACTACAGCGCCCTGTGCTCAAGCGCAAAGCGCTCACGTACAGACACGTGGCACGCTTGCGCTCAAGCGCAAACGCTCGAGCGCAAGTAGCCCCGGTGCCGACACGTGGCGCGCTGGCGCTCAAGCTCAAGCGCTCGAGCGCAATCGCTCGAGCACGAGTCGCCCCTGTGCCGACACGTGGCGCGCTTGCGCTCAAGCGCAAGCGTTCAGGCGCAAGTCGCCCCCGTGCCGACACGTGGCGCGCTTGCGCTCAAGCGCAAGGCGCTCAAGTGCCGACACGTGGTGCACTTGCGCTCGAGCGTCAGGCGCTGAAGCGCAAAGCGCCCATGTACCGACACATGCACACCGCACATTGAGTTCGCATGACCAGTTTAACCCGTTAATCGGAGGTTCCCTCGCCCCAAAGGCGATGGGTAATTAACGGCAGCTTAGTCCGCGGCTGCCGGAGATTCGGATCCCCACAATCATTAAACCCCGGCCTACCCCAGGCAGGGGGAATCTATAGTACTTCTGACAAGCGCGCGCGTATTCTCATCTCAATAGGGTGACGAAAAACACCCTACAGGGACCCCCTTGTTTCTCTCCCCTTTGGCCCTGGATCTTCCGAAGATGGGATTTCGGAGATGGGTCTCCTTCTTCTTCCTCTCGGTTGGCTGGATCTTGGAGAAAGGGGGTGAGATTTAAAAATCTCCCCTTTTTGAGATCCGATGAAAGATCTGAGCTCCCTTTTGTGGGTTTTGTGGTGAAAAACTATTTAATTTTGGAAAAAGGAAGAGTAAAACTCTTGATTTAATTGAAAAGGGGAAGAAGGTTTAGAACCTTGAGGAGGGAGAAGGAGGCACAAAAATCCTAGATTTTGAGGGGAATGAAAAGTATGCTTTATTTTATTATCATGTTGCCTTATATAGGCTTACAAAATTACTCATAGCCCCTTGGGCTTTACAAAATGGCATTTTGCCCATCTCATGCCTCATGTGCTCATTTTTTTTTATACATGAGCCACGGGCTTTACAAAAATTTGGCTTTATGCCCATTTTTCTTACATTCATGTATGAAAATTACATCAAAATTATTTATTACATAATTTTCATTTTGCCATGGAGGAGGCTGGACGCGGGGCTCGACTTGGACATGGGCTCACTTGGTCTGGGCTTGGGCCCACCTGCCTTAGGGTTGATTTTGATTTTGACTTGGTCAACTGGGTGTAAATTCTGGATCCCAATAATTAGTTTTCTTACCAGTTAGGGTTTAGGAGAGGGTGGCATGAGAGATGAAAAAAATCCCTTATGCTTCCTTTTGCCCAACATCATATACTTGAACTTCGACCAGGGAGGCACAACCCTCTCTTTTTAGGCACACTATCCTTCATGATAGTTGTGACCTTAATTTGAGACACGTTGTGTTTGCTTGGCCGAAAGCTAAAGTTAAGAACAAAGAACGGAAGGTCAAGGGTCAACAAGAAGGTACTTAGCGTTTGGAAGGTATTGTCTAAACCCGCATGTACCCTTCTTAAGAAGTCTAATTCATATTGTTTCCGATTACTTTAGCATTAATTCAAAGAGAGGAATAAATGAGAGTATAAGGAATTCCTAACTTAACTACCTAATCCAAAACCCTAACAAGCTTTTTCTTTAACATAATACACTTCACATAGGTTAGAAACGAACACCCTTGAACATTTCGACATAACTCGTCTAAAACAAGAAAAAGAACATACCATCTCTTCGTGGATGGTCCGTACTCATCTCGACTAGCTTATGCGACACCGTCTTGATTGTAGTATTTAGAACTTCATAGATCAGAAACGATCAATCAACCTTTTTGTCGCAATGCATGGGCTTATCGGCTTTCTAACAATTCCAACTTCTCACACAGCTTCCAAAACTGCTCAAATTGATACTCATGTCTTGAGTTCAGTTTCAAACTGACTAATCAAATACGCACATCCTAGTGTGCATAAATTCAGCACTCCACTAATGTAGCAGTTGATTCAAATCGGCGCTTCAGTTCCATACAAATATAGCAGCCATGTGTCGAGTAATCATTTGTGAGGTTTCAAATAGGTAATACTAGCATGTGCCTTCAAATTAATTTGGTCTACGTTTGTTGGAGTAACTTAATTACAATGAACATATTAATGATTTTACCTTCTATAACAAAGCCATATAAGCAACGCCTACAGGTAGATAAGTCAACGTTCATCCTAAATGCCAATCAATTCGACCAACACGGTCAAGTCAATCCGGATGGTTAATTTTACCTACTCATATGTTGACTCAGTCTATAATGTCATGTAAACATATATAGAAACATCAACCCGTAAAACCATAAATCATATAAGAGACAAAAACGTTTCATTAAGCTAACAAACCATCTTAAGTCTATTTTGACTGATAGAGAAGTTATTTAATGGACAACCATCTACATCTAAATGCAGAACTAAACTCATATGTATCAGACACACGAATCGCTTCCATAAACATAACAGCTCGTAGCAACTAACTATTTCCACTCAATCCAATGACGAGCGAAGCTGTTCATTCTCCCATAATCAAAACAATTTGTGACTTTGCTCTTTTCACTATTGCTATCTTCCTTCCCCCTATAAGATCACTTAATTTTTTGCATGTTATCTTCTGTTTTTCTTAACTCAAATAAAGTGTATGTGCGTTTAGGATACAAACCCTTCCGCACTGAATATTTCACCGATATGTGAGTAGCGCTCTCGGTTTAAGGCCCTTAATGGCGTAATCATAAGCTTCAGTTATCTAAACGAACAGCCAAACGTCATTACATTCTCTTTCCGGATAACAAACAGATTTGATAAAAAAACATACATAATCGCTTAATATTGTTGCTCGATAAATAGACTGGACACGACACATCTCGCAATTTGTTTAACACCTAGATAAAAAAATATCTAGTGCACAATTTATCGTTCCGCACTGCACACCTGCTCAACAGAAACACTAGAACAACTTGCTTCACTCAACAGACAAACTGAAGTAGCATTGTATGCTCAACAAATAAATTGGAGTTAAAAACTTGATCTACATAAATTGGAAAACAAAAAAATTGATGTATCGTTACAACACGACATATCTCGCAATTTGCTTAGCATCTAGATAACCAAATATCTTGTGCACAACATATAAATATCTTGTGCACAACATATCGCTCCGAACAGCACGCAGTTGTTTGGTGTGTAGATAACTGTATACTTATCGCACTCGTACACCGCATTGGTTTATCAAGAAAAAGAAATCCTATTACTACTAATTATTTCGTTCTATAAAACAACCTTTGATACGCCAAATCTCTGAAGGTTACTGCATCTCAGGCGGTGCCGCGTCATGAAGCGTTGCTACCTCGTCACTAGTATATGGTTCTTCAACTTTTCCATGAAATACTATCGACAAAAACTATCTATTTAGATATTTTATGGATTCATTAAGATTCTAAACATTTTTAATTTGGAGTAATTGCAAAATTAATTAACTCCATCATTTAGTGAAAGGTAATAGCAACAAATTTATTTTCATAATTAAGAAAAAAAATACTAGGCGATTCTAGAACTAAATTCCATAAGATATAAAAATAAAATTTTTCTTTAGATATCCGTTAAACCTATCATATTTCAAACTCAAAGATAAGTTTAAATGAGTAGTTATATCCATTACTTCATCCGATATCTCCCACTTGAAATCTTTAGTGCAAGGAAACCTAACCCTAATTATTTCAGAATCTTAATTAACTGTCCTAAATTCCAAATTTATGGCGTTAACTATATTTTCAGATCGACACGCACTTTTGTACGCTGCCGCTGAAGACTGACTATCATATACAACCCTAAATTGTTTAGGATCGAAATAAATATTATTTCAGCATCATGAATTAATTTTATTTGGCTCATAGTAGCCAATATATGTCCCAAAATCCCAAAATAATTTCTAAATTTTTAAATTAATTTTCTCGATTTTTCTGAAAATATTTTGCATTTTTCTAAATTTTTCCCGGTTTTAAAACAATTAAAAATCAGAAAACCAACTAAAAATATAACCCAGGCCCTCGACACTAAAGCCCAAGGACTTATTGGGCCTGGGCCTAAGCCCAAGCCGAGTCAAGAACAAATATTTTAAAAAAAAAAATTAATCTTTATTAAATCCATAAAGATTTAATAAATCTTTAAAAAATAAGAAAATCTTTATTAAATCTTGGAAGATTCAATAAATCCTTTAAAAATCCCAAATTTTTTCATGAAATCATTTCCAAAAAACTTAGCTCTTATTTTTTAAGAAAAATCTCTTGCAAATTTGAAAACAATCTTTAGAAAATATTCTTGACTTTTGCACACAATTTGCAAAAATCTGTAAAATTTTAAATTCAAAATTAGGTTTAGGGTTTTGCGTTCATCGTCCTCATCACTTTTTTGCCATAGCATGATTGCAAATATGGAGTCCGCAGCTGAAACTAATTCCTCGGGACGCCATCAACACGCACAAATTAATTTATATCGCTAAAAAAATTATGTCTTCCAAAATTAAAAAAAATAAATTTAACCCTTTAAATCGGTCTTATGGGATCGATCAACGATAAAAAAATTATCGCGTTTTATCATGCGCTTTCTATAAATCTAATAAAAATAAAAAATTTCTAGATCTAAGAAATAGGCTTAAAGGTTTTCATAATAAACAAATCTAATAAAAATACAATTTTTATGATCGGAACATAATCTAAACATAATTAAAAACTTAGATAAACGGATCAAACAGCCCGAATGGATATGATACCAATATAGGATTGTGGTGAAGCGATCTTTAGATCGTCGCATAACTTATGCAGATCCGATCCACAAGAGACGGCTACAGTTTCTAGCAGGAACCGCGACGAAGACGTCACTTGATACAGCAACTACTTCATCCTCTTCCATCGGGATGGTCTCACCTCCCGTCGCCTCATCCCCTGACTCTACGAGAGCCGTCGTAACGCTTGCGACGCCAGGGGATGGAAAAGAGCCGCAGGCGGAAAGAGCGACGATCGGAGCAGTGCCCGACTTTTGCGAAAGAGTGACTACCTCGGGCTCGGCGGCTGTAGCCGTATCACCCACCGCCACCTCAAGCTCGGCAATGGTAGCTGTCTCACCCATCGCCACCTCGGGCTCGGCAATGGTAGCTATCTCAGGCCCGGCAATTGTGATTGTCTCACCAGTCGCCACCTCGAGCTCGGCAATTGCAGCCACCACGCTTACCGCCGCTTCGAGTTCGGCAATCACGGCTACCTCCTCTACCGCTACCCCAGGCTCAGCGGTCGCCGCCACTTCTTCGGTAAGACTCGGCCCTGCAAGATAAGATATATGAGAACTGATATTTAAAACTTTGACAACGGAACCCCGTGTCACATTACCTTGAGTTGGTCTTCCGACTGCTTTCCGAGCCGCACGTGCTGCTCGTCTATAAGCAATGGACAAGGCAGCCGGGGATTCCTCTGAAGGAGTAGGGGCAGGGGTAGCGGTACTCGAACCCGCACCGGCCCGCGGCCAAGGCAGCACTATGCTCCCTTGCCGCGCGCATTCGGCGCTTCCTTTCCACTCGGGCCGTCAAAGCGGATCTTCTGGATGCCTCCATCAATAGGACGTCGTCATCCGCGCCAAGGGTTACCTATGAAGCCATTATAGCTTCCGTCATCGGTCGTTTGAGTAAGGCCTCTTTCGGCAGTGCCGAAGAGGCCGGGACTTCGGTGGCTGGCCCGGGAAGAATCTCCGCATCACCTTGCGGGATTGGTATTGTGGTCCCTGCGATAAGGTAAAGAAGGGGTTAGATTGTCTATAAGAAAGGAGAATGAATATGCAATGAGCCGAGACATACCGATGCCCAACAAAGCGCGATTCCTCTCCTCCTCCTGAAAGGTCCTAAGGGAAGCCGCCAGAGCCTTTTTAGTGGTAAAGCATGTTACAGAAGGAAAAATGTCAGTCAAGACATGATAATAAAAATAAAAATATAATGCAATAACAGAAAGTGCGACTGATGTTTACTTGATTGCACAAGGGTGGCCATTTCCGCTTGGTGGCTTGCGGATCGCACAGAAGCCTGAATAGCGGCCTCGAGATCAGTATCTTCCGGAACTATGAAGAGAACTTCGTTGGTCCCATATTCGCTCAGGCCCTCGTTATAAGGAGCCTGAGGCTCCAGGCCGAGTACAGCATCTAGAGAGAGGACCGACTTTTTCTTCCTCTTCTGCGCGCAAGCTCCAGTCGCAGCAAGCACAAGCTTACGCTTAGTGGGCACTTTGGGGCGACGAATCCCGATATCTGAGCCCATGCCAGATTCGGGAGAGGCTACATTTACCGTCTCCGCGGGAGCACGGGCCACCGGTGGTACATCCACCGTCTCCATAGGAGCACAGGGCACCGGTAGCTCAGACCTTTCCTCGGGGACTTCAATCACGGCAGCTCCTCGTAGCAGAGGAATGACAATAGTCCGTCGCTTCAAGGGGAGGTTTCGGTCACTAGCAGGGGATGCACCCTTGCGGTCGAGTAGCAGCCGCTTCTCCTCCCTGATAACAACGCCCGTTGCATATTGATACCAGGCCATGTGTACGTTAAGGGCCCTCGGAACGCAACCCGGTTCGCTGATAAAGAAGTGAGAGCCCGTATTCAGGCGCATGAAATGATGCAGCGCACCCCGCATTCCCTCTTTGGTGGCAGCGGGTTCTACCAAGAAAGCCTCCAGCGGGACTCCCTGATTATAACTCAGCTGCTGGGCAAAATGATGGGGGTTGTATCTCATGAATAGCGCCGCATCGTTTTGCCTGAATACAAGAAAGCCCGGCCTGATGGAGTACAAATGGAGAATCTCCCGGGCTTTCAACACGGAGGCCCCGTCCTTAAAAATGTCTTGCAGTGATAGCACCGCCTTTGAAGTTTCCTGGCCGATGGTCAAGACTATGTCCGTGAAAGACATTCCATCTCCGACCGTGCGCGGACGAAGAAGCAAGCCCCTAGCTTCCCGCTGTGACGGACTCACGATGGAGGCGTCAACCGGCCACATGATCCGAGGGAACTTGCATCTCTCGTAAAACGGAGGTCTCTTGTGAATGCCAAAAACCCCAAGCACGTGCATCTCCATCCATGAAGTGAAGTAATGCATCAGGAAGTTGGAAGGATGCACCCCCGGTTCAGTGGTATCCGCCGCTACGCTAAGACTATGGTATAAGTTGGCTAACCCGGCGATCCCGATGGCCACTTGTATTCCGGCAACCATGCGATGCGCGGGGTAGAAGACGGAAGGCCTCATGTAACGAGGATGCATAGGGAGTGCGAACCAACTCAACCATAGCCCAAGAAACCCAAGAAAGAACGCATCCTCATCAATGCCCGGGACGGCGATTTCTGACAGAGGGATGATCGCAGCGTCAGAAAGAAAGAAGCCCTTCTGATCAGCTTCCAGTACCGGCTGACGGTCCAAGCCAAAGCCGAAGGGATCATCGAGCTTAGCAAACTTTTCACCTCGTCGCGACAAAATCTCAGGGCAAAGAAACTGGGCAATGAAGTCCACAAAACTGACCCCCCGGCCTCCGGATTCCAGGAAGAGGCTCTCGTACATGTTCAGCACCTTTATCAGACTAGGGAACTGGTGCTGAATGGCGTTCTCTGGCGTGAGGCCCATCACCACTGGCTTGGTGGCAAAAACATATTCATCCGGAGAAAACAGCTCCTCGTAGTGCCCCCCCGACCGGTAGACTGGAAACCTCGGTAAATTCTTCCAAGGAAATGGAAACCTCTCTGTCCAGTAGAAGGAAGGTATGGGTCAGGATGTTCCACTGCTCCAAGAACGTCTTGATCCACCATGTGGGAGGTGCAGAATATTGGAACAACAAAACGTAGACTATAGGGTATAAGCCGAGCTTTAGCAGCTGCGATTTCTTCACCGACAAGATGTACCGGGCCCACTGCAAGTACCCGGCCGGATGACGGGAAGTTAGCCCGATGTTGTAGGGCTGTCCCCAAGGGCGCGACTCGTCCTGGCATATGCGCCGCCCCAGGATATCCAAAGCCGGCGGCGGCTGCATGGGTACTGCGGCAATCGAAGGCTGAAGAAGAACCTCCGAAGTCCAATTAACAACCTCCACGGTATAGTTCACCGGGGGTGCATCCGCATACGGGATTGCCGAGATAGGCTCTGACGGCGTTGCACAAGAGAAGCTTCGACGACCTCTGATAATCTGGTCGTACCATCTACCCCTCAAGTGAAGTTTTTTGTGTTCCGGGTCATGGTCTCTGATGAGCGCGAGAACCTCCCGGTCCACAGGTGCCTCAGGGAATCCTCCCTCTGAACGAACGAACGGAAACGAAGCATCGAAAGACATGTCGCCTGCAAAAAAAAAGAGGGACAGAAATCAACTGTCACTGCTATAATTTAATTTTAAAATTTTAAATTTCTGACACTAGTACTTTAAAAGTTGTACCACACTGCAATGCAGTGGAATGGGGACCAAAAGGGGATTCACAAAATTTAGATGACAATTCATCAATTAATAATTAATAAAACAGCCTCATCATTGGAAGAGACTGTTAATTAATGAGGAAATCCTCAAGAAAATTCTCATTGAATGAAAGATATCTCGGGAAAAGGAGATAATCTCCCTTTGAGAGCAAAGCTCTATGACAGAGTGACACTTGTCAAACTCTGATCATGAAGGAATAAAATTCCTTAAGAGCCTGGCTCTGTAATGATGATGAAAAATCCATCAGAAAAGAATTAATTAAAATTAATTTCTTTTATGAAAAAAATTCTAGGAACTCCAAGATCCATGAAAAAACTCTTAAGAGTTCTTCATCAAAAATTTAGAAATCTACAGAGCAGAGCTCTGATTCATGGGCTAAGAAACCCCAAGAAAATATCTCTTTAGATCTATGGGTTCATGAGAGCAAAACTCTGTTAATGGAACCCTAAATGGGTTTTCTTTAGATCAAAGATCTATGAAGAGCAAGGCTCTGTTAACGGGTAAAACCCTGATTTATTAAAAAAATTTAAACTTTACCTAAGTTTTGATAGAGTTTTGACTCTAGAAAAGTTCTTAAACTGAAGAGCATTGTTCTGAATGAAAATTTTCAAGAAGAAGATGAAAATCATCTAAGAGACCAAAGATCCTATTTATAGGCATTGAACCGTCTCTTCAACTTCTGAGTCGATCCAAGGGCTCAGATGTTCCCACCGCTGCATTCACGTGTGCGCCACGTGAGCGCAACGGTGGGGGGACATTTGTTTCCCCCAATCAGAGCAAAACTCTGTTTTGAAATTCAAAATTTAAAAGTTGAAGCAACGCTTCAGATCCAACGCTAGATACGCTGCGCGCCACGTGTCAAACACGGATACACTAGCGCTAGGTGCGCTGCGCCCTAAGCAGTGCACCCCCAATCAGAGCAAAACTCTGTTTTAAAATTCAAAATTCAAAAATTGAAGCAATGCTTCAGATCCAGCGCTAGGCGCGCTGCGCGCCACGTGTCAAACACGGGTGCGCTAGCGCCAGGTGCGCTGCGCCCTAGGCAGTACACCATGAGTGCGCTAGCGCTAGGCACGTTGCGCGCCACGTGTCAAGCACAAGTGCGCTGTGCCCTGAGCAGCGCACCACGTACAAAGCACGGGTACGCCAGCGTTGGAATTAAAAATTCCCCACCGTCAGATCAAAAGATCTAATAATAATAAATCATTAATTAACCAGAATTAAAATTCTGTTATGGAAAGATCTTTCCAATCTTGTTAAAAACAAGAAGATTGCCTTCTGTAAAACAGAAGCCCTAGAATCAAAAGATCCAACGGTGGGGAAACATCCCCAAATCAATTAGAGAAAGATCTCTTTAACTAATTTAACAAATCAATTTGCCCTATATAAAGGCCCCAAGACTTCAAATCTGATATGGAGAGACCCCGCTATAAACTTTGAGAAAACTCAAAAGAAAGAGAGCAAGCTCTTGAAAGAAAATCATTTTTTCAAGGTAAAAAGAATGATTCTTGAACAAAGAGATGAAATCATCTCATTAAAACAGAAGAATTATATTCTTAAAAGATCATAGATCTATAAAGACCAAGGTCTTTCATAAAAGAGATCAAAAGATCTCCTCATATAATAAAGAAGAAGTATTTACTTCATTCACAGATCATTGATCTACAAAGGCAAAGCCCTTTCAAAAAATAAGAACCGTTGTTCCTGAATCTTGAGGCAAAGCCTCCTTTAAAAAGATCATAAATTTGATCAAATGCGTTTTGCTCTATTGAAAAGTGCCTTGCACTCTTGAACTGCGCTTCTGCGCTCTCTGGACCGGCGCTCAGCGCCAAAACACGCCACGTGTTAACCACGTATGCAACTTGCGCTTTGCGCTTCTGATACAGCGCACTGCGCTCATGGGCTGGCGCTCAGCGCCAAGCGCCACGCGTCATTCACGTGTGCGCCACTAAACTAGCGCAATGCGCTCATAAACTGGCGCAATGCGCCCATCATCTGGCGCTTAGTGCCAAGCGCGACACATGTCTTTTGCGTGTGCGCTACTTGGCAGAAGCGCAATGCGCTCTTTAATTGGCGCAATGCGATCTTTAATTGGCGCAAAGCGCCTGGCGCGCCACGTGGCGCGCTATGGGAATACACATTGTTCTGATGAATGCTATGCATTCAATACAAGACAAAAATGTCAGGATCTAATGCTCAGTATTATTAAAAGGGCCAAGCCCAAATAAAGGCTCAACAGCCCAGAACAATAAAATGTTAAACATTTTAATCTTATTGGACTTAGCCCAATATTGGCCGTAAGTCCTCAACTTATATTGAACTGAGCCCATCTGCTCACGAATATTTAACAGATCTCAGTCCCAAACTGGACTACAGATCTTTCAACCAACTCACACCGGTTCAAGGGTACATCTCTTTACTCCTCTGATATCTATCGTTGTAATCCTTCAACGTCTTCAAAGAGGTGACGGGTCCCGACAACCATACATTTCACGGACTGTGGGGTCCTTAAACTCATGGACTACGATGTCCTTAAACTTCATAGACTACGATGTCTTTAAACTACGGACTGTGGGGTCTTTAAACTCATAGACTATGATATCCTTAAACTTCATAGACTACGATATCTTTAAACTACGGACTGTGGGGTCCCTTTAAACCCATGGACTACGGTGTCCTTAACCTGGACCGAGATGTCCTTAAACTATCATTAGACCGCAATGTTCTTAAACTAATCAACCGCAATGTCCCTAAACTAAACAACAGAGACAGCCCAAATGTTCTTTTGTTGGATCTAAATGATCCTGTTAAGTTGATCTTAGTCTAAAATCAGACTAACGTGTCCTTAACAACCGTTAAGTTAATCTTAGTCTAAAATTAGACTAACGTATCCTTAACTAACGTTTAAGTTGATCTTAGTCTCAAATGAGACTAACGTATTCTTAAACCCAAACCAAAACCCAAATTTAAGAAAATACGGATTTGGACTAATCCACGCCCTACGGACGACAACATAAATTATTCTCCGTATACAATCCACGGGCAACCACAAACAAAACAAACACCCACGACATGAAGTGACCATCTGGAAAAGGAGAAAGTTGTTATCGCGATGCGGTAGCGTAATTAACTGCAGGGGCTTGCGCCTGCAGGGAAGAGCGTCCCCACAATCAAAAAACCCCTTAAACGAGGGGGAATTTGACGAAGTCTGCTACACACTACTACAAAGAAGGGTTGCCCCTACGGATAAATCCGTAGGGGCAACCCACTGCCCCTACGGATATATACGTAGGGGCGAAAAAATACCCCGTAGGTGCAAAGGCCGCAGGTGCAAGTTGAGGCCCTGAACTTGCCCCTACGGTTAAATTCTTGCCCCTACGGATATGTATGTAGGTCCGGTTTCCCCTACGGATTACGCCGTAGGGTATAAGATTTTATATTATTTACGGTTTATTTTAATAAATTACTTGGCCCTACGGGTATATCCGTAGGGGCCTGCACTACCCCCTACGGATATATGCGTAGGTACGTATCCGTAGGGGCACAAATTCAGGATTCCTGATATTTGGCCCCTACGGATAACGCCGTAGGGGAGAGTCAGGGGCCCCTACGGATATAGCCGTAGGGGCTTTCCCAACCCCCTGGCACTGAGATCTGGGGGAAATATCAGTTACTGCTGATATTTAGCCCCTACGGACATATCCGTAGGGGTAACATGAGTGCCTACGGCTTAATCCGTAGGTACATATTGTCTGTAATTTTTTTTAAAAAATGGGCTGCTTGATTTTTTCCCGCCCTGTGCACAATAATATATACATCAATCAAATCATATATTGCAGTATTCATAATCACATCTCACGCATATATATAATATACAAAAGAAACACAAAAACTGAATATGATATAAATACAAACCAATATCAATATCGTTTCAAAATGTAGTACAATGTGTATAATATAAATAAATACATGTTTCAAAAAAAAAGAACCAAAAATCTACCCTAGCTCGGTCCAGCTCCACCTCTGAATAACGATAGAATAACGCGCGCCTGCTCCTCGGTCAATAAACTCTGCAATTCGTCGCGTGCGGGAGTCTGAGCGGCATGTGGAACCGGCGATGTGGTCTGCGCAGCCGCCGTCGAGGTAGTCGCTTGCGGAGCCGCGGCTGCGGGAGTCTGAGTGGGCGGTGGAGCTACAGGAGCTGTCTGCGGAACCGCAGCCGATGTAGTGGCTTGCGGAGCCGCAGCCGAAGGAGATGCGTGTGGAGGCTCGGCCGATCTACCCTGTCGCGTCCGGATATAACGTGTGTAAGAAGCATGTAAGAACTGTTTATTATTCGAATTCGTATCATTATTAAGTTATTTCGAAACCCTGTTTGGATATCTAGTTTGGAAAAGCGTTGTTTATTTCAATTACATATGTATGTATGATTAATCAAACTTAAGTCTAAAACCAAATAAGCTCAAGCTACGTACTAATTATGGATATGTTGATATGTATATAATATGAAATGATATTTTACTATAAAGTAGTATACATACCAGCATCTCCTTCAACTCCTGAACGCTGGCCCTCAAGCTATCCAGTTCATAATGGACATGCCGGTCACTGGAGACGGAGGAAGTAACCGCCGGGGTGGAGTCCAACCTCATATGGGCCCTGCTAGGGCCCAATCCCCGGCCTCTCCCAACCTCCGTGGTGCCCTCCGTGTGCGGCGTCCAGAACTGGGGTCAGCAGCCTCGGATCGTTCTGTCCGGTAAAATCGATCCCCGAGGCCTGGGCCTGTTCAACCACCCGCTCCTACACCCACATTCGATTGTAGATACTGTCAGAACATTATATTTAGCACATACTGGTCTATAAAATTGACAAGAAATACCAAAATCAACAAATTCACAGCCTTACCTACAGAGATAGAAGATGTGCTCCTCTGGTATCTGCATGTATCAAAATTTGAATAATATTAATTAATTTCAGTACATACATACTAACAAGGTAAACTCGCATATAGCGCTGCTTACACATATGACAGGGAGTGAACAAGCTCTTGTAGATCATCAGGCGCAAATCTAATCTCATCAAGCAGCCCATGATAATGAGTTGGACGACTAAGAGCAAAAGGAATGTGTGTATATTTATGATATAGTATTTGCGTCTTAAAACCATGATAATGAGTTGGACGACTATATTGAGAATATGGATTAATAGTGGGTAGGAAAAGTATTTCTCAAATGGTTTTTGCGTCTTAAAACCATAAACTACTAAGTAATGGCATACATAATTTTTTTAGTATAAAGGTTGTTATTTTAAGTTTTCCCTTATAGAGATATGATCTAACTGCATCTATAAACTATAAGTGTGCAGAAAATTATGATAAGAAACCATAAGAAAGGGTCGTAGCCATGCATAACCTTGAATCTACATACCAAATCATGCAAAAGCATGCACTTATTGTCACCTTGCCTTGGAATATAAAATATCTTGGAAGACTATAAGCGAGCATTTAAATCTTGATAGCTTTTGACTTCAACATATATTTTTCTCAAGTACCATGAAATATACTTCCTCCGTATAAACCGTTTTCAGGAAGATGGATTAATAATGACAAATTATCCATTGTGGCTCACTAGGTTAAGCATTTTCTCTTCTATTGACCTTCTTACTAATCTGCTTGGTAAATTTATTCGGAACCGGCTGCGAATCATTAAAAGACATGCATAAGAAAGAAAGCTAAAATACAGATATATAGCATACCGATACATCGAAACTTCATAGTTGCGATGACAATCCAGAGATATTTATTTCTACACACGTGGTGCGCGTGCGAATGCGTCAGGCATCATAGACAAATATTTCAGAACATGGAAAGTATTATTCGTATAAAGTAATTAAAACTTTTAAACACCTTGGGTAGATATTTTCTTAGTTGATGCAATCATATCATGAGGACTAAATTTAAGCTATTATACATATGCATATGTATTTTTCTAACCTAATATATCACACACACACACACAGAGAGAGAGAGAGAGAACACCAGGTAGGAAGAAAAATCAGGTAGCAGGATCCTGAAGAAATGGAGTCCATAGTATTGCTCATCATCATCATCCATGATCCCTTTGATAATATTTTTTCAAAGGGATCACGGATGATGATGATGAGCAATGCTATGGACTCCATTTCTTCAGGGTCCTGCTAGCTGATTTCTCTACCAAACTGGTGTTCTCTCTCTCTCTCTCTGTGTGTGTGTGTGAGATATATTAGGTTAGAAAAATACATATGCATATGTATAATAGCTTAAATTTAGTCCTCATGATATGATTGCATCAACTAAGAAAATATCTACCCAAGATGTTTAAAAGTTTTAATTACTTTATACGAATAATACTTTCCATGTTCTGAAATATTTGTCCATGATGCCTCACGCATTCGCACGCGCACCACGTGTGTAGAAATAAATATCTCTGGATTGCCATCGCAACTATGAAGTTTCGATGTATCGGTATGCTATATATCTGTATTTTAGCTTTCTTTCTTATGCATGTCTTTTAATGATTCGCAGCCGGTTCCGAATAAATTTACCAAGCAGATTAGTAAGATGGTCAATAGAAGAGAAAATGCTAACCTAGTGAGCCACAATGGATAATTTGTCATTATTAATCCATCTTCCTGAAAACGATTTATACGGAGCAAGTATATTTTATGGTACTTGAGAAAAATATATGTTGAAGTCAAAAGCTATCAAGATTTAAATGCTCGCTTATAGTCTTCCAAGATATTTTATATTCCAAGGCAAGGTGATAATAAGTGCATGCTTTTGCATGATTTGGTATGTAGATTCAAGGTTATGCATGGCTACGACCCTTTCTTATGGTTTCTTATCATAATTTTCTGCACACTTATAGTTTATAGATGCAGTTAGATTATATCTCTATAAGGGAAAACTTAAAATAACAAACTTTATACTAAAAAAATTATGTATGCCATTACTTAGTAGTTTATGGTTTTAAGACGCAAAAGCCATTTGAGAAATACTTTTCCTACCCACTATTAATCCATATTCTTAATATAGTCATTGAATTTGCACGCGCACATAATAAGAAGGAGAAGACAGTAATGTGGCAGAAGGAGAAGACAGTAATGTGGCGGAAGAAGAAAAAAATGGCATTCCTCGTTCTCTGTTTCAGCATCAATCTTCTGATATGAACTAATGATGGCTTTCACATAGGCTTTTCCCTTTAGAGACTTCTTAGTGTCCAATGGAAAGCATACATCAGATTTGTGCAGGTCGGGTTCTTCTATGACTTTTAAGAGTCTCAACTGATTCTGTAAATTACACCCTAGTTGGGTGATACTTTTACCACTTCTCACTGCAGGTGCGCTCTCTAATATCCATTTTGAATATCGATAATATTACATTCAAAATGGATATTAGAGAGCGCACCTGCAGTGAGAAGTGGTAAAAGTACCACCCAACTAGAGTGTAATTTACAGAATCAGTTGAGACTCTTGAAAGTCATAGAAGAACCTGACCTGCACAAATCTGATGTATGCTTTCCATTGGACACTAAGAAGTCTCTAAAGGGAAAAGCCTATGTGAAAGCCATCATTAGTTCATATCAGAAGATTGATGCTGAAACAGAGAACGAGGAATGTCATTTTTTTCTTCTTTTGCCACATTACTGTCTTCTCCTTCTTCTTCTGCCACATTATTGTCTTCTCCTTCTTATTATGTGCGCGTGCAAATTCAATGACTATATTGAGAATATGGATTAATAGTGGGTTGGAAAAGTATTTCTCAAATGGCTTTTGTGTTTAAAAACCATAAACTACTAAGTAATGGCATACATAATTTTTTAGTATAAAGGTTGTTATTTTAAGTGCGCGTGCAAATTCAATGAAAGTTAGATTTGAGGATACCCATGTATGAGTTGTATTCTATATATGTGTGTTTCGATTTATGATTTCGCTTAAGTGTAGGGTTGTTTTTACTTAAAGAAGTATCACCATCTACTATATATAAAAAAATATAGCAAACTAGGATTGGTATTCAAATCCCAGTCCAGATTGGTATTCAAAATTTATTTAATTAGTTTGTGATCCACATCATTTGATTCGTTGCTTGAGGCATCAATGTAGGCACAAATATCGGCGACGAGGAACTCGACGAGGAAGAACGAGGGCGGTGGTGGGCCAAGAACGGAAGGCGGTGGCGGGCTGAGAACGGAGGGCGCACGGTGGCGACGAAGAGAAAATTGGAGACGCGGGAACGAGAGAAAATTTTGGGAACGAGAGGGAAAGAGATCGAGGCGTAGGGCATTTCTGTGCCTTTTTTTATTAAATTCCCATTTAGATGCCCCTACGGACATAACCGTAGGTTATTGGTTTGCGGCTCCGTAGGGCCAAACAACAAATTAAGATTTAATATTTTTAAATTAAAATGTCGGGCACCGTAGGGACAAAGTGGCGCTTTTAGTTTCATATATGAGTATCGATGGGAATATGAAGGTTTCATATTATCATCGAGTATCATATATTGGTTTTAACCTGAATATCTCGAGTCGCTCTCTAATTATGCGTTTGTTGTGCATTCGTGTTGTATGTGTAACATGATTTTAAACCATTGAGATCAAGATTGATAGAACTGATCATCCTACATTGCAATAGCATTCATCAACCAAAAACTATTATTGCAATGGTATTCATCTATAACAATCAACAATTAAAACTACAAATGTAGGATACTGATATCATAAAGCGTTATACGCAACAGTGATAGAACTGATAAATAAAAAAACGAAACACAAACCGTATCAAGATTTAACAACTTTGATTATGTCGTATACGCGGGCCGATATTTTCATATTAGCCAATAGGCAAAAATAGATTGCGGTCTGGATATGGCATATTGGCAGATGTTACTTATATGCATACATGCATGTTGTCTCCCTATTTTTTCATAAATCAAACCAACAACATACATCAAACTAGTCCATGCCACCAATCGGAAACTCCACTATGTTTTTGAATTATTATTTTTCCAAATAGCATTGAGCTCCTATTGATATTGTCCCATCCAACAAATTTGTTGTGCTTGCCTCGACCTTCATCTAGCTTTCACATGACATACATATTATATGAGTAATATAGTTATAAATTATGGTATTTTGTTGTCATCAATCCACCTAACCCTAACCCCAAGTTGCTTAATAATTCAAGCAATTCAACAGCATTTAGTACCAAATCACTAGCCTTCGGCAACAATACTCGTCCAAACTAAAAATTTGAAGGAGAGCATTCTCCATTTCCTCAAAAGATGATGTGTGATGATGTAAATGCACTCAAGTCATGGTTTCATGTCAAGGAAACAAACATAAACTTCACACTGAAGGAACAAGAAAAACACCACAAGAAAAAACATGACATTGGTGTTACTACAGTAATTGTCCCCTCCATACTTACGCTCTAATTCCATGAAACAAACAACCCCTCAGTGGATTTGGATTGGAGTTGGATTTTTGGAATATCAAATCCATAAAAACTTGCCAGTTTTGTATTTGGTTTGCAAACTTGATTTTAGGATTGATTGATGCAACTAGGATATTTGGAGCCCTTTCCATTCCGTCGAAAAAAGTAAGGATTTGCAAAAAAATCCATGTCCACAATTTGGGCACAACCAAACAAAAGAATAAGAAACTCGTAAACCATCATCTTTCATTTTCATTTGGTACAAAACAAACAAAAAAGACACATAAATTCATGAATCAACCTTAAGACTTTGAGAATCTATGTGCCCAAGGACACTAATCATCCAACATATTCAATATGAGCCCAAAGAATACTTAACATCCATTTTCAATATGAATCTGACTACAATTTTTTATTTTTTTATTTTTACATATCAAATATGAACAATGCATCCAATATCCAAACAACATCTACAAGAAATAAATGTGATCGGATGATATAACAATGTTTTCAAGGCTATATCAATTGACAACACCAAAGCTAGCACCAAAGCCAGTTTTCAAGGCTACATCAATTGACAACACCAAAGCCAGTTTTGCTACGAATTAGTTGGTGAAAGAATGGTTTACACAGCAGTACACAAGAACACATCTGGGCATCTTGCTATACTAACTAGAGTGTAAGGATACATACTAGAATAATTTTCCAACTCCCCACCACTTAACCCCAACCCAGCCCCAGCCCCCGCCCCCAGCCCCAGCCCCACCCCAGCCCAGCCCCAACCTAACCCTAAACCCAGTGTGGCCAGCTAAACCCCAACACCAACCCTAAGGCAAACCCTAACCCCAGCCCCACCCCACAGCAGCCGAACACCAACCCTAACCCTACCCCGACCCCGACCCCGACCCCGACCCCGACTGCGACCGCGACCCCTTCCCAACCCCAACTCGCGCGCCATGAACCCTAAGCCCAAAACAATCCCAAAAATCTTTAATTTACCTCACCTGAACCCTAAGCCCGAAGTAATCCAAAGATTTACTCACCTGAACCGCTGCGGCGCTGGGGCTGGGGCGACGACCTGAACCGCGGTGGCGACGAGAGCTGAGGTGGCGACGAAACCGGCGGTGGCGACGAGGAGAACGACGTTGGCGACGACGGCGTGGCGAATTGGGGAATTTTTTCGCGCACGATCGAGAGAGAGAGAAAGTGAGCGAGCGTAGGCGATCGATCTGGGATTTTGTTAAATCGATATTTACTTGCCCCTACGGATATACCCGTAGGTCCTTTGTTTGCGTCTCTGTAGGGGCAAACACCAAATTAAGAATTAATATTTTTATTCTTGGACGTCTATGCCCGTAGGGGCAACCTTTTAGCCCTACGGATTAATCCGTAGGGCCAAACTTAAATTGCCCCTACGTATGTCAATTTCCGTAGGGGCAACCCCTTATTTTACTAGTGACATCGGTCTCATCCTTTTAAACCTTCGATACATGGTGCCATAAATCAACTTGGTATCTTCGGAGAGGTGGACGGATAGCACCAATTAGTATCTGCCCTCAAATTCAGGCAAGACGTTTGTCTTCCCGGTTTTCGGCGGTAAACATGCACAGCTGAGAGTATAAAAGGTGATGATGGCAGGATTATTGAGAGGAGGTATGGGGCAAAACCTGTGGTCAAGTACTTAACCAAGAATGAGGATGGGGTCTCTATGGCTGCTCTGGGTCTCATGGTGCAGGACAAAGTACTCCTTGAGAGCTGGTATTATATATAATCCTTTTATTTTTCTTTTTTCCTTTTTTATTTTGCTGCCTTTTTAAAGTGTTTTGATGGTTTTCAATTAATTTAATTAATTGAGAGTTAAGTGGCTGCAGTCGTCCACGCCTTAACTGTGGTCGCCTCACTCCCTGTTTATGGTGTGTGGCCGCAGCGAAATGGCAGCTTGCGACCGTGGCTACATTTTATTATTACTAATTAGATATAAAATATAACTTCCTCCTGTTTGATATATATTAATGCCGGTCTTTTTTTCTCAGCCTGTGCCTTTGGAATATCATGTGATATGTTTTAAGCTAAGCTTCTAAAATCAATGCACTTTAGATATGAAGGGCCAAAATGATATTTAAAGATGATAAAATGGAACAAGTTTCAAGAGAATTAACGAAGATTTTCATAATTAGGAACTAGAAATTGTACATCTATCCTATTTCAGATTTTAGAAAAGCTATGATTTTCTTATTAATTTCTTATTAAGTATGCTAGAGGTACGAAAGAATATTTTAATAAAGGCTTTTTACTAAAATGCTTCATGTAATTTGCTAATTACTAAAACACCCTTCATAATTTGTATTTATTTAAAAGACTTCTCGTACGTATAAGTTCCACTAAAAAGCCTCATCACTTGTTTTTCATTCAAAGTTAGTGTCCGGTAGGAAGATAGAGTTCGAGGCTGACCATAAGATGCTCTCTTTAGTTTCTAAATATTTAAGTAGGTTTTCTTCCAAAAAAATCCCACATTCTGGCCTAGTTGAAGATTGAATATGATGGAGGCCCTTTTCGGGTCTTCGTCAGATGTTGTCTTCCGTTGATCTCCCGGTGGACTTAGATGGTTATCTTCTGTTGCGTGTGTGTCTTAATGGGTTTTGGTGGAAGAGATGGTATGAGGAGTTTGGTGCCGAGTACCTGCAAAAAAGTCCCGGGGTGGTTTGGTACCACCAAGGACCCTCCGACGATCAAGTTAGTGATGATATCCGAGCAGAGTAACGGCTTAAAAGAGTTAAAAAAAACTTACTTGACCCCTTTGTGATGGGGGTTTATATAACGGTGGTGGCACGCAGCAGTAGGCACGAGAATCTCGCCGACAATTACGCTCCCGACGTCACGCCCGTGTAGAGAGCGGATCGCCCATTAATGGGGATCGTGATGGCATGGAACGTGGGATGTTGCTGGCGTAGAATCTGCGCATGGCGAGATTCGCGGAGCGGCGGTTACGCCTGTGAGTGGTGGAGTTGGTCGGAGGGCCGAGGAAGAGGGCCGAGGAAGACGGCCTCGGCGGGAGCTCGGGGACGAGCGAGGAGGCCGAGGAGTCTTGATCCTGTGGCAGCTCGAGGCGAGCCGAGGGGCCGAGGAGGCTAACTTGCAGGGAGCCCCGAGAAGGGCCAGCTTGTGCCTGCAGGTCGGGCGTAGGGTGGCCTGGTCGGCCCCCGTGGGCCATTTCTTCTGAGTCTTGGGACACGTCATCTGCCACGTGTCTTGATCCTGGAGATTGCCAATATTGAGCATCATCATAATTCAATGCAAGTAAAGAATCGCTCTTTTTTAATATGAGGGTTGCTCACTATTTCGAAATTTGTAATTAAAGAGAAAGGCTTTCGACAAGCATGTTGATGGAAAAGGTTGAGAAAAACGAACCGGTTTATCAATTTAAGGGATTTTTTTTTATCGAAACCTAACCCATAAAAACAAGTTGAACGAAACGTTAGGAATTTTGATAGAAGAATTGCGGTTAGGGGGATTTTAAAACCCTACCCCGATACACAGTGTTAACCCCTAATGGAGTAATGAAAAGTGCAAAACAATTTTCTTTTTGACATGTTAGGGGCCTTTTTTAGTGCAACTTGGATGTATTGGAGTCTTTAAGTAAATAAGAAATATGGAGAGTTTTAGTAATTAGCAAAGTATGGAAGATAATTTTAGTAAAACGCCCTTCAATAAAATGAAGGGAGCAGTATTTTTTTTTTTTGAAGAGGAAAGTGTTTATAAGGTGGCACTTCATTCTAAAAAATGAGGTGTCGTTTTAAATTTTGACAGTTCACCCATTCTGTGAATAATCGGCACCGTTCATCGTGTTCTCTATGGTGTAAAATATGGGAGTATTAAGTTTCATATGATTGAGGTAACATTGCCCATTCATATCATGCTTTCTCAAATATTCTATTGTCGGAAAACCGTTAATTTTGCAACCACTCAATACATTGTTAAATATTAACGAAAACATATGAAATCCGGTGTGCCTATGACTTAGATCATGGAAATCAAGTTAAACGGTGCTAATCATCGAAAAACATGGTGTAAAGTTAAATTTTAAGAAGACGCCTCATTTCTTAGAATGATGTGCCATCTCATAAACACTTTTCTCTTTTTTGAATGGTATATGAATGGGAAACCGAAAAATTCTAATCTTGTTAACTGAATATATTTGCAAATGCATTTTTTTTTCAAAATCACATGAATAGATAAATGTTTGCTAATCTCCTTTTTAGGAAGTATTTGAGTGGTAAAATTAAAAGGAGACAGAAAGCTTACACAAATTAATGAATCAATTATATTTATTGATTGATAATTAATTAATTAATTGGGTCGACGTTGATTAACTATACCCATTAATTAATTAAACTACTTATTAATTAATTATTTAATCTCTGTACGGCTCACTTTTCCAAACTTAATTACTCCACGTTCCTATATTCCCTTCATCAATATATGCCAATTAGATTATGATTAACAAAACGCCTTACCCCCTTTAGATTTTATATTCACAGCATGTGAATATATATTAGAGGGAAGGATGGTTTTTTATTTTTTTTACTTTATTTATTTTTGAAAGGAGAAAACTTAATTTAAAGGATAAATCTTATAGAACACCATCGTTCAAAGTTTTTAATCAACTTAACTTTAAAGAATATCATAAAAGTGTATTTTCCTCAAGAAAAAATGCCATATTTACTTCATTTTAGGGATGTTCAATCTATGCACAAGATAATTTTGCGTTATTTGATCCACCTTAGTCTTGCACGATCTGATGAAACTAACAATTTCAAACATGATATTTCAGGAGGGTTTTATGGCATTTTTAAAGTCGGTGTTATCTCAAAAAATTAACCGTGAAAATTTGTTCGTGTTTTTAAACCATAGGCACTACTTGAGGGATGCGGTCCTGGACGGAGGCATCCCATTCAACAAGGCTCATGGGATGAGTGCATTCGAATACCCAGTATAGACCCCAGGTTCAACAAGGTATTCAACGAAGGGATGAGGAGCCACTCGACTATTGCCACGAAGAAGATCCTCGAAACCTATAGCGGTTTTGAACATCTCAAGGTGCTCGTCGATGTTTGAGGTGGAGTCGGAGGAACCATTAGCATAATCCTCAAGAAGCATCCTCATGTCAAAGGGATCAACTTCGAATTAGCCTATGTTATATCCGAGACAAAACCTATTCCAGGTATTCTATTTGTTAGGATATTTATAAATTCTTCAATTCTCATGGTAAAGTCAGAGTTATGGTGCTATCAAAGCAACCCACATCCAATTATTAATCGGATCAATTTAAATTAAAAATACTGTTGTGCAAAATCTCAGATTTCGGCCCAAAATTTCTTCGACATACAGGAATTTGTTAGAATATAAATAAATATTAATCCTTTAACCATTGTTGTAACTTTGAAGTTTTGATATAGTATCCAAAATAGAATCCAGAACTTTTAATTTAGAATTCAAATAAAAGTGACACTCATGGTTAAGATGTGGTTTTTGTGGTGCAGGAATGGAGCACATTGATGGAGATATGTTTGAGAGTGTTCCCAGTGGAGATGCTATTTTCATGAAGGTGAGGAGCATCAACCATCTACATCCAAATTCCATCAAATGTGAAATTAAAATGAAATAATTTTAAGAAATCTCAAACTTTGGTCCACCATAGTTAGGGTTCTCAATCTGCAAAAGAGTGTTGAAGTTAAAAATAAATAAGAAAATTAAAAAAAAGAATTTTTCAATGTTCATCAAAACTTTAAAGTTTAGATGTAATGAAAAAGACATCGTGTTTCTTAATTTTGTACTTTCGTCTCATATACAATTTTCAGTGGATCTTACATGACTGGAGCGACGAGCACTGTCTCAAGCTCCTGAAGAATTGTCACACGGCACTCCCAGACAACGGCAAGGTGATCATCATGGAAAGCATCCTTCCTTCACATATCGAAGCCAAGTCCGAATCGCAAATGGTGTTCCATGCCGACCTCGTCTTGTTGTCTCTCACTCATGGAGGAAAAGAGAGGACGGAAATGGAATTCGATTCTTTGGCGAAAAAAGCTGGCTTCTCTAAATCAAAGGTTATTTGTGGATATGCCAGCATTTGGATGATTGAGTTTTACAAATAGCTGAGATGATTGTTTACTATTTGGAATTTTGTAATTTGATATGATTATATAATTTCTTATTGCTTTTTATTTCCAGAGGTATATCTGTATTATATTATTTTATAAACAAAATTTTATTGGATAATTATGGCACGACCTGGACTCAATAGCATGGCAGAGAATTTCTCGTCTTTCTTGTGGACTAAGTCGGATGGGATCCATCCCGTCTATCTTATGTCCGGCGCATCCCAGCTAATTGGTATGCCATATATTACATGTCTGTTCTTTTAATTATAAAACATGTGATGTTAGCTGACTTGTACGTCTTTCCTTGAAGGAACTAAAAATAGGAAAAATCTTCTCTACAAGGACTTGTAGAGAAATTTCTCTGCAAGCCCCTTGCAAGCTTTTGCACGTGTTTTGATATTCGTGCAAATGAAGAGAAGGTGCAAAAAAGATTTGCACGAATCTCAAAACCTATTAAAGGGCTTGTAAGTGGCTTGTAGAGAAATTCCCTTTCACGAATCTCAAAGCACATCAAAGAATTTGTAAGAGGCTTGTAGAGAAATTTTTTCTACAAGCCCTTGTTGAGTCATGGCTCACCTTAATATACATCAAAACAAGCCATTTACGGAGACAACAATTTTGTAATGAAAAGTTGTTGAATCATGGCTCATCTCAATAGTATATTAACTAGCGGAGAGGCCCGCGCGATCAATATGGCGGGTTTTAGAATAATCTATGAAAATAAATAAATAATAACTCGTATAGATAGCTATGCCAATGATCATAATAGTAAAAGTTCATGGCATTTATGTAATAAACAAAGTCCATGACATTTATCTGAAAATATTAAAATTTCATGGTATTTGTTTGTAATACACAAAGTCCATGATATTTATCTGAAATTTATTGGAAGTTCATTGTATTTATCTGTAATAAATAAAATGCATAGTATTTATATACAAAAAATGAAATCACGTTGTATTTATTATTAATAAGCATAGTCCATAGTATTTATTCAGAAATGACGAAAAATCATAATATTGATTTACAATGAACAAAGTTCTACATATTTATAAGAAAAACGATAAAAGAATGTGGTATTTATTTATTTTAAACAAAACCTATAGTATTAATCTAGAAAACAGCGGAAGTCAGGGTATTTATTTGTTATATATAAAGACCATGATATATATCTAGAAAATGGTGAAAACCATGATATTTATTGTCAATAAATAACATCTATAGTATTTATATGAAAAAAGTCGTAAACCCATGGTATTTTAGTGAAAACCTAGCGGTGATAAACGAAGTCCATGTTTTTTATTTGTAAACAACAAAGTTCATGATATTTTACCTTTAAAATGTCGAAAGCTCATGCTATTTTAGTGAAAACCTAAAGGATTTTGAGCTAATGACATAATTGTAAATCAAGAAAAGTTTTGAGCCGATGGCGTAATTGTAAATAAAGAGATGTTTTGCCTAAATGAGAAATTTACAATTTTATCTCTATTGCATCACAAAAATAACAAAATTTTAAATTTATTGATTTTTTCCATAAACCCAAACTTATAGAAATGGGGCAAAAGTGGAATTTTAAAATTTCCACTTTTGTTACCATATTTTATCAATATAATGATAATGATAGGGGGACGGAACATTATACAGCGTTGGATAAATTAATTTCTACAACAAATGTGAACCGTTTATTTTAACCGCTACTTTTAAGTAGCTGTTAAAATAAACGGTTCACATTTAACCACTACTTAAAAGATATGTTAAAATATTTAACCGCTACTTAAAATAACGGTTCATATTATATAAAAGAGGAAACCGTCTTAACAGTTTCAGCGGTTTATGGTTTTGAGATCGAAATTGGGAGATTTCTGCTATGATTTGAACTGTGATTCTTGCTGGGTATTTTCTTGATTTTTGGATCGATTTCATAAGATAAATTAATTACTTCAATTACTGTAGATTTTTCTATTTGTGATGCCCCACTTCTTGAAATACGGAATACGGAGATTGTCACGCCCAGTTTCTCAAAATATGGAAAACGAGGATGACTGGTCCAGCCATAGTCCTAGGATCAAGGAAAAATCCTGCCGTAGTCACTATTCGGCTTCTAGCATTATATGGTAATCAGCAAAATACAGTACGGATAAAGAGAATGCAGTTACTAGAACTATCATATATAAAGGAAACTGAGCGAATTGGAAGAAACAAAAGGGACAACTAGCCAGAAATATCAAAAGAAAGATACTACTGGTTCACTGGTCTGGATCTCCGCGATCTTCTCGAAATCAGACGTATCCTTTTCTATCACTGAGCATGCATACTCAGATCGTCAGGGCGACGCAATAGCAATAATATGATAACAATAACGTAGCATGAAAAACAAAAGGTAATAATAGTGGAGGCAGTGAATGAAGGAAATCAATATATCATTATCGATGTTGTATATGAGGTATGTTCCGATTGGTCTTTAGGTAAATTTGAAATCGAATCGTGGAAAGGTGTGATCATGTTTAACGAGGGTTTCATACTTACCCGAGACTACAGCCTACTGTTGCCCGGGACATAACCCTGTCAGCCGGACCGCTAAGTCCAAATCTAATATATATAAGAGTCGTTGTTCGAATGGTCATTCTCTAAATCGCTAACCTCGCTAAATACAAGTTCCTTTCCACTTTGATTTCCTATTTTTACTCAGGTTTCAATAAATATAAGTATGGGGCTAGTTGTGTATAAGTTCGAACCAATAACACTGTTTTATTCATTTTTCACTGCACCATTCACTATCACAAATCGTTCACTTTTCACTGGTGTACTCGACACAACTAATCCAAAACCACTCACGTCCGACAATGCAATATTGGATAAGAATCAATAAGAGCGCTCACTAACACTAAAGGTATCACGGTCGGGTAAATATGTGAATTATGCCGCTAAACTAGTCATGTGTAATATAGGTCACTACGCGTCTCAAGAATCCAGAAAATCATATCAAATCTTACGATCATAATTAAGCAAAAAATACAAAGGGGGTAAAAATTAAACTTAATTAGCAATCCAACAAACCTGGTTTTAGGTCAATTGGATTTCGGGTTTGCGAGTTACGGTCATTTTATTTTAAGTGTTCTCTGCTGAAAATTCAGTTCATGAACTGAAGGTCCATTTCGTAACACAGTTTTCACCCTGTTGGGATTAAAATTAGGCTTGGTAATATTTAGATCTATTAATTAGGTTACGAACACACCAGATGGATCGACAATATCCACCGTGTGCTGGAAGACATGCATTGTTTAAGATCAGGGTATACGTTCTGTCCCTGCTTGGGACTGCAGTACGTAACGACAATTTAAAATATGATTAAAATAGCAAACCAAAGTAAAAACAAATGAAACCACCACCAATGGTTAGCTAACAGAATAATATTCGCAACAGTATAGGTTTCCACAAAATATTATTTTCACACAGAGTTATAAAAGTATTTTAATTCAGGTGTTGACAAGCAGTACTGCTATGGACTGCAGTCCAGAGCCACATTCTCGAACAATTTTCATCATCGGATTTTAACAGTATCGAAATATAATTTATAGTGGGTTCTATATCATCGAGTCAGCTTCGATACAAGCCCTCGAACACTGCATTCAAGTATGTATCCAAATTACTATGATTTTCGCAAGTTAGGTGTATGGGAACAATTCAGATTTAATGAATCTAGACGGGGGTGTCATTTCACGGTGTTAGAGACCGTATTTTCGACCCAACTTTCTACACATCATCCGTTGTCTCTAAAAGAATCTAGTAATCATAAATTTTGCCACACTAGATTTCGTTTTTGCACAAGATACGTATCAAACACCTAATATAGGCATTTGGTATCAACAAAGCACACGTTTTCATAGATTTCTCGTACAGGCTGTTATCTATAATTTTTACATGTGATGCCAACTTGTCATCAGTCCTAGTGTGGCTCTACTCAGATTACGTCATCATGAGGATTCATTATACCACGTTCAAACACATATATATAAGCATATCGATATAGTTGCATTTGTTTGTTTTGTTCGTATATCTAGCTTTAATATGATTTCATATACTATAGCATGAAAACAAGTGAAGATTTTCACTTGCTTGGAGTTGAAATGACGATCACGACGGTGACAACAGTAATGGCACGGGTACGACCACAGCGAGGCTTGGCTACGATACGACGCGACACGGGAGTAGGCACGTGGATGGAGCGGGTGAGGTGCGGTGGCGACACGGGCATGGTATAGTACTGGGCACTGATCGTGGCACGTCTGGGCATGCAAGTATGCGCGGTCGTGGTGCGCTATGGGCACATGAGTGTGTACGGTCGTGGTGCGCTGTGGGCACGCGTGTGGGCACGACATGGCATGGATGCAGGGCACGGGGTGACTCGGTGCTAGTATGGAGGTAGGCACGGCGCTGGGCACTAGGTGGCATGGTGCTGGTGTAGAGGTGGGTACGGTGCTGGACACAAGGTGGCATGGTGAAGTGGTGGTGGTGGCTCCGGCGATGTCTTGCAGCGGCATGGCAGCGCAGAGAGTTGGTTCAAGGTGTCGGTAGCCGGGAATGCTTGTCGGCAAGGGACGGCGTCGCGGTGGTGGTTTCGATTAGCGTCGGTGATATTGGTAGAGGAGCCCGGGGGTAGAGGAACGTGGCGACGACTTGGTGAGTTGTGGAGTAGCGGGTGATGGTGACAGGAAGCTCGGGTGAAGGTGATGGAGCTGCGAGTCGCGTAGGCGGAAGCGAGAAACAACCAGCGGTAATGATGGGGTGTTGGGTTTTTTGGTCGAAGAAGAAGAAGGCGATGATGGAGATGTAGGCGAAGGCTGTTGGGTCGTCGAAGGGGTGCTGGAAGAAGAGTGGTGGCTGTGGTAATGACCTCGGCGACAATCTAAGCAACGATGGTGGTGGTGTTGTGGGGTCGGAGTTGGTTCAATGGTGAGTGGGGTCGGTGGTTATTGGAGGAGGAGAGGTAGGGATGACCGGTGATGGAGGCACGGTCTCATGGTGTGTGTTGTGGGTTCGTCGGCGGTTAGCGGTGGCGATGGTCGGAAAAAACGAGAGGGAAAAAAGGAGGGAGAGAGATCGAGATGAGAGAGAGAAGGAGTGAGTGAGAGATAGAGAGAGAGTGAACGGGGGAGAGAGGGAGTTTAAAGAGAGAGAGAGGAGAAAATATTAAAAATAATTTAATAAGAATTAATGGGATTGATTTGAGAATTTAAAGAGATTAAAGAAAATTGATTTGGTTTTAATTGGGATTAAAAGTGGGGATTTCAAAAGGAAAAAGTGTCAGTTTGAAGCCATTGGAATAACACTTGTTCTGTAGTTTCGGACGTGACAACGGGGTCATCTTTACCGCCTGAGCTTGATCCGACGAGAACCACGGGCTCTTTATTATTTAGACCGAGTCGACGTTGGGTAGCGTCAACCATATCATCACCATGGCTATGAGGCATAGGAGGGTTCGTTTATTCATGTCTGACCACATAGACAGTGTGGACCACATATCCAGCCATCACTTTATCTTTGGTAGCTGATTTTGTAGAGCAGTCTGGGCTTTGGAAATTCACAAATTTTAACATGGCCAGAGCCCTAGCCCTTTTGTTGGCTCTGTATCTAAGCCGTTTCTGCCTCAGTTTCTCTGTTTTGAGCACTTGGCAGGCTTCTGCACTTCGGGAAGCCGCCATAGGCCGAGTGATGGGGAGTTTTGAGAAGACATCCGCTCGCGTGTCAGTTGAAGGTATCGCCTGGGCTTGCCTGCGACGTCTCGAAACTTCTTTTGTTCTGACGGCTTTGCCGCCAGCTGGGGCCATGGAGAGCCGTTCAAACATCGACTTGCGTTTAGGTCGGGGCGCCCTCGAGACCACCACATTTGGCCTCTTGCCTTTCGGGGCCAGCTTGTCGGTTACCGGAGCTTGAGGAACTGAGATGGTGCTAGCTGGCATGAAAAGAATAGAGCTGAATTGTAGCAGCGGCTCCTCCCACTGTCGCCCGAGACTGGCCGGAAGGACCGTCCCGGCGTCCATCTTCATTGTATAGGAGATGGGAGCGGTGTTGACGGCTAAGCTTGTCCTCAGAGACAATTTCGGCGCTTCCGAAGATTGCAATTGGCAACTGTTAACCTACAAAAAGAGGCACGATTTCAATACAGGTAATTGATATGTATATTGAATGAGTTCTCATTAACGCTTAACCCAAAATATGGGAAGAGAGATATGTCCCATCGGGCATGCCAGAATCTGTAGGGTGTTTCTCGTCACCCCATTGAGATGGGGATACGCACGCGCTTGTCAGGCGCATTACAAATTCCCCCTGCCTAGGGTAGACTGGGGTTTATTGATTGCTGGGATCCGAATCTCCGGCAGCCGCGGACTAAGCTGCTGTTAATTACCCCTCGCCATTGGGGCGAAGGAACCCGGGTTAAACTGGACATGCGAACTCAATGTGCAGTATGCGTGTGTTGAAAGGGTTTTGGATATATCGGGAGCCCCACAGAGTTTTACGGCGGTACCGCTACCCGGATAGCGAGTTAGGGGTCAAAAGGGCAAGCAACCTCCTTGCGGGATGCGGGGCAGCGCCCTGTTAGAAATTTTTTCTAACGGGAACAATATTGTGGAGTGTGTGTGTATAAAAAGGGGAAGAATAGCGTCCAAAGGACACGCGGGCGCCGGCGCCCCACGTGCCTGACACACGGGCACTAGGTGCCGACGCCCTACGTGCCTAGCACACGGGCGCTGGGCGTCAGCAGGAAAAGGGTCTTGGTCCCTGCACTGGGAGCTGTGCTTCTGATTGGACTTATGGTTCTAAACTCCTAAAAGGAGATTGATTTATAGAGTTAAACTCCAACAGATCTTGAATGGAGTTAAATTCCTAGAAATCTTTAGAAATGATACAAGGGACTCCCTTGTTTCTCTCCCCTTTGGTCCTGGATCTTCCCAAAATGAGATTTTCGGAGATGGGCCTCCTTCTTCTTCCTCTCGGTTGGCTGGATCTTTGAGAAAGGGGGTGAGATTTAAAAATCTCCCCTTTTTGAGATCAAATGGAAGATCTGAGCTCCCTTTTGTGGGTTTTGTGGTGAAACACAATTTAATTTTGGAAAAAGAAAGTGTAAAACTCTTGATTTTATTGAAAAGGGGAAGAAAGTTTAGAACCTTGAGGAGGAAGAAGGAGGCACAAAAACCCTAGATTTTGAGGGGAATGAAAACTATGCTTTATTTTATTATCATGTTGCCTTATATAGGCTTACAAAATTACACATAGCCCCTTGATCTTTACAAAATGGCATTTTGCACATCCCATGCCTCATGTGCTCATTTTTTTTGCACATGAGCCATGGGCTTTACAAAAATTTGGCTTTATGCCCATTTTTCTTACATTCATGTATGAAAATTATATCAAAATTATTTATTACATAATTTTCATTTTGCCATGGAGGAGGCTGGCCGCGGGGCTCGACTTGGACATGGGCTCACTTGGTCTGGGCTTGGGCCCACCTGCCTTAAGGTTGATTTTGATTTTGACTTGGTCAACTGGGTGTAATTTTTGACCCCAATAATTAGTTTTCTTACTTGTTAGGGTTTAGAAGAGAGTGGTATGAGATATGAAAAAAATCCCTTATGCTTTCTTTTGCCCAACATCATATACTTGAACTTCGACCAGGGAGGCACAACCCTCTCTTTTTTAGGCACACTATCCTTCATGATAGTTGTGACCTTAATTTGAGACACGTTGTGTTTGCTTGGCCGAAAGCTAAAGTTAAGAACAAAGAACGGAAGGACAAAAGTCAACAAGAAGATACTTAGCGTTTGGAAGGTATTGTCTAAACCCGCAAGTACCCTTCTTAAGAAGTCTAATTCATATTGTTTCCGATTACTTTAGCATTAATTCAAAGAGAGGAATAAATGAGAGTATAAGGAATTCCTAACTTAACTACCTAATCCAAAACCCTAACAAGCTTTTTCTTTGACATAATACACTTCACATAGGTTAGAAACGAACACCCTTGAACATTTCGACATAACTCGTCTAAAACAAGAAAAAGAACATACCATCTCTTCGTGGACGGTCCGTACTCATCTCGACTAGCTTATGCGACACCGTCTTGATTGTAGTATTTAGAACTTCATAGATCACAACCGATCAATCAACCTTTTTGTTGCAATGCATGGGCTTATCGGCTTTCTAACAATTCCAACTTCTCACACAGCTTCCAAAACTGCTCAAATTGACACTCATGTCTTGAGTTCAGTTTCAAACTTACCAATCAAATACGCACATCCTAGTGTGCATAAATTCAGCACTCCACTGATGTAGTAGTTGATTCAAATCGGCGCTTCAGTTCCATACAAATATAGCAGCCATGTGTCGAGTAATCATTTGTGAGGTTTCAAATAGATAATACTAGCATGTGCCTTCAAATTAATTTGGCCTACGTTTGTTGGAGTAAATTAATTACAATGAACATATTAATGATTTTACCATCTATAACAAAGCCATATAAGCAACGCCTACAGGTAGATAAGTCAACGTTCGTCCTAAATGCCAATCAATTCCACCAACACGGTCAAGTCAATCCAGATGGTTAATTTTACCTACTCATATGTTGACTCGGTCTATAATGTCATGTAAACATATATAGAAATATCAACCCGTAAAACCTTAAATCATATAAGAGACAAAAACGTTTCATTATGCTAACAAACCATCTTAAGTCTATTTTGACTGATAGTGAAGTTATTTAATGGACAACCATCTACATCTAAATGCAGAACTAAACTCATATGTATCAGACACACGAATCGCTTCCATAAACATAACAGCTCGTAGCAACTAACTATTTCCACTCAATCCAATGACGAGCGAAGCTGTTCATACTCCCATAATCAAAACAATTTGTGACTTTGCTCTTTTCACTATTGCTATCTTTCTTCCCCTATAAGATCACTTAATTTTCGGCATGTTATCTTCTGTTTTTCTTAAGTCACCGATATGTGAGTAGCGCTCTTGGTTTAAAGCCCTTAATGGCGTAATCATAAGCTTCAGCTATCTAAACGAACAGCCAAACGTCATTACATTCTCTTTCCGGATAACAAACAGATTTGATACAAAAACATACATAATCGCTTAATATTGTTGCTCGATAGATAGACTGGACACGACACATCTCGCACTTTGTTTAGCACCTAGATAACAAAATATCTAGTGCACAATTTATCGTTCCGCACAGCACACCTGCTCAACAGAAACACTAGAACAACTTGCTTCACTCAACAGACAAACTGAAGTAGCATTGTATGCTCAACAAATAAATTGGAGTTAAAAACTTGATCTACATAAATTGGAAAACAAAAAAATTGTTGTATCGTTACAACACGACATATCTCGCAATTTGCTTAGCATCTAGATAACCAAATATCTTGTGCACAACATATCGCTCCGAACAGCACGCAGTTGTTTGGTGTGTCGATGACTGTATACTAATCGCACTCGTACACCGCATTGGTTTATCAATCAAGAAAAAGAAATCCTATTACTACTAATTATTTCGTTCTATAAAACGACCTTTGATACGCCAAATCTCCGAAGGTTACTGCATCTCAGGCGGTGCCGCGTCATGAAGCGTTCCTACCTCGTCACTAGCATATGGTTCTTCAACTTTTCCATGAAATATTATCGACAAAAACTATCTATTTAGATATTTTATAGATTCATTAAGATTCTAAACATTTTTAATTTGGAGTAATTGCAAAATTAATTAACTCCATCATTTAATGAGAGGTAATAGCAACAAATTTATTTTCATAATTAAGAAAAAAGATACTAGGCGATTCTAGAACTAAATTCCGTAAGATATAAAAATAAAAATTTTCTTTAGATATCCGTTAAACCTATCAAATTTCAAACTCAAAGGTAAGTTTAAATGAGTAGTTATATCCATTACTTCATCCGATATCTCCCACTTGAAATCTTTATTGCAAGGAAACCTAACCCTAATTATTTCAGAATCTTAATTAACTATCCTAAATTCCAAATTTATGGCGTTAACTATATTTTTAGATCGACACGCACTTGTGTACGCTGCCACTGAAGACTGACTATCATATACAACCTTAAATTGTTTAGGATTAAAATAAATATTATTTCAGCATCATGAATTAATTTTATTTGGCTCATAGTAGCCAAAATATGTCCGAAAATCCCAAAATAAATTCTGAATTTTCAAATTAATTTTCTCGATTTTTCTGAAAATATTTTGCATTTTTATAAATTTTTACCGATTTTAAAACAATTAAAAATCAGAAAACCAACTAAAAGTATAACCCAGTCCCTCTAAACTAAGGCCCAAGGACTTATTGGGCCTGGGCCTAAGCCCAAGTCGAGTCAAGAACAAATATTTTTTTAAAAAAATTAATCTTTATTAAATCCATAAAGATTTAATAAATCTTTAAAAATTAAGAAAATCTTTATTAAATCTTGGAAGATTCAATAAATCCTTTAAAAATCCCAAATTTTTTCATGAAATCATTTCCAAAAATCTTAGCTCTTATTTTTTAAGAAAAATCTCTTGCAAATTTTAAAACAATCTTTAGAAAAAATTCTTGACTTTTGCACACAATTTGCAAAAATCTGAAAAATTTTAAATTCAAAATTAGGTTTAGGGTTTTGCGTTCATCGTCCCCATCGCCTTTTTGCCACAGCATGATTGCAAATATGGAGTCCGCAGCTGAAACTAATTCCTTGGGACGCCATCAACACGCACAAATTAATTTTTATCGTTAAAAAAGTTATGTCTTCCAAAAATTAAAAAAAATAAATTTAACCCTTTAAATCGGTCTTATGGGATCGATCAACGAGAAAAAAAATTATCGCGTTTTATCATGCGCTTTCTATAAATCTGATAAAAATATAATTTTTCTAGATCTAAGAAATAAGCTTAAAGGTTTTCATAATAAACAAATCTAATAAAAATACAATTTTTATGATCAGAACTTAATCTAAACATAATTAAAAACTTAGATAAACGGATCAAACAGCCCGAATGGATATGATACCAATATAGGATTGTGGTGAAGCGATCTTTAGATCGTCGCATAACTTATGCAGATCCGATCCACAAGAGAATCTCATATATAATTGTGAAAGCAAATATCAATTAGCAACCTACAAATACTAAGATTTGCATACCTTTGCAGGATTGTAAATCACAGGAAGTACCGTTTGGACCGCTGATTCATTCTTCTTGTTTTTGTCTTCTTCTTTAGATGGCCGTGCGAGGATCAATCACGGTATTACTCGGAAAGTCTTCTAATCCACTGCGGCTGCTAGAAACTTTGAGAAGACGGTTAAGAATCTTGGAACCCTAGTTCTTCATAGGTTGCATGCTCTCATAGATTTCTCATCATTAGTATTGGTTTCATCCATCCATTGCAACCATAGCCTCTGCCTATTGTGTGTGTGTAAAGAGGAAAACGGACGGTTAAGATTAAATTGGGCCCAAACCCTTAGTAGTGTTTAACCACCTCCTAGGATAACCCCATCACGAAGCTCGAGTCTGACTTGGGCTCGGCTTCCTATAACGGGTCGGTCGGCCGACCTCCTAAATCCGTTCGCTCGATTTGGGTGAGCCATTGGGCCGGCCCGACTTGGTCCAGCGCTAACAAAATCCAATCAATTCGTTTGTAGTGATGTTTTTGTTGCACTATTGGTTTAAGGAATAGGTTAATTTGTGTTTAATTTATTGCTAAAATAATTTTTCAGAATTTATGTTTTCTCCGTCAATAAATATTGAAAATGTTTCTATAGACAAATTTTAGAGTAATACTTCACCTACCAGCTTGAATTTCTACCATAATCTATCCAGAAGACAAAATGGTCCAACCCATGCCACCTAAATATTGACACCAAACTAAGAGAAACAAATTAACCAACATAACATTGGCATGTGACGGTCAACTCTATTTAAAGGTTTTCCTTCTGCTGTGGTCAAAAGTAATCAAAGCACATCGGATTGTATTGAAATAAGATGTTATCTAATTTATCTTAAATACATCAACAATAGAAAATTTAATTTAATCAAAATTAAATAAAATAAAAAGCTTATAACATTCATAAACCTGCTTGATCACATGATGAAAACTATATAATATTATCTCATGTCATGCATGGTCATTAATTAATGTCATGAGATGACATATTTCCAAATTTCCGAATATCATGAGATTCTTCATTGGCGGCTGTGGACTTATAGTATATACCTAACACAAACTGGCTGCATGCATGCGTGCAGGGTTGTTTGGTAGTAACTAGGTTTATCAATACAAACTCCAGATATAAAAGTAAAACCTACCTACCTACCTACCTACCTACCTCTCTCTCTCTCTCTCACTGATAGTATATACCGAACACAAACTTCCCACACTGGCTGCATGCATGCATGCATGCTGGGTTGTTTGGTGGTAGCTAGGTTTATCAATCCAAACTCTACTTATAAAAGTAAAGCCTCTCTCCCTCCCTCCCCTCTCTCTCTCTCTCTCAGTCTCATTGATGAAAAGAAAAAATGGGCTCAACACAAAACTCATCAGATGAGGAAGCATGCATCTATGCCATGCAGCTGACAAGCTTCTCAGTGCTCCTGTGGTCAAGTACTTGACCAAGATCCTTTTTATTTTTCTTTTTTCCTTTTTAATTTTGCTGTCTTTTTAAAGTGTTCTGATGGTTTTCAATTAATTTAATTAATTGAGAGTTAAGTCGCTGCGGTCGTCCACGCCTTAGTTGCGGGTTGTTGACAACAACGGCCTCACTTTCTGTTTATGGTGTGTGGCCGCAGCGAAATGGCAGCTTACGACTGTGGCTACATTTTATTATTACTAATTAGATATATAATATTACTTCCTCCTGTTTGATATATATTAATGCTGGTCGTTTTTCCTCAGCCTGTGCCTTTGAAATATCATGTGATATGTTTTAAGCTAAGCTTCTAAAATCAATGCACTTTAGATATGAAGGGCCAAAATGGTCTTTAAAGATGATAAAATGTAACAAGTTTCAAGAGAATTAAGGAAGATTTTCATAATTAGGGTTAAACTAGAAATTGCACATCTATCCTATTTCAGATTTTAGAAAAGCAATGATCTTCTTATTAATTTTTTATTATGTATGCTAGAGGTACCAAAGAATATTTTAATAAAGGCTTTTTACTAAAATGCTTCGCGTAATTTGCTAATTACTAAAACACCCTTTATACTTTGTATTTACTTTAAAAAAAACCTCATACGTAGAAATTCCACTAAAAAGCCTCATCATTTGTTTTTCATTCAAAGTTAGTGTCCAATAGAAAGATAGAGTTGGAGGTTAAGCATGAGATGCTCTCTTTAGTTTCTAAATATTTAGGTAGGTTTTCTTCCAAAAAAATCCCACATTCTGGCCTAATTGAAGATTGAATTCAGCGCAAGTAAAGGATCGCTCTTCTTTCATAAGAGGGTTGCTCACTATTTCGAAATTTGTAATTAAAGAGACACAGGCTTTCGACAAGCTTGTTGATGGAGAAAATTGAGAAAAACGAACCGGTTTACTAATTTAAGGGATTTTTTTATCGAAACCTAACCCTAAAGACAAGTTGAACGAAACGTTAGGAATTTTGATAGAAGAATAGCGGTTGGCGGGATTTTAAAACCCTACCACGATACACAGTGTTAACCCCTAATGGAGTAATGAAAAGTGCAAAACAATTTTCTTTCTGACCTGTTAGGGAATTATTTTAGTGCAACTTGGATGCATTGGGGTCTTTAAGTAAATAAGAAATATGGAGAGTTTTAGTAATTAGCGAAGTATGGAAGAGATTTTTAGTAAAATGCCCTTTAATAAAATGAAGGGAGCAGTATTTTTTTTTAAAGAGGAAAGTGTTTATAAGGTGGCACTTCATTCTATAAAATGAGGTGTCGTTTTAAATTTTGACAATTCACCCATTCTGTGAATAATCGGCACGGTTCATCGTGTTCTCCATGGTGTAAAACTTGGGAGCATTAAGTTTCATATGATTTTGGTAATATTGCCCATTCATATCTTGCTTTCTCAAATATTCTATTGTCGGAAAACCGTTAATTTTGCAACCACTCAATACATGGTTAAACATTAACGAAAACATATGAAATCCGGTGTGCCTATGACTTAGATCATGGAAATCAAGTTAAACGGTGCCGATCATCGAAAAACATGGTGTAAAGTTAAATTTTAAGACGACGCCTCACATGATGTGCCATCTCATAAACACTATCCTCTTTTTTGAATGGTATATGAATGGGAAACTGGAATATTCTAATCATGTTAAGTGAATATATTTGCAAATGCATTTTTTTCAAAATCCCTTGAATAGATATATGCTTGCTAATCTCCTTTTTTGGAAGAATTTGAGTGGTAAAATTAAAGGGAGACAGAAAGCTTACACAAATTAATGAATCAATTATATTTATTGATTGATAATTAATTAATTAATTGGGTCAGTGGGGAAATTTGTTCAAACATAGGAACATCTAGAAGCAGAATAAGAAAGGTTCAATCGCCAAAGACAATAAAACAAACTTAAAATAAGACTTGTAGGCTGGGATCCATCCCATCTTTCTTGTGTCCAACGCATCCCCGCTAATCGGTCTCCGATATATTACATGTCTGTTTTTTCATTATAAAACATGTCATGTCAGCTGACATGTACGTCCTTCCTTGAAGGAACTAAAAATAGGATAAATCTTTTCGACAAGGGCTTGTAGAGAAATTTCTCCGCAAGCCCCTTACAAGCCTTTGCGTGGTATTTATGTAACAAACAAAGTCCATGACATTTACCTGAAAATATTAAAATTTCATTGCATTTGTTTGTAATACACAAAATCCATGGTATTTATCTGAAATTTATTGGAAGTTCATTGTATTTATCTGTAATAAACAAAATGCATAGTATTTATATACAAAAATGAAATCACGTTGTATTTATCATTAATAAACATAGTCCATAGTATTTATTCAGAAATGAAAAAAAATCATAATATTGATATACAATGAACAAAGTTCTACATATTTATATGAAAAACGATAAAAGAATGTGGTATTTATTTATTTTAAACAAAACCTATGGTATTAATCTAGAAAATAACGGAAGTCAGGGTATTTATTTGTAATAAATAAAGTCCATGATATGTATCTAGAAAATGATGAAAACAATGATATTTATTTCCAATAAATAAAATCTATGGTATTTATATGAAAAAAGTCATAAGCCGATGGTATTTTAGTGAAAACCTAGCGGTGATAAACGAAGTCCATGTTTTTTATTTGTAAAAAACAAAGTTCACGGTATTTTACCTTTAAATGTCGAAAGCTCATGCTATTTTAGTGAAAACTTAAAGGATTTTGAGCTAATGACATAATTGTAAATCAAGAAAAGTTTTGAGCTGATGGCGCAATTGTAAATAAAGAGATGTTCTGCCTAAATGAGAAATTTACAATTTTATCTCTAATGCATCACAAAATTAATTTTTTTTTAAATTTATTGATTTTTCCCATACACCCAAACTTATAGAAGTGGGGAAAAAGTGGAATTTTAAAATTTCCACTTTTGTTACCACATTTTATCAATATAATGATAATGATAGGCGGGACGGAACATTATACAGTGTTGAATAAATTAATTTATCCAACAAATGTGAACCGTTTATTTTAACTGCTGCTTTAAGTAGTTGTTAAAATAAACGGTTCACATTTAATCGCTACTTAAAAGATAGGTTAAAATATTTAACCGCTACTTAAAATAGTGGTTCATATTATATAAAAAAGGAAACCGTCTTAACAGTTTTAGCGGTTTATGGTTTTGAGATCGAAATTGGGCGATTTCTGCTATGATTTGAACTGTGATTCTTGCTGGGTATTTTCTTGATTCTTGAATCGATTTCATAAGGTAAATTAATTATTTTAATTATTATAGGTTTTGTTATTTATGACGCCCCACTTCCCGAAATACGGAATACGGAGAGTGTCACGTCCCGCTTCCCAAAATACGGAAAACGAGGATGACTGGTCCAGCCATAGTCCTACGATCAAGGAAAAATCCTGCCGTAGTCACTATTCGGCTTCTAGCATTACATGGTAATCAACAAAATACAGTACGGATAAAGAGAATGCAGTTACTAGAACTATCAGATATAAAGAAAACTGAACGAATTGGAAGAAACAAAAGGGACAACTAACCAGAAATATCAAAAGAAAGATACTACTGGTTCACTGGTCTGGATCTCCGCGATCTTCTCGAAATCAGACGGATCCACTTCTATCACTGATCATGCATACTCAGATCGTCAGGACAACGCAATAGCAATAATATGATAACAATAACGTGGCATGAAAAACAAAAGGTAATAACAGTGGAGACAGTGAATGAAGGAAATCAATATATCATTATCGATGCAGTATATAAGCTATGTTCCTATTGGTCTTTAGGTCAATTTGAAATCGAATCGTGGAAAGGAGCGATCATGTTTAACGAGGGTTTCATACGTACCCGAGACTACGCCCACAGTTTCCCGGGACATAACCCTGTCAGCCGGACCGTTAAGTCCAAATCTAATATTATATATCAAAGTCATTGTTCGAATGGTCATTTTCTTAATCTCTAACCTCGCTAAATTTAAGTTCCTTTCCACTTCGATTTCTCCTTTTTCCCCAGGTTTCAATAAATATAAGTATGGGGCTGGTTGTGTATAAGTTCGCACCAATAACATCGTTTTATTCATTTTTCACTGCACTGTTCACTATCACAAATCGTTCACTTTTCACTGGCGTACTCGACACAACTAATTCGATACCACTCACGTTCTACAATTCAATATTCGCTAAGAATCAATAAGAGCGCTCACTATCACTAAAGGTATCACGGTCGGGTAAATATGTGAATTATGCCGCTAAACAAGTCATGTGCGATATAGGTCACTACGCGTCTCAAGAATCCAGAAAATCATATCAAATCGAACGATCGTAATTAAGCAAAAAAAACAATACGGGTAAAAAGTAAACTTAATTAGAAATCCAACGAACCTGGTTTCAGGTAATTGGGTTTCGGATTTGCAAGTTACAGTCATTTCATTTTAAGTGCTCTCTGCTGAAAATTTAGTTCCTGAACTGAAGATCCATTTCGTAACACAGTTTTCACCCAGTTGGGATCGTAATTATGCGACGCTACAGTTTGGTAATATTTAGATCTATTAATTAGGTTACGAACGCACTAAACGGATCGACAATATCCACTGTGTTCTGGAAGACATACATTGTTTAAGATCATGGTATACGTTATGTCCCTGCTTGGGACTGCAGTACGTAATGACGATTTAAAATATGATTAAAATAGCAAATAAAAGTAAAAACAAATAAAACCACCACCAATAGTTAGCTAACAGAATAATATTTGCAACGGTATAGGGTTACACAAAATATTATTTTCACAAAGAGTTATAAAAGTATTTTAATTCAGGTGTCGACAAGCATTACTACTCTGGACCGCAGTCCAGAGCCACATTCCCGAGCAATTTTCGTCATCGGATTTTAACGGTAACGAAATATAATTTACAGTGTGTTCTAGACCATCGAGTCAGCTTCGATAAGAGCCCTCGAACACTGCATTCAAATATGTATCCAAATTAGTATGATTTTCGCAAGTTAGGAGTACGGGAAAAATTCAGATTTGATGGATCTAGACGGGGGTGTCATTTCACGGTGTTAGGGTCCGTATTTTCGACCCAACTTTCTACGTATCATCCGTTGTCTCTAAAAGAATCTAGTAATCATATATTTTGCCACACTAGATTTGGTTTTCGCACAAGATACGTATCAAACATCTAATATAGGCATTCAATATCAACAAAAAACATGTTTTCATAGATTTCTCAGTTCTCCCAATGGCTCTCAAGGCAGCAATAGAGCTTGACCTCTTTGAGATCATTGCAATGTCTCCAGGCTCCTGCTTGTTGTCCCCAACTGAGATTGCAAGGCAGCTTCCCACACAAAACCCAGATGCTCCATCCATGCTGGATTGGATCCTGAGGCTGCTGGCTAGCTACAATGTCTTGAGCTGCATTGTTTCCCCCAATCAGAGCAAAGCTCTATTTTGAAATTCAGAATTTAAAAGTTGAAGGAACGCTTCAGATCCAACGCTAGATATGCTGCGCACCACGTGTCAAACACGGATATGCTAGCGCTAGGTGCGCTGCGCCCTAGGCAGTGCACCCCCAATCAGAGCAAACCTCTGTTTTAAAATTCAAAATTCAAAAATTGAAGCAACGCTTCAGACCCAGCGCTAGGCGCGCTGCGCGCCACGTGTCAAACACGGGTGCGCTAGCGCCAGGTGAGCTGCGCCCTAGGCTGTGCACCATGAGTGTGCTAGCGCTAGGCGCACTGTGCGCTACGTGTGAAGCACGGATGCGCTAGCGTAGGCTGCGCTGCGCTCTGAGCAGCGCACCACATGCAAAACATGGGTGCGCCAGCGCTGGAATTAAAAATTCCTCACCGTTAGATCAAAAGATCTAATAATAATAAATCATTAATTAACCAGAATTAAAATTCTGTTATGGAAAGATCTTTCCAATCTTATTAAAAACAAGAAAATTGCCTTCTGTAAAACAGAAGCCCTAGGATCAAAGATCCAACGGTGGGGAAACATCCCCAAATCAATCAGAGAAAGATCTCTTTAACTGATTTAACAAATCAATTTGCCCTATATAAAGGCCCCAAGACTTCAAGTCTGATATGGAGAGACCCCCTACAAATTTTGAGAAAACTCAAAAGAAAGAGAGCAAGCTCTTAAAAGAATATCATTTCTTCAAGGTAAAAAGAATGATTCTTGAACAAAGAGATGAAATCATCTCATTAAAACAGAAGAATTATCTTCTTAAAAGATCATAGATCAATAAAGACCAAGATATTTCATAAAAGAGATCAAAAGATCTCCTCACATAATAAAGAAGAAGTATTTACTTCATTCACAGATCACTGATCTACAAAGGCAAAGCCCTTTCAAAAAATAAGAACAGTTGTTCTTGAATCTTGAGACAAAGCCTCTTTTAAAAAGATCATAAATTTGATCAAATGCGCTTTGCGCTATTGAAAAGTGCCTTGCACTCTTGAACTGCGCTTCTGCGCTTTCTGGACCGGCGCTCAGCGTCAAAACACGCCACGTGTCAACCACGTATGCAACTTGCTCTTTGCGCTTCTGAAACAGCGCACTGCGCTCATGGGCTGGCACTCAGTGCCAAGCGCGCCACGTGTCATTCACGTGTGCGCCACTAAACTAGCGCAATGCGCTCATAAACTGGCGCAATACGCCCATCATCTGGCGCTTAGCGCCAAGCGCGACACGTGTCCTTTTCGTGTGCGCTACTTGGCAGAAGCGCAATGTGCTCTTTAATTGGCGCAATGTGATCTTTAATTGGCGCAAAGAACCTGGCGCGCTACGTGGCGCGCTGTGAGAACACATATTGTTCTGATGAATGCTATGCATTCAATACAAGACAAAAAATGTCAGTATCTAATGCTCAGCATTATTAAAAGGGCCAAGCCCAAATAAAGGCTCAACAGCCCAGAACAATAAAATGTTAAACATTTTAATCTTATTGGACTTAGCCCAATATTGGCCGTAAGTCCTCAACTTATATTGAACTGAGCCCATCTGCTCACGAATATTTAACAGATCTCAGTCCCAAACTGGACTACAGATCTTTCAACCAACTCACACCGGTTCAAAGGTACATCTCTTTACTCCTCTGATATCTATCGTTGTAATCCTTCAACGTCTTCAGAGAGGTGACGGGTCCCGACAACCGCATATTTCACGGACTGTGGGGTCCTTCAACTCATGGACTACGATGTCCTTAAACTTCATAGACTACGATGTCTTTAAACTACGGACTATGGGGTCCTTAAACTCATGGACTACGATGTCCTTAAACTTCATAGACTACGATGTCTTTAAACTACGGACTGTGGGGTCCTTTAAACCCATAGACTACGGTGTCCTTAACCTGGACCAAGATGTCCTTAAACTAGCATTGGACCGCAATGTCCTTAAACTGATCGACCGCAATGTCCCTAAACTAAACAGCAGAGTCAGCCCAAATGCTCTTTTGTTGGATCTAAATGATCCTGTTAAGTTGATCTTAGTCTAAAATTAGACTAGCGTGTCCTTAACAACCGTTAAGTTGATTTTAGTCTAAAATTAGACTAACGAATCCTTAAGTAACGTTTAAGTTGATCTTAGTCTCAAATGAGACTAACGTATCCTTAAACCCAAACCAAAACCCAAATCTAAGAAAATACGGATTTGGACTAATCCACACCCTACGGGCGACAACATAAATTATTCTCCGTATACAATCCACGGGCAACCACAAATAAAAAAAACACCCACGACACGAAGTGACCATCTGGAGAAGGAGAAAGTTGTTATCGCGATGCGGTAGCGTAATTAATTGCAGGAGCTTGCGCCTGCAGGGAAGAGCGTCCCGACAATCAAAAAAACCCTTAAACGAGGGGGAATCTGACGAAGTCTGCTACATCGGCCGCATCCGTTTAAACCTTCGATACATGGTGCCATAAATCAACTTGGCATTTTCGGAGAGGTGGACGGATAGCACCAATTAGCATCTGCCCTCAAATTCAGGCAAGACGTTTGTCTTCCCGGTTTTCGGCGGTAAACATGCACAGCTGAGAGTATAACAGGTGATGATGGCAGGATTATTGAGAGGAGGTATGGGGATAAACCTGTGGTCAAGTACTTGACCAAGAATGAGGATTGGGTCTCTATGGCTGCTCTGGGTCTCATGGTGCAGGACAAAGTACTCCTTGAGAACTAGTATTATATATAATACTTTTATTTTTCTTTTTTCCTTTTTTATTTTGCTGCCTTTTTAAAGTGTTTTGATGGTTTTCAAAGTCCCTACTTCCAAGTCCCGACGATTCACCAACAACCTAGAGACCACCTCGACGTTCGTCTCGATACCGCAGACGCGATGTCACCCCAGTGTTCTTCCCCCAACAGGATGCAGACGCGACACAACAACGGAGCCATGGCAAAGTCCCTAGTTCCAAGTCACGACGGTTCACCAACAACCTAGAGACAAACCGCGACATTCCTCTCGATATAGTAGACGCAATGCGAGCAAACGAAGCGAAGACAATATTCCCAGCTTCACGGTCTTGACGACAACTCATATAAAACCTGAAAGACTATCGGAGATCATCCCACACCAGCGCGGAGTGGTTATGACTCATCGGGGCTCCCAAACTGAGCCTAACCTCAAGTAAAAAGCGACATGGAATATCCCTAATGCTTACTCTTTCGACGGTAATATCACCTGGAAGATTACTTGAAGACGTCTTGTCCAGCCCCCGAAGGGATCAGAGACACGACAGTCGCGGGGCTACTCGAAAAGCAAGATTATGCGTCGAGGAATATACCAGCCAACGCGACGGTGCGACGGGTAAAAAACCATAGTACCACAGGCCCTAACGAACTTCTATTAGAAGGAGTTAACTGTGACGTTAGGACATTCTTGCGAGAACTTCTTGATTCGTCTCGACTCGTGAGGAAATTAGTGTCCTTGCGAGAATTTCTCGATTCGTCTCGACTCGTAGGGAAAAGCCTTAGGCAATGGGGATGAGGACATGTTTCCTAAGCACTGGGGTCCTGCAAGTCAGTCCAAAATGGACTCTTGCATACTATTCACGGACCACACTCTCCAAAGTCGAATCTCGACAAGGAGGGAAACAACCACTTACGAGTCCCCTCGACTTGTAAGAGGGAAAAATTCTCTTGTGAGATCCTTACGACTCTTGAGAGAAACCACACTTAGGAATCCTCATGACTCCTAAGGAGAAAATACACCTACGAGATCCTCACGACTCGTAGGGAGAAAAGTCTTTATGAGACCCTCACGGCTCATAAACTTGAAAAGTCTTAGGTAGCAGATCTGAACCTGCTTCCTAAGCCATCACTACCTCTTGAAGAGTTCAAGATGAAATGTTCTTTATTATCTGTAGTCCACACTTGCCAGAGTAACATACCAACAAACAGCAAAGAAAGGAAAACGACGGTGGGAGATAAGAAAAATGTGTCTTTATTCATGAACTCATTTGAATACAAGATACATCATATAAAAGAATAAAAAATGGATACATGTTATTTAAAGATTACAAGTGTGTAATTGGTATAAGGAAGCTACTGAGAAGAAGGCGTTTTCAATAAGTCAGCCAGTTGCTCGCGCACTCCTCTCAACTCCTTTTTAAGGTCAGCCGATGCGGCCAGCTCCGCTTCAACTCGGGCCCGTTGCTGCAGACAGGATGAAAGTTTCTCATCAATTTCTTGCTGAATAGCCTCTTGACTCTGCGCGACCTGTTCAGTAAAGTCAAGTTTTTTCCTCAGCACCAGCCCGTCGGAAATACATCGTTGAAGGCTTTCAAATATGGAGTTCAGCTGCGCAGCATTCGCTTCAACCTGGATACGCAGTTGGACAGACTCAGCGGAAGTCGCCTCACGTTCCTTTCGCTTGAGGGTTTCCTCTTGCTCAAAATGGCGAAGGAAAATGGCACTTCGCTCAACCCATGCAGCCCGCTGGGAGTTCGAAGCCAACACCTCCAGAGCAGGACGCCTAAGCTCAAGCTCACGCAGGCAGGTCTCAATCTTCCTGCAGTGATCAACCGAAGACTCAACGACGCCCTCACTATGAAAGTTTACGAGCGTCGCCAGCATAGGGTTAACCTCTGCGGCAAAATCCGCAGCAGATGTAGGAGTCTCCACGTCAAGCTCCTCAATATAGTCGCTCAGCATGCGCAGACTATTCACAGTGCCTTTTGAGGATGGACGTCTGGAAAAAGGCCCTGCCGGCATCATGACGCGAGACTTGAACGGGGCTGGAGTCGATGTGACCGCTACAAAGACAAATCACAATCAGATGTCGGCTTAAGAAATAAAAAAAAAATATACATGAACAAAAGAGTCTATTATACCGGCTGCAACAGGGGGCAGAGCTGGGAGTTCCGGTGGCGCGGCGATATCCTTGACCCCCCTTCAATTTGTAAGGCAACGAGTAATGCAAAGAAGAATTAGCAATAACATGACTGCCCGTTAAAGAAAAGAAAGGACGTCAGTTAGAAAAGATACTCATCAACACCACCAGGCGGACTAATCTCTGACAGGAAGGAGAAGTGTGGGTGCAGCACCTGATACAGGTGGTCAAAAAGGACTCCTGCAAAGACGAAGTAATGCAACTTTAGTACATAAGTTATACAGCCTAAAAATAAGACTGATGGGTCATGAATCCGTACCTTCCAACATCTGAGATGGTATGAGAGACGGTAAAGGAGGTGTCACCGTCAAAGCGGTAGCTGATGGCGCTGCCTCGGGTAGCGCAACCTCAACGCTCGCCACGCCTGCATTAGAAACGAGATAAATACTGTCAGGAAAGATTGAAAAGGATTGCAGAATAAAAAGAAAAGTAATGACCCAAAATCTACCTGATGAGTCTCCAGTCGGAACCGCGACGAAGACGTCACTTGATACAGCAACTGCTTCATCCTCTTCCATCGGGATGGTCTCACCTCCCGTCGCCCCATCCCCTGACTCTACGAGAGCCGTTGTAACACTTGCGACGCCAGGGGATGGAAAAGAGCCGCAGGCGGAAAGAGCGACGATCGGAGCAGTGCCATACTTTTGCGAAAGAGTGACTACCTCGGGCTCGGCGGCTGTAGCCGTCTCACCCGCCGCCACCTCGAGCTCGGCAATGGTAGCCGTCTCACCCATCGCCACCTCGGGCTCGGCAATGGTAGCTATCTCAGGCCCGGCAATTGTGATTGTCTCACCAGTCGCTACCTCGAGCTCGGCAATTGCAGCCACCTCGCTTACCGCCGCCTCGAGTTCGGCAATCACGGCTACCTCCTCTACCGCTACCCCAGGCTCAACGGTCGCCGCCACTTCTTCGGTAAGACTCGGCCCTGCAAGATAAGATATATGAGAACTGATATTTAAAACTTTGACAACGGAACCCCGTGTCACATTACCTTGAGTTGGTCTTCCGACTGCTTTCCGAGTCGCACGTGCTGCTCGTCTATAAGCAATGGACAAGGCAGCCGGGGATTCCTCTGAAGGAGTAGGGGCAGGGATAGCGGTACTCGAACCCGCACCCGCGGCCAAGGCATCACTATGCTCCCTTGCCACGCGCATTCGGCGCTTCCTTTCCACTCGGGCCGTCAAAGCGGATCTTCTGGATGCCTCCATCAATAGGACGTCGTCATCCGTGCCAAGGGTTACCTCTGAAGCCATTATAGCTTCCGTCATCGGTCGTTTGAGTAAGGCCTCTTTCGGCAGTGCCGAAGAGGCCGGGACTTCAGTGGCTGGCCCGGGAAGAATCTCCGCATCACCTTGCGGGATTGGCATTGTGGTCCCTGCGATAAGATAAAGAAAGGGTTAGATTGTCTATAAGAAAGGAGAATGAATATGTAATGAGCCGAGATATACCGATGCCCAACAAAGCGCGATTCCTCTCCTCCTCCTGAAAGGTCCTAAGGGAAGCCGCCAGAGCCTCTTTAGTGGTAAAGCATGTTACAGAAGGAAAAATGTCAGTCAAGACATGATAATAAAAATAAAAATATAATGCAACAACAGAAAGTGCGACTGATGTTTACTTGATTGCACAAGGGTGGCCATTTCCGCTTGGTGGCTTGCGGATCGCACAGAAGCCTGAATAGCGGCCTCGAGATCAGTATCTTCCAGAGCTATGAAGAGACCTTCGTTGGTCCCATATTCGCTCAGGCCCTCGTTATAAGGAGCCTGAGGCTCCAGGCCGAGTACAGCATCTAGAGAGAGGACCGACTTCTTCTTCCTCTTCTGCGCGCGAGCTCCAGTCGCAGCAAGCACAAGCTTACGCTTAGTGGGCACTTTGGGGCGACGAATCCCGATATCTGAGCCCATGCCAGATTCGGGAGAGGCTACATTTACCGTCTCCGAGGGAGCACGGGCCACCGGTGGTACATCCACCGTCTCCACAGGAGCACGGGGCACCGGTAGCTCAGACCTTTCCTCGGGGACTTCAATCACGGCAGCTCCTCGTAGCGGAGGAATGACAATGGTCCGTCGCTTCAAGGGGAGGTTTCGGTCACTAGCAGGGGATGCACCCTTGCGGTCGAGTAGCAGCCGCTTCTCCTCCCTGATAACAACGCCCGTTGCATGTTGATACCAGGCCATGTGTACGTTAAGTGCCCTCGGAACGATACCCGGTTCGCTGATAAAGAAGTGAGAGCCCGTATTCAGGCGCATGAAGTGATGCAGCGCACCCCGCATTCCCTCTTTGGTGGCAGCGGGTTCTACCAAGAAAGCCTCCAGCGGGACTCCCTGATTATAACTCAGCTGCTGGGCAAAATGATGGGGGTTGTATCTCGTGAATAGCGCCGCATCGTTTTGCCTGAATACAAGAAAGCCCGGCCTGATGGAGTACAAATGGAGAATCTCCCGGGCTTTCAACACGGAGGCCCCGTCCTTAAAAATGTCTTGCAGTGATAGCACCGCCTTTGAAGTTTCCTGGCCGATGGTCAAGACTTTGTCCGTGAAAGACATTCCATCTCCGACCGTGCGCGGACGAAGAAGCAATCCCCTAGCTTCCCGCTGTGACGGACTCACGATGGAGACGTCAACCAGCCACATGATCCGAGGGAACTTGCATCTCTCGTAAAACGGAGGTCTCTTGTGAATGCCAAAAACCCCGAGCACGTGCATCTCCATCCATGAAGTGAAGTAATGCATCAGGAAGTTGGAAGGATGCACCCCCGGTTCAGTGGTATCCGCCGCTACGCTAAGACCATGGTATAAGTTGGCTAACCCGGCGATCCCGATGGCCACTTGTATTCCGGCAACCATGCGATGCGCGGGGTAGAAGACGGAAGGCCTCATGTAACGAGGATGCATAGAGAGTGCGAACCAACTCAACCATAGCCTAAGAAACCCAAGAAAGAACGCATCCTCGTCAATGCCCGGGGCGGCGATTTCTGACAGAGGGATGATCGCAGCGTCAGGAAGAAAGAAGCCCTTCTGATCAGCTTCCAGTACCGGTTGACGGTCCAAGCCAAAGCCGAAGGGATCATCGAGCTTAGCAAACTTTTCGCCTCGTCGCGACAAAATCTCAGGACGAAGAAACCGGGCAATGAAGTCCGCAAAACTGACCCCCCGGCCTCCGGATTCCAGGAAGAGGCTCTCGTACATGTTCAGCACCTTTATCAGACTAGGGAACTGGTGCTGAATGGCGTTCTCTGGCGTGAGGCCCATCACCACTGGCTTGGTGGCAAAAACATATTCATCCGGAGAAAGCAGCTCCTCGTAGTGCCCCCCCGACCGGTAGACCGGAAACCTCGGTAAATTCTTCCAAGGAAATGGAAACCTCTCTGTCCAGTAGAAGGAAGGTATGGGTCGGGATGTTCCACTGCTCCAAGAACGTCTTGATCCACCATGTGGGAGGTGCAGAATATTGGAACAACAAAACGTAGACTATAGGGTATAAGCCGAGCTTTAGCAGCTGCGATTTCTTCGCCGACAAGATGTACCGGGCCCACTGCAAGTACCCGGCCGGATGACGGGAAGTTAGCCCGATGTTGTAGGGCTGTCCCCAAGGGCGCGACTCGTCCTGGCATATGCGCCACCCCAGGATATCCAAAGCCGGCGGCGGCTGCATGGGTACTGCGACAATCGAAGGCTGAAGAAGACCTTCCGAAGTCCAATTAACAACCTCCACGGTATAGTTCACCGGGGGTGCATCCGCATACGGGATTGCCGAGATAGGCTCTGACGGCGTCGCACAAGAGAAGCTTCAACGACCTCTGATAATCTGGTCGTACCATCTACCCCACAAGTGAAGTTTTTTGTGTTCCGGGTCATGGTCTCTGATGAGCGCGAGAACCTCCCGGTCCACAGGTGCCTCACGGAATCCTCCCTCTGAACGAACGAACGGAAACGAAGCATCCAAAGACATGTCGCCTGCAAAAAAAAAAGAGGGACAGAAATCAACTGTCACTGCTATAATTCAATTTTAAAATTTTAAATTTCTGACACTCGGTGTTTTAAAAGTTGTACCACACTGCAATGCAGTAGATTGGGGACCAAAAGGGGATTCACAAAATTTAGATGACAATTCATCAATTAATAATTAATAAAACAGCCTCATCATTGGAAGAGACTGTTAATTAAAGAGGAAATCCTCAAGAAAATTCTCATTGAATGAGAGATATCTCAGGAAAAGGAGATAATCTCCCTTTGAGAGCAAAGCTCTATGACAGAGTGACACTTGTCAAACTCTGATCATGAAGGAATAAAATTCCTTAAGAGCCTGGCTCTGTAATGATGATGAAAAATCCATCAGAAAAGAATTAATTAAAATTAATTTCTTTTATGAAAAAAAATTCTAAGAACTTCAAGATCCATGAAAAAACTCTTAAGAGTTCTTCATCAAAAATTAAGAAATCTACAGAGCAGAGCTTTGATTCATTGGCTAAGAAACCCCAAGAAAAGATCTCTTAAGATCTATGGGTTCATGAGAGCAAAACTCTGTTAATGGAACCCTAAATGGGTTTTCTTTAGATCAAAGATCTATGAAGAGCAAGGCTCTGTTAACGGGTAAAACCCTGATTTATTAAAAAAATTTAAACTTTACCTAAGTTTTGATAGAGTTCTGACTCTAGAAAAGTTCTTAAACTGAAGAGCAATGCTCTCAATGAAAATTCTCAAGAAGAAGATGAAAATCATCTAAGAGACCAAATGTCCTATTTATAGGCATTGAACCGTCTCTTCAACTTCTGAGTTGATCCAAGGGCTCAGATGTTCCCACCGCTGCACTCACGTGTGCGCCACGTGAGCGCAACGGTGGGGGGGTATTTGTTTCCCCCAATCAGAGCAAAACACTGTTTTGAAATTCAAAATTTAAAAGTTGAAGCAACGCTTCAGATCCAACGCTAGATGCGCTGCGCGCCACGTGTCAAACACGGATACGCTAGCGCTAGGTGCGCTGCGCCCTAAGCAGTGCACCCCCAATCAGAGCAAAGCTCTGTTTTAAAATTCAAATTTCAAAAATTGAAGCAACACTTCAGATCCAGCGCTAGGCGCGCTGCGCGCCACGTGTCAAACATGGGTGCGCTAGCGCCAGGTGCGCTGCGCCCTAGGCAGTGCACTATGAGTGCGCTAGCGCTAGGCACGCTGCGCGCCACGTGTCAAGCACAGGTGCGCTGTGCCCTGAGCAGCGCACCACGTACAAAGCACGGGTACGCCAGCGTTGGAATTAAAAATTCCCCACCGTCAGATCAAAAGATCTAATAATAATAAATCATTAATTAACCAGAATTAAAATTCTGTTATGAAAAGATATTTCTAATCTTGTTAAAATCAAGAAGATTGCCTTCTGTAAAACAGAAGCCCTAGAATCAAAGATCCAACGGTGGGGAAACATCCCCAAATCAATTAGAGAAAGATCTCTTTAACTAATTTAACAAATCAATTTGCCCTATATAAAGGCCCCAAGACTTCAAGTCTAATATGGAGAGACCCCGCTATAAACTTTGAGAAAACACAAAAGAAAGAGAGCAAGCTCTTGAAAGAAGATCATTTTTTCAAGGTAAAAAGAATGATTCTTGAACAAAGAGATGAAATCATCTCATTAAAACAGAAGAATTATATTCTTAAAAGATCATAGATCTATAAAGACCAAGGTCTTTCATAAAAGAGATCAAAAGATCTCCTCATATAATAAAGAAGAAGTATTTACTTCATTCACAGATCATTGATCTACAAAGGCAAAGCCCTTTCAAAAAATAAGAACCGTTGTTCTTGAATCTTGAGGCAAAACCTCCATTAAAAAGATCATAAATTTGATCAAATGCGCTTTGCTCTATTGAAAAGTGCCTTGCACTCTTGAACTGCGCTTCTGCGCTCTCTGGACCGGCGCTCAGCGCCAAAACACGCCACGTGTTAACCACGTATGCAACTTGCGCTTTGCGCTTCTGAAACAGTGCACTGCGCTCATGGGCTAGCGCTCAGCGCCAAGCGCCACGTGTCATTCACGTGTGCGCCACTAAACTAGCGCAATGCGCTCATAAACTGGCGCAATGCGCCCATCATCTGACGCTTAGTGCCAAGCGTGACACGTGTCTTTTGCGTGTGCGCTACTTGGCAGAAGCGCAATGCGCTCTTTAATTGGCGCAATGCGATCTTTAATTGGCGCAAAGCGCCTGGCACGCCACGTGGCGCGCTGTGAGAATACACATTGTTCTGATGAATACTATGCATTCAATACAAGACAAAAATGTCAGGATCTAATGCTCAGTATTATTAAAAGGGCCAAGCCCAAATAAAGGCTCAACAGCCCAAAACAATAAAATGTTAAACATTTTAATCTTATTGGACTTAACCCAATATTGACCGTAAGTTATCAACTTATATTGAACTGAGCCCATCTGCTCACGAATATTTAACAGATCTCTGTCCCAAACTGGACTACAGATCTTTCAACCAACTCACACCGGTTCAAGGGTACATCTCTTTACTCCTCTGATATCTATCGTTGTAATCCTTCAACGTCTTCAAAGAGGTGACGGGTCCCGACAACCACATATTTCATGGACTGTGGGGTCCTTAAACTCATGGACTACGATGTCCTTAAACTTCATAGACTACGATGTCTTTAAACTACGGACTGTGGGGTCCTTAAACTCATAGACTACGATGTCCTTAAACTTCATAGACTACGATGTCTTTAAACTACGGACTGTGGGGTCCCTTTAAACCCATGGACTACGGTGTCCTTAACCTGGACCGAGATGTCCTTAAACTATCATTAGACCGCAATGTTTGTAAACTAATCAACCGCAATGTCCCTAAACTAAACAACAGAGACAGCCCAAATGTTCTTTTGTTGGATCTAAATGATCATGTTAAGTTGATCTTAGTCTAAAATTAGACTAACGTGTCCTTAACAACCGTTAAGTTAATCTTAGTCTAAAATTAGACTAACGTATCCTTAACTAACGTTTAAGTTGATCTTAGTCTCAAATGAGACTAACGTATCCTTAAACCCAAACCAAAACCCAAATTTAAGAAAATACGGATTTGGACTAATCCACGCCCTACGGACGACAACATAAATTATTCTCCGTATACAATCTACGGGCAACCACAAACAAAACAAACACCCACGACACGAAGTGACCATCTGGAAAAGGAGAAAGTTGTTATCGCGATGCGGTAGCGTAATTAACTGCAGGGGCTTACGCCTGCAGGGAAGAGCGTCCCCACAATCAAAAAACCCCTTAAACGAGGGGGAATTTGACGAAGTCTGCTACATCGGTCTCATCCGTTTAAACCTTCGATACATGGTGCCATAAATCAACTTGGTATCTTCGGAGAGGTGGACGGATAGCACCAATTAGTATCTGCCCTCAAATTCAGGCAAGACGTTTGTCTTCCCGGTTTTCGGCGGTAAACATGCACAGCTGAGAGTATAAAAGGTGATGATGGCAGATTATTGAGAGGAGGTATGGGGCTAAACTTGTGGTCAAGTACTTAACCAAGAATGAGGATGGGGTCTCTATGGCTGCTCTGGGTCTCATGGTGCAGGACAAAGTACTCCTTGAGAGCTTGTATTATATATAATCCTTTTATTTTTCTTTTTTCCTTTTTTATTTTGCTGCCTTTTTAAAGTGTTTTGATGGTTTTCAATTAAGTTAATTAATTGAGAGTTAAGTGGCTGCAGTCGTCCACGCCTTAACTGTGGTCGCCTCACTCCCTGTTTATGGTGTGTGGCCGCAGCGAAATGGCAGCTTGCGACCGTGGCTACATTTTATTATTACTAATTAGATATAAAATATAACTTCCTCCTGTTTGATATATATTAATGCCGGTCTTTTTTTCTCAACCTGTGCCTTTGGAATATCATGTGATATGTTTTAAGCTATGCTTCTAAAATCAATGCACTTTAGATATGAAGGGCCAAAATGATATTTAAAGATGATAAAATGGAACAAGTTTCAAGAGAATTAACGAAGATTTTCATAATTAGGAACTAGAAATTGCACATCTATCCTATTTCAGATTTTAGAAAAGCTATGATTTTCTTATTAATTTCTTATTAAGTATGCTAGAGGTACGAAAGAATATTTTAATAAAGGCTTTTTACTAAAATGCTTCATGTAATTTGCTAATTACTAAAACACCCTTCATAATTTGTATTTATTTAAAAGACTCCTCGTACGTATAAGTTCCACTAAAAAGCCTCATCACTTGTTTTTCATTCAAAGTTAGTGTCCGGTAGGAAGATAGAGTTCGAGGCTGACCATAAGATGCTCTCTTTAGTTTCTAAATATTTAGGTAGGTTTTCTTCCAAAAAAATCCCACATTCTGGCCTGGTTGAAGATTGAATATGATGGAGGCCCTTTTCAGGTCTTCGTCAGATGTTGTCTTCCGTTGATCTCCCGGTGGACTTAGATGGTTATCTTCTGTTGCGTGTGTGTCTTAATGGGTTTTGGTGGAAGAGCTGGTATGAGGAGTTTGGTGCCGAGTACCTGCAAAGAAATCCCGGGGTGGTTTGGTACCACCAAGGACCCTCCGACGATCAAGTTAGTGATGATATCCGAGCAGAGTAACGGCTTAAAAGAGTTAAAAAAAACTTACTTGACCCCTTTGTGATGGGGGTTTATATAACGGTGGTGGCACGCAGCAGTAGGCACGAGAATCTCGCCGGCAATTACGCTCCCGACGTCACGCCCGTGTAGAGAGCGGATCGCCCATTAATGGGGATCGTGATGGCGTGGAACGTGGGATGTTGCTGGCGTAGAATCTGCGCATGGCGAGATTCGCGGAGCGGCGGTTATGCCTGTGAGTGGTGGAGTTGGTCGGAGGGCCGAGGAAGAGGGCCGAGGAAGACGTCCTCGGCGGGAGCTCGGGGACGAGCGAGGAGGCCGAGGAGTCTTGATCCTGTGGCAGCTCGAGGCGAGCTGAGGGGCCGAGGAGGCTAACTTGCAGGGAGCCCCGAGGAGGGCTAGCTTGTGCCTGCAGGTCGGGCGTAGGGTGGCCTGGTCGGCCCCCGTGAGCCATTTCTTCTGAGTCTTGGGACACGTCATCTGCCACGTGTCTTGATCCTGGAGATTGCCAATATTGAGCATCATCATAATTCAATGCAAGTAAAGAATCGCTCTTTTTTAATATGAAGGTTGCTCACTATTTCGAAATTTGTAATTAAAGAGAAAGGCTTTCGACAAGCATGTTGATGGAAAAGATTGAGAAAAACGAACCGGTTTATCAATTAAAGGGATTTTTTTTTTATCGAAACCTAACCCTAAACACAAGTTGAATGAAACGTTAGGAATTTTGATAGAAGAATTGCGGTTAGGGGGATTTTAAAACCCTACCCCGATACACAGTGTTAACCCCTAATAGAGTAATGAAAAGTGCAAAACAATTTTCTTTTTGACTTGTTAGGGGCCTTTTTTAGTGCAACTTGAATGTATTGGGGTCTTTAAGAAAATAAGAAATATGGAGAGTTTTAGTAATTAGTGAAGTATGGAAGAGAATTTTAGTAAAACTCCCTTCAATAAAATGAAGGGAGCAGTATTTTTTTTTTGAAGAGGAAAGTGTTTATAAGGTGCCACTTCATTCTAAAAAAATGAGGTGTCGTTTTAAATTTTGACAGTTCACCCATTCTGTGAATAATCGGCACCGTTCATCGTGTTCTCTATGGTATAAAATATGGGAGTATTAAGTTTCATATGATTGCGGTAACATTGCCCATTCATATCATGCTTTCTCAAATATTCAATTGTCGGAAAACCGTTAATTTTGCAACCCCTCAATACATTGTTAAATATTAACGAAAATATATGAAATCCGGTGTGCCTATGACTTAGATCATGGAAATCAAGTTAAACGGTGCCAATCATCGAAAAACATGGTGTAAAATTAAATTTTAAGATGACGCCTCATTTCTTAGAATGATGTGCCATCTCATAAACACTTTTCTCTTTTTTGAATGGTATATGAATGGGAAACCGGAAAATTCTAATCTTGTTAACTGAATATATTTGCAAATGCATTTTTTTTTCAAAATCACATGAATAGATAAATGTTTGCTAATCTCCTTTTTAGGAAGTATTTGAGTGGTAAAATTAAAAGGAGACAGAAAGCTTACACAAATTAATGAATCAATTATATTTATTGATTGATAATTAATTAATTAATTGGGTCAACGTTGATTAACTATACCCATTAATTAATTAAACTACTTATTAATTAATTATTTAATCTCTGTACGGCTCACTTTTCCAAACTTAATTACTCCACGTTCCTATATTCCCTTCATCAATATATGCCGATTAGATTATGATTAACAAAACGCTTTACCCCCTTTAGATTTTATATTCACAGCATGTGAATATATATTAGAGGGAAGGATGGTTTTTTATTTTTTTTACTTTATTTATTTTTGAAAGGAGAAAACTTAATTTAAAGGATAAATCTTATAGAACACCATCGTTCAAAGTTTTTAATCAACTTAACTTTAAAGAATGTCATGAACCTCCCTTGAAGAATACTGTTCCGAAATGATAAAAGTGTATTTTCCTCAAGAAAAAAATGCCATATTTACTTCATTTTAGGGATGCTCAATCTATGCACAAGATAATTTTGCGTTATTTGATCCACCTTAGTCTTGCACGATCTGATGAAACTAACAATTTCAAACATGATATTCCAGGAGGGTTTTATGGCATTTTTAAAGTCGGTGTTATCTCAAAAAATTAACCGTGAAAATTTGTTCGTGTTTTTTAACCATAGGCACTACTTGAGGGATGCGGTCCTGGACGGAAGCATCCCATTCAACAAGGCTCACGGGATGAGTGCATTCGAATACCCAAGTATAGACCCCACGTTCAACAAGGTATTCAACGAAGGGATGAGGAGCCAGTCGACTATTGCCACGAAGAAGATCCTCGAAACCTATAGCGGTTTTGAACATCTCAAGGTGCTCGTTGATGTTTGAGGTGGAGTCGGAGGAACCATTAGCATAATCCTCAAGAAGCATCCTCATGTCAAAGGGATCAACTTCGAATTAGCCTATGTTATATCCGAGACAAAACCTATTCCAGGTATTCTATTTGTTAGGATATTTATAAATTCTTCAATTCTCATGGTAACGTTAGAGTTATGGTGCTATCAAAGCAACCCCCATCCAATTATTAATCTGATCAATTTAAATTAAAAATACTGTTGTGCAAAATCTCATATTTCGGCCCAAAATTTCTTCGACATGCAGGAATTTGTTAGAATATAAATAAATATTAATCCTTTAACCGTTGTTGTAACTTTGAAGTTTTGATAAAGTATCCAAAATAGAATCCAGAACTTTTAATTTAGAATTCAAATAAAAGTGACACTCATGGTTAAGATGTGGTTTTTGTGGTGCAGGAGTGGAGCACATTGATGGAGATATGTTTGAGAGCGTTCCCAGTGGAGATGCTATTTTCATGAAGGTGAGGAGCATCTACCATCTACATCCAAATTCCATCAAATGTGAAATTAAAATGAAATAATTTTAAGAAATCTCAAACTTTGGTCCACCATAGTTAGGGTTCTCAATCTGCAAAAGAGTGTTGAAGTTAAAAATAAATAAGAAAATTAAAAAAAAAGAATTTTTCAATGTTCATCAAAACTTTAAAGTTTAGATGTAATGAAAAAGACATCGTGTTTCTTAATTTTGTACTTTCGTCTCATATACAATTTTCAGTGGATCTTACATGACTGGAGCGACGAGCACTGTCTCAAGCTCCTGAAGAATTGTCACACGGCACTCCCAGACAACGGCAAGGTGATCATCATGGAAAGCATCCTTCCTTCACATATCGAAGCCAAGTCCGAATCGCAAATGGTGTTCCATGCCGACCTCGTCTTGTTGTCTCTCACTCATGGAGGAAAAGAGAGGACGGAAATGGAATTCGATTCTTTGGCGAAAAAAGCTGGCTTCTCTAAACCAAAGGTTATTTGTGGATATGCCAGCATTTGGATGATTGAGTTTTACAAATAGCTGAGATGATTGTTTACGATTTGGAATTTGGTAATTTGATATGATTATATAATTTCTTATTGCTTTTTATTTCCAGAGGTATATCTGTATTATATTATTTTATAAATAAAACTTTATTGGATAATTATGGCACGACCTGGACTCAATAGCATGGCAGAGAATTTCTCGTCTTTCTTGTGGACTAAGTCGGATGGGATCCATCCCGTCTATCTTATGTCCGGCGCATCCCAGCTAATTGGTATGCCATATATTACATGTCTGTTCTTGTAATTATAAAACATGTGATGTTAGCTGACTTGTACGTCTTTCCTTGAAGGAACTAAAATTAGGAAAAATCTTCTCTACAAGGACTTGTAGAGAAATTTCTCTGCAAGCCCCTTGCAAGCTTTTGCACGTGTTTTGATATTCGTGCAAATGAAGAGAAGGTGCAAAAAAGATTTGCACGAATCTCAAAACCCATTAAAGGGCTTGTATGTGGCTTGTAGAGAAATTCCCTTTCACGAATCTCAAAGCACATCAAAGAACTTGTAAGAGGCTTGTAGAGAAATTTTTTCTACAAGCCCTTGTTGAGTCATGGCTCACCTTAATATACATCAAAACAAGCCATTTACGGAGACAACAATTTTGTAATGAAAAGTTATTGAATCATGGCTCATCTCAATAGTATATTAACTAGCGGAGAGGCCCGCCGATCAATATGGCGGGTTTTAGAATAATCTATGAAAATAAATAAATAATAACTCGTATAGATAGCTATGCCAATGATCATAATAGTAAAAGTTCATGGTATTTATGTAATAAACAAAGTCCATGACATTTATCTGAAAATATTAAAATTTCATGGTATTTGTTTGTAATACACAAAGTCCTTGATATTTATCTGAAATTTATTGGAAGTTCATTGTATTTATCTGTAATAAATAAAATGCATAGTATTTATATACAAAAAATGAAATCACGTTGTATTTATTATTAATAAGCATAGTCTATAGTATTTATTCAGAAATGACGAAAAATCATAATATTGATTTACAATGAACAAAGTTCTACATATTTATAAGAAAAACGATAAAAGAATGTGGTATTTATTTATTTTAAACAAAACCTATTGTATTAATCTAGAAAATAGCGGAAGTCGGGGTATTTATTTGTTATAAATAAAGACCATGATATATATCTAGAAAATGGTGAAAACCATGATATTTATTTTCAATAAATAACATCTATAGTATTTATATGAAAAAAGTCGTAAACCCATGGTATTTTAGTGAAAACCTAGCGGTGATAAACAAAGTCCATGTTTTTTATTTTTAAACAACAAAGTTCATGATATTTTACCTTTAAAATGTCGAAAGCTCATGCTATTTTAGTGAAAACCTAAAGGATTTTGAGCTAATGACATAATTGTAAATCAAGAAAAGTTTTGAGCCGATGGCGTAATTGTAAATAAAGAGATGTTCTGCCTAAATGAGAAATTTACAATTTTATCTCTATTGCATCACAAAAATAATAAAATTTTAAATTTATTGATTTTTCCCATAAACCCAAACTTATAGAAATGGGGCAAAAGTGGAATTTTAAAATTTCCACTTTTGTTACCACATTTTATCAATATAATGATAATGATAGGGGGACGGAACATTATACAGCGTTGAATAAATTAATTTATACAACAAATGTGAACCGTTTATTTTAACCGCTACTTTTAAGTAGCTGTTAAAATAAACGGTTCACATTTAACCACTACTTAAAAGATATGTTAAAATATTTAACCGCTACTTAAAATAACGGTTCATATTATATAAAAGAAGAAACCGTCTTAACAGTTTCAGCGGTTTATGGTTTTGAGATCGAAATTGGGAGATTTCTGCTATGATTTGAACTGTGATTCTTGCTGGGTATTTTCTTGATTTTTGGATCGATTTCATAAGGTAAATTAATTACTTCAATTACTGTAGATTTTTCTATTTGTGATTCCCCACTTCTCGAAATACGGAATACGGAGATTGTCACGCCCCGCTTCTCAAAATACGGAAAACGAGGATGACTGGTCCAGCCATAGTCCTACGATCAAGGAAAAATTCTGCCGTAGTCACTATTCGGCTTCTAGCATTACATGGTAATCAGCAAAATACAGTACGGATAAAGAGAATGCAGTTACTAGAACTATCAGATATAAAGGAAACTGAGCGAATTGGAAGAAACAAAAGGGACAGCTAACCAGAAATATCAAAAGAAAGATACTACTGGTTCACTGGTCTCGATCTCCGCGATCTTCTCGAAATCAGACGTATCCTTTTCTATCACTGAGCATGCATACTCAGATCGTCAGGGCGATGCAATAGCAATAATATGATAACAATAACGTAGCATGTAAAACAAAAGGTAATAATAGTGGAGACAGTGAATGAATGAAATCAATATATCATTATCGATGCTGTATATGAGGTATGTTCCGATTGGTCTTTAGGTAAATTTGAAATCGAATCGTGGAAAGGTGTGATCATGTTTAACGAGGGTTTCATACTTACCCGAGACTACAGCCTACTGTTGTCCGGGACATAACCCTGTCAGCCGGACCCCTAAGTCCAAATCTAATATATATAAGAGTCGTTGTTCGAATGGTCATTCTCTAAATCGCTAACCTCGCTAAATACAAGTTCCTTTCCACTTTGATTTCCTATTTTTCCTCAGGTTTCAATAAATATAAGTATGGGGCTAGTTGTGTATAAGTTCGAACCAATAACACTGTTTTATTCATTTTTCACTGCACCATTCACTATCACAAATCGTTCACTTTTCACTAGCGTACTCGACACAACTAATCCAAAACCACTCACGTCCGACAATGCAATATTGGATAAGAATCAATAAGAGCGCTCACTAACACTAAAGGTATCACGGTCGGGTAAATATGTGAATTATGCCGCTAAACTAGTCATGTGTAATATAGGTCACTACGCGTCTCAAGAATCCAGAAAATCATATCAAATCTTACGATCATAATTAAGAAAAAAATACAAAGGGGGTAAAAATTAAACTTAATTAGCAATCCAACGAACCTGGTTTTAGGTCAATTGGATTTCGGGTTTGCGGGTTACGGTCATTTTATTTTAAGCGCTCTCTGCTGAAAATTTAGTTCATGAACTGAAGGTCCATTTCGTAACACAGTTTTCACCCTGTTGGGATTAAAATTAGGCTTGGTAATATTTAGATCTATTAATTAGGTTACGAACACACCAGACGGATCGACAATATCCACCGTGTGCTGGAAGACATGCATTGTTTAAGATCAGGGTATACGTTCTGTCCCTGCTTGGGACTGCAGTACGTAACGACAATTTAAAATATGATTAAAATAGCAAACCAAAGTAAAAACAAATGAAACAACCACCAATGGTTAGCTAACAGAAAAATATTCGCAACAGTATAGGTTTCCACAAAATATTATTTTCACACATAGTTATAAAAGTATTTTAATTCAGGTGTTGACAAGCAGTACTGCTCTGGACTGCAGTCCAGAGCCACAGTCCCGAACAATTTTCATCATCGGATTTTAACAGTATCGAAATATAATTTACAGTGGGTTCTATATCATCGAGTCAGCTTCGATACAAGCCCTCGAACACTGCATTCAAGTATGTATCCAAATTTCTATGATTTTCGCAAGTTAGGTGTATGGGAACAATTCAGATTTAATGAATCTAGACGGGGGTGTCATTTCACGGTGTTAGAGACCGTATTTTCAACCCAACTTTCTACGCATCATCCGTTGTCTCTAAAAGAATCTAGTAATCATAAATTTTGCCACACTAGATTTCGTTTTCGCACAAGATACATATCAAACACCTAATATAGGCATTTGGTATCAACAAAGCACACGTTTTCATAGATTTCTCGTACAGGCTGTTATCTATAATTTTTACATGTGATGCCAACTTTTCATCAGTCCTAGTGTGGCTCTACTCAGATTACGTCATCATGAGGATTCATTATACCACGTTCAAACACATATATATAAGCATATCGATATAGTTGCATTTGTTTGTTTTGTTCGTATATCTAGCTTTAATATGATTTCATATACTATAGCATGAAAACAAGTGAAGATTTTCACTTTCTTGGAGTTGAAATGATGATCACGACGGTGACAACAGTAATGGCACGGGTACGACCACAGCGAGGCTTGGCTACGATACGACGCGACACGGGAGTAGGCACGTGGATGGAGCGGGTGAGGTGCGGTGGCGACACGGGCATGGTATGGTACTGGGCACTGATCGTGGCACGTCTGGGCACGCATGTATGCACGGTCGTGGTGCGCTGTGGGCACGTGAGTGTGTATGGTCGTGGTGCGCTGTGGGCACGCGTGTGGGCACGACATGGCATGGATGCAGGGCACGGGGTGACTCGGTGCTAGTGTGGAGGTAGGCACGGCGCTGGGCACTAGGTGGCATGGTGCTGGTGTAGAGGTGGGTATGGTGCTGGACACAAGGTGGCATGGTGAAGTGGTGGTGGTGGCTCCGGCGATGTCTTGCAGCGGCATGGCGGCGCAGAGAGTTGGTTCAAGGTGTCGGTGGCCGGGAATGCTTGTCGGCAAGGGACGGCGTCGCGGTGGTGGTTTCGGTCAGCATCGGTGATATTGGTAGAGGAGCCCGGGGGTAGAGGAACGTGGCGACGACTTGGTGAGTTGTGGAGTAGCGGGTGATGGTGACAGGAAGCTCGGGTGAAGGTGATGGAGCTGCGAGTCGCGTAGGCGGAAGCGAGAAACAACCAGCGGTAATGATGGGGTGTTGGGTTTTTTGGTCGAAGAAGAAGAAGGCGATGATGGAGATGTAGGCGAAGGCTGTTGGGTTGTCGAAGGGGTGCTGGAGGAGGAGTGGTGGCTGTGGTAATGACCTCGGCGACGATCTAGGCAACGGTGGTGGTGGTGTTGTGGGGTCGGAGTTGGTTCAATGGTGAGTGGGGTCGGTGGTTATTGGAGGAGGAGAGGTAGGGATGACCGGTGATGGAGGCGCGGTCTCATGGTGGGTGTTGTGGGTTTGTCGGCGGTTAGCGGTGGCGGTGGTCGGAAAAAACGAGAGGGAAAAAAGGAGGGAGAGAGATCGAGATGAGAGAGAGAAGGAACGAGTGAGAGATAGAGAGAGAGTGAACGGGGGAGAGAGGGAGTTTAAAGAGAGAGAGAGGAGAAAATATTAAAAATAATTTAATAAGAATTAATGGGATTGATTTGAGAATTTAAAGAGATTAAAGAAAATTGATTTGGTTTTAATTGGGATTTAAAGTAGGGATTTCAAAAGGAAAAAGTGGCAGTTTGAAGCCATTGGAATAACACTTGTTCTGTAGTTTCGGACGTGACAACGGGGTCACTTTACCGCCTGAGCTTGATCCGACGAGAACCATGGGCTCTTTATTATTTAGACCGAGTCGACGTTGGGTAGCGTCAACCATATCATCACCATGGCTATGAGGCATAGGAGGGTTCGTTTATTCATGTCTGACCACATAGACAGTGTGGACCATATATCCAGCCATCTCTTTATCTTTGTTAGCTGATTTTGCAGAGCAGTCTGGGCTTTGGAAATTCACAAATTTTAACATGGTCAGAGACCTAGCCCTTTTGTTGGCTCTGTATCTAAGCCGTTTCTGCCTCAGCTTCTCTGTTTTGAGCACTTGGCAGGCTTCTGCACTTCGGGAAGCCGCTATAGGCCGAGTGATGGGGAGTTTTGAGAAGACATCCGCTCGCGTGTCAGTTGAAGGTATCGCCTGGGCTTGCCTGTGACGTCTGGAAATTTATTTTGTTCTGACGGCTTTGCCGCCAGCTGGGGCCATGGAGAGCCGTTCAAACATCGACTTGCGTTTAGGTCGGGGCGCCCTTGAGACCACCACATTTGGCCTCTTGCCTTTCGGGGCCAGCTTGTCGGTTACCGGAGCTTGAGGAACTGAGATGGTGCTAGCTGGCATGAAAAGAATAGAGCTGAATTGTAGCAGCGGCTCCTCCCACTGTCGCCCGAGACTGGCCGGAAGGACCGTCCCGGCGTCCATCTTCATTGTATAGGAGATGTGAACGGTGTTGACGGCTAAGCTTGTCCTCAGAGACAATTTCGGCGCTTCCGAAGATTGCAATTGGCAACTGTTAACCTACAAAAAGAGGCACGATTTCAATATAGGTAATTGATATGTATATTGAATGAGTTCGCATTAACGCTTAACCCAAAATATGGGAAGAGAGATATGTCCCACCGGGCATGCCAGAATCTGTAGGGTGTTTCTCGTCACCCCATTGAGATAGGGATACGCACGCGCTTGTCAGGCGCATTACAGATTCCCCCTGCCTAGGGTAGGCTGGGGTTTATTGATTGTTGGGATCCGAATCTTCGGCAGCCGCGGACTAAGCTGCTGTTAATTACCCATCGCCATTGGGGCGAAGGAACCTCCGATTGACGGGTTAAACTGGACATGCGAACTCAATGTGCAGTATGCGTGTTTTGAAAGGGTTTTGGATATATCGGGAGCCCCGCAGAGTTTTACGGCGGTACCGCTACCCGGATAGCGAGTTAGGGGTCAAAAGGACAAGCAACCTCCTTGCGGGATGCGGGGCAGCGCCCCGTTAGAAATTTTTTCTAACGGGAACAATATTGTGGAGTGTGTGTGTATAAAAAGGGGAAGAATAGCGTCCAAAGGACACGCGGGCGCCGGGCGCCGGCGCCCCACGTGCCTGACACACGGGCACTAGGTGCCGGCGCCCCACGTGCCTAGCACACGGGCGCTGGGCGTCAGCAGGAAAAGGGTCTTGGTCCCTGCACTGGGAGCTGTGCTTCTGATTGGACTTATGGTGTTAAACTCCTAAAAGGAGATTGATTTATGGAGTTAAACTCCAACAGATCTTGAATGGATTTAAACTCCTAGAAATCTTTAGAAATGATCAAAGGGACCCCCTTGTTTCTCTCCCCTTTGGTCCTGGATCTTCCCAAAATGGGATTTTCGGAGATGGGTCTCCTTCTTCTTCCTCTCGGTTGGCTGGATCTTTGAGAAAGGGGGTGAGATTTAAAAATCTCCCCTTTTTGAGATCCGATGAAAGATCTGAGCTCCCTTTTGTGGGTTTTGTGGTGAAACACAATTTAATTTTGGAAAAAGAAAGAGTAAAACTCTTGATTTAATTGAAAAGGGGAAGAAAGTTTAGAACCTTGAGGAGGGAGAAGGAGGCACAAAAATCCTAGATTTTGAGGGGAATGAAAACTATGCTTTATTTTATTATCATGTTGCCTTATATAGGCTTACAAAATTACACATAGCCCCTTGGCCTTTACAAAATGGCATTTTACACATCCCATGCCTCATGTGCTCATTTTTTTTGCACATGAGCCATGGGCTTTACAAAAATTTGGCTTTATGCCCATTTTTCTTACATTCATGTATGAAAATTACATCAAAATTATTTATTACATAATTTTCATTTTGCCATGGAGGAGGCTGGCCGCGAGGCTCGACTTGGACATGGGCTCACTTGGCCTGGGCTTGGGCCCACCTGCCTTAGGATTGATTTTGATTTTGACTTGGTCAACTGGGTGTAATTTTTGACCCCAATAATTAGTTTTCTTACTTGTTAGGGTTTAGAAGAGGGTGGTATGAGATATGAAAAAAATCCCTTATGCTTTCTTTTGCCCAACATCATATACTTGAACTTCGACCAGGGAGGCACAACCCTCTCTTTTTTAGGCACACTATCCTTCATGATAGTTGTGACCTTAATTTGAGACACGTTGTGTTTGCTTGGCCGAAAGCTAAAGTTAAGAACAAAGAACGGAAGGACAAAAGTCAACAAGAAGATACTTAGCGTTTGGAAGGTATTGTCTAAACCCGCAAGTACCCTTCTTAAGAAGTCTAATTCATATTGTTTCCGATTACTTTAGCATTAATTCAAAGAGAGGAATAAATGAGAGTATAAGGAATTCCTAACTTAACTACCTAATCCAAAACCCTAACAAGCTTTTTCTTTGACATAATACACTTCACATAGGTTAGAAACGAACACCCTTGAACATTTCGTCATAACTCATCTAAAACAAGAAAAAGAACATACCATCTCTTCGTGGACGGTCCGTACTCATCTTGACTAGCTTATGCGACACCGTCTTGATTGTAGTATTTAGAACTTCATAGATCACAAACGATCAATCAACCTTTTTGTTGCAATGCATGGGCTTATCGGCTTTCTAACAATTCCAACTTCTCACACAGCTTCCAAAACAGCTCAAATTGACACTCATGTCTTGAGTTCAGTTTCAAACTTACCAATCAAATACGCACATCCTAGTGTGCATAAATTCAGCACTCCACTGATGTAGCAGTTGATTCAAATCGGCGCTTCAGTTCCATACAAATATAGCAGCCATGTGTCGAGTAATCATTTGTGAGGTTTCAAATAGGTAATACTAGCATGTGCCTTCAAATTAATTTGGCCTACGTTTGTTGGAGTAAATTAATTACAATGAACATATTAATGATTTTACCATCTATAACAAAGCCATATAAGCAACGCCTACAGGTAGATAAGTCAACGTTCGTCCTAAATGCCAATCAATTCCACCAACACGGTCAAGTCAATCCAGATGGTTAATTTTACCTACTCATATGTTGACTCGGTCTATAATGTCATGTAAACATATATAGAAACATCAACCCGTAAAATCATAAATCATATAAGAGACAAAAACGTTTCATTATGCTAACAAACCATCTTAAGTCTATTTTGACTGATAGAGAAGTTATTTAATGGACAACCATCTACATCTAAATGCAGAACTAAACTCATATGTATCAGACACACGAATCGCTTCCATAAACATAACGGCTCATAGCAACTAACTATTTCCACTCAATCCAATGACGAGCGAAGCTGTTCATACTCCCATAATCAAAACAATTTGTGACTTTGCTCTTTTCACTATTGCTATCTTTCTTCCCCCTATAAGATCACTTAATTTTCGGCATGTTATCTTATGTTTTTCTTAAGTCAACTGAAGTGCACGTGCGTTTAGGATACAAATTCTTCCGCACTGAATATTTCACCGATATGTGAGTAGCGCTCTTGGTTTAAAGCCCTTAATGGTGTAATCATAAGCTTCAGTTATCTAAACGAACAGCCAAACGTCATTACATTCTCTTTCCGGATAACAAACAGATTTGATACAAAAACATACATAATCGCTTAATATTGTTGTTCGATAGATAGACTGGACACGACACATCTCGCAATTTGTTTAGCACCTAGATAACAAAATATCTAGTGCACAATTTATCGTTCCTCACAGCACACCTGCTCAACAGAAACACTTGAACAACTTGCTTCACTCAACAAACAAACTGAAGTAGTATTGTATGCTCAACAAATAAATTGGAGTTAAAAACTTGATCTACATAAATTGGAAAACAAAAAAATTGTTGTATCGTTACAACACGATATATCTCGCAATTTGTTTAGCATCTAGATAACCAAATATCTTGTGCACAACATATCGCTCCGAACAACACGCAGTTGTTTGGTGTGTAGATGACTGTATACTTATCGCACTCGTACACCGCATTGGTTTATCAATCAAGAAAAAGAAATCCTATTACTACTAATTATTTCGTTCTATAAAACGACCTTTGATACGCCAAATGTCCGAAGGTTACTGCATCTCAGGCGGTGCCGCGTCATGAAGCGTTGCTACCTCGTCACTAGCATATGGTTCTTCAACTTTTCCATGAAATATTATCGACAAAAACTATCTATTTAGATATTTTATAAATTCATTAAGATTCTAAACATTTTTAATTTGGAGTAATTGCAAAATTAATTAACTCCATCATTTAATGAAAGGTAATAGCAACAAATTTATTTTCATAATTAAGAAAAAAGATACTAGGCGATTCTAGAACTAAATTCCGTAAGATATAAAAATAAAAATTTTCTTTAGATATCCGTTAAACCTATCAAATTTCAAACTCAAAGATAAGTTTAAATGAGTAGTTATATCCATTACTTCATCCGATATCTCCTACTTGAAATCTTTAGTGCAAGGAAACCTAACCCTAATTATTTCAGAATCTTAATTAACTATCCTAAATTCCAAATTTATGGCGTTAACTATATTTTTAGATCGACACGCACTTGTGTACACTGCCACTGAAGACTGACTATCATATACAATCTTAAATTGTTTAGGATTAAAATAAATATTATTTCAGCATCATGAATTAATTTTATTTGGCTCATAGTAGCCAAAATATGTCCGAAAATCCCAAAATAAATTCTGAATTTTCAAATTAATTTTCTCTATTTTTCTGAAAATATTTTGCATTTTTATAAATTTTTACCGATTTTAAAACAATTAAAAATCAAAAAACCGACTAAAAGTATAACCCAGTCCCTCGAAACTAAGGCCCAAGGACTTATTGGGCCTGGGCCTAAGCCCAAGCCGAGTCAAGAACAAAATTTTTTTTTAAAAAATTAATCTTTATTAAATCCATAAAGATTTAATAAATCTTTAAAAATTAAGAAAATCTTTATTAAATCTTGGAAGATTCAATAAATCCTTTAAAAATCCCAAATTTTTTCATGAAATCATTTCCAAAAAACTTAGCTCTTATTTTTTAAGAAAAATCTCTTGCAAATTTTAAAACAATCTTTAGAAAAAATTCTTGACTTTTGCACACAATTTGCGAAAATCTGAAAAATTTTAAATTCAAAATTAGGTTTACGGTTTTGCGTTCATCGTCCCCATCGCCTTTTTGCCACAGCATGATTGCAAATATGGAGTCCGCAGCTGAAACTAATTCCTCGGGACGCCATCAACACGCCCAAATTAATTTTTATCGCTAAAAAAGTTATGTCTTCCAAAAATTAAAAAAAATAAATTTAACCCTTTAAATCGGTCTTATGGGATCGATCAACGAGAAAAAAATTATCGCGTTTTATCATGCGCTTTCTATAAATCTGATAAAAATATAATTTTTCTAGATCTAAGAAATAAGCTTAAAGGTTTTCATAATAAACAAATCTAATAAAAATACAATTTTTATGATCAGAACTTAATCTAAACATAATTAAAAACTTAGATAAACGGATCAAACAGCCCGAATGGATATGATACCAATATAGGATTGTGGTGAAGCGATCTTTAGATCGTCGCATAACTTATGCAGATCCGATCCACAAGAGAATCTCATATATAATTGTGAAAGCAAATATCAATTAGCACCCTACAAGTACTAAGATTTGCATATCTTTGCAGGATCGTAAATCACAGGAAGTACCGTTTGGACCGCTGATTCATTCTTCTTGTTTTTGTCTTCTTCTTTAGATGGCCGTGCGAGGATCAATCACGGTATTACTCGGAAAGTCTTCTAATCCACTGCGGCTGCTAGAAACTTTGAGAAGACGGTTAAGAATCTTGGAACCCTAGTTCTCTATAGGTTGCATGCTCTCATAGATTTCTCATCATTAGTATTGGTTTCATCCATCCATTGCAACCATATATAGCCTCTTCCTATTGTGTGTGTGTAAAGAGGATAACGGACGGTTAAGATTAAATTGGGCCCAAACCCTTAGTAGTGTTTAACCACCTCCTAGGATAACCCCATCACGAAGCTCGAGTCTGACTTGGGCTCGGCTTCCTATAACGGGTCGGTCGGCCGACCTCCTAAATCCGTTCGCTCGATTTGGGTGAGCCATTGGGCCGGCCCGACTTGGTCCAGCGCTAACAAAATCCAATCAATTCGTTTGTAGTGATGTTTTTGTTGCACTATTGGTTTAAGGAATAGGTTAATTTGTGTTTAATTTATTGCTAAAATAATTTTTCAGAATTTATGTTTTCTCCGTCAATAAATATTGAAAATGTTTCTATAGACAAATTTTAGAGTAATACATCACCTACCAGCTTGAATTCCTACCATAATCCATCCAGAAGACAAAATGGTCCAACCCAGGCCACCTAGATATTGACACCAAACTAAGAGAAACAAATTAACCAACATAATATTGGCATGTGACGGTCAACTCTATTTAAAGGTTTTCCTTCTGCTGTGGTCAAAAGTAATCGAAGCATATCGGATTGTATTGAAATAAGATGTTATCTAATTTATCTTAAATACATCAACAATAGAAAATTTAATTTAATCAAAATTAAATAAAATAAAAAGCTTAAAGTATATACCTAACACAAACTGGCTGCATGCATGCGTGCTGGGTTGTTTGGTAGTAACTAGGTTTATCAATACAAACTCCAGATATAAAAGTAAAACCTACCTACCTACCTACCTACCTCTCTCTCTCTCTGTCACTGATAGTATATACCGAACACAAACTGGCTGCATGCATGCATGCAGGGTTGTTTGGTGGTAGCTAGGTTTATCAATCCAAACTCTACTTATAAAAGTAAAGCCTCTCTCCCTCCCTCCCCTCTCTCTCTCTCTCTCAGTCTCATTGATGAAAAGAAAAAATGGGCTCAACACAAAACTCATCAGATGAGGAAGCATGCATCTATGCCATGCAGCTGACAAGCTTCTCAGTGCTCCCAATGGCTCTCAAGGCAGCAATAGAGCTTGACCTCTTTGAGATCATTACAAGGTCTCCAGGCTCCTGCTTGTTGTCCCCAGCAGAGATTGCAAGGCAGCTTCCCACACAAAACCCAGATGCTCCATCCATGCGGGATAGGATCCTGAGGCTGCTGGCTATAGCTACAATGTCTTGAGCTGCACATTTTATTATTACTAATTAGATATATAATATTACTTCCTCCTCTTTGATATATATTATTGAGAGGAGGTATGGGGCTAAGAATGAGGATGGGTCTCTATGGCTGCTCTGGGTCTCATGGTGCAGGACAAAGTACTCCTTGAGAGCTGGTATTATATATAATCCTTTTTATTTTTCTTTTTTCCTTTTTATTTTTCTTTTTTCCATTTTATTATTACTAATTAGATATATAATATTACTTCCTCCTCTTCGATATATATTAATGCTGGTCTTTTTCCTCAGCCTGTGCCTTTGAAATATCATGTGATATGTTTTAAGCTAAGCTTCTAAAATCAATGCACTTTAAATATGAAGGGCCAAAATGATCTTTAAAGATGATAAAATGTAACAAGTTTCAAGAGAATTAAGGAAGATTTTCATAATTAGGGTTAAACTAGAAATTGCACATCTATCCTATTTCAGATTTTAGAAAAGCAATGATCTTCTTATTAATTTCTTATTAAGTATGCTAGAGGTACGAAAGAATATTTTAATAAAGGTTTTTTACTAAAATGCTTCGCGTAATTTGCTAATTACTAAAACACCCTTCATACTTTGTATTTATTTAAAAGACCCCTCATACGTATAAATTCCACTAAAAAGCCTCATCACTTGTTTTTCATTCAAAGTTAGTGTCCAATAGAAAGACAGAGTTGGAGGTTGAGCATGAGATGCTCTCTTTAGTTTCTAACTATTTAGGTAGGTTTTCTTCCAAAAAAATCCCACATTCTGGTCTAATTGAAGATTGAATTCAGCGCAAGTAAAGAATCGCTTTTCTTTCATATAAGGGTTGCGCACTATTTCGAAATTTGTAATTAAAGAGACACAGGCTTTCGACAAGCTTGTTGATGGAGAAAATTGAGAAAAACGAACCGGTTTTTCAATTTAAGGGATTTTTTTTTTATCAAAACCTAACCCTAAAGACAAGTTGAAGGAAACATTAGGAATTATGATAGAAGAATAGCGGTTGGCGGGATTTTAAAACCCTACCCCAATACACAGTGTTAACGCTTGTCAGCTGCATGGCATAGATGCATGCTTCCTCATTTGATGAGTTTTGTGTTGAGCCCATTTTTTCTTTTCAGCAATGAGACTGAGAGAGAGAGAGGGGGGGGGGGGGGAGGGGGGGAGGGAGGCTTTACTTTTATAAGTAGAGTTTGGATTGATAAACCTGGCTACCACCAAACAACCCTGCATGCATGCAGGCAGCCAGTTTGTGTTCGGTATATACTGTCAGTGAGAGAGAGAGAGAGAGAGAGAGAGAGGGAGGTAGGTAGGTAGGTTTTACTTTTATATCTAGAGTTTGTATTGATAAACCTAGTTACTACCAAACAACCCTGCACGCAATCATGCAGCCAGTTTGTGTTAGGTATATACTATAAGTCCACAGCCGCCAATGAAGAATCTCATGATATTTGGAAATATGTCATCTCATGACATTAATTAATGACCATGCATGACATGAGATAATATTATATAGTTTTCATCATGTGATCAAGCAGGTTTATGAATGTTATAAGCTTTTTATTTTATTTAATTTTGATTAAATTAAATTTTCTATTGTTGATGTATTTAAGATAAGTTTCAATACAATCCGATGTGCTTCGATTACTTTTGACCACAGTAGAAGGAAAACCTTTAAATAGAGTTGACCGTCACATGCCAATGTTATGTTGGTTAATTTGTTTCTCTTAGTTTGGTGCCAATATCTAGGTGGCGTGGGTTGGACCATTTTGTCTTCTGGATAGATTATGGTAGGAATTCAAGCTGGTAGGTGAAGTATTACTCTAAAATTTGTCTATAGAAACATTTTCTATATTTATTGACGGAGAAAACATAAATTCTGAAAAATTATTTTAGCAATAAATTAAACACAAATTAACCTATTCCTTAAACCAATAGTGCAACAAAAGCATCACTACAAACGAATTGATTGGATTTTGTTAGCACTGGACCAAGTTGGGCCGGCCCAATGGCTCACCCAAATCAAGCGGACGGATTTAGGAAGTCGGCCGACCGACCCGTTATGGGAAGCCGAGCCCAAGTCAGACTCGAGGTTCGTGATGGGGTTAGCCTAGGAGGTGGTTAAACACTATTAAGGTTTGGGCCCCATTTAATCTTAACCGTCCGTTTTCCTCTTTACACACACACAATAGATAGAGGCTATTGTTGCAATGGATGGATGAAACCAATACTAATGATGAGAAATCTATGAGAGCATGCAACCTATGGAGAACCAGGATTCCAAGATTCTTAACCGTCTTCTCAAAGTTTCTAGCAGCCGCAATGGATCAGAAGACTTTCTGAGTAATACCGTGATTGATCCTCACACGACCATCTAAAGAAGAAGACAAAAACAAGAAGAATGAATTAGCGGTCCAAACGGTACTTCCTGTGATTTACGATCCTGCAAAGGTATGCAAATCTTAGTACTTGTAGAGTGCAAATTGATATTTGCTTTCACAATTATATATGAGATTCTCTTGTGCATCGGATCTGCATAAGTTATGCGACTATCTTAAGATCGCTTCACCACAATCCTACATTGGTATCATATCCATTCGGGCTGTTTGATCCGTTTATCTAAGTTTTTAATTATGTTTAGATTAAGTTCCGATCATAAAAATTGTACTTTTATTAGATTTGTTTATTATGAAAACCTTTAAGCTTATTTCTCAGATCTAGAAAAATTATATTTTTATTAGATTTATAGAAAGCGCATGATAAAACGCGATAATTTTTTTTCTCGTTGATCGATCCCATAAGACCGATTTAAAGGGTTAAATTTATTTTTTTAAATTTTTGGAAGACATAATTTTTTTAGCGATAAAAATTAATTTGTGCGTGTTGGTGGCGTCCCGAGGAATTAGTTTCAGCAGCGGACTCCATATTTGCAATCATGCTATGGCAAAAAGGCGACGGGGACGATGAACGCAAAACCCTAAACCTAATTTTGAATTTAAAAATTTTCAGATTTTTGCAAATTGTGTGCAAAAGTCAAGATTTTTTTCTAAAGATTGTTCTAAAATTTGCAAGAGATTTTTCTTAAAAAATAAGAGCTAAGTTTTTTGGAAATGATTCATGAAAAAATTTGGGATTTTTAAAGGATTTATTGAATCTTCCAAGATTTAATAAAGATTTTCTTAATTTTTAAAGATTTATTAAATCTTTACGGATTTAATAAAGATTAATTTTTTTAAAAAAATATTTGTTCTTGACTCGACTTGGGCTTAGGCCCAGGCCTAATAAGTCCTTGGGCCTTAGTTTTGAGGGACTGGGTTATACTTTTAGTTGGTTTTCTGATTTTTAATTGTTTTAAAATCGGTAAAAATTTATAAAAATGCAAAATATTTTCAGAAAAATCGAGAAAATTAATTTGAAAATTCAGAATTTATTTTGGGATTTTCGGACATATTTTGGCTACTATGAGCCAAATAAAATTAATTCATGATGCTGAAATAATATTTATTTTAATCCTAAACAATTTTAAGATTGTATATGATAGTCAGTCTTCAGTGGCAGCGTACACAAGTGCGTGTCGATCTAAAAATATAGTTAACGCCATAAATTTGGAATTTAGGATAGTTAATTAAGATTCTGAAATAATTAGGGTTAGGTTTCCTTGCACTAAAGATTTCAAGTGGGAGATATCGGATGAAGTAATGGATATAACTACTCATTTAAACTTATCTTTGAGTTTGAAATTTG